>OX465597.1:333271015-334521015 GCA_950022295.1 Bromus sterilis
GTTCATAGACAACAACAATTGAGATAATCTTAATACAACTTGATCAACGTGTGTGTGTGTGCCTTGACTGCTTCTTCTTCGTCGGGATGCGAAGAGGAGGACAAGGATAGGATAGGTGTATGTTTGCGTAGTAGCTGATAGCAAGACTTGTTGGAGGCGATTCCTCATCGAATGCTTGGCTTCTTATCTTACTCTCTAGATCGTTAGCCACTTCATAAATGCTAGTGCGGCAGCAACCTCACCACTTACCCCTTCCTTACCGTAAACTACTAGTTGTCCTAGAATGACGAGTGATGAAGTCCTTGCTGGGTCAGATGACCACTACAGTTGGATGCTGAGTACCTCTGTACTCATGATACTACCCCCAAACTCTTTTCAGGGTTCTGATCGACAATAGGTATGGTGATCGACGTTTCACGTGGAGGCTCGACGACGACTAGTTAGGCGGATCCCGGCGGACGGCCTGGACCCGTGTGGTTATGGGATCGTTGTTTTTCTCTTTGCCACTAGGCATTTGTTGTAGTCTGTACTCAGACATGTATCTTCCGCTGTTGTATTGTATTTAAGGCAGTTGTATGCCGATTGTATGAGATGTTGTATCCTGTATCTGTAATGTTGTGATATCATGTTGGAAATCCGGGGCATATGGCTTTGTCATATGTCGCGGTGGGACCGATATGTGCTTCGTCCTCGGGTTCGGGCGGAAACGTCCGAATCTGAAACAGTACCGCATATCGGGCCTTACAACTTGGTATCAGAGCCTTACCGACCGTAGGATCCCCTCTCTGGCCGAAGTCGAGTCTAGACAAAAACTATTTTGTAGTTACTAAGTTAGTTATCGGAGAGTAGGAATCTTTTTACTCCTTACCCTTGCTCTGGTGAGGACAAGTGTCGTAAGTGTTTTATTCTCGCCTTATCCCCTTTCAAACTTGAGGATCTCGAGTGTGTCGAGTTTCGGAATAGTTACAATGCCTTGCTTGCAGCGTATTGTCTCGATTCCGAGCTCAGGTGGGAATTCCTGTAGTACCTATGGCTTCTCCGACTTTGGGAGTCATCTGGGTCATTCATTGCCATCCATTCTTTTGCCCGGTGTTTTTACGATTTGCGTCGAAAATCACTATCACTTTGACCAGGTTTGACTGTCGTTCCTCCTCTTGTCACTGACGTCTTCGTTATTCCGACGATGTCGTCTCTCTGCGGAAATTTATCTCGACAGAAGTTCGACGTCGACATGGAGCAGAGTCCCTTGTTGGTGGTGTTGAAGATCGTCGACTCTTTTCTCTTCCCCCTCCCCCCGGATCGTCCTGGATCTCGGGACGAGATCCCTTGTTGGTGGTGTTGCCTGTAACAGCCCAGATTTCACAAAAATTAAAAATTTTGTTTTCGGTGTGAATTGATTGATTGCCTGATTTTTTTGCGGTGTTTGCATCCCCGATTTATCGATCGGCGATTATTTTTATCCCTGTATTCTCGTATCGGACGGAGACCGACCCTTGCCACCCTGACACTCGACCTTTGCGACACCGGGTTTCACCCGATCCCCGTCGCAAAAACCGCACGAGACCAGCCACAGCCAACGGAACGAAAAACCCCGTTTAATAATTAAACGGGATATTTTTATGGGGCGCCGAAAAATGTTGTCGGAACGTCACCGCAGTGAGGTACGATCGAAGAGCTCGACACGCTGAGCGCGTGGTTCGAGATTTCATCGGAATCGGAGTCCGTATGCAACTTCGGCAGTCACGAACGCGATCACCGGACACGCGAGAGGGGTACCGAGGGCGTTTGCGTCAACAGACCAGCCAACCTGCCTATATAAAGACCACCACACTTCCATAGGCCTTCTAGGGTTTCCCCCTCTGGAAATTTGCAGCCACCCCCCTCACAAACCTCCAGATCTGCAAAAAAAAACCCCTCCAAACCGAAACCCTAGCCCCCAGGAGCTCCCAGCCGTCAGATCTTCAGATCTGGGGCTGAGAAGCCTCCACGTCACCCCAACCGGAGCTGGCCAGCTCCACCGCGCCCCGGGCCCCGCAGGGCTGCCGCCGGGCCCGCCAGGCCCATCCGGGCAGCCGCCTCACCCGAGCTCCTCCCCGTGCAGCCATGGAGGCCGCCGCCTCCGGCCAGCAGCGAGCCCGGCCACCTCCTCTCCTCCCCGCGTCCTTCCTCCTCCCCTCCGTCTCGCCTCACCCTCTCCTCCCTCGCATGCAGGAACCAGGACAGCCGGCGCCGCCGCGCGCCATGGAAGCCATGGCCCGAGCTCGAGCCGCGCCCCGTGGAGCTCGTCTCGCCCAGCCAACTGCAGGATCAGGCGCCGCCGCCCCGGATCCGCCCCTGCGCCGCGCCCCACGGCGGCCTCCTCCGCCGCCTAGCTGCCCTCACCGGAGCCGGCGACAGCCGCCGCCGCGGCCAGCCTCCGATCGGGACGAGGAGCGAGCCGAGCGGCTCCAGCCCCTCCAACGCCCACGTGGGCCACGATCTGGGCCGGCCCAGAGCCGCCTCCCAGGCCCAGCCAGCCGCCGGCCTCCTCTGGCTTGTTGGGCCGAGCCCAGCTGGGGTGAGCCCAAGCGTTTTTTTTTTCTTTTTATTTATTTTTCTGTTAAGTCTGTTTTTTTTACTAAGTCTGGAACTAAATTTTGCTGCTGATTCAATTTTGCAACGTTATTTCCCGTTAAACCGTAGATCCGATGAACGTGCCCCCAAAACGAAAACTGCTTAGAATTGTGTGTAATTTAATCCGTCTTTTGTGAGTTAATTGTTTTGAGGTTGTTTAGATATAGTTTTTGCTGTTCAAACAGGGCATCAGGCCGTTAAACTGCTACTTTTCCTGTTTAGATGCTGCTGTTATTATTTTGTTGCAACTTTGCATGATGATTGTAACAAATCCATGAGGCCTATTGCATTGATTCCTTTTGCGTTGCGTTAAGCAATGTTTCTACTTCAGTTTCATGCAATCATATGCCATATTTGCCTGCTGCATCATGTTTATATTTTGCTCCAAAGTAGCTATCCTGATGTTATTGTGCTGCTATTGCTGAAACTGTTATTTTGTTGCAACTTCGGATGACGATTGCTTCGCAACCGTTCATCGGAATTGAGTGATTCCAATTGCATATTGTTAAGCATGATGTCTACTTTCATCCCATGTATTGCTACGTCATGTTGCTGCACTTTTGAATATAGATTTACCCCTGTTTATACAGCATGTGTGCATAAATTGTTTTGCTTGTATCTTTTTAACCGTAACTCCGTTTGGGGTGTTCCTTATATGTAACTTGATTAGTTTTTCGTGTTCTTTGTGTTTATGCTATTGTTTTCTGTTGTTAACCAAGATAAAATATGGTTTAGGACAGAACAGTACCAAATCTTTTAATTGTCGTGCGGCACTTAGTGTTATGCCATGTATAGGATTGTGCCTCACCTAAATTGTCTAGCATAGATAATTTACTTTGTGCTTCACCTCTTGACATGTTTGTGTGCTATGCCATGCTTGCTTGAGTTGCTATGTTAATAACCGTTGTTTGATCACCTGTAGCTAAACAACTCGAACCACCGTAAACGTGCGGTTTCGTCGTGTGTGACGAGTACTCCACTTAAATTGTTAGTAACCGCTCTCGACGGTAGGTGCGATGTCTCGTGTTGCTTCTTGTTGATGCTTGCTCGTGTTTGCCTCGTAGTAATAGATGCTTGCCCGTTGATTGCTTTCCAGTGTTTACTTCTTGTGTGCTCCCGCGGGTACCTCTCGGAGACGATGCGAGCTTGCGATCAACTACACCTTCGGAACCCGACTTATCAACAGGCAAGGACTTGCATTACTTATGATCCATTCTATTTCAACCAGCGGTTTGCATGCTAGTCTAGGTTAGGTTCGATGTTTGATCCTACCACATGTTTACAGCCTCTTTTAAACCGATACAGCCATGTCCCTTCCCAGCAAACCTTGTACTGCTATGTTACTGTTGCTCGTTGCTCAGCCCCTGCTTAGTATGCATGCTTAGGATGCTACGATGTTACCCTGTTACTCTTTGGGTTGGGATATCACCTGATTATATTATTATTGTTGATGATATGATTATTATTATAATGTTGACTATATTCGACGAAGGATGGAAGGTCTAGGCTATCCCGCCCCGACGCTTTGTTCCATTCGAGTCACCTAGGCCCCGAGTTCCGGGTATTGGTTTTAAGACTGAGCGTGCCTAACCGCGTGTGGGATTTTATGGGGTCCCCTTCTCTTACCTACCTAGCTTCAAACATTTCTAGTGGTGGCCCAAGCTGATTTACCATTTGAAAATCGTGTGTGTCTGTTGGGTCGCTCCTGGCAGATATTGTTTTAAAACAACTTGGGCCAGTGGAGACATGGTTTCTCTGTTGGTCCACCTGATCAGCTAGGACCCGGTCTCATAAGAGAACTAACCGGTAATCCGACCTGCGTCATACGGAAGAGTCCGATCCGAGAGCGTGGCCGGCTTTTGGATTGGGTGTCGACTCCCCGGGGGCCACCCGGATTTGTTCGTCGTTAGCTAGAGGGACCTGTCGTTTCGGATCACTTGGAACTAAATCATAAAATGGTTTCCTATAATGGGTAGCAACTGAGAGTGATGGACGTGCGTGCGGAGCCTCGTAATGGGCAGTTGGTACACCCCTGCAGGGTTAAATATTTTCGAGAAGCCGTGTCCACGGTTATGGACGACTTGAGACCTACTCCTTGTTCATAGACAACAACAATTGAGATAATCTTAATACAACTTGATCAACGTGTGCGTGTGCCTTGACTGCTTCTTCTTCGTCGGGATGCGAAGAGGAGGACAAGGATAGGATAGGTGTATGTTTGCGTAGTAGCTGATAGCAAGACTTGTTGGAGGCGATTTCTCATCGAATGCTTGGCTTCTTATCTTACTCTCTAGATCGTTAGCCACTTCATAAATGCTAGTGCGGCAGCAACCTCACCACTTACCCCTTCCTTACCGTAAACTACTAGTTGTCCTAGAATGACGAGTGATGAAGTCCTTGCTGGGTCAGATGACCACTACAGTTGGATGCTGAGTACCTCTGTACTCATGATACTACCCCCAAACTCTTTTCAGGGTTCTGATCGACAACAGGTATGGTGATCGACGTTTCACGTGGAGGCTCGACGACGACTAGTTAGGCGGATCCCGGCGGACGGCCTGGACCCGTGTGGTTATGGGATCGTTGTTTTTCTCTTTGCCACTAGGCATTTGTTGTAGTCTGTACTCAGACATGTATCTTCCGCTGTTGTATTGTATTTAAGGCAGTTGTATGCCGATTGTATGAGATGTTGTATCCTTGTATCTGTAATGTTGTGATATCATGTTGGAAATCCGGGGCATATGGCTTTGTCATATGTCGCGGTGGGACCGATATGTGCTTCGTCCTCGGGTTCGGGCGGAAACGTCCGAATCTGAAACAGTACCGCATATCGGGCCTTACAGGTAAGGCCCAAGCGGCTATGATGCGCGCTATTTCTTTCAACTGCCACTCCAACCACACGGTGGTCTCGCGTCTCATCCAGTCCAAGAACTCCCTGAAGACCCGTCTGCGTGCACATGGAGAGGCCAATGTCAGTGATGATGAGCGCCTTCCCGATGCTCCTCCCGCTGATCTTGGTTTTGATTTCCGTGCGGGACCGGAGTGGGCGGATTTCTTCCCTGGAGACCCTGGCGCAAGTGGCAGTGGGACTCACTAGTTTAGTCAGTTTGTGTGCCCCTTTTTGGTCCTTGATGCCAAAGGGGGAGAGTCATATGTGTTTTACTTATGTTGTCTAGGTGATCGAGACTTGATTATGTCGTTGTTTGGGATCTGGTGTGTTTAGACCTTTGTGTTATGCATTGTGTACTTTGTGTTATGCATGGTGTTGCTCTTGCGTTTGGCTGGCTTTTGGCTTATGGGTCTATTATGTTTTGGTGCAATCTAATCTGTCATCTCCATAATCAATGATTGCTTGTCCTGATATCATGTATTGTGCATCGCCCCAAATGTGTGCATCTTGTGTAAAAGTAAAGAATCTTATATGCACACATTAAGGGGGAGTTCATAGTAAAACTTGCTCCCACCAAAAGCAAATTTTTGAATAATTTTGGGAGCTATATTTATGTTGTCATCAACTACCAAAAAGGGGGAAATTGAAAGTGCTATCTTGCCCTTAATTATATTTTGATGTTGATGACAATGTACATATAGATGACTAATCATGTTTGCCAAGTATATCTCAGGTTTTAGTCCTCGGTTCATTGTGGTGGTGGATCAAGGACCATCTAATCATGTCAACTAGATCATTCATGGCGCGCGTTGCTGCGCCCGTCCATTTTGGCACTATAATATTACTGATGATGCAATTATATGGAAATGCAATATTTTAATCATGGTATAATCATTACAATATATTTAAGGGTAATATTCAATGTGCCACTTATGAATCATGTTTTTTGTCCTAAAATTCATTTGATGGTGTGTGCCTTTGGTTTATTTTACGTGAGCATGTCTGCTATTGGTAGAACAAATACTTGAAGTTGATTATTATGCTCATAGGAAAAAATTAGAGGTGAAGAATCTTAGTAATAGTTTGACTTTTATAAAATATATTAAGGACTCTGAAACACAGGATGAGAATGAAGCAAAAGAGGCAAAGCAAAAGTGTAGACACTGTATGAACAAGTATAACAACTACATTGAAACGATGGTCAATTACATTTACTAAAAAACCATAATTATAAATCATAATCACTCCACTACTGAGTACTGACTACACAATTGCAGAAGTTCATATACTGGCCGCAATCCAGCTATAAATCAGGAGATTTTTGCTCCTGCTTAGTGAACTTATGTTTCCAATAGACTGATGTGTGTGCTTCCTTCCTGTATTCAATCATCATTGTTATGTACAGGTGAACATCCAAATGTTTTCTTACCATGAAGCACATCGTACAGTATGCATGTTCATCCTCCATGGATATGTTCATAGGCAGTGCTCATTTGTTATTGACTCGGTTTGGTGGATAATTGCCACCTACATTCCATTGCCCCACTGCAAAAATAGAAATATCATGAATTCTTAAAGGGCAAAAACTCCTAACATACGAAAAGTTAGATGCAGTATATGTGTGTGTGTGTGTATTTTCTGATACTAAAAATATCATTATCCCATTTATTTCTTTGCACAATAACAATACACAATTTCTAAGCTTCAGAATAGTTATCAAGTGCATTTTCTCAGTCATATCTCCATTTGTTCAGAACACGTACACATATCCTAGCAGGTAGTACTCAAATGAATTTTCTCTATACACTGATGCGCTCCCATCGCTAACATTCATTCAACATAAGGACCAATTTAGTATATCTGATCAAATGGCCAGAGCCAACACGTACTTAAATTCTGCTTCACCGCATCATATTTCCGCATCATATTTCCAGTTACTACATATACATGTTGATCACATTTATTCTTCTTCTCTGTCCATAATTATCATCTTCTCTGTATATGTAACGACCCAATTCACACCGAATTGAACTCTCTGTGCTCAAGTGCCAGTCCCTGAATCGAACTCGCTGTCACACAGTATTATAGATGTATATCAAAGTTCAAGTGCATCATTATTACAATGTATGATCCAGAGTAAATAAATAACAAGTTGCATAGCTCAAGGCTAGCTTATTCAATATAAATATAGCGGAAGCAAAAGCAAGTAACGTGGAGTCCCATCAACAGCCACATGCGAACATGCTGAGTGTAGACTCGCAACCCCTAAACGCACCTTACTGAACGTCTGAAAAACCTGCAACACCGAAGGTTACAGCCCGACAACAGGTCAGTACATCTGATTTGTACGGCAAGTGACACGAAAAAGTTTATTTAAAGGACCTACAACTACATGCAAGGTAAGTCAAAGGAAAGGCTTATGGTTTAGTTTTGCAGAAAGCCAATTTTCTCCTGAACTAAACTAGTCAAAATTTTAAGTTGAGCTCTACCTGAAACACACAGCAACCCATGCTACTCTTGTCCCAACCAATTATTATTAAGTGCTCATCTGTCAAGATCATTCATCAACAGTACTGACTAGTTGCTCAAAGTTCGTCCGTAACCGTGGACACGGCTAATCATGATCAGTTTATACGCTCTGCAGAGGTTGTACACGTTCCCCACTGGACTCAACCCGAAGATTGAGACAAAGACTTTCTGAAGAGGTTGCCTCCACCCTTTGGTAGTCGGTACACAACACAAATCTACATCAGCTAGCTACCAGGGCCAGGTTCCCCACAACTTACTCATCTAAGCCAGAGCCCATATAGCCAGTGACTGTACACGGAAGCTACTAGTAATATTGCATGTCTGATCTTTTTGAGCCTGGACGGCGCCCACTGCGTGAGAGGGTAGACACCATGACGCACCCGGTTCACCACCAAAACAACCATTGGGTGCATTTAACCCCGGCGCTGTCCTCAACCGAGCCACAACTACCGGGATGCAACCCGCCCGTCCAGAAGTGATTTCTATTTATTATAAAGTTGCTACACAGTTTATTAAATAGCTCACATGCACTCCATGAATTCTCACAGCCCAACCTCGTCTACAAAGCATAGCAATAAAGTAACAACACGGCTAGGTTGATCTACAGTAGACAAGTCAAGACATGTGGCTATCCTAACTGGTTTGCAGCAACAGTAAAGTAAACTACCTATCATGCAATAGAGTGATATTTCCTAACATAATGCATATAGAAAATATAGGTATGAGTATGGTCAAAGCATCACTTGCCTTATACATTCGATGAAGATCTTCGCTCTCACGTTCCAGTCAACTCTACTCGTCACACTCCGAGCAATCTATCGTCAACGTAAGAACTCAATAAGCAATCACACCACAAGGACAAAACATAAGATCAACAAAACAATCACTAAAGTTTTAGCAACAAAACAAAAGGTTTTGAAGTGCAAAGGTGTGGATGTGCCCGAAAGTGATCGGTGGAACGTGACCTCGAGAGAGTCAACGGATAAAGAGTTGTCGATACAAAAGTATGATCAAGGCATTAAGAAATCAAGGTAAAGATCATAGCAATATAAATGGTATGTGGATATTGCCGATAAGATGTCTCCTATGATCCAATATGCAAAAAGAATCACATGAAACGGAATACTACAACGCAGGTCATAGCAATTGCAACATGGAATTGAATTTGAATTTGAACAGATCAATAAACTTATGAATTTTTGTGTACATATGATGTAAACAGAAAGTACATGACACGAGTGATCCAATGCAAAAAGAATCACTCGATTTGGATCAACGGTATAAAAGATACGGCCACCGAAGTTTGAATTTGAATTTGAAATAACTCAAATTCAAAAGTGTGCAATTGTGCAAAAGTTGATACCATGCTAAAGTACAAAACAATACGAGCGCGTAGCAAAAAGATTCACCGCGATCCGACTTACGGTGTAGAAGATATCGCCGGTGCGAGAACGGGGGTTTTTTTGCCAAAAGGACCCGTTCGCAATTATAATTTTTTAAGAAAAAGCAATCGGGTCCCAGGCGGCAGTTGACCAGATCTGGCCGGTCAACTCCGGCGAACTCGCAACTCCGGCGAGCTACGGGGCGGCTTCCGGCGACGTGGAGGCAGTGGGGCGGCGTGGGGAGCGCACGGGGTGGCCTCGCAGCGGCCGAGGCGTCGAGGCCGGCCGTGCTCCGGCGTAGCGCGGTGGCCATCCGCGGTTGGGCTCCGGCGGCCCCGGGCGGCGTGGCGAGGCAGCCGCCGGGCTCCGGCGTGGGAGCGCGAGGGTGGCGTAGGCAGGGCGCGGGCGACGGCTCGTTCCGGCGACGCTCGTGCCGGGGGCGGGCGTCTGGGCGGCGACGGCACCGGCCGGCAGGGGCGCGGGCGGCGCGGCGGCGGCGGACTAAGGCGGCGGCGGCGGGCTGACGGGCGGGGCCCGGCGGCGGCGGCGGCCCGCGGGTCCCACCGGCTATGGTTTCCCTTTTTTTTAGCAAAAGAAAATAGAAAAGGAGAAATAAATAAATTTGGACTTATATTTATAAGCAGAAAAAAACGAACTGTGTCCGAAACGGACTCTAATGCGCTCGCGTGCGAAAAAGGCTAATGGGCCGGCAGCCCGGATTTTTCTTTTTTAATTAAAAACCGTAACTTCAAACAATAAAATAAAAATAACCGAACTCCGAAAAATACGAAATAAAGTTCTAAATTCATCAAATAATACAAAGAAAAATATAAAATGAAAATATTTTCCTAAAAGGAAAATAAAAATAAAAACCTTTTCTAAATACTTTATTTAAATATAAAATACTTTTCATAAATCAATTAAAATCTAATAAACCTTTTAAAGTATTTTTATTTGGTCAAAAACATTGACAAACCATTTCTAAATAATAAAATATAAATTTTAAAATTGTTACATCAATATATAATTTGGAAAAATAAAAATATTCCATTGAAATACTTTTTCAACTCTTTTAAAATATTTTTATAAATCATTTCCATGAAATAAAAACTCTCTTAGCATTATAAAATCTCTAAATTAATTTTAGAGTTATTTATAATACTCAAAATAAATTTTAAAACCTTTAAAAGTAATATTCTAAATATTTCCAGCTTTATTTAAAAAGGGGATAAGTCATTTTATATCCTCTCAAATGAATTTTTCTTTAGCTGAAAAATATTTTGAATATTCGAAAGAATTCCAATAAAGATTTAAAACCTTTTCCAAACTTTTAACAAGTTGAAGGAGTCATATTACCTTCTCTCATTTTATTTTGTTGGTTTTGTTTTTAAATAATAAATTCCAAAACACCAACGGTGAATATTAGGGAAAGTCATTTTATTCCCTCTCATTTTAATATTTAATAAACTCCAAAAGTTTTAAATCCCAGAGAAAATCAAACACATCAATCAAACAATCATTATCTATTTAATTTATTAACATTCCAAAATTCTCAGTATATGTTCCAAACCCTTTCAGACTGATATGCACATGATACTACACAAATATTGGGTTAATTGGTATTGTTTTATTACGATCAAATGAACTACACCAAATTGTTATCTCACACATGTTTCACTGATTTTTTTATCAGAAATGTCGGTGCAGCCCTACATGATAAATTGCATTCCTGCACTACTTCTCTATCCCTAGTGTTTTATCCAACTTCTAATTCTTCTTTGGTATGGTGAGCTAAATGATTTCATGAAAACATATTAATATAGAGTAAATACTTTGCTCTAATATGTAAAGCCAATAAGATAAGAGATTACCCTGAAACCAATTGATCATTAACCTAAACTGAAGCAAAATCTTATAAAAAACATCAACGACACAATAGCAGTTACTCAAGAATTTCTTTGACGAAGAAAATGTTCATTGTACTATCATGTACAAGTTTTTACCTGATTGGTGGGAATTTGTGGATGTCAATCTGACTGAGGGATGGATTTTGGTCACCTAAGGCTTGTAAAAAATCTCCTCATCGGCGTGGAACAATAGACATTACCTATGCAAAATACAATTTGAAAGGTAATTAGCATGGGTGGGAGAAGGGATAGTACAGGAAAGGAGATAAACATAGATAGATGCCAAACTAGCCGAGAACCGTGCTGCTAAAGTAAGAACGGTGTTTCAGTTTAAGAAAGAAAAGAGTAAGTACGGTGATTGGAAATGCTAGGCGAGAGAGAATATATACAACAGAAGATGAAAAAAATAGAAAGACACACCTTCATTAATCGCCATCGGCAAGTGGCAGACATCATCCACCATGAATGCCTCTAAAAACGGAAGATTGATTGCCTTCTTCAAACCCTAAAGACTTGGACAGTTAAATGGGCCATTGAAGCCCGATTAACCAGAATCCTCCGAGAAAGGCTATGAGAGTAGCAGCCCATAGGACACACTGCTATCGTCGCGCCCAAGCAGCAGCTTAGACATCACATAATGGTCAAAAAAGAAAGATTAGCGAAATCGCATCCAATGAATGCACCGAATCCATAGCTTGTAATTAACTTCAAGCCTTATAAAGTAGATATACAAATATGTGTGACCTTACATCTACTTCATATGAGAGCAGGGAGTGTGCAATAACTTTCAGTTCGACTTACGTGGCCATGCATGGTTGGTTTCATCCATCAGAGCCATCAATCCTTGGTGGTACCAACAGGATTCGGGACGCAGGAGACTCACAGGAGAGAAAATAATGTTTGAAGTCAAGCACATGCATGACCCTTAAAAGATATTCGATATACATGTGGCTCAAAGTAACTGTTGAAATATACAAACCTCACATGGAAGGACAATGACTCAACTTACAACGGAGAAACATTGCTCATGGATAAAGGATCTACCTAGCTGCCCCTCCCACTGAATGCGTTAATCAGAACTGAATGTTTTCCACTAAATAAAGCCATACAGAAATACCATGAGTATATCAGTGAACAACACTTTGATAAAATAGCCAACTCCAGAAATCACATCATCATTTATTCCTAATTGTAAGCAACTAAGCATACTAAAAATCACCAAGAGGTAAAGCATAATAGATTAGATAATAAAACTAACCCAGACACCACCAGATTGAGTAAGACCCATGCCACCTGTGTTAGCTTTCCATGGAGTGACGTGAGGCTGGAGATCTCCGTCCCCAAGCAGCTGCACCTACCATTAGACAAATCATATGTTTATGATTGGAAAAAGGCCTGGTCGAAAACATAGTCTCTCATATATAATTACTTGAGTCGATACTTCCACTCAATAGTTCAATTACACACTCAAAACTATCTGGTTCTATAGTTCTTTAACGATTTTGAAAACAAGAAGTGGCGAAATACATTCTTGCACTTAAAAAAATGCATCTGCTATAAGTCAGTCACTTGGATAATCTATAGCTTCATCAATGATGCGTGCATGCACTTAAAGAACTTAGTTGAGAACAAACATTAACGTAGTTATTGAGGTAAAAAATCTCAAAATTCAAGTTGGTTAGACTGATGATGAGTCGATCAACATTGACATGATCAGCCAAATAAATAGCGCAGTAGCATTCAGATCATATCTCATCACTGACAAACAAGATAGCAAAAGATAGTTAACGACTGGTTGTTAGCTAGGATCCGGAAAATTAAGAAACATGCAGCTACAACTAGCAATGACATTCTGCATTCATTTAGTTAGGCTCATGTCAAAAAAAAAATCAAATGGAACGGTGGGTGGGGGGCTCCCGAATTTCAGTTAGGTTGGGCTATCGTTTAGTGAATTGCTAAAGAGAGATGGAGAGAATACACTCCATATGTAAGTACTGTTTGACTGATTGTTTGGAATATAAAAAGAGATGGGTAAGATGCAAAGAGATGGATCGATGTCGAACTAACCCTGATGATCCCACTCCAGCCATTGTTCCTTTCCATTGCAGGGGCAAGGCGAAGGCGTACCTAATACATACATGTTACACAGTGCTATTAATACAATCAAATTGCTCACTGCATCCATTGAGATCTGAGTTCAAATATTGAAGTAGGAGTAAGAAAGAAAACTTGTGCAACCTGGTTGGTGGGGTTGGGGAGGGCCCGGAGGGCTGCCGCCTGCCGGCGTTGGACATGGAGCGGGGATGGGGACGGATGAAAGTGCTGGACGCCGTGGAGTTGGATCGGAGGAGCGCCGACACTGCGGCGCGGTCGGGCGTAGGAGTTGGGTGGAGGAGCTCGGCGGCGGACTGTGATGACATCGGGGGAGGAGAAGGTAGATCTGGGGGACTGAGATGACTCCCCTGGGTGGCGGCGAACCTCGACCTGATCTGCTTCGCCGGATCGCAACAAATTTCGGCATCTCGTACTGCGCTACCCATGGATAGGTATCCGCGACGGGCGTTCGGAGGAGAGCTCTGGGAGGGGTGGAGGAATGCGGTTTTGGGGGGACGGCGGCGTGTCTAGGACTTTCGCCGGTGGCGAGCGAGAGAAGGAAAGGTCGTCGAGAGGGGGGGTCGGTTTGCTTGCCGTCGATCGTCGTGGACCGTGCGGTCAGTTAGCTAACTGGGCTGCGGGAAAGGCCCTCTTAACCAAACACAGAGTGGGCCACGGAAGCCCAATCAACCACGTGGCTCCAAAAAAGCTACGAGAGTAGCAGCCCATTTAGGACAGATCGCTCACTTCGCGACCAGATCGGACTGTAAACATCATCTAACGGTCAGAAACGTTCCAAAAACGAAATCTAACGGCTGAAATCGCTAATAACGTGAGAGAGCTTGGTTTAGGCTCAGTTTTACTGTCCTAAAAATATGCTTAAGATACGGAGCCAATCCATGTTGAAGCGTAAGTTTTTCGGTTTATCTTGAGTATAGGGATCCCCGCACTATTAAGAGGGGATCAGTGGGTTTGTGTTTAAGATTTGCTCAAAACTAATTGAAACAAAACATCTCGACACAAAATTGGAGTTCAAAAGTAAAAATCTGATCACTGCTTTTGGGCGTCCGACATTTCAATGTTTCGGTCGTCCGACAGACATCGGACGTCCGACATCTCATATCCTGTTTTATCGTAGGAGAGGTCAGTGGGCATGCAAAAATGCCGGACTTCCGACATGTTTCATACGTCCGGACCCTCGGACGTCCGAACTCTGTCGGACGTCCGATGTGCTACTGACCTTTCTCTTATGTTGTTGGGTGCTGCACGTATATATAACGCTTCGGACGTCCGACCTGGCTCGGACGTCCGATACCTGACGGGCGTCCGACACTTACACAACATTAATGCCCCAACGGTCATTTCGTCCCTTGGGCTATAAATACCCCCTCACTCCCACTTGTGAGGGTTGACCACTTCATTAACACCCAAGAATAAAAGTTCTCCCTCAACAAATCTCAGATCCCGGAGAGTTCCTTGAGAGTTCTTGACGAATCTTTCACCCAGTGATAGATCCGCCCCTTCCCCATCTTCCAACCAAAGAAAATCGCGTTTTGAGCAAGTCTTGAGAATTTCCCATTGATCTTGTTACTCTTGGAGGTTGGAGACTCCTAGGCGGGTAGGAGTTCTTCGGAGAGGAATCGACCATTGTGATTACCCCCGTTGAGTTTGTGAGGGTTTGGTGACCACCTTTAAGGTCAACCGGTAGTGGTTGGGAATCTCCTTCGTGGTGATATCTCAAGGGGAATAGAGTGAGCCTTCGTGGCGTTGGTGTGCCTTCGTGGTTTCACCCACTCTCTCCGAACGGTGAGTAGCTTACCTCCAAGGAAGTGAACATCGGGATACATCGTTGTCTCCACGTCATTCGGTTATCCCTACTCTTTCCCCTTATTATTTGTGCTACCGTATTATTTGCCCCTCACTTGCTTTTGTTTATTGTGCTTATTATTTATCTTGTCTTTGCTAAATAGACCTTGCAATTGTTAGGCACACCTTTATTTTCCGCTCTATTGCCTAAAAATTGCTAAGTAGTGATAAAATTTGTAATAAGACCTATTCACCCCCCCCTCTAGGTCTATCTCGATCCTTTCAACTACTTCAGTGCCATCAGCAGCCACCAGGTTTTGAAGACCCGAAGAATCCAGATATGGTGCACAGATTAGATAAGGCCATTTATGGGTTAAAGCAAGCACCTCGTGCTTGGTATGAAACACTCAAAGATTTTCTTATAAATAAAGGCTTCAAACCAGGGACAACTGACCCTACTATTTTCACTCGTGCATACGAAAATGATCTTTTTGTGTGTCAAATTTATGTCGATGATATTATCTTTGGCTATAGTAACCCTGATATCAGTGAAGAATTTGTTCGAATGATGTTGAAGAAATACGAAATGTCCATGATGGGTTGAAGTTCTTTTTCGGACTTCAAATCCGTCAACATAAGAATGGGACATTTATCTCTCAAAAGAAATGTGTCAGGGATTGTCTGAACAAGTTTGGTCTAGTTGATTGCAAAACTATCAAGACACCAATGCCTACAAATGTGCACTTAGATGCAGATGAGAAGGGCAAACCTTGCGACCATAAGTAATATCGCTCGATGATCGGTTCACTCCTTTACCTTTGTGCATATAGACCTTACATAATGCTTTCAGTTTGTATGTGTGCTCGTTTTCAGGCAAATCCAAAAGAATCACATCATATTGCTGTCAAGCGAATTCTTCGATATCTTGCTCATACGCCTACCTTGGGACTTTGGTATCCCAAAGGTGCTCAGTTTCACCTTATGATTCCGACTGGGCTGTGCAGGGTTCGTTGCATAGAAAACAAAATTTTTCCTACGATTGCAACTGCCAAGATCACATCTAGGAGATAACTTGTAACGGTTTGAGAAGGACTCACCCTCGAAGACCAAAAAGCTTTAACGAGAACGATTCTCGTGGGTGATGTAGTCGATCACTTGCCGACCTCAAGGTCGTGATGAAGATGGGCGCCACAAACGGGCAGCGCCTCCGTAATCGGTCACACGTACGGATCAGCGACGACCTCCGCCCCTTGCTCCAGTTGGGCAGCGGAAGTAGTGGATCCTCGGGAACTCCAGCAGCACTACAACATAGTGGTGGTGGTGGTAGAGAAGATCTTGAGCAGGGCTTCGCCTAAGCACCGTACTCGTGAAACTGGATCAGCTAGCAAGGGGAGGAAGATGCCAACCAAAGGGCATATGAGAGATGGAGGAATTTTTGTGTGTAGAGGGGTCTCCACCCATCTATATATAGGAGGGGGAGGCAGCCCCCAAGGGGTAGCACGCCCCAAGAGGTGCCCCCACCTCTCCCCTCATCATGTGGGTGGACTCCCCACTCACAAAAACAAAGGGTCACACATTATTCCCATAACTTCCATAATTCTCCACTCAAAATTCCAAGAGTTTATCACATTAAAACACTTTTAATTATCTTGTTTAATGTCACTCAAATTAATGAACACTTCATTCAATGAGTACTTCATTGATGAACACTTCATTCAATGAACACATTAACAATTATCCCCTTGCACTATTTTGATATACCGAAACTATTCCAGCAGTTTTATCAAAACAGTCCATGTGTTGTCCAGTATATTCTCTGGCGTTCTGTATCCACTCAAACGCGTCAACGAATCCTTAAGTGTGTCACCCTACGGTTCGTGAATAAAATGGACATGACAGAGACTCTTCTCTGATCAATAATCATCAGCGGGATCTGGAGATCCATGATGACTCCCACTTACTCAACGATGAACTAGTGATCGTGTGAACCAAAACTCCGTAACCAATTCCTTTTGTCTCGCGATATTTTACTTGTCCGAGATCCGATCATTTGGTATCATCCATACCTAGTTCGATCTCGTTACCGACAAGTACTCTTTACTCGTTCCGTGATATAACATCCTCGTGAGCCAGTCACGTGCTTGCAAGCGATGTCAATGTGATATCACCGAGAGGGCCCAGAGTATATCTCTCCGTCATCTGGATGGACAAATCCCACTCTTGATCCACGAGCCTCAACTAACACTTTCCAAGTACCCAACGACACCTTTATAATCACCCTGTTACGGTGTGACGTTTGATGGAATCAAAGTACTCTTCCGGTGTCAGTGATTGACGTGATCTCATGGTCTAAGGATTAGGGTTACTTCGTGAAAGTTTGATACAGCAATAGAAACTTGATGACATGATCGTATTGCTATAACTACTGTGGGTGTATGTTCATCACATCATTCTCCAATGACATGACCTTGTTATTAACAACATCCAATGTTCATGATCAGGAAACCTTGATCATCCGTTAATCAACAAGCTAGTATAAAGAGAGGCATTACTAGGAACCTTTTCTCTGTTCATTAAACACACATGTATTAACGTTTCCGGTTAACACAATTATAGCATGAAAATAAACATTTATCATAAACATGGAATAAGATAATAACCACTTTATTATTGCCTCTCGGGCATATTCCCTTCAGTCTCCCACTTGCACTAGAGTCAATAATCTAGTTTGGTACTTGCGCATCCAACACCTATGGCATTCAGTTGTTATCCATACGCATTGCTAGTGGTAAACCTAATCTCCAGATCTGACACTTCAGGTCCGTGTGTATTTGCATTTCTTTGCGCCTCTACGCATCACTCATTCACTAATGAGATGGCATTGCATAAATTTGGTCCTCCGGTGAGACCTTAGTCCCTTGAGCTCAAAACATGTTGAATCTATTGTCGTACAATATATCTTCATAGTATTAGCTCGCTTGGAACTACACCTAGTTTGTCAAACAAACTTCTTGACACAAATGTCCTCCTTTGCTGCTGCTAGAGCAGTCATATACTTAGCCTTTCCTTGTAGTATTCGTTATAATGTCTTAACTTTGGAACTCATCCAAATCCATTTGGAACTATTCCAAATCTATCATGGAACTTTCTTCCATTACATTTTGCCACCTTAACATACCGCCAAAATTGAGATAAATTTAGATTGTATCTTGCGACAAAACTAGTATCAATGTAACACTTTACAATGAACTATTGTCCAACATACATAATATATATTCTTAGTCCTTCCAAAGCACGTAAGGATATCTTTACTATTGTCCAATGATCATCTTATGAATCATTCTGGTATATGCTCATAACATTTAGAGCATAGGACATTCTTGGAATTGTACATATCATGGTGTACATGATTGATCAAATCATTCATGTGATTTTACTCACCAAGTGTCAAAACACTTGAATCTCGCTTCAACCTTTTCCATGCGGCAAGAACTTTTCTCGTCGTTTCCATATTGAACTTATTCAATATTTCATATATGTACTTCGGCCCAACCATATTAGCACCTCAATCTATCTATATAGACCATATTAGCCCAATATACTGGTTTTGCCCAAATCTTCCATTAAAATCAAATTTTCAATGAAACTTCACCCGTGTCAATAAAATATACATCATTTCCAATCAACAATATGTCTTCTACATAATGTATTAGAAATATGTCTCAGCGCTCCCACTTAATTTCTTGCAAAAGCAAGCATCTTCACCGTCTCTGATGAAACTAAACGTTTTAACAATTTCATCATGATGAAGATTCCAACTCCATGAATTCTTATTTCAACCATTGAAATTTGCATGCTATTTTAGCATCCTTTGAATTAACAGAACCCTTTGGACCGTGTCCTGTACACGTCTTAGGTAACCATTCTATTAGAAGAACGTTGTTCTGTTTGTTCAACTACCATATACCAAAACTAGCATATGTAGTGGTTGCTACAATAATCCGTCCAGACTAAATATCGTTATGAAAGATCAAATCTTGTCATAGCCAACTCTTTGAACATAATCGTAAACCATTTTAACGATATGTCGAATATTTCATAGATGTGAGAACATCCACGTCTGTTTCTTTATAGATCCAAACACGGTATCTAGAGGGTCTTCCAAGTTCAGAAACTTGGTTTCTCGTGTATGGAACTATCACGGATTTTATAGCTTCTAGCCATTTTGACGGAGTCAGGGCCCATCATCGCTTCTTTGCATGTAGTCGGTCCATTATTATCAAATAACAATGATTCAATCTCAAATCTTACTATTTGATCGATTATCCGAACTACGCAGTTCAATAGGAACTTAGATCGCCGTGACCACAACCTTTGGGACACGGGAGCCAAGAGCATTGCGGCCGCTTCCGGGACACTTTCCGGCGCTGCGCCACTTAGCACATAAAGCTTAGGTTCAACAACCTAATCGAAGTTCTACTGTCCTCCCACTTAACTTTTCGCAAAAATTCCTTCTCAAGAAACTTGATGCTCTTAGCCACAAAAAAACTTTTGTCTTTAGTGTTCTGGAGGAATACCCAACGGTTACTTTGGGATAACCTACAAAGACGTACTTTATCCGACTTTGGTTGTAAACATTTTACATATGCCTTGCATACCAAAATTTAAGAAAAGACAAATTGGGTTTTATCCCATTCCATAACTTATATGGTGTCATTTCAACGGATCTCGATGGCACTCTTTTCAGTGAAAAGCGGTAGTCTCTAAAGATTAATCCTTAAAATATAATGGCAATTTTATAAATAACACCTTTGATCCTTACCATGTCAAACAAGGTTTGATTACATCTCTCGAACACTCCATACTCCTATGGTGTTTCGGGAAATGCAAGTTTTGGAACGATTCCTAAACTCTCAGGCATTTGCTAAACTTTTAACTCAAAAATCTTCTTTTATGATCCAATCATAAACTCTTATTTTCTCGTTACAATGATTTTCACTTCATCTTGAAATTTATTTGAACATTTTCAAACATTTCATACTTCTTCCTTATCAAGTAAATATACACATATATTCACTCAAATCCTCGGTTAAAGTATATGAAGTTATAAGACCCACCACACACGGCTACACATAATGAACTATACACATCAACATGTATAATGTCCAATAAGTTAGTCGTCCGTCCTTCTTTGGCCTATGAACGGAGTTTCAATCATTTCTAGGAAATTCTTACAAGCGTCAGTTGATTCAAAATCAAAAGACTCCAAAATTCCACCAACATGGAGTTTCTTCATGTTATCTTTCCAATATGATTTAAACGGTGTTTCAATCATCTCTAGAAATTTCTCACAACCGTCAATTGATTCAAAATCAAAAGACTCCAAAATTCCATTACCATGGAGTTTCTTCATGTGTTTCTTTCCAATATGATTCAAACGGTGGTGTCACTCATAAGTGATCTTCTAATCATTTGTCTTGCGACATGTTTAGCATCAGTTATTATGGATGTGATTTCTCCAACAAGATTTATAGAGTTCATCCATCTTCTATGAATATGGTGATAATTTGAACAACTATTGTTCGTATAACACCAGAACAGAATAACAATTATTCAAATAAATCTTGAAGGCTAGGTTTAATTCCAACGATAAACACAATAACACTTTATTTTGTTCTTGATGAGAATCATCCCATATTCATTTGCTAGTTACTCAGGCCATTGCAACTCTTGTATTGCGTTGTTCCGTATGACACTTCATACCAACCAATCAGTATCCAATACTCAAGAATCACACTGTTTAACAAGCAATGAATATACCCATAACATGTATATCATCTATATACCCGAGCTGGACATTTCCAGTCTTTTCCTTTTTCTTTTCGCCAAAATATTTTTCAGATCCTCTTTCAGCAATTCCTTTCCTTTTTAGAAGAATTTATCAACATCACTTGTGGCACCATTCATATGACACATAATCCAAAGTGTGTTAGTCAAATACTAACACCCTTTGATTCTCACTTTGATGTAGATCACCGTCATCAAATGTTTGGTGTTCTTCCAAATTCCATTCTTTAGTAATCTTATAGTGTAGTAAACATTTTACCTACATCTTCCATCCATCCTATCATGACAACTTTCATGACAGAACTACCATAGCTCATAGGGACAAACTGTGAGTACAATATTAGTTCCCAAAACCTTTTTGGGAGATTAGGACACATAGTGTCTCCAACCTTCACAAATTCTCATACAATATGAGAACATGTTTCTCACTAAATTTTACTCTATCACATTGCAACTAAACATTGTTTCAGATATCGCTATATCTTCCACACATGATAGTTTCTGAAACAATCATTTCAGCTCCTAGATAACCTTGATAATAACAAACAACATTTGAATATCAAGGATCATGGAGGCAAGTGTGATACTTAGACACTAACACTGGAATTGTTACTCTCGATTTAATACACATTATTAAACTTCATGGAGCAAGCAAGGTTTGCTAAAGTTTGCAATAAGACTTTAAACTTTAGATTGACACTCAAACAATACGGTACCAGTCCGTAAAGTTAAATATCCAGAATTCTATAGTTCTATTATCTCAATTATAGCTAAGCGCAAAGGTAGTAAACAAATGCCAATGACTACAACGAACTATGCAAATTCACTTTGATTTAGTTCATGATAAAATGAGTTCATCTAACTCCCACTCAAAAACAACATCCCTCGAGTCGTCTTTGGTGATTACACGAACCAAATTCACTACACCACGACCGATCATCACGTGAGGCGGTGTAGCTGCAATGGCGAGCATCTCAATATGGTTCATCATATCATCCATATGACTCGTGCTTAACCTTTCGGTCCATGTTCCGAGGCCATGTCTGTACATGCTAGGCTCGCCAAGTAGAACCTTAGTATTTGCATGTGTTTCAAGGCCATGTCTGTACATGCTAGGCTTGAAAACACCCGTTGTATGCGAACGTAGAATCTATCACACCCGATCATCACGTGGTGTCTCGAAACGACGAACTTTCTTAACGGTGCATACTAAGGAAGAACATATAATTATCTTGATATTAAGTGAGAGGGATCATCTTATAATGCTACCGAAGCGATCATGATCGTAACTAAGCAAAATAAGATGCATAAAAGGATAAACATCACATGCATGGATAATGTGATATGATATGGTCCTTCTCGCATTAGATCTCCATCTTGTGCGTCTTGGTATGATCTCCATCATGCCACCGGCGCGGCACCAAGGTCCATGGCGCCACCACCATGGTCGTCCTTCTCCATTACAATATATCTCATGGATACATCTACAGCACGCAGGCCTTAAAAAGGAAAAACACAACCATATGGCTCCTGCCGGTTGTTTACAATAAATCTCATTTCATACAACAATTTTTTAACAATGACCATATCACATCACATGCCCTGCAAAAACAAGTTAGACGCTTCTAAATTATCTTTGCAAATTTTACGTGGTTTTGGGCTTCCTAGGAAAGAACCGATCTTACCTACGGACAAGAACCACAACGTTGATTCGCTAGTTGTTTCTTTTCGTCCCTTTGCAGGGCCCTCCGTTGCAAATGCCATATCACTAATGTTAGAGAAACAGACACCCCCAAAGCCACTTTATACGGTACAAGCCGTATGTCAAGCGTGACACGCAATCTGCGCTTAGGGCCGCTTCAATCCAACATTGCCGCAATATGAACAAGTGCACAAAAGAGGGTAACAACTAGAGGATCAACGCCCACATCTCTATGTGTTCTAACCGTACAAAGAATCTACGCATAGACGAGGCTCTGATACCACTGCAGGGTTCGTTGCATAGAAAACAAAATTTTTCCTACGATTGCAACTGCCAAGATCACATCTAGGAGATAACTTGTAACGGTTTGAGAAGGACTCACCCTCGAAGACCAAAAAGCTTTAACGAGAACGATTCTCGTGGGTGATGTAGTCGATCACTTGCCGACCTCAAGGTCGTGATGAAGATGGGCGCCACAAACGGGCAGCGCCTCCGTAATCGGTCACACGTACGGATCAGCGACGACCTCCGCCCCTTGCTCCAGTTGGGCAGCGGAAGTAGTGGATCCTCGGGAACTCCAGCAGCACTACAACATAGTGGTGGTGGTGGTAGAGAAGATCTTGAGCAGGGCTTCGCCTAAGCACCGTACTCGTGAAACTGGATCAGCTAGCAAGGGGAGGAAGATGCCAACCAAAGGGCATATGAGAGATGGAGGAATTTTTGTGTGTAGAGGGGTCTCCACCCATCTATATATAGGAGGGGGAGGCAGCCCCCAAGGGGTAGCACGCCCCAAGAGGTGCCCCCACCTCTCCCCTCATCATGTGGGTGGACTCCCCACTCACAAAAACAAAGGGTCACACATTATTCCCATAACTTCCATAATTCTCCACTCAAAATTCCAAGAGTTTATCACATTAAAACACTTTTAATTATCTTGTTTAATGTCACTCAAATTAATGAACACTTCATTCAATGAGTACTTCATTGATGAACACTTCATTCAATGAACACATTAACAATTATCCCCTTGCACTATTTTGATATACCGAAACTATTCCAGCAGTTTTATCAAAACAGTCCATGTGTTGTCCAGTATATTCTCTGGCGTTCTGTATCCACTCAAACGCGTCAACGAATCCTTAAGTGTGTCACCCTACGGTTCGTGAATAAAATGGACATGACAGAGACTCTTCTCTGATCAATAATCATCAGCGGGATCTGGAGATCCATGATGACTCCCACTTACTCAACGATGAACTAGTGATCGTGTGAACCAAAACTCCGTAACCAATTCCTTTTGTCTCGCGATATTTTACTTGTCCGAGATCCGATCATTTGGTATCATCCATACCTAGTTCGATCTCGTTACCGACAAGTACTCTTTACTCGTTCCGTGATATAACATCCTCGTGAGCCAGTCACGTGCTTGCAAGCGATGTCAATGTGATATCACCGAGAGGGCCCAGAGTATATCTCTCCGTCATCTGGATGGACAAATCCCACTCTTGATCCACGAGCCTCAACTAACACTTTCCAAGTACCCAACGACACCTTTATAATCACCCTGTTACGGTGTGACGTTTGATGGAATCAAAGTACTCTTCCGGTGTCAGTGATTGACGTGATCTCATGGTCTAAGGATTAGGGTTACTTCGTGAAAGTTTGATACAGCAATAGAAACTTGATGACATGATCGTATTGCTATAACTACTGTGGGTGTATGTTCATCACATCATTCTCCAATGACATGACCTTGTTATTAACAACATCCAATGTTCATGATCAGGAAACCTTGATCATCCGTTAATCAACAAGCTAGTATAAAGAGAGGCATTACTAGGAACCTTTTCTCTGTTCATTAAACACACATGTATTAACGTTTCCGGTTAACACAATTATAGCATGAAAATAAACATTTATCATAAACATGGAATAAGATAATAACCACTTTATTATTGCCTCTCGGGCATATTCCCTTCAGGCTGGTGATTGTGTCGACCAGAAATCTACCTCAGGCACATGACATTTTCTCGGTAGATCTCTGGTTTGTTGGGCATCGAACAAAAAAAATTGTGTATCAATATCTACGGCTAAAGCCGAGTATATTGCTGTTGGATTATGATGCACTCAAATTCTCTGGCTCAAGCAAACACTGAAATATTACAGTATTCATGTGAAGAAAATTCCTCTGTTATGTGATAACAAGAGTGCTAGCAAAATTTCTCATTATCCTGTGAAACACTCTCGAAAGAAGCATATTGACATTCGTCATCATTTTCTTCGAGATCACGTTCAGCGAGAAGATATTGTTATCAGCCATGTTTGTACTGAAAATCAATTGGAATATATCTTTACGAAGCCATTGGATGAGAAAAGGTCTTGTGCATTGAGGTGCGAGTTAAAAATATTGGACTCACGCAATGTGCAATAAGATCAAACCAATCTATTGTTTTATTATATGTACATTATTTACTTGCAGTAGTTTACTTTAGTTGGTATTCTTCTGTATTTTATTCGAGTTTGTTTTTGTTCGTCTTGGTACTTAGTCCTACACACTTGTTACTCCGAGTTTTTCTGTCGTTTGTTTTCCCTCGGATTGTTTCAGTACCGGACCCTGTTTTCCCTCTATTCTATCCCTACCCACTCTATGCTCTTCTCTCGTGAACATGTATATTTTCTCTCGATTAGATTCCCTTCGAATTTCATTGTTTCCGAAGGAAAATCTATCAAACTTTTATTATGTTTTTCAGTCGATGTTCGATGAGTTTTTATCGGATGTCGAGAAACTATCTTTCGGTTTGTTGGGATTTTCCTGAGATTGCCGCCACAAAATCCATCCGTTGAATCCGGAGAGACGCGAGATATGTGCCGGTTGATCGGATTTGACAGTTATGTCAGATTTTCCTTATAAATACCGATCCACTCCACCGTCTCATAACTCACACATTCCCTTGACTTCTTCGTCTCTCTCTCCCCCAAGCTCTTGCGCGCCACCGTGCTGCCTCGCTGCCGTCGATCTCCTGGCCGCTTAACTGCCGGAAGGACCTCGTCGGAAGTGTTCCCCGTCAACGCCGATCGTCATCCGCGCCGCCGTAGAGGTCTCTAATCACCAAGTTAGGGTATGTGAGATGCCAAACTCGAATTTATCCGCTCTCTATTCATCGAGTCTCGGATTTGTTCTTGATTTTTTTATCTTTTTATTAGGTCAGTTTGATCCATTTGGATCCTTGCACTTTGGGAAACTTGTTTCTAGCGATTCCTTCGTTTTCCCAATCGATCTAGGTATGAATTCCCGCGCCCACTGTGGAATTTCTGACATAGATCAAATCCTTCATATTCATATCGATAGATTTACTCTCTGTGCATTTTGTTCATACCAGTTCTTCGTTAGATTTGCACTCAATGGAAATCTAGTCTAGTACTCTTATGAAACCTGCATCAAAGTTAAATCTCTCTATATGTTTGCTGCCCTCAAAATGCTTTCCTTTCGAAAAGATTGTTGGTACATATTCATATCTTGTCTACTTTTCCCTCGTACCTATCTTTTTTGCAGGAAAATGTCTAAAAATGCAGGAAACATCAAGCAACCCAAGCGTGCAGGAGGCCGAAAAAAATCACGAACAATTCAGAAAGTCTGTCTAAAGATCTGATCATCGAGAAGAATCTCAGATGCCAGAAAACTCAGTTGAAGATGCAAGGACAAGAGATAATAAATTACAAGAAATTCGCAGATTGCAAGCACTTTGGTGGTTTGAATACAAGGAAATTATTCCTCGATGGGAACGACTGTTTGCACTGAATAATCCATGGTCAGATGACTTCTCTAAGGCCCAAGTGGACCAGGGCTGCAAGACCTCTCCCACCGAAAGATGCTCACCCATCAAACTTAAAAACTACCAAAGATTTTAAGGAAATAGTTGTTGCTCGAGCAGAACGAGCAGAAAAGAGGAAGTTGGCTAAGGCCAAGAAAGCTGCTGCTGCTGCAGGCACTGAAGGTCAAGGTGTAGGCCCAAGTGCCAACCCCAAGACTGGCAAGAAATCTGCCAAGCGCCTGAAGAAGGCCGATGTTGTCTCACCTCCAGAAGAAACATCCGAAGATGATGAGGCTAGCACCGAGAAGAATGACAAAGGTGCTGACGCCGATGATGAATCTGATCATCCTCCATCCCCTCCAAAGAAGAGAACCCCGAAGAAGAAGCCTGGCTCCAAGAGTGTCAGGATTCAGGAGACCGTGGTAAATCCGGCTCCCCGAGAACTAATAGATATGACCAACCTAGTCACAGTTCCTCCACTTGCCACCGCTCCCCCTTGACAAACAATACCCTCTGCTCTGGCCAAGGGAAAGCAAGCGGCTGTAACCGAGGATAAGGAACCTCTGAGCCAGAGGAAAGCCAGACTTGCCAAGCAGAGAGAACTTGAAGCTTTTGATCTGGAGAAGGCCAAACTGATGAATTTATATAGCTAGCCAGAGAACAAGAAGGCGGAGGTTTCCAAGCAGTTGGCTATACTGCATCTGGTCTCCGAGAAATATAGAACACAACTCGAGAAAGTTACGGCCCCTAGTGCCACGAAAGAAAATACTGCAACCTGAAAGTCCAAGTATGTGATCAGAGGGGGAGGGGGTGAATGATCACTTCAAAATTTTCTACTGAAACTATTGAAGTGAAGCATAAGTAGTGCGGAATAGCGAAGTAAAACTGGAAGCGAAACTAAATGCAGTGAATCAAAACACATTGAAGCATAACTGCGAAGCAAGTGCAATACTTAAGGTAAATGCCTGAAGAAAAACGAATTGGGACTCGGAGATGTTTGTTCGACCAGTTCACGCTCTGCAAAGCGCTACGTCTGGTTGGAGGGACTGGTGATTGAACACCTGGAGCAAATCTCTCTTCGTCCTTTGCTCCACTGCACCAAACTCCTTGAGCTTGGTCAGTTCTTCACTCGTGGTTGATTATTGAGGAAATCACCGAAACCTTTGACAAACTGGACTTCGAGGCGACAATTACTCTTCGCTCTCTGAAGAACAACACTCTAACCGTCTAGGAGAATTGCAGTTCTCCAAGATAAAAAGGCTAGTAAGCTTTCACCTAAGTCATCTCGAATCTACTCAGATCAATGGGACTTAGGCTTCAGTATTCTGGATTTTGGGTTTTGCTTCGGTAAAGTCTTTGGGGTGCTCTCTTCAATCTCTCCCAGGAATATTCTTGGAGCAGCCCCGCGCAAATGGAGGAGGGGACGGCGTATTTATAGTTGGCAATCCCGAGGTGCGGAATGACCAAATTGACCCGAGGTGACAGCTTGACACGTGTCCACAACGGTCGGATTTGTCATTACTGCGCAACTTTACTTGAGGAACAAGTAAAGCTGACTCACGGACTTAGTTCTGCTTCAGAAGCCAAAGAACGAAGTCTTTGCTACCGAAACTTAACTCAGTGCACATGAGATTTCTTCGCTCAGGCTTCTCACTTGGTTTAGATTTGATCTGAGCATTTTCTCAATGACTTCGGTGTCCACAAACTAAATACCCCTCTTGATAGTATGGTTTGTCCTATGACTCAAAGAACCGAAAAAGAACTACACAAAAATATCTATGTCTTGCACCGTCTTCTTCATTTCCTTCAATGAGTTGAGCTTCAGGACACCTTCATTTTGGGGGTCATCCTTCGTGATTAAGCTTCGCTCAGGGGGTAATGCTTCGATAACTTGAAGACCTTCTCTGAAGCTTTATCACCTAGCTTGTCCTTCAGGAACCTATACAACTGTTTACACAAGAAAACATTGTTAGTTCCTCTACTTTCTTGTCCAACAATATCCAAAACACACGGGGGCAAAACTTTTGCTCTTACAATCTCCCCCTTTTTGGACTATTGTTGACAAAACAGGCATCGATAAAAGATATTGAAGTTTTTGTGAAGTGATGGGACAAAGTCTAAGATATGAAGTTTTTGGCTCCCCCTGAATGCAAGCATCGAAGATTTATATAATCGAAGTTAATGCTTGAAGAGAATTTCTTCGGTGGAGAGCGAAACAAATATCTTAGCGAATACAATTGCATTTGAAGATATCCAAGAATGTATGCAATTGCTTCCAATGACCTGTGACTTTAGAAAATAATAACCACCTGCAAGATAGAAGATACGAAGCAATACTTGCAAGCGAAGGGGTTATTAAAACTTAAGCGTAGCACAGGAGTAGCAGGACCGAAGTTAAACTTAAGTTACAACCCAATTGAAAAGAATGGAATGTTTGTTGCAACTTAACCAAGCGAAGAAAAAACAAATAGCAAACCCTTTCCCCGATGCAAATCTAACTCATCGATGCCCTCTTTCTCCCCCTTTTTATCAATGATTGGACAAAAGGTTGAGAAAAGGTTCGAGAGATCTATTGCGCGGCATCAGCACCCTGAGAACCCGATGAAGCAGAGCTTGACGAAGACTCATCCAACGAAGACTGATCACCAGAGGATTCTTCTTCGGATGAAGACGTAGGAATAGCTTCGTGACGCGACTGGGTGATGAGGTTGATGTCGAGGTCGTTTTCGTCGAGGCTGTCGTCGTCTTTTGAGGTGATGGAGTCATTCTCGGAGACGGTATCGGGCCGGATGGGTTCAGGTTCGTTGACGAAGAATACTTCATCAATCTTGTGCAGGGGAGGGATCTTCTGATTCGGGCGGTCCACGGTATCATCTCGGGAAAAGTTTCACTGGGGGTGCTCATACTCTTTGTAAATGCGATCTTTACGAAGGCCTTTGACAGAGTGGAATTTCCGGAGAAACTGATTGTTGTTGAGTGCAATGTTGCCAACTCTATTAATCTCATCAGCAAGAAATTGCATCTGGCGCTGATTTGCTTCAATGAAGATTACAAGCATTTGTTGCGACCGAAGATTAACTTCAAAGTGGTGGCAGTCTTTCTGGAACGTCTTGGATAAGTTTCTCTCATTGACTTCATGGCGCAGACCAACATATGTGGCAAAAGGATCATTGGGCTTCCTCAGCAATTCCAAAGAATCACGCACTGGTGGGAGGAAAAGCTTCAGATGATGGCGAGCCACAAAGTCTTCGTTCCTGCCATAGTCACATACAACTTGCAGCCAGGGAGCATAAGGTTTTAGTGTGAATGGTAGCTCTGCTGCATGAACCAATTTCCTAAGGAAGCAGTCTTCAAAATCAAAGAGAAGACCATGAGTGAGCTTCATAATTGCATGCCTTGTCTCTGGATAAATGTTTGATTCTTCTGAAGCAGTACTCAATGGGATCATTGAGTTGGACATGATGTAGAACCAAGTCCTGGAGATGAAGTTCAAATGCTTCGGGCGAATGTTTTCAGGAATGTAGCTTGCAGTGACTTCGGGGTCTAACAGCGTTGCAAATTCTTCGTCTGACATATCAGGTTCTAAGTGAATCTTTTCTTGGACTCCAGAATGCCTTGGAATATTGACTATCTCCATGAATTTGACAGAGGACATCCTGAAGACTTTGCCTTGAATCATCCATTCCAGCATCCATGAGCTGGGTTCATTTGCATCACCAGACACATACAGAGTTGCATAGAATTGCTTGATGAGTTCAGAATTGAAGGGAGTGCTTAAAGCAAACAACCGAGTCAGATTCTGATTCTCAATGGTTTCGACGATGTTCTGAAAGCAAGTGGCAGTGGAAAGACTTTGCATATCGAGATATTTATGCCTAAACAGAACTCCTTGCTGACAGAAGACTTTGGTGTAGAGGATTTGTTGTTCTGCAGTCCAAAAGCGAATATCATCTGCAGTGCGATCTGAAGCATATGGACTGACACCAAATAACCGGTGGCGCTTCTGATGTTGTTCCAAGTTGAAGTCCGGGCCATGCCTTGAAGAATAACCGGCACCCTTGAATATAGGAAAAGTTTCGCGAGGTTAATTGGAGTCAAGCTGGGTATCTTGGCAGGGGCGCGAATGCGCGCGAAACATTTGCAGAGGAGCAATTTTATTGGATCTAGAAGGGCCAGCAGATTGAGCGAGTATCAGCGCTTGCTCTTGCAACAGATTCAGTATCTGAACTTGTTCTTCTTCATCGTCATGTGCTTCGGTTTGAGGCACATTGATTTTGGACTCTTGAGCAGATCTGGCAGGGGAAAAGTCTTGGGTGACATGTGTTCGGGAGTGGGTTGGTGATGGTGCATTAGCTTCATGGGGAGGTGATGGAGGTGGTGCGGGAGCAACTGGTGGAGTGGGAATCCTTTGTGGTGAGGGGGTTGGAGCACGGATGGGTGTGGGTGCACGGGGTGGTATGGGTGTGGGATGTCGTGCAGGTGTTGGAGTAGGGGTAGGAGCTCTTTGTGGTGGAGTTGGTTTGGGGGTGGTTCTGGTAGGAGGAGGTGTGGGAGTCTTGGTGGGTGGAGCTGAAGGTTTTGGTGTGGGCTGGGATGGCTTTGGCTTCGGAGTAGGAGTGGGAACTGCTTCAGGAGTTTCCTTCGGCTGCTCATCACTGGTGTCCATGTCTGCGGCTGAAGCCAAAGTTACCTTACGCTTCTTTTTGGTCCTCTTCTTGGGTGAAGGACCTGAAGTCTTTGTTGCAGCAGGCTTAGCAGCCGATGGTGGTGCAACAACAGGTTCAGCTTTGATCGAAGCCTTGCGTTTCCGCGAATATCTTTCCGTAATGGATGCATTATGGGTCTTCACCATTTCATCAACAGCGGCCTTGGTTTTGCCTTTGTAGATTTTGATATTGTTCTTGGTGGTGGTGTTGACGTCTGTCACTTGTTGAAGCAATTTCAGAGCGTGCTGTTTAAATTCTTCATCTGGTTCAGATTCAGCGCGCTTCTGATAATTGTGAATCTTTTTGAGTTTAGCCCTATCTCTTGAATGCAAATCCTTCAGCTGACTGATCATTGTGGAGATCATTGCTTTGATGGAGCGTGAGATAAAAACTTCTCCAAGATCAAAAGCTTTAGACTCTTCAGCAGCACATTTCTCCCAAAGGGCTTCAGTGATGCCCAACTGATCCCATAGTTCGTCGTCACGCAGGTCAGAGAACTGATGTTCACTATGGCGATCAACTTCAGCTTGAGCTTCAGGCAGAGATATGCCTTTCTGCTTCGATGGAATAGCTCCATTGGGGGAAATCATGTCAACTATGGGCTTCTTCTGACTTGCCCTAGCAGCTTTCTCAGCTATCTTTGTCCTGAGGCCATCTAAAGTGGCCTTACGTTTTTCTTCTAGCTCAGCCAGTTGTTTAGCTCCAGCGGCAGCTTTTTCTTCATTCTTTTCGGCTTCGGCGAGCTTGCGCTTCGTCTCAGCCCTCTCTGCAGCCAACCTGGCGGAGTCCAACTCCTTTTGCTTTTGAGCGGCTTCCTCATTTTCCTTCTTCTTCTCAGCTGAACTTCTGGCAAGAATGTTGCGTTCAAGTGCCTCTTCGAGGTCTTTCTGTCTCAATTTGTCGGGACCCGGGGTTAGCGTATGCAAGTGTAGCTAAGACATAGTCATACGGAGAGCCGAGAACCGTACCCACTTGTCTAAGCAGACAAGGCCAAGCACAGAACGTTCTCGGAAAGCATCGTACGTGAGGGGCATCCCATCCAGGCCGGATGATCAACTGAGATGGGTCATCATCGTCCGCACACAAGTCTAAAGATATGGGTGGTGAACTCCCATATTCAAAGACAAGTCGCCTCAACCATACTAACGACTATCTCATAACTCTTACATAGACTTACTCCAGCCCGATCACTTAGTCGGGGTCTAGGGCGGGCTCGATCATACCACAAAGTGTGCACGAGACAGAGCCTCGAACAATCACATCGCGATGCCCCAAGCTGCGCACATCTAAGGGCCACTTGGTGTATGAAAGACCGCCAGCCAGAACACAACTAAGGTCTCGAAAACCCATACAAAGACATGCATGATATAAACATACACGCAGCACACATGCCTTGTATGAACAGCAGGTACCATTGCAATTCTCTGCAAAATATACATTTTTATTGATAACTCTTATAGAGTGCACACAGAGATCACAAACATGTGATCCAACATTACAACACAGACGGAAGCAAATTATGTCTGAGTACAGACAAGTTTAACAAATGGCTTAAGAAGCCTTATTTAAACACAAGCCCTCCACGAGGGAACCAGTCGTCTGACTGGGACTAGACTAGTTGGTCTTCAGTCGTCCAGCTCGATGAAGAAGCCACCTTCGGGGTCAGTGGCATCATCTAAAACATAGATTAAGCAAACGTGAGTACAAAGTCGTACTCAGCAAGACTTACATAGGAGCTATACTACTCATGCACATGTATCAAGGTAAAGGGGGGGTGGGGTTCACTTGCAGAATGCCAGCTTTGACTTGGCTAGTCTTGAACTACGAGTACCAGACTTGAGGTAAGAAGCGTACACGAGTCCACTACTTTCTCCAACCAATTACACCACTAGGGTGCCTTCCTCAACTTCCCCACGAGAAAGCACGCCATAGCACTTACACTTATCTTGGTGTGTTTTAGAAGTATCCAGTTCAAGTTATCTAATAATCAAGCTAAGTTTTCCAAGTAGTCCATAACCGCGGACGCGGCTATTCGAATAGTTTTGTTAACCCTGCAGGGGTGTACCGCTACACACACATGATCATCATTTACCGCCTTTGATCTCGACACCATTCAAGGGGTGCCAGCGAGGATGCTCACCACAACTGTTACCTCATAGCCTATCTAGTCTGAGAAAGCCGCCTACTTGGGTTGGCTACCACTATCGTGAACCCGGCCGGTTTACCGAAGTGGACCCAAGCGATGTGTGCGTGGTGCATAAGCCGGTCTCGGGTGAGCCGTTCTCTCACTTAGAATCCAGGCCACAAGCCTACCAGAACTCCAAACTACTGCGACATCTGGACATCGAAAGGGATGAGTTAATAGGTTGAGAGGGGTCAGTGAGCCCAATGTGTGGTTGTACTCTTCATCTTGGATCACCACACAAGAACTCGGACTTAGGGCGGTGTTCAACGAGACAACCCACCGTGTACTCCTACACAGCCTCTCATCGTTCACCTTGTATTAGGGTCGATTCACCAACACTTTTCTACCATCATCAACATGATCACTACCATCCCGACTCACATCACAGTATCAACATGGTATCATACTAAGCATGCAATAAGCGATAACATTTGCAGGGGCCACATGATATCAACCAACTCCTACATTTTCTAGGATTGTGGTTTGCTTACTACTGTGACAAAATGATAGGTCATGCAAAGGAATGGGTTCATCTATGCGGTAGAATCGTAACATGGTGATCTTCCTATACAATGATAAGCGAGACATGAGAGGGAAGTGGGATTTTATCGACATGATCAATGAGGGTTTGCTTGCCTTGCTGACGAGGTTCGGGTTCTGGGTCTTCAACGAAGGGGGTGACCTCGGGTTCCGGCTCCACGTCTATCAGCAACATGACAATCATAGGATCAACATAATGTACAATGCACAATCACATGAATAAGATTGGAATGGTGATGTTCATGGTACTGATGTGTTGAGCATTCCATTTAAATGGAGTATATTGCAAATTGAATTGCAAATTCAAACTCCACATTTGAATTCAACTTAGCCAAGTTGCATGTGACATAGTTTGATCATTTTGAATCTTTTGGAAATGTGTATGATATGCCTCTGAAGTGTGGTTGAAACATAGTATAATTCCATGTTCCAAGTTGCAAAATCATTTGATTTGAATTTGAATTAATTCCAAATAATTCAAATGACATATGCTACTGGTCCCATTTTAAAATCAACTCAAACATAGTTGAAAGTTGCATATTTGGAAAGATAATTTTCTCCTGATCATTTTTCATATATTATTTGTCCAATTTGGAGTTAATATGAATTTTCTATGAATTTCCAAAGTTTGGGGTATTTTCTGGAATTTCTGGAATTCTTTAATTCATTTTGATTTTCTGGAAATTCATTAATTCGAGTTATTGCGCCAGGCTGACGTCAGGGGGGGGGCTGACATGTGGGTCCAGGGTGTCAGAGACTGAATGATTTAAACCGTGGGGTTAAATTAATCCAGTGGCTTAATTAAGCCACTGAGCCCACTGGCCAGTGACCCAGGGGGTCATTAGGGCGGTGATTAACGGGGGGGGTTTGGGACTAACCCACCGGCGGTTAACCGCCGGCGACTGGAGCCGCGGCGGCGCTGCACGGATCCAGTGCTCCCGGCCACCATTTGATGCGCCAAGGGCACCAGAGGATGGCCTGGAACGAGCTGCGTCGTCTGCGCTACTCGGGCTTCAACGGGGAGGCTTCAGGCGACGTCGTCTTCAACCTTGGCGGCCATGGCGGATCCGGCTAGAGGAAGCACTGGTGAGGACGCACTGGTGAGGACGAAATGGCCACGGGAAGGAAAGTGCGTGGTTGCGTTGGGTTGCTGGGGACTCCAGGAGCACTACGGACGCACTGGTGAGGACGAAGGTGCACGGGAGCGAGCACATGGTCAACCGCGGCGGCAACCGTGCTCGGCTTCCATGGCGGATCCGGCTAGAGGAAGCAATCGAGGGGGAGAAGTGAGGGGTTTTGATCCCGAGCTCACCCTGAGTCTAACTGAAGCGACGGCTTGCTCGGGGAGGCCCTGATGCTGCCGGAATTCAAGGTCGATCCACGGCGGCCGGCGACGAAGACGACGAAGCTAGCGAGCTCGTGGAGGCGTCTGGCTCCGATTCCTTCTGCACGGTGGGGTTGTCGACGACGGCGGAGCGGTTGGACTTGGCGTAGTGGTCTCTCGTCGACGTTGGCCGCGACTTCTCACGACGATGAGCGGCGGCTGCTCTCGGGGAAGAAGGGGAAAACGCGCAGAGAGCTTGAGAGGAGGCGGCGATGGGGGGAAAGTGAGAGGGGGCGATGCGGACATCTCCTGGGACACGCTTTGGAGTCCTGGGGCGGCCTGGAATCCCCTAGGCGTCGAGGTGGCGTCCACGGCGTGCTCGGCCGCTCCAGCGAGCTGCTTTGGCTGGCGGGGAGGAAGACGACAGGCAACTTCGCGGGCTGGGCTGCCGAAACGGTAAGTTGGGCCGGGGTGGCCCAGGTAAGTGGGCTACTTTCTGTTTTTCTTTTTCTTTATGTTTTCTCTTCTGATCTTTGTTTTGTTTAGTTAAATAAAATAGCAAAACATTTTATTAAATGCTGAAAACTTTTATATGGCCTCATAATAAAATAGACTAGCCACTTATAAAGTTTCAACATTTTTAAAATTCAACTGATTTGAATTTTAAATCAAATAGGGGTATTTCTTTTAATCCAAGGCACTGTTTGAATATTTGAAAAATCTATGAGTATGGGGTGCATCCCACATCACTTGATATGTGATCACACTCATTTATAAGACTTTTCAAAACTCTAACATGAATTTTTGGAGAAGATTTTTATCTGGCCTTTTGAATTAATTCATCTGGGGGGTGTTCCTTCTCCCATTTGCTTTGAATTTGAAATTTCCTTTGATTTCTTTCATGAATTCAAAGTGAAATTGATCCTAGCACATCACCTAACAGAGGGTTCTGACAACTCGCCCCCACTCAAAAGAATCTCGTCCCGAGATTCAGAAGTCTGCGGGAGGAAGGTGGGGTACTCGGCACTGAGACGGTCTTCTCTTTCCCACGTAGCTTCTCTTTCAGAGTGGTGTGACCATTGCACTTTCAGAAACCTAATCTTCTGACGACGAGTGACACGCTCTATGGAATCAAGAATACGAACGGGGTATTCTCGATAAGAAAGGTCATCTTGGAGATCAAGCGTTTCATGGTCGACTTCGCGGATGGGGTCTTTGAAGCAACGCCTGAGTTGGGACACATTGAATACATCGTGTACTCGGGAAAGGTGCGGGGGTAGTTCAAGTTGGTAGGCAACTTCTCCACGTTTAGCAATAATGCGGAAAGGTCCGATGTAACGTGGGGCCAACTTGCCTTTGATACCGAAACGTTGGGTTCCCTTCAGAGGAGTAACCCGAAGGTAAGCCTTCTCATCCAGATTGTAGCTCTCTTGCCTATGATGATGATCATAGTAGCTTTTCTGACGAGACTGGGCTGCTTTCAATTGATCACGAACAATGCGAACTTGCTCTTCTGCTTCCTTGATCACATCCGGTCCAAAGAATTGTCTTTCCCCGGTTTCTGACCAGTTTAGTGGTGTTCGACATCGTCGTCCATAAAGGAGTTCAAAAGGAGCCATGTTCAGACTAGATTGAAAGCTATTGTTATAAGAAAATTCGGCAAATGGAAGATACTTCTCCCAATTCTTTCCGAATGAGATAACACAAGCTCTGAGCATGTCTTCAAGAATTTGGTTAACCCTTTCGACTTGACCGCTAGACTGAGGATGGAAAGTCGTACTAAAGGAGAGATGAGTTCCCATAGCCTTCTGAAAGCTTCCCCAAAATCTAGAGGTGAAAAGGCTACCACGATCAGAATTGATTTCCAAAGGAACACCGTGAAGGGATACAATTCTAGATATGTACAAGTCCGCTAACTGGCTAGCAGTTATAGACTCGCGAATCGGAAGAAAGTGAGCAACTTTGGAAAGTCTATCTACGACAACGAAGATGGCATTGTTTCCTTTCTGGGTTCTTGGAAAGCCGGTGATGAAGTCCATACCGACTTTGTCCCATTTCCACTCGGGAATAGACAAAGGTTGAAGTGTACCAGCAGGTCTTTGATGTTCTGCCTTAATGCGACGACAAACATCACATTCGGCAACAAATTGAGCAATGTCTCTCTTCATCCTAGTCCACCAAAATCTCTGGCGTAGATCTCGGTACATTTTTGTGCTACCGGGATGAATCGAGAGGGGTGTGTCATGGGCTTCCTTGAGGATGAGTTGCCTTAGTTCCCTATTCTTAGGTACTACCAAACGATTTTCAAAGAATACCGTTCCCTTGCTATCTGTGGAGAAACATTTAGCAACTCCGCTAGCAATGTTCTCCTTGATCTGGAGAACACCTCGTGCACTCCTTTGGGCAACTATGATTTGATCCTCAAGAGTTGGTTTCGCCACCAAGGTAGAAAGATAGCCATGAGGAACAATCTCAAGATTGAGCTTGCGAAAGTCCTCATGAAGAAGTGGTTGATACTGTTGTAACATGAGGTTGTTACAATACGACTTACGACTTAGTGCATCAGCCATGACATTGGCTTTGCCTAGGGTGTAAGAAATTCCTACGTCCTAATCTTTTATCAACTCAATCCAGCGTCTTTGCCTGAGATTAAGATCTGGCTGGGTGAAAATATATTTGAGGCTTTGGTGGTCGGAATAAATCTCACAACGATTACCAAGGAGGTAATGTCGCCAAGTTGTTAGGGCATGAACTACGGCAGCGAGTTCAAGGTCATGGGTAGGATAGTTTTCTTCATGTGGTCGCAACTGGCGTGAAGCATAAGCTACCACATGTCGATTTTGCAGAATTATGCATCCTAACCCTTGCCGTGATGCGTCACAATAGATCTCGAAATCCTTTTTGGTGTCTGGAGGTGCAAGTACGGGTGCGGAAGTCAATCTTATTTTTAGCTCTTGAAAGCTTTCCTCGCACTTGGGAGTCCATAAGAATTTCTTATCTTTCTTGAGGAGTTCAGTTAGAGGCTTTGCAACTTTAGAAAAGTTCTCGACGAAGCGACGGCAATAGCTGGCTAGGCCAAGAAAACTCCTAACTTGCTTAACCGATTCAGGTGGAGTCCAGTCAAGGACGGCCTGAACTCTCTCGGGATTCACAGCAATGCCTTTTGCAGAAATCACGTGGCCTAAGTAGGTCACTTCTGGTAGCCAGAATTCACACTTGGAGAATTTATCATACAGGCGATGCTCTCTAAGCTTCATCAATACCAGCCTTAGGTGTTCTGCGTGCTCTTCTTCGTTCTTCGAGTAGATGAGAATATCATCAAGATAAACTACAACAAATTTATCTAGGTACTCCATGAAGATCGAATTCATCAAGCGCGAGAATGTGGCGGGGGCATTGGTTAAACCAAAGGACATGACGGTGTACTCGTAAAGACCATAACGAGTAGTAAAAGCCGTTTTGGGAATGTCCTCGCTTCGGATTTTGATCTGATGATAACCTAATCTCAAATCCATCTTGGAGAAGACAGAGGATCCTGCAAGTTGATCATAAAGATCATTGATCCTGGGCAGTGGGTATTTGTTCTTTATCGTCGCTAAATTTAGCGGGCGATAGTCTACGCACATCCTTTCTGTTCCATCTTTCTTTGTTACGAACAGAACAGGGCAACCCCATGGCGATGATCTAGGGCGGATGAAGCCTTTTTCCAACAAAGCTTCTAGGTGGGTTTTAAGCTCAGCTAACTCACGTGGGGCCATTTTGTATGGGCGTCTAGAAATTGGTGCGGTTCCTGGGGCAAGATCTACAATGAATTCTACACATTTGTCGGGTGGCTAGGCTTAAGGAGTTGGTTTACTGGATGGTTTTCCCGAGGATGACCATGGCTTACTAGGGTTACAACAGATATGTCAGAGTAGCAAAGTATCACAACACTATGGTTAGTGTGGTTCTTCTTGCTAGAAGACATCCAAAGTGGGAGAAAGAGTTGCAAATGAAACACTATAGGTTTCTAGAGAAAAACCTACATCAAACACTAAAGAACTGTCGGGAATGCCACCTAGAAATCTTCTAAAAGGACAACCGAAAGGGGGAGAAGGATTCTTTGCAAATGCATCAGATTATGAAGAAACCTGGAATGATTTGGACAGCATAACGGCTGTAATTGCAAGAAAACAATTTTCTTTCAATGTAGATACAACACTTACATAATACGATGTAAGAAATCAGCATTAAAACAATGCTAGGAAAACCGGACACAACTTTCCTACGGCTATAAGGAAGCAAACAACGAGATGTTCTAATCAGACAGAGGAGAGCCTAGTCCTATCTTCCCGTAGAATAAGATGAGGGTGACTCAGAACTCAGAACGAAGGGGGTAAGGAGAAAAAGAAGCCTTACGTTGTTCCCTTATATACCCAGAGTAACTATATAACTATAGAGTGCTAGACTCGACTTCGGCCAAGGCTGATAATCCTACAGTCAGTCTTGCTCTTATACCAAGTCTGTCGGGACCCGGGGTTAGCGTATGCAAGTGCAACTAAGACATAGTCATATGGAGAGCCGAGAACCGTACCCACTTGTCTAAGCAGACAAGGCCAAGCACAGAACGTTCTCGGAAAGCATCGTGCGTGAGGGGCATCCCATCCAGGCCGGATGATCAACTGAGATGGGTCCTCATCGTCCGCACACAAGTCTAAAGATATGGGTGGTAAACTCCCATATTCAAAGACAAGTCGCCTCAACCATACTAACGACTATCTCATAACTCTTACATAGACTTACTCCAGCCCGATCACTTAGTCAGGGTCTAGGGCGGGCTCGATCATACCACAAAGTATGCACGAGACAGAGCCTCGAATAATCGCATCGCGATGCCCCAAGCTGCGCACATCTAAGGGCCACTTGGTGTATGAAAGACCGCCAGCCAGAATACAACTAAGGTCTCGAAAACCCATACAAAGACATACATGATATAAACATACACGCAGCACACATGCCTTGTATGAACAGCAGGTACCATTGCAATTCTCTACAAAATATACATTTTTATTGATAACTCTTATAGAGTGCACACAGAGATCACAAACATGTGATCCAACATTACAACACAGACGGAAGCAAATTATGTCTAAGTACAGACAAGTTTAACAAATGGCTTAAGAAGCCTTATTTAAACACAAGCCCTCCACGAGGGAACCAGTCGTCTGACTGGGACTTGACTAGTTGGTCTTCAGTCGTCCAGCTCGATGAAGAAGCCACCTTCGGGGTCAGTGGCATCATCTAAAACATAGATTAAGCAAACGTGAGTACAAAGTCGTACTCAGCAAGACTTACATAGGAGCTATACTACTCATGCACATGTATCAAGGTAAAGGGGGGTGTGGTTCACTTGCAGAATGCCAGCTTTGACTTGGCTAGTCTTGAACTACGAGTACCAGACTTGAGGTAAGAAGCGTACACGAGTCCACTACTTTCTCCAACCAATTACACCACTAGGGTGCCTTCCTCGACTTCCCCACGAGAAAGAACGCCATAGCACTCACACTTATCTTGGTGTGTTTTAGAAGTATCCAGTTCAAGTTATCTAATAATCAAGCTAAGTTTTCCAAGTAGTCCATAACCGCGGATGCGGCTATTCGAATAGTTTTGTTAACCCTGCAGGGGTGTACCGCTACACACACATGATCATCATTTACCGCCTTTGATCTCGACACCATTCAAGTGGTGCCAGCGAGGATGCTCACCACAACTGTTACCTCATAGCCTATCTAGTCTGAGAAAGCCGCCTACTTGGGTTGGCTACCACTATCGTGAACCCGGCCGGTTTACCGAAGTGGACCCAAGCGATGTGTGCGTGGTGCATAAGCCGGTCTCGGGTGAGCCGTTCTCTCACTTAGAATCCAGGCCACAAGCCTACCAGAACTCCAAACTACTGCGACATCTGGACATCGAAAGGGATGAGTTAATAGGTTGAGAGGGGTCAGTGAGCCCAATGTGTGGTTGTACTCTTCATCTTGGATCACCACACAAGAACTCGGACTTAGGGCGGTGTTCAACGAGACAACCCACCGTGTACTCCTACACAGCCTCTCATCGTTCACCTTGTATTAGGGTCGATTCACCAACACTTTTCTACCATCATCAACATGATCACTACCATCCCGACTCACATCACAGTATAAACATGGTATCATACTAAGCATGCAATAAGCGATAACATTTGCAGGGGCCACATGATATCAACCAACTCCTACATTTGCTAGGATTGTGGTTTGCTTACTACTGTGACAAAATGATAGGTCATGCAAAGGAATGGGTTCATCTATGCGGTAGAATCGTAACATGGTGATCTTCCTATACAATGCATAAGCGAGACATGAGAGGGAAGTGGGATTTTATCGACATGATCAATGAGGGTTTGCTTGCCTTGCTGACGAGGTTCGGGTTCTGGGTCTTCAACGAAGGGGGTGACCTCGGGTTCCGGCTCCACGTCTATCAGCAACATGACAATCATAGGATCAACATAATGTACAATGCACAATCACATGAATAAGATTGGAATGGTGATGTTCATGGTACTGATGTGTTGAGCATTCCATTTAAATGGAGTATATTGCAAATTGAATTGCAAATTCAAACTCCACATTTGAATTCAACTTAGCCAAGTTGCATGTGACATAGTTTGATCATTTTGAATCTTTTGGAAATGTGTATGATATGCCTCTGAAGTGTGGTTGAAACATAGTATAATTCCATGGTCCAAGTTGCAAAATCATTTGATTTGAATTTGAATTAATTCCAAATAATTCAAATGACATATGCTACTGGTCCCATTTTAAAATCAACTCAAACATAGTTGAAAGTTGCATATTTGGAAAGATAATTTTCTCCTGATCATTTTTCATATATTATTTGTCCAATTTGGAGTTAATATGAATTTTCTATGAATTTCCAAAGTTTGGGGTATTTTCTGGAATTTCTGGAATTCTTTAATTCATTTTGATTTTCTGGAAATTCATTAATTCGAGTTATTGCGCCAGGCTGACTTCAGGGGGGGCCTGACATGTGGGTCCAGGGTGTCAGTGACTGAATGATTTAAACCGTGGGGTTAAATTAATCCAGTGGCTTAATTAAGCCACTGGGCCCACTGGTCAGTGACCCAGGGGGTCATTAGGGCGGTGATTAACGGGGGGGGGGGGGGGTTTGGGACTAACCCACCGGCGGTTAACCGCCGGCGACTGGAGCCACGGCGGCGCTGCACGGATCTAGTGCTCCCGGCCACCATTTGATGCCCCAAGGGCACCAGAGGATGGCCCGGAACGAGCTGCGTCGTCTGCGCTACTCGGGCTTCAACGGGGAGGCTTCAGGCGACGTCGTCTTCAACCTTGGCGGCGGCCGGAGCTACGGCTTCGAGCAGAACTTGCAAAACGGCCACGGGAAGGAAAGTGCGTGGTTGCGTTGGGTTGCTGGGGACTCCAGGAGCACTACGGACGCACTGGTGAGGACGAAGGTGCACGGGAGCGAGCGCATGGTCAACCGCGGCAGCAACCGTGCTCGGCTTCCATGGCGGATCCGGCTAGAGGAAGCAATCGAGGGGGAGAAGTGAGGGGTTTTGATCCCGAGCTCACCTTGAGTCTAACTGAAGCGACGGCTTGCTCGGGGAGGCCCTGATGCTGCCGGAATTCGAGGTCGATCCACGGCGGCCGGCGACGAAGACGACGAAGCTAGCGAGCTCGTGGAGGCGTCTGGCTCCGATTCCTTCTGCACGGTGGGGTTGTCGACGACGGCGGAGCGGTTGGACTTGGCGTAGTGGTCTCTCGTCGACGTTGGCCGCGACTTCTCACGACGATGCGCGGCGGCTGCTCTCGGGGAAGAAGGGGAAAACGCGCAGAGAGCTTGAGAGGAGGCGGCGATGGGGGGAAAAATCAACAATGTATAAATCTCCTTTTCGGTAACCCTCGAAGACAAACGTATAGTCATCCTGTGAAAAGACAACACAACGCGAAGCAGAAAATAGAACAAGCATACCCATATCGCATAACTTAGAAATAGACATAATATTATATCCAAGGGATTGGACTAGCATAACCTTGTCAATGTGCTTATCCTTCGATATGGCAACCTTACCCAAACCTAAAAATTTACCCTTGTTGTTATCACCGAAGGTAATGTACTTCTGAGAAGAGTGTGAGATAGTTTTTCTTCGGTGAATAACTCCTTGTCTCCGGTCATATGATTTGTGCAACCACTTTCCATGACCCATTCGGATCCACCGGAGACATAGCCCTGCAGAAGAATTAGTTCTTCTTAACCACCCACAAACGAGAAGGTGACTGAGAAGATGTTGAAGCACTGGTTGAAGCAATATTAAATCGAACAGGAGTGTATTCTTCGGTGTACCATCAAGCACACCATAAATGTAAGTCTTCTGCGAATGGTTAGTATAAGAATGAGCATATGCAATCTTAGTATGATTATTATGAGGACGATAAGTATGACGACCAGTGCGATAGTATTGCTTCTGAGGAACATTTGATTCGGGCACCAATGGATCATTTCTCGTTTCAAGAGAATAGAAATGATTCGGTGGTACCGAAGACTTTCCCTTCATGGTATGGTTAGCAGGCAGTTTTTCCACAAGTGCTTTCTGCACCCATATCTGCCTCTTATAGAAGCCATTCTTAGGAGGAGTGCCAACATACTCAGCAGTAACCTTTCCCTGTTCGTCTTTGATGAACTTGTAGTCAGAATCAAGTGATTCGTCTACAATAGCTTTGTTCATTTTGCAATCAAAACCTGAAAGGTTAGAAATATCAATAGGATTCTCCTTCGCTAGGACCCAAACAGTTTTAGGGTACTGCTCAGGTTCCCAATAGGTGCCATCAGGGTTTATCTTTCTCTCGAAACCAACACCTTCATTCCTGGGATTCCTGTGAAGGAGAGCCTTCCTCAGGATATCACAGAGATACTGGTGACCTTGCACACTTTTGAACATGCTTGTTTCAAATAAGTTTTTCAACCTGAGAAGTTCCTCGGTAACAGCAGGATTTTCCTCATCAGAGGCATTAGTATCATCAATAATAATAGGAGCTTTACCTTTGTAATCAGTTTTGCTTCGTTCCAGACAAGTTAAGCAAGGTGAATCAGTTTTATGATTTACCTCAGAACCTTGTTGAGCCATGAGAGAGAGATTGACATTTTCCAACTCTTCATGAGCCTCTTTGAGTCTTTCGAGAGCCATTTTCCTTTGAAGAAATTCATAGGTAAGCTTCTCATAATCAACTGAAAGAAGATCATGCCTAGAGGATAATTCTTCAAACTTTTCTTTCAGAGCTGCATGCTCATTAGTTAAAGTTTGACCTTTCTCTATCTCATCGATCAACAGTGTTTCTGATTTCTTAATGGTTTTTCTTAGTGAATCAAGTTCATCTTGTTGGACTGAAGCAATTTTAGCAAGTTTAGCATAGCTTATCTTCGAATCACTATCATATGAGGAACAATCAGAAGTATCATAGTTAGATTTGGATGAAGATACCTTCGCCTTGGCCATGAAGCAATATGCAGGAGATTCATCTTCACTACTGTTGTTGGTGAAGAATGAGCTCGAAGCTTTTGTCGAAGCATCTGCTGAAGCGAATGCCAAACTAGCAACACCATCTGATTCGGACCCAGACCCAGACCTTGAGCCTGATTCTGCTTCGGACCCAGAGGCTTCGTCTTCAGAGTTCATCTCCTTTCCCAGATAGGCCTTGGCACGGTGAGAGCTGCTTCGCCGAGACGAGTGAGTCTTCGATGAAGAACCCTCACGCTTCTTGTGATACTTCTTCCTCTTGTCATCATCAGAATCTTTCTTCTTATCTCTTCTCGAACTGGAATCATGTCTCTTGGATTCATAGCTTCTGGAAGATCTGTGGGACTTGGATGAGGAGTCTTTGAGCGAATGCTTTGCTTTGTTCTCAGCTTCCCACAGAGGGCAATCGGCAATGTAGTGACCTGGCTTCTTGCACTTGTAGCAGCAGTTGTCCTTCGATGGAGAGCTTCTTGAGGATGAGCGGTGAGATGAGTGAGTTGAGCTTCTTGAAGAATAACTCTTCTTTGGTAAAGAAAAACCTTTTCTTTGGAAGCGGTTGAAGCGACTCATGATCAAAGCTAAATCCTTTCCAATGCTTGCAGGATCATCTGATTCGACACCTGAAGCAGAACTGACTTCGGGTGAAGAATGACGCGAAGCTTTTGCTTTCAAAGCATGAGCTTTTCTTCGAGAGCCATTTTTGTCACATTTCTCATCTTCTTCCATTTCAAATGTATTGAGTCTCTCAAGAATATCAGTGGCAACAAGACGTCTGAAATCAGTCCTTTCCTTGATCATCAGCACAATGTGATCAAACGAATCATCCAATGAGCGAAGCAAAGTTCTTACAACTGAGTGAGGAGTAATGTCATCAGCACCGAGGGAAATCAACTCATTAGCAAGAGCTGTGAGTCTGCTGTAAATGGAGCTGACTTTTTCACCCTCGTTTCTCTTGAAGCGATAGAATTTGCTTCGGAGTGTGTCAATTCTGGCATCCTTCTGGGTAGAAACACCTTCACCAATCTTTTCAAATAGTCCCAGACACCTTTGGCAGATGGAATATTCTTCACTTCATGATACTTTTCTGGTGTCAGATGATTGGTGATGAAAACCCAAACTTCAGAATCAAGATCAATCAGTTTTGCTTCTTCAGGAGTGATGGCCTTCTCATCGGCAACTGTGACTCCATACAAGAAAACTTGCCAGGCAGTCGAGTTGATAGCCATGATATTTCGCTTCATCTTGTCCTTCCAGTACGGGTAGTCCTTCCCATTGAAAACAGGAATAGGTTGGCCGGAGCGAATAGCTGCGAAAGACATACTTGAAGACACTCCAGGAGGTTAATCCAAAACACACAGAGTGTAGGGAGTGACTAGCTCTGATACCAATTGAAAGTCCAAGTATGTGATCAGAGGGGGAGGGGGTGAATGATCACTTCAAAATTTTCTACTGAAACTATTGAAGTGAAGCATAAGTAGTGCGGAATAGCGAAGTAAAACTGGAAGCGTAACTAAATGCAGCGAATCAAAACACATTGAAGCATAACTGCGAAGCAAGTGCAATACTGAAGGTAAATGCCTGAAGAAAAACGAACTGGGACTCGGAGATGTTTGTTCGACCAGTTCACGCTCTGCAAAGCGCTACGTCTGGTTGGAGGGACTGGTGATTGAACACATGGAGCAAATCTCTCTCCGTCCGTTGCTCCACTGCACCAAACTCCTTGAGCTTGGTCAGTTCTTCACTCGTGGTTGATTATTGAGGAAATCACCGAAACCTTTGACAAACTGGACTTCGAGGCGACAATTACTCTTCGCTCTCTGAAGAACAACACTCTAACCGTCTAGGAGCATTGCAGTTCTCCAAGATAAAAAGTATAGTAAGCTTTCACCTAAGTCATCTTGAATCTACTCAGATCAATGGGACTTAGGCTTCAGTATTCTGGATTTTGGGTTTTGCTTCGGTAAAGTATTTGGGGTGCTCTCTTCAATCTCTCTCAGGAATATTCTTGGAGCAGCCCCGCGCAAATGGAGGAGGGGCGGCATATTTATAGTTGGCGATCCCGAGGTGCGGAATGACCAAATTGACCCGAGGTGACAGCTTGACACGTGTCCACAACGGTCGGATTTGTCGTTACTGCGCAACTTTACTTGAGGAACAAGTAAAGCTGACTAAAGGACTTAGTTCTACTTCAGAAGCCAAAGAACGAAGTCTTTGCTACCGAAACTTAACTCAGTGCACATGAGATTTCTTCGCTCAGGCTTCTCACTTGGTTTAGATTTGATCTGAGCATTTTTTCAATGACTTTGGTGTCCACAAACTAAATACCCCTCTTGATAGTACGGTTTTCCTATGACTCAAAGAACCGAAAAAGAACTACACAAAAACATCTAAGTCTTGCGCCGTCTTCTTCATTTCCTTCAATGAGTTGAGCTTCAGGACACCTTCATTTTGGGGGTCATCCTTCGTGATTAAGCTTCGCTCAGGGGGTAATGCTTCGATAACTTGAAGACCTTCTCTGAAGCTTTATCACCTAGCTTGTCCTTCAGGAACCTATACAACTGTTTACACTAGAAAACATTGTTAGTTCCTCTACTGTCTTGTCCAACAATATCCAAAACACACGGGGGCAAAACTTTTGCTCTTACACAACCCCTAGTGATGCGAAGGAAAATGTTGTGGCCGCTAGCGCCTTTAAGTAAAAGACTCCAGCCGCGGGTGCCGTGAAAAATAATGTTGCTGCCATCAAGGCCACAATGGAGGCCAAGAAGAAAGCAAAAGATGCTCGTCTGCAGCCCAAAGCTTCTCAAATCCCTCATGCTGCACCAGCATCCGCTGCCCACGATGTTCCCCCTGTTCAAGGAGCTCGAGAAGATGAAGAGAGCTCCAACGAAGGTCATTCCCTCAACAAGACTGAGTGGGATGTTGTTGAGATAACAAGTGTTTTGTGGAAGATGGCCACCACTCCAAGCGATGTTTCCCCCGAGGACTTTGTCCCGAAGGAAATCCAAGCTCGAGTGAAAAAATACATGACTCGCTGGGCCGAGTATCTTTCCCAGGATCGCAAGGACCATCATCAAGAGGTCTTCTATGCACTTCGAGAAGAAACAAAATATTAATAATCGAAGAAATTCTTCGAGTCAAAACTCTCTTCCCTTGCTGAGTCAAGGAAAGTACAACAGCAAAACATCACAACTTTCCATACCAAGGTCAGACAGATTGTGGCTGAGATGTGCAAGACCCATAATGATACTCTCGTCGAAAGACAATCTCAAAAGAGAAAGTCTCCCGAGAAAAATGATGCCAATACCTCTGCACGTGGGACGTCAGAGAAGTCTGAGAAAAAGAAGAAGAAGACTGATGAGGTCGAAGTTGCAACAACTCGACAAGTTTCTGCACCACCCAAAGCTCCAACTCCTCCCCGACAACAAACTCCTTCCCGGGAAGTTATTCCACCCCGACCAGTTACTCCAACACCATCCGTACCTGTACAAGAAGAAGCTGATCCTAGTGCTCCTACCATGATCGAGCAAAATGCTCCGATCGAGAAGAATGCCTCCACTCCACCTCCTCCTGAAACTGACAAGGATTTCTCCTCAGCACGTACTGGTCAACAAGAGGAAGATGTGGATGTCACCACAGTTTCCCCTCGCCGCAACGCATCGCCTGTAACTGATGAGGAGATGTTGAAGAAGATGGCTCTGGAGAAGAAAGCTCTGAAGCAAATTCTTCATCCTCCTCTGCTTCCTCGATGTTTCCGAACAGCTGGACGCTGATCTTGAGGCCATGGAAATTGAAGAGACCGAAGAGGTTCACAATGCCGACAAAGGAGATGTCGTCGAAGAAAATGCCGAGGAAATTCCCCCTGCTGCAGCTGATCCAACACAGGATGTTGTCAATGTACCATCTTCACAACCTTGTGCTGATGACCCCAGCCTGTAGTTCCCGCAAAATGTCACGAATGAATTTCCCATCGATGACTTGCTGCATTCAGCTCATCCAAGGGAGATGCTGCCACTTTTTCGCTCAGATGTTCCTCGTGGAGGTCCATTCTTTAAGGGCCGTGATCACAAGCCATACTTCTTCCGGCCAGGTCCTTATAATTCTCCAAGGAATGCATATTCCCTTCGGTTCTGGACACAAGAATAGGCTATATATTATGCTCGCATCTTGATGAACAAAGAGAAGATTTACAGACATCAATATCTGGACATGCACTCGGTGTACGCCACAACATGTTTTGAGAACATTGGCAAAACGATTGATGGACTTCATGCACACAGGATGTTTGCTCTCGGCACTGGTTACAATCCAGAGCTCATCAAACAATTCTACGACACATTATATGTCACTGGAGATTATACTCAGCCGAGCACTTGGAAGTTTGACTTCATGATCCAAGGCCAAGTTTTTCACATGACTGTTGATCAATTTCTCGCAGTGATAAATTTACCTCGTTTCGAAGGTTTACCTCACAAGCTACATGACCTTCCTGCAATGACTCCAGCTGAATTTTGTGTGCTGATGAATCCGGATGTTGTGGGATATAATTATCCAGAGGAACCCAAGCCAAAGCATTTAATCTTCGAAGCTAAAGCTTGGTCCTATATTATGTCGAAGACTTTGATGCCGAAGCTAGATGTTCATGATGATTTTGTCATTCCAAATGAAGTGCAACATGCTATAATGAACCTAGTCAATGGACTTCCCTTCGATTTGGAAGACTACTTCATTCGCACCATGGTGTCATGTACAGATGATCATATTGCTCACAAACCTTTTGCACCTTGGCGCATGGCTATATGCAATTACTCTCAGGACATGCCATTCCCCGTCACTATTTATCCCTCGATCTTCACTCCACCAGTCAGGTAAGTATTGCTGGTTGTTGCTCTTCCAAATGACCCTTTTGCTGAGCACACTTGAATAAGGGCTCATGTGACTGAACGGAACATTCGCTCGAAGTTTATCAAGCCAGTTCATCACATGGAGATTTCCCTTCGAACTCAATAGATGTTCCATCACTACATCGATCAAAATCTTGTGTAGAAGAAATCCATGATGAATGAGATCAATCATCTTCGGAACATCACCATGAACAACAATCAAATCCTTCGAGAATGCCTTCGCAGGGACTAGAAAGGACTCAGAAAGTTCAATTATCTCGGTCAGTTGCAGCGGTGTTGTTTCGATGAACATCCTCCTCATCTGCAAAGGCACTGGACAAATGATGATCGGGTAGATCGGCCAGATTCGAACATTCCTCTGCTGCTGAAGAATAGAGATGTTCTATGGGTGGATGACTATTATCACATCACACTGGATGCCATCTACTCCGACTCCAACCCCTAAGAAGAAAGGCGTACTGCGAGAGTTTACTCTCCTATGCCCCACAGCCCCAAGATTCCTCCAGAATCTCAGATTGATTCATATGGTGATCAACACTCCTTCCGCACGAAGATTACTACTCGTGGTGGTCACCCATACCGATGTATTCCTTCGACTTCAAGGCCACGCGCTTCACCGCACGCGGAAACTTCTCGACGTCGTCGCCGCCGATCAAGAGAGTAGAAAATCTTTCAACCCCATCTCAATCTTTTTTTCAATTATTGACAAAAAGGGGGAGAATGTGCTCCATCGAAGAAATAGTTTGCCAACGGGGTTAAGGGCTTTGAAGTCTGAGTAGTTTCAACAAACATTCGATTCTTATTCGATCTGGTTGTAACTAACTCTAAGTAGGTCTGTGTAATGCTACTTTATTCTAAGATATCTATCTGCTATACTTGCGATACATAACCTTCTTGCAGGAATTTATCTATCACACAAGTTCACAGGTAATTCGAGAAGATTGCATATTTATAATTGGAAATTCTCTAAATTGCAATATTGCATTCTAAAATACTAGTGTTTTTTCCTCGACTCATTCCTTATCAAATATGCACTTCACTGAAGTTTTTCAACTTTCGTGCATACATCAAGGGGTAGTATATCATCTATCTTATCTCTGGTTTATCATCGAAACTTAAAACTTTTAAATTATTTGTCGATGCCTGTTTTGTCAACAATCGTCCAAAAAGGGGGAGTTTAAGAGCAAGTTTTGCCCCGAAGGTTTTGGAGATTGTTGGACAAAGCAGTAGAGGAACTAATATTGTTTTCGAGTATAAACAAATATCTAGGTTCCTGAAGAATGGAGTTTGCATGTAGAAGGTTGAAGGACAACTCACTTCAGCGAAGCTGCAGACATATACCGAATCCTTTGAAGGAGGAGGACCCCTAAAAATGTCGTCCAAAATGAAGATATTCTCTAGAAGAATCGCAACGAGGAGAAAGCTGAAGGTGGACGAAGACTTAGTATTTTTGCTAGTTTCTCTTTTTACTTTATTGAGTCGTAGGAAAAACCGTACTATTAAGAGGGGTTTTCTAGTTGAAATCTTAGTCAAAGTAAATTTTCTCTACTCGACTTAAAACCCAAAGATAGCCTACCGAGATAAATCTCGCTGAGTCAAGTAATATCTCGAAGGCAAAGTCATGGCACTTTGTGCCTCCGAGAAAGAACTTGTTCGGTGAGTCATCTTTCTTGCTCCGCAAGGAAAGTTGCGTACTGATTGAAAATACGACCATTGTGGACACGCATCAAGTTGTCGCATCAGGTCACTTCAGTCATTTCGCCATTGGGATCACCAACTATAAATACCCTGCACACACCCGCCATTTGCGGTTGGATGCTCCACTGAATATTCTGAGATAGAAGTGTTGTGAGCATCCCAAGGAAGATCTCGAGAGTAAACCAACCCAAGTCTGAAACTGAGTTGAGAAATTCACAGACACTTAGGTTGATATTAGTTGACCTTTTATCTTGGAGATCTGCAAGTCTCCTAGACGATTAGGCGTCGCCTGTCAAGCAGTCGAAGAGTAATTGTCGCTGCTGAAGGAAGTTTGTAAAGCTTTCGGATATGTCCTGGATCATCTACCTCGAGTAAGAACCGGACAAGCTCGAGGAGTTTGTTGTAGTGAAGAATAGGACGAAGAGAGTTTTTCTCCAGGTGTTCAATCACCAGTCCCTCCAAACAGACGTAGCACTTTGCAGAGTGTGAACTGGTTCACCAACATCGCTGTGTCAGGCTCGTTTTCTTACTCATATTTACATTCAGTATTTACTCTGCTGCCTGATTGCCTTTGATGTTTCCCTTCGTTCCATTTAATTTCGGCTTAAGCATGTCTTTCGATGGTGCAATTCCTTTGAGTTACACTTAGTTTCTTGCCGCTTCTCTGTTGCTCTTTTAAGTTTCGTATAAATTTTAGAAGTGATCATTCACCCCCATCCCCTCTGATCATTCTTGAGCTTTCAGAAACCCTAAATCACTAATTAGCAAGTAGTCGTACCAATTAACACGTCTACTCCCTTCGCGCTTGACAAATGGAGCTCGCACGCGTGCCAAGTGGCGCGATCTGGCGGTTTTCTTTTTTCCTTTTTCTGGAGCACGCGGCGTGCCTTTCACGCAAGTACATTCGTGCCTCCTTTTAAGAATCATGACTCGTGCCTTTTTTTAGAAGCACGATCATGCCTTTTTAGAGGCACTCCTGTTTTTTTTTGACAATTTTTTTACCAAAATGTAAAGAAAAAGGGTGCAAAAACCCGAGAAAACAAAAACAAAACTGAAAAAACCTATTTTAAACACCGAAAACACGTACACAAAAAATTAAAAAATAAAACCCGAGAAACCGCTATGGATGCGGCACGTGGCGCGCTATGAGCCTAGTAAAGTGTTCGTTGGGCCGGGCCGCGAATGAGTACTCGTTAATTAATTGGTCTCCAATGAAATAGTTCGAGAGCAACTAGTTAGAGGGTACCCATTGAAGAGGTCACTCGCGCGCTTCGAGTGCGCCAAGTGTCACGTTCTGGCGCGTTTCGGTGTTTTCCTTTGGTCCTTCCACGATTGGCACGTGGCATGTTCTGGACACACAGCCTCAACCACGGCCACACGCGCATCCACAGTTCGAGCCACAACCTCAGTTCTTTCAGCCACAGTCCTGCCACAACCCAGTTTTTCAGTCACAGCCACAGGTTTTTTTAGCCACAACCTCTGCTACAACCCAGCTTTTCAGTCATAGCCATAATTTTTTCAGCTACAGCCCCGTTTTTCATCCACAGCCACATCCACATTTTTTAGCCACAACCATAGTTTTTTCAGGCACACCCCTGCCACAGTCCAAGCCACAGGTCCGTGCACAGCCACAGGAGAGTCCGCGCGCAGTCACTGTTGTTATTTCGCGCGGGACACAGTAAAAACGTGACACATGGCGGATCCAGAGAACGCCAAAAATGACATCTGTGTGGCCGCGCGGGAGTGTGCTCGCTAACTAGTGATTGACAAATACATAGTTCGCTTCAGGGAGAGCAAATAATTAGCGAGTACTCGTTCGCGGTCCGGTTCAACGAGCGCTTTTTCAAGTTTATAGAGCGCTATGTGTCGCGTTCTCAGTGTTCCCTCGTGATATCTTTTTCTATTTTGTACATATTTTGAGTGGTTAAAATAGTTTTTTTCGTTTTTCTCGCTTTTCGCAGCTTTTTATTTACGTTTTGGTGAAAATGTTTTTTTTAAAGGTACGATCGTGCATCTCATTGAGGCACGAATTGCTTTCACGAGAGGCACCCCATGTGCCTAAAAAAAGGCACAAGTCGTGCCTTTGCGGGAGGCACGTCGCGTGCCTCTAAAAAAAGGCACAAACGGTCTTCTAAAATGAGGCATGACTCGTGCCTCTAAAAAAGTATTAACGTGCCTTCCGTGGAGGCCCGAATGTACTTGCGCAAAAGGCATGCCGCGTGGTTCAAAAAAAAAGAAAAAAGGAACCATTAGATCGCCACACTTGTCGCGCGTGAAGGAAATGGGAAACGAGTACTCGCTATTTTGCGCTCCAGGTGTTCTGAAAATGACTGGTCCCTCAGAATTCGGATCCTTCAAATAGTATTCAAATACCTGTTTGCAAGCAATGTTTTTTATAAACCTTAGTATTCAAATAGTATGTTTATTTATGCCGACGACATTGAGTACCGTAGTCTATGGAAATACCATTTTTTTCAAAGTATTGTGGAAACAATGGTGAGTTTGGCAATCAAATCGTATAGCACTGGCCACCGTCTTCTTCTTTTCATTCTGTCTGTTACCAAATTAACCAATCAAGACGAATATAATTTTTTTGCGAGAAAACTTTCAACCTTTTCATCTACATGGCAGTACAACAAAGGATTTTTATATGGAGCGAACGTCCTTTGGAGGATGGCAAGCATGGACGTTTTTATGAAAATCATAGTTCATATGGGAGGACAACTGCAGTATACGCGCATGGTAACTCGTTGCAGTTTGCTTTTTTATGGCAATCGCTTTCAGATTTGCCATCGCTTATGTTGCGAGTTGCCAGGCAACTGATTCGCTCTTGTCATTTACTGGAGTATGCGTTCGCTCCAAATGACTACAGTACAATGAATACTCAGAATAATAAAAATTACATTCATATATGTAAGCGACGAGTACAAGCACTAAAACGAACTCATCATCCCTCCCTCGCCAGAGTCGGGTAATTTTTTTTGTAGTAGATATTCAGGAAATCATCGTGCTAAGACCACTTTGGACTAGCGCACCAGAAATACATCCGTCGCTGTTAAAGAGTAGTGTAAGCCGGAAGAATCCAACCTAAAAACACACAAACTACGATCAGATCCGAGCAAATCCTCCAATAACATATCAACCGAAGACATACCTCCACACGTCCATCGATGATGGTGAATGCACTGCCGAAATGTGAGTTAGGTGGGAAAAACTTTATTTCATCTTCAAGGATCTGCTACCATCTCATTTTTTTAAACAGAACATAAAGCCTAACAAAACCAAAAAATACATCTAAAAACGAATATCTTTCGCCGACAAGGAACGGGATCCACCGCATATCCATGGCCTTAAGAGCGTCTCCAGCCATTCGGCCCCCCAGGGCGATTTTCGACTCTAAAATAGCGCCGCTTGGGGACCCCTGGCGCTAAAACTGCCCAGCCGCGACCCCAAACATGCACCCCAAGGCACCCAGATTCGGCATATATTCGATCCAGATTCAGCGCACATTTGGCGAAATATAGGCGAGTTCATAATATTTGGTCGAATTTTACTAAACAGTAATACAAAATAATAAAAAACGACTACATGTCAAAAAAGCTGTAGAGGTCGGAGTAGTCGACGGCGGCTCCTCTGGCGGCGCCGTCGTCACTGGGCGGCTTGCACTTCACGATGGTGTCGCTGCTGCACCCGGCGCCGTCGATGGACGGCAGCCCACTCCTCCTCCTCACCCTCAGCGGCGCCCCGTCCTCGTCATCGCTATCGATGACCACCATAGGGAAAGATGGCGGTGGTGGGGCCCTGCTCCGGCCGCGGCTGCTGCTGCCCCCGCCGGCCGGCCACTTGCCGCCTCGAAGCGACGCTGCGCCTCGTAGCGCTCCAGCTCGCGCTTCTGGCGCTCCATCTCCTCCCGGGTCCAGTCCTACCTTGCCCAGACGAGGTCGTAGTCCTCCTCGTCGGCGGCTGAGGGCTGGATCACTTCCTTTTTCGGCTTCAGCCGAGAAAGGAGACCCCAGCAGGGGGAGGGATGTTGCTGTAACAGCCTAGATGTCACAAAAATTAAAAAAATTGTTTCCGGTGTGAATTGTTTAATTGTTTGATTTGTTTGCGGTGTTTGCATCCCCAATTTATCGATCGGTGATTATTTTCCCCCCTCTTATCTCGTACCGGACGGAGACCGACCCTTGCCACCCTGACACTCGACCTTTGCGACACCGGGTTTCATCCGATCACCGTCGCGAAAACCGCACAAGACCAGCCGAAGCCAACGGAACCAAAAATCCTGTTTAATAAGTAAACGGGATATTTTTATAGCGCGCCGGAAAGTGTTCTCAGAACGGTTCTAGCGTGAGGTGAACTCCGCCGGCACGACGCGCTGATCGCGTAGTTCGAAGTTTTACCCGAATCGGAGGTCCTGCGGACCCCCGGCGGTCAGAAACGTAAACACCGCACGCGCGAGAGAAAAACCGGGGATGTTTTTGCAAACTGCCAGCCACCTGGCCTATATAAAGACCACCACTCCCCCACCCCTTTCTAGGGTTTCCCTAGGCCAAAATTGCAGCCACCCCCTCAGATCTGCCTCCAAATTTTCCCAATAGCCCCTAGATTTGCGAAATCCTCGCCCCAGCCCTTGATCTGGACCGTTAGATCCAGATCGGAGGGTTCCCAGCGCCCCCACGTAGCCCCAACAGTAGTTCCAGCCGGTTCGGGCTATAATTAGTTGATCATGATGCCTATTTGCATGATTCCTTTTTCCATGCCTTCCCTGCCATGTATACTTTAGTTGCATATCATTTGTGAGCATGTTTGCATTCATTATCTTGTTTATGCATTGCTCTAAAGTGTGCTTCGTGATGTTGGCAGATTGTGTTCCAAACTTGTTTTGCTTGTATCTTTTTAACCGTATCTCCGTTTGGAGTGTTCTTTATATGGAACTTGATTAGTTTTTCGTGTAATTTTTGTTTATGCTATTGTTTGCTACTGTTAACCAACCTAAAATATGGTTTAGGGCAGAACAGTACCAAATCTTTTAATTGTCGTGCGGCACTTAGTGTTATGCCATGTTTAGGATTGTGCCTTACTTAAATTGTCTAGCATAGATAGTTTATTTTATGCTTCACCTCTTGACATGTTTGTGTGCTATGCCATGCTTGAGTGAGATGCCATGTTAACAAACTTTGTTGATCACCTGTAGCTAAACAACTTGAACCTTTTCAAATGTGCGGTATCGTCGTGTGTGACGAGTACTCCACTTAACCTATTAGTAACCGCCCTCGAAGGTAGGTGCGATGTCTCGTGTTGCCTTCTTGTTGATTCTTGCTCGTGTTTGCTCCGTAGTAATAGATGCTGCTCGTTGATTGCCTTTTCCAGTGTTTTCTTCTTGTGTGCTTCCGCGGGTACCCTTCGGAGACGATGCGAGCTTGCGATCAACTACACCTTCGGAACCCGACTTATCAACAGGCAAGGACTATGAATTACTTATGATCCATTCTATTTCAACCAGCGGTTTGCATGCTAGTCTAGGTTAGGTTCGATGTTTGATCCTACCACATGTTTACAGCCTCTTTCAAACCGATACAACCATGTCCCCTCCCAGCAAACCATGTAATGCTATGTCACTATTCCTCGTTGCTCAGCCCCTGCTTAGTATGCATGCTTAGGATGCTACGATGTTACCCCTTGTTACTCCTTGTTTTGGGCTATCACATTATTATATTGTTGTTGATGATATGATTATTATAAATGTTGACTATATTCGACGAAGGATGGAAGGTCTAGGCTATCCCGCCCCGACGCTTTGTTCCATTTGAGTCACCTAGGATCCGAGTTCCGGGTATTGGTTTTAAGACTGAGCGTGCCTAACCGCGTGTGGGATTTTATGGGGTCCCCTTTTCTTACCTACCTAGCTTCAAACATTTCTAGAGGTGGCCCAAGATGATTTACCATTTGAAATCGTGTGTGTGCTTGGTTGGGCTCCCAGCAGTTTTAAAACAACTCGGGCCAGCGGAGACAGAGTTCCTTTGTTGGTCCACACTGGTGAGCTAGGGAAGTCCCCTGCTATTTAGGTGAGACTAAACCCGACCTTAGCCATACGGAAGATTCCGATCCGAGGGCGCGACCGGCTCTTGGATTGGGTGTCGACTCCTCGGAGGCCACCCGGATTTGTGCGTTGTTAGTTAGAGGGACCTGTCATTTCGGATCTCTCGGAACTAAATCATAAAATGGTTGCATATGATGGGTAGCAACTGAGAGAGATGGGCGTGCATGCGGAGCCTTGTAATGGGCAGTTGGTACACCCCTGCAGGGTTAAATCTTTTCGAGAAGCCATGTCCATGGTTATGGACGACTTGAGACCTACTCCTTGTTCATAGACAACAACAACTGAGATAATCTTAATATAACTTGATCAACGTGTGTGTGCCTTGACTGGTTCTTCTTCGTCTGGATGGGAAGAGGAGGACAAGGATAGGATAGGTTTTATGCTTGCGTAACTAGTTGATAGCAAGACTTGTTGGAGGCGATTCCTCATCGAATGTTTGGCTTCTTACCTTACTCTCTAGATCGTTAGCCACTTCATAAATGCTAGTGCGGCAGCAACCTCACCACTTACCCCTTCCTTACCGTAAACTACTAGTTGTCCTAGAATGACGAGTGATGAAGTCCTTGCTGGGTCAGTTGACCACTACAGTTGGATGCTGAGTACTTCTGTACTCATGATACTACCCCCAAACTCTTTTCAGGGTTCTCGATCGACAACAGGTATGGTGATCGACGTTTCACGTGGAGACTCAACGACGACTAGTTAGACGGATCCCGGTGGAGGCCTAAACCCGTGTGGTTATGGTGATCGATGTTTTTCTCTTTGCCACTAGGCATTTGCTTGTAGTCTGTCCCAGACATGTATCTTCCGCTGTTGTATTGTATTTGAGGCAGTTGTATGCCGATTGTATGAGATGTTGTATCCTTGTATTATCTGTAATGTTGTGATATCATGTTGGAAATCCGAGGCATATGACTTCGTCATATGTCGCGGTGGGACCGATATGTGCTTCGTCCCCGGATCTGGATGAAAACATCTAGATCTGAAACAGTACCGCATATCGGGCCTTACAGCTGTCGAGGCAGAGCGACTGGAGCCCCCGTCGTTGATGACGACGCCGCCGGAGCGCGTGCGCCGGCCGAGCGGCGTCACCGGCTCGACCTTTATTCGGTCTTGATAGGGAGGAATTGTGGCGGCGCGTGTCAGGTGGACATGGGTAGTATGCCTGACACGGCGGCGCCACCTCCCACTCATGCAACGAGTGGCTGCCACACCATCGCCGGGGAAGCACTCGCTCATGTTTCCAGAAAAGCGGGAGAGAGGCGAGGCGAGGAGCGAGGAGATGCAAGCGAGGAGATGCAAGCGAGGAGCGAGGAGATGCAGGCGAGGAGAGCGAGAGAGGAGCTCGTGCGGCGAGCTACGGCGAGGCTCGGCTATTATAACGGCGGATGGACGGGAGGGGTGTGGACGTGCGGTGCGATCAGGCAGGAACACGCGGCGGCGCGACCATTAAAAGCCTGTACCGATTAGACTGCTCGGCGGTCGACGGTCGATTGGACTTGGGATCGCCGAATCTAGTTTTGAGCCAATCCAACGCTATTTGAGCTGCTGGAGGTGCGACTAAGGAAAAAAAACTCATCCGTCGCTATTATCATCGTCTTGGAGGACCTGTTAGGGGTGCGGCGTAGATGCTCTAAGGCCACCGAACACAAGGTAGTCCGACTCCAGCGCATGCGGGAGACAGATGAACCTATGTTATTTTGGTGGCGGCGGCGGCCGCTGCGTGGGAGTTGTCGTGTGTTTAAGATGAGTATTAGACTAGCCATAGTGGGGAGTAACTTCGACTAGTAACATCGCGTTGTTACTAGTCTATGTTATTACCTCTATAGTGGGGAATAACATAGATGTGGTATCATGCAACACTTTATTTATTGTGTTGTAGACTCATATTGTATTGGTATATGTGATGTTACTCAAAGAGCAAGTAACTACCTAAGTAACCAATCCTTCTCTTTCCTCATTAATTACTTGTCACATCATCTATTTTGCATAGATAAATGTGATGTTACTAGTGATGTTACTCCCACTATGGGTAGTCTTAGTGCTCCCGCAAAAAAGAAGTAGATTTAATGCTGCAATCACCAAATTCAGCAATTAATCCGTGACATCGATATCAGGAAAATACACGTGAATCACCGTTGATGAGGATGTATATCAGGTGCATGCGCATAGGGTTTGATGCATTTTTCGGTTGAAAAAAGTCCAACTTAGATTTTTTCTACCCTTGGATGAACAGTAAAATGTAAATAAATTATTTTTTGAAAAGTCTGATTCTTTTTTATGAGAGACCTTTTCAGATGTTTCAACCACGTGCAATTATTTTACTACCTCCGATCCATATTAATGGGCACTGTTGACACACGAACACGTCACGTGTACCCTCGATGCCGCGGGTGATGCACCGCAACTCACGTCGAAGGAGATCCGCCCGGTAGCGCGGTACGCAAGACAACCGGCGGACGCTTTTGAGCACCCGAAACCCCACACGCCCGGGAGGGACCCCGTCTGGGCGCACGGCGGATATGGGCTGCCCTAGGTCGACCTTATCGCCCCTAGAGCTCTCGCGGATCGTTGCCCTGCAAGAACAAGAACAAACGAAGAACGAGGGAGAAGATACGTGGAAAAGTAGATGGAATTAGGGTTTAGATGTGTTTGCGATTGTGTGTTGTTTCAATCGGCCGTCACCTCATCTATTTATGAGGGGGTTGGACTTTCCGTGCAAGAAAAGGGCTACCGTTCGCGTCAAAACTGCCAAAAACCCGACCAAATTCGGACCTGGATTGGGGGTTCGGACGTCCGGACTTTATCCCGGACGGTCCGAACCATAGGATCGGACGGTCCGGCTTCTAGGTCGGACGGTCCGAGCTGAGGTCAAAATCTTTCTGTAATCAGGGTCCTCAAGTCGGACGGTCCGACTTCAAAGTCGGACGGTCCGACCTTAGCTCGGACGGTCCGGTTTCCATCTCGGACGGTCCGACCTGGTTTTCCAGTGCTGCACTGTTTTGGCAATAACTTCTTCATACGAACTCGAATTTGGACGTTTCAAATATCAAAATCGACCGTCTTGACGAGACAAAGTCGGCCTATGTAGAATATTTTCCCATTTGAGGATGTCTTGATGTCCTAATTGGCAGAATAGTAATCCGAATGCCAGGGTCTTATTGCTTTAAACATAGTTTCGGCCCTTGAGATGGAATCGGATGATCATGGCTCAAACTAAAAAATTGTTCATATCGACAATACCCAAAATTTTCATGTAGAGAACTTCTTCATTTGAGGTCATCTTATATAGGTTTAATGTCGTGCCAAAAACCGGTGTCAACACATGCCCCCTGTTTTCGTTAAAACTTGCGTGCCGAAAAAAACGTGCCCATGTTTGTTCTAAGGACGATGTCAACACTCCATCGTCCATGCATACTTGTCGGGACCCGGGGTTAGCGTATGTAATTCCGGTCATAATGCAATCACATGGAGAGCCGAGAGCCGTACCCACTTGTCTAAGCAGACAAGGCCAAGCACATATCACTCTCGGTAAGCATCGAACGTGAGGGGCATCCCATTCAGGCCGGATGATCAACTGAGATGGGTCCTCAACGTCCGCTCAGAAGTCTAATGCTTATGGGTGGTGAATCCCATACTCATAGACAAGTCGCCTCAACCATGTTATCGATTGAATCATAACCCTTACATAGACTTACTCCAGCCAGATCACTTAGTCGGGATCTCGGGCGGGCTCAATCATACAACAAAGTGTTCCACGTGACAGAGTCACGAGCAATCGCATCGCGATGCCCCAAGCTGCGCACATCTAAGGGCCACTTGGTGTATAAAAGACCGCCGGCAAGAACACAACTAAGCTATCGAACCCCACACTAAGACATGCATGTTATAATCATACACGCAGCATACATGCCCAGTGTAAACAGCAGGTAATCACAACATGGACTCTACAAACTCAGTCTTTATAACTTCTGCTAAACAGAGCAGACATAGTAGTTGTATTACAAGCAGAGATCACATGTTCGTGATCCAACATTACATCAAACATCAACGGAAGCAAATTATGTCTTAGTAAATACAAGTTTAACAAATGGCTTAAGAAGCCTGAAAGAAAAGTACAACGAACCTCCAGAGGGCACAGGCTGCTGCCTGGAACTATACGACATTGGTCCACGTCGAGCTCGAGTTAGAGGCCACCATCAGGGTCAGTGGTCTCGTCTCTAAAACATAGATTAAGCAAACGTGAGTACAAAGTCGTACTCAGCAAGACTTACATAGGAACTATACTACTCATGCACATGTATCAAGGTAAAGGGAGGTGGGGTCTTACTTGCAGAAGTTGTAACATCCCAAAATTCTCCGAATTTTGGAATGTTAATAAAATTAAATAGATAATGATTGTTTGCTTGGTGTGTTTGATTTTCTCTGGGATTTAAAACTTTTGGTGTTGAAATGAATATTAAAACGAGAGGGAATAAAATGACTTTCCCTAATATTCACCGTTGGTGTTTTGGAACTTATTATTTAAAAACAAAACCAACAAAATAAAATGAGAGAAGGTAATATGACTCCTTCAACATTTTAAAAGCTTGGAAAAGGTTTTAAATCTTTACTAGAATTCTTTTGATTATTCAAAATATTTTCCAACTAAAGGAAAATTCAGTGAGAGGATATAAAATGACTTATCCCCTTTTTAAATAAAGTTGGAAATATTTAGAATACTATTTTAAAGTTTTAAATTTTATTTTTAGTATTATAAATAACTCTAAAATTATTTTAGGGATTTTATAATGCCAAGAGAGTTTTTATTTCACTGAAAAGATTTATTAAATATTTTAAAAGGGTTGAAAAAGTATTTCAAAGGGATATTTTATTTTACCAAATTATTTATTGGGTTAACAATTTTAAAATTTATATTTTATTATTTAGAAATGGTTTGTTAATGTTTTTGACCAAATAAAAATATTTTAAAAGGTTTATTGGATTTTATTTGATTTAGGAAAAGTATTTTATATTTAAATAAAGTATTTAGAAAAGGTTTTTTTTGTTTTCCTTTTTGGAAAATATTTTCAAGTTATATTTTTCTTTGTATTATTTGATGAATTTAGAATTTTATTTCATATTTTTCGGAGTTACGGTTATTTTTATTTTATTGTTTGAAGTTTCGGTTTTAAATAAAAAGGAAAACTAGTAGCCCGACCCATTAGTCGTTTTCTGCCCGTGAGCGCATTAGAGTCCGTTTCGGACCCAATTCGTTTTTTTTCCGCCTCTGCTTATAAATAGATTTTCAGATTTATTTTTTCCTTTGTTTATTTCGTTTTTCCAATTTAAAAAAAATGAAACCCTAGCGGCGGGTCCCGCAACGCCGCCGCCGGGACCGCCGCCGCCTCGCCCGTCAGCCCTCCGCCGACGTCGTCGCGCCGCCGCCGCGCGTCAGCACCACGCCGCCCGCGTCCCTGCCCGGCCGGTGCCGTCGCCGGCCAGCCGCCTGCCCCCGGCACGAGCGTCGCCGGAGCGAGCCGCCGCCCGCGCCCTCTGCGCCGCCCTCGTGCTCCCACGCTGAAGCCCGGCGGCTGCCTCGCCGCGCCGCCCGGGGCCGCCGTCGCCCAACCGCGGACGGCCACTGCGCCACGCCGGAGCACGGCCGGCCTCGACGCCTCGGCCGCTGCCAGGCCACCACGTGCGCGCCCCACGCCGCCCCACTGCCTCCACGTCGCCGGAAGCCGCGCCGTAGCTCGCCGGAGTTGCGAGTTCACCGGAGTTGACCGGCCAGATCTGGTCAACTGCCGCCGGGGACCCGATTGCTTTTTCTGGAAAAATTATATTTGCGAACGGGTCCTTTTGGCAGAAAACCCCCCCGTACTCGCACCGGCGATATCTTCTACACCGTGCATCGGATTGAGGTGATTCTATTTGCCACGCGTTCGTGTTGTTCTGTACTTTAGCATGGTATCAACTTTTGCACACTTTGCACACTTTTGAATTTGAAGTTATTTCAAATTCAAATTCAAATTCCGGTGGCCGTATCTTTTATACCGTTGATCCAAATCGAGTGATTCTTTTTGCGTTGGATCATTCGTTCCATGTACTTTCTGTTTGTATTATGTGTACACAAAAATTCACTAGTTTATGGATCTGTTCAAATTCAAATTCAATTCATTGTTGCAACTGCTATGACCTGCGTTGTAGTATTCCGTTTCACGTGATTCTTTTTGCATATTGAATCATATGAGACATCTTATCGGCAATATCCACATACCATTCATGTTGATATGATCTCTACTTTGATTTCATGATGCCTTGATCTTATTCTTGTATCGACAACTCTTTATCTGTTGACTCTCTCGAGTTCGCGTTCCACCGATCACTTTCGGGCACATCCACACCTTTGCACTTCAAAACCTTTTTGTTTTGTTGCTAAAACTTTAGTGATTGTTTTGTTAATCTTATGTGTTGTACTTGTGGTGTGATTGCTTATGGAGTTCTTTCGTTGACGATAGATTGCTCGGAGTGTGACGAGTAGAGTTGACTGGAACGTGAGAGCGAAGATCTTCATCGAATGTATAAGGCAAGTGAACTTTGACCATACTCATACCTATATTTTCTATATGCATTATGTAGGAAATATCACTCTATTGCATGATAGGTAGTTTATTATACTGTTGCTGCAAAACCAGTTAGGATAGCCACATGTTTTGACTTGTCTACCGTAGATCAACCTAGCCTTGTTGTTACTTTATTGCTATGCTTTGTAGACGTGGTTTGGGTTGTGCAATTCATGGAGTGCATGTGAGCTGTTTAATAACTTGTGTAGCAACTGTTTAATAAATAGAAATCACTTCTGGACGGGCAGGGAGTGCTTCCTGGGGGCTCGTTTCCTTATCTAAGGTCGAGACCATTTTGTACCCCTAATGGTTTGTTTGGTGGCCGAGAAAACGTCATGGTGAGCCCGCTGACGTGGTGGGCGCCGTCCAGGCTCAAAAAGATCAGACATACTTGGTGACTAGAAGCTTACCTGTACAGCCGCTGGCCATATGGGCTCTGGCTTAGTTGAGTACGATGTAGGAAGCCTCTCCCGTGCAATGCTAGCAGATGTAGATGTGATAGGTGTACCGGCTTTCCGTTGGGTGTAGGTGACCTCTTCTGAAAGACTTCGTCTCAATCTTCGGGTTGAGTCCAGCGGGGAAAGTGTACTAACCTCTGCAGAGTATAAACTAATCATGATTAGCCGTGTCCCCGGTTATGGACATCTTTGAGCTACTAGACATTACTGTTACTGGAGGATCTTGACAGATGAACACTTAATAATAATTTGGTTGGGACAAGAGTAGCATGGGTTGCTGTGTGTTTCAGGTAGAACTCAACTTAAAATTTTGACTAGTTTAGTTCAGGAGAAAATTGGCTTTCTGCAAAACTAAACCATAAGCCTTTCCTTTGACTTACCTTGCATGTAGATGTAGGTCCTTTGTATAAACTTTTTCGTGTCACTTGCCGTACAAATCAGATGTACTGACCCGTTGTCGGGCTGTAACCTTCGGTGTTGCAGGTTTTTCAGACGATCAGTAAGGTGCGTTTAGGGGTTGTGAGTCTACACTCAGCATGTTCGCATGTGGCTGTTGATGGGACTCCACGTTACTTGCTTTTGCTTCCGCTATATTTATATTGAGTAAGCTAGCCTTGAGCTATGCAACTTGTTATTTATTTACTCTGGATCATACGTTGTAATAATGATGCACTTGTACTTTGATATACATCTATTATACTGTGTGTGCCAGCGAGTTCGATCCAAGGACTCGCACTTGAGCACAGAGACTCCAATTCGGTGTGAATTGGGTCGTTACAGATGGTATCAGAGCAGTGTGTTGACTGTAGGTTCGTGACCCTAGAAAATGGATAGAAACAGCCATAGGAACAAAAATATTTTATCACTCTTTGATTACTTACTCTCTCCACTAGTATTTCTCATCTATTATTCATCTTCTAAAACTTCTCATCTTGTTTTACTGTAAATACCCCTCTGAGTTGCGTATGCCCTCGAAAGACAAGACATTTGAGAAGAACATCATCACCCTCGGGGATCAATTGGAGTTATGATTACCGGAACTAGAAGGAATAACCTACGGTGATCAATAAGTTTGACACTGTGAGAGGAACCTTTAAGATCAGCTTAGCTGAGAAGGATGAAGCTTAGAATCAGACCACCACCTTTTAGGTGAAGTTAGATGAACGAATTTTTCGCGTAGCATGATGAGATCGTATGTCTTGCACCCTAGGAATTGTTTGTGTGTTTTGACTGTAGTGACTGTATTGTTTGTTGTTATGTGTTACTGTCGAACGTAGGTGTTTTGCCGCTTTCTTGTTTGAGTGCATATGTTTGGTGCTATCTCTAGTTGTTTTCTTGTCGGTGTTATAGGTTTGCCCTAACCCTTGTCGTATGGGTTTAATAGATGGAGTATGAAGTAGGACTCGCCTTTTCTGGGGCAATGTCGAGACTGAAGGTGGAGCAATGGATTCGCAATATGGAGGAGCACATGAAGATAAACAAAGTTGGAAGTGAGGACATGGTTCCCTATGCTGTCAAGTACTTTGTAGAAGAGGCTGCTACTTGGTGGAGGATGCACCAAGCAATTGAAGAATCACGAAGGAAGATTACTTGGAAGGAGTTCACAAAGATTTTGTTGGGATCCCGCCTTGTCACCCCGACGCAAAGGACGGTAACCCGTAAGAGGCCTCGTGCCTGCAAAATTTGCGGGAAAGAAGGACACTCCTATGAGGGACACCAAGATGGATGTCCCTATTGTGAAGAAATTCACTCGGGTGAAGAATGCCCCACTGCACACGTCACGTGTTTCGTGTGTGAAGGAACTGATCATTACCCCGCTCAGTGTCAATTTTTCATCGTGACACAACAACTGGTTCAACATCAAAAGGAAGGAATGAAGAAAGCTATCCAAGAATTGAAGGAAGCACCCGTGAAAAAGAAAAAGAAGGACATTAGCCACGTTTAGTGTTTTCGGTGCAGGAACTGGGGACACTACCGCGATATGTGTCCAGAATTGAAGGGGGAGGAGAAGTTGTGAATGGGGAAGCAAGGATGCTGATTTGAAGAAGCTTATGTTTTGGAAATTGGAGAATAGAATTTTCGTGGTGTGCACCAGTGTACGTTGTTACCTTTTCATGTTAGTTGGAGATGTGTATCGATGCGGTTTTGCTATGGATTAACTAGATGTTTTATGTCATGATTGTTTTGTTATGTTTTGTCTTATACCCTGTGACCCTGTTATGTCTTGTTTTGATTGATGTGATGTGTTGTGCTTTGTGGTTTTTCTTTGTGAATAGAATAAGTTTACGTTCCAGTAGACCTCTTATCTATTTAGTATGCTTCAAGACTAAAGAAGACACAACAACAAGAAGAATAACTTGACGAATGACTCAACGATATGAAGATTGTTTCGACATTTCAAAACTGAAGCTACCAGCATTGAAGACTTGAAGACCTGGAGGATTCAAGTTGCTACCGTTAGATCGTTCTGTGAGCTGTCATTTCTTGTTTTACTGACAGCTACACATCAAAACTTATATTTTACAAAACTAGTATGATGATTGTATGGGTATCTCTCGCTATCTCTCTCTACCTCGCTATCTACATTCTGTTCCCTCTCACCTCAAACCCTACACTGAAGAAGCTGCTACAATGGCTGCAAATTTCAAGACTGGGATAAAGATGGATGCAACCGATGCTGAGTTCAAGGATAACCCACAGGTCCCAGGATCTTACGACAAGGGAGCACAATCTTGCTGAAGGAAGAACTCTGGAGGAAGTGGTAGTCCACCAGTGCATGTTTTATAGCAGTTTGCGCAAACCTGAGTGTTGAGGAAACGATAGATCTTTTGTTTGGCTTGCAGAACCATGGATTTATCTGGACCCAGTTCAAGATAAGGAGGACTTCTGCAATGCTTGTGAGGATGACCAAGTGTTAGATTGCGAGATTCACTAAACCATATACAAGGAAATGATTTGGGTGCGGAATGGATTGATCACCATGACGACTACTCATATTATTCGCTCTTGCTATGCGGGATAGTAAATCTTGAGTGACTTACCTATAGCAGAGAGACGACGATGTTAAGCCTGAACCATAGAATGGTACGATGTGTGACGCCTGTAGGAGATTACCGTTTGTGTTATACGGTGAGTATGGACCAAGACCTTTTTGCTGCAGGTATCCCGTAGAAGTATTCTTGTTGACCACCATGAGAAAATCGATAGTTTTTTAGTAGTGGCGTCTGAGCTGTCAGCCATGAAGTCTCAGTACTTGGAAGACCACTCCCTTGCTAAGGGACGGAAACCTCAAAGGAGGAATTCGTGAAACCTCGAAGACTAAAGGTGAAATCTTTACGAAGAATGTCATCGATGGATTAAGATACTGGAAGCCCACGCTTGTGATGAAGAAATCAATGCCCCAACGGGGTATGAGGATTATGTGTGAGGAGCTCGCTGAGGGAGCAAGCTTTTGAAGACGGTTTTTGAAGACCAAGTCGCATTCCTTTTAAGGGTGGTAGCACCCTGGACCATCAGTGGATCGAGAGACTGTCATGAAGACCCTAACCCTAGCCTTTCTTTCCAGCCTTTTCGAATCTCGAGGACGAGATTCCTTTTAAGGGTGGTAGTGTGTAACATCCCAAAATTCTCCGAATTTTGGAATGTTAATAAAATTAAATAGATAATGATTGTTTGCTTGGTGTGTTTGATTTTCTCTGGGATTTAAAACTTTTGGTGTTGAAATGAATATTAAAACGAGAGGGAATAAAATGACTTTCCCTAATATTCACCGTTGGTGTTTTGGAACTTATTATTTAAAAACAAAACCAACAAAATAAAATGAGAGAAGGTAATATGACTCCTTCAACATTTTAAAAGCTTGGAAAAGGTTTTAAATCTTTACTAGAATTCTTTTGATTATTCAAAATATTTTTCAACTAAAGGAAAATTCAGTGAGAGGATATAAAATGACTTATCCCCTTTTTAAATAAAGTTGGAAATATTTAGAATACTATTTTAAAGTTTTTAAATTTTATTTTTAGTATTATAAATAACTCTAAAATTATTTTAGGGATTTTATAATGCCAAGAGAGTTTTTATTTCACTGAAAAGATTTATTAAATATTTTAAAAGGGTTGAAAAAGTAATTCAAAGGGATATTTTATTTTACCAAATTATTTATTGGGTTAACAATTTTAAAATTTATATTTTATTATTTAGAAATGGTTTGTTAATGTTTTTGACCAAATAAAAATATTTTAAAAGGTTTATTGGATTTTATTTGATTTAGGAAAAGTATTTTATATTTAAATAAAGTATTTAGAAAAGGTTTTTTTTTTTGTTTTCCTTTTTGGAAAATATTTTCATGTTATATTTTTCTTTGTATTATTTGATGAATTTAGAATTTTATTTCATATTTTTCGGAGTTACGGTTATTTTTATTTTATTGTTTGAAGTTTCGGTTTTAAATAAAAAGGAAAACTAGTAGCCCGGCCCATTAGTCGTTTTCTGCCCGTGAGCGCATTAGAGTCCGTTTCGGACCCAATTCGTTTTTTTCCGCCTCTGCTTATAAATAGATTTTCAGATTTATTTTTTCCTTTGTTTATTTCGTTTTTCCAATTTTAAAAAAAATGAAACCCTAGCGGTGGGTCCCGCAACGCCGCCGCCGGGATCGCCGCCGCCTCGCGCGTCAGCCCTCCGCCGACGTCGTCGCGCCGCCGCCGCGCGTCAGCACCGCGCCGCCCGCGCCCCTGCCCGGCCGGTGCCGTCGCCGCCCAGCCGCCTGCCCCCGGCACGAGCGTCGCCGGAGCGAGCCGCCGCCCGCGCCCTCTGCGCCGCCCTCGTGCTCCCACGCCGGAGCCCGGCGGCTGCCTCGCCGCGCCGCCCGGGGCCGCCGTCGCCCAACCGCGGACGGCCACCGCGCCACGCCGGAGCACGGCCGGCCTCGACGCCTCGGCCGCTGCCAGGCCACCCCGTGCGCGCCCCACACCGCCCCACTGCCTCCACGTCGCCGGAAGCCGCCCCGTAGCTCGCCGGAGTTGCGAGTTCGCCGGAGTTGACCGGCCAGATCTGGTCAACTGCCGCCGGGGACCCGATTGCTTTTTCTGGAAAAATTATATTTGCGAACGGGTCCTTTTGGCAGAAAACCCCCCGTACTCGCACCGGCGAGTTCTACACCGTGCATCGGATTGAGGTGATTCTTTTTGCCACGCGTTCGTGTTGTTCTGTACTCTAGCATGGTATCAACTTTTGCACACTTTGCACACTTTTGAATTTGAAGTTATTTCAAATTCAAATTCAGATTCCGGTGGCCATATCTTTTATACCGTTGATCCAAATCGAGTGATTCTTTTTGCGTTGGATCACTCGTTCCACGTACTTTCTGTTTGTATTATGTGTACACAAAAATTCACCAGTTTATGGATCTGTTCAAATTCAAATTCAATTCATTGTTGCAACTGCTATGACCTGCGTTGTAGTATTCCGTTTCACGTGATTCTTTTTGCATATTGAATCATATGAGACATCTTATCGGCAATATCCACATACCATTCATGTTGATATGATCTCTACTTTGATTTCATGATGCCTTGATCATATTCTTGTATCGACAACTCTTTATCCGTTGACTCTCTCGAGTTCGCGTTCCACCGATCACTTTCGGGCACATCCACACCTTTGCACTTCAAAACCTTTTTGTTTTGTTGCTAAAACTTTAGTGATTGTTTTGTTAATCTTATGTGTTGTACTTGTGGTGTGATTGCTTATGGAGTTCTTTCGTTGACGATAGATTGCTCGGAGTGTGACGAGTAGAGTTGACTGGAACGTGAGAGCGAAGATCTTCATCGAATGTATAAGGCAAGTGATACTTTGACCATACTCATACCTATATTTTCTATATGCATTATGTAGGAAATATCACTCTATTGCATGATAGGTAGTTTATTATATTGTTGCTGCAAAACCAGTTAGGATAGCCACATGTTTTGACTTGTCTACCGTAGATCAACCTAGCCGTGTTGTTACTTTATTGCTATGCTTTGTAGACGTGGTTTGGGTTGTGCAATTCATGGAGTGCATGTGAGCTGTTTAATAACTTGTGTAGCAACTGTTTAATAAATAGAAATCACTTCTGGACGGGCAGGGTGTGCTTCCTGGGGGCTCGTTTCCTTATCTAAGGTCGAGACCAGGTTGTACCCCTAATGGTTTGTTTGGTGGCCGAGAAAACGTCATGGTGAGCCCGCTGACGTGGTGGGCGCCGTCCAGGCTCAAAAAGATCAGACATACTTGGTGACTAGAAGCTTACCTGTACAGCCGCTGGCCATATGGGCTCTGGCTTAGTTGAGTACGATGTAGGAAGCCTCTCCCGTGCAATGCTAGCAGATGTAGATGTGATAGGTGTACCGGCTTGCCGTTGGGTGTAGGTGACCTCTTCTGAAAGACTTCGTCTCAATCTTCGGGTTGAGTCCAGCGGGGAAAGTGTACTAACCTCTGCAGAGTATAAACTAATCATGATTAGCCGTGTCCCCGGTTATGGACATCTTTGAGCTACTAGACATTACTGTTAGTGGAGGATCTTGACAGATGAACACTTAATAATAATTTGGTTGGGACAAGAGTAGCATGGGTTGCTGTGTGTTTCAGGTAGAACTCAACTTAAAATTTTGACTAGTTTAGTTCAGGAGAAAATTGGCTTTCTGCAAAACTAAACCATAAGCCTTTCCTTTGACTTACCTTGCATGTAGATGTAGGTCCTTTGTATAAACTTTTTCGTGTCACTTGCCGTACAAATCAGATGTACTGACCCGTTGTCGGGCTGTAACCTTCGGTGTTGCAGGTTTTTCAGACGATCAGTAAGGTGCGTTTAGGGGTTGTGAGTCTACACTCAGCATGTTCGCATGTGGCTGTTGATGGGACTCCACGTTACTTGCTTTTGCTTCCGCTATATTTATATTGAGTAAGCTAGCCTTGAGCTATGCAACTTGTTATTTATTTACTCTGGATCATACGTTGTAATAATGATGCACTTGTACTTTGATATACATCTATTATACTATGTGTGCCAGCGAGTTCGATCCAGGGACTCACACTTGAGCACAGAGACTCCAATTCGGTGTGAATTGGGTCGTTACAGAAGTGCCAGCTTTGACTTGGCTAGTCCTGAACTACGAGTACCAGAGAGAGGTAAGAACGTACACGAGTCCAAGTAACAGTCTCCAACCAATACTCCACTATGGTGCCTTCCTCGACTTCCCCACGAGGAAGCACGCCATAGCACTCACACTTATCTTGGTGTGTTTTAGAAGTATCCAGTTCAAGTTATCTATGATCAAGTAAACGTCTCCAAGTAGTCCATAACCGCAGACACGGCTATCCGAATAGTTTATTAACCCTGCAGGGGTGTACTTCTACACACACACTTCATCAGTTACCGCCTGGGGATGGACCCTTCAAGTGAGTACCGGCGAGGATGCTGCCACGACACTTCACTCACGGCACCATCTCTAGTCCTAGGGAGTTTCCTATTTGAGTTGGGACCACAATCGGAATCCGGCCGATTGTTCCGATGCGGACTCAAACGTTGTGTGACCGCCATCAAGCTCAACTCGATCATGATCACTTGATTGAACGTGCCCACAACCTACGCCAACCACTTACCTTGGTTCCACCTGCTTGAGATTGTTAAAGGGCGAACTACTTGCGACTCCTGGACTGGTCCGGGGTGAGGTACTAGGCCGAGAGGGGTCAGTGAGCCCAATGTGTGGTCGTACTCTTTGTCTTGGATAACAACACAAGAACTCGGGCTTAAGGCAGTGTTCAACGAGACAACCCACTGTGTACTCCTACACAGCCTCTCATCGTTCACCTTTGTTTAGGGTAGATTCACCAACACGTTACCACCATCATTCACATGATCACTACCATCCCGACTCACATCAAAGTAGCCTCAGGTAACAACTTTAAGCATGCGATAAGCTGTAACAGTTACAGGGGCCACATGATATCAACCAACTCCTACATCTGCTAGGATTGTGGTTTGCTTACTACGGTGACAAAATGATAGGTCATGCAAAGGAAATGGGTTCAAATAGCGGTAGAACGTATCATGGTGACATCCTAAACATGCATTTGCGAGAACGAGAGGGAACTGGGATTTTATCGACATGATCAAAGAGGGGGTGCTTGCCTTGCTGACGATCACGAGGTAACACTCTTCTGACGTGAGGTTGAACTCGTCTCCGAGATCAACTCTACCGAGAAGATGCAATCACCGAAGCACTGGAAGTAAACCACAATCAAGATAATACGATGCACATTCAATATGCAAAACATAGCATGGCAATGTGCTGATGTGACTTAGGTTTAATTGCCATATTTTAATTGAAGTTGATTTGAAAAGTAAATTCAAATTCAAACTCCAAATGTATTCAAATTTGGTCAACTTGCATTTGCTAAAGTTTGTTCATTTTAAACCAAAAGATCATATGTGTGAAATGCTTCTGAAGTACAAGTGATGTGTGGTGCATTTCAATGGTTGAAGTTGGAATAATTTTTGAATTGAATTTGAAATAATTCCAATTAAATCAAATAGCAAAAGCTACTGATACCTTTTTAAGATCAACTCCAACATAGCTGAAAGTTGGAAATTTGGATAGAGGATTTTCTCCTGATCATTTTTCATATATTACACTTTGAATTTGGAGTTATAGTTTAAAAGTTATTCAATTTCAAAGTTTGGATTATTTTCTGGAATTTACTGGATAATTTAAATGAATTAAGATTTACTGCGTCATCACTAGGTCAGCATGAAGTCAGGGGTTTGACTGGTCAAACTTTCAAAAGGGGCCCACCAGTCAGTGTGAGTGGGTTAAGCCAGGGGTTATTTAACTTAATCTAGAATTAGTTAGAGGCTTGGCCCCACCTGTCACTGGGCCTGGGGGGGATTAAGCTGGTCATTAGGCTAATGGCCTTGGGCCCACTGGTCAGAGAGAGGGGATGTGGGTTAGGCTCGGGCTGGCCGGCGGCTGGTCGGAGACCTCGCCGGAGTGGGCTGGAGGGCACGGGGGAGGGGGCAAGGGGTACTGGGGGGAAGCTTGTGCTCGTCCGCTTCGAGTGGGGCTAAAGGGTTGTCACGGGGAGGCGCTGGAGCACGACGGCAACGAGGCCCGCAGCGACCAGCTCCTGCCTTCGAAGAAGATGACCACGCACAGCAAGAAAGGATGAACGGGATGGACGGTTCGAAGCGCAAAGCTCACCGGAGCTTGTTGGTGTGCGCGGCGAGGCCGGGGAGGATCCGGCCGCGGAGAATTTGACGACGGCGTCCTCGATGGCCGGCGACAAATCGGAGAAGAGGGCGTCGACTCTGGGGACTCCGGGCTCGATTCCGCCCGTGGGGCGATGAAGTTGATGCCGGCGGAGCTGCTGGACAGCTCTAGGTGGCGAGTGGGGCACGGTGGCCGTGCAGGCTTCGGCGGCGTGCTCCGGCTGCGGCTCGGGATCCCGCGAAATGGCGACAAGGAGGAAGGGGAAGACAGAGAGAGGGGGGGGGGAAGAGCACGGCGCCTTCCAGGCGTCTCCTGGCGAAGAGATAGAGGAGGGGAGGGCCTGCACTGGCCAGGAGCAGGAGGTGGCACGCATGCCTGCGGCGCACGGCGCGGCCGTCTCTCCTCCTGGCAGAGAGGAAGAAGACAAGGTGGCTAAGGTGGGCCGGGCCAGGTGGGCTGGCGCCTAGGCGAGGGTAAGGTCTTTGTTGTTTTTCTTTTTTCTGTTGTCTGTTTGCCCAATTAAAATAAAATAGCTAGGGCATTTATAAAAATCCCCAAACATTTTTATAAAACCTAGGTGACTATATAGAAGTCAACCCCAAGTTTTGGGAATTTTTGAAATTCAATTTATTTGAATTTCAATTCAAATAGGCATTTGATTTAATTTCCAAGCCACTATTTGGATTATTGAAAAATCTATGAGCATGGGATTAATCCCAAATCACTTTTAAAATGATACCACTCATTTTTAGGATTTTTCAATTCATCCAAAAGAATTTTGGAAAAAGATTTATTTCTGGCCTTTTTATAAAATTCATTTAGGGCTTTTCTTTTCCCCAATTCCTTTTCTTTTGTAATTTTTTTCAAGATGCTAAAATGCAAGCTAGGTTAAATAAAAACCTACTTTGGGGTTCTGACAATACTCTTAGGGCGATAAACGTATATCGGCCATGTTTGTTCTTAGGGCGATAATCACATATCGTCCATTGCCTATTCAGGCTTCTTGCCACACACTTGGGTGGTATTTCTTCAAATACTTGCCATTGAGAGCTTTAGGCAGCAACGTTTCTTGTATGGATTCCACCAAATATGAGTTTCCAGGAACTATTCTTATAATTTTGAAAGGACCTTCCCATCTTGGTGACCACTTCCCGAATTTTCTGTCCTTTGAACCAATTAGTAGAATCACCTTCCACACAAGATCCCCAATCTGAAAATTCTTCAACTTTACTTTCTTATTGTAAGCTCTTGCAACTCTCAACTTGTCCTTTTCTATGGCCTTTAACACAGCCAAACGCTTATCTGTGACATCATCAATATTATCCATCATCAAATTATAAAAGTCCACCGCCGATAAATCATTTTGTTTGGCTATTCTCAAGGCATTCAAATTAACTTCCACAGGTAAAACAGCTTCTTGACCATATACGAGCTCATATGGAGTTACATTTGTAGCACCATGCCTTGAAATCCTATGTGCCCACAAAGCTTCAGACAATAGCTCATGCCATCTCCTTGGATTGTCTTCAATCTTCTTCTTGATGAGCTTGATTAATATCTTATTACTAGATTCAGCTTGTCCATTAGCTTGGGCATAATACGGGGACGAATTGAGAAACTTTATATTATAAGATTCGGCAAATTCTCTAACCTGATGTGCCATGAAAGACGAACCTTGATCCGTAGTCAATGTTTGAGGGATGCCAAATCTATGAATAATATGCTCGGTTATAAATTTAATTACCTCCACATGCGTCATATTCCTGAGAGGTACTGCTTCAGACCACTTAGTAAAATAATCAGTCGCCACCAACACAAACCGATGCCCCTTTGAAGAGGAAGGATGAATTTGTCCAATGAAATCTAATCCCCAGCATCTGAAATGCCACGGCTTAATAATAGGATGTAACATAGCAGCGGGAGCCAACTGAATATCACCAAACTTTTGACAAGCTTCACATCCTTTGTAGTACTTGAAGCAATCACTAATCATAGTCGGCCAATAAAATCCAGCACGTCGCAATAACCACTTCATCTTTGGAGCCGACTGATGAGTACCATATATTCCTTCATGTACCTCTCCCATAGCAACTCTCGCTTGATCATCATCCAAGCACTTTAAAGAAACATCATCAACCGTTCGGCGATAAAGGTCATCATCCCTCAATTCATACTTAAAAGCTATATGCCGAACAGTCATGTCCACCCTTTTACTAGGATCACGCAAATAATCAATAATGGGCTTCCTCCAGTCTTGATTTTCACCTGCACTAGATATCTCATTAGTGGCCGAAGTAATAAGTTCTAATTCAGCCTCTTCTATGTTGGCAAGGCAAGACATCGGTTCTCGAGAAATATGAAACATGTCACGATCAACATGATAACCAGATGCCTGTTGTGCCAATTCATTTGCTTTCCAATTGTCATGTCTAGGTATATGAGCAATACTAAAATGATCCAAAGTAGAAACTACATCTAGACATTTATCAAGATAAACATTGAGTGATTTATCAAAGCATTTAAACACTCCAGAAACTTGCTGCACTACCAATAATGAATCACCAAAAGCCTCAATATGTGTAGCACCTATATCAAGCAACATGTTTAAGCCGAATAACAATGCTTCATATTCGGCCTGATTATTGTTGCAAAAGTATTCTAATCGGCACGTGGCCTCAAAAACACCACCATGAGGAGATATATAAACAACACCAACACCCTGGCCATTTCTACAAACTGAACCATCAAAATATAATCTCCATGGTACTAACGAAACAAGGTTTACATTAATATCATGCTCACAATCAATCCGATGTTCAACTATAAAATCAACAACAATTGGGCCTTTCATAGATTTCAAAGATTCATAAGCCAAATCATACTCAATTAAAGCATAAGCCCACTTGCCAATTCTACCACTAAGAATTGGCCTATGCAACATGTATTTGATGACATCGGTTTGAGAAGCTACTATGCAATTACTACGCACTAGAATATGTCTCAGTTTTGTGCAAGCATAATATAAGCATAAGCATATTTTCTCAATGAAGGTATACCTTATTTCGGCATCCAAAAGGCGCCGACTCAAATAAGTAATAGCATGTTCCTTATCTTCAGTCTCTTGAGTCAAAACAGCACCAATAACACCGTGCTCCACTGCAATATAAAGTCTAAAGGGCTTCCCATGCTTAGGAGCTTTCAACACCGGAGGAGTGCAAAAATATTTCTTGATTATGTCAAATGCTTCTTGCTGTTTTGCCCCCCAAATAAAATCAACATCATCCTTTAACCGAAGTATAGGGGTAAATGCATCAACCTTCCCTGACAAATTAACAATGAATCTCCTCAAATAATTAATCTTGCCAAGGAACTTCTGCATATCTCTCTTGCACTTTGGAGCCTCCACCTTCTTTATAGCTTCTATCTTCTTGGGATCAATTTCAATACCGTCCTCATGAATAATAAAACCCAAGAATTTGCCAGCCGATACGCCAAAAGCACACTTCAAAGGATTCATCTTCAATCCATATTTCTTCATCCTCTCAAAAGCTAAACGCAAATCGGCTAAATGAGATTCAAAAGCATCCGATTTGACAACAATATCATCAATATAGACCTCAAGTATAACACCAAGTAGATCATGAAAAATTAAGTTCATAGCCCTTTGATATGTAGCACCATCATTCTTCAAACCAAAAGTCATTACCACACACTCAAATAAACAAACAAAACCGGGGCACCGAAAAGCAGTCTTATAAATATCCTCTTCGGCCATCAAAATCTGATTATATCCCGCATTACCATCCAAAAAGCTAATAACTTTATGTCCAGAAGCTTCATTAATAAGCATATCGGCTATTGGCATGGGATACTCATCTTTGGGCGTAGCTCTATTCAAATCTCTAAAATCAATACACTCCCTCACCTTGTTGGACCCTTTCTTCTCCACAGGCACGATATTAGAAATCCATTCAGCATACCTGCAAGGTCTAATAAAATTAGCTTTAAGCAACCGACCGATTTCTTCCTTGATACGGTCATATATTTTAGGATTAAACTTTCTAGTTGTTTGCTTATAAGGCCTAAAACCATTCTTTATAGGCAACCGATGCTCAACTAGCTCTCGGCTTAGACCCGGCATCTCATGATACTCCCATGCAAAGCAACAAATATATTCTTTCAACAGCTCGATTATTTTAACTTTACAATCGGCTTCCAGATTTTTGTTCACAAACGTCGGCCTAGGAATTGAACCATCTCCTATGTCTATCTCCTCTAATGGATCAGCCGACACAAAACCTTGTCCTAATTTATCCATGTCTTCCAACTCTTCTATCGACTCAAATATATCGTTCCCATTGGACCGATATTCTTCAAGTCGCTTTTGCAACCATTCGGAGTTAGAATCCATTTAAATGCATTGTTCCTTGGAGCCGGTTACCACCAACCGGCTTTAGAGACACGGGCACGAAACCATGCTTTGTGGCGCTAAGAAAATCAAAATCTGACAAGTCACGCCCCATCAAGCAAGTAGCATGCGGATGTTGCCAATCCACTGGTGCATCAGCCAAAGCAACACAGGCCGAATTATCCGCATGAACAACCTCCACTTCCTCATCAACCCACTGAATCAAGAACTGGTGCATAGTCGATGGTACGCATTGATTTGCATGAACCCAATCGCGCCCGAGTATGACATTGTAGTTACCATGCACCTCAGCAACAAAGAACGCGGTAGCCAAAGTCTTGCTCCCCACCGTAAGCTCTACATACATGACACCTTTGGCTTCCGTTTTTTCCTTGCCTTCAAATCCATTGAGCACCATGTTGGTCTTCATCAATTCGGCCTCATTCAAACCCAGCTTTTTGAAGACCGAATGGGGGCATAAGATTCACAACAGCACCACCATCAACAAGCATCCTAGAGACCGGTGATCCATTAATATGACCTTTGAGGTACAATGGCCTCAAGTGCGTTACCGGTTCTTTTGGCTTCTCGAATATAGCATTTTTAGGGCCAAAATCCAAATGATCCACCTCCCCTTCTTCATCTACGGCACGAAATTCAGCGGGCAAGTAGAACACCATATTAATATCCATACTTTCACGTACAGGCGCAGGCTCATAATCTAGCAACTCCTCTTCTTCATTCATATCCGCTGACTCCAATGTATTCTCAAGTGAAGGAGAAGTGATAGATAGTGTGGACGATAAAATAGCATTTGCATCATCCTCTCTTGGAACTACCGGCGTTGGGAGACCACCGTGTTATCTATTCGTTTAGGCCTCCACACCTTTGCCGCGGGCACCATGGGATGATCTTCATTAAACCACTCATCCCTCAGTTTTTCTGCCTCTTGCTCCACCTTTTCATGGCTCCTCATGCGCTGCAATCTCCTCTTTTGTGATTTGGATATACCGGGAGGACACCATTTAGGTTGAGTATACTTGGGGTCTCTAGGCTTGAACTCACTTGTACTGGCTTCATGATCATTAGCCATAGGACCTTGCGGGACAGCCACCACACCATCACTTGAAATAGCCTGATCATCAATAACAATCGGCTCTTTGAGTTTTAGCACCTCGGTGCCCACCATAACGGTTTTGACACCAAGACCATCTTCCTTCGGCTTAGCGGAATCTGGAATTATATCACTCGGCGACTTTGCACGCCACACTTTCCCGCTAGCTTCCTTTGGATGACTTTGCATTGACCGATTGGCACCATAACTCAAACGGTCTTGTATGGGGTAAGAAATCCTCTCATGCACGGATCTTCTAGGCGCTGCCCACCCTGGATGAAAAGCATAAGGAGCCATTGGGTGCTGCTCCCATCTACCATCAAATCCTCCTGTATAGTATGGCCCATAAGGGGGCGGCGCATAAGGGGGTGGCGCCATCCATGGGGCTGGCGCCCATGACCCGTATGGCCTTGCTCGACGCTGAAATTCCTGCTTAGGAGGCGACCTTGAACGTTTCAAACGTGATGACCGATTAGAGCTCGAACCGACCGCTTGGTTGGCATATTTGGACAGCAACATATCAAAAGTTGGCTTGTTTTTCTTGCGTTGCACTTTAGCTTCATTTGTCTTCCACCTGCCAATTTCCGGATTCTTGGGCTTGACAAATTTGCCACGAGTATTCTCTTGCACTTGTGGTTGCCCCCCAGGTGTAGGATTCTTGATGGTGATCTTGATAATCTCCCCACCACCGGGTTGCTTGTCAAGAACCACTTGCCTCTCCGAGACCTTGCTGCCATCCTTGCTTCTTCTGGATTCACCAATGACAACATTGTCCTTGTTAGCTGATTCGGCTATGTCAGGCCGAATTAACATCTTCCTCCCCTCAAAATCCATAGTGTTCATGGGGAAGGGCTGCTTATCAACTTGCATCTCAGGAAAATTCAATCGTCCGTCATTAATGGTTGATTGTATCTGTCGTCGAAAAACATTGCAATCATTAGTAGCATGAGAAAAAGAATTATGATACTTGCAATATGCATGCCGTTTTAGCTCATCAAACGGCGGTAAAGCGTGAGACATTTTAATAAACTTAGCTTGCAACAAAGCATCAAATATCCTATCACATTTAGCAATGTTAAAAGTAAACTTCATATCATCATCACGATTCTTATGAATCGGCTTTAAATCTTGACAAGTAAAAGGTTTGGCCTTGGATGGCCAAACAAACTCAGCGGTATAGACATTAGCTTCATCGTCCGAATCACTATCATATTCAATCATATTCACCTTAGGACGATCAATCTTATATCTATGCACCTCTTTATTCTCTTTGCCACGGCTCTCTTGAGCTAAAGCCCTTTGCAAGACTTGATTAATAGTTAAGAACTCATGGCCTTCTAACCTATCTTTAATATAAGTTTTTAAACCATTAAATACAAGATCAGCTAAATCCCTCTCACTTATAACTAAACTATAACACCGGTTTTTTGTGTCCCTAAACCTCTTGACGTAATCGGAGACCGATTCATCATTTTTTTGTTTCACCGATGTAAGATGTGACAGTTTAAGTTCATTATCACCACTGTAAAAATGATCATGAAATTTTTGCTCAAGATGAGGCCATGCAAGAATAGAACCATGCGGCAAAGATGAAAACCATGAAAAAGCAGTACCAGTCAATGATAAAGGAAACAAACGTATTTTCAACTCTTTTGATGAAGCTACTTCACCTAATTGAGCCAAATATTGACTAATATGCTCCCATGTAGTCTTTGTGCCATCCCCACTAAACTTAACAAAATCTGGAATTTTATATCCTGGAGGACATTGAATTTCATCGAAATACTCAGGATACGGATTTTGATACATCCGATTCCTAGGTAGTTCCACACCAAAGTTTTCTCTAAGCATCTTGGTCATCTCCTCTCTAAGGTTAGCTAACGCATCGTCTGTATTAGACGATGTTGCTTGTGACACTGGCACATGAGAAGTATGATTTGGGGCTAATGTGTGTATACCGAACCATAATTCGGCAATGATCCAATATTATCCCTACCTGGAAACAAAGTTTGATTCGGCGTTGCCACCGAACCTGGCATATTCATGATAGGATTAATAGGTGCAGCCACAACTTAATTTGTATAAGTGGGGAAATAATTCATCGGCATGGGAGGCGCCGATGATAATGGAAAAAATGAACTAGGGTTTCCCAAACTAGTACGTGCACCAATACTACCACTAGATAATGGAGGCATATTATTTTTAGCACTAGTACTCTCAACGCAAGCTCGGTAAACCAAATTATTGACGTCGGTAATACGACTATCAATTTCAGCCCATTGTTCAGGAGAAAAGGTAGTACTCATAGAGGGTTTAACTTGCTCAACATGAAGAGGAGGGAACTTGATTTCTCCAACCGAAGCAGTATTGCATTGGCGATCTTTCTTGAAATTCCCAAGGAAGTCCTGCAGCTCCTTCTCTTCACGTGCCTTCTTGTACTCCTCATAAGCTCGGCGATGGTCCTCCGATAATTCCTCAAGACTAGGCTTGATGATGAATTCCGATGGATTGGGAAGATTATCTCCGTTGGTCATGGTTGATGATGAAGCTTGATCTATTGTCCCCAGCGAAGTCGCCAAAAAGTGTGTTAACACACGAACACCTCACGTGTACCCTCGACGCCGGGGGTGATGCACCGCAACTCACGTCGAAGGAGATCCGCCCGGTAGCGCGGTACGCAAGACAACCGGCGGACGCTTTTGAGCACCCGAAACCCCACACGCCCGGGAGGGACCCCGTCTGGGCGCACAGCGGCTATGGGCTGCCCTAGGTCGACCTTATCGCCCCTAGAGCTCTCGCGGATCGTTGCCCTGCAAGAACAAGAACAAATGAAGAACAGGGAGACGATACGTGGAAAAGTAGACGAAATTAGGGTTTAGATGTGTTTACGATTGTGTGTTGTTTCAATCGGCCGTCACCTCATCTATTTATGAGGGGGTTGGACTTTCCGTGCAAGAAAATGGCTCAGATTCGCGTCAAAACTGCCAAAACCCCGACCAAATCCGGACCCGGATCGGGGGTTCGGACGTCCGGACTTTATCCCGGACGGTCCGGCTTCTAGGTCGGACGGTCCGAGCTGAGGTCAAAATCTTTCTGTAATCGGGGTTCTCAAGTCGGACGGTCCGGTTTCCATCTCGGACGGTCCGACCTGGTTTTCCAGTGTTGCACTGTTTTGGCAATAACTTCTTCATACGAACTCGGATTTGGACGTTTCAAATATCAAAATCGACCGGCTCGACGAAACGAAGCCGGCCTATGTAGAACATTTTCCCATTTGAGGATGTCTTGATGTCCTAATTGGCATAATAGTACTTCGAATGCAAGGGTCTTATTGCTTCAAACATAGTTTCGGCCCTTGAGATGGAATCGGATGATCATGTCTCGAACTACAAAGTTGTTTATATCGACAATACCCAACTTTTTCATGTAAAGAACTTCTTCATTTGAGGTCATCTTATATAGGTTTAATGTCGTGCTAAAAACCGGTGTCAACAGGCACACACTTAATACAATTTTGTACTACAGTTGTATTAAGTGTGTGCCCATTAATATGGGTCGGACGGAGTAGATAAATGATAAGTGACTGAAGTCAGATGGAAGACCTATTCGTGCGAACGCTGCATCCACTGCTCATCTGATATGCATGACTTTTAATGCATCGGTGTTTGCCACGTCATGTTTTAGAGTTGTGTGGTACGAGAGGGAGTTGGTACGAACGTTTGTGCCACAACCCATGATCCTCTTTTCTTCCATGCATGCAAGATGATACGAGTAGGAATCTTTTTGACTTTTTTGAATTTAAAAATAATTTATCACTTAGATACAATTTTGATTAAAATTTTGTTTCACCATTAAATCAGGAGCGATGAGATTTTTAAAACTAGATTAAACTTTTAATCCAAAAAAAAGATGTTAAAACATATCGATATGAGATTTAGTTTTGAAGATCTCGTCACGACAAATTTAATAGTGAAAACGGTTTTTCGATTAGAATTTTATTTAAACGATAAAATATTTTTAAAACCGAAAAAAAAGATTCTCGCTGACATCCGGTTTGTTTCTTTCTGCATGCATGCAAACATGGATGAGGATTGATGTACACTAGGTTTATTTTTTGAGATGACTTATGGTCGAACAATATGTGCGGGCTAGACATTAGCCCTCCCCAATTTCGGGCACATATCAGGGTCTATTTTTTTTATGGTGGAATGACATTGACAAAGTTCTCGACAAAATTAGACAGAAGCGACACTTGAAAAATGCTACACACTATTTATTTACTATCTTTATTCTTCATTTTCTTTCTAGAAAAGAGGCCACTACACAATTTTATAAATAAAGCTGACGAGGATGGACCTCGACAAATCCCATGGTTAGGTATCCTGGGTTGATTGAAGGGGAAGGAATGCGTAGTTGGTGGTCTCGTCGGCTAACAGGAATAAGGGATTTACCCAGGTTCGGTCCCTGTCGTGGGAAAGTCAGGGCAGATGTCCTCATGTGAGAACTTAATTATGGGGCCTTTGCTACGAGTGTACGAGGAAGAAGAACATCACACAGAGAGAAAAAAATGATTTTATATAGATTCAGGCCCCGAGAAACACCGTCCGGTAAAGACCCTACATGTTGTTTGTGGCCAGGTATTATTCCTTTGCTCACAGGGAGTCGCTGGCGTGTCGCCGACTCTCTTACAGTTGTATTCAGTCGAAAACCTACTTTCATGTCGAGAGCCTACTCTTATGGCGAAAGCCTACTCTCATGGAGAAAGCCTACTCTCATATGGCGAGAGCCTACTCTCATGGCGAAAGCCTACTCTCATGGCGAGAGCCTACTCTCATGGCGAAAGCCTACCCTCATGGCGAAAGCCTGCTCTCATGTCGAGAGCCTACTTTGGCGGAAGCCTACTCTCATGTCGAGAGCCTGATTTGGTGGAAGCCTGCTCTTGCCGAAGCCTACTCTCATGGCGAAAGCCTACTCTTCTGGATTTGGCCTCTATGGGCGCCCTACCCCTCCTTATATAGGTGGAAGGGGGGCTTACATGTAGAGTCCTATTCTGATACAATATAGTCTCGTCTTGTATTACAAGTTGGATATCAATCTGAGTCCTACTCTAAGTCTTGTAATCTTCCAAGTTAAGTGGACTCCGAAGAGGAGAGTCTCCGTCAGGCCTACTCCTGTAAAGGAGAGTCACCTTGTCTGTCCGACTCCTGTAGAGGAGAGTCACCTTCTCCTTGGCCGACTCCTGTGGAGGAGAGTCGCCTTCTCCGTGGCCGACTCCTGTGGAGGAGAGTCACCTTCTCCGTGGCTGACTACTATGGAGGAGAGTCACCTTCTCCGTGGCCGACTCATGCAGGTGACTGATGTCAAACGACTCATGGAGGTGACTCATGTCAGCCGACTCATGGATGTGACTCATGTCAGCCGACTCATGGAGGTGACTCATGTCAGCCGACTCTAGTCTCCAGGACCTGTCTTATGTCGGGTCTTAGCTGTGAGTAATCCCCCCGACAGTAGCCCCCAAGTTTAGCTGGGACGCAATCTTGGCGTCGGCTTCATCTTTTCTCTGCTTTTTCTTGGCAATGAGATTGTCGTAGAAGAGAACGCTGGGTGCGCATCCATGGTAAACTTCCAGTATTCAGGATAAACACCGGGTCTGGAGGCCAAACCATTAGGCCGGCCTGGTCCACTGATTCATGTCAATGAACCCGATATGATTCAATTTTGAGCTCTTCCATGTTTGAGTTTAATGTTGCTTTTTGCTCTTCCGTGTCTTGTCAAAAGGACCCAGGAATTTTTTTACGGGAAATTTTATGTCCATATCACCTATAGCCCCCAAGCTCCGAGCTTATCATCTCGTGATGACTTGGAGTTTTCTATATAAAATAGCCTTGCTGGTGTAGCCCCCAAATGTCAGGTTGTCTTGCCTGCAGCAACCTGGGACTTGTACTTGTGAGATTTCCTTCGAAGTAGTGTAGCCCCCAAGTGCCGGGTTGTCTTGCTTGCAGCAACTTGGGACTTACAATTTCTTGCTTGTTTTCTGAAATCGGCAAGTATTGTACCAGAAATTTTTGTTGAACCCGGCAAATGTTTGCTTGCTGATAAAAATTGATGAATGTGAATTTGCTGAATCCGGTAGATATGATATGATAGGTTGTGTTCCCAGCTTCCAAGTAGAGTGGCCCTTCGAGTGCTGGAATATGTTTCCTTCAGCAACCCGGAATAATGTGTGCCAACTCCAAGTCGGTATGAGCATCTGAATTTGGTGAGAGCCGATGCGACGAAAGTCGACTTATATATATGGCGAGAGCTAGTGCGACGAGTGTCGACTTATATATATGGGGAGAGCCGGTGCGACAGAAGTCGACTTAAGAATGCAAAAGATGCAATGATGTTTGGATGCAGAATGTAATGCAGGCTAGTAGAAGTCGACTTTAAACCTCATCTTCTCGCGTTGAGAGAGATTATTGATTTTAAAAGTCGAAACATCTCTATAGAGCCGGCTTTCCAGTAACTAGCGTGCCCGGCTCTTAGGACTAAATTCGATATATGGTTTTATGTAAACCTCGAAGTTTAGACCAACTGGTTGCGCGTTAGTCAAGGAAGCTCTAAACTGTACAGGCCGGGTGGTGTGGCCAAGTCATGTGTATGCCAGGATATTTTCGGTATGTAAGGGTTGATGGGAGCCATCGAACCCCCCTTTTATCCCTTATCAATACAAACAAAAGTTTTTACATGTATATGCCGGCTATTTCTGGTAAGAGTCGATGAGTATCATCAGGCTCTCCCTCTTTCACCTTGTCAAAGCAATATACATGCCCAGAGCCGGTAGAGGGTTGATCAAGCCCACAGGTCTCTGAGATTTTTAGTGATGCAATATGCAATGTAATATGATGCAATATGTAATGCGATGTAATGTGATGCAATATGTATGAAACATTAGGCAATATGATGCATGTATGATGCAATGTGATGCAGTATGTATGAAAGATTTATGCAATATGAGTGTGGCGATAGCCTGGTGCGATGAAGATCGATTTATGGATGCAGAAGATGTAATGCATCATGATATGAAAATAAATGTGCAATGCATAAGGTGACAAATTCTGGGTTCCAGAAGTGTCGAGTCTTACCGAGATTTCTTATGAAGCTAGTAATTTGTAATGATCCTGGATCTGTAAAGGAGCCAGAATTTTTGATGAACCTGAACTCATCGAGCAGCCGGAATTTTTTGATGAACCAGAACTCATCGAGTACGCGGAATTTTTGAATAAACCGGAACTCAAGAAGGTAGCCAGAAATTTTCCAATGAACCGGAATTTGAGCCGGGATTTTATCGATGATCCGGGACTCAATGAAAGATTCGGAATTTTTCCAATGAACCGGAATCTGAGCCGGGATTTTACCGATGATCCGAGACTCAATGAGAGAGCCGGATTTTTTTTCAATGAACCTGAATCTAAACCGCGATTTTACCATCGGAATCAATGGACCAAAATTTGTGATGGTCAATTATAATCCATCATTGAAACATAATATATCTCAATCTCTGATGGATCATGTAGGAGATGTAGCCCCCAAGTTGTCAGAACCCCAACTAGGGTAAGTGCTAGGGTTGCTTGTGTCCTTTGCATTATGCAAAAATTTCAAAAGAAATTCAAAATAGGGAAAAGAAAAGCCCTGAGAAATTAAATCAAATGGCTAGACAAAAACTGCTTCCAAAAATTCCTCTGGTATTTTTGAAAAGTCTTATAAATATGCATGATCACATATAAAGTGAAGTGGGTCCCACTGCATGCACCAAGATTTTTCAAATATTCCAAACAGGGCTTGGAAATTAATTAAATACCCTATTTGATTTGAAATTCAAATTAATTGAATTTCAAAAATCTCCAAAACTTGTGAGTGGCTAGCTATATGTCTACTAAGCCCACATAAAAGATTTGAAAATTTTATAAAATGCTTTGATATTTTATCCAGAGCAAAACACAAGCCAGAAAAAGAAAAACAGAAACAATTACAGCAGAAAAAGAAAAACATAAGTGAGCCCACCTACCTGGGCCTCGGGCCCAACTAACTGAACCGGCCCAGCCCACCTGGCCCTCCCTTGTTGTCTTCTTCCCGGCGACAGAGCAGGAAGCTCGCTGCCATGGCGAGCATGCCCGCGTCCGCCGAGCCACCAGGCCTCCCCTGGTCTCTTCTAGGCGCCACGGAACACGCCGCGACGCCCTCGTCCTTTCCCCTAACTCTCTGGAACTCCTCCCCCTCTCCCTTCGCCGTTCCGCTCGCCGCCCGAAGCCCGCGCCGGAGCGCGCCGCCGCGCCCGCGTGGCCACCGTGCTCCCGTCGCCGCTACACCGTGTCCAACACCCCCGCCGCCCTCGTCTTCGTCAAACTGGCCATCGAATCGAGCCTCGGAAGCCCTGGGGACGTCGCCATCCTCATCATCTCGCCGCCGACCACCGTGGTCGTCGACGTCAAATTACATCGCCGTGGTCCCTCCTCCGGCCTCCTCGAGCTCGCCACTGCACTCTGGGTGAGCCGCTGGTTAGTTTCCCCCTCTCCGCGCTCCTGCCTGTCCTCCGTAGCCCTGTTTCACCCAACCCGAGCCACGGCCGCCGCGCCATGTCGATGCCGGCGAGACTCCGACCACTCCCAGCCTGCCCTGAGCCCATGGCTTGATGTGGGCGAGCAAGGGGCACCTCCTCGTGCTTCCCCCGTGCCAAACCATGGCCAGAAGGCCACCCCGGCGTGTCGCCTCCGTGCACGGTGGCCGCCGCCGGTTAACCGCCGGTGGGCGGTTTAGTTTAGGAGTTAATCCCCCCCTTAACCAACCCCCCTAACACACAGACAGGTGGGACCCAGCCACTAATCTAACCCCCTGTTTAATTTTTAACCACAGGATTAACCCCACTGTGACTAACAGCAGAGCCCCACTGGTCAGCCCCCTTGCTGACGCCATGCTGATGCAGTGATGACGCAGTAATTGGTTTTCTATTTAAGAGAAAATCAGAAAATTCCAGAAAATACCCAAAACTTCAATAATTCATAGAAAATTCATATTAACTCCAAATTAAACATATAATATATGAAAAATTATCAGAAAAATGCAAGGATTAAGAATATGCAATTTTTTTCATGTTTTACCATTTTAAAATGGGGCAACAGTAACAAGTTTGCATATGGCTTAATTTGAATTCAAATTTGAAGTTTGAATTTGAAATTCTTTTGCAATACACTTCAATTAAATGGAATTTTCAACACATCAGTACCATGTACATCATGTTTTCACAACTTATCATGTGCTTGAGCATCGCAATTATATATATCCCTTGATTTCTTTGTTTGCTCGATAGAAGTGGAACCGGAACCGGAGGCCACCCCCTTCGTTGAAGACACCGTGTGTGAACCTCGTCAGCAAGGCAAGCAAACCCCATTGATCATGTCTATAAAATCTCAATTCCCTCTCAGTCTCGCTTATGCATGTTTAGGAGATCACCTTGTGTCGATTCTACCGCATAGTTGAACCCATATCCGATGCATGACCTATCATCTTGTCACAGTAGTAAGCAAACCACAATCCTAGCTGACATAGGAGTTGATTGATATCATGTGGCCCCTGCAACTGTTACTGCTTACTGCATGCTTAGAGTTTACAATGAGGATGCTTTTGATGTGAGTCGGGATGATACTGAACATGGTGTTGATGAAAGTGAAACTGTGTTGGTGAATCCACCCTAATACAAGGTGAACGATGAGAGGTTGTGTAGGAGTACACAGTGGGTTGTCTCGTTGAACACCGCCTTAAGCACCGAGTTCTTGTATGGTAATCCAAGACAAAGAGTACAACCACACATTGGGCTCACTGACCCCTCTCGGCCTAGTACCTTGATCCGTGTCGACGTCCAGGAGTCACACTAGTTCGGGTTTTCCATTTGGCATCTGCATAGAAAAAGAATGAAGGAATGGTTGCATCATATAGATATATGGGTGCACCTGTGAGGCAGGAAAACCATCTGCCAGAGGCGGCGTCTCGGTCACTTACATTGTTTGAGTCTGTTTCGTTGATCCGGCCGGGCTCTCGAGCGGAGGCAACTCAGATAGTCGACTCCTGTAATAGACCGGTTGTGAGTGAAGTATCGTGGTGAACATCCTCGCTGTCACCTCTGGAACGGTGGCGAGCAAAAGGCGATAACCGATGGTCATGTGTGTGTAGCTTACACCCTTGCAAGGTTAACAAAACTATTCGAATAGCCGCGTCCGCGGTTAAGGACTACTTGGAACATGTACCTGATTATTAGATAACTTGAATGGATACTTCTAAAACTCGCAAGATAAGCGTGAATGCTATGGTGTGCTCCTCGTGGGGAAGTCGAGGAAGCAACCATAGTGGTGTATTGGTTGGATACTTGGTAGTGGACTCGTGTACGCTTCTTACCTCAAGTCTGGTACTCGTAGTTCAGGACTAGCCAAGTCAAAGCTGGCACTTCTGCATGATGAAACCCCACCTCCCTTTACCTTGATACTGGAGCATGAGTAGTATAGTTCTGATGTAAGTCTTGCTGAGTACGACTTTATACTCACGTTTTCTTATTCTATGTTTTAGATGAGAAACCAGACCCCGATGGAGTCACCGACCTGAAGCTCGACGTTAACTAAGCTAGTATAGTTCCAGACAGCAGTCTGGTCCCTCGTGGAAGGGCATGTATGTTTACAAGGCTTCTCTAAGCCATTTGTTAAACTTGTCTGTACTCAGACCTAATTTTCTTCCGTTGTATGATGTAATGATGATCACAGACATGTGATCTTTGTATGCTCTATGTGTAAGTCAATAAAGATACACTTTGTAGAATTATGTGATGATACCTGATGTTCATATTAGGCATGTGTGCTGCGTGTATGTTTATAACATACATGTCTTAGTATGGGTTTTCGAGACCTTAGTTGTGATCTGGCTGGCGGTCTTTTATACACCAAGTGGCCCTTAGATGTGCGCAGCTTGGGGCATCGCGATGCGATTGCTCGTGACTCTGTCACGTGCACACTTTGTTTTATGATCGAGCCCGCCCTAGACCCCGACTAAGTGATTGGGCTGGAGTAAGTCTATGTAAGAGTTAGGATTCAATCGATAACATGGTTGAGGCGAGTTGTCTATGAGTATGGGATTCACCACCCATAAGCATTTAGACTTGTGAGCGGACGATGAGGACCCATCTCAGATGATCATCCGGCCTGAATGGGATGCCCCTCACGTTCGATGCTTTCCGAGAGTGTTCTGTGCTTGGCCTTTTCTTCTTAGACAAGTGGGTACGGCTCTCGGCTCTCCATGTGATTGCATCGTGACTGGAATTACATACGCATATTCCGGGTCCCGACACAAGTCTTGAGTCGACTCGAGGAGTTGTCTAGGGACTCCATGTAGGTGCATGAGTTCTTCGGACTAATGCGAGTATTCGATTGTTGGCACTGCCACCTTCCCATATTTTGCTAGCCTCTTCGGTACCGTGCATTGCCCTTCTCATGGGAGTTGGTGCAAACTTCGCCGGTGCATCCAAACCCTTGGCATGATACGCTCTGTCATACATAAACCTCCTTATATCTTCCTCAAAACAGCCATCATACCTACCTATCAAGGCATTTCCATAGCCTTTCCGAGATATATTTCCATGCAACATTCATCATTCTTCATGTTCATATGACTTATCCTTCATTGTCATATTTCCTACTGCTACAATGGCAGAGGCATTCATATAGAGTCATTACTTTTTGACTCAGAGTTGTAAGTAAATAAAAGTGTTTTGATGTTCTTATACAGTGTTGCCCCTACAGTGAGGAAAGGAATAAAAGATCCCAAAGTGGACGAAAAAAAAGAGAGAATAAAGAGCCATGGAGGCCACCCAAAAACAGAAAAATACAAAAAAAGGTGAAAAAGAAAAAAGAATAAAAAAAGAGAGAGGGGGCAGCACTACTATCCTTTAGTCCACACTTGTGCTTCAAAGTAGCACCCGTACTTCATAGAGAGTTTTCATGCTGTACTTACATAACTATGTGGGAATCTATACACTATAGAACTTGGATTGCATATTCCAAGGATGAGCCGCCTTAAAAGAGCTCTAGGTCTTCATGAGCAAGCAAGTTGGATGCACCCCCACTAGTTCCATTGGAGGGCTTTCATACACTTATAGCTCTATGTGCATCTGCATGTTGCATGGCAATACCTACTCCTCACACCATATCTATCATTTGGCTTTCTCCCGCCTATGATTGTCCTCGAGAGAGTATCAGGTGCTACCAAACCTTAGGTGCTACCATGATTCGTTGGATCTCCGATCCAACGGTCACAAGACAAGGTGCTTGAACTATGGGCAAATACCAAATTTGTCAAGGGATTTTTAGTGAAATTTTAGGACAATGTCTTAGAACCGATAGATCATATATCCAACGAAGGACAAAGGCTTGTATCATGGTAGCATCTAGAGGCCTGGAGCACCTGATATTTTCCCGATTGTCCTCATTGGTGTGAGCCTTTCTCATTTTTTTGACTTCTATCCCCCTCATTATTCTATTTTTCCATCCTAAGTGCCAACGTATCTTGCTCGCGCTCATCCATTGCATGAGTGCTCAAAGTCGAAAGGGAGAGTATCAAATTGACTTGTACCTGACTAGTGGTCTGGGGACGAGTCATAATAAGATTCCAAAGGGACCATGTGTGAAAATTTAGTAGATTGAGTTCTCAACAACTATTCAGTATTTTTATGCTCTAAAACCTCCCCCACTCTTAGCATGGGGACTCCGATTGAGACATTCGATTCACGGACAGCAAGAGCTCATTTCTTTAAATGTTCTTTCATTGCTTGCTTAATATCAGCTATATACTATTGCTTTATATAACTTTTTCTTTGGCTTATGTATCTTCATTAGCATGCCACATAAAAAATTATCTTGTTATCATTTACCTACTCGAGGACGAGCAAGAATTAAGCTTGGGGATGCTGATACGTATCAAACGTATCTATAATTTTTGCTCGTTCCATGCCCTTTTTGTGTCATTGCTACATCTTTTTTCCATGCTTTTGAATCATTTATTGGACTCACCTACTAATATAGAGCCCAGTGCCAGTTTCTGTCTGTTTTGTCTTTGCAATGCAGAAATTTTTCCAAAAATGAAGTTGCTCAGAAAATTCCCAAAAAATTACAAAAAATATTTACATCGGAAGAGTCCTCCAGCCGGAGGACGGAGTCAAGAGGTGTCCCCAGACCCCTAGGCGCCCTCTTGGCCCGGCCAGGGCCTACACGCGCGGGGTGGCCACCTGGGTGACCTGGGCACCTCCTCGGACTCCTCCTTGGCCTATAAATTTCCCTGTGATACAAAAAGCCGAGATATCCAGACGTCTTTTCCAGAAGTGATCCCGATCTCCGCCGCCATCGAAACCTAGCTTCGGGGGTCTCCAAGATCCTGCTCCGGCACCCTGTCGGAGTGGGCCTTGGCCCCCGTGGCCATCTTCATCAACTCTTCTTCACCCCATGATGGATCGTGAGTAGTTCCTCCTTGGACTACGGGTTCTTGGCAATAGCTTGTTGGTATCTTCTCCCCCTAAATCTTCAATACAAAGTTCTCATGAGCTTCCCTACATGATTGAGATCCGTATGATGTAATTGGTGTTGTGTTTGTTAGGATCCGACGAATTGTTACCTTGTTAAGTCCTAAGAGGTTTATGAATTATTGTTGCTGCAATTTTGTTGTTCTTAATGCTTGTTACTAGTGTACGAGTGGCATGATTTCAGTTCTGAGCACGTTATGGTTGCATGATTATAATTGTTGTTCTAGATCTTATCTACGGTTGTATGCACCTATTATAGTCTGGAACTGGCGATCCCAAAGGTGACAACATGGGACACCAAAGGGGATGGGCTATAATTTGAGGATCACATGTGTTCATAGAGTGATAATGCTTTTTTCCGGTGCTCTTTGATAGGAGCACCTTAATCTCCGTAAGTTCCCTTTGGCCCCGTTCATAGCGGGACAGTAGGACAATAGATGTTGTGCAAGTTCTTATTGCAAGCATGTACAACTACATACAGAACACATGCTTACGTTTGGTTCTTAGACTAGGATTGCTCTAGTTTATTCTTTGGCTAGAGTTTGTGCAATTTTTTCAATTTCCCAACTGTAATTTGTTCACCCAACACCTATGATTTGCTTGGAGAGTTACCACTAGTGAAACCTTGAACCCCGTTCCATCTTTCATCTTTATTGCCTTCGTTGTTACTATTGCTCTCATCACTGCTTCTACTACCTTGTTACTACTTTGTGGTGTCGGTGATTGGGGAAGTCTTAAGGCTACACCCATCAACACACCGTTGCTACTAAATATCTTGTCTAGTGCTTTTTCAGGTGTGGTTGAATTGACAACTCAATTGCTAAGGCTTATAAGTATTCTTTGGATCCCCTTGTGTCAAATCAATAAATTAGGGTTATACATACCCGCAAAGACTGTTGCGATCCCCTACACTTGTGGGTTATCACCCGGCTCGAGCCGGGTCTCCTTCTGGGCCTTCTCCTTACAGAGTCGGCCCGGTTCTTCCGTGTGCCAAGTCATGGTGTTGGGACATCCCCCCGACATTAGCCCCCAAGATTGACGTGACGCTTTAGCTTCTCGGTGTTCTTTCCTGGAATTGTAACTGTCGATGCCGACTCTTCATAGCTTCAAGACTTCAGAAGAAAGATTTGACTTCCTTTTGACAAGTCGATCTTCTATTAATTTCCTTCAAAGAGTCATTTCCTCATTATTTGTACCTTCTTTAAATGTTTTCAAGAAACGGAGTCTCTCGTATTGAATGTCTCATTTATGTGATTTGCAAAAGTTGAAAAGTACTTTCCTTTAATGTCGCCTGACATTGGTAATTCGCATGATCTTAATGACGTTTCACTGACTCTTACCCTTCAAATCCTCAGATATATATATATATAGCCAAACGTATGATGAAGAGAATACACACGCCCCTCTTCTTCTTCCCCTTCTGCCATTTTGTTCACTCATGGCACCCAAGCTCCGCCTTCCTGATCCCGTAACCAGCGATGAGTTGGATCCCATTGATCAAGATAACACAGCCTCCCCTGGTCGTGGTCGTGGCAGAGGTCGCGGTCGAGTTCGAGGTCGAGGAGGTGGACGTGGTGCACAAGGACGTGGATCCCGTGGGGGTTTATCTTCTTCCTTTCGTGGTGTTGTCCACGAACGAGCACTTAGCCATGAATTTCTCATTGTGCTTCACTCCAAGCCCCGTCGATGGGTTCGGCTTCCTAGCACCTTTGCAGAGGTTATGGAAGGTTCTAATCCTCCATGCTTGTGGCTTCTTTCGGATGGTTACCCTCATGGACCTATCAGGGTGACCACAAGTTTTTCTAGCAATGGCTCCATGTTCTTGGAAAAGAGTTGGAAAACCTTCATCCGCTCCCGAAGACTTAAGAAGCGAGATAGTATTGTCTTCAAGTATGATGGAGGAGACACTTTGTGGGCAAGGTGTTTTGATTCTGATGGGGATCTCATGTAGTGCTGCGTGGAGAGCTCCATTAGTAGTTACAGTTTGTTTTATAATGGAGAAAATGCATCAATAGATAATAATAATGTTTCTAGTACTGATGATGAATTTGAAGAAGCTCGATCGTAGTGTTGTTGTGATAGTTTTTATTTTAAGTGTTGATTATGTTTGTAATGTCTTGTATTTTGAAGACATACTGGAATAAAAGTAATTTGTGATTTCAGTGAAGTGCCCTGAATAGTTCTTGTAATGTTTCGATTAGCCGGTTTTTGCATATCTGACTTATACTGATTTCAAAATAAGCTTTTTGAAGAGTCAGTATCACCATATGTAGCCCCCATGAGTCGGGATGACTTATCTGTATGTCGTGCCGAATTATGATAAAATCAACATGTAGCCCCCATGAGTCGGTATGATCAATTTATGTTCTACCAAGTCATCGTAGAATCAACATTTGTCTTTTCTTTTGAAATCGAGGTGTATCCCCCATGTATTGGTATGAATCAATATGTATACAAGTTGAATTATAGTAGACTCGACCTGCAGCCCCCAAGTACCAACTTTTAGTTCTTCTTATGATGTTTAATAAAGTCAATTTTTTATGGAGGGAAAATATTAATACACTTTCATATGATGAAAATGAAAGAAATATGGTTATGAAATGCAAAAATGTAAATATCTCATATAGAAGTCGGCCGTACGCGTGACTTTCTCAGCATCCCTTAAAAATACGAGCTCAACACAAAACCGACTCCTCGAAAAGGAGGATTCTGCTTGTCTCATAGAAAAGAAATAATGGTCACTTAATTGCTCTTGAGTCGAAACTTCTCTGTAAGAAAGCATTGCATGACATATTTTAGTGTTCTCTGTGATAGAATTAAAATCAACAGGCTTTGGAGTAAAACCTGCTGGTGTTTAAACTATCATGGTTCACGTAGGCCATATAAGTATGAGTTAGCATCATCTTACAGGAAAAAATAAGCCATAGTAGGCTAACTTCATGTATATGTCGAGTCCCACTTGAAGATTTGAAGTTAAAAGACCTTCAAACGCCCAGGGTCTCTGAATACACCAATATACACGCCAGGTTCCAGGGAAGAGATGATCAGTCCTTCCAGGTTCCAGGGAATGAAATGCAAGAATGTAATCCAATGCAAGATAAAAGAAATCGGTAGAAAAACAAACCAACTTGAATAAAGGAAAACATAAGTCGGAAAAAACAGACGAAACAAGTCGGTTTTATTGCTGATATCTTATATTGGCTTACAAGAACATTCCCGACTACTTAAGTATAATAGGGACGGAGCTGGGCTATATTCCACGGCCTGGGAGTATCTTCTTTGGACTTGCGCATGGAAGTTGGCTCACGTATATCAACTAAGTAGTAGGATCCATTGTACAAATTCTTGCTTACCACAAACGGACCTTCCCAAGGCGGGGTTAACTTGTGCATCCTTTTCCTTTTTTGTATCAGGCGGAGCACTAAGTCTCCCTCTTGAAAGGTCCGACTCTTGATGCGTCGACTATAGTATCGCCACAAGTCTTGTTGGTAGATATCCGACTTAGCTGCCGCTAAATCACGTTCTTCATCGAGGACGTCCAAGGAGTCTTGTCTTTCTTGTTCATTGTCGGCTTCCACATATGAAGTAACTCGAGGTGATTCATGACGGATGTCGCTTGGGAGGATGGCTTATGCTCCATAAACAAGGAAAAAAGGTGTAAGACCAGTTGACCTGTTGGGAGTAGTCCTAATACTCTAGAGCACAGAGGGAAACTCCTCAACCCAGCAACTCGGTGTTCTTATTAAAGGAACACGGGGTCGGGGTTCGATGCCACATAGTAGTTCCTGACTAGCCCTCTCAGCTTGTCCATTGGAATGTGGGTGGGGTACAGATGCAACATCAAGCCTGATATGCTCCTTTTCACAAAAAACATTGCATCTCACCCCTCTGACAAATTGCTTCCATTGTCAGTGATAATGTTGTGGAGATAACCAAATCTGAAGATGATTTTCTTCAGAAATTTGAGTGTTGTTGTTGCGTCGCATTTGTAGACCGGATCTTCTTTGACCCACTTGGTGAATTTGTCTACTGCAACCAGGAAGTGAGTATTTCTGCACTTGGATCGCCTAAAAGGCCCTACCATATCAAGCCCCTAGACTTCAAAGGCCAGGTAATTGGAATCATCCTGAGTTCTTGAGCCGGTACATGATCTTGCCTGGCGTACCACTGGAAACCATCGCATTTTTTTACTATATCCTCCACATCTTCATGAGCAATGGTCCAGTAGAATCCATGAAAATAAGCTTTGGATACTAGTGATCGGGAGCCGGCATGATGACCATAATCTCCAGAGTGTATTTTGTTTAATATGTCTCGTCCTTCTTCTGACGAAACACATCTCTAGAAGACTTGGGTGGGACTAAGTCGATTTAGCTCTCCATTGATAATCACAAAAGATTTGCTTCGCCTGATGATTTTTCTGGCCAATAGCTCATCAGTTGGGAGGATGCCCCGGGTCTTGTAGTCCAAATACGGCACGACCCACGTGGGGGTGGCATGTATAGCAGCTACTAAGGCCGACTCTGGGTCTGGTATTGCGATATCCTGTTCTGTGGGGAGCTGTACAGACGGGTGCAACAAGACATCAAGGAAGACATTTGGTGGGACCGGCTTCCGTTGAGAACCGAGCCGGGACAATGCATAGGATGCCTCATTTTTCCTGCGATCCACATGGTCCACTTGATAGCCAGTAAAAAATCCAGCTTTCCTTGAGACTTCTCGCATGTAAGTTACCATAATGGGGTCTTTAGAATCCCACGTCCCTGATACTTGATGGGAAACAAGATCAGAATCACCAAAGTATTGGATCCGTCTTATGTTCATCTCACGTGCCAGTCGGCGGCCATGGAGTAGCACTTCGTATTCAGCTGCACTATTGGTACAATTAAATTGCAGCTGTAAGACGTAACAAAATTTCTCCCCCCTAGGAGAAGTGAGGACAACTTCGGCTCCTGAACCCTGAAGCTATCGACTTCCATCAAAGTGCACTGTCCAGTACTTGGTAGTCGGCTGTTTAGGTAGTGCCTGAAATTCCGTCCAATCATTGATAAAGTTGACCAATGCCTGGGATTTGATAGTTGTTCGTGGCTCGTACTTAATGTGATAGGCTCCCAGTTCGATGGCCCACTTGGCAATTCGTCCAGTAGCCTCTCGGTTCTTGATAGTGTCGGAGAGTGGCGCTGAGCTGACTACTGTGATTGGATGCTCCTGAAAATAGTGCTTCATCTTCCGACTTTCCATAAATACTCCCAGGACCAGCTTCTGCCATTGAGGATATCTTTACTTAGATGATGTCAAGACCTCGCTGACATAGTAGACATGTCTCTTGAGGGGGTGCTCCTTGCCCTCTTCTTTACGTTCAACAAAGACCGCAGTGCTGACCGCTCGGTTGTTGGATGATATGTAAAGGAGCATAGGTTCCTTGGGTTTGGGGGATTCCAAGATAGGTGCTTGGGACAATTACTTCTTTAGTGATTCAAGCGGCTCATCTGCCTCTGCATCCCAGACGAATTTCTCAGTCTTTCGCACAAGACGATATAATGGGATGGTTTTTTCTCCAAGTTGGATTATGAACCGGCTCAAGGAGGCCACACACCCCGTGAGTCGTTGAACCCCTTTGACTAAAGTCGGCTTCTGAAGTGCCATTATAGCGCTGATTTTTTCTGGGTTTTTCCTCAATCCCTCTCTCAGATACAATGTATCCAAGGAGTTTCCTAGCTGGGACTCCAAAAGTGCACTTGGTCGGGTTCAGCTTCATCTGATAAGTACGTAGATTCTTAAAAGTTTTCGGTAAGTCGCCGATCAAGGAGTCGGCTAACCGGGATTTTATCACTATATCATCCACAGAAGCGTGCACATTGCGCCCAATTTTCTCCTTGAGGCAGTTCTGCACCGTCCGTTGATAGGTGGCTCCTGCATTCTTCAAACCAAAAGGCATTGAAGTATAGTAGAAAGCTCCAAAGGGGGTGATGAAGGATGTCTTCTCCTGTTCCTCAATGTCCATCTTAATTTGATGATACCCAGAGTAGGCATCGAGAAAACATAGGAGCTCGCATCCCGTAGTGGAATCTATAATCTGATCAATACGGGGTAGAGCAAAAGGGATCCTTCGGGAAGGATTTTTTTAGGTCTATGTAATCAATACACATACGCGAAGTCCCGTTCTTTTTCAAAATGAGGGTCGGGCTATCTCTTCTCCAATAGCATCTCTTCTCTCATTGTTGAAACGGTGGAGGAACTGTTTTACCGGCTTCTGATTGGGATCTGTGTTAAGGTGGTGCTCAGCGAGTTCCCACGAGACGCCTAGCATGTTAGAGGGTTTCCATGCAAAGATGGCCCGATTCTCACAGAGGAACTCGATGAGCGTGCTACCTTATTTATCAGAGAGACCTGTCCCAGTAATAAACTGTTGTGAAGAATCACCAGGGACGAAGTCGACTTTCTTGGTATCTTGGGCCGGCTGAAACTTCGGATTGGTATCCAGAGTCGGCTTTTTCAAGATCGTGGGATCCTCTGGATCTACCTTCTTCTTATAAACCGTCAAGTCGTCCTTGGCACAGGCCGACTCTGCATATTTGACATGATGTTCCTCGCATTCAGTGGCCCATGACTAGCTTCGTTCAACCGTGATTGGTCTGTTTGGACCTGGCATTTTTAGTTTCAGATAGACATAGCAGGGACGAGCCATGAAGCGGGCGTAAGCCGGCTTTCCCAATATGGCGTGATATGGACTCTCGAGTTTGACGACTTCAAAAGGTATGATTTTAGAACAAAAATTCTTAGAATTCTCAAAGGTCTTCTCGAGGTATATCTTGCCTATGGGTCGTGCCGACTTGCCAGGAACGATTCCATGAAAAATCGTATTGGAGGGTTGTAGCTGTTTGGGGGGTTAAACCCATCCTGTGAAAGGTGTTATAATAGAGAATGTTGATGCTACTCCCTCCATCCATGAGTACCTTATGCAAGGTGTATCCTCCAACTTTTGGTGCCACTACCAGGGCTAAGGCTCGCGGATCATTCACCACTGGGGGTGATCCTCCCTTGTCCAGGTTATTGGCTTCTTAGACCAGTTGAACCATTTGGGTATTGCCGGTTCCTTCGCTACAGACAAGGTTGCGGATTGTTGGAGTTTTCTATCCCTTCGGCAACTACTTGTGGTGAAAACATGATATGCTTCATGGTCATCAAGTTGCTTTGGGTTTGCTTGAAATCCGCCAAGCCCCGATTGCATTTGTCTTCCGACACCGGTTACTTGATATTGGGATCCTGAGCCGGCTCCCGTATTGCCTGATTGTTGATTGTTACTGTTGCAGCCGGCTCCCTGATGGCTGGTTTTTTGGTTGCCATTGTTATAACCGGCTCCAGAACCTGGCCCAGGGGGCCTTTGGTGTCCACCACCATTGCCTCCTAGCCGTTGGAACTCCTGCATGAAGTTGCAGTTTTCCCAGGAGTGATTTTTCGGGTGACCAGGTCTGCTATGTCTTGGGCATGGCCCTTTCATAGCGGACTCGTAAATATTTGGGCAGAAGTTCTCCTGCGGCTTCCGGTAGTTGCTTCCTTGCCTTTGTCTTTGGGAGCCGACATTGGTGTCTACCAAGTCAGATGCATTCTGATCAAGCTGCCGCTTGTTCTGCTGGCATTGATTGCCACCGTTGAGTTGTCCTTTGCCACCACTTTTATTTCCTTGGCCAGTTTTTTCCTCGTCGGAGTCGCAATCTTTGGTTTTGTCAGACTCGGCATACTTAGTGACTGCGTCCATGAGTTCTCCCATATCTCTGACCGTTCTCTTAATATGACCCAGTTTATGGATCAAGGGCTCAAATTCGCAGTTCTTTTCCAAGACTAAAACGGCTTTCTGGGCCGTGATGTTGTCGAGGAATGGATTAATTTGGGTAATCGCCGAGCCCAATGGTGGGCCGACTATCCTTCCTTCTGAACGCAGTGCTCTAGATCAATGATCGTTGCTGCACGTCGGCATGTACCTTGGAAATTCTTGATGAACTTCTCCTTCAGCTCTGACCAAGAGCTGTTGGAGTTTTCAGGGAGGTTTTTTTATCTAGGCACGAGCCGGTCCTTACAACATCATCATGAGGTATCGGGCATAGACTCCGTCACTAGCCTGGATCATATCTATTGCTAGATCATAGCTTTCGATCCACGCTGCGGGGTCCACATCAGCTGTATAATTTGGAATTTTGCGGGGTCCTTTGAAATCTGACGGTATACGGGCGTTCCTTAAAGCTGAGACTAAGCAACGGTTTCCAACCGAATGGCTAACAAAACATGCCCTTCCTTCTGAAGTGGGGGTTGTATTGCCGGCTCGGGGACCCTGGCTGCCAGCTGCGCAGTGAGTCGGATCGCCTGCTGTGGCTCGGGGTCCGGCTGCCCTCTCTGTTGGCGGTGACTGCTGGAGGCGGCGGGAGCCGGGGATTATTCTTGTCTGTTGGGATTCGGAGTAGAAAACAAAAAAATTCCGGAACTACAAAAACCAAACCCAAGAACGGATCTAGGAAGATGCAGACAAGGTTATCGATCTTGTTACCTTCTTGCAACCGTTCAACGGATGCACTTCTCTCGCAGCGGAAGATGTTGATGGAGAGTCGGAGAAGCGTGAAGATGAACACTCCCACGAACAGATCTAATCACCATGGAGTCCCTCGAACGAAGATCGAACGTACGATCTCTCTACGGTTGATCCACACGTACAGTGTAGATGATCCGGCAGGGCTCCGCCGTCCAGAGCTCGGCGCCACCGGAGTAGAGAGGAGGGAGGAGCAGCCCTTCGGGGGGGGGGGGTGGAGATTGGATCTAATGAGAGGGAGAGAGAGAGGGGGCAGCCCTTCAGCGGAGAGCAATCTGAATTGTGTGTTGAAGGGGTGCCCCCACCTCCTCTTTTTATAGGTGGAGGGGGAGGGGAGCCAACTTGGAGGAGGGGGGAGCCCTAGGGGTTGTGACCTAGGGTTTCCTCCTCCCTAGGGCTGCGCCAAGGGGGTGGGGGAAGCTTCCTGGAAGCCCCCCCAAGGCGCCCTCCCCTCTTGGGCTCCTTTGGCCCATGTGCTCCCTCCCCACTTGGGCCTTCCAAGTGAGAGGGATCCCATTGATATTAAATTCATTAAATTAATTCCAAAACCTTTTCAAAATACATAATAAATGAATATAAAATATATCTAGACCAACTCAGAACTTTTCCGGCCCTCTGGTTTTACCCGGTTTTCTCAAAACTCTTCCCGGTACCTTACCGGGTCCCCGAAACGGTTCCGGTTTTCTCATCGATTATAGCCCGATCACTCCGAGACTTTCGCAGTGTGATTAATACATGCTCCTATCACTATAGTACTCTACAGATCATCTACCTTTAAGTGTGTGACCCCATAGGTTCGGTAGGATACGGACATGAACCGAAAACTGACTTTCTCGCAGAACAATAACCGATAGCGGAGCCATGGACACCCATAACGGTTCCCGTACCTACACGAATATAAATTCGAGTGAACCACAAGCTTAACATGCCAGTCCTATTTGCTTCACGATACTATACAAAACCTGAGGTGAGATCTATTAGGTATCCGCATGATTAACCATTAACCATTATACCAAGTCATCCTCCTTCTCGTTTTGTTCCATTTTTTCGTTTAGTATTCCGGTATCCCTTGTGATCAATTCACAGTGTCTGGCCAGACGATGTTGGATGCCGTAATACCGAGAGGGCCCACAGAAGTATCTCTCCATTGTTAGAGGAGCAAATTCCCAACTCGAATTGTTAAGTCCCTTGACACACTTTCGTGTGTGAGTGATCAAAGCCGTTATTGCCACGCCTGTTACGGGTGGTGTTGGGACAGTGTCAAAACCCACCTTCCGGTATGAAGTTACGAAACATTCTTATGGTCATGAAGGGCACATGCATATTAACTTTAGATGATTTTACTTATAACATGGAAACGATGTGATCTCAAAGTAAATCATACAATTGGGTCGGTTCAGCACCCTTGTTCTGGCAACAATGTGCTCCCATGTGTTACCGGCATTTCCAATGCCCTATGAACAGGAAAACATGTCATCCATAACACACGGGTTAGTCCTAGAGGCAGACTAAGAACACTTGGTGTTTATACTCCACACCTGCATATGGGTTTTCCTCCGGAGGAATTTAACATGCTACTTGGCAAACCTCTGCATAAGCCATTTGCAGTTATAGCACAGACATATAAACTTTAATAATGAACCTGGAATTATAATAATACAATTTATTATTGCCTCTAGGGCATAATTCCAACAGTCTCCCACTTGCACTAGAGACAATAATATAGATGCATGGTTTACTCAGACCAATGGCACTTTGGTCTTCATGCTCGTTTGTGGTATAGACTTCGTCACGGAGCTTAACGCTTTTAGGCTCGTCTCAATCCTGTGTATCTTAATGTACCCCTTCATCTTTATGAAGTATTTGAAGATAGGGCACTATCGTTCAACATGTTTGGACTACAGTGAGCTCTTAGCTTACTTTGTTTTGATCATGATGCTCACATCAAAATATGGTTTATGCTGATCAAACGTTCGGAACTATGCCAATCACCATGATGGTGTTCCTGATCCAAATACCCTCCTATGCAACTTCCAGAGTTGCCATGTTTCACGTCTACGTTGTAGAACTCCCGCTATGTGCCTTAGCTTGAAAAACAATTTTCAACATCCTACTTTGCTACTTAGTTACAGACTGATTAAAATATTACAAATCAACATGAAACTTTCTTTCATCTATTTGTAATGAACTCTTTAGTCTTCCTCATAGAACTTTTCTTTATCTGAGGTACTTCAGGAGAACTAATCTACTATTTAGATTACTTTGGTGCTTGTTGCACTTTCAGGATATCCAATACCTTGGTGCTTTATTTTGCTAAAATATTTATTCTCAATCACTCATATGTTATTCACATATATGATTAGAATCGCGCTCCCACTTAATTCCATATCTTATATGATTATTGATGAAATAATAACTTTTATAACTTCATCAAAAACTATTACTCCAGCTCTGTGATATTTGCTTCAACTATGGACTGATCTTTGAAGCATTCTCACTTTTACTAATATCGTATAGATCATTAAATCCTTTCAGGTTGTATCATGCATACACCCTTTGTTTAATTTTCTTCAGAAGAAAAATCCATATGTCATACTTCGGAAGTATGTCACGATTATCAGTAATTTTCCATATGAGCATTTGCATCACTACACATATTGTAGTCAACCTTTTGAACTCTATCGAAAACTTATTTTACGATAAGTTGAGCAATATCAACGATTAAGCTATCGTCTATGTTCATATCTATGAAAGTCAAATCCACTCTAATGATCAGGTATCCTTAGGAGGGTTTTACCAAGTTCTCAACATGATTTAGATGGATGGCTTTCATATAGTTTTATGGTTTTTAAGCCATACAATGGAGTTAGTGCTCGTCATGGTTTCTTGTAGTTCACAGGTTTATCACACTATAGAACCACCTTGGTCCAACGTGAATTTACAAAGCTGTGTGATATATCATAAGACTTGATCATTTCATCTCTTGAATGCACATGTTAGAAGATGATGCAGAGTAGATGGGAAACAAAACAGAGAAGTACTGTCTTGGTTAGCTGGGTTGGATATCTAATCTAGCCTTACATCATGATGTCACTCTACTGAAAATAGCAAGTGATCGATTGTATATGAAATGTTGCTATCATCAGCATATAGCTGTCAGGTATGGCTGCCCAGAGAGATTTCCAACCATTAAGTCAAGATGACAGCTTAGAAAATATAAGAAAGTACAGATGGCATCTTTTGGTGCTTCAAGGATCATGTTCATAGCAGCATGAGCTCATCAAGATCTTTAGCTATAGTACTTCCAAACCGTCAAGTGCTAAATAGGAAATTGTATTTACTGTACATCAAAAGGACTTTAAAATTAACATTTCTATGGCCCAGATATTGTGATATTTCTATTGCATGACAAAAATTAACATTGCATTGCATGTGTCTGAATGCTCTATCAACAAGGATAAGAGCTTGAACATCAAAATAATTATTTGCTACATGAAAACAATGCAGAAAAGCAATATCGATCATATCATTCCGAGTCTCCTCCATCTAGAACTTATGCACTTAATGGACTTGAGTTAACACTGCAGTTGACTTTTTATTGATGGTGTCTCCTGTGATTAGTTTTATATAGAAACTGAAGCAGCTTGTCTGGAGATATTCTCTAAAATATTTCCCTTATTTGATTTTCAGCTGGAACACAGAACAAAAGATTTAGCTCAAGGACTCGTGATTGGGGTCGCAAGGCAACAATTAGCCATGGGAATATTTTCGTGTTGGGGTTCGACTGACGGTAAAAAATAAAGGTTTATGTGTTCAGTTTTTTGGTTAGTACAATCATGGATTCCATGTCTTGTTGGAAGTCATGTGTCTTCAGTAAAAAATGAGGTAGTGGCTGCAGTCTGTGGATTTCAAAGCCTGTACAATCGAACAGCATCATGAGCACGCTGACTGAAGAAAAGGTCCAAGCTCAAGTGGGTTTATTCGGTAAACTTCTACTACTAACACTTTTGGTAAATATCCAACATAATGGCTCGCAAGACTAGATAATACATCCACCACGAAGCATCTGGGAAGGGGTGGAACCTGGGGAGCGAGGAGTCGTCGGCGACGCGAGGAGGGGGCGCAGCGACGGAAGGAGACGATGGCGGTGTCAGAATGGAGCCGGCGGCTGATACACGAGATAACTTCTCGCCCCTCGTTGGTTACCCCAAGTGGAAGGTGAGCTGTAGCGTAGCGGCAAATTTCCCTTAGCGAAGATGCTAAGGTTTAGATTTTCTCCAGTAGGACTCCAAGATCGACAAGTAGGTGGCAAGGAAACAATGGCACCGTTTTAGAAAAAAGTTGCTTCCTTGACCTGGACCTGCACACACAACAGATAGCTTTTCTCCCAACGAGTACAGAGGAGTTGTCAATTCCTCCGGTCTTGTTGTTTACAAAGGTAAAACGCACGGGATAATAGTGATAGTGGTAGAAACGGAAAAGTAAATAAAGCAGTAAATTGATATCAAGTGTAAACAGTATTGGAAATATGGACCGGGGTCCTATGATGTTCACTAGTGATGTCTCTCTCCCAAAAGACGATAAAACAGCCATGCGAGGTAAACAAATTACAGCTGGGCAATTGACAGGATTATGTGCGCAAATCAATGCTAATTATGCTATAAAGAAAGGAAGAGGCTCAAAAGCACGGGCGGTACGCCAAGACAAGTAGACCTAAATCCATCTCCATCTACCTAATAATCATCCACCTTGAGATATCTATCCAGAACATCTCGCTGGTATTAAGTTGCGAATCCCACCCAAAGTGTAAACTCAAAGCAACTGACAACTGCATTAAAGAACTTTGCGTAAAGTAAACAATCCTTGCACCCGCAAGTACAAGCACCGTTGTTTCCCCCTTGTGGCAACAGCACATCCCCTAGACTCATGTTTCTGTCACTCAAGCTAGTCATCGGGGGGCATGAACCCACATTCATGCATAACGCTCCCTCTTGGAGTCACTACCTACTACTTGGCCAAAGCAATAAACAGCAACGGAGAACATGCAAGAGTTACTCAAGAACATAAATATAAAAGATTATAATCAAATATATTACTCAAACACAATTTGAACATAATCTCATAATCCATCGGATCCTAGCAAACTCAGCATAGAAACAGCAGAAAGATTACGTAAGTGCCTCGATCATGTAGGGCAGCTCACGAGGTCTAATCAATGAAGAACAAAGAAGGGAGGAGAACATCACATAGCTACTGATCATAGACCCATGGTCCAAGGTGGACTACTCACGATTCATCCGGGAAGCGTCCATGGTGGTGGAGAAGCTCCCAGAGGTGGTTCCTCCCTCCGGCAGGGTGCTAGGAAGAGGTCTTCTGGTGCTCCCAATCTTGGAAGCGCGGCGGCGGCAAAACAGAGGAGAGATCGCGAAAAAGGGTTCCCGTCTCGGGGGGTTTCACGTCACGGGGAATAAATAGGCGAAGGGGACAGCCAGAGGTGGGCCAGGGGCTCCAGGCGCCCCCCCTGGCGCGGCCAGGGGTGGGTCCGCGCCCTCTGGCCGCCTGGGCGCCCCTGGCCCCCCTCGGCCCCCACTTTGGCTCTTCTGGAAGGTTCCCGTACGCTGATTTTTCCTATATTTTTTCCGGAATTTTTCTGGTACTTTAAATAAGGGGTAAACCTGAAATAGAAAAACAGCAGAAAACAGGAACTGGCACTGGGGTGCACTGAGTTAATAGGTTAGTCCAAATATGATCAAAAGTTTATGGAAGTTCATAAATATCATAGCAATATCACACAAAAGAGGTATGGATCAAGCAGAAATTATAGATACGTTTTGGACGTATCAGCGGACGCCGTGAGAAAACCTGGCGTGCACTAGGCGCGACGGCGGCGGAGAGGATGGGGCTTGGTCCTGCCGTCTCTCGAAGAGCGTCGCGGAGGAGGCGGTCGGAGTTGAGGCCACCGGAGCGGAGGGGGTCGTCGAGGACGAACGGCAGGGCGGGGCGGTCGCCGGGTACGAGCGGCGTGGCGGGGCGGGGCGGGGCGACGGCGTGATCTAGGTTTTGCGCGGGAGGTGGGGATGGGGATGTGTGGTGGGGTCGTTAGGTCACTACTAGGGAATAGCCTTTTAGTGGCGTCCTTTTTTGCGTTTAGTGGCGCATTTCAAATGCGCCACTAACGACAAGCCACTAATAAGGCCTTAATAGTGGCGCATTTCAACCCCTAAGAATCTTATGCGTGGCGCATTTCGAAATGCGCCACTATTAAAAAAAATGAAATTTTGAATCTGGATCTGGAAAACAATTTTTTTTATTCTCATATTACTATGCTTAATGCTCGGTTACTATGCTTAATCTCAGGTCAAACTTCCCCGAGGGTCTCCCATCCTAGCACTACTCCAGCCCCAGCACGCTTAACTTCTCGGTTTTATTCAACTCTCACTCCAGCTCACCTAGCAGGCACTTGTTGATATATCTATCACATAAATACTATTGAACCATGTTGATGTCTAGGACCTTGTTGATGTTCATGGATGTGCTACAATTTTCAATATTTTTTTGAAACTTTCATGATGGGACCATTAGCATATTTTTGAACTTTTTTCAAAAAAATTGAAAATAAAAATTTCAATTTTTTATTTTTTTTCTTTTTTTAATGTTACTAGCTAAAAAAATTTAACCTTTTTTGAAACTTCCCGATCGGTCCTCTAGCCTATTTCGAATTTTTCGAAAAAATAAAAAATTATTTTTAAAAAATAAAAAAAATTGTTTTCATTTTTTTTCAATTTTTTTGCCTCCAGATCTTCAAACGCCCGTAACTTTTTTCTATTAGGTTTTTGAGGATTCTAAAAATGTTCAACGGGTTACAACACGTTGAATTTGGATATAACTTTTCGAGTAGATGATTTTTCATATAAAAACTTTTTCATCGGAGGTCGTATGCAAAAGTTAAGCCCATTTTACAAAATTCTCGGGAGATTTTGCAAAAAAAGTAGAAATTTATATTTGTAAATTTTCCTAACAACTAGACCACATATCATTTGGGAAACTTATTTTCTTTTATTTTTTTGACATTTCTATCATTTTCTTTTATTTATTTTCAAATTGAAAAGGCGGTCCACCGGGGGGTGTATTTGGGAATTTTCCCGCACAATTTTTTCTTAGTAGTGGCGCATATGGGAAATGCGCCACCCTAAGAGCTTATGGGTGGCGCATTCTGGATGCGCCACTATTCCTTAGGGGTGGCGCATTTCCAGAGTGCGCCACCCATAAGCTCTTACGGGTGGCGCATTTCCAAAATGCGTCACCTATAAGGTTCTTAGGGGTGGCGCATTTCTCCAAATGCGCCACGTATAAGGGGATCCAGGGCTGGCCCACTCTTAGGGCTGGCGCATTTTGGAAAATGCGCCACCTATAAGAGCTTATGGGTGGCGCATTTTTTACCAATGCGCCACCCCTTACAACATAGTGGCGCATTACAAATAAAATGTGCCACTAATAAGGTTTCCATGTATAGCTATTTCTCTAGTAGTGGGTAGGCTGGTATGTGTGGTGGGAGATAGCAATGGCGCACATTTTAGTAGGTGCGCCATAAGCATCGGGATAGCAATGGCGCACTTTTACGGGGTGTGCCATTAGCATTAGTAGTAATAGGTTAAAAGAGTTGCGTGAGTGGTTATGGATAGAACCACTTCGATAGCCTAGCGGTTGGTCCCTTTATACACTAAGCGAGCCACCCAGGTTCAAGTCCTGTCAACCCCACTTTTTGCACCTTTTTTTAATATTTATTTTAACATTATGATAAACATTCAAACACTTTAAAATACTCTAAAACAATCCCATTCATTCAAACACTTTAAAATACTCCACCCCACTTTTTGCACCTTTTTTAAATATTTATTTTAACATTATGATAAACATTTAAGTGTGCGATGGAAGATGATGAAAGAAGATTCTGGAGTGTCAAGCGCTCAAGCTTGGGGATGCCCCCATGCATCCCCAATAAATATTCAAGGAGACTCAAGCGTCTAAGATTGGGGATGCCCCCGAGCATCCCCTTTTCCATCAACAATCATTTGTTCTTCCTTCGTCTCACTATATTTTTATCACTTCATGTGTTATGTGCTATGCTTGGAGCGTCTCGCTCTTAGATTTTCTTTTTAGTTTTCTTCAGCTTTGCTTGTTGTTCATAACAAGTTAGATCACGTCTTACTTTGTGTGGGAGATAAACACGCTCCACTTCCAAAATCTAGAACACATCATAGGATTCTTCATGCCTATCTTTTTGTTGTTGTGTGTTCTTTATCTTTTCGTAGCTACTAGTCGGGACCCGGGGTTAGCATATGCAAGACCCGCTACAACACAATCATATGGAGAGCCGAGAACCGTACCCACTTGCTAATCAGACAAGGCCAAGCACATAACGTTCTTAGAAAGCATCGAACGTGAGGGGCATCCCATCCAGGCCGGATGATCAACTGAGATGGGTCCTCATCGTCCGCACACAAGTCTAAATGATATGGGTGATGAACTCCCATATTCATAGACAAGTTGCCCCAACCATACTCTCGATTGTATTATAACACTTACATAGACTTACTCCAGCCCGATCACTTAGTCGGGGTCTAGGGCGGGCTCGATCATACATCAAAGTGTGCACGTGACGGAGTCACGAGCAATCGCATCACGATGCCCCAAGCTGCGCACATCTAGGGGCCACTTGGTGTATAAAAGACCGCTAGCCAGATCACAACTAAGGTCTCGAAAACCCATACTAAGACATGCATGTTATAATCATACACACAGCACACAAGTCTAGTATGAACAGCAGGTATCATTGCAATTATCTACAAAGTATACAATTTTATTGATAACTCTTACTGAGTGCACACAGAGATCACAGGACTGTGATCCAACATTACATCAAACAAGCGGAAGCAAAGTAGGTCTGAGTACAGACAAGTTTAACAAATGGCTTAGAGAAGCCTTATTTATGAACAAGCCCTTCACGAGGGAACCAGTCTGCTGACTGGGACTACACTAGCTTGGTCTTCAGTCGTCGAGCTCGAGGAAGAATCCACCTTCGGGGTCAGTGGGTTCATCTAAACATAGAATAAGAAAAAGTGAGTACAAAGACGTACTCAGCAAGACTTACGTAGGAACTATACTACTCATGCACATGTATCAAGGAAAAGGGAGGTGGGGTTCATAAGCAGGAGTGCCAGCTTTGACTTGGCTAGTCCTGAATTACGAGTACCAGACTTGAGGTAAGAAGCATACACGAGTCCACTACATGTCTCCAACCAATTACACCACTATGGTGCCTTCCTCGACTTCCCGCGAGAAAGCACGCCATAGCACTCACGCTTACCTTGGCAAGTTTTATAAGTATCCAGTTCAAGTTGTCTAATAATCAAGCTAAGATTTCCAAGTAGTCCCTTACCGCGGACGCGGCTATTTGAATAGTTTTGTTAACCCTGCAGGGGTGTACCGCTACACACACATGACCATCAGTTACCGCCTTTGGCCTCGACACCATTCAAGGGGTGTCGGCGAGGATGCTCACCACAACTGTTACCTCATAGCGAATCTAGTCCAAGAAAGCTGCCTACCTGGGTTGGCTACCACTATCGTGAACCCGGCCGGTTTACCGAAGTGGACCTAGATGATGTGTGCCTGGTGCATAAGCCGGTCTCGGTTGAGCCGTTCTCTCACTTAGCAGCCAGGCCACAAATCTACCAGAACTCCAAACTACTGCGACATCTTGACATCAAAAGGGATGAGTTAGTAGGTTGAGAGGGGTCAGTGAGCCCAATGTGTGGTTGTACTCTTCATCTTGGATCACTACACAAGAACTCGGACTTAGGGCGGTGTTCAACGAGACAACCCACTGTGTACTCCTACACAGCCTCTCATCGTTCACCTTGTATTAGGGTAGATTCACCAACACATTTCCACCATCATCAACATGATCACTACCATCCCGACTCACAAAAGAGTAACCTCATTGTAACTCTAAGCATGCAATAAGCAGTAACAGTTGCAGGGGCCACATGATATCATTCAACTCCTACATCTGCTAGGATTTTTGTTTGCTTATTACTGTGATAAATGATAGGTCATGCAAAGGAATGGGTTCATCTATGCGGTAGAAACGTAGCATGGTAATCATCCTAAACAATGCATAAGCGAGACTTAGAGGGAAGTGGGATTTTATCGACATGATCAATGGGGGTTTTCTTGCCTTGCTGACGAGGTTCAGTATCGGGGTCTTCAATGAAGGGGGTGATCTCGGGTTCCGGCTCCACCTCTATTCGACAAACAACACAAAAATCGAAACAATAATAAGACAATGCTCAAACACATGAGTTGAAGGTTGAAACTTGATGTATGTGTCACTAATGTGTGAATTATTCCAATTAAAAGGAGTGTATTGCATTTGAAATGCAAATTCAAACTCCAATTTGAATTTCAAAAGAATGCATATGCAATGTTGCCACTGTTCACCCAATTTTATTTGGTCAAACATGAAAACATATTTCATATTCAGAATCCTTGCATTTTTCTGATAATTTTACATATATTATATGTTTAATTTGGAGTTAAAATTAATTAGTTATGAATTTCCAAAGTTTAAGCTATTTTCTGGAATTTCTGAATATTCTTTAAATTGGAAAAAGGGTTTATTGCATCACTGTGATGTGATGCTGGCGTCAGGGGTTTGACTCTGGTCAAACTGACCTGTGGGCTAGGCCTTTCATTGACTCAGTGTTAACTCCTGAATTGTTTTAATTAACAGTGGGTTAATTAGGGGCTAGGGCCCACGTGTAAGTGTCTCTGAGGGGGGATTAGCACTTAAGCTAATGGCGTCCACGTCATCTCGCCGGCGGCTAGTCGCCGGCGACCAAATCCGTGGCGGCGCTGCTCGGGTTCTCGATTCCAGCCACGGTTTGATGCGTGGCTAGGTGCGTTTGGATGCTGGGGGTGTCGCGCGTTGATACGTCCCAAACATATCTATAATTTATGCTTGTGCCATGCATATTTTGTGTGACTTTGCCATGTTTTACATACACTTCTATACACTTTTGATCATATTTGGACTAACTTATTAACTAAGTGCACCCAGTTGACAGTTCCTGTTTTCTGCTGTTTTTGTATTTGAGGTTTTCCGGCCATTAAAATTGCTCCAAAAATTCCGGAAAAAATATATAAAAATTCAGCGTCCCGGAAGCTTCCGGAATCACCAAGGAAGGAAGGGAGGGCCACCACCAGGCAACCAGGAGGGTGCCTGGCGCGGCCCAGCCCTAGGCCGCGCCACCTGCCCTTCTGACTGCCTCGTGGTCCCTCTCGGCGCCCCCTTTGGCCCCTATTTTTACCCCCACAGAGGAAACCCTGATTCCAGTCCCCTTTTCACCAGAAGCAATTCCGATCTCCGCCACCATCGCCATCAAGTTTCGGGGGGACATAATTCCTGTGCCGGCACCCTGCCGGGACGGGGAAGTGCCCCCGGATTCATCTCCATCGACGTTACTTCCCTCCTCCATGAAGCGGGAGTAGTTCCTCCTCGGGGCTGAGGTTTCTACCAGTAGTTATGTGGTCTTCTCTCTCTCCCATGATGTGATCTTGATTGTGATCATAGGCAATGTTAATCTAGGGTGATCCCATGATGTTTCCCCTTCTTCTATGTATTGTATTGATGTACTCAATTGATCTTATCTAGTATAATCCCCGAGACCATGGTGACAACTGGACTATTGGACATGGGTTAGAATAATATTATCATGAGTGATTTCCTCTTTTATGTGTTGATTGAAGATTGAGAGTCTCTTGGTGCTTGTCTTTGACTATCCTTGAGATATGTTGTGGTGATTGTGGTACTCTCTTTGGATGGACGCGGTGACATTGGGAAATCCATAGATTGAGAACTACGAACTCTGAGGTGTGCTTTTGTAGCCCTACACAATTCTCGTCCTCTCTTGACCACAAAGGAATGACCTCCGAGTACGTCTCCATTGCATGTTTTATGGGAAATACATGTGATTAGACTATGTTAATGTTGTTGGGAGTTGCCACAAGTGAAAGTATGAAGCCTGGGCCTTGTTTCAACCATTGCAATACCGTTTGTGCTCACGTTTATCACTTGTTTGCTTGCTGCACTTTTTATTACAGATTTATATTACTTTGTTTTGCCACACCTATCACCCATATTTTACCATCTCTTCGCCGAACTAGTGCAACTATACAACTCCTAGTTGTATTAGGTGTGTTGGGGACACAAGAGACTTCTTGTATCTTAATTGCAGGGTTGCTTGAGAGAGACCATGTTCAACCTCTACTTCCCTCAGTTCGATAAACCTTAGGTCATCCACTTGAGGGAAATTGCTGCTGTCCTACAAACCTCTGCGCTTGGAGGCCCAACATAGTCTACAAGAATAGAAGCGTGCATAGACATCAAGCTATTTCTGGCGCCGTTGCCGGGGAAGTAAGGTTTGAAGGTATATCTTTAGATTCTGCAATTAAATCTTTTCGTTTCTTGTTTTTATTTTCACTAGTTAGGCTTATGGAAAACTGCAATCTTAGTTCGCTGCTTCGGGGAGGCCGCTTTACCACACCCGTGGTAGAGAAGTCTCCTCCACCTAATGAATGTATCCCATTCAAAATACCACTTGGGATAATTGAAAAGCTTATGAATGATCATTATGAAGGGGATGGAACAGTCCATCCTAGTGTTCATCTGTTGAAACTTACAGACCTTTGTGAGTTATTTAAGATTTCAGGTTTGACAAGAGATGAAGTCATGAGGAAATTATTTGCCTTGTCACTGAAAGGAAAATCATTGGAATGGTATAGGCTATGTCAGAACCCCAACTTAGGTAAGTGCTAGGGTTTTATTGTGCCTTTGCATCATGCAAAAATTCAAAAGAAAATTCAAAAATGGGGAAAAGAAAAGCCCTGAGAAATTAAATCAAATGGCCAGATAAAAATCATTTTCCAAAAATCATTTGAGTATTTGGAAAATTCCTATAAATGATGCTGATCATTTTAAAAGTGGTTTGGGAGCAATGCCATGCTCATGGAATTTTCTAATTTTCAAACAATGCCTTGGAAAATTAAAAAAAACCCTATTTGAATTAAAATTCAAATGTTTTGAATTTTAAAGAGTGCCAAATTTTATAAGTGGTTAGCTCTAGCTTTCATGAGGCCATATAAAAAATATTGGCATTTAATAAAATGCCTAGCTATTTTAAATAACTAGGTCAATCAATTTACAGAAAATATAAAAAGAAAAAGAAAAGGGGGCTTACCTTGCGCCACAGACGAAGGCCCACCTCCTGTCGCCTCGGCCCAAACCACCAGAGAGCTTGTCGTCTTCTACCCCGCCCCTCCAAGCTGCTCGCTGGAGCAGAGGAGGCCACGGCAATGACACGACGAGGCTCCAGGCCCTTCTAGGCCTCCCCCTCACCTCTCGCTGCCTCGCACGACTGCCACACACCTTCCTCGCGCCCCAGCTCACTCCCAGACCCCCTCTTTCCTCTCCGGCGACGAGAACCAGAGCACCACCGCAGAGCGAGCCGCCGTCTTCGCGTAGCCAATGTCCTCGAGGAGCCGAGCCACCTTGTCCAGGGTGATCGCCAAGGACGTCTTCGTCAAGATGCAGAGGATCGCGACCCCGGAAGCTCTATGACCGCCGCAATCATCAACGGAATCTCACCGGCCGTCGTGGGCTCTGACGAGGAATTCGTCGCCATTGTTGCCTCTTTGGCCCCGCCGTCTTCACCAATCGCTTCGAGGTGAGCCCCTCTTCAAAACCCCCCAACCCCCGTGTTTAATTTTGGCCCCCTCCGTCGACCGCCATGAGAGCCGAGGAGGTCACCGCCATGGATGACCTAGAGCTCGCTCCCGTGCCCCTTTCTCCTCCTTGTGGTGTCCATGCAACTCCTGGAGCCCCCAGGAGTCCAACGAGCCACCCAACGCTCAAAATCGTGCACTCTAGCCACCTTCCCGTCGACGCCATGCCACGGCCGCCGCGCAAGTCGACGCCGGCGTCAACTCCGGCCACCCCGGTGATGCCCGTGTGGTGTACATGATGCGGGCAGGCACGAGAAGCACTTTTGTGCCCTCGGTTTGGCAAGCCGTGGCCGGAACCACTGTCCCCGTGAGTGCCGCCGTCTCGGTGGTTGCCGGCGTTTAAACGCCGGTGGACGCCGACGTGGCCTGTACTTAGGGGGCAAACCCCCCTCCTAATTGACCCCATGGGTCAATGACAGGTGGGGCCAGCCCCCTCTAAATTAAATCAAAATTTTAATTAAAACGAGGTTAAACCCCTGTGACACTGACAGTGGTGGCCCACAGGTCAGCCCCCCCCCCCTGACGTCACCCCTGTGTCACAGTGATGCAATAAATCTTTTCCAGAGATTAAAAGAAATAAAGAAAAGAGAGAAAATTCCAGAAAATGCTTTAAACTTTGAAATTCAATAACTAATTCATATTAACTCCAAATTGGACAAATAATATGTCTAAAATTATCAAAAAAATACAAGGATTATGAATATGCAATTTTTTTTCATATTTTACCATTTTAAAATGGGTGAACAGTAGCAAACATGCATATGGATCCTTTTCAATTTCAAATTTGGAGTGAATTTGCAAATGACTTTGCAACACATTTATTTTGAATGGATTCATCCAAACATCAGAAGATTTATCTCAACTATACCACATCACTTCATGATCAACCTTTTCAAATGAACTTTCATGCATTCAAATGCATTTGAAATTCATCGATAAATCAAATGGAGTTTGAATTTGCATTTCAAATGCAATATGCTCCTTTTAAATGGAATGCTCAACACATCAGTACCATGAACATCACCATTACAATCTTATTCATGTGATTGTGCATTGTACATTATGTTGATCCTATGATTGTCATGCTGCTGATAGAAGTGGAGCCGGAACCCGAGATCACCCCCTTCGTTGAAGACCCCGTGACTGAACCTCGTCAACAAGGCAAGCAAACCCCCATTGATCGTGTCGATAAAATCCCACTTCCCTCTCATGTCTCACTTATGCATTGTTTAGGATGATCACCATGATAACGTTTCTACCGCATAGTTGAACCCATATCCTTTGCATGACCTATCATCTTGTCGCAGTAGTAAGCAAACCACAATCCTAGCAGATGTAGGAGTTGGTTGATATCATGTGGCCCCTGCAACTGTTATTGCTTATTGCATGCTTAGTGGTACAACGAGGTTGCTTATGATGTGAGTCGGGATGATGATAAACATGGTGTTGATGAAAGTGAAATGTGTTGGTGAATCTACCCTAATACAAGGTGAACGATGAGAGGCTGTGTAGGAGTACACAGTGGGTTGTCTCGTTGAACACCGCCTTAAGTCCGAGTTCTTGTGTGGTGATCCAAGAAGAAGAGTACAACCACACATTGGGCTCACTGACCCCTCTCATCCTAGTACCTCACCCCATTCGAACCCCAAGAGTCGCAGTAGTTCGGAGTTCTGGTAGGGCTGTGGCACGGTCTGCGAAGTGGATGAACGGCCTATCAAGACCGGCTTGGGACCCTGCACACATCGTTTGAGGCTGTATTGGAACCTAGGCCGGACTTCCATACGGATCCCCTCAGATAGGCGACTCTCTGGACTAGAACGGAGCTGTGGGCGAAGTGTTGTGGTGGCATCCTCGCTGTCACCTCTTGAACGGTGACATGCAAAAGGCGGTAACTGATGACACGTGTGTGTAGCGGTACACCCCTGCAGGGTTAACAAAACTATTCGAATAGCCGCATCCGCGGTTAAGGATTGCTTGGAGAGCTGTGCTCGATTATTAGACAACTTGAACTGGATACTTCTAAAACTCGCAAGATAAGCGTGAGTGCTATGGTGTGCTCCTCGTGGGGAAGTCGAGGAAGTAACCATAGTGGTGTATTGGTTGAAGAGATGTAGTGGACTCGTGTACGCTTCTTACCTCAAGTCTGGTACTCGTAGTTCAGGACTAGCCAAGTCAAAGCTGGCACTTCTGCAATTGAAACCCCACCTCCCTTTACCTTGATACATGTGCATGAGTAGTATAGATCCTACGTAAGTCTTGCTGAGTACGACTTTGTACTCACGTTTTCTTATTCTATGTTTTAGATGATCCCACCGACCCCGATGGTGGCTTCTAACCGAAGCTCGAAGAATGAAGACTCGGACCAAGACCAAGCTAGTGTAGTCCCAATCAGACGACTGGTTCCCTCGTGGAGGGCTTGTTTTTAGATAAGGCTTCTCTAAGCCATTTGTTAAACTTGTCTGTACTCAGACCTACTTGCTTCCGCTTGTCTGTTGTAATGTTGGATCACATGCTTGTGATCTCTGTGTGCACTCTGTAAGAGTTATTAATAAAGATGTATACTTTGTAGAGAATTGCAATGATACCTGCTGTTCATACAAGGCATGTATGTTGCGTGTATGTTTATAACATGCATGTCTTTGTATGGGTTTTCGAGACCTTAGTTGTGATCTGGCTGGCGGTCTTTCATACACCAAGTGTCCCTTAGATGTGCGCAGCTTGGGGCATCACGATGCGATTGCTCGAGACTACGTCTCGTGCACACTTTTTGATATGATTGAGCCCGCCCTAGACCCCGACTAAGTGATCGGGCTGGAGTAAGTCTATGTAAGGGTTATGAGATACTCCCTCCGTCCCATAATATAGTAACGTTTTTTGAGCTAAACTAGCTCAAAAAACGTTACTATATTATGGGACGGAGGGAGTAGTCGATAGTATGGTGGAGGCGACTTGTCTTTGAATATGGGAGTTCATCACCCATATCATTAGACTTGTGTGCGGACGATGAGGACCCATCTCAGTTGATCATCCCGCCTGGATGGGATGCCCCTCACGTACGATGCTTTCCGAGAATGTTCTGTGCTTGGCCTTGTCTGCTTAGACAAGTGGGTACGGTTCTCGGCTCTCCATATGACTATGTCGTAGCGGGACTTGCATACGCTAACCCCGGGTCCCGGCAGACTTGGTATCAGAGCAGGACTGACTGTAGGATTATCAGCCTTGGCCGAAGTCGAGTCTAGCCTTCTATAGTTATATAGTTACTTTGGGTATATAAGGGAACAACGTAAGGCTTCTTTTTCTCCTTACCCTCATCGATCTGAGTTCTAAGTCACCTTATCTTTTCTACAGGATGATAGGACTAGGCTCATCTATGTCTGATTAGAACATCTCGTTGTTTGCCTCCTTATAGTCGTAGGGTTGTTGTGGTTGTCCAGAGTCTCCGTGTTTTGAGTTCCTTGAAGAAGTTCTATCAAATTTCTTCGAGGTTATTTCATTTTCCATCCCAGTGTAGCTGTTATGCTGCCGGATTTGTTCCGTGTTTCTTTGAGTCATTTCCTTCGCATTATTATCCTTTCCGCCTAAATCATATCCTTTATCCTTGCCCCCATCGTACAACCTGTTCTGATTGTTGATTTTTATCACACAGGATGTCAGGTGGAACTCGTAGTGTTGTTCTTCGGAATCGAGACCGTGATCGGAATCGAGATGATGATGAACTTCCACCCCCGCCTTCTGCGGCGGAAATCATGATGGAAGCTGAGCGGAATAGACGTGATCAAACACGCCTTTTGGAGCTCATCGAGCAGAATACCGCCCACCATCGTAATGTGGTGGTCAGCATTCAGGACTTCATCCTCCTCAAGCCACCGGTATTCTGATGTTCTTCTGAGCCCCTTGAAGCTGATGATTGGCTCCGTTCCATCGAGCGTAAGCTTGATACAGCACATGTTGCTCCCGATGACCGAGTTATTTTCGCGGTATACTTCTTGGAAGGTGCTGCTCTTCAGTGGTGGGAGAACTATGTTGCAATGCAGCCAGATGGTCACGTAGTGACTTGGCAGGAGTTCTATGTTGCCTTTCGAGGGTACCACATTCTGGATGAGTTGATGGAGCGCAAGAAGGAAGAGTTCTGCAATCTGAATCAAGGAGAGATGTCCATTCTTGATTATGTGAGAGAGTTCAACCGTCTTGCTTGATATGCCCAAGATGAGATCACCACCGATGCCAGAAAGCAGGCAAGGTTCCGCAAGGGACTTAGCCCCATCCTTCGTCATGATCTCAACCTCCTTGAGTTTGCCACCTTTGAGGATTTAGTCAACAGATCCTTCAGAGCTGAGCATGGCAATGAAGTTTTCGAGAAGTCTCGCAAGCATGCTCTTGATCTTGCCCCTTCTTCCAGTTCACGCCCTCAGAAGCGCATGATCTGGATTCCTAACAGTTTGATCCACCAAAACAACCCACCGAGGCCATCCCTTGTGCCGCCTCGTCCACCAGCTCCACCAAACAACCCAGCTCCCCTTACTATCTTTGGAGCCTGCTTCAGATGTGGCCAGCCTGGTCACTATTCTCGTGATTGTTCCGTAAATGAGAATGCTCCACCCCATGCCAAAGGGAACCCCACTGTTCGTGCCAATCCACCCCCGAAGGTTTCCACTGCCAAGCCATCCACCTCAGAAAATCTTGGACGTGTGAACCAAATCTCAGCTGAGGAAACTGATAGTACTTCTAACGTCATTCTTGGTACACTCCCAGTCAATTTTGTTCCCACTACTGTCCTTTTAGATCCAGGAGCATCTCACTCATTCATGTCGGAAAGTTATGCACTTCGACATGATGTATCCTTTGAAGAAATGTTCACCCCTATGATCATTCAAACTCCTGGTTCAAAATGGCAAACTAATAAAGTAAGCCATGGTAATCAAATTGCAATTGAGGGTTTAGTATTCCTTGCTTCACTCATAGCCCTCAAGTCTTCAGACATTGATGTCATCCTAGGCATGGATTGGTTATCAAGGCAGAATGCTTTTCTTGATTGTAAATCCAAGTCAGTTAGACTTACACATCCTTCAGGCCAGACAATAGCTTACTCCTCACCAAGAACAAGAACACAGGTGCATTCTTTGAATGTGCTTCCCCTTCCCGACCTTGAAGATGTTCCGGTGGTTCGTGACTTCCTGGATGTCTTTCCTGAAGAGCTGTCGGGCATGCAACCCGACAGATGTGTAGAGTTCATAGTGGATCTTGCCCCAGGAACCGCACCAATTTCCAGACGCCCATACAAAATGGCCCCACGTGAGTTAGCTGAGCTTAAAACCCAACTGGAAGCTTTGTTGGAAAAAGGCTTCATCCACCCTAGCTCATCGCCATGGGGTTGCCCCGTTCTGTTTGTAACGAAGAAAGATGGAACAGAAAGGATGTGCGTGGACTATCACCCGCTAAATTTAGCGACGATAAAGAACAAGTACCCACTGCCCAGGATCAATGATCTTTATGATCAACTTGCAGGATCCTATGTCTTCTCCAAGATGGATTTGAGATTAGGCTATCATCAAATCAAAATCCGAAACGAGGACATTCCCAAAACGGCTTTTACTACTCGTTATGGTCTTTACGAGTACACCGTCATGTCCTTTGGTTTAACCAATGCCCCCACCACTTTCTCACGCATGATGAATTCGATCTTCATGGAGTACTTAGATAAATTTGTTGTAGTTTATCTTGATGACATTCTCATCTACTCGAAGAACGAAGAAGAACATGCCGAACACCTAAGGCTGGTATTGATCAAACTTAGAGAGCATCGCCTGTATGCTAAATTCTCCAAGTGTGAATTTTGGCTACCATAAGTGACCTACTTAGGCCACGTGATTTCTGCAAAAGGCATTGCCGTGAATCCCGAGAGAGTTCAAGCCGTCCTTGACTGGACTCCCCCTGAATCGGTTAAGCAAGTTAGGAGTTTTCTTGGCCTAGCCAGCTATTGCCGTCGCTTCGTCGAGAACTTTTCTAAAGTTGCAAAGCCTCTAACTGAACTCCTCAAGAAAGATAAGAAATTCTTATGGACTTCCAAGTGCGAGGAAAGCTTTCAAGAGCTAAAAAGAATATTGACTTCTGCACCCGTACTTGCACCTCCAGACACCAAAAAGGATTTCGAGATCTATTGTGACGCATCATGGAAAGGGTTAGGATGCATACTTCTGCAAGATCGACATGTGGTAGCTTATGCTTCACGGCAGTTGCGGCCACATGAAGAAAACTATCCTACCCATGACCTTGAACTCGCTGCCGTAGTTCATTCCCTAACAACTTGGCGACATTACCTCCTTGGTAATCGTTGCGAGATCTATTCCGACCACCAAAGCCTCAAATACATTTTCACCCAGCCAGATCTTAATCTCAGGAAAAGACGCTGGATAGAGTTGATAAAAGATTATGACTTAGGAATTTCTTACACCCCAGGCAAGGCCAATGTCATGGCTGATGCACTAAGTCGTAAGTCGTATTGTAACAACCTCATGTTACAACAGTATCAACCACTTCTTCATGAGGAATTTCGAAAGCTTAATCTCGAGATTGTTCCTCGTGGATCTCTTTTCAACTTGGTGGCGAAACCAACCCTTGAGGATCAAATCATAGTTTCCCACAGACGTGCACGAGGTGTACGCCGGATCAAGGAGAACATTTCTAGCGGAGTTGCTAAATGTTTCTCCACAGATAGCAAAGGAACGGTATTCTTTGGAAATCGTTTGGTAGTACCTAAGAATAAGGATCTAAGGCAACTCATCCTCAACGAAGCCCATGACACACCCCTCTCAATTCATCCCGGTAGCACAAAAATGTACCGAGATCTACGCCAGAGATTTTGGTGGACCAGGATGAACAGAGACATTGCTCAATTTGTTGCCGAATGTGATGTTTGCCGTCGCATTAAGGCAGAACATCAAAGACCTGCTGGTACACTTCAACCTTTACCTATTCCAGAATGTAAATGGGACAAAGTCGGTATGGACTTCATCACCGGCTTTCCAAAAACCCAGAAAGGAAACGATGCCATCTTCATTGTCATAGATAGGCTTTCCAAAGTTTCTCACTTCCTTCCAGTTCGCGAGTCTATAACTGCTAGCCAGTTAGCGGACTTGTACGTCTCTAGAATTGTGTCTCTTCATGGTGTTCCTTTGGAAATCAATTCTGATCGTGGTAGCCTTTTCACCTCTAGATTTTGGGGAAGCTTTCAAAATGCTATGGGAACTCATCTCTCCTTTAGTATAGCTTTCCATCCTCAGTCTAGTGGTCAAGTCGAAATGGTTAACCAAATTCTTGAAGACATGCTCAGAGCTTGTGTTATCTCATTCGGAAAGAATTGGGAGAAGTCTCTTCCATTCGCCGAATTTTCTTATAACAATAGTTTTCAATCTAGTCTGAACATGGCTCCTTTTGAACTCCGTTATGGACGACGATGTCGAACACCCCTTAACTGGTCAGAAATCGGTGAAAGACAATTATTTGGACCGGACATGATCAAGGAAGCAGAAGAGCAAGTTCGCATTGTTCGTGATCAATTGAAAGCAGCCCAGTCTCGTCAGAAAAGCTACTATGATCGTCATCATAGGCAAGAAAGCTACAATCTGGATGAGAAGGCTTACCTCCGGGTTACTCCTCTGAAGGGAACCCAAAGATTCGGTATCCAAGGCAAATTGGCCCCACGTTACATCGGACCTTTCCGCATTCTTGCTAAACGTGGAGAAGTTGCCTACCAACTCGAACTACCCCCGCACCTTTCCCGAGTACATGATGTATTCCATGTGTCACAACTCAGGCGTTGCTTCAAGGACCCCATCCGCGAAGTCGACCATGAAACGCTTCATCTCCAAGATGACCTTTCTTATCGAGAATACCCTGTTCGTGTTCTTGATTCAGCAGAGCGTGTCACTCGCCGAAAGAATATCAAGTTTCTGAAAGTTCAGTGGTCACACCACTCTGAGAAAGAAGCCACGTGGGAAAGAGAAGACCGTCTCAGTACCGAGTACCCCTCCTTCCTCCCGCAGACTTCTGAATCTCGGGACGAGATTCTTTTGAGTGGGGGCGAGTTGTCAGAACCCCAACTTAGGTAAGTGCTAGGGTTTTATTGTGCCTTTGCATCATGCAAAACTTCAAAAGAAAATTCAAAAATGGGGAAAAGAAAAGCCCTGAGAAATTAAATCAAATGGCCAGATAAAAATCTTTTTCCAAAAATCATTTGAGTATTTGGAAAATTCCTATAAATGATGTTGATCATTTTAAAAGTGGTTTGGGAGCAATCCCATGCTCATGGAATTTTCTAATTTTCAAACAATGCCTTGGAAAACTAAAAAAAAACATATTTGAATTAAAATTCAAATGTTTTGAATTTTAAAGAGTGCCAAATTTTATAAGTGGCTAGCTCTAGCTTTCATGAGGCCATATAAAAAATATTGGCATTTAATAAAATGCCTAGCTATTTTAAATAGCTAGGTCAATCAATTTACAGAAAATATAAAAGGAAAAAGGAAAGGGGGCTTACCTTGCACCACAGGCGAAGGCCCACCTCCTGTCGCCTCGGCCCGGACCACCAGAGAGCTTGTCGTCTTCTACCCCGCCCCTCCAAGCTGCTCGCTGGAGCAGAGGAGGCCACGGCAACGACACGACGAGGCTCCAGGCCCTTCTAGGCCTCCCCCTCACCTCTCTCTGCCTCGCACGACTGCCACACACCTTCCTCGCGCCCCAGCTCTCTCCCAGACCCCCTCTTTCCTCTCCGGCGACGAGAACCAGAGCACCACCGCAGAGCGAGCCGCCGTCTTCGCGTAGCCAACGTCCTCGAGGAGCCGAGCCACCTTGTACAGGGTGATCGCCAAGGACGTCTTCGTCAAGATGCAGAGGATCGCGACCCCGGAAGCTCTCTGACCGCCGCAATCATCAACGGAATCTCACCGGCCGTCGTGGGCTCCGACGAGGAATTCGTCGCCATTGTTACCTCTTCGGCCCCGCCGTCTTCACCAATCGCTTCGGGGTGAGCCCCTCTTCAAAACCCCCCAACCCCCGTGTTTAATTTTGGCCCCCTCCGTCGACCGCCATGAGAGCCGAGCAGGTCACCGCCATGGATGACCTAGAGCTTGCTCCCGTTCCCCTTTCTCCTCCTTGTGGTGTCCATGCACCTCCTGGAGCCCCCAGGAGTCCAACGAGCCACCCAACGCTCAAAATCGTGCACTCTAGCCACCTTCCCGTCGACGCCATGCCACGTCCGCCGCGCAAGTCGACGCCGGCGTCACTCCGGCCACCCCGGTGACGCCCATGTGGTGTACGTGATGCGGGCGGGCACGAGAAGCACTTATGTGCCCTCGGTTTGGCAAGCCGTGGCCGGAACCACATTCCCCGTGAGCGCCGCCGTCTCGGTGGTTGCCGGCGTTTAAACGCCGGTGGACGCAGACGTGGCCTGTACTTAGGGGGCTAACCCCCCTCCTAATTGACCCCATGGGTCAATGACAGGTGGGGCCAGCCCCCTCTAAATTAAATCAAAATTTTAATTAAAACGGGGTTAAACCCCTGTGACACTGACAGTGGTGGCCCACAGGTCAGCCCTGTTGGATATATGCTCTAGAGGCAAATAATATATGATTATTCCAATATATCTAAGCAAGTTCATAACCAGTTTCATACCGTGCTAGAACTGCGTCAGTGAAACAATGATGCAGGTGTGGTATAGAAACCCCCAGAGTTCCTAGTTAGCCTCTACATCGATAACTAGTTCATGGTCAACATGATGATCGTGGTTTCGCGATCATGGACAATTAAGTCTCTTGACTATGAGGTCACCTCACTGGTTAACTGACGTGATGAACATTACCCAAAGTAAGCATTACAGCATGATCAAATCTTATGAAGGTTCAGTGTTGTAATTACAGAACGTGGTAGACCGTTCCTTTGACCGTGAGTACGTGCATAATCACTATCTTCCCGGATGCTTTGACTTACATCCCACCACCTGACTGAAATATGCGGGTCATAACGGTTGTATCTTAGGTATTCCATGGAGATATGTTGAGGATTATTGTTACAAGAGCGGGATTTATCAGTCCATATAATGGATAGATACTCGGGGCCCACTCGGTGAGATTCCATCCATAAAGCTGTGCAGCGTGTGACTAGGTCACGGGGATGAATATCACGGGAACGAGTGAATAAGGATTAGTTCGGAACGAGGTTGAACCAGACATAGGATGTCATTGATCGAATCTCGGAACAATCCAGTATCGCTGACAAAGGGAATGCTATACGGCGTAAGGTCCAATCGGTGTTTGATATCCGGAATGCACAGGGGTCATTATGGGCATCAAGGTCCCGCTGATGATCATTGACTGTAGACTCTGCTCGGTCAGGACTGGAGTGTTCTCGGACCGTAGGGTAACACACTTAAGGGCTCGATGAAATCGGAGACCTTTTCGGAACCATCGGAGCAACCAGAGAATAAAGGAAACAATATCGGAGAACTACCGTGTTGAACCAAAACAAGTTCGGAGTGAACCGGAAGGTGTTCCGGAGCACCGGGAGATGGAATATTATGTTTTAGTTATTAATTAATTGAATTAATAATTAAAATCATTTTATTTCTAATTAATATGTGTTATGGGCCTTAGTGGAGAAAAAGGCCCATTAGGGGAAAATAAAAAGGGGAAAAGAAAAGAAAAAGGGGGGAGGCGCCATGGGCCCTAGGGCCCATGAGGGGTGCGCCCCCTCCCCCCCTTGGCCGGCCACCCCCCCCCCCCCCCCTTAGCAAGGGACTTTAGTCCCACATTGCTAAGGGAGGGGGTTGACTCCCTCCCCTCTGCCTATATATAGATAGCCAGGGTGCACATATTTAATACACAGAAATTCGTGAGAAAATAAATATTACTCCGAATTGAGATCGGTTTTCTCCGGTCTTCTCCCCTCCCTTGTCTCTTTCACGGTGGACTCCCTAGTGTGAGTCTATAGTGGAATTGAGGCTTCTCTGCTAGAATCGGAGGTCGTCGTGCTGCCGAAGCTCCATCCGGAGGTCTGCTTCCGCCACCTCCGCTGGATCGGAGAACGGAGGTCGTCATCGAGTCTCGTACGTGTGCGAGTACTACGAGGTGCTGCACGTGTGGCACTACACCCATCTGGGTGCTCAACACAGCCAGGGGGCTGTGAAACTTGATCGGCTACATCAACCACGTTTGCGGGAACGTTTTTCCCGCGCAACGGACTACACCCCGAGGTATGTTATTTCCGCACTGCTTTCCGTTACGGTAATACGGCTAGCTAGATCTTGGGTTATGGGAACGCTAGTTAGAAAAATTTGTGTTTTCTGCTGCGAACCCCAACAGTGGTATCATGAGCTAGGTCTATGCTTGGTATTACTGTACGGATAGAACACATCGGGGATGTGGGCGTTGATTGTACGATTGTTACCCTCCCACGTGTACTTGTTCACATCTGCGGCATTGTTTTATGAAGCGGCCCCCGACCGACCTTACGCGTACTCTTACGCGAGACTGGTTCCACGCTTGACATGCGGCTTGAACCGTATAAAGTGGCTGGGGGCGTGTCTGTCTCTCTACTTTAGCGGATGTGGCATTTGCAACGGAGGGCCCCGTGCGGGGTGTAATAGAGACAATCGTATGGTTGACGTTGTGGTTGACTCGTAGGTTAAAACCTGTTTAACTATGAAAGCCCTAGCAGCCACGTAAAACTTTCAATATACAACTAGACCGTCTAAACCTTGTATTGCTAAGTGGGGGCTATCGTTTGTTTGTTTGTGGTGTAGTGATAGCTTTGCTATGTGTTACTAGTAAGTAGTAATCGTCATCATAAAACAAACTAAAATGGAGACACTGTAGACTTAGTGTTGCCATAGCTCAGACATCTTAAAACTTGCTAGTATAGGATACACGACGGTAGCATGTGATAAGATGATCCCTTAACAAAGCCAAACACAAGTATTCTACCGAAGTGTGCACCGCCTGGAAGGTTCTACCATATGGCTTGATGCTCCGTACATACCGGAGTTGTCCTACATATTAAATGGAGTTCGCATGAGGTTGGGTTCGGCAAGCCTGGCATATGCAGATATGGCCTTGCTGAGTAGCATATAACATGGAGGTTAATTTGGCAAGCCTAGCATATGCAGATATGGCCTCGGAATACTAGAGATCGAAAGATCGAGCATGAGTCACAGTACATATAAGATAATGTGATCGCACAAGTTGTTGTCTACCTTTGAAACTGACCCGTCGGCCGTGTGATATTCGAGGTCGGGCAGTGAATCTGGATCATGTAATCACTAAAATTTCCTAGGGATGAAATGTTTTAGTGCGAGCTCATTTATAATATGATTATATGAACTCATTGTTGTGAACTAGTCTTAATTGTGTTCCTTGCAATTATGTTTGTAGAAAATGGATAATACCCAGTACCTTGAAATGGTTTCCTTCTTACATGGTGAAAGACTTAAAGAAAATGGGTCAAACTTCATTAGTTGGTACTTACGCCTTAGAGCCGTGCTCAAGAGAATCAACCTTTCATTCTTAACTAAAAAGCATGTGGGAAACCCTCCAGCAAACGACATAGATGCACAAGCGGCGATTGATTATCAATATCGTCGAAGGACATATGCCATAGCTAAGGGTATCATAGAAACCAGCATTCCGCAACCTTTGCGTGAGGAGTATGCTGATTTGGATACATACGATATGATCGATGAGTTGAAGTCATCAAACTTGCATCAGTTTAGAGTTGCCAGATTTGAGTTAGAAAGTGAGTTTCTCTCTACAAAGATGGAAGAAGGCTCTTGCCTGAAGGCACACTTGGCCAAGATGCATGAGATACATCTGAGCCTCGTAGATGACTTTGCCTGTGATACCACACATGAGTCTGCGATATACACGGTGTTACACTCGCTTCCACCGAGCTATACAGACCATGTCCATGGCTATGTCGGCAGAGGTGAAAGCCTCGAGTTCTCTGACTTCATGGATAGACTTCAGTACCTGGAGGTCGAACCCATTGAAGGAGAAGTTGTCGACGGAGAAGGTATATACTTGATATACTTTATAAATGTTTTACTCCCTTATACAACAGTTGCAGTAAATGAGTATCTGATACTTATTCTTTTTTATGAAAACAGGACCTGCCGTTGCATGGACGGGAAGAGGTGAAATCGAGGATTGATGGATATCAAGTCAGTTGATGGCCAGCATGGATTCCGCCGAGACATCTATCATGGGAGATACTTAGAGTATTAGATAAATCTTATGTAATCATCATAGTATGAACACTTAGTTGTGTGTCTTGCATCTCGCGAGACAAAGTTATTCATGTAATGAGACAAGTCAGTTGTTCCATCCTTATGAATAAAATTGTCCTTATACTTTGATTACGTCTTGATTTATGATATGATAGAAAGCATTTATAATACTACTATTATTGTCAAGAAATATTCAATGTTTAATGATAAAGTTGTTTTGATTATAACAAGTCAAGGATTTGATTGCATGAGGTGATTTCATAACGGATGAATTCATAAATGTATGATCTATTAACTTGTGAGTTCATTATCGAATGAAAATCATAAACTTGATTGCATGAGATGGATTAGATACACGATCTATGAACCTCTGTAATAAATATAACCATGACAAGGTTCTAGCAAGTAGAACTTGTGCCAATCATTATACATAAATGATGTAGAATGGGCATGTGAGTTATCATTAAAGACTTCATATGATTAATTGAAAGTTGTATTCAATTGAGATCATAAAACTGAGGTTCGGGAATCACAGTAAGAAGTGAGAATACAAGGATACATATCACTACGCTACGATCCGAAGTGATAAGTATTGATATTGACATAATGGGAGACTTGTGGAAGTTGTACCACAAACTACGATGGAAGTTGAAAGTGCTAGACTACTTAAACCATTCGTAGTCATACTAAACCGTAGTATGGTCTAAACATTCTTTCCCCTAGCACTATAGTTATTGTCGAATAAGTTGTTTAATTCATTAAGTTAAAACACCCACTTCATGAATAGGAAACCATCCTGAATCTAACGAGACATGATAACTCCACAACTGATGGTGTTATAAGGTTTCTTAAAAGAAAGAATTTCTTTGTAATAAAACTACGAGCAATTGAAATTACATATTCTCCCCGAATAGCAAAATGTGTGTTGCTTAATTGGTAATACGAGAAAAGTCTCTCGACACGGATCCAATGGGAGATAATGGAAACTTTGACCGGGGTATTGGACCTTGCCTTCAGAATATCAGAGTATTGCAACGGAAGCATGTTCCGCTGTAATGACGCTATATAAGGAAGGATATGCCAAAGATGATTGATCTTGGTATATGAGTTGAAGCCATTGTTGAATTTAGAAGGTTATCATGAATACGTTCTGTACAGAACAATAATCATGAGTCTTCTTAATAAAACAATAGGGAATAATATTGCTTGAAGACACAAAGGAATGATGGTAGCCTAGAACACGAGGAGAAATGAAATAATATTGAGTTACATTAAGGATGGCTCACGTCCTGTGAAATAAATCGGTTATTTCATATTCTCGACAAACTGGAGAGTTATTGAGAATAATGTAATGGGCATAAGGCATTATTTGGTTATGACCAAAGTTCAATGGTGATTGACTACGAAAACGTAGGAATGCTTTAATCAATAAAATATTTCATTTACACTACGATGGACCATAGCCCGAAATTGCATCCCAGTCAAATTTGGGATTTGAAAGAGAATTGTAATGGGCATGACGAAGGTTACTTCGTCAAAAGGATGGACTATAGTACCTCAAGACAGGAACCCTCAACCTTGATTTGATCAAGTGATTTTGTGATGACCAAAATATTGGGTGGGCCTGCAGTTTCATGAAACTGAGTGGGAGCTTTGAAGACTTCCCGGAAACTTGGAATGCAGAGGGCATTTTCTGAGTGGGAGCTTTGGAAGTTTTGTCATTATGTGAGACATAGTGAACAATAAAATGACTTGATGAAAGCTGAACCACAAATATATGAGTATAAGATGGATATATTTGAGTGGGAGCATGATCATTTTCTCAAACATATATGCATTGATATGTGAGAAGAATGATCTCATATGTATATATATGGATATGCATTGATTCTGTATATAGAGAATCGTCTTATATACATATGTGCATTATGATATATATATATAGAGCATAAGGCAAATAAAATACAAGATTGAAAGAAACTTCTTTTATATGAAATACCAACACATTACACGTTGAAATCTATATGAGTAGATTAAGATACGGATAATGAAACGAAGTGAAGGTTGGAATAATCTTCTAGACAAGAAACAGGTTCTTGTGGCTAGAAATTATATAATGGATGAAATCCAAATATCACAAGCAATGTCTTGATGGAAGAATAGAGATGCACCATGTGCTTGACATGTGATCTTATATGTTCTTAACATATGATTCTACCATATAACATGCATTGTGAATCCAACAACAGAATGACTCAAAAGTTCTTGGAAGAAGAACAAATTCCGATGTGCCTTAGGAGTAAAACACAGAATCTGAATCAAAGTCCATGCATTCAGTATATGAGGAATACTGAGGACTATTCTCTAAAATATAGAAAGGATAATATACTTGAATGTAATGCAAGATTACAATTGCAAGCCATATTATGGGTCTATATGGAATTAGAGACATCACCAAAGACATGAAAGAAATGTGAGCAAAATTCACGGCACTACAAACATAATACTACTTAAGAAAGTAGACGTATGGATAAAAGTTTAGCGTTAGAAGTATAGGACTTCTGGCTGAGTGTATTTCCCAGTATATATGACTAAGGATGAGTCTTCTAAAGACTGAACCAAAAGATCATTGGAGGATACTGTGAAATAGTAGTCTCACTCTCCCGCGAAACTTATATCCAACCATTATATGATAATGAGTGGTATGTCAAAAGAGCTTTTGACCTGTACCAGTTGCAAAGGAAACATACGAATCTGAATTGGTGCAGTTCGTTGACGAACCCTCTTCCATGAGCATGCATGATCAATGAAACACTTATGTGATAAGATGATTATGATCGGAAAAAATGCGGCTAGATTATTAGCACTCTAGTGCAAGTGGGAGATTGTTGGATATATGCTCTAGAGGCAAATAATATATGATTATTCCAATATATCTAAGCAAGTTCATAACCAGTTTCATACCGTGCTAGAACTGCGTCAGTGAAACAATGATGCAGGTGTGGTATAGAAACCCCCAGAGTTCCTAGTTAGCCTCTACATCGATAACTAGTTCATGGTCAACATGATGATCGTGGTTTCGCGATCATGGACAATTAAGTCTCTTGACTATGAGGTCACCTCACTGGTTAAGTGACGTGATGAACATTACCCAAAGTAAGCATTACAGCATGATCAAATCTTATGAAGGTTCAGTGTTGTAATTACAGAACGTGGTAGACCGTTCCTTTGACCGTGAGTACGTGCATAATCACTATCTTCCCGGATGCTTTGACTTACATCCCACCACCTGACTGAAATATGCGGGTCATAACGGTTGTATCTTAGGTATTCCGTGGAGATATGTTGAGGAGTATTGTTACAAGAGCGGGATTTGTCAATCCATATAATGGATAGATACTCGGGGCCCACTCGGTGAGATTCCATCCATAAAGTTGCGCAGCGTGTGACTAGGTCACGGGGATGAATATCACGGGAACGAGTGAATAAGGATTAGTTCGGAACGAGGTTGAACCAGACATAGGATGTCATTGATCGAATCTCGGAACAATCCAGTATCGCTGACAAAGGGAATGCTATACGGCGTAAGGTCCAATCGGTGTTTGATATCCGGAATGCACAGGGGTCATTATGGGCATCCAGGTCCCGCTGATGATCATTGACTGTAGCCTCTGCTCGGTCATGACTGGAGTGTTCTCGGACCGTAGGGTAACACACTTAAGGGCTCGATGAAATCGGAGACCTTTTCGGAACCATCGGAGCAACCAGAGAATAAAGGAAACAATATCGGAGAACTACCGTGTTGAACCGAAACAAGTTCGGAGTGAACCGGAAGGTGTTCCGGAGCACCGGGAGATGGAATATTATGTTTCAGTTATTAATTAATTGAATTAATAATTAAAATCATTTTATTTCTAATTAATATGTGCTATGGGCCTTAGTGGAGAAAAAGGCCCATTAAGGGAAAATAAAAAAGGGAAAAAGAAAAGAAAAAGGGGGGAGGCGCCATGGGCCCTAGGGCCCATGAGGGGTGCGCCCCCTCCCCCCCTTGGCCGGCCACCCCCCCCCCCCCTTAGCAAGGGACTTTAGTCCCACATTGCTAAGGGAGGGGGGTTGACTCCCTCCCCTCTGCCTATATATAGATAGCCAGGGTGCACATATTTAATACACAGAAATTCGTGAGAAAATAAATATTACTCCAAATTGAGATCGGTTTTCTCCGGTCTTCTCCCCTCCCTTGTCTCTTTCACGGTGGACTCCCTAGTGTGAGTCTATAGTGGAATTGAGGCTTCTCTGCTAGAATCGGAGGCCGTCGTGCTGCCGAAGCTCCATCCGGAGGTCTGCTTCCGCCACCTCCGCTGGATCGGAGAACGGAGGTCGTCATCGAGTCTCGTACCTGTGCGAGTACTACGAGGTGCTGCACGTGTGGCACTACACCCATCCGGGTGCTCAACACAGCCAGGGGGCTGTGAAACTTGATCGGCTACATCAACCACGTTTGCGGGAACGTTTCCCGCGCAACGGACTACACCCCGAGGGATGTTATTTCTGCCCTGCTTTCCGTTATGGTAATACGGCTAGCTAGATCTTGGGTTATGGGAACGCTAGTTAGAAAAATTTGTGTTTTCTGCTGCGAACCCCAACAAGCCCCCCCCCCCTGACGTCACCCCTGTGTCACAGTGATGCAATAAATCTTTTCCAGAGATTAAAAGAAATAAAGAAAAGAGAGAAAATTCCAGAAAATGCTTTAAACTTTGAAATTCAATAACTAATTCATATTAACTCCAAATTGGACAAATAATATGTCTAAAATTATCAGAAAAATACAAGGATTATGAATATGCAATTTGTTTTCATGTTTGACCATTTTAAAATGGGTGAACAGTAGCAAACATGCATATGTATCCTTTTCAATTTCAAATTTGGAGTGAATTTGCAAATGACTTTGCAACACATTTATTTTGAATGGATTCATCCACACATCAGAAGCTTTATCTCAACTATACCACATCACTTCATGATCAACCTTTTCAAATGAACTTTCATGCATTCAAATGCATTTGAAATTCATCGATAAATCAAATGGAGTTTGAATTTGCATTTCAAATGCAATATGCTCCTTTTAAATGGAATGCTCAACACATCAGTACCATGAACATCACCATTACAATATTATTCATGTGATTGTGCATTGTACATTATGTTGATCCTATGATTGTCATGCTGCTGCTAGAAGTGGAGCCGGAACCCGAGATCACCCCCTTCGTTGAAGACCCCGTGACTGAACCTCGTCAGCAAGGCAAGCAAACCCCCATTGATCATGTCGATAAAATCCCACTTACCTCTCATGTCTCGCTTATGAATTGTTTAGGATGATCACCATGATAACTTTTCTACCGCATAGTTGAACCCATATCCTTTGCATGACCTATCATCTTGTCGCAGTAGTAAGCAAACCACAATCCTAGCAGATGTAGGAGTTGGTTGATATCATGTGGCCCCTGCAACTGTTATTGCTTATTGCATGCTTAGTGGTATAACGAGGTTGCTTATGATGTGAGTCGGGATGATGTTAAACATGGTGTTGATGAAAGTGAAATGTGTTGGTGAATCTACCCTAATACAAGGTGAACGATGATAGGTTGTGTAGGAGTACACAGTGGGTTGTCTCGTTGAACACCGCCTTAAGTCTGAGTTCTTGTGTGGTGATCCAAGAAGAAGAGTACAACCACACATTGGGCTCACTGACCCCTCTCATCCTAGTACCTCACCCCGTTCGAACCCCAAGAGCCGCAGTAGTCCCGAGTTCTGGTAGGGTTGTGGCACGGTCTGCGAAGTGGATGAACGGTTTTTCAAGACCGGCTTGGGACCCTGCACACATCGTTTGAGGTTGTACTGGAACCTCGGCCGGACTTCCATACGGATCCCCCTCAGATAGGAGACTCTCTGGACTAGAACGGAGCTGTGGGCGAAGTGTTGTGGTGGCATCCTCGCTGTCACCTCTTGAACGGTGACATGCAAAAGGAGGTAACTGATGACACGTGTGTGTAGCGGTACACCCCTGCAGGGTTAACAAAACTATTCGAATAGCCGCGTCCGCGGTTAAGGACTGCTTGGAGAGTTGTGCTCGATTATTAGACAACTTGAACTGGATACTTATAAAACTCGCAAGATAAGCGTGAGTGCTATGGTGTGCTCCTCGTGGGGAAGTCGAGGAAGTAACCATAGTGGTGTATTGGTTGAAGAGATGTAGTGGACTCATGTACGCTTCTTACCTCAAGTCTGGTACTCGTAGTTCAGGACTAGCCAAGTCAAAGCTGGCACTTCTGCAATTGAAACCCCACCTCCCTTTACCTTGATACATGTGCATGAGTAGTATAGATCCTACGTAAGTCTTGCTGAGTACGACTTTGTACTCACGTTTGCTTATTCTATGTTTTAGATGATCCCACCGACCCCGATGGTGGCTTCTAACCGAAGCTCGAAGAATGAAGACTCAGACCAAGACCAAGCTAGTGTAGTCCCAGTCAGACGACTGGTTCCCTCGTGGAGGGCTTGTTTTTAGATAAGGCTTCTCTAAGCCATTTGTTAAACTTGTCTGTACTCAGACCTACTTGCTTCCGCTTATCTGTTGTAATGTTGGATCACATGCTTGTGATCTCTGTGTGCACTCTGTAAGAGTTATTAATAAAGATTTATACTTTGTAGAGAATTGCAATGATACCTGCTGTTCATACAAGGCATGTATGTTGCGTGTATGTTTATAACATGCATGTCTTTGTATGGGTTTTCGAGACCTTAGTTGTGATCTGGCTGGCGGTCTTTCATACACCAAGTGGCCCTTAGATGTGCGCAGCTTGGGGCATCGCGATGCGATTGCTCGATACTACGTCTCGTGCACACTTTGTGATATGATTGAGCCCGCCCTAGACCCCGACTAAGTGATCGGGCTGGAGTAAGTCTATGTAAGGGTTATGAGATAGTCGATAGTATGGTGGAGGCGACTTGTCTTTGAATATGGGAGTTCATCACCCATATCATTAGACTTGTGTGCGGACGATGAGGACCCATCTCAGTTGATCATCCGGCCTGGATGGGATGCCCCTCACGTACGATGCTTTTTGAGAACGTTCTGTTCTTGGCCTTGTCTTCTTAGACAAGTGGGTACGGTTCTCGGCTCTCCATATGACTATGTCGTAGCGGGACTTGCATACGCTAACCCCGGGTCCTGACAGGCTACTACATGATTCTCACCTGTTGGATTGGGAAGAGATCCAATCTCTCTTTTACTCCAAGTTTTATCCTCTTCATGAAGTCCATGAAAATAGGAATTATGTTTATAATTTCTATCCTCATGACGGAGAGAGCATAGCTCAAGCTTGGGGGAGACTGAAAACTTTGATGCTAAAATGTCCTAACCATGGGCTCCCCAAACATTTGATTATTACTAATTTCTATGCAAGGCTATCTCGACAGGATAAAGACTTGCTCGATGCTTCCTCGTTGGGTTCTTTCACAAACGAAAAGATTGATGCTAAATGGGAACTCCTTGAAAGAATCCAACACAATACTGAAGATTGGGAGATCGACAAAGGTAAAGAGTCAGGTATAATTTATGACTATGATTGCATTAAGTCCTTTGTTGAAACTGCAAGTTTTGATAAGTTTAGTGCTAAGTTTGGCTTGATTCTGAACTCCTTGTTCATTTCCTCAAACCTTTTGCTTCACATCTTAATATGCCTAAGGAGAATTGGATCAAGCATCATGAACCTTTTAAAGATATTTGCAAAGAAAATGAAATTGTTAATGATGATTGCAACATGCATGATCCAATTCCTGAAAATGAAGTTTTATATAAGCATGTTAATTTTTGTGGAGTGGATAGACCTTGTGAAAGGCCTATGATTGAAGAAGAGAAGTATTGTAAGCAACATAATCATGAAAGAACAATCACTTGGGTTAGAGATTTAAATGAAATTGCTAGAGAATTGTGTGACCTTTATCCTTTTACTTGTGAACTTTCCTGCATAAAGGGTCACTTCAATTTTCAGTGCATGTACTTTCAAAACATAACCGTTAGCCAATTGTGTGATGACATGATCACCCCTGATCTTTATGATGAGCTTATGTTATTTTTGATGTGTGAAGAGTTATCATAAAAGACTTCTTGGCTAGATGTTCATGCTTTGGGAATAAATAACACTTTGCAGAAATGCCATCTCTATTGTGTTGTTAATTGCCATGAGAATGATTACATAAGTAAGATTAGAAAGGAGGGAACTCTACCAAAGTATAAAAATGTCTCTTATATTTCTACTAATAAAAAGGAGAGTTTCTCCCAAGTTTCCCCTATTGTTTCTAATGATAAACAAGGATATGTGGAGAACCTTCCCCTCCAACCACTCCTTCCTAAGGTGAAGAAGAAGAAAAAGAAGAGGAGGAGGAAGAGGAGCAGGAAGGAAGAAGAATGGGTAACAACCTGGCCTGCGCATATCCCTCGCATAAATTTTTATCCTAACGGACAAAACTTTATGGAGGATGGTAAGCTTGATTGCATTCATTATTATCTTGAAGATAAGTCTATAGGAACCATTAAAGATGATTTTGATTAGGATATGCATGTTACCTACTGTGATTGAGAAGATGGTGATAATTCTACTTATGATCTTGAAAATCTTTTTGGTACCAACTCTGAAAATGATGATATGGAAAGCTCTAAGCTTGGGGATGATAGGATTGCAAGTCCTTTACCCATTAGTGATGTGATAGTTGATAATCCTTTTGCTAGTAAGAACAAAGACAACTTGTTTACAAATATAGTTGCTAGCAATGATAATGCTCTTCTCTGCTATGATGATGTTATAACTCCTATCTATGGTGATTGTAAAGATACCTATGACATAAGGAGAAATTATCCTTATGAATATTTTCATAATCATGAAGGAAATTACTTTCTTTCTGAACACCATCTTCATAATACACAATTAATCTATAGTGTTCAAGTTGTTTATGATAGTCCTACTCCCACTATTACCAATGAGAAAGATTATGCTTATGTGGAGAGTAATAAGTTTTCTATGCTTGTGGATCATGATAAGAAAGTTTTATGTGATACTTATATTGTTGAGTTTATTCATGATCCCACTGAAAATTATTATGAGAGGGGAACATATGCTCATAGATATTTCAATAATATCAAGTTCCCTCTCTTTATGTTGAAGGTTTTGAAGTTGCACTTATTTTGCCTTCCTATGCTTATTGCTTTGTGCTTCAATGAATTATTCTATTGCAATATTCCTATGCATAGCAAGCATGTTAGACTTAAATGTGTTTGGTATTTGCTTCTTTATTCTCTCTTTTGTGCTTCAACCCTTATTCCTACGAGAGCATCATTAAAATCTTAAGCCCATCTTATGGCTATAAAGAAAGAGCTCTAGGGAGACAACCCTTGTTTTCTTTACTTTCAGTTTGTTCTTTCTGTTCTTAGTGGTCTTGATGTTTGTTACTACTGTAGCAACATCACTGTATCTTTACTTTTCAAGCTTTGTGCCAAGTTTAGCCCTAGATTGCAAGAAAGTGCAAAAGTTGTGACATGCTGTCCAGAAATAGATTCTGTCTGCTTGACGGAAAAATTCATGATAAATCACCAGATCATCTTTTTGATATGAATTGTTTTGACAGTATGCTCCATACAATTGTCTTTCAGGCATCTGTTCTGAGTTTTTTATTTGAGTTGCAGAAGTGCCCCTAAAAAATTATTTTCTCTCTTCTGTCCTGTTTTTCTCAGCTTCTTCCCCTGTTTTTCTTTTCGTAGTTTTGCAAACCTTAAGCTTGCTTTTTCTTTGAAAAATCCTGTGGGTAGGCAAGAGAAACAGTACCCCTTCCTGGAAATCTTTATTTGCAGTAGAGGAAAATTATTTTTAATAGGGCACTAACCTCTCTAATCAGTTTATGATGAGTTTTGTATGAAGGGAGTTTTCAAGTGTGCGAAAGAAGGTGATGAAAGAAGATCAAGTAGTGTCAAACGCTCAAGCTTGGGGATGCCCATGTGCACCCCCAATAAATATTCAAGGAGACTCAAGCGTCTAAGCTTGGGGATGCACCAGTGCATCCCCTTCTTCATCAACAATTATCATTTCGTCCCTCGTTGCACTATATTTTTATCACTTTATGCATTATGTGCTATGCTTGGAGCGTCTTGCTCTTTAGTTTTTAGTTTTCTTTAGCTTTGCCTGCTGGTCATATCTTGTGAGATATTACAATCCTTGATTGGGAGAGAAACACGCTCCACTTTAAACTAGAACATCTCATAGGATTTTATGCTTATCTTTTGCTGTGAGTGTTCTTTATCTTTTCATAGCTAGTGTTCTGTTTAGTTGTAGTGCTTTAGAGTTTCTCTAGAGCTTTTGTCTCAGGTCTGAACTTTCTATAATTTGCATGCTTATCTTGTTTGGAGAGTTTGCCTGTTGCACTGAGTATGTGTCTTGACTAGAAAGTAGGTAGTTGAAGTTGCTATTATTTTTGTAGTAGTAACTTGCAATAGTTTTGAGGTATTGACTTGAGTAATGTTTGAACTTTTGGTGTCAAGAGCTTTAGCCTATTAGTGATAGATGTCGTATTTTGGGCAATCCGTGTGTTTTTCGAAAACCAAAAACCCGTTGAGAACTCTAGCTACTAGATGGATCACTAATCTCTGGAGGGGTTGAACATTAGAGTACACTCACGTACCATGAGTCGAGGATGCGCAAGGATAACCAAACCCCCATACACTCCTCCTTGGGGTACTTGTCTCTTTGTGAACCTCCTGATTAGATTGAGAGTTACCGATAATAAGTGCATGAGTTCTTCGGACTAATGTGAGTATTCGAAAGTTGACACTTCCACCTACCCATACTTTTCTAGCCTCTTCGGTACCGTGCATTGCCCTTTCTCACCTCGAGAGTTAGCGCATACTTCGCCGGTGCATCCAAACCCTTGGCATGATACGCTCTGTCATCATAAGCCTCCTTATATCTTTCCTCAAAACAGCCACCATACCTACCTACAAGGCATTTCCATAGCCTTTCCGAGATACATTGCCATGCAACATCCACCTTCTCATGACTTGATCTTCATGTCATACATGCTACTTGCTTGATCGATGAGCCGCATGCTAGTTGGGCCTTTCCCTAATCATTGCTACATGAAACGCTAGTATCATTGCATATCTTGCTATCCTGGCAGAGGCATACATTTGCATCATGATAGTTACATTTTCTTTATGTTGAGTACTTTTGTAAAGTTTGAAAGATCTCCTATATTTTTTTAATATAAAGAGTGTTGCCCCTAAAGTGAGGAAAATATCCCAAAGAGGACAAAATCAAAATATCCCAAAGAGGACAAATGAGAGTTAAACAGAAAGAGCCATGGAGGCCACCAAAAAAGTACAAAAAATAGAAAAAATGAGAAAAACAAAAATAAAAAGAGAGAAAGGGGCACATTACTATTCCCTTTATGAGATCCACACTCGTACTCCATCTTATATCTTTGTACTACATAGAGATCATCATGCATGCATATAACTATGTGGGGACCCTTCACACTATAGAACTTGGCTTGTATATTCCAATGATGAGCCTCCTCAAACGACCTCTAGGTCTTCTTGAGCAAGCAAGTTGGGTGCACCCCCACTAGTTACCTTGGAGAGCTTTTAGCTCACATGTGCATCCGTTGCATGGCAATCCCTACTCCTCACATCATATCTATTATAAGGCCTTCTCTCGCCTATGATTGTCCTCATTGATGTGAGCCTTTCACACCTTTTTGTCTTCCTTTCCCTACACCTTTCTCTTTCTCTGTTTAGGTGTCAACTTTCTTGCTCACGCTCATCCATTGCATGAGTGCTCAAAATATCGACAGGGAGTGGATCAGTTTGACTTGTACCTGGCTAGTGGTTTGGGGACGAGTCCAGATTAGATTCCAAAGGAGACCAAGTGTGAAACTTTAGTAGATTGAGTTCTCAACAAACGTTTTTCTCTTCCTCAATCCTCTTTCTTGCACGCAAACACCATTTGGAGACATTCGAGTCACGGACAGCGAGAGCTCTTGCACCTTTTGTTCTTTTGTTACTTATTTCAATGCCAATATAGACTCTTGCTTGTTAAGACTTGGATTGAATTGCATGCTTTAATTGCTTTACTTAAAAGTCCTTATATGATTTTGTGGCATGTCACCACAGAAATTATGCTTGTTATCATTTACCTACTCAAGGACGAGCAGGAATTAAGCTTGGGGATGTTGATACGTCCCAAAAATATCTATAATTTCTGCTTGTGCCATGCATGTTTTGTGTGACTTTGCCTACATACACTTCCATACACTTTTGATCATATTTGGACTAACTTATTAACTCAGTGCACCCAGTTGCCAGTTCATGTTTTCTGCTGTTTTTGTATTTCAGGTTTTCCGGCCATTAAAAGTGCTCCAAAAATTCCAGAAAAATTATATAAAAAAGCAGTGTCCCGGAAGCTTCCGGAATCACCAAGGAATGAAGGGAGGGCCACCACCAGGCAGCCAGGAGGGTGCCTGACACAGCCCAGCCCTAGGCCGCGCCACCTGCCCTTCTGACTGCCTCGTGGCCCCTCTTGGTGCCCCCTTTGGCCCCTATTTTTACCCCCACGGAGGAAACCCTGATTCCAGACCCCTTTTCTCCAGAAGCAATTCCGATCTGCGCCGCCATCGCCATCAAGTTTCGGGGGGACAAAATTCTTGTGCCGGCACCCTGCCGGGACGGGGAAGTGCCCCCGGATTCATCTCCATCGACGTTGCTTCTGTCCTCCATGAAGCGGGAGTAGTTCCTCCTCAGGGATGAGGTTTCTACCAGTAGCTATGTGGTCTTCTCTCTCTCCCATGATGTGATCTTGATTGTGATCATAGGCAATGTTAATCTAGGGTGATCCCATGATGTTTCCCTTCTTCTATGTATTGGATTGATGTACTCAATTGATCTTATCTAGTATAATCCCCGAGACCATGGTGACAGCTGGTCTATTGGACATGGGTTAGAAGAATATTATCATGAGTGATTTCCTCTTTTGTGTGTTGATTGAAGATTGAGAGTCTCTTGGTGCTTGTCTTTGACTATCCTTGAGATATGTTGTGGTGATTGTGGTACTCTCTTTGGACGGTCGCGGTGACATTGGGAAATCCATAGATTGAGAACTACGAACTCTGAGGTGTGCTTTTGTAGCCCTACACAATTCTCGTCCTCTCTTGACCACAAAGGAATGACCTCCGAGTACGTCTCCATTGCATGTTTTATGGGAAATATCATGTGATTAGACTATGTTAATGTTGTTGGGAGTTGCCACTAGTGAAAGTATGAAGCCTAGGACTTGTTTCCATCATTGTTATACCGTTTGCACTCACTTTTGTTACATGTTTTCTTGCTGCACTTTTTATTACAGATTTATATTACTTTGTTTTGCCACACCTATCACCCATATTTTACCATCTCTTCGCCGAACTAGTGCACCCATACAACTCCTAGTTGTATTAGATGTGTTGGGGACACAAGAGACTTCTTGTATATTAATTGCAGGGTTGCTTGAGAGAGACCATCTTCAACCACTACTTCCCTGAGTTCGATAAACCTTAGGTCATCCACTTGAGGGAAATTGTTGTTGTCCTACAAACCTCTGCGCTTGGAGGCCCAACATAGTCTACAAGAATAGAAGTGTGCGTAGACATCACGCGTCCATCTGGGCTAGGCTGGAAGGCTGGGGGCACTTGAGGCTTGCCGGCGACGAGTTTGGCGGCGACAGAACCACGGCGACGAGTTGGATCTTGCTAGGAGGCGCCAAAAGGAGCGGGGTTGGGTTGGTTTGAAGCAGCAGTGCACGACGCATGCGATAGGCAAGGCCGCGAGGTCGTTTGCGTAGCGGGGGCTCGCCGACGACGAGCACAGTGGCTCTGTACTCCGGCGTCAATGGCGATTCGAGCTAGAGGAGAGGAGGGGTGCCGCGGCTTGAGGGGAAAAGCTCAGAGGCTCACCACGGATGCGACGGGATGGCTAGCGGGCTCGGGGAAGCTCTGGAGGCGGCGAATAGAAGAATGCGAGCTTGTGGGTCCGGCGAGAGCTCGAGGGCGATTGCGACGGCTCGAGTCCAAATCACGGCTCCATCTTCTGCGGAGAGATGAGGTCGACAACGACGAGTACGAGGGACACGGCGGCTTGAGCTCTAGGGCATGGTGGCCACGTCGTCCACGGCGGTGCACTCCGGTGAACTTTCTGTCGGCGACGAAATCGAGCGTAGGAGATTGCGAGAGCAGTGGGGAGGAGGGGGAATGAACATGGCGGGTTCCAGGGCATCTCCAGGCGTGATTAGAAGGCTCAGGAGGGCGTCAGGCAGGCAGGCTGGTGCTCGCCGGCGTCGGCATGCCCTCCAACGAGGTGCTTGCCGCGCTGGGGGAAGACGACAAAGAGGGTAGGCGGGCCTGGGACGGGGGGGCGATGAGATGGGCCGAAATGGCCAGGTGAGTCCTTTTTTCCTTTTCCCTTTCTGATTTCTTTTCTGTTAATTTGTTTGCCTTGCTAATTAAAATAGCTAGGCATTTTATAAAATGCTGAAACTTTTTATATGGCCTCACAATATAATAGGCTAGCCACTTGTAAAGTTTGAACATTTTTAAAATTCAAATTATTTGAACTTTAATTCAAATAGGGGTTTAAATTTAAATCCATGCTCCTGTTTGAATATTTGAAAAATCCATGAGCATGGGTTTGGTCCCACATCACTTGATATGTAATCACACTCATTTATGAGACTTTTCAAAAATGCAAAAGGAATTCTTGGAGCAACTTTTATTCTGGCCATTTGAATTAAATTCATCTGGGCGTGTTCTCTCTCCCATTTCATTTTCTTTTTGAAATTTTTCCATGATGCAAAGTGAGACTTGATCCTAGAACATACCTAACAGAGGGTTTTGACAACTCGCCCCCACTCAAAAGAATCTTATCCCGAGATTCAGAAGTCTGCGGGAGGAAAGAGGGGTACTCGGCACTGAGACGGTCTTCTCTTTCCCACGTGGCTTCTTTCTCAGAGTGGTGTGACCATTGCACTTTTAGAAACTTAATCTTCTGATGGCGAGTGACACGCTTTGCTGAATCAAGAATACGAACGGGGTATTCTGGATAAGAAAGGTCATCTTGGAGATCAAGCATTTCATGGTCGACTTCGCGGATGGGGTCCTTGAAGCAACGCCTGAGTTGTGACACATGGAATACATCATGTACTCGGGAAAGGTGCGGGGGTAGTTCAAGTTGGTAGGAAACTTCTCCACGTTTAGAAAGAATGTGGAAAGGTCCAATATAACGTGGGGCCAACTTGCCTTTGATACCGAATCGTTGGGCTCCCTTCAGAGGAGTAACCCGAAGGTAAGCCTTCTCATCCAGATTGTAGCTTTCTTGCCTATGATGACGATCATAGTAGCTTTTCTGACGAGACTAGGCTGCTTTCAATTGATCACGAACAATGCCAAATTGCTCTTCTGCTTCCATGATCACATCCGGTCCAAAGAATTGTCTTTCACCGGTTTCTGACCAGTTAAGGGGTGTTCGACATCTTCGTCCATATAGGAGTTCAAAAGGAGCCATGTTCAGACTAGATTGGAAACTATTGTTATAAGCAAATTCGGCAAATGGAAGAGATTTATCCCAATTCTTTCCGAATGAGATAACACAAGCTCTGAGCATGTCTTCAAGAATTTGGTTAACCCTTTCGACTTGACCACTGGACTGAGGATGGAAAGTTGTACTAAAGGAGAGATGAGTTCCCATAGCATTCTGAAAGCTTCCCCAAAATCTAGAGGTGAAAAGGCTACCACGATCGGAATTGATTTCCAAAGGAACTCCATGAAGAGACACAATTCTAGAGACATACAAGTCCGCTAACTGTCTTGCAGTTATAGACTCACGAACTGGAAGGAAGTGAGCAACTTTGGAAAGTCTATCCACAACAACGAAGATGGCATCATTTCCTTTCTGGGTTTTTGGAAAGCCAGTGATGAAATCCATACTGACTTTGTCCCATTTCCACTCTGGAATAGGCAAAGGTTGAAGTGTACCAGCAGGTCTTTGGTGTTCTGCCTTAATGCGACGACAAACATCACATTCGGCACCAAATCGAGCAATGTCTCTCTTCATCCTAGTCCACCAAAATCTCTGGCGTAGATCTCGGTACATTTTTGTGCTACCGGCATGAATCGAGAGGGGTGTGTCATGGGCTTCTTTAAGGATGAGTTTCCTTAGTTCCCTATTCTTAGGTACTACCAAACGATTTCCAAAGAATACCGTTCATTTACTATCTGTGGAGAAACATTTAGCAACTCCGCTAGCAATGTTCTCCTTGATCCGGTGAACACCTCGTGCACGCCTTTGGGCAACTATGATTTGATCCTCAAGGGTTGGTTTCGCCACCAAGGTAGATCCATGAGGAACAATCTCAAGATTGAGCTTGCGAAATTCCTCATGAAGAAGTGGTTGATACTGTTGTAACATGAGGTTTTTACAATACAACTTACGACTTAGTGCATCAGCCATGACATTGGCTTTGCCTGGGGTGTATGAAATTCCTAAGTCATAATCTTTTATCAACTCAATCCAGTGTCTTTGCCTGAGATTAAGATCTGGTTGGGTGAATATGTATTTGAGGCTTTGGTGGTCGGAATAGATCTCACAACAATTACCGAGGGGGTAATGTCGCCAAGTTGTCAAGGCGTGAACTATGGCAGCGAGCTCAAGATCATGGGTAGGATAGTTCTCTTCATGTGGACGCAACTGGCGTGAAGCATAAGCTACCACATGTCCATCTTGCATAAGTATGCATCCTAACCCTTGCCGTGAGGCGTCACAGAAGATCTCAAAATCCTTTTTGGTGTCTGAAGGCGCAAGTACGGGTGCATAAGTCAATCTTCTTTTTAGCTCTTGAAAGCTTTCCTCGCACTTGGGAGTAAATTGGAATTTCTTGTCTTTCTTGAGGAGTCCAGTTAGAGGCTTTGCAACTTTAGAAAAGTTCTCGATGAAGCGGCGACAATAGCTTGCTAAGCCAAGAAAACTCCTAACTTGCTTAACCGATTCAGGTGGAGTCCAGTCAAGGACGGCCTGAACTCTCTCGGGATTCACAGCAATGCCTTTTGCAGAAATCACGTGGCCTAAGTAGGTCACTTCTGGTAGCCAAAATTCACACTTGGAGAATTTAGCATATAGCGATGCTCTCGAAGTTTCATCAATACCAGCCTGAGATGTTCGGCATGTTCTTCTTCGTTCTTCGAGTAGATGAGAATGTCATCAAGATAAACTACAACAAATTTGTCTAAGTACTCCATGAAGATCGAATTCATCATGCGCCAGAAAGTGGCGGGGGCATTGGTTAAACCAAAGGACATGACGGTATACTCGTAAAGACCATAACAAGTAGTGAAAGCCGTTTTGGGAATGTCCTCGTTCCTGATTTTGATTCGATGATAACCTAATCTCAAATCCATCTTGGATAAGACAGAGGATCCAGCAAGTTGATCATAAAGATCATTGATCCTGGGAAGTGGGTACTTGTTCTTTATCGTCGCTAGATTTAGCGGGCGATAGTCTACGCACATCCTTTCTGTTCCATCTTTCTTCGTTACGAACAGAACGGGGCAACCCCATGGCGATGAGCTAGGGCGGATGAAGCCTTTTTCCAACAAAGCTTCAAGTTGGATTTTAACCTCAGCTAACTCACGTGGGGCCATTTTGTATGGGCGTCTGGAAATTGGTGCGGTTCCGGGCATAAGATCCACTATGAACTCTACACATCTGTCGGGTGGCTAGATTTAAGGGGTTAGGTTACTGGGTATCTTCCTAGAGGATGACCAAGGTTTACTAGGGGCTACAAAAGATATGTTAGAGTAGCAAAGTACCCCAACACGATGGTTAGTGTGGTTCTTCTTGCTAGAAGACATCTAAACTGGGATGAAGAACTGCAAATGAATCACTATAGGTTTCTAGAACAAAACCTACAACAAACTCTAGATAAATGTCGGGCATGCCACATAGAAGTTCTTCTAAAAGGACAACCGAAATGGAGAGAAGGATTTTGCAAATGCATCAGATTATGAAGAAAACTGGAATGATCCGGACAACATAATGGTTGTAATTGCAAGAAAAGACAATTTCTTACAACATGGAAACATCACTTACATACGATGTAAGAAATCAGGAAGCACGACAATTCTAACAAACCGAACACAACTTTCCTACGGCTAAAAGGAAGCAATCAACGAGATGTTATAGTAAGACATAGATGAGCCTAGTCATATCTTACCGTAGAACAAGATGAGGGTGACTCAGAACTCAGAATGATGAAGGTAAGGAGAAAAAAGAAGCCTTACGTTGTTCCCTTATATACCCAGAGTAACTATATAACTATAGAAGGCTAGACTCAACTTCGACCAAGGCTGATAATCCTACAGTCAGTCCTGCTCTGATACCAAGTCTGTCGGGACCCGGGGTTAGCGTATGCAAGACCCGCTACAACACAATCAAATGGAGAGCCGAGAACCGTACCCACTTGTCTAAGCAGACAAGGCCAAGCACAGAACGTTCTCGGAAAGCATCAAACGTGAGGGGCATCCCATCCAGGCCGGATGATCAACTGAGATGGGTCCTCATCGTCCGCAAACAAGTCTAAATGATATGGGTGATGAACTCCCATATTCATAGACAAGTCGCCTCAACCATACTCTCGATTGTATTATAACACTTACATAGACTTACTCCAGCCCGATCACTTAGTCGGGATCTAGGGCGGTCTCGATCATACATCAAAGTGTGCACGTGACGGAGTCACGAGCAATCGCATCGCGATGACCCAAGTTGCGCACATCTAAGGGCCACTTGGTGTATAAAAAACCGCCAGCCAGATCACAACTAAGGTCTTGAAAACCCATACTAAGACATGCATGTTATAATCATACACGCAGCACACATGTCTCCTATGAACAGCAGGTATCATTGCAATTCTCTACAAAGTATACAATTTTATTGATAACTCTTACAGAGTGCACACAAAGATCACAGGACTGTGATCCAACATTACATCAAACAAGCGGAAGCAAAGTAGGTCTGAGTACAGACAAGTTTAACAAATGGCTTAGAGAAGCCTTATTTATGAACAAGCCCTTCACGAGGGAACTAGTCTGCTGACTGGGACTACACTAGCTTGGTCTTCAGTCGTCGAGCTCAAGGAAGAATCTGTAACACTCTCACTGTCAGTGAACAGTAATCACCATTACTGTTGATCACTACTGTTCAAAATTTTGCTTTAATCAAATGGTTCAGTTCAAACTCAAATTCCCCTTTGTTATTGTTGAATGCAATGTGAAGCTTGGGCCTTGATCATCATGGATCAAAACCAAGTCCAACCCCATAACCAATTGCAATCAAATCAAAGCTTGAAATGCTTTTGGTTAAATATTAAAACCCAGGTGCAAAATAAACTTTATCCAAAAATTGTGAAACCACTTTTATAAAATCGCTAATAATCTCTGGACCATGTTTGTATAGTTGTGATTATTTATTGAACTACAAATTAAATCAAACAATTAAAATAGTAGCTTAAATTGCCCATTTTAATCATTTAAAAGTTAAAAGAAATATGTAAAGAATTTATTTTGCCTCCAAAACTTTTGTGGCACTGCTTCATAGTGCTATACTAATTTAGAGACACCTAACATATTTTACAAAACTGTAAAACAAATAAAAGAAATGCAAAAGAGAAAAAACAAAAGAAAAGGAAAAACCTATCTAACCCCCCTCCCCTTCACTGGCCCAGCCCAACCCCCCTCTCCCCTGGGCCAAACCGGCCCACAGCCCACCAACCCCCACTCATCCCCCTCCTCCCGTACGCCCGCCATGGCGTGGCACCCATCCGCCGGTGCCACGGCCATGGTCGTCGCCGTGCCCCTCATCCGCCGGCTCGCCATGGAGATAAGGAGGCCGAGCCCCTGTGCAACCCTAGGCCACCCTTCTATCCCCTCCCAGACCCCCTCGCGCCGCTCGCCATCTCCCTCACGCCCGAGCGCTCCCCGTAGCGGTCGCCGTCGCCGACGTGCGTCGTCGCGGCCGCCGTGCTCCCCGCGCCACGCCGGCGTGTCCAGGCGGAGCAACGTGGTGGTCCTCGTCGTCCCCTGCGTTTCGTTCGAGCCAGAGGTCGATATCCCGTACAAATCGAGCAGCCACCTCCGCCGGCCGCCGTCCACCCCGGCGCCAAATTCGCGCTACTCCGACGAACCCCCGGCCACCAAGACCACCTCCAGCCGCCGCCTCCTTGTGAGCATCCTTTTCCCCCTCTGCCCCCCTCCTCGCCGTGCCTGTTCGCCGTGCACCGCTGCGTCCAGCCCCGGCTGAGCACGGTGCTCACCCTTGTGTGGCCGCGCCCGCGTGCGTGCCACGGCCCCGCCCCGCGCGTGACCTCGCCGTGGTCCTGGCCGGCGTGGCGCCCCGCCGTGCCCCCCCCGCCTCGCCCCTCCCACCGCAGCGCTGTTCCCTCGCCGGAACTGGCACGGCCGTCGTGCCCCTGGCCATCGGCGTATGCAAGCTGTGGCTTGTGCCACTGACCTGTGGGGGTCGGCCCAGTTTATTAGGGGTTAATCCCCTGATAACTATCATCAAAAAAATTTGTTAGCTAAAATTAGTTAAATACCCCCTTTGTGTATATGGCATGTGGGTCCAGCAGCTTAATAAGTGTTTAAGACAAATAAAAAAATCTGTTAAGAAAAACTATGTGTATGACAGACTGGGCCCACTTCTGATTTAGATTATTTAGTTTAAAAAAACTGTTATTGTGATTGTCTCACTGACTAGTGGGGTCCACTGGTCAGTTGACCAGTCAAACCTGTTGACTGGGCCCCACCTGTCAGTTGACCAGTCAACAAACATTGTTCTGGATAATGTCTATTTAATATTAAAAGAAATTCAGAAATTCTATAAAATGATTAAAAACTTAGTAAATCAATATATTTTAATCCGTAAGTCAGATTTAAAAACTTTATACATGAAAATTGATCAGAAAAATATAACGAATACGAATACGCTATCTGTATGTCTATTACACCCCTCTAACACAACGAACATCGAACCGTCCCCCTCCGGACCGACTGTCCGATAAATGGTCCGGTACTTCTAAAGTACCCGGATGAATTTATTTCGAACAAGAAAGTTGTTCGGAATAGATCAACTAACCCGGATACACCACCCATACGTTTGTCGGATGTCCACGACACCTCCTACATGATACCTCCCCCCTCCGAACACCCTGTCCGGTAATCACCCGGAGCTGGTAATTCATCCCCGGATGAATTTCCGCTCCAAGCCTGATACATCATACTGCGTTAGAATACCAACATCGATGCATTTGCCATGTCATTCATATGTTTGCATATGTTTGCTTAATATTTACTGTTTCCTCCCCCCTTAATCTCCGGTAGACCCCGTTGCTGCCGCCGACTACACCGCCGTTGAGTACGACTACCTCGTCGACAACCCTACCCCTACCGTCGAGCTTCCAGGCAAGCAGAGCCATTCTCTTCCCCAGATATCGCCTACCTTTTCCGTACTTTCTTGCACTAGGCATTGTTACTGCTGCTGCTACGTTACATTCCTATTAAATTGCATAGCCTATTTTTGTCGCCCCTTGATGTACCTCCTTTATCCTATGCTGCCTATTATAATTATGCATTATTCAGCAGTGAGCCCTGCGCATTGTTAGCTAGGATTAGATAGCGGGCCGTGATCACTCCGGGGAGTGACGCGGATACAACTTATTACAACTGCACAAGTACGGTACATGCAGACACCGTCTAAGGCCCCTATCTGGGTTATGCCTAGTCACCTCAAGTGTGAGCTATCAAGGAGTAATCCTTGTACTCCACTCGAGGCTGACTTTGTCTTACCGCCATAGGGTCCTGAACAGCGATTGTCCTTCAGGTAAGAAGTCGAGCAACCCAACGGTACCCGTGAGAGGTATTGCGACGGGACGACAGGGAGGGTACGACCAGTGTACCGGTGTGCTTGGCCCCTGATCGTTGGCCGCGAGAGTTACCAAACCACGAAAGTCGAGCTCCTCCAGGAGCACACGCGAGACAATGTAAGGAGACGGTTCACCTTGTTGGTAACCGCAGTGACTTGGTGGGACGACAGGGCAGGCACCGATGTACTGGTGGTCCTGGCTGCTGTCGTTGTCTGCGGTCAGTTAAGTCGAGGCAACGATAACGGTTGTCTCGCAAGTTAATAGAATGCTAAATGGGTCGGTGGATGACTTGAAAGGCCCGTTGGTCTGTACGCACTACCTTCACGTGGGATAAGGAGTTATGGGCTCCCCTGCGTCGTAGTTCATTCGAAAGCTCTTCAGACGTCAGCAGTATCGCGGTCTGATTGCCGGGAAGTTGTGTGTCTTATTTACTCGCGAGTGGTGTTTGCTTTTGCTTACCGGCCAGCCTCGCACCGTGCAGTAGCGTGCAAGGGTGAGGGACCTAGACCCCTTGGCGCATAGGATTTAGTCCGGCGGATGGCCTCTCTGCTGAGCCTAGGATGGGCTGCGCCGTGTCGGATAGCTTTGGTGGAGCGTTCCCTAACAAGGTTCCCGCCACCCTGGAGATCCGAGCGTGCAGGCTGAACAGTCGTGCACCCCTGCAGGGAGTTTAATCTATTCGAATAGCCGTGTCCACGGTAACAGTACGCTTTATGCTGAAGCTGGATCTTACCACTACAAACTATTATTATTAAACTGTATGGTTCCGGGTTCTCTTCCTCGCGGGGATGTCGAGGAGGTGAACTCGGAGGCATTGCTAATTATTACAACTTATTATTATACAATGCTGCAGCAACTTCTGCTGCATTGTTACTTTATGTTTTATATAAACTGTTGGCTGATTCTTACCTCATGCTGCAAGACATCGTCGGAAGATGCTAGTCTTCGTTAGGCCTAGTTTCTTACCCTTCCTCTGGATTTATGTCTTTCAGTCCACTATATACAGCCTCTTCTTTCCGTTGATACAATGCATAATGCTTAGTAGCGGACGTAAGACTCGCGGGTATGCTAGATACTCACCTTTGCTTTATTTCCCTTTTTCGCTTTGCCTGATCGGCCGCTGCAGTCGACGTTGGAGCCCAGGAGCAGGAGTACCCCGGAGGTGACTACTACGACGTCGAGTTCCCCGTCGACCAGGAGTAGTTCGGTGGATCCCAGGCAGGAGGCCTCGCCTTTTTGATATGTATCTCTGATGTGATTTGTGCTAGCCTTCTTAAGGCAAAACTTGACTAACTATGTCTGTACTCAGATATTATGGCTTGTATGACTTATGTATTCGGATCCTCGTGATCCCTGGTATTGTAACATATTGTTTTATCCTTTTGAGTTTAGTGTTGTGCTGTGATATTCTCACCGTGGCACCCTAATCTCAGCCGTGTACCCTGCGTGTATGATTACTGTACACGGATTGATTTTGGGGCAATCAACGAGATGTTATAGTAATACATAGATGAGCCTAGTCCTATCTTACCGTAGAACAAGATGAGGGTGACTCAGAACTCAGAATGATGAAGGTAAGGAGAAAAAAGAAGCCTTACGTTGTTCCCTTATATACCCAGAGTAACTATATAACTATAGAAGGCTAGACTCAACTTCGACCAAGGCTGATAATCCTACAGTCAGTCCTGCTCTGATACCAAGTTTGTCGGGACCCGGGGTTAGCGTATGCAAGACCCGCTACAACACAATCATATGGAGATCCAAGAACCGTACCCACTTGTCTAAGCAAACAAGGCCAAGCACAGAACATTCTCGGAAAGCATCGAACGTGAGGGGCATCCCATCCAGGCCGGATGATCAACTGAGATGGGTCCTCATCGTCCGCAAACAAGTCTAAATTATATGGGTGATGAACTGTAACAGCCCAGTTTTTGCAAAAATTAAAAATTTTGTTTTCGGTGTGAATTGTTTGATTTTCTGATTTGTTTGCGGTGTTTGCATCCCCGATTTATCGATCGGCGACTATTTTCCCCTCTCTTATCTCGTATCGGATGGAGACCGACCTTTGCCACCCTGACACTCGACCTTGCGACACCGGGTTTCACCCGATCACCGTCGCGAAAACCGCAGGAGACCAGCCGCAGCCAACGGAACGAAAAACCCCGTTTAATAATTAAACGGGGTATTTTTATAGCGCGCCGGAAAGTGTTTTCGGAACGGTTCCAGTGCCAGGTGAACGCCTCCGGCTCGACGCACTGATCGCGCAGTTCGAAGTTTTACCCGAATCGGAGGTACTGCGGACCCCCGGCGGTCAGAAACGCGATCACCGGACACGCGAGAGGGGTACCGGGGGCATTTGCGTAAACAGACCAGCCAACCCTGCCCTATATATGACCCCCACCTCCCAAACCAGACAATTAGGGTTCCTCTATGGCAAATATGCAGCCACACCCCCAGAAAATCCCCGAAATCTGTCCCCTAGCCCTCCACCAGCCGAAACCCTAGCCCCCATCAGATCCAGACCGTCAGATCTGGGATCTGACGGCCCAGATCTTCCCAACCGGAAGCCAGCCAGCCTCCTCCTCAGTCCGGGCCCCGCAGGGCCCGCCGCCAGCCCGCTCCGGGGCTGATCTGGGCCGCGGAGCCGCGTCGCCGCCGTCTCCCGTGGTGGAGCCGCGCCTCCTCCCGTGGCCGTCAACGTCGCGTCGCCGACGAGCCACCAGCCGTGCCGCCGCCAGCCCCAGGTCGCTGTCGTGCCCCTCCTTCCTCCCTCTCCCTTCTTCCTTCCCCCTCACCCCCTCCTCTCCTCTGTCTTCACAGGAACCGAACCGCGCCATGGCCGAGCTCGAAGCTTCGCGCCGCCCGAAGACCTCTACACCCCGGGATCCCACGGCGACCTCACCGTCGAGCGGAGTCCGGCCGGATCCGGCGTCTCCCGCGACGCCGCGCCCCCACAAGCTCGCCGCGCCTTCGTGCCTCGCCGGCGGCGCCGCCTGCTGCCGCCTGGACGAGGGCGGCGCTCCATGCCCGTCGCGGTTGTGGCCGCTCGTGCCCACGTGGGCCGGCGCGCCCAGCCAGGCGGCCCAACTCGCGCAGCGCCCACGGCCCAGAGGTCCAGCGCCCCCCTTCCTTTTTTTTATTTTTGTTTATTTGTTTCCTGTTGGGCCCAATAGGAGTAGATTTGGCCCGTTTAGGGGTTTTTTTCTCTGTTAGGGTTTTTTTATTTAATTTAGCCAGTTTTAGTTGTTTATTTTTGCGGTGCTCGTACCTTTTCAACCGTAGCTCGGATCGCAACGCGTAAAACATGAAACTTGCTTAGTTTTGTGCCTAGTTTAATAATTTGTTGCTTGTTGCCATGTTTGACTTTGTTTACATGCTGTTTGACTACTAATTACAACTGCTTGCCACTGTAAACTGTAACTGTTATAACTTTTTATCCGTTGCTCGGATTAAAATGTTCTTTATATGTAACTTGATTAGAATTTCATGTAGATTGTGTTTTTGCTGCTCTTTCTTGCTAATAAAAATAATAAAATATTGTTTAGGACAAAACAGTACCAAATGCAATATTTATCGTGGGGTCCGCAATAGTTTGCATGTCTAGGATTTCACCCCACTTAAATTGACTAGATCAGATAGTTTATTCTTGATTCACCTCTTGCCATGCTTGGGTGCCTTGCCATGTTAATAATCGTTGTTTGATCACCTGTAGCGAAACAACTTGAACCACCGTAAACGTGCGGTATTCGTCGTGTGTGACGAGTACTCCACTTAAATCGTTAGCAACCGCCCTCGACGGTAGGTGTGATGTCTCGTGTTGCTTCTTGTTGATGCTTGCTCGTGTTTGCTCCGTTGTAATAGTGGTGCACCGTTGATTGCTTTCCAGTGTTTACTTCTTGTGTGCTCCCGCGGGTACCTCTCGGAGACGATGCGAGCTTGCGATCAACTACACTTTCGGAACCCGACTTATCAACAGGCCAGGACTATACATTACTTATGATCCATCCTATTTCAACCAGCGGTTTGCATGCTAGTATAGGTTAGGTTCGATGTTTGATCCTACCACATGTTTACAGCCTCTTTTAAACCGATACAGCCATGTCCCCTCCCAGCAAACCTTGTACTGCTATGTTCCTATTGCTCGTTGCTCAGCCCCTGCTTAGTATGCATGCTTAGGATGCTACGATGTTACCCTGTTACTCTTTGGGTTGGGATATCACCTGATTATTATATTGTTGTTGATGATATGATTATTATAATGTTGACTATATTCGAAGAAGGATGGAAGGTCTAGGCTATCCCGCCCCGACGCTTTGTTCCATTCGAGTCACCTAGGATCCGAGTTTCGGGTATTGGTTTTAAGACTGAGCATGCCTAACCGCGTGTGGGATTTTATGGGGTCCCCTTTTCTTACCTACCTAGCTTCAAACATTTCTAGAGGTGGCCCAAGCTGATTTACCATTTGAAAACATGCATATATATCTTGTCGGGTCGCTCCTAGCAGATATCTTTTAAAACAACCCGGACCAGTGAGGACATAGTTCCCTTGCTGGCCCACTTTGTCCGGCTGAGGACCCGGTTTCCCAATGTGTGATTAACCGGCTATCCAAACCTGCGACAGACGGTAGAGACCAGATCGAGAGAGCGGCCGGCTCCTGAGCTGGATGTCGACTCACCGGGGGCCACCCGGATTTGTTCGTTGTTAGTTAGAGGGACCTGTCGTTTCGGATCTCTTGGAACTGAATCATAAAATGGTTGCCTATAATGGGTAGCAACTGAGAGTGATGGACGTGCGTGCGGAACCTCGTAATGGGTAGTTGGTACACACCTGCAGGGTTAAATCTTTTCGAGAAGCCGTGTCCACGGTTATGGACGACTTGAGACCTACTCCTTGTTCATAGACAACAACAACTGAGATAATCTTAATATAACTTGATCAACGTGTGTGTTCCTTGACTGCTTCTTCTTCGTCGGGATGCGAAGAGGAGGACAAGGATAGGATAGGTGTTATGTTTGCGTATGTAGGTGGATAGCAAGACTTGTTGGAGGAGATTCCTCATCGAATGCTTGGCTTCTTATCTTACTCTTTAGATCGTTAGCCACCTCATAAATGCTAGTGCGGCAGCAACCTCACCACTTACCCCTTCCTTACCGTAAACTACTAGTTGTCCTAGAATGACGAGTGATGAAGTCATTGCTGGGTCAGATGACCACTACATTTGGATGCTGACTACTTTTGTACTCATGATACTACCCCCAAACTCTTTTCAGGGTTCTGATCGACAACAGGTATGGTGATCGACGTTTCACGTGGAGCCTCAACGACGACTAGTTAGGCGGATCCCGGCGGAGGGCCTGGACCCGTGTGGTTATGGGATCGATGTTTTCTCTTTGCCAGTAGGCATTTGATTGTAGTCTGTACTCAGACATGTATCTTCCGCTGTTATATTGTATTTGAGGCAGTTGTATGCCGATTGTATGAGATGTTGTATCCTTGTATCTGTAATGTTGTGATATCATGTTGGAAATCCGGGGCATATGGCTTTGTCATATGTCGCGGTGGGACCGATATGTGCTTCGTCCCCGGGTCTGGGTGGAAACACCTAGATCTGGAATAGTACCGCATATCGGGCCTTACATGAACTCCCATATTCATAGAGAAGTCGCCTCAACCATACTCTCGATTGTATTATAACACTTTCATAGACTTACTCCAGCCCGATCACTTAGTCGGGATCTAGGGCGGTCTCGATCATACATCAAAGTGTGCACGTGACAGAGCCACGAGCAATCGCATCGCGATGCCCCAAGCTGCGCACATCTAAGGGCCACTTGGTGTATAAAAAACCGCCAGCCAGATCACAACTAAGGTCTTGAAAACCCATACTAAGACATGCATGTTATAATCATACACGCAGCACACATGTCTACTATGAACAGCAGGTATCATTGCAATTCTCTACAAAGTATACAATTTTCTTGATAACTCTTACAGAGTGCACACAAAGATCACAGGACTGTGATCCAACATTACATCAAACAAGCAGAAGCAAAGTAGGTCTGAGTACAGACAAGTTTAACAAATGGCTTAGAGAAGCCTTATTTATGAACAAGCCCTTCACGAGGGAACCAGTCTGTTGACTGGGACTACACTAGCTTGGTCTTCAGTCGTCGAGCTCAAGGAAGAATCCACCTTCGGGTCAGTGGGTTCATCTAAAACATAGAATAAGCAAACGTGAGTACAAAGACGTACTCAGCAAGACTTACGTAAGAACTATACTACTCATGCACATGTATCAAGGCAAAGGGAGGTGGGGTTCATAAGCAGAAGTGCCAGCTTTGACTTGGCTAGTCCTGAATTACGAGTACCAGACTTGAGGTAAGAAGCGTACACGAGTCCACTACATGTCTCCAACCAATTACACCACTAGGGTTCCTTCCTCGACTTCCCACGAGAAAGCACGCCATAGCACTCACGCTTATCTTGGAAAGTTTTATAAGTATCCAGTTCAAGTTGTCTAATAATCAAGCTAAGCTTTCCAAGTAGTCCCTTACCGCGGACGCGGCTATTCGAATAGTTTTGTTAACCCTGCAGGGGTGTACCTCTACACACACATGACCATCAGTTATCTCCTTTTGCCTCGACACCATTCAAGGGGTGTCGGCGAGGATGCTCACCACAACTGTTACCTCATAGACGATCTAGTCCAAGAAAGCCGCCTACCTGGGTTGGCTACCACTATCTTGAACCCGGCCGGTTTACCGAAGTGGACCCAGATGATGTGTGCGTGGTTCATAAGCCGGTCTCGGTTGAGCCGTTCTCTCACTTAGCAGCCAGGCCACAAACCTACCCGAACTCCGAAGTACTGCGGCATCTGGACATCGATAGGGATGAGTTAGTAGGTTGAGAGGGGTCAGTGATCCCAATGTGTGGTTGTACTCTTCATCTTGGATAACTACACAAGAACTTGGACTTAGGGCGGTGTTCAACGAGACAACCCACTGTGTACTACACAGCCTCTCATCGTTCACCTTGTATTAGGGTAGATTCACCAACACATTTCCACCATCAAAATCATGATCACTACCGTCCCGACTCACATAACAGTATCAACATTGTAACACTCTAAGCATGCAATAAGTAGTAACAGTTGCAGGGGCCACATGATATCATTCAACTCCTACATCTAATAGGATTGTGGTTTGCTTACTCCTGTGAGAAATGATAGGTCATGCAAAGGAATGGGTTCATCTATGCGGTAGAAACGTAGCGTGGTAATCATCCTAAATAATGCATAAGCGAGACTGAGAGGGAAGTGGGATTTTATCGACATGATCAATGGGGGTTTGCTTGCGTTGCTGACGAGGTTCAGTATCAGGGTCTTCAACGAAGGGGGTGTTCTCGGGTTCCGGCTCCACCTCTATTCGACAAACAACACAAACATCGAAACAATAATAAGACAATGCTCGAACACATGAGTTGAAGGTTTAAACTTTATGTATGTGTCACTGATGTGTGAATTATTCCAATTAAAAGGAGTGTATTGCATTTGAAATGCAAATTCAAACTCCAATTTGAATTTCAAAATAATGCATATGCAATGTTGCCACTGTTCACCCAATTTTATTTGTTCAAACATGAAAACAGATTGCATATTCAGAATCCTTGCATTTTTCTGATAATTTTACATATATTATATGTTTAATTTGGAGTTAAAATGAATTAGTTATGAATTTCCAAAGTTTAAGCTATTTTCTAGAATTTCTGAATATTCTTTAAATTGGAAAAAGAGTTTATTGCGTCACTGTAATGTCATGCTGGCGTCAGGGGTTTGACTCTGGTCAAACTGACCTGTAGGCCAGGGCTGTCATTGACTCAGTGTTAACTCCCGAATTGTTTTAATTAACAGTGGGTTAATTAGGGGCTAGAGCCCACGTGTAAGTGTCTCTGAGGGGGGATTAGCACTTAAGCTAATGACGTCCACGTCATATCGCAGGTGGCTAGTCGCCAGTGACCAAATCCGTGGCGGCACTGCTCGGGTTCTCGATTCCGGCCACGGTTTGATGCATGGCTAGGTGCGTTTGGAAGCTGGGGGTGTCGCGCATCCATCTGGGCTAGGCTGGAAGGCTGGGGGCACTGGAGGCTTGCCGGCGTTGAGTTTGGCGGCGACAGAACCATGGCGACGAGCTAGATCTTGCTAGGAGGCGCCAAAAGGAGCAGGGTTGGGTTGGTTTGAAGCAGTTGTGCACGGCGCATGCGATAGACAAGGCCGCGAGGTCGTTTGCGTAGCGGGGGCTCGCCGACGACGAGCACAGCGGCTCTGTACTCCGGCGTCCATGGTGATTCGAGCTAGAGGAGGGGAGGGGTGTCGTGGCTTGAGGGGAAAAGCGCAAAGGCTCAACACGGAAGCGACGGGATGGCTAGCGAGCTCGGGGAAGCTCTGGAGGCGACGAGTCGAAGACGGCGAGCTTGCTGGTCTGGCGAGAGCTCGGGGGCGATTGCGACGGCTCAAGTCCAAATCACGGCTCCATCTTCTGCGGGGAGATGAAGTCGACGACGACGAGTACGAGGGATACGGCGGCTTGAGATCTCAGGCATGGTGGCCACCTCGTCCACGACGGTGCGGTCCAGTGAACTTTCTGTCGGCGACGAAATCGAGCGTGGGAGATCGCGAGAGCAGTGGGGAGGAGGGGGGACGAACTTGGCAGGTTCCAGGGCGTCTCCAGGCGCGATTAGAAGGCTCGGTAGGGCGCCAGGCAGGCAGGCTGGTGCTCGCCGGCGTCGGCATGCCCTCCAGCGAGGTGCTTACCGCGCTGGGGGAAGACGACAAGGAGGGTAGGCGGACCTGGACCGGGGGGCGATGAGTTGGGCCGAAATGGCCAGGTGAGTCCCTTTTTCCTTTTCCCTTTCTGAATTCTTTTCTGTTAATTTGTTTGCCTTGCTAATTAAAATAGCTAGGCATTTTATAAAATTCTGAAACTTTTTATATGGCCTCACAATATAATAGGCTAGCCACTTGTAAAGTTTGAACATTTTTACAATTCAAATTATTTGAACTTTAATTCAAATATTGGTTTAAATTTAAATCCATGCTCCTGTTTGAATATTTGAAAAATCCATGAGCATGAGATTGGTCCCACATCACTTGATATGTGATCACACTCATTTAAGGGACTTTTCAAAAATGCAAAAGGAATTTTTGGAGCAAACTTTATTCTGGCCAGTTGAATTAAATTCATCTGGGGGGTGTTCTCTCTCCCATTTCATTTTCTTTTTGAAATTTTTCCATGATGCAAAGTGAGACTTGATCCTAGCACATACCTAACAGAGGGTTCTGACATACTGCCATGTTTAGTTTTAGTTTTAGTTTGTCTTTAGCAAGAGCCTTGGCTTTTGTTTAGTTTGTTTGCTGGAACTCTCTTTAGTTTTCATGTTTATCTTCTTAAGAGAGTTGGTTGTTGCACTGAGTGATTTCTTGTTTTGAGAAGTAGGTAATTGAGGTTGCTATTTAATTTTAGTAGTAACTTGCAATAGTTTTGAGGTATTGATGTGAGTAATGCTTGAACTTTTGGTGTCAAGAGCTCTAGCCTATTAGTGATAGGTGTCGTATTTTGGGTAATCCATGTTTATTTTTGAAAACCCACAAACTAGTTGAGAACTCTAGCTACTAGATGTATCACTACTCTTCTGAGGGTTAGATATTAGAGTACACTCACATACCATCAGTCGAGGATGCGCAAGGATAACCAAACCCACATACACTCCTTCTTGTGGTACTTGTCTCTTTGTGAACCTCCTCATTAGATTGAGAGTTACCGATAATAAGTGCATGAGTTCTTCGGACTAATGTAAGTATTCAAAGTTGACACTTCAACTTCCTCATATTTGCTAGCCTCTCTTGTGCCGTGCATTGCCTCCTTCTCACTCCTAGAGTTGGCGTCCACCTTCGCCGATACATCCAAACCCTTGGGATGATACGCTCTGTCATCATAAACCTCCTTATATCTTTCCTCAAAACAGCCACCATACCTACCTATCAAGGCATTTCCATAGCCTTTTCGAGATATATTTCCATGCAACTTCCACCTCTTCATGACTTGATCTTCATGTCATACATGTTCCTGCTACACTGGCAACGGCATACATTGCATACATCATGATAGCTACATCTTCTTTATGATTTGAGTACCTTGTAATGTCGGGACCCGGGGTTAGCGTATGCAAGACTCGCTACAACACAATCATATGGAGAGCCGAGAATCGTACCCACTTGTCTAAGCAGACAAGGCCAAGCACAGAACGTTCTCGGAAAGCATCGAACGTGAGGGGCATCCCATCCAGGCAGGATGATCAACTGAGATGGGTCCTCATCGTCCGCACACAGGTCTAAATGATATGGGTGGTGAACTCCCATACTCATAGACAAGTCGCCTCAACCATACTATCGATTGTATTATAACCCTTACAAAGACTTACTCCAGCCCGATCACTTAGTCGGGGTCTAGGGAGGGCTCGATCATACATCAAAGTGTGCACGTGACGGAGTCACGAACAATCACATCGCGATGCCCCAAGCTGCGCACATCTAAGGGCCACTTGGTGTATCAAAGACCGCCAGCCAGATCACAACTAAGGTCTCGAAAACCCATACCAAGACATGCATGATATAATCATACACGCAGCACACATGTCTAGTATGAACAGCAGGTATCATTGCAATTCTCTACAAAGTTTACAACTTTATTGATAACTCTTACAGAGTGCAACAGCGATCACAAGTCTGTGATCCAACATTACATCAAACAAGCGGAAGCAAAGTAGGTCTGAGTACAGACAAGTTTAACAAATGGCTTAGAGAAGCCTTATCTATAAACAAGCCCTTCCACGAGGGACCAGTCGTCTAACTGGGACTAAACTAGCTTGGTCTTCAGTCGTCGAGCTCGAGGAAGAATCCACCTTCGGGGTCAGTGGGTTCATCTAAAACATAGAATAAGCAAACGTGAGTACAAAGTCGTACTCAGCAAGACTTGCGTAGGAGCTATACTACTCATGCACATGTATCAAGGTAAAGGGGAGGTGGGGTTCATAAGCAGAAGTGCCAGCTTTGACTTGGCTAGTCCTAAACTACGAGTACCAGACTTGAGGTAAGAAGCGTACACGAGTCCACTACATGTCTCCAACCAAATACACCACTATGTTGCCTTCCTCGACTTCCCACGAGAAAGCACGCCATAGTACTCACGCTTATCTTGGCAAGTTTTATAAGTATCCAGTTCAAGTTGTCTAATAATCAAGCACAATTTTCCAAGCATTCCTTAACCGCGGACGCGACTATTCGAATAGTTTTGTTAACCCTGTAGGGGTGTACTACTACACACACGTGTCATCACTTACCGCCTTTTGTGTGTCACCGTTCAAGAGGTGACAGCGAGGATGCCACCACAACACTTCACCCACAGCTCTGTTCTAGTCCAGAGAGTCGCCTATCTGAGGGGGGTCCGTATGGAAGTCCGACCGAGGTTCCAGTACAGCCTCAAACGATGTGTGCAGGGTCCCAAGCCGGTCTTCAAAAGTCGTTCATCCACTTCGCAGACCGTGCCACAGCCCTACCAGAACTCTGAACTACTGCGACTTCTGGGGTTCAAACGGGGTGAGGTACTAGGATGAGAGGGTTCAGTGAGCCCAATGTGTGGTTGCACTCTTCTTCTTGGATCACCACACAAGAACTCGGACTTAAGGCGGTGTTCAACGTGACAACCCACTGTGTACTCCTACACAGCCTCTCATCGTTCACCTAGTATTAGGGTAGATTCACCAACACATTTCCACCATCATCAACATGATCACTACCATCCCGACTCACAAAAGAGTAACCTCGTTGTAACTCTAAGCATGCAATAAGCAGTAACAGTTGTAGGGGCCACATGATATCAACCAACTCCTACATCTGCTAGGATTGTGGTTTGCTTACTACTGTGACAAAATTATAGGTCATGCAAAGGAATAGGTTCAGCTATGCGGTAGAAACGTATCATGGTTATCATCCTAAACGATGCATAAGCGAGACTGAGAGGGAAGTGGGATTTTATCGACATGATCAATGGGGGTTTGCTTGCCTTGCTGTCGAGGTTCACACACGGTGTCTTCAACGAAGGGGGTGGTCTCGGGTTCCGGCTCCACCTCTATTCGACAAACAAAAAACATCGAAGCATAATAAGTACAATGCACAAACACATGAGTTGAAGGTTGAAACTTGATCTATGTGTCACTGATGTGTGAGTTATTCCAATTAAAAGGAGTGTATTGCATTTGAACTGCAAATTCAAACTCCATTTGATTTATCGATGAATTTCAAATTCATTTGAATGCATGAATGTTCATTTTAAATGGATGAGCATGAAGTGATGTTGTAAAGGTGAGGTAAAGTCTCTGATGTGTGGATGAAACCATTTAAAAGAAGTGTGTTATAAAGTCATTTGCAAAATCACTCCAAATTTGAATTCAAATTAAATGCATATGGATGTTTGCCACTGTTCACCCAATTTAAATTGGTCAAACATGAAAACAAAGTCCATATTCAGAATCCTTGCATTTTTTTGATAATTTTAGACATATTATTTGTCCAATTTGGAGTTAATATGAATTTTCTATGATTTATTGAAGTTTAAACTATTTTCTAGAACTTCTCTGATTCTTTTAAAAAGAAAACCATTACTGCATCAGCATGACGTAAGGGGAACGTGGGGGGTGTGCTGACAGGTGGGCCAAGGCTGTCAGTGACTGGGTTAACTAACCCGGTTTGTTTTAAACTAACTAGGGGGATTAGGGGGCCCTGGGCCCCATTGTCAGTGGCTGTGGGTGGGGGTTAGTGGGGGATTAGGCCTAATCGGTCGGCGGCTTGTCGCCGGCGGCTCTGTACGCGGCGGCGCTGCGCCGGAATCACGTTCCCGGGCACCAATCCATGCGCCAAGGGCACCAGAAGATGGCCCGTGACGAGCCGCATCGCCTGCGCTACTCGGGCGTCGTCGGGGAGGCTCCAGACGACGTCGGCTTCAACCATGGCGGCGGCCGGAGCTACGGGTTTGGGCGGCGCTTGCAAAATGGGCACGGGGCGATGCGTGTGTGGGTGCGTTGGGCTGCTGGGGGCTCTAGGAGCGTCATAGACATGCTGGGGGAGACGGAGGCGCACGGGAGCACGCGTTTGGTCACCCACGACGGCGACGGAGCTCGGCTCCCATGGCGGAATGGCACAGAGGGCGATAGGGGCTTGGATGGGTTAGGGAAATCGCTCACCGTGGCGTTAGGAACACGATGGGGCAGTCGATGGAGACGGGATGGCTCGACGGCGAGGTAATCGACGGAGGAATTTTTGCGGTGGCCGGAGCACGGTGGTGAAGATGACGTCGCGTCTAGAGCTTCGTTGCTCGATTAGCTGCACAGTTCGACAGAGAAGACGATGGCGGAGCGATTGGGCACGGTCGTGCAGCCTCTCGTCGTCGTTGGCCGCGCGTGGGCGTCGTCGTACTCCGGCGAGCTTCACTGTCGTCTTCGATTCCGGCGGAGGAGGGAGGGGAACTTGCTCTGGAGAGGGGGAAATGAACGGGCGCGTCTTCCAGATGTTCCACGACATGGAGATAGACTCGGGGAAGGCCTGGCGCGTCGGCGGCGTCGCGGTGGCAGTCGCTGCCCCCGGCATGCTCGACAGCGAGCTGCTTGGGGTAGACGACAAGGGACTTGGCGGGCTGGGCCAGGCTAGTGGGCTGCGGGGCGACAAGTTGGGCCTCTTTGCCCAGGTAAGTCTTTTGCTCTTTTCTTTTCTTTTCTTTTTATTTTTCTGTTATTTGTTTTTCTATGCTAAAAAAATAGCTAGGCCATTTATTTAATGCTCAAAATTTATATATGGACTTACATGACCAGTAGCTAGTCATTCCCAAGTTTCGAACATTTTCTAAATTAAAATTATTTGAATTCAAATTCAAATAGGGGTATTTGATTAATTCCAAGGTCCTGTTTGAATATTTGAAAAAATCCATGAGCATGGGATTGCTACCACACCACTTGATATGTGATCACACTCATTTATGGGAGTTTTAAAAAATGCAAAAGAGTTTTTGGAGTAACTTTATTCTGGCCATTTGAATTAAATTCATCTGGGGGGTTTCTTCTCCCATTTCAATTTCTTTTTGAAATTTTTAACATGATGCAAAGTTACTTGCTAACCCTAGCACATACCTAAGAGAGGGTTGTGACAACTCGCCCCCACTCAAAAGAATCTCGTCCCGAGATTCAGAAGTCTGCGGGAGGAAGGAGGGGTACTCGGCACTGAGACGGTCTTCTCTTTCCCACGTGGCTTCTCTCTCAGAGTGGTGTGACCATTGCACTTTGAGGAACTTGATCTTCTGACGGCAAGTGACACGCTCTGCTGAATCAAGAATACGAACGGGGTATTCTCGATAAGAAAGGTCATCTTGGAGATCAAGCGTTTCATGGTCTACTTCGCCGATGGGGTCCTTGAAGCAACGCCTGAGTTGTGACACATGGAATACATCATGTACTCGGGAAAGGTGCGGGGGTAGTTCAAGTTGGTAGGCAACTTCTCCACGTTTAGCAAGAATGCGGAAAGGTCCAATGTAACGTGGGGCCAACTTGCCTTTGATACCGAATCGTTGGGTTCCCTTCAAAGGAGTACCCCGAAGGTAAGCCTTCTCATCCAGATTGTAGCTTTCTTGCATATGTTGATGATCATAGTAGCTTTTCTGATGAGACTGGGCTGTTTTCAATTGATCACGAACAATGCGAACTTGCTCTTCTGCTTCCATGATCATATCTGGTCCAAAGAATTGTCTTTCACCGGTTTCTGACCAGTTAAGGGGTGTTCGACATCTTCGTCCATAGAGGAGTTCAAAAGGAGCCATGTTCAGACTATATTGAAAACTATTTTTATACGCAAATTCAGTGAATCGAAGAGACTTCTCCCAATTCTTTCCGAATGAGAAAACACAAGCTCTGAGCATGTATTTGAGAATTTGGTTAACCCTTTCGACTTGACCGCTAGACTGAGGATGGAAAGTTGTACTAAAGGAGAGATGAGTTCCCATAGCATTCTGAAAGCTTCCCCAAAATCTAGTGGTGAAAAGGCTACCACGATCAGAATTGATTTCCAAAGGAACACCATGAAGAGACACAATTCTAGCGACATACAAGTCCGCTAACTGGCTAGCAGTTATAGACTCGCGAACTGGAAAGAAGTGAGCAACTTTGGAAAGTCTATCCACAATAACGAAGATGGCATCATTTCCTTTCTGGGTTTTTGGAAAGCCAGTGATGAAATCCATGTTGACTTTGTTCCATTTCCACTCTGGAATAGGCAATGGTTGAAGAGTGCCAGCAGGTCTTTGATGTTCTGCCTTAATGCAACGACAAACATCACATTTGGCAACAAATCGAGCAATGTCTCTCTTCATCCTAGTCCACCAAAATCTCTGGCGTAGATCTCGGTACATTTTTGTGCTACCGGGATGAATCGAGAGGGGTGTGTCATGGGATTCTTTGAGGATGAGTTGCCTTAGATCCCTATTCTTAGGTACTACCAAACGATTTCCAAAGGATACCGTTCCATTACTATCTGTGGAGAAACATTTAGCAACTCCGCTAGCAATGTTCTCCCTGATCCGGCGAACACCTCGTGCACGCCTTTGGGAAACTATGATTTGATCCTCAAGTGTTGGTTTCGCCACCAAGATTAAAAGAGATCCACGAGGGACAATCTCGAGATTGACCTTTCAAAATTCCTCATGAAGAAGTGGTTGATACTGTTGTAACATGAGGTTGTTGCAATACGACTTATGACTTAGTGCATTAGCCATGACATTGGCTTTGCCTTGGGTGTAAGAAATTCCTAAGTCATAATCTTTTATCAACTCTATCCAGCGTCTTTGCCTGAGATTAAGATCTTGCTGGGTGAATATATATTTGAGGCTTTGGTGATCAGAATAGATCTCACAACGATTACCAAGGAGGTAATGTCGCCAAGTTGTCAGGGCATGAACTACGGCAGCGAGTTCAAAATCATGGGTAGGATAGTTCTCTTCATGTGGACGCAACTGGCGTGAAGCATAAGCTACCACATGTCTATCTTGCATAAGTATGCATCCTAACCCTTGCCGTGAGGCGTCACAAAGGATCTCGAAATCCTTCTTGGTGTCTGGAGGCGCAAGTACGGGTGCAGAAGTCAATCTTCTTTTTAGCTCTTGAAAGCTTTCCTCGCACTTGGGAGTCCATTGGAATTTCTTATCTTTCTTGAGGAGTTCAGTTAGAGGCTTTGCAACTTTAGAAAAGTTCTCGACAAAGCGGCGGCAATAGCTTGCTAAGCCAAGAAAACTCCTAACTTGCTTAACCGATTCAGGTGGAGTCCAGTCAAGGACGGCCTGAACTCTCTCGGGATTCACAATAATGCCTTTTGCAGAAATCACGTGGCCTAAGTAGGTCACTTCTGCTAGCCAAAATTCACACTTGGAGAATTTAGAATATAGGCGATGCTCTCGAAGTTTCATCAATACCAGCTTGAGATGTTCGGCATGTTCTTCTTCGTTCTTCGAGTAGATGAGAATGTCATTGTCGGGACCCGGAATATGCGTATGTAATTCCAGTCACAACTCAATCATATGGAGAGCCGAGAGTCGTACCCACTTGTCTAAGCAGACAAGGCCAAGCACACTCTCGGAAAGCATCGTACGTGAGGGGCATCCCATCCAGGCCGGATGATCAACTGAGATGGGTCCTCATCGCCCGCTCACAAGTCTAAATGATTACGGGTGGTGAAATCCCATACTCATAGACAAGTCGCCTCAACCATATTATTGATTGAATTATAACACTTACATAAACAGACTCCAGCACGATCACCTAGTCGGGATCTCAGGTGGGCTCAATCATACAACGAAGTGTGCCACGTGACAGAGTCACGAGCAATCGCATCGCGATGCCCCAAGCTGCGCACATCTAAGGGCCACTTGGTGTATGAAAGACCGCCGGCAAGAACACAACTAAGCTATCGAACCCCACACTAAGACATGCATGTTATAAACATACACGCAGCATACATGTCTAGTGTAAACAGCAGGTACACATTGCATGAACTCTACAAAGTATATCTTTATTGACTTACACATAGAGTACACAAAGATCATATGACTATGATCCATCATTACATCAAACAATGGAAGCAAATTAGGTCTGAGTACATACAAGTTTAACAAATGGCTTAGAGAAGCCTTGTAAACATACATGCCCTTCCACGAGGGACCAGACTGTTGTCTGGAACTATACTAGCTTAGCCAACATCGAGCTTCAGGAAGGTGACTCCATCGGGGTCCGGGTTCTCATCTAAAACATAGAATAAGCAAACGTGAGTACAAAGTCGTACTCAGCAAGACTTACATCAGAACTATACTACTCATGCTCAAGTTTCAAGGTAAAGGTAGGTGGAGTTTCAACATGCAGAAGTGCTAGCTTTGACTTGGCTAGTCCTGTACTACGAGTACCAGACTTGAGGTAAGAAGCGTACACGAGTCCACTACCAAGTCTCCAACCAATACACCACTATGGATACTTCCTCGACTTCCCCACGAGGAAGCACACCATAGCACTCATTCTTATCTTGCGAGTTTTAGAAGTATCCATTCAAGTTTTCTAATAATCAAGCACAGCTTTCCAAGTAGTCCCTTACCGCGGACGCGGCTATTCGAATAGTTTTGTTAACCCTGCAGGGGTGTACTGCTACACACATGAAACCATCAATTACCGCCGGGATCTCGTCACCCTTCAAGCGGGTGTCGGCAAGGATAATTTCCACCACTTTTACCTCACAGCCTACTCTAATCCAGGAATCAACCATCTGAGTTTCTCACCGCTCAAGAGTTCGGCCGGGTCAACGATACGGACTCAGACGATGCAGGCGACCGAGACGCCACCTTAGCAGATGGTTTTACTATCTCACAGGTCCACCCACATATCTAAATGATGCAAACTTTCCTTCATTCTTTTTTCTATGCATATGCCAAATGGAAAACCCGAACTAGTGACTCATGGACTTGAACTGGGGTGAGTTAGTAGGCTGAGCGGGGGTCCATGTGCCCAACATGTGGTAGTACTCTTTGTCTTGGGTCACCACACAAGAACTCGGGCTTAGGGAGGTGTTCAACAAGACAACCCACTGTGTACTCCTACACAGACTCTCATCGTTCACCTTTGTTTAGGGTGGATTCACCAACACGTTAGCAACAACAACACTGTGAACATTCCATCCCGACTCACAATCAAAGTAACCTCATTGTATCACTAAGCAGCAATAAGCAGTAACAGTTGCAGGGGCCACATGCTCATCATTCAACTCCTATATCTGCTAGGATTGTGGTTTGCTTAATACGGTGACAAAAAGATAGGTCATGCATCGGAATGGGTTCAACTATGCTAAGGAATGTGTCTCGGTGATCTCCTAAACATGCATAAGTGAGACTGAGAAGGAAGTAGGATTTTATAGACATGATCAATGGGGTTTTCTTGCCTTGCTGACGATACACTGGTTTATCGAACTTCTGCTTCAGGGGGTGACCTCCGTCTTGGAAACACTGTGACCGAAGCAATCATCAACGAAGGGGGGCAACATCAAATTAAAATGCACAAGCACAGGATATACTTGTCCATGAGGTACATGGTACTGGTTTGTTGACAATTCAATTTAATTGAAGTGTATTGCAAAGGATTTGCAAATTCAAACTTCAAATTAAGCCATATGCACATTTGCTAATGTTCCCCCATTTTAAAATGGTCAAACATGAAAACAAATTGCATATTCTTAATCCTTGCATTTTTCTGATAATTTTTCATATATTATATGTTCAATTTGGAGTGATAATGAATTAGTTATGAATTGTTGAAGTTTAATCTATTTTCTGTAATTTCTTTGATTTCTTTTAATTAGAAAAGGGAATTATTGTGTCACGCCTACGTCAGCATGACATGGGGGCCTCCCTGACAGGGGGGTCCCACTGGTCAGTGGCTAGGGGTTAGTTTATCTTCTGTTTAAAATTAGACATGGTTTAATTAAGGCTTGGGCCCACTGGTCAGTGGGTTAGGAGGGTGATTAGGGGGTGGGGATTATGCTAACCGGCCGGCCACGTCGGCTCGTCACCGGTGGCAACAAAGTACGGCGGCGTCCTCGCCGGAGCGGGCTCCCAGCCACCAATCGTGGCGCCGTGACCACCAGGAGGATCCGCACGCACGCATGCATCTCCCTGGTGAGTCGAGCGTCAACGGGAGGGGCCAGGTCGTCGGCTGCGACCACCCATGGCGGCGGCCGGAGAAGGTCCACGGTGGCCAGGCGGTTCGGGGTTCCAAATCGCGTGCAACTAGGGGGAAAAACACCAGGGGCTCACCAGAAGCTCAAAGGAGAAGTCGAGGAGGCCGGGGGCTGCTTGGAGACGAGGCAATCGACGGGGACGTGCGACGACTACGGCGAGCTGTCGAGGACGAAAGCGGCGGCTCGAGGTGGAATTAGCGCCTGATCTTCTGCGCGGAGATGTGGAAGACGACGCAGGGGAGAAAGGACACGACCGGGTGGCTTCCTGTTGTCATTGGCCGCGGATGTGCACTCACGGCGGCGACGGTGAGCTCTCGGGTGCGGTGAAAATCCGGCGAGAGAGAGAGAGCTAGAGGAAGCAGGGAGAGGGGGAAAGGACGCGGGGTGAGCTGGGCATCTTTGTTGCGCGAGAAGGAGCCAGGGGAGGCCTAGGGGGCGTGCCCTCGCCGGCGTCGGCATGCTCCCCACCGAGTAGCTTGTCGACGCGGCGGGGAAGACGACAAGATGCTGGGTGGGCTTGGGCCGTGGGGGGACAAGTTGGGCTGGAAGCCAGGTGAGCCCTTTTTCTTTATTCTTTCTTTTTTCTTTTCTGTCATTTGTTTTGTCTTGCTAAATAAAATAGCTAGACATTTTTATAAATCCTCCAAATTTTTATGTGGCCTTTCAATGCATATATCTAGCCACACACAAAGTTTGGGGATTTTTGAAATTCAAATAATTTGAATTTTAAATCAAATAGGGGTATTATTTAATTTCCAAGCTTTGTTTGGGTTTTATGAGAAATCTTGGTGCATGAAGTGGGACCCACTTCACTTTATATGTGATCATGCATATTTATAAGACTTTTCAAAAATAAAAAAGGAATTTTTGGAAGCAATTTTTATCTGGCCTTTTGAATTAAATTCTCTAGGGCTTTTCTTTTCCCCATTTTTGAATTTCTTTTTGAAATTTTCACATGATGCAAAGGGGCACTCAAACCCTAGCACTTACCCAAGTTGAGGATCTGACAGTCATCAAGATAAACTACAACAAATTTATCTAAGTACTCCATGAAGATCGAATTCAACATGCGCGAGAAAGTGGCGGGGGCATTGGTTAAACTGAAGGACATGACGGTGTACTCATAAAGACCATAACGAGTAGTGAAAGACGTTTTTGGAATGTCCTCGTTTCAGATTTTGATTTAATGAGAACCTAATCTCAAATCCATCTTGGAGAAGACAGAGGATCCAGCAAGTTGATCATATAGATCATTGATCCTGGGCAGTGGGTACTTGTTCTTTATCGTCGCTAGATTTAGCGGGCGATAGTCTACGCACATCCTTTCTATTCCATCTTTCTTCGTTACGAACAGAACGGGGCAACCCCATGGCGATGAGCTAGGGCGGATGAAGCCTTTTGCCAACAAAGCTTCAAGTTGGATTTTAAGCTCGGCTAACTCACGTGGGGCCATTTTGTATGGGCGTCTGGAAATTGGAGTGGTTCCTGGCATAAGATCTGCAATGAATTCTACACATTTTTCGGGTGGATAGGTTTAAGGAGTTGGGTTACTAGATGGTTTTCCTGGGGATGACCATGGTGTACTAGGGGTTACAACAGATATGTCGGAGTAGCAAAGTACCCCCAACACGATGGTTAGTGTGGTTCTTCTGGCTAGAAGACATCTAAAGTGGGAGGAAGAGCTGCAAATGAATCACTATAGGTTTCTAGAACAAAACCTACAACAAACTCTAGAGAACTGTCGGGCATGCCACCTAATAATTCATATGGAAAGACAACCGAAATGGAGGGATGGATTTTGCAAATGCATCAGATTATGAAGAAACCTGGAATGACTCGGACAGCATAACGGTAGTAATTATAAGAAATGAAAATTTTCTTACAACATAGAAACAGCACTTACATACGCTGTAAGAAATCAGGAAACACAACAACTCTAGCAAACCGAACACAAATTTCCTACGGCTACAAGGAAGCAAACAACGAGATGTTCTAGTAAGACATAGATGAGCCTAGTCCTATCTTCCCGTAGAACAACATGAGGGTGACTACGAACTCAGAACGATGATGGTAAGGAGAAAAAAGAAGCCTTACGTTGTTCTCTTATATACCCAGAGTAAATATATAACTATAAAAGGCTAGACCCAACTTCGGCCAAGGCTGATAATCCTATAGTTAGTCCTGCTCTGATACCAAGTCTGTCGTGACCCGGGATTAGCGTATGCTAGACTCGCTACAACACAATCATATGGAGAGCCGAGAACCGTACCCACTTGTCTAAGCAGACCCAAGCACAGAACGTTCTCGGAAAGCATCGAACGTGAGGGGCATCCCATCCAGGCCGGATGATCAACTGAGATGGGTCCTCATCGTCCGCACACAGGTCTAAATGATATGGGTGGTGAACTCCCATACTCATAGACAAGTCGCCTCAACCATACTATCGATTGTATTATAACCCTTACATAGACTTACTCCAGCCCGATCACTTAGTCGAGGTCTAGGGAGGGCTCGATCATACATCAAAGTGTGCACGTGACGGAGTCACGAACAATCACATCGCGATGCCCCAAGCTGCGCACATCTAAGGGCCACTTGGTGTATCAAAGACCGCCAGCCAGATCACAACTAAGGTCTCGAAAACCCATACCAAGACATGCATGATATAATCATACACGCAGCACACATGTCTAGTATGAACAGCAGGTATCATTGCAATTCTCTACAAAGTTTATAACTTTATTGATAACTCTTACAGAGTGCACACAGAGATCACAAGTCTGTGATCCAATATTACATCAAACAAGCGGAAGCAAAGTAGGTCTGAGTACAGACAAGTTTAACAAATGGCTTAGAGAAGCCTTATCTATAAACAAGCCCTTCCACGAGGGACCAGTCGTCTGACTGGGACTACACTAGCTTGGTCTTCAGTCGTCGAGCTCGAGGAAGAATCCACCTTCGGGGTCAGTGGGTTCATCTAAAACATAGAATAAGAAAACGTGAGTACAAAGTCATACTCAGCAAGACTTACATAGGAGCTATACTACTCATGCACATGTATCAAGGTAAAGGGGAGGTGGGGTTCATAAGCAGAAGTGCTAGTTTGACTTGGCTAGTCCTGAACTACGAGTACCAAACTTGAGGTAAGAAGCATACACGAGTCCACTACATGTCTCCAACCAAATACACCACTATGTTGCCTTCCTCGACTTCCCATGAGAAAGCACGCCATAGTACTCACGTTTATCTTGGCAAGTTTTATAAGTATCCGGTTCAAGTTGTCTAATAATCAAGCACAGTTTTCCAAGCAGTCCTTAACCGCGGACGCGGCTATTCGAATAGTTTTGTTAACCCTGCAGGGGTGTACTACTACACACACGTGTCATCACTTACCGCCTTTTGCGTGTCACCGTTCAAGAGGTGACAGCGAGGATGCCACCACAACACTTCACCCACAGCTCCGTTCTAGTCCAAAGAGTCGCCTATCTGAGGGGGATCCGTATGGAAGTCCGACCGAGGTTCCAGTACAGCCTCAAACGATGTGTGCAGGGTCCCAAGCCGGTCTTGAAAATTCGTTCATCCACTTCGCAGACCGTGCCACAGCCCTACCAGAACTCCGAACTACTGCGACTTCTGGGGTTCAAACAGGGTGAGGTACTAGGATGAGAGGGGTCAGTGAGCCCAATGTGTGGTTGCACTCTTCTTCTTGGATCACCACACAAGAACTCGGACTTAAGGCGGTGTTCAACGAGACAACCCACTGTGTACTCCTACACAGCCTCTCATCGTTCACCTTGTATTAGGGTAGATTCACCAACACATTTCCACCATCATCAACATGATCACTACCATCCCGACTCACAAAAGAGTAACCTCATTGTAACTCTAAGCATGCAATAAGCAGTAACAGTTGCAGGGGCCATATGATATCAACCAACTCCTACATCTTCTAGGATTGTGGTTTGCTTACTACTATGACAAAATGATAGGTCATGCAAAGGAATAGGTTCAGCTATGCGATAGAAACGTATCATGGTGATCATCCTAAACAATGCATAAGCGAGACTGAGAGGGAAGTGGGATTTTATCGACATGATCAATGGGGGTTTGCTTGCCTTGCTGACGAGGTTCACACATGGTGTCTTCAACGAAGGGGGTGGTCTCGGGTTCCGGCTCCACCTCTATTCGACAAACAACAAACATCGAAGCATAATAAGTACAATGCACAAACACATGAGTTGAAGGTTGAAACTTGATCTATGTGTCACTGATGTGTGAGTTATTCCAATTAAAAGGAGTGTATTGCATTTGAAATGCAAATTCAAACTCTGTTTGATTTATCGATGAATTTCAAGTGCATTTGAATTCATGAATGTTCATTTGAAATGGATGAGCATGAAGTGATGTTGTAAAGGTGAGGTAAAGTCACTGATGTGTGGATGAAACCATTTAAAAGAAGTGTGTTGCAAAGTCATTTGCAAAATCACTCCAAATTTGAATTCAAATTAAATGCATATGGATGTTTGCCACTGTTCACCCAATTTAAATTGGTCAAACATGAAAACAAATTCCATATTCAGAATCCTTGCATTTTTCTGATAATTTAAGACATATTATTTGTCCAATTTGGAGTTAATATGACTTTTCTATGATTTATTGAAGTTTAAGCTATTTTTTGGAATTTGTCTGATTCTTTTAAAAAGAAAACCATTTACTGCATCAGCATGACGTAAGGCTGACGTGGGGGGTGTGATGACAGGTGGGCCAAGGCTATCAGTGACTGGGTTAACTAAACCGGTTAGTTTTAAACTAACCAGGGGATTAGGGGGCCCTGGGCCCCACTGTGAGTGGCTGTGGGTGGGGGTTAGTGGGGGATTAGGCCTAATCGGTCGGCGGCTTGTCGCCGGCGGCTCTGTACGCGGCGGCGCTGCGCCGGAATCACGTTCCCGGGCACCAATCCATGCGCCAAGGGCACCAGAAGATGGCCCGTGACGAGCCGCATCGCCTGCGCTACTCGGGCGTCGTCGGGGAGGCTCCAGACGACGTCGGCTTCAACCATGGCGGCGGCCGGAGCTACGGGTTTGGGCAGCGCTTCCAAAACAGGCACGGGGCGATGCGTGCGTGGGTGCGTTGGGCTGCTGGGGGCTCCAGGAGCGTCATAGACATGCTGGGGGAGACGGAGGCGCACGGGAGCACGCATTTGGTCACCCACGGCGGCGACGGAGCTCGGCTCCCATGGCGGAATGGCACAGAGGGCGATAGGGGCTTGTATGGGTTAGGGAAACTGCTCACCGTGGCGCTAGGAACACGATGGGGTAATCGATGGAGACGGGGATGGCTCGACGGCGAGGTAATCGACGGCGGAATTTTTGCGGTGGCCGGAGCATGGTGGTGAAGATGACGTCGCATCCAGAGCTTCGTTGCTCGATTAGTTGCGCAGTTCGACGGAGAAGACGATGGCGGAGCGATTGGGCACGGTCGTGCAGCCTCTCGTCATCGTTGGCCGTGCGTGGGCGTCGTCGTACTCCGGCGAGCTTCACTGTCGTCTTCGATTCCGGCGGAGGAGGGAGGGGAACTTGCTCTGGAGAGGGGGAAATGAACGGGCGCGTCTTGCAGACGTTCCACGGCGTGGAGATAGACTCGAGGGAGGCCTGGCGCATCGGCGGCGTAGCAGTGGCAGTCGCTGCCCCCGGCATGCTCGACAGCGAGCTGCTTGGGATAGACGACAGGGTACTTGGCGGGCTGGGCCAGGCTAGTGGGCTGCGGGGCGACAAGTTGGGCCTCTTTGCCCAGGTAAGCCTTTTTCTCTTTTCTCTTTTTTCTGTTATTTGTTTTGTTGTGCTAAAAAAATAGTTAGGCATTTTATTAAAAGCTCAAATTTATATATAGACTTACATGACCAGTAGCTAGTCATTCCCAAGTTTTGAACATTTTTTAAATTAAAAATATTTGAATTCAAATAGGGGTATTTGATTAATTACAAGGTCCTGTTTGAATATTTGAAAAATCCATGAGCATGGGATTGCTACCACACCACTTGATATGTGATCACACTCATTTATGGGAGTTTTAAAAAATGCAAAAGGAATTTTTGGAGTAACTTTTATTCTGGCCATTTGAATTAAATTCATCTGGGGGTTTCTTCTCCCATTTCAATTCCTTTTTGAAATTTTAACATGATGCAAAGTTACTTGCTAACCCTAGCACATACCTAAGAGAGGGTTGTGACATGTAAAGTGTTAAAGATCTTCTATACCCTCTTGTAAATTAGAGTGTTGCCCTTAAGTGAGGAAAAGATCCCAAAGTGGACAAAATAAAAGATCCCAAAGAGGACAAATGAGAGTTAAATAGAAAGAGACATTGAGGCCACCAAAAAAATAGAAAAAATAGAAAAAAGAGGGAAAAAAGAGAAAGGGGCAACACTACTATCCTTTTGAAAGATCCACACTAGTACTCCCTCTTATGCTTGTACTCCATAGAGATGATCATGCATATAGCTATGTGGGGACCTTCACACTATAGAACTTGGCTTGCATATTCCAAGGATGAGCCTCCTCAAAAGAGCTCTAGGTCTTCATGAGCGAGCAAGTTAGATGCACCCCCCACTAGTTCCATTGGAGAGCTTTTTAGCTCATATGTGCATCTGTTGCATGGCAATCCCTACTCCTCACATCATATCTACCATTTGGCCTTCTCGCCTATGATTGTCCTCATTGATGAGAGTCTTTCTCACCTTTTTGACTTCCTCCTCCACCATATTCTCTCTTTGTCATCCTAAGTGTCAACTCTCGTGCTTACGCCCATCCATTGCATGAGTGCTCAAAATATCGAAAGGGAGTGGATCAAATTGACTTGTACCTGGCTAGTGGTCTGGGGACGAGTCAAGATAAGATTCCAAAGAATACCAAGTGTGAAACTTTAGTAGATTGAGTTCTCAACAAAAATATTTTTTTCTCGTATCCCCTATCCCCCTTCTTGCACGCAAACACCATTTGGAGACTTTCGTGTCACGGACGCGAGAGCTCTTGCACCTAATGTTCTTTCGTTGCTTGTTTCAATGCTAATATAGAATCTTGCATGTTATGACTTGAATTGAATTATATACCTTGATTGCTTTACTTTTCAAAGTCCTTATATGGTTTCTAGCATGTCACCACAGAAATTATGCTTGTTGTCATTTACCTACTCGAGGACGAGCAGGAATTAAGCTTGGGGATGTTGATACGTCTCAAACGTATCGATAATTTCTGCTCGCTCCATGCATGTTTTGTGTGATATTTCTATGATCTAGATACACTTTCATACACTTTTGATCATATTTGGACTAACCTACTAACTCGGTGCACCCCAGTGTCAGTTCCTGTTTTCTGCTGTTTTTCTATTCTAGGTTTCCCCCATATTAAAAATGCTCCAAGAATTCGGGAAAATCGGATAAAAAATCAGCGCAACGGAGTCTTCCAAAATCACCCAAGTGGGGCCAGAGGGCCACCACCCGGGGCCCAGGCGTCCACCTGGAGCGGCCAGGGGGCGCCTGGACCCCTGGTGGCCCCCCTGGTTGTCCCCCCCCCTTCGCCTATTTATTCTCCGTCACGGGGAAACTCCGGAGACAGAACCCTATTTCGCAAATTCCCCTCTATTCCGCCGTCGCCGCGCTTCCAAGGTCGGGAGCACCGTCAGGACCCTTCCCGGCACCCTGTCAGAGGGAGGATCGGCCTCCGGGAGCTACTCCTCCACCATGGACGCTTCCCGGATGTGCCGTGAGTAGTCTACCTTGGGCCATGGGTCAGTGATCAGTAGCTATGTGATGTTCTCCTCCCCTCTTTGTTCTTCATGGATTAGACCTCGTGAGTTTCCCTACATGATCGAGGCACATATGTAATTCTTTCTGCTTTTTCTATGCTGAGTTTGAAGGGATCTGATGGATTATGAGATTATGTTCAGATTTTGATAGAGTAATATAATTGGTTCTTATCTTTTGTATTTTGGTTCCGAAGTAATTATTGCATGTTCTTCGTTGCCATTTATTGCTTTGGCCAAGTGGTAGGTAGTGACCCCAAGAGGGAAAGTTATGCTCGATTGTGGGTAGATGCCCCCTGATGACACGCTTGAGTGATAGAAACATGAGTCTAGGGGATGTGTTGTGGCCACAAGGGGGAAAACAACGGTGCTTGTAACCGCGGTTACAAGGATTGTTTACTTTACGCAAAATTATTTTTAATGTAGTTGTCTGTTGCTTTGGGTTTACACTTTGGGTGGGGCTCGCAACTTAATACCAGTGAGATGTTCTGGATAGATATCTCAAGGTGGATGATTAGTAGTAGATGCAGATGGATTTCTGTCTACTTGTCTTGGCGTACTTCCCATGCTTTTGAGCCTCTTCCTTTCTTTTGTAGCATAGTTAGCATTGCGGTGCGTTTATAATCCTGTCAATTTCCCTTCTGTAATTTGTTTACCTCGCATAGCATCCTTATCGTCTTTTGGGAGAGAGATATCACTAGTGAACATCACGGGACCTCGGTCCATATTCTCATCACTGTTTACACGCTCATTTACTTTATTGCTTTCTACTTTCAGTTGCTATCATTATCATTATCCTGTGTTTTTTATCATTTGTAAACAACAAGACCGGAGAGATTGACAACCTCTCTAAACTTTGTTGGGAGCAAAGTTAATTGTGTTGTGTGCAGGTCCGCGTCAGGTGCGCCGCTGACACCTACTTATCATCGTCGGAGTCCTACTGGTCTATATTCAACCTCGGTATCTTCACCGAGGGAAACTTGCTGCTACGCTGCATCTTACCTTCCACTTGGGGTAACCAACGAAGGGCGAGAAGCAATCCTCTCTCGCGTATCACATGGTTGTTTGGGTTTATTTGAGAGGCATAAATATGAGGTGGTAGGATCATGCAATCATTCTATCCTATACTTAAGCAAGTGTGCTTAAAGTTATAAGCATGATATATGCTCCCCCTTACCTGTTCAGAAGACGACGCCGAAGGTGTAGTCGATCGCAAGCTTGCATCATCTCCGAGGGTAACCGCAGGAGCACACAAGGAGAAACACTGGAAAGGAAATCGATGAGAAATCATCTATTACTATGAAGCAATCACCAGCAAACAACATCAAGAAGGCAACACGAGACAACGCACAGTATCGCATCTATCGTCGAGATCGGTTACTAACAGGTTAAGTGAGGTATCGGTCACACACGACGATAATGCACATTTATGATGGTTCAAGTTGTTTAGCTACACAACATGAGTAAAGGTTGTTAACATGGCATGTCACAATCATGGCAAGAGGTGAAGCATAAAGTAAGCTACCTATGCTAGTCATTTTAAGTGAGGCAACACCCTAAACATGGCATATCACTAAGTACCCCACAACGATTTAAATATTTGGTACTTTTCTGCCCTAAACCATATTTTATATTGGTTAACAACAGCAAACAATAGCACAATCACAATCTACATGAAATTCTAGTTAAGTTACATGTAAAGAACACCCCAAACGGAGTTACGGTTATTAAGTTATGGCCTATTATATTTTACAGTGGAATGACATGTAAATACCAGGTAAACAACATATAGACAAGTTCAAACATGGCAAAGGAGCACATTTTATTAAACTATACAAAATTCTAAGCAAGTTACATGTAGAAAGCGTCGTGATCCGAGCAACCGTCAAAAACATATCGACATCGCAAAATACTAACACAATTTGTAATTTAATTAACCAAAAAAATACTACTAAGCGTTCTGGGCCGAAATAGCACTACACGGGCCTAACAGGGGGCGGCGCGGATTAACTAAGCTGCGCACAATGCTTAATAAACCATATGGGTCGAGCCCAACTAGAACAGGAAAAAAAAGGCAAGGGGGCGCTCACCTCGGACAATGGCCCAACCGGCGGGGTGGGCGTCGGATAGTGTGGCTGCGCCCGGGGCGGAGGGAAGGCCGGGGGCCGTGCGGTGTTGACGCGTCCCAGACGAGGTCGATGGGCCGTGTGGGCACGCCGGCCCATACGAGCGGCGAGGGCGAGCGGGCACGCCTCGCGTGCTTTGTCCTGCTCAGGTCACGACGAGGAGGAGCCCAGTGGCGGGGCTTGGCGGCAAGGGGCGGCGCGGCAGGAGATGCAGAGGAGAGAGGAGGCACTGGATCCGGGTGCGGCGGCTGCCGGCATGCTCCAAGGCGGCGGGTCGACCTCCAGGGGCGGCGCGATGACCTTTGCTCGAGGGGCAGCCATGCCCATGGCCGACGGTGGCGCTGCAAGGGGGACACAGGCGGAGAAGGTGAGGGAGGAGGAAATAAGAAGAGGAGGGAGAGGGGGCGGTGCGAGCTCACCGGGGTGGCGGCACGGTGTGATGCGGCAGCCGACCGGCGGCCAGCGCTGCGAGTGTCCGGGCGGTGGAGCTCGGGAGGCGGCTCGGTGAGCCTAGATCCGGCCCGGGGCGGGCCGCGGCGGCGGAGGAGCGGGCCCGCGGGGCCCGGAGTAGCGGGGCTGGTCGTGGAGGGCGACGTGGAGCTCTCTGAGCCGTCGATCTCGCGATTCGATGGTCAGAAATGGCTGGGAGTTAGGGTTTCGGGGACAGGAGACTATGGGGGAATTGTTTGGGGCAGATCTAAGGGGTTGGCTGCAAATTGGACTAGGGGAAACCCTAAAATGGGTGGTAGAGAGTGGTGGTCTATTTATAGGCTGACTAGCTGGCGGGTTTACACAAATGCCCCCGGTTTCTCTCTTTCTGATCGCAGGAGTCCATACGACCTCTGATTCGGACGAAACCTCGAGCCACGCGCTCAGTGCGGCGAGCCGGTCACTTCTACCTCACTTCGATGCCGCTCCGAAAACATTTTTCCGACGCCCAATGGAATAATCCGTTTATTAAATAACGGGGTTTTCGTTCCGATGGCGATGGCTGGTCTTATGCTGGACGATGCTCAGGTGAAACCCGGTGTCGCAAAAGGTCGTGTGCCATGGTGGAAAGGTTCGGTCACGCATGTCGGTACAAGAAGGAGGGGAAAATATAATCACCGATTAATAATCGACGAAGCAAATACTGCAAACAATTCTATCAATCAACAAAATAAAGCAAAATTAGGGTGGAATTTCCAGGCTGTTACATCTGCCATGGCGCGCGGAGTCGGATGGGTTGGTGGTTGCCGGGGTGGTCGATGGAGGTGTCGCGTGGCACCAAGTGGTTGCTGGGGCGGGCAGTGGAGGGGTAGCGCAGCGAACGATGGTGGCGCATGGTGGTTTGTCGGGGCGGGCGGCGCGCGTCGTCTGCTCGCTACTTGCTTCTTCATCCCCGGGCGAGACTCTGTTTCCTGGATTAGAGGATAAAGCAGAGGGAGATGGTCTAAATCATAAAGCGGAGGGAGATGGATCCAGGGAGTAACCCCCGCCGAGGCCGTGGTTCGTGGCGATCGGATACCTCCATGGGCGGATCCTCCACACGAGATGGCGATAGGGTTGATCGGGCGATTGGAAGCCACGGGAGGATGATGACAGGGCGGATCCAGCGCCGGGAAGCTGTGGCAGGATGATGATAAGGTAGATCCGGCAGTTGGCCGCCGAGGCACGAGGGTGGCAAGATGCTGCTCTTTTTTATGGTTGGTGGAATTCGTGCCAAATCTAGAGGGGGGATTGTCCCTGGCGACGGCCGGTCTGGTCGGAGATGGGAGGGTGCATCTGGGGAAAGGTGGGGAGGGTGAAGCAACGGCTCGGGGCGACCGCGCCGTGCCGGAGAAGGCAGGGGCGGTGGGAGTTGGGAGGCTGAAGGAGGCGACAGACGTAGAAGAAGGTGGGAGGGAGGATGAGGGAATAAGTGTGTGTGTGTGTGTGTGTGTGTGTGTGTGTGTGTGAATAAAGAATTTCTTTGTTACTACAGTGAGTCTTAAAAGGCATTAATAGAGTACATATATAAGAAAATACCACTATGCGTGTAATGCAAGTATATATGATCATGCCAAAAATAGATTGATTTCCTGGCTTAGGAAAGTATTCAAGTTTTTTTATCCTTCTTCAACAACTTCTACGTCGTATTTTATCGTTGCAAATTGAAACAAAAAAAACTCAAATAAGAACTAGATTCAAATAGAAAAGTATTCAAACACTGGTGGAATTAGAAAAAATTAAGGTACACCATTAAATGTGTTGAAACAATGTAGCCCATGAACGGAATTGTGCATAGGCGCAGTTAGTAGTTAGTTCTAAGTAAGTCAAATCGCAGACGGGCCAGGCTCAAATGCTTACAATGGTTAATAAGATAGTTTTATCCTTAATCTTAAAAAAAAGATAGCTTTATCCTAGCTACGTCAGGAAATTTAAATATAGAAAAAAATGGTGTACAATGTGTTACATCTTAGTTTATTTATAATATAATTAGACATTTTTAAATTTGTGATGAAAGTGTTGTTGCTAAGAGATCATTTTTGAAATAAAAGAAGACAAGCCTTTTTTAAGTTCTCTTTTCTTCACCTCAGCATCTATCATACTACTAGGTGGCGTTGCTAAAATAGCACTCCTATTGTACATGTCTTTAGTCTTTAGCCTTCTTAATACGACATATTGTACTGAATATACAGAATACGCTTTCTTCTTGGAAAAGTGTACTAGCTGCTGGAGTACTATTCAATAAGGACAGAGTCGTCCCGGCGTGTGAACAGAGAAAGCAGGGGAGGGATAGGAGCTCACCGGCGCGCTTGCCGGCGTCAAGAAGAGGGGACAGAGGGGGTGGCGGTCAGCGGGATTGCCCTTGTTGGCCGGAGGGTAGAGCCAATACGAAGTTGAGGAAGGTAGATAACGTGATGGCGAGCCCCTGACTGGGGCTGAGGACGAAGCCACCACCATGAATGCAGCGCTTGCCGAGGGCCGTGGCGGAACGGCGGTGTACGAGGCTCTGGTACGGGTTCCCAACGGTGCTTCGCGACTCCAGAAGGACGCATCGTTGGAGAGTGATAAGCTAGGCGCCGGCGTGGCCGTGACCGCAGAGGCCAAACGCACGCTCTGCCCGAGAACGCAGCCGGCAGAGCGGCGCGTCGTGGCAGACCTAGGACGAAACAGGCGACAATGGAAGGTTTCCAGGAGGCAGTTTCCATGCTGCGGAGCACGGTGGAGCGGCTGAATGCCGGGGCGGAAGCAAAGGACATGGGAGTGGAATGGCAAAGCAGACGCGCACAGAGTGCTCGACGAAATGCAAATAGGTTCAGGAAGAGGAATGGGAGCAAGGGTAGGAAGGTGGAAATTGTTTGAGAACTAGGATTTGTCAACATAAGGATTTTGCCACTGTGGTTTTTGGTTGTAGCTAGATAGGATGTGGAAATTATTTGATTTGAGAAAACACTTTACCACTGTACTCTTTGGTTGTAGCTAGATTGGAATGTAGAAATTATTTGACTCTAGATTTGTCAGCGTAAGCAATTTATACCACTGTAATTATTTGAGAACAACAGGAGGGGAATAAATAAAACATATCCGAAGCAAGACCATCTTGTAGTATCTTAAATAACTTATATTCCATTCATGATACTTTGAACTGACTTCCATAAATACATGACCGTGAGCATAACCATAGATACAAGATTGGCAGATATATAATTAGCAGTACGTACTACTATCTCATCCCCACATTACTAGACTATGTTCTTCTTCAACTCATCGAGCTCCTCTTGCACAAGGCCCACAAGGTCATCTGGGCAGAAAGAGGAAACCCAAACCTCGCCGAGCTCCCTCTCCACCTTGAGCAGCAGCCTGTGGAGCTTGTCCACGCCCTCCTCCTGACGCAGCAACGCCTCTGCAGCAGAACCGATGGACTCGCCCAGCATCTGAACCTGCGGAAGAGGGCAGTACTCGAGGAGGTCCCCGGCGTCGAGGAGGTCGCCCGCCAGCTTGGCAGGAACCAGGCGCGGAAGCTTGTGACGCCGACCACCACGGCGACGAGGGTGGCGGCGACCCGTGGGGGAGACGCTCGGAGCACGAAGTGGCGGCGCGGCGTGATGAAGACCTTTGCGGGGGACGCGGGGGATGCGAACGGGAGACGCGACGTGGTGGCGGGCGGTGGCGGCGGGCTTGCTGTTCAGTGGGTCGGTGAGGTCGATCGCCTCCGTCAGGAGCACGTCGACCTCGACGAGGGCGTCGTGGATGCAGACGATCGGGATGAGGAGTGGAAAGCGCTTGATCTCCCATCCTCGGGTCTTGACCATCTGCCGAAGAACCTCCACGATCTGCTTGCCCTCAAGGAGTGACAGGATCTTCTTACGGGTATGCACGACGACACCTCTCTCGTCGCCGTGTTGCCTCACCAGCTCCTCTACATCAGCTAAGGAATTGATGTTGAACCCCGGCATTGTGAATTGTTGTGGTCGAATCAGAGAAGGGGGATGGATTTATAGAGTGCTCCGGTGCGCATGGAGAGTGGCGGCGATCCGTGTGATGCATCAGATTCACCGTTGATCTCCGAAGCAATGAGCGGTTTGGATTGAACGTTGGTGGGGCCATGAATCCATCTCTGCCTCTCTGCTTGCGCGAGGGCGGGATAATTCGGGATAATTTGGGATGGGAGGGAATTTTAGGAGGGAAAGACCGCCTCTGCTCCGTAATTTTCGAGGGGCGCGATTTGGAATTTTTGATGGGCGCGAATTGAGCAGGAAAGCAGAAACGGAATTTTGGAACGGTGGAAGGGGTCGTCCAGGGTTTTCGGGGAGTCAAAATTGGGAACCGTCAAATAATAATAAATCGGACAATAAATGCGCTGTGTGCTCTGGCCTGTGGCGCTTCGCGGATGGTTGTCCCAAACAAGACCACCTTCCGCCACATAGACTGCCACCGGCCATTTTTTTTATCGCGATATTCACCGAACGTGCGGGCGGCACTCTCTTGGCTCGAACGATTCCATTCGGACGACCTGGCAAACGGTCCGAACAAAATCGTTCGGGCGAGATACTGCAATCGCCCAAACGGCGGACACCCTTCTCGATACAGAATCCCTTCCTTCCCTCCCCTCGCACCCTCCTCCCCGCGGCGGCAGAAAGCGAGCCTCCACCCCGCGGTGGCGTTGCGCGATCGGGAGGCCTAGCAGATCACGCCTCCGCGCCACACCTCCTCTCCCCCTTCTCCTTCCTCTCCCCACCTCCTCTCTTCTCTCCTTTTTTTGCAGCCATCACCATGAATTTGTCATCTCTGAGACCCTAGATTTGTCATGTTTATGTGTGTAGACTTGTCACCTATGCTTATGTTGAACTAATCCAAAATGAAGTTAAAATTGCCATGTCTTAAAATCTAGTAATTTATAAAAATTGTCATATGTGTTACACTAAAAATGTCATCTATGATACACTGAAAATGCAGTTAAAATTGCCGTGAATTATAATATGGTTATACTAGAATTGTCGTCTGTGATACACTGAAAATGCCGTTATTGAGACCTCCTAGAATTTTGGCTAATACTCATATGAAAGGCCTAGAGACATGACAATTAAGAAGGATGACCAAAAACAAAATTGTCATGCCATTTGTAATAAAATTGCCATGCCATTTCTAATAAAATTGCCATGCCATTTCTAATATAATTGCCATGCAACAGTGAATTAAAATGCATCAGCTAGTTTCATAACTCCTGCTAATTGTCGAATCTTAACTTGCCAATTTTCTACCATGTACAGTACAACATGGATTCGGGGGATGAAGCAGACGATTTGTTGCGTAGACAGTCAGCCCCGCAATGATGGGATCCTCAAGACTATGCGTGTTTTATGGGTTTAGGACCTTTGTTGCCGCTACTACAAACAATAGAAGGCGTCTTCTTTGAAAATACTTCATTGGGCGCAAATCCGTGGCAAGCAAGTTGTGAAAATGGCTTTAACCAAATGGCATTTGCTGAAGGACCGAACCTCGGTAAGTGTGACCTATGTGACAATGATTGCATGTTTTTTATTCGTAGCAAAAAATAGAATTGACATGTGTTGGTGCGACCAATAAGTGAATTGTTTGTATGACTAGTATTGCCATCCATGAGTTTTTTGGATAGCCACCTCTCAAATCAATAATTTGCGCTTATGTATGAATGAAAAAATTGATAAAGACTGAAAGTACCTTTTTTTGAACAGGGTCTGCTCAAACAAGTAGCGCACTGCTGAGGGGCGTGGAAGCAGGATCTTCTATGGGTAAGCCATCTATGATACAGTAAAATGCCATGTGATTGTGTGTGGAAATGTCATATATACTTAGGTGAAAATGCCCCATATGCAGCTAAAATTGCCATGTCTAATAATCTAGTAATCAGCAGAATTTAAGCATGTGATACAGTGAAAATGCCATCTGTGAGGCCCTACTTTGCCATGTGTATGTGCATAGAATTGCCACACATCTACTTAAGTAAAAATGCCATAAGCCGTTAAAATTGTCATTTCTAGTAATATAGTAATTACTAGAATTGCCGTCTGATTGTGTGTAGAATTGTCACCGTTACTTAGGTGAAATGCCCCCAAATACAGTTAAAAATGCCATGTCTTAATAAAAATAGTAATTACTAGAATTGTCATCTGTGATGCGTTAAATTTTCCATCTCTGAGGCCTAGAATTGCCATGTGTATGTGTATAGAACTAGAAGAATACCCCGCGCGTTGCAGCGGAAATCTCTATAAGAACTCTACAATGTAAATTGAAAGGGTATTAGATGGATATAAATTAAAGTGGATGACATGGATTAAATGATTGGCTATAATAGTAGATGATGTGGATAGCTTGCATGTTGAGATAGATACCATAATTGCATCTTAGTGGATTTTTTTAGTGGATGACATGGAAAAATGATTGGTTACAATGGTGGATGATGTGGATAGCTTGCATGTTGAGATAGACACCATAAATGCATCTTAGTGGGGTTTTGCTTTATAAGGGATATAGATTTCCACCTATGCTAATGTTGAACTGATCCAAAATGAAGTTAAAATTGCCATGTCTTAAAATCTAGTAATTTATAAAAATTGCCATATGTTATACACTAAAAACGACATCTATGATACACTGAAAATGTCATATGTCTGTAACTGTAATTGCCACCACTACTTACATGAAACATCCATGTGCAGCTAAAAAATACAAAAACAAAAGTGTAACCATGAAACTTACTTGCAGGGGCTCCGGAGCTGTCCAACCAGGTACATGATGGAGACAACAACAATCAAGCGATGTCCAATCGGATAGAACCTTCACGGTGAGAACAACAATGCCCGTTGTCCACAACCAAAACATTGCAGTGCAATTCAATGGGGGGTTCTGATGCAACCGGGACAGGAGGGAGTACGGAACTATTAATGGACGGAGAATAAGAGACTGACATAGAAGAAGAAGAGCATCAAGAACCAGCTGGTGGCCAATAAGTTCAGCAATCAAAATTGGAGCCCATTGCCGCACCAACTCTTGGAATGAAGTTTGAAAGTATTGAGGCTGGTCAAGCTTATTACCAGAGCTACGCCTTGCAGAATGGATTTGCCGCCAACATAGAGTACCGACGCTACAACAAATCAAAGGAAATGACAAGGGGTGAGCTAAGATGCCACAAGGAGAGATCAAATAAGAAAAATATTGCATGTGGTGGTGAAGGCAAAGTAGTTCCCAAACGCAGAGTATGCATCGTGAAGAAAACTGATTGTGAAGCAAAAATGAGGATGAAGAAGAAAGGAGCGTGGTGGGTGGTCTCATTGTTTGTGGAAGAACATAACCATCCCTTGATACAGAAGTACGAACTCGTCAAGTTCTTGGCCGCCCATCGTGGTTTTACAAAACATGAGGAAGATTTCATACGGATGTTGTTTCACTGCAATGTTAGTACTGCAAAAATTATGCAGATACTCGCCTTGATACGTGATGGCAGAGGAAAACTAAGCAGCCTGCCATACATAGTTGATGATGTGGCCAACTTGAAAGCCAAATTCCGAAGAGAGCTCAAACTGGCAGACGTGGAACAAACAATAGTGTACTTCAAGGAAAAAGAAAAAGAGGATGGCGATTTCTTCTACAAGATTGCCCTTGATGGTGAAGACCGTGTGAGGAACATGTACTGGATTGATGGTAAGGCCCGTATAGGGTACAAGCACTACTGTGATTGCATATCCTTTGACGCGACGTACTTGACGAATATGTACAAGATGCCATGCGCTCCGTTCATTGGGATAAACAACCACAACCAGTCGTTGCAGTTTGGATGCGGGTTTGTAAGGGATGAAAAAAAATGGAAAGCTACAAGTGGTTGTCCAGTACATTTCTGGAGTGCATGGGCGGCCTAGCTCCAATGAACATAATCACTGACCAAGACTTCTCAATGAGGGGTGCAATTGAGGCAATTTTTCTGCAAGCAGTTCATAGACACTACAGGTGGCACATATTTAACAAAGCGGAAGAGACGCTTGGATTAGTCTTTGCTGCAAACCCAGAATTGCACCAGGTCTTCGAGCTATGCATCGACCATACTTTCACTCCGGAGGAGTTTGAGAGAAGCTGGTTAGAAATGATCGAAAAGTTCAACATGCAAGAAAATGAGACGCTGAAAAACCTATCAAAAAACAGCAAGTTCTGGGCACCAACATATTTCATGCAATGCTTCTTTCCATTCCTACAAACAACACAGCGCAGTGAAGGATTCAACGTTGTGCTGAAAAGATACGTAAGCCCAGGGAACTCTCTCGTGATGTTTGCCAAACAATACACTGCAATCCAAGAGAAGATACTTGGCAAGGAGTTACAGGAGGAGGCAACTACCACGCTGAAAGTTCAAAAGATGACGACATACAAGCCAATGGAGAGGCAAATGAGCAAGATCTACACTCGAAAGCTGCTCTACAAGTAAGTAATGCAAAAGTAGTTGCCATGGTTTGCAAAATGTTTAGGTAATTATTTGGACACTGGTTGGATAGGGCACAAAGCCATAATGCCATCTAGAAAATGTCAGAAATAAGAAAGCTATTTGGTTATTAATATTTTATTGCTATGATGCACTGTAGTAAAATGCCATGATGGTTTGACATAATTTGCCATGCTGTTCTAATACTAGTTACCATGTTTGATGTTAGTAGCCATCATGTTGAAAAAGTAAATTGCCATGCAGTTTGTAATAAAATTTCCATGCAGTTTGTAATAAAATTGACATGCAGTTTGTAATAAAATTGCCATGCAGCATAAACTGAAATTGCCATGCAGTTTTTAATGAAATTTCCATGTAGCATTAACTGAAATTGCCATGTAGTTTGTAATAAAATTGCCATTCAGCAGTAACTAAATTTACACACGATTTTTTAATGTAAATTTCCATGATGATGTCAAAGTAAATGAAGTGAGAGTGTAAGGTAAGTTGCCATGTGGGCCAGTTGTAAAAAATGTCGTGAGTGTACTAAGTAAATTCCCATGTGGGCTTAATGTGCATTGACATAGAGCCTTTTCATGTAAAAATTGCCATTGCCATGTGTGCTTACTGCAATCTACCATTAGTGTTCAATGTAAAATTGCCATGTGTGACAACTGTAAACTGCCATCAGTGTTCAACATAAAATGCCATGTGTGATTAATCTAACATGCCTTGTATCACATGAGGGTTTAATGTACATATCGTTGACGCATTGACTTCAAATTACCATGTATATGTGGAATACTATACTAAGCATATGTGATTCGTGTCGAACAAAATTAGGTTCCAAAAAGAACTGAAAAAAGCAAGATTGTTCTCCGCTGTGAGGATCGATGAATACACGTACAAAGTGTATGTTATCCCCAACATCTCTGAACCAGAATATTACGAACAAGATGGAGTGGACAACCACATGATGGAATCGTCACAAGAAAGAGCACAAGACAAAGGGTGGACTTTCTACGTGAGAGCAAACATACCTGTAGGGGAGTACTACTGCCAATGCTAAAATTTTGAAAGGGACGGCATGGTGTGCTGCCACATCTTGAGATTCATGGATGTCAACTCGGTGGTGCACTTGCCACGGCATTTCATACGCAGGAGGTGGACATGGGACGCTGACGACGCATTTGCACCGCGTGCCGCACAAACAGTCCTTGCGTTGCATGATGAAAGGCCAAAAGGGAGTATGCCGGCGATACGGCGTGTTATTGATACGTCCAAAACGTATCTATAATTTCTACTTGCTCCATGCATGTTTTGTGTGATATTGCTATGATCTAGATACACTTTCATACATTTTTTATCATAATTGGACTAACCTATTAACCCAGTGCACCCCAATGCCAGTTCCTGTTTTCTGCTGTTTTTCTATTTCAGTTTTCCCCCATATAAAAAGTGCCAGAAAAATTCGGGAAAATTCAGATAAAAAATCAGCGTGACGGAAGCTTCGAGAAGAGCCCGGGAGGGGCCAGAGGGGAGCCAGGGGGGCCCAGGCGGACACCCGGCGTGGCCCCACCCCTGGACGCGCCAGGGGGGCGCCTGGGGCCCCTGGTCCACCTCTGGCTGCCCCCCTTCGCCTATTTATTCTCCGTCACGGGAAAACTCCAGAAGAAGAACCCTATTCCGCAAACTCGCCTCTGTTCCGCCGCCGCCGCGCTTCCGAGATCGGGAGCACCAGAAGACCTCTTCCCGGCACCCTGTTGGAGGGAGGATTGTGTTGGGATACGGGGCAGAAAACACAAATTTTTCACACCTACGGTACCCGAACCCAAGATCTATGCTATGGCGATGTAAGGTAACGGAGGGAATCGGTGTTCATACCTTTGAAGACCGAAAGAGGGAAACGTTCTTGCGAACGTGGTTGGCGTAGACTCAGAACTACGACCTCCCTGTCGTGTAGAAGACCACCACCGGCGAGGATGACTCCCGGCAAACCTCCAGCAACGAAGCAGCACCACAGGTGTAGTGCCTCGAAGAGATTATACACGTACGGCACAATCGATGTTCCTCCCGGGCTCCGAACCAGGCGAGCAGCGGAAGAAAGACGGCTACGGATCCCGACTCCGACAGAGCGACGGCCTGCCTTATGGTGGAGAACTCCAATCCTGGTGCAGACTCCTAACAAGGGGAGTCCACTTCCGGAAATGGAGAAGGAAGAAGAAGGAGATCAATTGTTGTATGGAAAAAGGGGGGTCTACCCCTCTATATAAAGGCCAAGGGGGGGTTGTGATCCCTCTTCCCTCCCCCATGTGGGACTAAACCCCCAAGGGGGGAGGGGTGCGCCGGCCAAGGGGGGGTTGGGCCCCACCCCTTGGCGCCAAGCCCAAGGGGGGGAACCCCCTCCTCCCCTAATGGGCCCCAAGGGCCCATATAGCCTTTTCCATTATTTTTAATTATTTAATAAGTTTTAAATATTTAATTCAGATAATTAAATAATAAAAACATTATTAAAACAATTAAACTTTATTTTGAACTATTCAAAATGTCTGGAAACCATTCCGTCCTCCTCCGGAACTATTCCGGTGATTTCTCCTATTTCACCGATTGATCCCGTAACTGTCCTATGCATCGATTGCCCTTAAGTGTAACACCCTAACGGTCCGAGAAACAGCAGACATGGTCGAGACTCTTCTCATTGACCAATGACTAGTCAGTTGGACCTGGTTACAATCCTTGACAGCCCCTGTGCTTCCATCGAATGAGCTTCGATCGCTTTTGGAAACCGTTAACGATACGACGTAATCCCTTTGTGCTGCAGTACTTTGTTTGTCCGAGGTTTGATCGTCGGTATCCCACATACCGTGTTCACATCTCGTTCACGACAAACAACTTCTCTCGTCCATGATCATTGCATCTCTTGTGACCTAGTCACGTCCTTGCAAGGGGTTGATGCAATATCACCGAGTGGGCCCAGAGTACCTGTCCTGTCATAAGGACTGACAAATCCCGCTTTGATCTATTAACATACTCATCAACCATCTATTTCGGAATACCCAAAGTGCACCGTTATAGCCAGCATATTTCAGTCAGGCGGTGGGATACAAATCAAAGTCTCCTCATAGATCGTGATTACATATGATCGTTACGGTCTAAGGACTAAGCCATACGTTAGAAAGTCATAGCAACGCTGAACTATGTGACTCGATCACATTGCATTACTTTAGGTGGGTGTCTGTCCATCACATCATTCCCCTAATGATATGACCTCATTGTCAATGGACTTAAGTGTCGCCATGATCAGGAAAGCTTGATCAATCAATTGCCCAATGAGATAGTTTACCCGAGTTAAACTACGGACCATGTTTTATACTACACCTGTATTAGTATTTCCAAGTAATACAGTTATAGCACAGTATAAAATGTATTATGAACAAAACGGATATGTGTCAAATATCTTTATTAATTTGTCTCTAGGGCACATATCCAACAGTCTCCCACTTGCACTATAGTAAAAATTACACTAGTTTACATCAGGTATGTATCTAACACCAATGGTCTCTCGGTGTTCTTCAAACTTGCCCTGTGGAAGAGGTTTAGTCATCGGGTCTGCTGCGTTCAGATCCGTATGTATCTTGTGAATCCTAGTGTGTCCATCCCTGACGTAGTCTCGCGTCACATGGAACTTTCAGAGGATGTGCTTGGCTGTAGAGTGAGTTCTTGGCTCCTTCGCGTTAGCAATGGCACCCGTGTTGTCGCAGAAGATTCCCACGGGGTCAGTGCAACTGGGAAAGACGCCAAGCTCGATCACGAACTTCTTCAGCCACAACGCCTCGTTTGACGCTTCGCAAGCGGCAATATACTCCAACTCCATTGAAGATTGAGCGACGACTGACTGTTTGCCGCTCCTCCAGCTAATCGCGCCTCCGTTCAACATGAAAACATATCCCGTCTGGGACTTCGAGTCGTCTAGGTCCGAGCCGAGGCTTGCGTCAACGTAACCCTTTACGGTGAGCTCCTCATCAACTCCTCCATAAACGAGAAAAAGATCCTTGGTTCTTCTCAAGTACTTAAGGATGTTCTTTGCTGCTGTCCAGTGAGCCATTCCCGGATTACTCTGGTAGCGATTAGTCATACTAATGGCCAACGCTAAATCCCGTCTGGTACATAACATAGCATACATGAGAGAACCTATGGCTGAGGCATAGGGCTTTGAGGACATCTCCTCTTTCTCTTTTGCTATGGTTGGGCATTGAGTCACGCTTAATTTGACACCTTTTATAACTGGCAAGAGGCCTCTCTTGGAGTTATCCATACTGAACCTTTTCAATATCTTGTCAATATAAGTGTTCTGACTCAAGGCCAACCGTCGATTAGGTCTATCTCTATAGATCTTAATCCCCAGTATGTACGCAGCTTCACCTAGGTCCTTCATGGAAAATTGTCCATTCAGATATTCCTTCACTTCCTCTAAGAATTTCTTATCGTTCCCTATTAGTAATATGTCATCTACATATAACACAAGGAATGCTACAGAGCTCCCACACAGTTTCTTATAGACGCAGAACTCTTCAACGTTTTGGACAAATCCAAAAGCTTTAATGACCTCATCAAATCAAAGGTTCCAGCTCCGAGATGCTTGCTTCAACCCATAGATGGACCGTTGAAGCTTGCAAACCTTACCAGCATTCCTTGGATCGACAAACCCCTCTGGTTGCGTCATATACAACTATTCCTCAATGTTGCCATTTAGGAATGCAGTTTTCACATCCATCTGCCATATCTCGTAATCATGATATGCAGCTATTGCTAGTAGGATCCGAATAGACTTTATCATCGCTACAGGAGAGAACGTCTCCTCGTAGTCAACTCCTTGAATTTGTCGGAAACCCTTCGCGACAAGTCGAGCTTTGTAGACAGATACGTTTCCGTCTGCGTCAGTCTTTTTTCTTGAAAATCCACTTATTCTCGACGGCCTTGCGGTCTTCGGGAATATCCACCAAAGTCCATACTTTGTTGGTGTACATGGAGTCTATTTCGGATTTCATGGCTTCAAGCCATTTCTCGGACTCGGGTCCCTCCATTGCTTCTTTGTAACTCGTAGGTTCATCCGACTCATCAGCCGAGATTGCATTCACAAGCTGTCCGTAAAACTCAGTAGGTTGACGGACTCTTGATGACCTACGGGGCATAAAAGGTTCCTCTTCATTCTCATCATGATCATCATTAATGTCATGATCGTGATGAATGTCGTTCTGGCCATTCTCCTCAACTCCCACTGTGGAAGATGGTTCCAGAACAAATTCCGTAGCCATTTCAACCAATTGGAGTGATTGGTCAGTTACTTCATCGAGGTCTATTTTCCTCCCACTCAACTCTTTCGCGAGAAACTCCTTCTCAAGAAAGTGTCCCGTCTTGGCAACAAACGTTTTGCTGTCAGACTTGTTGTAGAAGGTGTACCCACAAGTTTCCTTGGGATAGCCCACAAAGATGCACTTATCCGCCTTGGATTCAAGTTTGTCAGGCTGTAGTTTCCTAACATAAGCCTCACAACCCCAAATCTTCAGGTGAGACAACTCAGGTTTAGTGCCATACCATTCTTCAAATGGTGTTGTCTTTACGGATTTGGATGGTGCCCTATTAAGAATATGAATGGCAGTTTCTAATGCATACCCCCAGAATGACACAGGCAAATCAGTATGAGACATCATCGATCGTACACTATCCAATAGGGTTCGATTACGTCGCTCAGCCACACCGTTTCTCTGAGGTGTACCTGCCGGCGTAAGCTGTGGTACTATGCCACAAGACTTCAGATGATTGCCAAACTCGTGACTCAAATACTCGCCACCTCGATCCGATCGAAGGTGCTTGATTTTTCTTCCGAGTTGATTTTCGACCTCATTCTGAAATTCCTTGAACTTTTCAAAGGTTTCAGACTTGTGCTTCATCAAGTAAATATACCCATATTTACTTAAGTCATCAGTAAAGGTCACGAAGTAACGAAGATCATTGCGAGTGGGGACGTTCATGGGTCCACATACATCCGTGTGTATGATCCCCAATAAGACATCCGCACGCTCCATCACACCATTGAATGGAGTCCTTGTCATTTTGCCCATGAGGCATTGTTCACATGTATCAAGGGATCCAAAATCCAATGACTTAAGAAGTCCATCCTTATGGAGCTTCTCCATGCGTTTTACACCAATACGACCAAGTCGGCAATGCCACATCATCATGTGATCTTCATTATTCTTCAATCTTTTGGCCTCAATATTGTTAATGTGACTCACGTCACCATCGAGATTAAGTATGAATAAACCATGCGACTCCGGTGCGTGAACATAAAACATATCATCCTTATAAATCGAACAACCAATTGTATCGGACTTAAGAGAATAGTGGTCTCGCTTCAAGCAAGAGCCACTCACGATGTTCACACTCAACGCGGGTACATAGTAACATTTATTCAAAACTAAAACCAATCCCGAAGGGAGACTAAGATGCTTCGTGCCGACCGCCAAGACTTCAATCTGGCAGCCATTCCCCACGCGCATCGTCACTTCATCCTTGACCAAGCGTCTCCTATTCCTTAGTCCCTGAATGGAATTAGAAATATGAGCGACAGACCCTGTATCAAATATCCAGGATGTGTTCCCGGCGCTTGTCAAGAGAAGATCAACAATATGTATATCAAATATACCTTCGTCTCTCTTGGCGACCTTGCCAGCCTTCTTGTCCTTTAGGTACTTTGGACAGTTGCGCTTCCAGTGACCTTCACCCTTGCAGTAGAAGCACTCCACTCCGAGTTTAGGCTTGGGTGCCTTGGGAGGAGCGGCAACTGACTTGCCATCCCTCTTAGGGCCACCTCTCTTGGCCTTCTCCCGTCCGCTTGACTTCTTGAAGTCAGTGGTCTTGTTGACCATGAAGACGGCGTGCTCCTTCTTGATCTCAACCTCAGCGCTCTTTAGCATGGCGAACAACTCAGAAGGGGTTTTGGTCATCCCCTGCATGTTGTAGTTCAGAACAAAGCCTTTGTAGCTAGGGGTAAGCGACTACACCACCCTATCAACCGCAAGTTCATCTGGAATCTGACATTCCAGAGCATTCAAGCGCTGAACGTAGCCAGACATTTTGACCACGTGCTCACTCACGCTGCCGTGCTCGTCCATCTTTGCTGAGAAGAAGGCTTCAGAAGCCTCGTACCGTTCAGCCCTGGCTTGAGGTGCGAAGACCGCCTTGAGGTCGGTGATAATCTCATATGTACCCATCCTCTCAAAGCGTTTCTGCAGCTCAGCCTCCATGGAGTAGAGCATGCCACTCTGGACAAGGTTGTAATCATCAGTCCTGGAGAGATAGACATTCTTCTCGTCCTGACTGGCATCATCTGCTGGTGCGTCACCTAGTGCGTCCTCTAGTACGTATGCCATTTTGAGGGGAACGAGGAGAATCCTCAGGGTGCGGAACCAGTTGGTGAAGTTTGTCCCATCTGTTTTTAGCTTATCTTTCTCTAGGAATGATCCTAAGTTGAACGAGGGGCGAGGTGCTGCCATCTACAAGGTTGGATTCACAATGATACATATTTAGACTTTTGTTCATAATGTGGAGTTTCAATTTAATCTTTAAAATTCTAGAAAGCTACCACTTAGATAAACACCTCTCAATTTAACTAAGTGATTACACAATCCCAGCCCCCATACCTCCCCCGATATGTACGGCCCAGTATGCGAACCAGGTAGGCCTCTAAGCCAATCACATCAGGCATGTGACTCGTGCTCGACCTTTCGGTCTTCTGTGTTCCAGGCCCGCATCTACATACGTCAATCCTGCCAATCGAACCTTGATGTTAGCTGTTCAGGCAAGGCCATATCTGCATATGCCAGGCTCGCCGAACCCAACCTCATGCGAGCTCCGTTGAATATGTAGGACAACTCCGGTATGTACGGAGCATCAAGCCATATGGGAGAACCTTCCAGGTGGTGCCCATCAAAAGGGAGAACACAATTTTGGTATTGGGAGAGATGGTCCTGTTTCGTGCTACCGTCGATATATCTAGCATACTAGCATAAAACAGGAAGTGAAACTTTAAATCATACTACCTATGATCCCCCTTCATGCAAAGCAAAGTTAAAACGTCTTTCTACTTTAGCTTGTGCAAGTTTTACGTGGCTGCTAGGGGTTTCGAGAGAGAGAACCGATGTCTATCCTGCGAAAAACATGCCACAACACTGTCTCTTATCCGTCTCTATTACACCCCTGTCGGGGCCCTCCGTTGCAAACATCTTCACATCGCTAATGCAGAGAGACAGACACCCCTAGCCACTTTATATGGTACAAGCCATATGTCAAGCGTGGAACCAGTCTCGCGTAAACGCGTAATGTCGGTCGGGGGCCGCTTCATCAAACATTGCCGCAATGCTCAATGAGTACACGTGGGAGGGTAACGAATGAAGATTCGATGCCCACATCCTAGATGTGTTCTATCCGTACAATCCATCTACGCATAGCTAGCTCATGATACCACTGTTGTGATACGGGGCAGAAAACACAAATTTTTCACACCTACGGTACCCGAACCCAAGATCTATGCTATGGCGATGTAAGGTAACGGAGGGAATCGGTGTTCATACCTTTGAAGACCGAAAGAGGGAAACGTTCTTGCGAACGTGGTTGGCGTAGACTCAGAACTACGACCTCCCTGTCGTGTAGAAGACCACCACCGGCGAGGATGACTCCCGGCAAACCTCCAGCAACGAAGCAGCACCACAGGTGTAGTGCCTTGAAGAGATTATACACGTACGGCACAATCGATGTTCCTCCCGGGCTCCGAACCAGGCGAGCAGCGGAAGAAAGACGGCTACGGATCCCGACTCCGGCAGAGCGACGGCCTGCCTTATGGTGGAGAACTCCAATCCTGGTGCAGACTCCTAACAAGGGGAGTCCACTTCCAGAAATGGAGAAGGAAGAAGAAGGAGATCAATTGTTGTATGGAAAAAGGGGGGTCTACCCCTCTATATAAAGGCCAAGGGGGGGTGTGATCCCTCTTCCCTCCCCCATGTGGGACTAAACCCCCAAGGGGGGAGGGGTGCGCCGGCCAAGGGGGGGTTGGGCCCCACCCCTTGGCGCCAAGCCCAAGGGGGGGAACCCCCTCCTCCCCTAATGGGCCCCAAGGGCCCATATAGCCTTTTCCCATTATTTTTAATTATTTAATAAGTTTTAAATGTTTAATTCAGATAATTAAATAATAAAAACATTATTAAAACAATTAAACTTTATTTTGAACTATTCAAAATGTCCGGAAACCATTCCGTCCTCCTCCGGAACTATTCCGGTGATTTCTCCTATTTCACCGATTGATCCCGTAACTGTCCTATGCATCGATTGCCCTTAAGTGTAACACCCTAACGGTCCGGGAAACAGCAGACATGGTCGAGACTCTTCTCATTGACCAATGACTAGTCAGTTGGACCTGGTTACAATCCTTGACAGCCCCTGCGCTTCCATCGAATGAGCTTCGATCGCTTTTGGAAACCGTTAACGATACGACGTAATCCCTTTGTGCTGCAGTACTTTGTTTGTCCGAGGTTTGATCGTCGGTATCCCACATACCGTGTTCACATCTCGTTCACGACAAACAACTTCTCTCGTCCATGATCATTGCATCTCTTGTGACCTAGTCACGTCCTTGCAAGGGGTTGATGCAATATCACCGAGTGGGCCTAGAGTACCTGTCCTGTCATAAGGACTGACAAATCGCGCTTTGATCTATTAACATACTCATCAACCATCTATTTCGGAATACCCAAAGTGCACCGTTATAGCCAGCATATTTCAGTCAGGCGGTGGGATACAAATCAAAGTCTCCTCATAGATCGTGATTACGTATGATCATTACGGTCTAAGGACTAAGCCATACGTTACAAAGTCATAGCAACGCTGAACTATGTGACTCGATCACATTGCATTACTTTAGGTGGGTGTCTGTCCATCACATCATTCCCCTAATGATATCACCTCATTGTCAATGGACTTAAGTGTCGCCATGATCAGGAAAGCTTGATCAATCAATTGCCCAATGAGATAGTTTACCCGAGTTAAACTACGGACCATGTTTTATACTACACCTGTATAAGTATTTCCAAGTAATACAGTTATAGAACAGTATAAAACGTATTATGAACAAAATGGATATGTGTCAAATATCTTTATTAATTTGTCTCTAGGGCACATATCCAACAGATTGACCTTCGGGAGTCTCCTCTCCACCATGGATGCTCCCCGGATGTCTCGTGAGTAGTTTTCCTTGGACCATGGGTCCGTGATCAGTAACTATGTGATGTTCTCCTCCCCTCTTTGATCTTCATTGTTTAGACCTCGTGAGCTGCCCTACATGATCGACGCACCTTTGTAATATTTCTATTGTTGCTATGTTGAGTTTGGAGGGATCTGATGGATTATGAGATTATGTTCAGATTGTGATAGAGTAATATATTTGGTTTTCATCTCTTATATTTTTGTTCCTAAGTAATTCTTGCATGTTCTCCGTTGCTGTTTATTGCTTTGGCCATGTAGTAGGTAGTGACTCCAAGAGGGAACGTTGTGCTAGATTGTGGGTTCATGCCTCCCCGATGACATGCTTGAGTGACAGAAACATGAGTCTAGGGGATGTGTTGTTGCCACAAGGGGGAAACAACGGTGCTTCTAACCGCGGTTACAAGGATTGTTTACTTTACGCGGAGTTCTTTTTAATGCAGTTGTCTGTTGCTTTGAGTTTACACTTTGGGTGGGGCTCGCAACTTAATACCAGCGAGATGTTCTGGATAGATATCTCAATGTCGATGATTAGTAGTAGATGCAGATGGATTCCGGTCTACTTATTTTGGCGTACTGCCCGTGCTTTTGAGCCTCTTCCTTTCTTTTGTAGCATAGTTAGCATTGCGGTGCGTTCATAATCCTGTCAATTGCCCTTTTGTAATTTGTTTACCTCGCATAGCAGTTTTATCGTCTTTTGGGAGAGAGACATCACTAGTGAACATCACGTATCCCGGTCCATATCCTTATTATTGTTTCCACGCTATATTTACTTTACCTCTTTTACTTGCTATCATTATCCCTTGCATTTTACCCTTTGTAAACAACAAGACCGGAGAGATTGACAACCTCTCTGAACTTCGTTGGGAACAAAGTTATCTGTGTCTGTGTGCAGGTCCACGTCAGTTGTGCCGCTGAGACCTACTTATCATCTCTGGAGTCCTACTAAAGACAAACCTTGGTATCTTCACCGAGGGAAAACTGCTGCTGCACTACATCTCAAACCTTCCACTTGGGGTAACCAACGAAGGGCGAGAAGCCATCAAGCAAGTTTTCTGGCGCCGTTGCCGGGGACTCCGAGTGCTAAGATAGGGGAGTTGCACACTACCCTTTACCTTTGTTTTTTTAGTCTTGTTAGTTTATCTTTCAGTTTTTATCTTTGTGTCTTTTATCAAAATTTACAAAAAATTATTTATCTTGCTAGTTGTCATTATGTCTGTTCCTTTTGCCTTTATTGAGACAGAGGTTCTCACCTTTAAACAAAAAGGTGGAGAAAGATTAAAAGATGCTTGGTATAGAATTAATGATTCTCAAAAAAGAGCCACCAAGAAGCAATCCAGTACTATCCTGCTTAGAAATGTTTATGTTGGGATTACTCCTTGAAATAGGTTCATATTAGATACTGCTATCAATGGGAATTTTCTAGAAGCCCCGACTTGGTAGTCTCTTAATTTTATTGAAAATCTTGTTGGAAATCTCCCTATTGCTAGCATACAAGAAGATATAACTCTATCTCACATTATGAAGAAACTTGAAAAGATAGAGTTAGAAATACCGAGTATAACTAGGATAAATGAGTTGGATCGCAAGATTCAAGGGAATTTGAATAGGATTGATAGCTCCATGCTTAAAATTATTAAAACTTTGGAGGACATCAAATCCCGTGATACGGATCTTTCTAGGACAGATAAGATTGAGGAAATCATTAATACTCTAGGAACTACTTTCTCCTCAATCAAACCAAAAAAGGTAGAGACTTCGGCAAGAAGGGAACCTAAGTTCAATTATGTCCCTAAGGTTCCCCGACCTAAAAATAAACCACCTATTGCCAAAGAAGTTGAAACCGTGAAAACTTTGGAAGAAATACCTCTCTTTGATAATTTTATAAATGAATCTTCCATTGATTTTCCGCCTTTTGGTTTTCTCCCTAGAAGTATCTTCATTCGGCCTTTATTTAAAAGACCTCTTAAGACTAGTTGTACAATTGAAGAGCTTTTTGATGATCTTGATAATGATTCGATTGATACAACTTGATTCTTCTTTTTGCATCATGCCTAGCTAATGGCTTTAAAGAAGCGCTTTCGGGAGGCAGCCCGCAACGAATTTAGGTTTTTCTTTTTGCTTTTATTGTGTCTTGATGATTGTTACTTCTGTAGCAACATCATTGTATCTTTATTTTTCAGCTTTGTGCCAAGTTGTAGCCTCCTACGGCAAGGGAAGTAAAAGTTGTGACATGCTGTCCAGAAAACAGATTCTGTCCTCGTGACCAGAAAAATTCCAGAAAAATACCAGTTCATCTTTTTGAGCTGAAATTTTTACACAGTATGCTCTATACAATTACGAAACTTCCGTATGTTCTGAGTTTTTTGATTTGAGTTGCAGAAGTTCCCCTAAAAAATTATTTACTACCTGCTGTTCTGTTTTTCACAGATTCTGCCACGTTTTGTCTCTCATAACTTTTTCAAACCTTAAGCTTGCTTTTTCTTTGCAAAAACTTTTTGGAACTCTTTATAAACAGTAGCTCTTCAATAATATCTTTATATACAGTGGGAAAAATTACTTATTAAGGGTACTAACCTCTCTAATCATCTTATGATGAGTTATGTATGAAGGGAGTTTTCAAGTGTGCGATGGAAGAAGATCCAGGAGTGTCAAGCGCTCAAGCTTGGGGATGCCCCATGCATCCCCAATAAATATCCAAGGAGACTCAAGCGTCTAAGCTTGGGGATGCCCCCGTGCATCCCCTTCTCCATCAACAATCATCGGTTCGTCCTTCGTCTCACTATATTTTTATCACTTCATGTGTTATGTGCTATGCTTGGAGCGTCTCGCTCTTAGGTTTTGTTTTTAGTTTTCTTTATCTTTGCTTGCTGTTCATAACAAGTTAGATCCCGTCTTACTTTGTGTGGGAGAGAAACACGCTCCACTTTCAAAATTTAGAACACATCATAGGATTTTTCCTGCCTATCTTTTTGCTGTTGTGTGTTCTTTATCTTTTCATAACTGCTGCCATGTTAGTTTTAGTCTTAGTTTGTCTTTAGCAAGAACCTTGGCTTTTGTTTAGTTTGTTGCTGCAACTATTTTTAGTTTTCATGTTTATCTTGTTAAAGAGAGTTGGTTGTTGCACTGAGTTGTGTCTTGTCTTGAAAGTAGGTAATTGAGGTTGCTATTTAATTCTAGTAGTAACTTGCAATAGTTTTGAGGTATTGATGTGAGTAATGTTTGAACTTTTGGTGTCAAGAGCTCTTGCCTGTTAGTGATAGGTGTCGTATTTTGGGCAATCCATGTTTAGTTTCAAAACCTACAAAACTAGTTGAGAACTCTAGCTACTAGATGGATCACTACCCTTTTGAGGAGTCGAATATCAGAGAACACTCACGTACCATGAGTCGAGGATGCGCAAGGATAACCAAACCCCCATACACTCCTCCTCGGGGTACTTGTCTCTTTGTGAACCTCCTTATTAGATTGAGAGTTACCGATAATAAGTGCATGAGTTCTTCGGACTAATGTAAGTATTGAAAGTTGACACTTCCACCTTCCCATATTTTGCTAGCCTCTCCCGTGCCGTGCATTGCCTTCTTCTCACTCCAAGATTTGGTGTCCACCTTCGCCGGTACATCCAAACCCTTGGCATGATACGCTCTGTCATCATAAGCCTCCTTATATTTTTCCTAAAAACAGCCACCATACCTACCTACCAAGGCATTTCCATAGCCTTTCCGAGTTACATTGCCATGCAACTTCCACCTCTTCATGACTTGATCTTCATGTCATACATGTTCCTGCTACACTGGCAGTGACATACATTCAATACATCATGATAGTTACTTCTTCTTTATGATTTTGAGTACCTTGTAAAGTGTGAAAGATCTCCTTTACCTTCTTGTAAAATAGAGTGTTGCCCTTAAGTGAGGAAAAGATCCCAAAGTGGACACATGAAAAGATCCCAAAGAGGACAAACGAGAGTTATATAGAAAGAGCCATTGATGACACAAAAAAATACAAAAAAAATATAGAAAAAAGAGAAAAAGAAATAAAAAGAGAGAAAGGGGCAACACTACTATCCTTTTGAGAGATCCACACTAGTACTCCCTTTATATCCTTGTACTCCATAGAGATGATCATTATGCATATAGTTTGGAGAGCTTCTGTCAGAACCCTCTGTTAGGTAATGTGCTAGGGTTAGTTAGTGCCTTTGCATCATGTCAAAATTTGAAAGAAATCAAAGGAAATTCAAATTCAAAAGCAAATGGGAGAAGGAACACCCCCCAGATGAATTAATTCAAAAGGGCAGATAAAAATCTTTTCCAAAAATTCATGTTAGAGTTTTGAAAAGTCTTATAAATGAGTGTGATCACATATCAAGTGATGTGGGACCCACCCCATGCTCATAGATTTTTCAAATATTCAAATAGTGCCTTGGAATTAAAGAAATACCCCTATTTGATTTAAAATTCAAATCATTTGAATTTTAAAAATGTTGAAAGTTTATGAGTGGTTAGTCTATATTATTATGAGGCCACTGTCATTAGGGGTTAACCCCCTGCTAATTGACCCCAGGTCAATGACAGGTGGGGCCCCCAGGCACTTAACCCCCCTGGTTAAGTTTAAACCGTTTCAATTAAACCCATGTGACACTGACACCCCTGGCCCACCAGTCATACCCCCCCCCACGTCAGCATGACCACATGCTGATGCAATAAAAGGATTTAAATGAATTTCCAAATAAAAAGAAATAAAAATAAATCCAGAAATTCCAGAAAATACCCCAAACTTTGGAAATTCATAGAAAATTCATATTAACTCCAAATTGGACAAATAATATATGAAAAATGATCAGGAGAATATTATCTTTCCAAATATGCAAATTTCAACTCTGTTTGAGTTTAATTTAAAATGGAACCAGTAGCATATGTCATTTGGTTTATTTGAATTTAATTCAAATTCAAATCAATTGATTTTGCAACTTGGACCATGGATTTAAGCTACAATTCAACCACACTTCAGAGGCATATCATACATATTTGAAGTTGATTCAAAATGATCAAACTATGTCACATGAAACTTGGCTAAGTTGAATTCAAATGTGGATTTTGAATTTGCATTTCAAATGCAATATACTCCACTTAAATGGAATTGCCTCACACATCAAAACTTATACTTCAAGTTTCAACATTCATTCATGTGCTTGAGCATTGCATTCATATTGATTGCTACTTCGTGCTTTGTTTGTCGAGTAGAGGTGGAACCGGAGCAAGAGGTCACCCCCTTCGCTGAAGATCCAGAACCCGAACCTCGGCAGCAAGGCAAGCAAAACCCCATTGATCATGTCGATAAAATCCCACTTCCCTCTCATGTCTCGCTTATGCATTGTATAGGATGATCACCATGTTACGATTCTACGCATAGATGAACCCATTCCTTTGCATGACCTATCTTTTGTCACAGTAGTAAGCAAACCACAATCCTAGCAAATGTAGGAGTTGGTTGATATCATGTGGCCCCTGCAAATGTTATCGCTTATTGCATGCTTAGTATGATACCATGTGGTTACTGTGATGTGAGTCGGGATGGTAGTGATCATGTTGATGATGGTAGAAAAGTGTTGGTGAATCGACCCTAATACAAGGTGAACGATGAGAGGCTGTGTAGGAGTACACGGTGGGTTGTCTCGTTGAACACCGCCCTAAGTCCGAGTTCTTGTGTGGTGATACAAGATGAAGAGTACAACCACACATTGGGCTCACTGACCCCTCTCAACCTATTAACTCATCCCTTTCGATGTCCAGATGTCGCAGTAGTTCGGAGTTCTGGTAGGCTTGTGGCCTGTATGCTAAGTGAGAGAACGGCTCACCCGAGACCGGCTTATGCACCACGCACACATCGCTTGGGTCCACTTCGGTAAACCGGCCGGGTTCACGATGGTGGTAGCCAACCCAAGTAGGCGGCTTTCTCGGACTAGATAGGCTATGAGGTAACAGTTGTGGTGAGCATCCTCGCTGGCACCCCTTGAATGGTGTCGAGATCAAAGGCGGTAAATGATGGTCATGTGTGTGTAGCGGTACACCCTTGCAAGGTTATCAAAACTATTCGAATAGCCGCGTCCGCGGTTATGGACTACTTGGAAAGCTTAGCTTGATTATTAGATAACTTGAACCGGATACTTCTAAAACACACCAAGATAAGTGTGAGTGCTATGGCGTGATTTCTCGTGGGGAAGTCGAGGAAGGCACCATAGTGGTGTAATTGGTTGGAGAAAGTAGTGGACTCGTGTACGCTTCTTACCTCAAAGTCTGGTACTCGTAGTTCAGGACTAGCCAAGTCAAAGCTGGCATTCTGCAAGTGAACCCCACCCCCCTTTACCTTGATACATGTGCATGAGTAGTATAGCTCCTATGTAAGTCTTGCTGAGTACGACTTTGTACTCACGTTTGCTTAATCTATGTTTTAGATGATGCCACTGACCCCGAAGGTGGCTTCTTCATCGAGCTGGACGACTGAAGACAAACTAGTCTAGTCCCAGTCAGACGACTGGATCCCTCGTGGAGGGCTTTGTGTTTAAATAAGGCTTCTTAAGCCACTTGTTAAACTTGTCTGTACTCAGAAATAATTTGCTTCCGTTCTGTGTTGTAATGTTGGATCACATGTATGTGATCTCTGTGTGTACTCTATAAGAGTTATAAATAAAATGTACACTTTGTAGAGAATTGCAATGGTACCTGCTGTTCATACAAGGCATGTGTGATGCGTGTATGCTTATAACATACATGTCTTTGTATGGGTTTTCGAGACCTTAGTTGTGTTCTGGCTGGCGGTCTTTCATACACCAAGTGGCCCCTAGATGTGCGCAGCTAGGGGCATCGCGATGCGATTGCTCGAGACTCCGTCTCGTGCACACTTTGTGGTATGATCGAGCCCGCCCTAGACCTCGACTAAGTGATCGGGCTGGAGTAAGTCTATGTAAGAGTTTTGAGATAGTCGATAGTATGGTTGAGGCGACTTGTCTTTGAATATGGGAGTTCACCACCCATATTATTAGACTTGTGTGCGGACGATGAGGACCCATCACAGTTGATCATCCGGCCTGGATGGGATGCCCCTCACGAACGATGCTTTCCGAGAATGTTCAGTGCTTGGCCTTGTCTGCTTAGACAAGTGGGTGCGGTTCTCGGCTCTCCATATGACTATGTCTGAACTGTACTTGCATACGCTAACCCCGGGTCCCGACAGACTTGGTATCAGAGCAGGACTGACTGTAGGACTAGTAGCCTTGGCCGAAGTTGAGTCTAGCTTGCTATAGTTATATAGTTACTCTGGGTATATAAGGGAACAACGTAAGGCTTCTTTTTTCTCCTTACCCCCTTCGTTCTGAGTTCTGAGTCACCCTCATCTTGTTCTACGGGAAGATAGGACTAGGCTCTCCTCTGTCTGTTTAGCACATCTCGTTGTTTGCTTCCTTATAGCCGTAGGAAAGTTGTGTCAGGTTTTCCTAGCATTGTTGTAATGCTGATTTCTTACATCGTATTATGTAAGTGCTGTTTTTCATGATTGAAATAAATTGTCATTTCTTACAATTATAGCCGTTATGTTGTCCGAGTCATTCCAGGTTTATCTCATAATCTGATGCATTTTCAAACTCCTTTCTGTTTCAGATGGCAGATCTTCCCCCTCGGCAGATTGTTCGTTTGACCAGGTGCCTCGGTGTGCGTGGCCATCCCGCCATGTTAATCGAGATGATGTCCTATGTGGGATATCGATGGTACCCTGAGTACACCATTGAGGAGCAGTTCCACGACTTCAACCAAACGCAGTTCCACTGCATTGTCAGGATCTACCCGCACCACGTTGGAGTCACCCAGCCTATCCACTTTGGACATGGCATTGGCGTTACCGAGAACATGGCTGTGCAGGATGCTGCATATTCATGTATTACCCTGCTGAGAGAGGAGCACACTATGCTGAGAGAGACTTCATTCCGCTATATCCCAGCTGCACTTCCAGGAGAAGAGGATATTACACCGGACTCTACTCAGATCACTCTGCAGAGGATCCAGCACTTCAGGTGACTGCTAGGTTTGCTAGTGACAGAGATCGTGATGCACGCGCTCTCCGTTTCGAGCTCCACGCCACTCGTGTTCGTCTGTATCGAGCACTGACGCTCTTGGCACCCTTTGTGAGCGTGGGATCAGTTGAGTATGACGCGATCTATCCAGTGAGGACTCAGATGCCTTCTCGAGTTGCTTGGCCCGAGATTGGAGGCATTTTCCACCCCGTGGTCCTTTGCTTCCACCCTACACTGGATCTAGGCCCCATCCTTGCCCAAATGGATATCAGGGTCCACAAGCCTCCGTGTTTTCCGATGGTCACCTCCAGCTACCGGGATATGCGGGTAATTTTATGAGGACTACTATGGAGATGGAGGTGAGTGAGACCGCCTGTGGTCTTACTTAGTGAGGATGTAGTAGTATCCTAGTATATTGTAAGCAAGGTGTCTAAGTTCCAGAGGCTTAGATAAATAATGTATAGGAAGTCAGAGTGCCTCTGAAGGATGTATCATCTTCATCACGTTTGTATTAGCTTAGTGCTTGTACTAAAACGATGTATGGTTTGTATGACAGCTTGTGAATATATGGCTTGTATGCTTTTATCACCATGTTGTCAAGATGATTACTTCCTTTGCTCTGTAATCCTTCCAGTACTTCAATACCTTGATTAGACTTTTCAAATCAACTCTGTTTGACTCTGGTTTTTCACCTTCAGGATGTCTCAAGGAACCCGTGGCCAGATTGGTCGTAACCAAGGTCCTGGGAACGACCAGGAGGAAGGCAACCTTCCACCCCCACCCACGATGGCACAGGTTCTGATGGAAGTGGAGAGGAATCGCCGTGACTCTCACCACCTGCTGGAAGTCATCGCACGCAACACCACTCAGCAGCGCAATGAGCTGGTGTACCTGAATGACTTCATCCGGCTTCATCCCCCGGTTTTCAGTTACTCCACCGAGCCCCTTGACGCTGATGACTGGCTCCGCAACATCGAGAGGAAGCTCCAAGCAGGCCATGTTGCAGATGGAGACAAGGTCAGCTATGCCACCTATCACCTCGAAGGTGCAGCTATCTCTTGGTGGGAGAACTTTCTGAATATGCGCCCCGTTGGACCACCTGCATCTTGGGAGGAATTCTGCACCTCGTTCCGCGAGCACCACATTGCCAAGGTTCTCATGGACCGCAAGCGTGAGGAGTTATGCAACCTCACTCAAGGGAGAAGGACAGTTGACGAGTTCAGTCGTGATTTCAACCGACTTGCTCGTTATGCCACCGAAGAAGTCTCCACCGACTCCAAGAAACAAGAGAGGTTCCGTCGTGGCCTCAACAGTGGACTCCGTCGCGAGCTCAACCTTCATGACTTTGCCACCTTCCAGGTCCTTGTCAACAAGGCCATCAAGGCAGAGGACATGAAAACCCCCAACGATTTCCGCAAACACCCTAGAGATGAAGGATCATCCAGTTCTGGCTCCCAGAAGCGCAAGATCTGGATCCCAAATAGCATGTTCCGCCAGAACAACCCACCGAGGCCATCCTATGTGGCGCCTCGTCCACCCACCCAGTTCCACCCAGCTCCACCCAGCTCCACCAAACAACCCAGCTCCACGCACTGTTTTTGGAGCTTGCTACAAGTGTGGTCATGCAGGCCACTACTCTCGCGAGTGCCCCCAGAACCAGGCCCAGAACCAGAATGCTCCACCACGTGCCGGAGGCAACAACAACAACAATGGTCGTGGCAAGCCACCCCAGAAGGTCTACACCGCCAAACCTGCTCCTCCCGCCACTCGTGGACGTGTGAACCAGATTGCCGCCGAAGAGACTGACGACACCACTGACGTCATTCTTGGTATGCTCCCAGTCAATTTTGTTCCTACTTCCGTTCTTTTCGACCCAGGAGCATCTCATTCATTCATGTCGGAAAGTTATGCACTTCGTCATGAGTTACCCTTTGTTGAGTTGTCCACCCCAATGGTTATTCAAACTCCAGGGTCGAGATGGAAAACTAATAGAGTAAGCCATGGTAATCAAATAGAAATTGAGGGTTTAGTATTCCTTGCTTCACTCATAGCCCTCAAGTCTTCAGATATTGATGTCATCCTTGGCATGGATTGGCTATCAAGACAGAATGCCTACCTGGATTGCAGAGGCAAATCCGTGAAACTCACCCACCCTTCAGGAAAAACAGTCAACTATACCTCACCCAGAACAAGAACCCAAGTGCATTCTTTGAATGTACTTCCCCTTCCCGAACTTGAAGATATTCCGGTGGTTCGTGACTTCCCGGATGTCTTTCCTGAAGAGCTGCCGGGCATGCCACCCGACAGATGTGTAGAATTTATAGTGGATCTTGTTCCAGGAACCGCACCAATTTCCAAACGCCCATATAAAATGGCCGCACATGAGTTAGCTGAGCTAAAAACCCAACTCGATGCTTCGTTGGCAAAAGGCTTCATCCGCCCTAGCTCATCGCCATGGGGTTGTCCCGTTCTGTTCGTAAAGAAGAAAGATGGAACAGAAAGGATGTGCGTAGACTATCGCCCGCTAAATTTAGCGACGAGAAAGAACAAATACCCACTGCCCAGGATCAATGATCTTTATGATCAACTTTCAGGATCCGCTATATTCTCCAAGATGGATTTGAGATTAGGTTATCATCAGATCAGAATCCGAAACGAAGACATTCCCAAAACGGCTTTTACTACTCGTTATGGTCTTTACGAGTACACCGTCATGTCCTTTGGTTTAACCAATGCCCCCGCCACATTCTCACGCTTGATGAATTCGATCTTCATGGAGTACCTAGATAAATTTGTTGTGGTTTATCTCGATGATATTCTCATCTACTCGAAGAACGAAGGAGATCATGCCGAACACTTAAGGCTGGTATTGATGAAACTTAGAGAGCATCGCCTGTACGCTAAATTCTCCAAGTGTGAATTCTGGCTACCAGAAGTGACCTACTTAGGCCACGTGATTTCTGCAAAAGGCATTGCTGTGAATCCCGAGAGAGTTCAGGCCGTCCTTGACTGGACTCCACCTGAATCGGTTAAGCAAGTTAGGAGTTTTCTTGGCCTAGCCATCTATTGCCGTCGCTTCGTCGAGAACTTTTCTAAAGTTGCAAAGCCTCTAACTGAACTCCTCAAGAAAGATAAGAAATTCTTATGGACTCCCAAGTGCGAGGAAAGCTTTCAGAAGATAAAAAGAAGACTGACTTATGCACCCGTACTTGCACCTCCAGACACCAAAAAGGATTTCGAGATCTATTGTGACGCATCACGACAAGGGTTAGGATGCATACTTCTGCAAGATCGACATGTGGTAGCTTATGCTTCACGCCAGTTGCGGCCAAATGAAGAGAACTATCCTACCCATGACCTTGAACTCGCTGCCGTAGTTCATGCCCTAACAACTTGGCGACATTACCTCCTTGGTAATCGTTGTGAGATTTATTCCGACCACCAAAGCCTCAAATATATTTTCACCCAGCCAGATCTTAATCTCAGGAAAAGACGCTGGATTGAGTTGATAAAAGATTACGACGTAGGAATTTCTTACACCCAAGGCAAAGCCAATGTCATGGCTGATGCACTAAGTCGTAAGTCGTATTGTAACAACCTCATGTTACAACAGTATCAACCACTTCTTCATGAGGACTTTCGCAAGCTCAATCTTGAGATTGTTCCTCATGGCTATCTTTCTACCTTGGTGGCGAAACCAACTCTTGAGGATCAAATTATAGTTGCCCAAAGGCGTGCACGAGGTGTTCGCCGGATCAAGGAGAACATTGCTAGCGGAGTTGCTAAATGTTTCTCCACAGATAGCAAGGGAACGGTATTCTTTGAAAATCGTTTGGTAGTACCTAAGAATAGGGAACTAAGGCAACTCATCCTCAAGGAAGCCCATGACACACCCCTCTCGATTCATCCCGGTAGCACAAAAATGTACCGAGATCTACGCCAGAGATTTTGGTGGACTAGGATGAAGAGAGACATTGCTCAATTTGTTGCCGAATGTGATGTTTGTCGTCGCATTAAGGCAGAACATCAAAGACCTGCTGGTACACCTCAACCTTTGTCTATTCCCGAGTGGAAATGGGACAAAGTCGGTATGGACTTCATCACCGGCTTTCCAAGAACCCAGAAAGGAAACAATGCCATCTTCGTTGTCATAGACAGGCTTTCCAAAGTTGCTCACTTCCTTCCGGTTCGCGAGTCTATAACTGCTAGCCAGTTAGCGGACTTGTACATCTCTAGGATTGTATCCCTTCACGGTGTTCCTTTGGAAATCAATTCTGATCGCGGTAGCCTTTTCACCTCTAGATTTTGGGGAAGCTTTCAGAAGGCTATGGGAACTCATCTCTCCTTTAGCACAACTTTCCATCCTCAGTCTAGCGGTCAAGTCGAAAGGGTTAACCAAATTCTTGAAGACATGCTCAGAGCTTGTGTTATCTCATTCGGAAAGAATTGGGAGCAGTCTCTTCCATTTGCCGAATTTGCTTATAACAATAGTTTTCAATCTAGTCTGAACATGGCTCCTTTTGAACTCCTTTATGGACGAAGATGTCGAACACCACTAAACTGGTCAGAAACCGGTGAAAGACAATTCTTTGGACCGGATATGATCAAGGAAGCAGAAGAGCAAGTTCGTATCGTTCGTGAACAATTGAAAGCAGCCCAGTCTCGTCAGAAAAGCTACTATGATCGTCATCATAGGCAAGAGAGCTACAATCTGGATGAGAAGGCTTACCTTCGGGTTACTCCTTTGAAGGGAACCCAACGTTTCGGTATCAAAGGCAAGTTGGCCCCACGTTACATCGGACCTTTCCGCATTCTAGCTAAACGTGGAGAAATTGCCTACCAACTTGAACTACCCCCGCACCTTTCCCGAGTACACGATGTATTCCATGTGTCCCAACTCAGGCGTTGCTTCAAGGACCCCATCCGCGAAGTCGACCACGAAACGCTTGATCTCCAAGATGACCTTTCTTATCGAGAATACCCCGTTCGTATTCTTGATTCCGCAGAGCGTGTCACTCATCGTCAGAAGATTAGGTTTCTGAAAGTGCAATGGTCACACCACTCTGAAAGAGAAGCCACGTGGGAAAGAGAAGACCGTCTCAGTGCCGAGTACCCCACCTTCCTCCCGCAGACTTCTGAATCTCGGGACGAGATTCTTTCGAGTGGGGGCGAGTTGTCAGAACCCTCTGTTAGGTAATGTGCTAGGGTTAGTTAGTGCCTTTGCATCATGTCAAAATTTGAAAGAAATCAAAGGAAATTCAAATTCAAAAGAAAATGGGAGAAGGAACACCCCCCAGATGAATTAATTCAAAAGGCCAGATAAAAATCTTTTCCAAAAATTCATGTTAGAGTTTTGAAAAGTCTTATAAATGAGTGTGATCACATATCAAGTGATGTGGGACCCACCCCATGCTCATAGATTTTTCAAATATTCAAACAGTGCCTTGGAATTAAAGAAATACCCCTATTTGATTTAAAATTCAAATCATTTGAATTTTAAAAATGTTGAAAGTTTATGAGTGGTTAGTCTATATTATTATGAGGCCACTGTCATTAGGGGTTAACCCCCCTGCTAATTGACCCCAGGTCAATGACAGGTGGGGCCCCCAGGCACTTAACCCCCCTGGTTAAGTTTAAACCGTTTCAATTAAACCCATGTGACACTGACACCCCTGGCCCACCAGTCAGACCCCCCCACGTCAGCATGACCACATGCTGATGCAATAAAAGGATTTAAATGAATTTCCAAATAAAAAGAAATAAAAATAAATCCAGAAATTCCAGAAAATACCCCAAACTTTGGAAATTCATAGAAAATTCATATTAACTCCAAATTGGACAAATAATATATGAAAAATGATCAGGAGAAGATTATCTTTCCAAATATGCAACTTTCAACTCTGTTTTAGTTGAATTTAAAATGGGAACAGTAGCATATGTCATTTGGTTTATTTGAATTTAATTCATATTCCAATCAATTGATTTTGCAACTTCGACCATGGATTTAAGCTACAATTCAACCACACTTCAGAGGCATATCATACACATTTGAAGTTGATTCAAAATGATCAAACTATGTCACATGCAACTTGGCTAAGTTGAATTCAAATGTGGATTTTGAATTTGCATTTCAAATGCAATATACTCCACTTAAATGGAATTGCCTCACACATCAAAACTTATACTTCAAGTTTCAACATTCATTCATGTGCTTGAGCATTGCATTCATATTGATTGCTACTTCGTACTTTGTTTGTCGAGTAGAGGTGGAACCGGAGCAAGAGGTCACCCCCTTCGCTGAAGATCCAGAACCCGAACCTCGTCAGCAAGGCAAGCAAAACCCCATTGATCATGTCGATAAAATCCCACTTCCCTCTCATGCCTCGCTTATGCATTGTATAGGATGATCACCATGTTACGATTCTACGCATAGATGAACCCATTCCTTTGCATGACCTATCTTTTGTCACAGTAGTAAGCAAACCACAATCCTAGCAAATGTAGGAGTTGGTTGATATCATGTGGCCCCTGCAAATGTTATCGCTTATTGCATGCTTAGTATGATACCATGTGGTTACTGTGATGTGAGTCGGGATGGTAGTGATCATGTTGATGATGGTAGAAAAGTGTTGGTGAATCGACCCTAATACAAGGTGAACGATGAGAGGCTGTGTAGGAGTACACGGTGGGTTGTCTCGTTGAACACCGCCCTAAGTCCGAGTTCTTGTGTGGTGATACAAGATGAAGAGTACAACCACACATTGGGCTCACTGACCCCTCTCAACCTATTAACTCATCCCTTTCGATGTCCAGATGTCGCAGTAGTTCGGAGTTCTGGTAGGCTTGTGGCCTGGATGCTAAGTGAGAGAACGGCTCACCCGAGACCGGCTTATGCACCACGCACACATCGCTTGGGTCCACTTCGGTAAACCGGCCGGGTTCACGATGGTGGTAGCCAACCCAAGTAGGCGGCTTTCTCGGACTAGATAGGCTATGAGGTAACAGTTGTGGTGAGCATCCTCGCTGGCACCCCTTGAATGGTGTCGAGATCAAAGGCGGTAAATGATGGTCATGTGTGTGTAGCGGTACACCCTTGCAAGGTTATCAAAACTATTCGAATAGCCGCGTCCGCGGTTATGGACTACTTGGAAAGCTTAGCTTGATTATTAGATAACTTGAACCGGATACTTCTAAAACACACCAAGATAAGTGTGAGTGCTATGGCGTGCTTTCTCGTGGGGAAGTCGAGGAAGGCACCATAGTGGTGTAATTGGTTGGAGAAAGTAGTGGACTCGTGTACGCTTCTTACCTCAAAGTCTGGTACTCGTAGTTCAGGACTAGCCAAGTCAAAGCTGGCATTCTGCAAGTGAACCCCACCCCCTTTACCTTGATACATGTGCATGAGTAGTATAGCTCCTATGTAAGTCTTGCTGAGTACGACTTTGTACTCACGTTTGCTTAATCTATGTTTTAGATGATGCCACTGACCCCGAAGGTGGCTTCTTCATCGAGCTGGACGACTGAAGACAAACTAGTCTAGTCCCAGTCAGACGACTGGATCCCTCGTGGAGGGCTTTGTGTTTAAATAAGGCTTCTTAAGCCACTTGTTAAACTTGTCTGTACTCAGAAATAATTTGCTTCCGTTCTGTGTTGTAATGTTGGATCACATGTATGTGATCTCTGTGTGTACTCTATAAGAGTTATAAATAAAATGTACACTTTGTAGAGAATTGCAATGGTACCTGCTGTTCATACAAGGCATGTGTGCTGCGTGTATGCTTATAACATACATGTCTTTGTATGGGTTTTCGAGACCTTAGTTGTGTTCTGGCTGGCGGTCTTTCATACACCAAGTGGCCCCTAGATGTGCGCAACTTGGGGCATCGCGATGCGATTGCTCGAGACTCCGTCTCGTGCACACTTTGTGGTATGATCGAGCCCGCCCTAGACCTCGACTAAGTGATCGGGCTGGAGTAAGTCTATGTAAGAGTTTTGAGATAGTCGATAGTATGGTTGAGGCGACTTGTCTTTGAATATGGGAGTTCACCACCCATATTATTAGACTTGTGTGCGGACGATGAGGACCCATCACAGTTGATCATCCGGCCTGGATGGGATGCCCCTCACGTACGATGCTTTCCGAGAATGTTCAGTGCTTGGCCTTGTCTGCTTAGACAAGTGGGTGCGGTTCTCGGCTCTCCATATGACTATGTCTTAACTGTACTTGCATACGCTAACCCCGGGTCCCGACAGCTTCTCAGCTCGTATGTGCATCCGTTGCATGGAAATCCATACTCCTCACATCATATCTATCATTTGGCATTTCTTGCCTATGATTGTCCTCATTGATGTGAGCCTTTCTCATCATTTTTGTCTTCCTCCTCCACCATACTTCTCTCTTTGCCATCCTAAGTGTCAACTCTCGCGCTTACGCTCATCCATTGCATGAGTGCTCGAAATATCGAAAAGGAGTGGATCAAATTGACTTGTACCTGGCTAGTGGTCTGGGGACGAGTCAAGATAAGATTCCAAAGAGGACCAAGTGTGAAACTTTAGTAGATTGAGTTCTCAACACAAAAATACTGTTTCTCGTATTCCCTATCCCCCTTCTTGCACGCAAACACCATTTGGAGACATTCGAGTCACGGACAGCGAGAGCTCTTGCACCTAATGTTCTCTTGTTACTTGTTTCAATGCTAATATAGACTCTTGCATGTTATGACTTGATTTGAATCTCTAACCTTGATTGATTTACTTTTCAAAGTTCTTTTATGGTTGCTAGCATGTCACCACAGAAATTATGCTTGTTATCATTTACCTACTCGAGGACGAGCAGGAATTAAGCTTGGGGATGTTGATACGTCCAAAACGTATCTATAATTTCTGCTTGCTCCATGCATGTTTTGTGTGATATTGCTATGATCTAGATACACTTTCATACATTTTTTATCATAATTGGACTAACCTATTAACCCAGTGCACCCCAGTGCCAGTTGCTGCTTTCTGCTGTTTTTCTATTTCAGTTTTCCCCCATATAAAAAGTGCCAGAAAAATTCGGGAAAATTCAGATAAAAAATCAGCGTGACGGAAGCCTCGAGAAGAGCCCGGGAGGGGCCAGAGGGGAGCCAGGGGGCCCAGGCGGCCACCCGGCGCGGCCCCACCCCTGTCCGCGCCAGGGGGGCGCCTGGGGCCCCTGGTCCACCTCTGGCTGCCCCCTTCGCCTATTTATTCTCCGTCACGGGAAAACTCCAGAAGAAGAACCCTATTCCGCAAACTCGCCTCTGTTCCGCCGCCGCCGCACTTCCGAGATCGGGAGCACCAGAAGACCTCTTCCCGGCACCCTGCCGGAGGGAGGATTGACCTCCGGGAGTCTCCTCTCCACCATGGATGCTCCCCGGATGTCTCGTGAGTAGTTTTCCTTGGACCATGGGTCCGTGATCAGTAGCTATGTGATGTTCTCCTCCCCTCTTTGATCTTCATTGTTTAGACCTCGTGAGCTGCCCTACATGATCGAGGAACCTTTGTAATATTTCTGCTGTTGCTATGTTGAGTTTGGAGGGATCTGATGGATTATGAGATTATGTTCAGATTGTGATCTCTACTATCTAAAAAAAGGATAACGGTTCCTCACGGCCCCTTCCAAGTGTTTTGCCAACAGTTTCGTCAACCGGTTTATTTTTTTCCAATACGCCTCTTCACCGAGTTTTTCGTCTAACCGGTTTTTCTATCCCACAAAATCTTATTTAAGCACACCTTACCATATATAACTTAAATCACATTAATATCTTTCCATGCATAATTCAATCACGTTAATTAAATATTTCTATATGTTCAATCATATTAATTAAACCTTTTCATGTCACTAAATCACATGAATATATTGTGAGGGACACAAGGATTTATTTTTCCATTGCAACGCACGGGCATTGTCCTAGTAGAGTAATATATTTGGTTTTCATCTCTTATATTTTTGTTCCTAAGTAATTCTTGTATGTTCTCCGTTGCTGTTTATTGCTTTGGCCAAGTAGTAGGTAGTGACTCCAAGAGGGAACGTTGTGCTAGATTGTGGGTTCATGCCTCCCCGATGACATGCTTGAGTGACAGAAACATGAGTCTAGGGGATGTGTTGTTGCCACAAGGGGGAAAACAACGGTGCTTCTAACCGCGGTTACAAGGATTGTTTACCTTACGCAGAGTTCTTTTTAATGCAGTTGTCTGTTGCTTTGAGTTTACACTTTGGGTGGGGCTCGCAACTTAATACCAGCGAGATGTTCTGGATAGATATCTCAAGGTGGATGATTAGTAGTAGATGCAGATGGATTTCGGTCTACTTATTTTGGCGTACTGCCCGTGCTTTTGAGCCTCTTCCTTTCTTTTGTAGCATAGTTAGCATTGCGGTGCGTTCATAATCCTGTCAATTTCCCTTCTGTAATTTGTTTACCTCGCATAGCAGTTTTACCGTCTTTTGGGAGAGAGACATCACTAGTGAACATCACGAATCCCGGTCCATATCCTTATTATTGTTTCCAAGCTATATTTACTTTACCTCTTTTACTTGCTATCATTATCCCTTGCATTTTACCCTTTGTAAACAACAAGACCGGAGAGATTGACAACCTCTCTGAACTTCGTTGGGAACAAAGTTATCTGTGTTTGTGTGCAGGTCCATGTCAGTTGTGCCGCTGACACCTACTTATCATCTCTGGAGTCCTACTGGAGACAAACCTTGGTATCTTCACCGAGGGAAAACTGCTGCTGCACTACACTCAAACCTTCCACTTGGGGTAACCAACGAAGGGCGAGAAGCCATCAGTTATCATGACAAAGAACTTCTCAGAAATAGATGAAGAAGCTTGCAACTGTAACAAAATGAGCAAGGCTATGGAATGACACACCAAGGCTTTGAAGAAAGATCTAGAGACAATTAGGAACAAAAAGCTTGAGGCGGCGATTCACAAGACCCCGCTTGCTGCATCTGCAGCTTCTGCATCTGCTAGCGCTACATCTGCATCGGCTGCTGCATCAACAGGTCTGTCGGTAGCAAGTTCAGACATTGGTTCCGGAGCATCCAACACGCAAACACAAGTCAGAGACCCACCACAGTCAATCACAAAAGGCCGCCCGAAAAAAAAAGATACAAATCATGGCTGGAAATACAAGCAAACCACAGCAAGCCCAAGACAAAGAAAGGAAAGAAGACGACAACTGCTACGTGACTGAAAAACAATTTAAGTGCGTGATGAAAATGAAATTTTAATTGCGATGTGGTTATGATTGAAGTTGCCATCTGTGTGGAATTGAAATTGCCATCTTGGGTGAACTAAAATTGCCTAGTGTGTACGACTGAAATTGCCATCTGAGTTGTGTTGTTGTTGCCTTGGGGACAGAATAAAAATTGCCAAGTCCTATTTTCTAGGTGTATTATTTTCTGACAAGTGTTGAATAATTTTAATTACCATGTTGTTATGATTGAAGTTGCCATCTGTGTGGAATTGAAATTGCCATATTGGGTGAACTAAAATTGCCTAGTGTGTAAGACTGAAATTGCCATCTGAGTTGTGTTGTTGTTGCCTTGGGGACTGAATAAAAATTGCCAAGTCCTATTTGATAGGTGTATTATTTTTTGACAAGTATTGAATAATTTTAATTACCATGTGGTTATGATTGAAGTTGCCATCTATGTGGAATTTAAATTGCCATCTTGGGTGAACTAAAATTGCCTAGTGTGTAAGACTGAAATTGCCATCTAAGTTGTGTTGTGATGATGTTGCCATGCAGAGTAACTAAATATTACCAACTACAGTTTACATTTGCGTGCAACTAGAAAAGAAGTAATGTTCTAGACTGAAAATGCCATGTGGCAAAAAAAACAGGAAAAATGTAGAAATCAAGAGATTTAATTTCAACAAGCTAATACGCATAACCATAGCAGATGGCAATTAACTCAGTACATGAGCACGACACAAATTTACAAACTGATAAACCGTGGTTCGTTGGTGCGTATTAAAAGCAGTCTTTGGTGAAAATGAAAAAGCTAAATCTACGACAACGAGCGACGAGATCATACCTTAAATTCAACCACATGGGAATGTAAGGTAAGAAAGGTCGCGTAGAAATCCAGAGATGGGCTTCACTTGTACTTCTTCACAGCTGCTCGGACAGTGCTCTCAATGAAATCCTTGGCTGCCTCTCGCTTGTTAAAATCAGGGGTTTTTCACCCAATTCCAAGTTAGAACCTTCCTAAGCTCAGTCACGTATTCTGTAGAGACAGAGGGCACCTTGCGTCCAATCCAAAATGCGAGATACTCAAACATGAAGAAACCACAATCATGGCTGCGCAGAAAACAAACAATGAAAACAATAATGGAGAAAGGTCAAAACAAACCAGCACAAGAATAATAAACAACGGGAAAGGTTGTACAATGACGATTGTATGAATAAGGTGACTTACGTGTTTCCTTGCTTCGTAGTCCTGATGTACTGTGTTGGGTAGTTGCTGATCTGAACCTTTGATTTTCCATAGTGCGCATTCCACGTTTTCTTTACTCTGCCGATGAAATATTCGTAGTGAAACCGAAGACTCACATCTGAATCACTGCGTGCAGAGTCCAACACCTCGAACCGTTGGTTCTTCATATTTAAACAAATGGTGTAGAAGTGCCCACATTTGTTATCTGGGTCTTCGGGAGCCAGATTTTGGTGCATTGTGAACATGATTTGCAAGGTTAGAAAAACTATTAGAATAAAAGTTAACAAACTACAAATTTGCAGATGCAAAAAAGTGGATACATAAAGATATAATCTAGTAATCAACAGAATTTCCACAATGTGTGTGTGTAGAATTGGCACATCTACTTAAGTGAAATTGACATAAGAAGTTAAAATTGCCATGTCTTATAATATACTAATTACTAGAATTTCCATCTATGATACACTGAAAATTCCATATGTGAGGCCCTAGGATTGCCATGTGAATGTGTGTATAATTGCTAGATCTACTTATGTGAAACTCGCATATGGCGTTAAAATCACCATGTATAAATATCTAGTTAGTAATAAAAATTTCCATATGTGATACACTGAAAATGCTTTGCCATGTCAAGTAGGGGGAAATTGCCATGGAACAGAACAACTAATTGGCATGAAAGAAGAAATGCGTAAAAAAGTGCCATCTGAAGAAGGGTAAAATTGCCATCTAAAAAAGGGTAAAGTTCCTATAAAAAGTTTCTTAGGGGAAAAAGGTTACTCACGTATTTCTTGAGCGTTAATTTGAAATTGCCTGACTGCGCAAAATGGGTCCTCAGAACTTTACAGAAGTAACTGCCGTCCCAAATATTCGCCGTAACAGAGAAGGGCATGATGATCTTGTCGGGATCTATCTCCATACACTTGTTGATGTGTTATATGCCACATGATACCAAATTTGTCTGTAATCTGCCAGTTGGCTTCATGGCGTCCGCTAGCTCTCCCAAAAGTACAAACGTTGCTGGACAATCTATAATCCTCGTTCTGTCGAAGCAATAACTAGATTGAAAAGCATGTATATAAAGTACATGTAGTGAAGAAGAAAAGGAAAATTGGAAGGAAAAGCAATTACTCTCTGATCTGCTTCATGTGCTTGGCCTGAGATCTCAAATCTCCAAAACGCCTGACGATATCATAGAAATTCTGCATCTCCTTTGTAACCTTATGAATGGGGACATCGTAGTCTTCTTGGACTGCTGGAGCTTGAACCACTCGGGATTGCTTCATGGAACCAGGCGTTGCACTGCTGATAACGTCAGGGGAGGAACTTGAGGCCGCTCGCTTGTGCAAAGATTGCCTTTTCAGAGCGTCTTCGTCAATCTTACGAAGCTGATCTTCCGTTGATGGGGAAACCTCAAATGGTGTTGCTACAAAAATACAAAAAATTGCCATGTGACATGTAATGAAATTTCCATTTCACAATTACTGAAATATCCATGTTTTAAAAAAACTATAATTACCATGTCTAATATATTAAAATTGCCATGTGACATGAACTAAAATTGCCATCTGACGTGAAGTAAAATTGCCATGTGAGAAGAAATAAAATTTCCATGTAAAAAAGGTACTAAACTTGCCATGTCAAAGTTACTAAACTTGCCATGTCAAAGGTAATGAACTTGCCATATCATATGTGATGAAATTGCCAACAGAAAGGGATGCAAATTACCTTGCACTAAAGGCTCTGCAAATTTCACAGCCTTTCTACCTTCCACATTAGGTTGCGCTGTGAGAACTTTTTCGCTCTGAGGATGAGCAAATGAGATGGGCATGGCATCCAGTGGTTCTTCCTCGTTTGAATAATTACCAAAACCAAGATCGAAACTTGGTGGTGTGAAAGCCAAAGGATGCCTCTCTCTGTATATTTCATTGTCGACTGCATGATCGCTTGTTTGTATGTCAGCGACCTTCTTTTGTGTTGTAAGATTCTTAATCAAGCCAGCAGATGGCGCATATGGCACACCGACATCAATTGTAATCTTAGTTGTGCGCTAAATAGGGCCCATAGCAGGCTGGTTGGCAGGCGCGGCATCGGGCTTGGTCGACACCTTGATAGCTTCCGCTGTAACGTCACCTCCTTCTGCAGGATGCCACACTTTGGTCTGCGTGTCAGGGGGTAAAAATGAAGACTTGATAGTAGAATTTTTTGCAGGTTCTGCCATAGTGGATGTTGTTGATAAATTTGAAGCACCCTCAACGGTTGCACCGGCACACTTGTCAGCTGCAACAGCCGCCGGGGTGGCAATAACGGTGCCCTGGCTCCTCCTCCGCACAAAAAAACCATGAGCTTCCTCCGTGTGGGCGATGCTTGCCACAATAACTTCCTCATGGAATAGTGTTGCAGCAGGTACGTATACAACATCACATTTGTTGCGTGTTGGCGCGGCATCAGTAGGCAACTTCTTTGGGGCATTGGCGGTTGGTGCGGCATCGGTAGGCAACTTATTTGGGACATTGGCGGTTGGCGCGGCAACAGTAGGAAACTTCTTTGGAACATTGGAGGTTGGCGCGACAAAGTAGGCAACTTCTTTGGGACATTGGCGGTTGGCGCGGAAACAGTAGGCAACCTCTTTGGGACATTGGCGGTTGGCGCGGCATCAGTCGACAACTTATTTATTGGAAAGGCAGTGTCAGGGGCAACATGTGGCAATGTACCTTCTGACGTTTTCCTCTTCTTAGAAGCCTCTGTGGGGACAACATGTGCCGTAGTGGATGCGGCAAAAGCGTCCCTCATTGACAGCAGAACAGGCACAACCTCCTTCGTGTGTCCTGAAACAGGGTCATCGCTGCTAGATCCGCCTCCCAAACCAGCTGTGACATCTTTTGCAGCGTCAATGGTGGGGGCATCAACAGCCACACAGCTAGACGCATCTACATTGCTGGCCACTGTCGCATCTTAAGCATGGGGTTGCTTGTTTGTTTTGGTTGTTGCCGCAATCTTTTTGGGCAATTTCTTCAATGGGATATTCTTTTTCACTACAACATTATCTGGCTTCTTTGATCTGCAATCCGAACATAGTCATGATGAACAGGTCGCATGATAAGAAGAAGATGAATTGTAAACTTATAAGAATGGGTCCATTCTGCATGGTCATAAGAAGATTATTGTGTAACATGAAAATCTCTTTTTCGATTGAAGTAACTAGTAGTCAATGCGAAATTGCCATGCAATTTGTAATAAAACTGCCATGCAGTTTGTAATAAAGTTTCCATGCAGCATACACTGAAATTGCCATGCAGTTTTTAATAAAAATTGTCATGTAGCATTAACTGAAATTTTCGTGCAGTTTGTAATAAAAATGCCATGCAGAAGTAACGGAATTGACATGTGGTTTTACAAAAGATACAAGCTGAGAAGAACAATGGTACCTCTTCGCAGCCTTCGAATTTGCTTGTCGATCGACAGGGTCACCCATGTTGGACGTTGCTGCCCGAGGAGACGATCGTGTGGCCATACGAACACCATTCGAATTTTTAGACGTTCGGACTACCTGCAAGCCGCGTCAACGGTTTTCATCACCCCGCCAGCGGTCTCCTCACTATAAAAATAGAAAACAAAAAGAAAGGACGAACAATTAGAAACAATACTTGTAGGCAACAAAAATACTAGCTTCTTAACAATGAACTAATGAAAACAAACCTCATTCTGGCAGCAACAGGCTCTACCCTTTGCTTCTTGGTAGCAGCCGGCTGATGAACATCCTAGGGTTTTCTTTCCCTTTTCTCAGTTGCAGTAGGGACGTCACGGTTTGTATCATTGAGGTTGTCATCTGAAACTTGGGGGGACTCAGAAAAAGGGATATTGATATTGAAACCAAAAGAATCTTCTTGCATGTCAGGCAACTCCTGCGAGATGTTGTTACCGCGACGCGAACGACCACCAGTACGCCGATTTGGACGAGCACCAACGGCGCGAGCAAACTGATTTGCTGCTTCATCAGCATCACCGTCAGACATTGAAGTCCACCAGAGCACGAGATTACCGAGAAGTCCGGACATGCCAGACATAAAATCCCCAATGAGGTTCTCCACTTTCCCCTCGTCTGGTAACAATTGAACATACAAAAATGGTAAGAATGTTGTAGCTTAACAGAAAAGAATGGAGAAACAAGGGGAAAATGTAGGTAACATAATAATAGTAGAAGATTTGATTTCAACATTTAACTACAAAATTGCGGTAGGCTATTGTAACAGCCAAAACTAGCAAAATCCAGAAAAAAATTGCACTTTTATTTTTCTCATTGGGGATAATAATTTGCACATTTAATCTTTGCCATAATCCATGTGACATAAAAATGCCCAAGCATTTTCTGATCATGTAGAAGGATATTCCCCTTTTCTTTTCTTTGCTTTCTTTTCTTTCTTCGTATTCCTTGACATTTTTCTCCAAGCCATCCTGTTGATCCCCTCATTGAAATCTTCTGCAAATAATCATGTTTTGCCATGATTTACCCCTTGCCCAACTTTCATGATTTTTTCCTTTTCAGAAAATGGGGTTGAAATTTAAATGGCTTTTAAATTAGTTTAATAGCCATTTTTATTACTTAAATAATATTGTCCCAAATCATTTTCTAAAAATCCTATAATTGCTAAGGATTCATAATCATATTGTTATATGATTTTATAATATCCTTTGCTATTTGTTTTTACTGCCTATTTTGCTCTCATTTTACTAATGAATAAAATGCAAGAATGGCAGAGAGCCATTTGGCCCAACCCTCTCTCAACGCCAGCCCAACCACCTCTCCAATCCCAGCCCAACGGAGCAGCCACCCCCCTCTCCTTTCCACCTCACGTGGAGGTCCCCCCTCTCCTCCTCTCACAGCCATGGAAAAGCAGGGAGCTGGCTGTCGCTGTGGCCAGCCACCTGTGCTTCCCCTACCCCTTCTTAAGCACCTCTTCCCCCTCCAGGAACCCTAGCCCCATTCCCCCAAGCTGCCGCCGCGGTCTCCTCTCCTCTCTTCTTCTCCTCCCTCCTCTATTTCTCTCTGAAACCACCATGATCAGGAGCTCCATGAACTCGTCCTCGACGCCAAGGGAGTTGACGTCCTCCCAACCTTCATGCGCGTCCACAGGACCATCTTGATGGAGGCCGGCATGCTTGCAGCGCGACTCAGCGTTGTCTTCCTCCCCTGCCTCCTCGTCGTTCGCACCTGCATCCTCTTCCCCAAGCCGCGATCGCGTCCTCGCCGTCCTCCACCGATCCCCCACTGTGAGACCCCGACCGTTCCCCTGTCTTGTTGCATCTCTCTCGCGGGAGCCCCGTGCGCCTCCTGTTGCCGTCTTGTTCGTCTCTGAACATCGCGCCCGTTAGTTTCAGTTCGTCAGTTTCAGAGTTGCCCGGTGTCTTTCATTTTTACAGTCCATGTCGTTCTTGACGTGATCCTTGTTATAGCGCAGTGGCCTGAGCTCTTGCTTTCTACCGAAGAGGTGCTGGGATCTAAGGCCCATGGCGCCCCTTTTCTGTTTTGCATCGCGCGTGTGAGCAGGTTTAGATTCGTCACATCGCTCCCCTGCAGCTTTCTTCGTTTCTCAGTTCAGTTTCGTCAGGTTCGCGTTTCTTCAGTTTCGTGTAGATGCAGTTAGCGCCTTCAGTTGATTTATGTTTGCTAGATCTTGTCAGCTGCCAAGAAACTGTAGTGTAGCCTAGTGGCAACGCCCCCATGGTTCTATCAGTGCGGTCCCTGGTTTGATCGCCCACGGGGACGTATTAAAACCCACCCTTTTTCCTGTTTTGTTTTCTTCAGTTGAAGATTCTATTAGCGCCTCCAGTTGTTTCTTGTACATTCGCTTCTGGTTTCTAACGAATCCAAGTGAGTGAGGTAGTGGTGTGGGTGGTCAGGTTGCATCCAGCAGGTCTCGGGTTCAAGCTCCACTTGGGGCTTTAAAACCCACCCCTTTGCCCCCCTTTTCGCTCTGTTTTTTTTGCAGCACAGGTTGGGCTCGGCCCAGCTGCATTTTCTCGCCCGTGGGAGGACTGTTAGCGTGGGCTGCTCGCTAGCCACGCCAGTTTGGCCGAGTTGAGCCTAGGGAAGCTTTCTCCATTATCTTATTTTGGATTAAATTCAAAAGTGATTGAATTGAACCAATCTGCCCCGTTTTGCGTAGCTTGTAACCTGTGCAACCTTGCTTCGAGGCATATCATGTTATATATGTTTTCGGGGCAGAAAAATGTGAGCAAGGTGATGGTGCTGTTCATTTTGCAATATGGGCATGCATTATTTCGGGATATTGCACCGAGTGCCATTCACCAAACCTTTTCCGCCATGTTGCGTTCCATTCATGTAAAGGAACCACCTTGACATATTGTTTCCGTATATGCTTGAGGTGGTCCTGTGTAGCATGTGTGTTGGCCATTCCTTCTAAATCCTCACGAGATACATGCATAGTTCAGTGGATGATATCTTGTGATCCCCATATATTGTTGCTCACTTCATGATCAACAATCCTGTTGCACCACTCGATAATTGATGTTGTTCACCTGTTCCATAGGTGATACGACATCACTTCTCTTCTTCGTTGGCACTCATATCACTTGTTTTGATGCGCCGTAGATCTCGCGATGACCGTAGTTTCTGATAGCGTTGTCCCTCTCCTTATTTTATTGTCTGCCGTAGAATGCATTAGGTGCATCATACACCATGCCATGTCATTGCATCTATGTTTATGTTGAGGAATCCCAACGTGAGGTCTATCTTCACAAGTGGGCAATTCTTATTCATGTCTTGTTGAATCCCCGCATATGCCATTAGCATGCATTATGATAACTTTAACATAAGGATCCTTCGGATCCGTAAGTCACCTACGTAATGCATATAGAGGTTGTCGGTAGCATTGCACCCTTGCTTCCCGATGCTTCATTTAAACTTGCCTATTCTTATGTTCATGCCATGATATTAAATTGACATGCATCATGCTTGACCATGCTTGTTTGCTAATTGCTTGCTTGTGTTGCTTAGTAGTAATAGTATGCACCTTCGTTGCTTGCTTTCCAGTGTTTACTTGTGTGCTCCCGCGGATACTCTCGTTGATGGTGAGAGCTTGCGATGAACTACACCTTCGGAACCCGACTTATCAACAGGCAAGGACTATACATTACTTATGATCCATTCTATTTCAACCAGCGGTTTTCATGCTAGTCTAGGATAGGTTCGATGTTTGATCCTACCACATGTTTATAGCATCTTTCAAACCGATACAGCCATGTCCCCTCCCAGCAAACCTTGTACTGCTATGTTACTATTGCTCGTTGCTCAACCCCTGCTTAGTATGCATGCTTAGGATGCTACGATGTTACCCTGTTACTCCTTGGTTTGGGCTATCACATTATTATGTTTTTGTTGATGATATGCTTATTATAATGTTGACTATATTTGACGAAGGATGGAAGGTCTAGGCTATCCCGCCCCGACGATTTTATGGGGTCCCCTCTTCTTACCTACCTAGCTTCAAACATTTCTAGTGGTGGCCCAAGCTAATTTACCATTTGAAAACCATGCATATATGTCTGTCGGGTAGCTCCTGGCAGGCATCCTTTAAAACAACCGGACCAGTAAGGACATGGTTCCTTGCTGGCCCATTATGACCGGCTGAGGACCCGGTCTCATGTGAGATTAACCGGCAATCCAAACCTAGAGTCATACGGTAGAGACCAGATCGAGAGAGCGACCGGGTCCTGAGCTGGATGTCGACTCACCGGGGGCCACCCGGATTTGTTCGTTGTTAGTTAGAGGGACCCGTCGTTTCGGATCTCTTGGAACTAAATCATAAAATGGTTGCCTATGATGGGTAGCAACTGAGAGAGATGGGCGTGCGTGCGGAGCCTTGTAATGGGAAGTTGGTACACCCCTGCAGGGTAAAATCTTTTCGAGAAGCCGTGTCCACGGTTATGGACGACTTGAGACCTACTCCTTGTTCATAGACAACAACAACTGAGATAATCTTAATTTAACTTGATCGACGTGTGTGTGACTTGACTGCTTTTTCTTCGTCAGGATGCGAAGAGGAGGACAAGGATAGGCTAGGTGTTATGCTTGCGTAAGTAGGTGGATAGCAGACTTGTTGGAGGCGATTTCTCATCGAATGCTTGGTTCTTATCTTACTCTCTAGATCGTTAGCCACTTCATAAATACTAGTGCGGCAGCAACCTCACCACTTACCCCATCCTTACCGTAAACTACTAGTTGTCCTAGAATGACGAGTGATGAAGTCCTTGCTGGGTCAGTTGACCACTACAGTTGGATGCTGAGTACTTCTGTACTCATGATACTACCCCAAACTCTTTTCAGGGTTCTTGATCGACAACAGGTATGGTGGTCGACGTTTCACGTGGAGACTCGACGACGACTAGTTAGGCGGATCCCGACGAAGGTCCTGGACCCGTGTGGTTATGGGGATCGATGTTTTTCTCTTTGCCAGTAGGCATTTGCTTGTAGTCTGTACTCAGACATGTAACTTCTGCTGTTGTATTGTATTTGAGGCAGTTGTATGCCGATTGTATGAGATGTTGTATCTTTGTATCTGTAATGTTGTGATATCATGTTGGAAATCCGGGGCATATGACTTCGTCATATGTCGCGGTGGGACCGATATGTTCTTCGTCCCCGGATCTGGATGGAAATATCTAGATCTGGAACAATACCGCATATCGGGCCTTACAACTATGAAATGAAATTGCCACCTATGAATTAGCTTTTGAAAACATTGGTGAGGTTGTGTGTGAAAGCAATGAATTTGGAGTATAAAACTCATCTGCGATTAAAATCATAGAAATTTCCATCTATGTGTAACTCAATTTACCGTCCAATGTTCACTGAAATTGCCTAGTTAAAATTGTCGCATAATTTTTTCGCATACAAGGTTGAGAAAAAATAGTTCACCATACACAAGTAACTAGAATTGCCATCGAAATAAAGCACACGAAAAACTAAACAATTTCTTTCAAATGGCAATGTTGTAAACTTAAATTACCTGCGATTAGCAAGATGGGTTCGAGTGCACGTCCATCCACTTTGAGAAATTTTGTGTCCCACCAAAGAAGCTATAGTCAATGGGATGCCTGGCCATTAGCTGAAACAAAACGAATACAAATTAAGAGGTTATGTGAAAAACATATACATCAAAAACAAATGTGAAAGCACAAAATAAAGCATCATGAAAACTAAGAAGACTGGCCTGCAATTGCCCGTACGAGCTCTCACTCTTCTTATCTGCGTTACGAACTAACTTCACTTGCTCGTTGTTCCAAGAAGATACCGCGAATAGTCCAGTACGAGGTGGACCGGTCTTCCCAAATATAACCTTCGAGATGTCGAGCTTGTCAACATACATAAGCTGCCAAAAAAGAAAGTGCACATGTTTCAACAATAAGTGGGCGGAAGATAAAACAGAAAATGTAAAGACAAAGGGAAAAACACTAAAAAAAGTAGCAAAACAAATGGTAAACTTGCCATTAGGTAGAGTCGTCTTCCTTTCTGGTACATATTCTTGGCAAAAGCTTCGTGAATGAAGTCGGCAATAAATTTACACCAATTCATGCTCTTGACATCAGATATTTTGTCTTGATTGAAAAAAAAGCCACAATGGTTAGATGTTGCTGACAATTGCCATGCATTTTGTAAGAAATTGCCATGCAGCTTGTGATAAAATTGCCATGCAGCAGTAACTGAAATTACCATGCAGTTTGTAATAAAATTGCCATGCACCAGTAACTAAAATTTCCATGAAGAAATGACTGAAAATTCCACGAATCAGTAACTAAAAATGCCATGCATCGACTAATAACTAAGCTTAAAACACCATCTACTGACAAGAAGAAGTAAGCATTGTCGCAAATAATGATAAAGAAGAATATGTGACCTACCAGTATAGGAAAACATCTGTTACTTGGACGTGTCGATGTGGTAGGTGCAAAAACAGTTGAGAGCAAAAGAAGAAGAACCTTACTCTTGAACACATCATCACTGGTGCTCATTTCGCAAATTGATTTTGCAAGGTTGCTTGTCAGAGGGATGGAATCTTGGACAGGGAACAACTGCGGGAACAGGCGCTGCTGCGCATCAATGTCCACCTGATACGGCACAACCAATGTGCCCTTCGGTACACCTAGGGTCTCAAAAACATATCGTCATCGAGAAGTAGCCTCCCGCAGCCAGGGATCACAAATTCCCTTGACTTCGGTTCGTATATTGAACCGAGCCATTCGCACACAGGATTTCCCAAATTGGTGCACTTGACATCCAGCATTGATTTCATACCCATGTCTATGATAGCTTGTTTCTGATCGTCATCAAAATCTTTTATGAGCTGCGCGTACATCTTGTGTGAACCCCTGTTACGGGGGGATTTCTGCATGAAGATCAACAAAACTAGTCAAAAAAACAATGAGTGAAACAAAAAGAAATGAACAGTTCAGCGTACATGAAGACGGAAAATGTAAATTGCACTTCATGCGCACGTCCTTTGCAGTCTTCCGCCCAGCGGCAACATCAGGATCCATGAAATTGTCTCCATCGGAGTCATTTGATCGCACCATGATTCTACGAAAAATTAGGCAATTTGAATCAAGGATAAATTAGGATGGCAATTTTGGATAATACTCATACTGAAAGGACTAGATACATGTTAATTAGGAAGGATGACCAAAACAAAATTGCCATTCCATTTGTAATTAAAATGCCATGCACCAGTAAAATGAAAAATTGCCAAGCAGAATTGACTGAAATTACCATGTACCATATACTGAAATTGCCATGCGTCAGTAACTGCAATTTCCATGCATCAACTACTGGGATTGCAAATTTTTTTAAAGTTCTCATATTCGAAGGCGTAGAGACATGCCAACTTTGAAGGATGACCAAAACTAAATATATAAGGGCATGAACATGGATATTTTGTAATAGTTGATGCCATTGACATGGCAATTGCTGGCGATGACAAATAGTTGTAGGGCTATAAAATGACGATTTAAGGAGAAACGATATACAGAACGAAATAGGACATGAAATGGAAAATTTCCATAGTTCTCAAGTACTTATGGTTACGACATAGCAATTATGATTTTTTTGGGCATGTAACACAGTAGGCCATGGATATGTCAATTTTAGCACATATAACAACTTGTAGGCGTTGAACATGGCAATTTTCAATCGTAGAACTCAAGTATTTGACACAGTAGGTCGTGAACATGGCAATTGAGGGTCTGAAAAACACAATGAAAATTGGACATCTACATGGAAATTTTGGGACAGATAACAAGTTATAGAGCTTCAACTTGGCAATTCAGAGGGGGATGCTAGTTAAAAAAAAGCAGGGCATGAGCATGGCAATTGAGGGTTAGAAAAAACACAATGAAAATTGGACATCTACATGGAAATTTTGGGACAGACAACAAGTTATAGGGCTTCAACTTGGCAATTCAGAGGGGGATGCTTTTTACAAGTAAAGCAGGGCATGAGCATGGAAAATTTGTTGTGCGAATCACTGACGAGCATGGCGAGACCCCGACGCACATGCCGGAAGCCGTGGTGTTGGTCCCGGCACCAAGGACAAAGTTGGTGGACACGGTGACTTCAACCACGACGACGTGAAGATAATAAAGACTTCACGAAGCAAAGGGCTATATCATATCACATAATTTTATGAACTGCCTGTGATGTTTATCCCTTTGATGCACCCTTGTTTGATGCGCGGTAGTCGTGTTTTATTAGGGTGATCTCTCGCAAAACAATATCAAGTTGATAGTGTTCTCCCAACTGTAGCACCGTCTATACTATGTTTCACACCGGAGCAGGTCATGTCACATGGGTGCACACGGTGTGACGCATAAAAGACGGGTGTGTTAAAAGAACACACAACACATTACACTTGGTTATCTTGACGGTTTGGATAAAAGTTTGCTACCGGAACACGCCCATCGAAAGATGAACAAGAATCACCTTTGGCGTGATTGGCAAGTTGGCCTACCGGTCCAGTCTAAGTCATCAGTGATGTCACATCAATGGCGGACGATTGGGTTGGATCTTGAATCACTCCAGCATCAATTACGAGAGATATTGATCTGAGTGGGAGCGCACTAAGTAATTAAATTGATTAATCACAAGTGCAACTTAATTATGAACAAAGTCTTAGTATTTGCATTATCGTTGTAGAATAATGGCTCGCGTTACCACCTTCCCAATTGATTTTGATAAACTGTTTTATCTGGTAAAAACTTTACGATTGGTACCGTATTGTGAGGACTATCCTCAATAGTGTCGAGAAGGAGCTTGTCCTATCGCAAATTTTTGATGCTCTCCCGCTGATGCTATGGATGATGTGACTTATGTCCATAATCCAAAATGCTAGAATTCCACGACAGCTAAGTGCATTGTCTTCACCACCATGAAACCCGAACTTCGAAAAGTTTGGGATAGTTATGTTATATTCATGGAACTGAAAAATAAGTTTTCAGTAGTAAGACAATTAATGTTGGATATAAGATATCTAGTACAATGTATGATTGTAAGCATTAGTGAAAATGTTCATTGTGCTCTAAACAAAACTGATAAGTGTGGGATCCAGAAGAACAATGATCATATGATGATGAGGATTAAGGGAAAGGAAGTTCCATAGGGTGTTAGTAAGACTTACACGCCGGAAAGTCCATGGCCTGCGCCACCCTTGATCATGTGTGATCTTCTGTGAGTAGGAGTGACATTGGAAATAGAACTATGATACGTATAAAGGCAAAACGAAAGAAGACTGGAATAACCAGCTCAGAAATGAAAGTCATACGGAGTTATAGATGAATTCATTGCTGGTCAAGAGATGTAATTCTTGGGAATCATGATTAAGCAGTTAATTTTGGATTCTGTATATTGTGATTAAACTGTTGATCACCGGAATATCACATCGATTGCATATTGTTGCAACTCGATGCAAGAAATACTATGGCCTTTATGACTAGCTAATGATGAGTTTTGACACGCTCGGGAACACGGTAAAAGGTTTACTATACCGTGTGTTGACTCTATGATTATCTTCATAATTCATTTTAGAGTTGAGTAAATTGTTACTACACTTTAGCCTTGTTGCAAAACATCATTTTGAATCATGTTTGTTGCAAGAGAGTTGTTCAAAGCTATGAATAACGTAAAGGCCATACTTCCATTATGAATAGGTTGTATGTTATGAATCTTGATAATAATGCTAAACATCCATAACACTGACGCTAAACGTCGCAAGACTGACAGAAATACCACATAGATGTGGCACTGCCGTTTATCACAAGTGACATAACATGCATGAAGAATTTCCATAAGTGATGGACTTTTGAGTCATATGATTATGAATCACTTGACGCTTGCATATATTGTCTAAAAGAAATGTGACTAAAACACCGTTGATAGGCCATACATGAACGGGCAACTAAACCATTGGTAATCATACATGATGATGTGTGTAGTCCAATAAGTGTAGTTGTGTGCAGTGGATTCCCTATCTTCACTCATGAGTTGAAGTAGATATGTGGATATCTGTTCAATAGAGACATAAGTCCGAAATCTTTGAAATGTTCAAGGAATTTTAGAGTGAAATAGAAATTCATTGTAACAAGAAAATAAAGCTTCTGCAAATTAGATTGTAGAAAGTAATATTTGAGTTACAAGTTTAGTGAACGTCTGATGAGTTGTGAAGAACTGTCATAACTTGCGTCTCCCGGAACATCACTGTGAGTAAAGTGTTCGAGAGATGTAATCAAGCCATGTATGACACGGTAAAGATCAAATATGACGTTTATCAATTTGCCATTATACTTATTAAAGTTATGCGTTAGTGACTACGGCTTTTACACTGAAAAGAGCATCATCAAATCTGTTGAAATGACACCATATTAGATGTGGTATGGACTGTTAAAACCATGTTGTCTTTTCTTAAAATTTGGGTATATGAGGCATATGTTTGACATACTCAAAACCCCAAATCAGATAAGTGCTACTTTGTTAAGGTTATGCCAAAAGTTTTGGTATTCCTCTATCACTACACAAAAGCAAAACTGTTTGCTGTTAAGAACAATGTGTTTTGAAGAAAAATAGTTTCTTACAAAAGAGTGAGTGGGAGGACAGTGCAACTTGTCAAAGATTGTTGAATCTTCAAATAAGTGCGCAGCTGAACCACACAGGTTAGACAAAACTCGTACAAACATTCATGATATGTAAAATGAGATATTGTTGTTCGACAGTGATAAACCTGTGATATACAAAGAAGCGTTGATGGGCCCTGACTCCGGGATTTGGCTAAATGCCAAATAATCCGAGATAGTATCCATGGAAGTAAGTCAAGTTTTGAACTTGGTAGACCCTCCGAAAGACTAAGAGTCTGAAGAATATATAAATGGATCTATAACTGATTCGAATGAAATTGTTTTATCGATAAAGCTCAACTCGTTGGAAATATGTTTTCTAGCAAGTTCAAAAGTTGACTACGGCGAAGTAATGTCGACCGTAGAGATGCTTTAGTCAGTTCGGGTTATACTAGCAATTACTACATATCTCATTTATAGGATATGGTAGAATGAACGTCAAAACAAAGTTCCTACACGGAAATATAACAAAGGGCGTATATCTGATACGACCGGAATGTTTTGTCTATTCAAAGGATGCTAGAATAGATGCAAGCTTCGGTTATCCAGTAATGGACTGAAGCTGGCATGATGGAGTTGGAATTTTCGTTATGATGAAATTGCCAAAAGAGTTTGTTTTCATCAGGAATAACGAAGATGCTTGAATATTCAAGAAAGTAAGTGGGAGCTGAATGATATTTCCAAAACCTTATGTACATGACATATTGTTGATTAGAAATGATATAAATTTCTTGACACGAATAAGGACTTCATTGAAAATAGTTTTCAGCTGAAGTGCTTGGGCTAATATAGCATTAGGATTGAGCACAATGATCTATGTGGATAGTAAGTGCCTGATCATGCTAAGACCAACATTACATGTTGACATGATACTAAAGTAGTTTAGTATGAAAACGCCAAGAAGAATGTTCTTGCCGAGGTCACGGTGAAAAATTATTTGCAGATATCAGTGTTCATGAACACAGATAATCAAAAACACGTGAATTGAATTCCACTCACCTATGTGTTTGGATTAATCATGTACACCATAATATGTAAAACGACCAGATATGTCCACTGTTCCAAAAGGTTGTGAGCAAGATACCAAAGTGATCAATATGTTGATCATTGGACAAACAGAGAAAAGTTAAACTTATCATAGATAAGATATGTTTCTCGGGAAATGGAGATAATGAAGAGCTCGTTGTAAAAAGTTACACCAGCTGAATTTTGATGTAAACAGTTACACCAATTCAGTCTTCATACTTACTCCGATCGATTTTCGATTTTAATTGGGATTATGTGTTTCACACGTAAGGGTGGCACAGTGTGGAGGAACTATGTCAAGTTCGATACTGTGGCGAATTCTATAAAGAGGCTAAGTATATTGTTGCTTAAAGAAGTAACAAGGAGGGTATTTTGAATCATCAGTTCATTTATGAACATGGTATGGTTTCCAAGATGTTTTGAAGCTCATGGAACATTTATGAATGATTTCATGACTTATTCTAAAGGAACCAAGGTCCTGCCAAATGATTCAAAAATATACAAAGCTAAACTGATAAAATTAGTGAATTTTATGATAGCGTGAAAACGCGAAGATATGCAAGATACAAGTGGGTCTGAAACGTCAGATCTGATGATGAAGTCTATACCACAAATGAAGCATGTATTACACCGGTATGCCATAGGCGTAAAGTGCTCAAGCACTGACAATATTATTGACTCTAGTGCAAGTGGGAGACTGTTGGAAATATGCCCTAGAGGCAATAATAAAATGTTATTATATATATATATTTCCACGTTCGTAATTAATGTTTATATTTCTGTGCTATAATTGCAATGACCCTGACTGTGAGATTCAGAAGAAAACTCATTTGCATGTGTGGAAATGTAAACACCAAGAGTTCCTGGTTTAGCCTCTAAGACCAGCTCATGTGCTAACTGATGATTACGTTTTCTTAATCATGGACATTGTTCTTGTAACAAGGATGTCAGTAGCAATGGGAACATATTGTTAGCAGAACAATGATGTTGAACCGACCCCAGTATTGAATGATATACTTAGAGATCACATCGTAACTACGTTATAAGTCATATCATGAAATGTTTTCATATACGTAATTCCTTAGACCATGAGAGTATCGAGTTGCTTCACACAGGAAGACATGCTTTGGTTCTTAGATGAATCCTCCCGTAAATGGGAAGTAGTAAAATAAGTTCTGGGTATGTCAGATGGTGTGGCTAGTGACTGTGATAGTTCAAGAATGGGATTTGCTCCTTCACGATGAAGAAGATATTCACTTCGGGCCCACTCGGTATGACGGTATCCATTATAGTCTGGCCAGACGCATTGTGATTCAGTCACGGGGATACCGGAATACGATAACGAGAAAAGGGACAAACGAGCAAAGAGGATAACGAGTGGCTTGTGTTCAAAAGTTGTTACACATGGGTGCCAAACTTCTCTCCTCTAACTTTGTCATATATCGCGAAGCAAAGGGAATGGTACATGACTAAACATAATGGTTCACTCGAAGTTTCTTCGTGTATGTGCGGGAGTCAACATGGGTGTCCATGGCTCCGCTGTTGATTATTGGCTATTGACAAAAGGCTGTTGACCTATGTCCGGAAGATGTTCTGAGTCATGTCCGCATTATACCGAACCTATTGGGTCACACACTTAACGAGCAGTAGTCTGTTAGAATACTAGTATGGTAGAAGGTTTAGTGGAAGCAAAGAAGAATAGTTCATACGGGTACCGGAAGTAGTTCCGGAGATTTATGGAATTGTTCATAAGGGCACCAGAAGTAGTTCTGGGTATTTAAGGTTATGTCCGGATCACTCTGGAGTAGTCCCAGGTGGTTCCGGAACATATGAGAATGGTACTGGGGAAGTCCTGGATCAACCGGAATAGTTTCCGGATAATCGCTGGGCGTCCCGACAACCTTCGCGGTCATCCGGTGGCTTAAACTGTAACTCGGATGGTCTTGGAAACTATCCGGATGGCTCCAGAACGTCCGAGAACGGTCTCGGAAGGTCCTGGAAGTGCTCCAGAAGTGTCCGGAATGTCCCGAAACGGTCCCGGTATGTCCCGGAAGGTCCTGGAAGCTTCTAGAAGGTCATGGAAGGTTCCAGAAGGTTCCGGGCAGTACCACCCACTCCCCTGCGCCCCTAGCCTTGGGGGGCAAGCCACCTAGGCTGCCCTGGCCGGCCAAGGGGTGGGGGCACACCAAGGGGAAGGAATCCCCCTCCAGGTGGAAAGTCCAACTCTCCAATATGGCAGGTTTCCGGTGGGAAGGTTTGGGAGGTTTGGGAGTCCAAGTTGGACTCCCCACCCCCCCTTATTGCGCCCCAAGGGCCTCTTGGCCACCTATATAATGTGGGGGAGGGGTGGGGGGCGCAGCACAACTTGTCCCCAAGGCCTATGCGCCACCCTCCCTCCTCTAAACCCCGTTGCTCCACAATTAGACCCCGGTTTAGACGCTGTTCTAGATCGGAATCCGTTAGGGTTTTCTCCCTCTAGTTTTCTCGGTGGCGTTCATCTCTGGATGGCGGAGCGCTTCTGGATTGCTGCTACGGGATGTGTGGATACTAATGGAGGGGTTGTACCTTCGACCCTTCTTCGAGGAGCTTGTTCGTGGGACTTGTCCATGGGACTAGATCGCGGGACGGTTCGAGGGATCGATATCCTCGCGGTTGGGAGGTCATTGAAATTCCTAGCTGCGGGGATCTGCACCAACGGTCTTCACCAACTCTACTTCCGCTACATCGGTTGGTGAGCCATGACCTAAAACCTTGTATGCTATCTTCTTGGATGATCTTGGGTTCTTGATTCGTAGGCCGGAAATTTTTGTTTTCTACTACGTTTCCCAACAGTTTCATGCTCAACAGGGATGCAAAACCGGGGCGCCGCATCGTCCCCGCCGGCGTCCGCCAAGCGCGGAAACACAAACGTGGTGGCGAGACAGAAAACAAATCAATCTGAGAGGGGGAGAAGGAGGCGAATCTGTGGCTTACCTTCCAATGCAGTGGAGCCTTCACCGCCGGCGGTGAGTTTCACGGTGGAACCGCCTCGGAATCGCCTCCGCCTCCTCTATGTTCTGGCCAGTTCAAATGGAGCGACTCCATACTAAAGGCAACCACGCGCGAGTGGGGGAGAAGACGTGTGGATGGGATGTGGAATAACCGTCGTCGCCGTTCGGGCGGGGAGGGGGTTCCCGAACGCTCGTCGGATGCTGACGTCGCCGCCGCTCCTGCGCCGCGATTAGCGCACCAGATCTAACGGTAGATACAATGTTCGGAGGGGAGGTAGCGCCCTGACGTTCGGTGGCTATCATTATCCTTTTTTATGTGATGATAGGTGTCGGTCGACCGACCGAGAGTTTGGGCCGGTTCTCCGTGCAGCTCTTCGATCCTAGTGATTTAACGGTTCAGATCACTGTGTATCCCTTCGTTCGTATATGGTTGCAATATTTGCGGAGCGGTTGAAACTTTTCTGTACATGTATGCAACAAAAAAAAATATCGTGTGCATTTTTTAAAGTTATTTCACTGTTGCAGCAAAAAATCTCATAAAATTGTTGCATATCATATTTACCATCTATTCATGCCAGAAAATTTGATCACCGGTGGTAGCTTTATTTATAATGGTTGCAACAAAATTCGAGACTCATCATCACCGATCACACTTTATATTTTTTTGTTGTAGCAAAAATCATTAGTAGCATTTTTATATCATGCTACCAAATTGATGTGCTTGACACTAAAATACATTTACATACATCCATTTAGCGGAAATTAACATAGATCAACACAGTAGCATTTTAGTATGATAGTAATACATACATTAGCATTTTAATACTACGGTTATAACATTTACGGTGTGCCATACACAACGAAAGCAGTAACAGTCGGTACAGCTGGGCTTGGGCCGACCGGCCAGGATATTTTCCCCTTTTCTTAAGAACAAGGTACAAGCAAACGTTTACATAAACGAGTATACACTCATCCCTATAAACGTATGTATAGACGTCCTAACTCTATGAGCATCTTCCTTCGCAATACTGAACTGATACATCATCTTGACATTGATGAAATCACTATAGGCGACTCGTACTCGATGGAAACGTCTCCTCCCACTGAAGGTCGTCGCCGAAAATCTTGAAATATATCAAGAAAAATGTGAGTACCAATTGTCGGGGGAATGGATCAAGACCATAACCCGACATAACAAAGGACTCAGGCCGACTCAGCACATTGAAGGCCCAAAAGAAAAACCTGGTTTCTGGACCGGGTCGCATCCAACATGAAGCCCGAAGACCATAGAAGGAATTGGACTTATCTTGCTAGACAAGGAAACTACTTGTAACTAGATTAGGACTCCGTCTCGTGTGGAAGTCAGATTCTTGTAATCCTAGGGACCCGACATCTATATAAGCCGGCACCCCGGGGAGCCAAAGGGATGACTCAAATTAGATCTTCTCGAGGAAGAGAGAGCGATTCCGCATCTTTATATTCGAGAAGTCGACACGCAATAATAGAAAATAAGGAGTAGGTATTTACCTTTCGTGGGGCCGAAACCTGGGTAAATCTTGCGTCTTGTGATCTTGCCGACTTCCTCCTTGTATTCACCTCGCAACAAAGGTCCCACACTAAGTTCTCCTATGAGGACATTTTCCGTGACTTTCCCACGATAGTTGGCACCACCGTGGGGCCTGCACATGCAGGTTTCGTAATCATGGAGGGAGCTCTACAAGGTATGCAAGGTTTCGTCGCCGGTCGGATCACCAAAAGCCAGCGAGGGAAGCTCTGCATCGACGACACCACCTAGGGCTCCGAAACCGACTCTGTCGAGTCAGGCCATCGGGTCCCAATCGGTTCCATCCAAATCTTCATTGGCAGGATAAAAGGATCTGAGCCAGAGCTAGATCGTGACGTCCCCGTAAAATCTGCGAGCCGGTTTACAACGGACTCCAGGCATGTCTTCGTTGGATTGACCAACGGAGCTCCATAGCAGCCGTGCTCTGTCGAGACTTTGGAACAGGATAGCTCGGTGGAACTCTCTGACTCACATCCTAGCGAAGGAAAGGACTCAGATTCTGGGTCAATCCGCTCCGTAGGAAGCAACAAGCTTGGATTGGGATTAGAGGGCTATGACCAAGACTCCCCTACCTTCAACCACCATACTACGCTACCGTTTACATGGAGGACCCCCAGGATCAACAGAACACGGCTATAAACCCGGCTGATGGGTCAGCCGCTCATGCTCCAGAGCCGGCCTTGACCGGCACAGAAGCCCTCATAGTTACCCTGAGCGCTTTGCAAACAACTCTCTCCACCCCGATCACTGTGTAAAATCAGGAGGCACGTAAAGCGGAGATCGACGAGCTTGAGAAGCTAGTGACCAAGATTCGCAGGGAAATCCAGCTGGAGAAGGAGCAGATGACGGAAGAAGCAGGACGGCTTGCGCGAGAAGCCAGGCGCGTGCAGGAGCAATCCGAGCAGTTAAGCACTCAGATGGAAAACTACTCAGCCTCCCACCAAGCGAGGCACGTTAGCCAGATCCCGCCAGGCATGGTAGGACAAGCACTTTTCCAAAGCCCGCAACACAGAGCTACCCCGCCAGGGTTCACCCCGTCACGAGAACCGGCCAGATTACATACACCACCTAGCCATTATAACAACCCCGTGGAGAATGTCTTGGCTGCGACGTGGTACCTGGCCAATGAACCCGTTCATGGAAGCACCCCTGCAGATCTGGACGCGTGAGACGCAATAGAGATGCTCAAGACCGCAGTCGCTCAGCAGGCACAATACTCGCACGGTTTTTCATATTTACATGGGACTCCTCTCCCAAGTATGAGTCGGCAGGCAGAATCCCCGGCTCCCGTCGCCTCCAGCAGTCACCATCAGCAGAGAGAACAGCCGGATCCCGAACCACAACAAGCCACCCGACTCACCGCACAGCTGACAATCATGGTTCCCGAGCCGGCAGTACAACCCCCACTTCAGGAGGAAGAGGCATGTTTTGTTAGCCGCTCGGTAGGGAATCGATGTTTAGTTTCGGCATTACGGAACGCCCGAATACGGTATGATTTTAAAGGACCTCGCAAAATCCCAAATTATACAGCGGATATGGACCCCGCAACGTGGATAGAGAGCTATGATTAGCAATGGATATACTCCAAGCTAGTGACGGAGTCTGTGCCCGTTACCTCACGATGATGCAGGAAGGACCGGCTCGTACCTGGCTCAGAAACCTCCCTAAAATCTCCATCAGCTCTTGGTCAGAGATGAAGGAGAAGTTCATCAAGAATTTCCAAGGTACATGCCGACGTGCTACCACAATAATTGATTTGGAGTACTGTGTTAAGAAGGAAGGAGAGTTGGCCCACCATTGGGCTCGACGAGTAGCCGAAATAATTCATTCCTCGGACAGCATCACGACCCAGACGAGTAGCCGAAATAATTGTATCCACCTCCCGATCTGGAAATTATAATTTCCTTGTACTCAAGCATCAAATTATTTCGATGCCCCTATCTGAAGGGAATATGCCCGAGAGGCAATAATAAAGTGGTTATTATCTTATTCCATGTTTATGATAAATGTTTATTTTCATGCTATAATTGTGTTAACCGGAAACGTTAATAAATGTGTGTTTAATAAACAAAGAAAAGGTTCCTAGTAATGTCTCTCTTTATACTAGCTTGTTGATTAACGGATGATCAAGGTTTCCTGATCATTGACATTGGATGTCGTTAATAACAAGGTCATATCATTGGAGAATGATGTGATGAACATACACCCACAGTAGTTATAGCAATACGATCATGTCATCAAAGTTTCTATTGCTGTATCAAACTTTCACGAAGTAACCCTAATCCTTAGACCATGAGATCACGTCAATCACTGACACCGGAAGAGTACTTTGATTCCATCAAACGTCACACCGTAACAGGGTGATTATAAAGGTGTCGTTGGGTACTTGGAAAGTGTTAGTTGAGGCTCGTGGATCAAGAGTGGGATTTGTCCATCCAGATGACGGAGAGATATACTCTGGGCCCTCTCGGTGATATCACATTGACATCGCTTGCAAGCACGTGACTGGCTCACGAGGATGTTATACCACGGAACGAGTAAAGAGTACTTGTCGGTAACGAGATCGAACTAGGTATGGATGATACCAAATGATCGGATCTCGGACAAGTAAAATATCGCGAGACAAAAGGAATTGGTTACGGAGTTTTTGGTTCACACGATCACTAGTTCATCATTGAGTAAGTGGGAGTCATCATGGATCTCCAGATCCCGCTGATGATTATTGATCAGAGAAGAGTCTCTGTCATGTCCATTTTATTCACGAACCGTAGGGTGACACACTTAAGGATTCGTTGACGCGTTTGAGTGGATACGGAACGCCGGAGAATATACTGGACAGCACATGGACTGTTTTGATAAAACTGCTGGAATAGTTTCGGTATATCAAAATAGTGCAAGGGGATAATTGTTAATGTGTTCATTGAATGAAGTGTTCATCAATGAAGTACTCATTGAATGAAGTGTTCATTAATTTGAGTGACATTAAACAAGATAATTAAAAGTGTTTTAATGTGATAAACTCTTGGAATTTTGAGTGGAGAATTATGGAAGTTATGGGAATAATGTGTGACCCTTTGTTTTTCTGAGTGGAGAGTCCACCCACATGATGAAGGGAGAGGTGGGGGCACCTCTTGGGGCGTGCTACCCCTTGGGGGCTGCCTCCCCCTCCTATATATAGATGGGTGGAGGTCCTCACACAACTCATTCCATCGCTTTCTCATATGCCCTTTGGTTGGCATCTTCCTCCCCTTGCTAGCTGATCCAGTTTCACGAGTACGGTGCTTAGGCGAAGCCCTGCTCAAGATCTTCTCTACCACCACCACCACTATGTTGTAGTGCTGCTGAAGTTCCCGAGGATCCACTACTTTCGCTGCCCAACTGGAGCAAGGGGCGGAGGTCGTCGCTGATCTGTACGTGTGACCGACTACGGAGACGCTACCCGTTCGTGGCGTCAAGTCTTCATCATGACCTTGAGGTCGGCGAGTGTTCGACTACATCACCCACGAGAATAGTTCTCGTTAAAGCTTTTGGTCTTCGAGGGTGAGTCCTTCTCAAACCGTTACAAGTTATCTCCTAGATGTGATCTTGGCAGTTGCAATCGTAGGAAATTTTTTTGTTTTCTATGCAACGAACCCTTCAGTGGTATCAGAGCCTCGTCTATGCGTAGATGCTTTGTACGGTTAGAACACATAGAGATGTGGGCGTTGATCCTCTAGTTGTTACCCTCTTTTGTGCACTTGTTCATATTGCGGCAATGTTGGATTGAAGCGGCCCTAAGCGCAGATTGCGTGTCACGCTTGACATACGGCTTGTACCGTATAAAGTGGCTTTGGGGGTGTCAGTTTCTCTAACATTAGTGAGATGGCATTTGCAATGGAGGGCCCTGGAAAGGGATGAAAAGAAACAACTAGCGAATCAACGTTGTGGTTCTTGTCCGTAGGTAAGATCGGTTCTTTCCTAGGAAGCCCAAAACCACGTAAAATTTGCAAAGATAATTTAGAAGCGTCTAACTTGTTTTTGCAGGGCATGTGATGTGATATGGTCATTGTTACAAAATTGTTGTATGAAATGAGATTTATTGTAAACAACCGGCAGGAGCCATATGGTTGTGTTTTTCCTTTCTAAGGCCTGCGTGCTGGAGATATATCCATGAGATATATTGTAATGGAGAAGGACGACCATGGTGGTGGCGCCATGGACCTTGGTGCCGCGCCGGTGGCATGATGGAGATCATACCAAGACGCACAAAGATGGAGATCTATTGCGAGAAGGACCATATCATATCACATTATCCATGCATGTGATGTTTATCCTTTTGTGCATCTTATTTTGCTTAGTTACGATCATGATCGCTGCGGTAGCATTATAAGATGATCCCTCTCACTTAATATCAAGGATCATTATATGTTCTTCCTTAGTATGCACCGTTAAGAAATTTCGTCGTTTCGAGACACCACGTGATGATCGGGTGTGATAGACTCTACGTTCGCATACAACGGGTGTTTTCAAGCCTAGCATGTACAGACATGGCCTTGAAACACATGCAAATACTAAGGTTCTACTTGGCGAGCCTAGCATGTACAGACATGGCCTCGGAACATGGACCGAAAGGTTAAGCACGAGTCATATGGATGATATGATGAACCATATTGAGATGCTCGCCATTGCAGCTACACCGCCTCACGTGATGATCGGTCGTGGTGTAGTGAATTTGGTTCGTGTAATCACCAAAGACGACTCGAGGGATGTTGTTTTTGAGTGGGAGTTAGATGAACTCATTTTATCATGAACTAAATCAAAGTGAATTTGCATAGTTCGTTCTAGTCATTGGCATTTGTTTACTACCTTTGCGCTTAGCTATAATTGAGATAATAGAAATATAGAATTCTGGATATTTAACTTTACGGACTGGTACCGTATTGTTTGAGTGTCAATCTAAAGTTTAAAGTCTTATTGCAAACTTTAGCAAACCTTGCTTGCTCCATGAAGTTTAATAATGTGTATTAAATCGAGAGTAACAATTCCAGTGTTAGTGTCTAAGTATCACACTTGCCTCCATGATCCTTGATATTCAAATGTTGTTTGTTATTATCAAGGTTATCTAGGAGCTGAAAGGATTGTTTCAGAAACTATCATGTGTGGAAGATATAGCGATATCTGAAACAATTTTAGTTGCAATGTGATAGAGTAAAATTTAGTGAGAAACATGTTCTCATATTGTATGAGAATTTGTGAAGGTTGGAGACACTATGTGTCCTAATATCCCAAAAAGGTTTTGGGAACTAATATTGTACTCACAGTTTGTCCCTATGAGCTATGGTAGTTTTGTCATGAAAGTTGTCATGATAGGATGAATGGAAGATGTAGGTAAAATGTTTACTACATTATAAGATTACTAAAGAATGGAATTTGGAAGAACACCAAACATTTGATGATGGTGATCTACATCAAAGTGAGAATCAAAGGGTGTTAGTATTTGACTAACACACTTTGGATTATGTGTCATTTGAAAGGTGCCACAAGTGATGTTGATAAATTCTTCTAAAAAGGAAAGGAATTGCTGAAAGAGGATCTGAAAAATATTTTGGCGAAAAGAAAAAGGAAAAGACTGGAAATGTCCAGCTCGGGTATATAGATGATATACATGTTATGGGTATATTCATTGCTTGTTAAACAGTGTGATTCTTGAGTATTGGATACTGATTGGTTGGTATGAAGTGTCATACGGAACAACGCAATACAAGAGTTGCAATGGCCTGAGTAACTAGCAAATGAATATGGGATGATTCTCATCAAGAACAAAATAAAGTGTTATTGTGTTTATCGTTGGAATTAAACCTAGCCTTCAAGATTTATTTGAATAATTGTTATTCTGTTCTGGTGTTATACGAACAATAGTTGTTCAAATTATCACCATATTCATAGAAGATGGATGAACTCTATAAATCTTGTTGGAGAAATCACATCCATAATAACTGATGCTAAACATGTCGCAAGACAAATGATTAGAAGATCACTTATGAGTGACACCACCGTTTGAATCATATTGGAAAGAAACACATGAAGAAACTCCATGGTGATGGAATTTTGGAGTCTTTTGATTTTGAATCAACTGACGCTTGTAAGAATTTCCTAGAAATGATTGAAACTCCGTTCATAGGCAAAGAAGGACGAATGACTAACTTATTAGACATTATACATGTTGATGTGTATAGTTCATTATGTGTAGCCGTGTGTGGTGGGTCTTATAACTTCATATACTTTAACCGAGGTTTGGAGTGGATATATGTGTATATTTACTTGATAAGGAAGAACTATGAAATGTTTGAAAATGTTCAAATAAATTTCAAGATGAAGTGAAAATCATTGTAACGAGAAAATAAGAGTTTATGATTGGATCATAAAAGAAGATTTTTGAGTTAAAAGTTTAGCAAATGCCTGATAGTTTAGGAATCGTTCTAAAACTTGCATTTCCCGAAACACCATAGGAGTATGGAGTGTTCGAGAGATGTAATCAAACCTTGTTTGACATGGTAAGGATCAAAGGTGTTATTTATAAAAATTGCCATTATATTTTAAGGATTAAGCTTTAGAGACTACCGCTTTTCACTGAAAAGAGCGCCATCGAGATCCGTTGAAATGACACCATATGAGTTATGGAATGGGATAAAACCCAATTTGTCTTTTCTTAAATTTTGGTATGCAAGGCATATGTAAAATGTTTACAACCAAAGTCGGATAAAGTACGTTTTTGTAGGTTATCCCAATGTAACCGTTGGGTATTCCTCCATAAAGACAAAAGTGTTTTGTGGCTAAGTGCATCAAGTTTCTTGAGAAGGAATTTTTTGCGAAAAGTTAAGTGGGAGGACAGTAGAACTTCGATTAGGTTGTTGAACCTAAGCTTTATGTGCTAAGTGGCACAACGCCGGAAAGTGTCCCGGAAGCGGCCGCAATTCTCTTGGCTCCCGTGTCCCAAAGGTTGTGGTCACGGCGATCTAAGTTCCTATTGAACTGCGTAGTTCGGATAATCGATCAAATAGTAAGATTTGAGATTGAATCATTGTTATTTGATAATAATGGACCGACTACATGCAAAGAAGCAATGATGGGCCCTGACTCCGTCAAAATGGCTAGAAGCTATAAAATCCGTGATAGTTCCATACACGAGAAACCAAGTTTCTGAACTTGGAAGACCCTCTAGATACCGTGTTTGGATCTATAAAGAAACAGACGTGGATGTTCTCACATCTATGAAATATTCGACATATCGTTAAAATGGTTTACGATTATGTTCAAAGAGTTGGCTATGACAAGATTTGATCTTTCATAACGATATTTAGTCTGGACGGATTATTGTAGCAACCACTACATATGCTAGTTTTGGTATATGGTAGTTGAACAAATGGAACAACGTTCTTCTAATAGAATGGTTACCTAGGACGTGTACAGGACACGGTCCAAAGGGTTCTGTTAATTCAAAGGATGCTAAAATAGCATGCAAATTTCAATGGTTGAAATAAGCATTTGCGGAGTTGGAATCTTCATCATGATGAAATTGTTAAAACGTTTAGTTTCATCAGAGACGGTGAAGATGCTTGCTTTTGCAAGAAATTAAGTGGGAGCGCTGAGACATATTTCTAATACATTATGTAGAAGACATATTGTTGATTGGAAATGATGTATCTTTTATTGACACGGGTGAAGTTTCATTGAAAATTTGATTTTAATGGAAGATTTGGGCAAAACCAGTATATTGGGCTAATATGGTCTATATAGATAGATTGAGGTGCTAATATGGTTGGGCCAAAGTACATATATGAAATATTGAATAAGTTCAATATGGAAACGACGAGAAAGGTTCTTGCCGCATGGAAAAGGTTGAAGCGAGATTCAAGTGTTTTGACACTTGGTGAGTAAAATCACATGAATGATTTGATCAATCATGTACACCATGATATGTACAATTCCAGAATGTCCTATGCTCTAAATGTTATGAGCATATACCAGAATGATTCATAAGATGATCATTGGACAATAGTAAAGATATCCTTACGTGCTTTGGAAGGACTAAGAATATATATTATGTATGTTGGACAATAGTTCATTGTAAAGTGTTACATTGATACTAGTTTTGTCGCAAGATACAATCTAAATTTATCTCAATTTTGGTGGTATGTTAAGGTGGCAAAATGTAATGGAAGAAAGTTCCATGATAGATTTGGAAAAGTTCCAAATGGATTTGGATGAGTTCCAAAGTTAAGACATTATAACGAATACTACAACGAAAGGCTAAGTATATGACTGCTCTAGCAGCAGCAAAGGAGGGCATTTGTGTCAAGAAGTTTGTTTGACAAACTAGGTGTAGTTCCAAGCGAGCTAATACTATGAAGATCTATTGTACGACAATAGATTCAACATGTTTTGAGCTCAAGGGACTAAGGTCTCACCGGAGGACCAAATTTATGCAATGCCATCTCATTGGTGAATGAGTGATGCGTAGGGACGCAAAGAAATGCAAATACACACAGACCTGAAGTGTTAGATCTGGATATTAGGTTTACCACTAGCAATGCGTATGGATAACACCTGAATGCCATAGGTGTTGGATGCGCAAGTACCAAACTAGATTATTGACTCTAGTGCAAGTGGGAGACTGAAGGGAATATGCCCGAGAGGCAATAATAAAGTGGTTATTATCTTATTCCATGTTTATGATAAATGTTTATTTTCATGCTATAATTGTGTTAACCGGAAACGTTAATACATGTGTGTTTAATAAACAAAGAAAAGGTTCCTAGTAATGTCTCTCTTTATACTAGCTTGTTGATTAACGGATGATCAAGGTTTCCTGATCATTGACATTGGATGTCGTTAATAACAAGGTCATATCATTGGAGAATGATGTGATGAACATACACCCACAGTAGTTATAGCAATACGATCATGTCATCAAAGTTTCTATTGCTGTATCAAACTTTCACGTAGTAACCCTAATCCTTAGACCATGAGATCACGTCAATCACTGACACCGGAAGAGTACTTTGATTCCATCAAACGTCACACCGTACCAGGGTGATTATAAAGGTGTCGTTGGGTACTTGGAAAGTGTTAGTTGAGGCTCGTGGATCAAGAGTGGGATTTGTCCATCCAGATGACGGAGAGATATACTCTGGGCCCTCTCGGTGATATCACATTGACATCGCTTGCAAGCACGTGACTGGCTCACGAGGATGTTATATCACGGAACGAGTAAAGAGTACTTGTCGGTAACGAGATCGAACTAGGTATGGATGATACCAAATGATCGGATCTCGGACAAGTAAAATATCGCGAGACAAAAGGAATTGGTTACGGAGTTTTTGGTTCACACGATCACTAGTTCATCGTTGAGTAAGTGGGAGTCATCATGGATCTCCAGATCCCGCTGATGATTATTGATCAGAGAAGAGTCTCTGTCATGTCCATTTTATTCACGAACCGTAGGGTGACACACTTAAGGATTCGTTGACGCGTTTGAGTTGATACGGAACGCCGGAGAATATACTGGACAGCACATGGACTGTTTTGATAAAACTGCTGGAATAGTTTCGGTATATCAAAATAGTGCAAGGGGATAATTGTTAATGTGTTCATTGAATGAAGTGTTCATCAATGAAGTACTCATTGAATGAAGTGTTCATTAATTTGAGTGACATTAAACAAGATAATTAAAAGTGTTTTAATGTGATAAACTCTTGGAATTTTGAGTGGAGAATTATGGAAGTTATGGGAATAATGTGTGACCCTTTGTTTTTCTGAGTGGAGAGTCCACCCACATGATGAAGGGAGAGGTGGGGGCACCTCTTGGGGCGTGCTACCCCTTGGGGGCTGCCTCCCCCTCCTATATATAGATAGGTGGAGGTCCTCACACAACTCATTCCATCGCTTTCTCATATGCCCTTTGGTTGGCATCTTCCTCCCCTTGCTAGCTGATCCAGTTTCACGAGTACGGTGCTTAGGCGAAGCCCTGCTCAAGATCTTCTCTACCACCACCACCACTATGTTGTAGTGCTGCTGAAGTTCCCGAGGATCCACTACTTTCGCTGCCCAACTGGAGCAAGGGGCGGAGGTCGTCGCTGATCTGTACGTGTGACCGACTACGGAGACGCTACCCGTTCGTGGCGTCAAGTCTTCATCACGACCTTGAGGTCGGCGAGTGTTCGACTACATCACCCACGAGAATAGTTCTCGTTAAAGCTTTTGGTCTTCGAGGGTGAGTCCTTCTCAAACCGTTACAAGTTATCTCCTAGATGTGATCTTGGCAGTTGCAATCGTAGGAATTTTTTTTGTTTTCTGTGCAACGAACCCTTCACTATCATCCTATGCGTTTGTATTTTTTTTCCTTCTGGTTGAGTGCCGATACTCACATCAGATTCTTTGCGAACCACCTGTCCTTTGGTGGATTATTATCCGACTAATCTTACATGGCTTCTTCCATGGATCAATTGGATTCATCATGTGAAATACCATCCTTGCCCTCGATGATTTGTGTTATCATCGACAAGCTCCCTTGACTCTCTGCCAATAAAACTTGGTCGTGTATATCATGCTCTGTTTTCCCTTGGGAAAAATCTACACCTGATACTTGTGTATCATCACCTTTTCCCTTCAATTGGTCTGTTTAACCTTTCTTGTAATGTGTCTTATTTGAGAAGCGATAATTCCCTGCTTATGTAAACACCTCGAGGTACTATTCTGTCGGTACGACCTGTTACTATCATGGATAACCTTTCGGTTACCACCGATGGACGAGAGTTTTGCCAATTGGGCCGCCTCGTCTTAACGAGCCGGAAGATGGTTCTCATTGTCCCTCACCCTTGGTACCGACCTTGTTACCGACAAAGCTGACAAACTATTCCCTGACAAACCTTGCATCGTGATCACATGGAATGTCACCACCCTTCTTATACAATGTGGGCCCCATAACCCACATCTCCACAGGATCGAAACTTGACTCTTGTTATCTACCTTGCGATATTTGGCCTGATATCATGCTTATTGCTGATGCTATGGACCCCTCTTTAATCATCCGTCATCGGCATCGAATGCATGTCTAACCGTTTGAACCTTCTCAAACCCTCTTTTGATTCTCTCGATGTATTCTCCTGAGTATAAACTCGGAAGATACTTTGTACCCCATTCCCTTGGACAACCTCGGTTGATTAACCTTGTACCGATCCGACCCCCTTGAGTTTACCCTCCTAGCCTATTCATAAGTACGATGGAGCCCTGATGGAAGGATGTCAACACGTCGAGATGCACTGATGCAGAGAAATGAAGACATCAACGTGACGGATTAACTTCTTAGAGAAGGACAACAAGCACCAAAAGAATCGTTAGTATACGAAACCAAAGCTTTACCCCTTCCACTACCTTTTAATTCTCGGGACGAGAATTCTTTGTAGTTGGGGAGATTTGTAACACCCTTAGTGTCAAGCAACAGTAATCACCTTTACTGTTGCTAGGTCACTGTGGTTAAGCATGGATGATCACCCTTGATCATAGTGATCCAGATTCAGCCCAAATAAAAATTCCAAATAAAAGTGGAAAATAAACCTTGACCAAAAATTGTGCAACCAATTTTGATAAATGTCAAATAATCAGTAGGTCGTATAAAAATTGGAATAGGAATTTATTAAATTGTTTTACTAATTTAAACAATTCATAACAACAACAAAACAACCCCTTTTACTCGTTGCATTTTCAAACGGAACTCTAAAAGAATTTGTATCCGACTCAAAATTTTAGTAGCAACATATTCAAGTGTAATACAATTATTGGGGCAAGTCCCATATTTTATAAAAATCATATAGTGGTTAAACAAAGCTGGAACATAAAGCAAAACAAAAATAGAAATGACATTAAACAAAAAAAGGAAAACTATATGTCGCCCGGGGCAACTCCCCATTAGGCCCAACCTGGCCCAGCCCAAACCCCTTGGCGATCTGGATAACATGCCCGAGCCGGCCCCTCCTCCACCTCTCCTCCCTCCCCGATCCCTCCCAGTCCCCTCACGCAGCCGCCACGGCTGCGGGCCGATTCTGGCCGCTCCGGTGAGCTCCGGCGCCGTCCAGCCCCGCCCCAGAACCCCCCTGTGACGCTGCTCCGCTCCCCCCAACCGATTCGATGAGCGCCGCTCCTCCTCACGCTCCCTCCCGGCCAACCCTAACTGCCCCGCCGCCATGGTTGTCGGTGCACGGGCCGCCATGGCCTCGACCGCCTCCGCAGGTCTCCCTCGACGCCCCAGCCGCGACGCCTTCCCCCTGTGAGCTCAGCCTCCATCTCCCACTTTCCCCGCAGTCGATGCCGCCGTAGCCCCCAAGCTCGCCATGCTCACCGCGCTCGGCAGCGATCCGGCCGCCCCTGGATGCCCGCCCGCACGCCCGCTCACCCATCCGCGCTCACCGCCGGCTGGCCACACCCCTGGACTCCCTTGGCGCCACCCCCGTGCCCTGCTGGCTGCTGCTGCCAGCCACGACCACAACCATGGTCGTGTGCGTGCGCAACTGCTGCTATGGGATGTTACTCCAACTGCTGCTGTTACTGCTAAACTCTGGAACTTAAACTACACTGGCCACCCCTTTCACAACATCTAAACCAGCAACAAATCAATAGCAAATAAATTCTAATGGGTATGAAAATACTATGAACTGAAAGTAGAAGTATCAAGCTCCATTTTTCTCTATTGGACCAACTTCTTTGGATGCACAGATTAAATCCAATGAAATTCACAAAATGCGAATTTGTGTTAACAAAAAAAATGGCAGAAAAATAGTTAGGTTCATAGCTACTTTAGAGTCTGTGATGAACAAAGTATTGGGACCTGTCATGCCATTTGATAGCATGGCATCATAGTACTTTTGATATGGTGCAAAACACATATAAGAAATATCTCCATTGGAGCTATAGATTCGTGGCAATCGTCAAGCAAACTTGGCATCTTTTAACGATTTTTGGAATTAGCGTCGGGCAGCACTTTCCGACAAAGTTTTACGTAAGAAGATGAACCCTATCCTAAATACCATCCGTACCGAATTCGAGATCGCAGACAGCTAATGAAAGTTGATGTTGGGCACAAATTCATCGGATGGGTGGAACCCCAAACCATAGCCCCGAAGGTGGCCATTAGATAATTTTCCCGGTATTCCCAGACTTAGCAATATTTCAGAAAAATCCCAATTAGACAATGACAAATTGGCCCCACTTGTTATTAAATAAATATAGGGATTAATTTAAATACCAGTGTATGACATGTGGGTCCCACCTATAAGTTTGACTGAGTCAATGCCACTGTTGTGGATAATGTTTTATTTAATAATAAAAGTAATTCCAGAAATTCTTTTAAATGATTTAAACTCTAGAAAATTATATATTTTAATCCGCATGTCAGATGAAAATATTTTATATATCAAAGTTGATCAGAAAATACAACGAATACGGATACGCTACCCATACCCCCACCACACCCCTCTAACCTACCGAACACGAAACATTTCTCTTCCTGTTCATCTGTCTGTAAGACGACCGAAACCGGTAAAACTTTCCGGATGAAAAAGTTCTGAACATAAAAGTTGTTCAGAATCAATCAACAAACACGGATCCACTATCCACATGTCTGCCAGATGTCTCTAACACTGTAGACATGGACCCTTCCCCTCCGGATCATCTGTCCGGTAATCATCCGGTACGGATGAATCATCCCCGGATAAATTCCTGCTCCGGAAAAATCACCGAACACTTCGTTAGAGCCCCGTTGCTTTATATCTGCTATGTCATACAATTGTATTGCTATTATTGTTGTGTATTTATTGTTTCTCCCCATTTATTCTCCAATAGACCTCATTGCTGCCGCCGACGACACCGTTGCTGAGTACGACTACTTCGTCTACGACCGTACCCCTACCGTCGAGCTTTCAGGCAAGCAGAGCCATTTTCCTTCCCCAGATATCGCCTATCGTTTCCGTACATTTCTTGCACTAGGCATGGTTAGTGCTGCTGCTACGTTACAAATCCTATTCAATTGCATAGCATGTTTTTTGTCGCCCCTTGATGTACCCTCCTTTGTCCTATGCTGCCTTATAAATATATATAATATTCAGCAGTAAACCCTGCGCATTGTTAGCTAGGTTTAGAATAGCGGGCCGTTATCACTCTGGTGAGTGAAAGCGGATTACAAATATTATAGTTGCAACAGGTACGGATCAATGCAGACGCCCTAGGGAACCTACAATGGCAAGACTCTGCCGAGTCGCTTCGATTTTGACTTACGAGTGGACGAACTTGTATTTCACTCTCGTCGGCTCAGTAGCGTAGCATCACTGGGATGATACGAGGGTATTCCTCTTTAGTTCATTCCGCTGGTGTCTCGGCACCACCGGGGTGATACGAGAATATTCCTCTTTAGTTAATTCCGTTGATGTCTCGGTCGAACCTCTCCAAGTGTACCATCGAGGGTGATTCCTCCTGGTTTCACTTGATGGTAGGCAGTCGAATCAACTGGTGTCCTTACAGGTAAGGAGTCGGGTGACCCAACGGTGCCCGCGCAAGTTATCTTAGCGGAACGACAGGTCAGGTGTATTCCACCGGTGTGCGGCGGGCCTGGTACTGTTCGTGGCCGACAGATATCCTGTTGTACGAAAGTCGAGCTCTTCAGAGCAAACGCGAGACAAGGTAAGGAGACGGTTCACCTTGTTGGTAACCGCACGAGTTGGTGGGACGTCAGGGCAGGCACCGATGTTACTGGTGGTCCTGACTGTTGTCGTTGTCTGTGACTCATTCAGTAAGGGGCAACGATAACGATTGTCCTGACAGATAATAATAAAATGCTTAACGGTTCAGGTGGATGACTTGAGTAGCCTTTTGGCTTGTACGCACTACCTTCACGTGGCATGACGGTGTGGGCCCTCCGCGTTGTGGTCTCGTTTGAAAGCTCTGAAAGACGTCCAGTTCAGCATTGTGGCAGGGACGGATCGCGCTGCGGCGCTAGAATTCACCCTCCTCACAACGACCCGGAGAGCCAGGGGTGATAGGCCCATGACCCCCTTGCCCTTAGGGCTGTAGACCGGCGGGGACCTCTCTGATGAGCCGTAGGATGGGCCTCGGCGTGTCGGATAGCCTCGGTGGGGCATTCCCTAACAAGGTGTAAGCCACCCTGGAGATCCGAGCGTGCAGGCTGAACAGTAGTGCACCCCTATAGGGAGTTTGATCTATTCGAATAGCCGTGTCCACGGTAACATGACGCTTTATGTTGAAGCTAGAGCCTACTACTACAAACTACTACTATTAAACTGTATGGTTGCGGTTTCTTTTCCTCGCAGGGAGTCGAGGAAGGGAACTCAGAGGCATTATTATTAATAATTATTACAACTTACTATTATACAATGTTGCAGCAACTTCTGCTTCATTGTTACTTTATGCTTTATATAAATTGTGGGCTGATTCTCTTCTTATGCTGCAAGACTCGTCGGAAGATGCTAGTCTTCGATAGGCCTAGCTTCTTATCCTTATTCTGAATTTCTACCTTCCAGTCCACTATATACAACCTCCCCTTTCCATTTGATACAAATGCATAAATGCTTAGTAGCGGACGTAAGACTCGCGGGTATGCTAGATACTCACCTGCTTTATTTCCCCCTTTTATTGTTTTGCCTGATCGGCCGCTGCAGTCGACGTTGGAGTCCAGGAGCAGGAGATCCCCGATGTCGACCACCGCAACATGAAGATCCCCGGTGCCTTCTACGACGTCGAGTTCCCCTTTGACCAGGAGTAGTTTGGAGGTTCCCAGGCAGGAGGCCTTGCCTTTTCGGTCATTGTTGATATTTGTGGTAGCCTTCTTAAGGCAACCTTGTATCCTTGTGTCTGTACTCAGATACTATTGAGCTGTTGTATTCGAGCCCTCGTGGCCCCTGGCTGGTATTAAATAGCTTGTATTATTTTATTTGTAGAGTTGTGTTGTGATATCTCACCGTGAGTCCCTGATCTCGATCGTGTACCTTGCGTGTATGATTACTGTACACGACTTGATTTTGGGGGCATCACATTATGCTTGCGTAAGTAGGTGGATAACATACTTGTTGGAGGCGATTTCTCATCGAATGCTTGGTTCTTATCTTACTCTCTAGATCGTTAGCCACTTCATAAATACTAGTGCGGCAGCAACCTCACCACTTACCCCATCCTTACCGTAAACTACTAGTTGTCCTAGAATGACGAGTGATGAAGTCCTTGTTGGGTCCGTTGACCACTACAGTTGGATGCTGAGTACTTCTGTACTCATGATACTACCCCCAAACTCTTTTTAGGGTTCCTGATCTACAACAGGTATGGTGGTCGATGTTTCACGTGGAGACTCGACGAAGACTAGTTAGGCGGATCCCGGCGGAGGGCCTGGACCCGTGTGGTTATGGGGATCGATGTTTTTCTCTTTTCCAGTAGGCATTTGCTTGTAGTCTGTACTCAGACATGTATCTTCCGCTGTTATATTGTATTAAGGCAATTGTATGCCGATTGTATGAGATGTTGTATCCTTGTATCTGTAATGTTGTGATATCATGTTGGAAATCCGGGGCATATGACTTCGTCATATGTCGCGGTGGGACCGATATGTGCTTCGTCCCCGGATCTGGATGGAAATATCTAGATCTGGAACAATACCGCATATCGGGCCTTACAACTATGAAATGAAATTGCCACCTATGAATTTGCTTTTGAAAAAATTGGTGAGGTTGTGTGTGAAAGCAATAAATTTGGAGTATAAAACTTATCTGTGATTGAAATCATAGAAATTTCCGTCTATGTGTAACTCAATTTACCATCCAATGTTCACTGAAATTGCCTAGTTAAAATTGTCGCATAATTTTTTCGCATACAAGGTTGAGAAAAAATAGTTCACCATACACAAGTAACTATAATTGCCATCGAAATAAAGCACACGAAAAACTAAACAATTTCTTTCAGATGGCAATGTTGTAAACTTAAATTACCTTGGATGAGCAAGATGGGTTCGAGTGCATGTCCATCCACTTTGAGAAATTTTGTGTCCCAACAAAGAAGCTATAGTCAATGGGATGCCATTAGCTGAAACAAAACGAATAAAAATTAAGAGGTTATGTGAAAAACATATACATCAAAAACAAATGTGAAAGCACAAAATAAAGCATCATGAAAACTAAGAAGACTGGCCTACAATTGCCTGTACGAGCTCTCACTCTTCTTATCTGCTTTACGAACTAACTTCACTTGCTCGTTGTTCCAAGAAGATACCGCGAATAGTCCAGTACGAGGTGGACCGGTCTTCCCAAATATAACCTTCGAGAAGTCAAGCTTGTCCACATACATAAGCTGCCAAAAAAGAAAGTACACATGTTTCAACAATAAGTGGGCGGAAGATAAAACAGAAAATGTAAGGACAAAGGGAAAGCACTAAAAAAAGTAGCAAAACAAATGGTAAACTTGCCATCAGGTAGAGTGGTCTTCCTTTCCGGTACATATTCTTGGAAAAAGCTTCGTGAATGAAGTTGGCAATAAATTTACACCAATTCATGCTCTTGACATCAGATATTTTGTCCTGATTGAAAAAAAGCCACAATGGTTAGATGTTGCTGACAATTTCCATGCATTTTGTAATAAAATTGCCATGCCGCTTGTGATAAAATTGCCATGCAGCAGTAACTGAAATTTCCATGCAGTTTGTAATAAAATTGCCATGCACCAATAACTAAAATTTCCATGAAGAAATGACTGAAAATTCCATGCATCAGTAACTAAAAATTCCATGCATCGACTAATAACTAAGCTTAAAACACCATCTACTGACAAGAAGAAGTAAGCATTGTCGCAAATAATGATAAAGAAGAATATGTGACCTACCAGTATAGGAAAACATCTGTTACTTGGACGTGTCGACGTGGTAGGTGCAAAAACAGTTGAGAGAAAAATAAGAAGAACCTTCCTCTTGAACACATCATCACTGGTGCTCATTTCGCCAATTGATTTTGCAAGGTTGCTTGTCAGAGTGATGGAATCTTGGCCAGGGAACAACTGCGGGAACAGGCGTTGCTGCGCATCAATGTCCACCCGATACGGCACAACCAATGTGCCCTTCGGTACACCTAGGGTCTCAAAAACAGATCCTCATCGAGAAGTAGCCTCCCGCGGCCAGGGATCACAACTTCCCTTGACTTCGGTTCGTATATTGAACCGAGCCATTCGCACACAGGATTTACCAAATTGGTGCACATGACATCCAGCATTGATTTCATACCCATGTCTATGATAGCTTGTTTCTGATCATCATCAAAATCTTTTATGAGCTGCGCATACATCTTGTGTGAACCCCTATTACGGGGGGATTTCTGCATGAAGATCAACAAAACTAGTAAAAAAACAATGAGTGAAACAAAAAGAAATGAACAGTTCAGCGTACATGAAGACGGAAAATGTAAATTGCACTTCATGCGCACGTCCTTTGCAGTCTTCCGCCCAGCGGCAACATCAGGATCCATGAAATTGTCTCCATCGGAGTCATTTGATCGCACCATGATTCTACGAAAAATTAGGCAATTTGAATCAAGGATAAATTAGGATGGAAATTTTGGATAGTACTCACACTGAAAGGACTAGATACATGTTAATTAGGAAGGATGACCAAAACAAAATTGCCATTCTATTTGTAATAAAAATGCCATGCACCAGTAAAATGAAAAATTTCCATGCAGAATTGACTGAAATTATCATGTACCATATACTGAAATTGCCATGCGTCAGTAACTGCAATTGCCATGCATCAACTACTGGGATTGCAATTTTTTTTAAAGTTCTCATATTCGAAGGCGTAGAGACATGCCAACTTTGAAGGATGACCAAAACTAAATATATAAGGGCATGAACATGGATATTTTGTAATAGTTGATGCCATTTACATGGCAATTGCTGGCGATGACAAATAGTTGTAGGGCTATAAAATGACGATTTAAGGAGAAACGATATACAGAACGAAATAGGACATGAAATGGAAAATTTCCATAGTTCTCAAGTACTTATGGTTCCGACATAGCAATTATGATTTTTTTGGGCATGTAACACAGTAGGCCATGGATATTTCAATTTTAGCACATATAACAACTTATAGGCGTTGAACATGGCAATTTTCAATCATAGAACTCAAGTATTTGACACAGTAGGTCGTGAACATGGCAATTGAGGGTCTGAAAAACACAATGAAAATTGGACATCTACATGGCAATTTTGGGACAAATAACAAGTTATAGAGCTTCAACTTGGCAATTCAGAGGGGGATGCTAGTTAAAAAAAAGCAGGGCATGAGCATGGCAATTGAGGGTTAGAAAAAACACAATGAAAATTGGACATCTACATGGCAATTTTGGGACAAACAACAAGTTATAGGGCTTCAACTTGGAAATTCAGAGGGGGATGCTTTTTACAAGTAAAGCAGGCATGAGCGTGGAAAATTTGTGGTGCGAATCACTGACGAGCATGTCGAGACACAGAAAAAAGAATTTCTGCATAGAAGGCAATTTTTAACCCGTACGGGCAATTTCTGCAAACAAAAAAACCCAGAATCAAGGCGAGACACAAAAAAGGGATCTAACCCCTACGGGCTTCCCATGAACAGCAACATGCCCCTAAAGATGAGAAATTTGGATTTAACCGCTCGTTGCTAACTAGGGAACCCGGCCACATCAAATGGCAATGCGGCTACTAGGTGTAGATGTCTGCCCCCCCCACTGTTTCATGCTCAACAGGGATGCAAAACCGGGGCGCCGCATCGTCCCCGCCGGCGTCCACCAAGCGCGGAAACACAAATGTGGCGGCGATCTAGAAAACAATCAATCTGAGAGGGGGAGAAGGAGGCGAAGGTGTGGCTTACCTTCCAATGCAGTGAAGGTGGAGCCTTCATCGCCGGCGGTGAGTTTCACGGTAGAACCACCTCGAAATCGCCTCCGCCTCCTCTATGTTCTGGCCAGTTCAAATGGAGCGACCCCATACTAAAGGCAACCGCGCGCGAGTGGGGGAGAAGACGTGGGGATGGGACGTGGAATAACCGTCGTTGCCGTTCGGGCGGGGAGGGGGTTCCCGAACGCTCGTCGGATGCTGACGTCGCCGCCGCTCCTGCGCCGCGATTAGCGCACCAGATCTAACGGTAGATACAGTGTTCGGGCGGGGAGGTAGCGCCCTGACGTTCGGTGGCTATCATTATCCTTTTTATGTGATGATAGGTGTCGGTCGACCGACCGAGAGTTTGGGCCGGTTCTCCGCGCAGCTCTCCGATCCTAGTGATTTAACGGTTCAGATCACTGTGTATCCCTTCGTTCGTATATGGTTGCAATATTTGTGGAGAGGTTGCAACTTTTCTGTACATGTATGCAACAAAAAAATATCGTGTGCATTTTTTTAAAGTTATTTCACTGTTGCAGCAAAAAATCTCATAAAATTGTTGCATATCATATTTACCATCTATTCATGCCAGCAAATTTGATCACTGGTGGTAGCTTTCTTTATAATGGTTGCAACAAAATTCGAGACTCGTCATCACCGATCACACTTTATCTTTTTTGTTGTAGCAAAAATCATTAGTAGCATTTTTATATCATCCTACCAAATTGATGTGCTTGACACTAAAATACATTTACATACATCCATTTAGCGGAAATTAACATAGATCAACACAGTAGCATTTTAGTATGATAGTAATACATATATTAGCATTTTAATACTACGGTTATAACATTTACGGTGTGCCATACACAGCAAAAGCAGTAACAGTCGGTACAACTGGGCTTGGGCCGACCGGCCAGGATAGTTTACCCTTTTCTTAAGAATAAGGTACAAGCAAACGTTTACATAAACGAGTATACACTCATCCCTATGAACGTATGTATAGACGTCCTAACTCTATGAGCATCTTCGCAATACTGAACTGATACATCATCTTGAGATTGATGAAATCACTACAGGCGACTCGTACTCGATGGAAACGTCTCCTCCCACTGAAGGTCGTCGCCGAAAATCTTGAAATATATCAAGAAAAATGCGAGTACCAATTGTCGGGGGAATGGATCAAGACCATAACCCGACATAACAAAGGACTCAGGCCGACTCAGCCCATTGAAGGCCTAAAAGAAAAACCTGGTTTCTGGACCGGGTCGCATCCAACATGAAGCCCGAAGACCATAGAAGGAATAGGACTTATCTTGATAGACAAGGTAACTATTTGTAACTAGATTAGGACTCCGTCTCGTGTGGAAGTCAGATTCTTGTAATCCAAGGGACCCGACATCTATATAAGCCGGCACCCCGGGGAGCCAAAGGGATGACTCAAATTAGATCTTCTCGAGGCAGAGAGAGCGATTCCGCATATTTGTATTCGAGAAGTCGACACGCAATAATAGAAAAGAAGGAGTAGGTCTTTACATTTCGAGGGGCCGAAACCTGGGTAAATCTCGCGTCTTGTGATCTTTCCGACTTCCTCCTCGTATTCACCTCGCAGCAAAGGTCCCACACTAAGTTCTCCTATGAGGTTATTTTCCGTGACTTTCCAATGATAGTTGGAACCGCCGTGGGGCCTGCACATGCAGGTTTCGTAATCATGGAGGGAGCTCTACAAGGTATGCAAGGTTTCGTCGCCGGTCGGATCACCAAAATCCGGCGAGGGAAGCTCTACATCGACGACACCACCTGGGGCTCCGAAGCCGACTCTGTCGAGTCAGGCCATCGGGTCCCAATCGGTTCCATCCACTTCTTCATTGGCAGGATAAACGGATCTGAGCCAGAGCCAGATCGCGACGTCCCCGTAAAATCTGCGAGCCGGTTTACAACCGACTCCAGGCATGTCTTCGTTGGATTCACCAACGGATCTCCAGAGCAGCCGTGCTCTGTCGAGACCTTGGAATAGGATAGCTCGGTGGAACTCTCTGACTCACATCCTAGCGAATGAAAGGACTCAGATTCTGGGTCAATCCGCTCCGCAGGAAGCAACAAGCTTGGATCGGGATTATAGGGCTATGACCAACACTCCCCTACCTTCAACCACCATACTACGCTACCGTTTACATGCCGGACCCCCAGGATAACCAGAACACGGTTATAAACCCGGCTGATGGGTCAGCCGCTCATGCTCCAGAGTCGGCCTTGACCGGCACAGAAGCCCTCATAGCTACCCTGAACGCTTTGCAAACAACTCTCTCCGCCCCGATCACTGTGGAAAATCAGGAGGCACGTAAAGCGGAGATCGACGAGCTTGAGAAGCTAGCGACCAAGATTCGCAGGGAAATCCGGCTGGAGATGGAGCAGATGACGGAAGAAGCAGGCCGGCTTGCGCGAGAGGCCAGGCGCGTGCAGGAGCAATCCGAGCAGTTAAGCACTCAGATGGAAAACTACTCAGCCGCCCACCAAGCGAGGCACGTAAGCCGGATCCCGCCAGGCATGGTAGGACAAGCACTTTTCTAAAGCCAGAAACACAGAGCTACCCCGCCAGGGTTCACCCCGTCACGAGAACCGGCCAGATTACATACACCACCTAGCCATTATAACAACCCCGTGGAGAATGTCTTGGCTGCGACGCGGTACCTGGCCAATGAACCTGTTCATGGAAACACCCCTGCAGATCTGGACGCGTGAGACACAATAGAGATGCTCAAGACCGCAGTCGCTCAGCAGGCACAATACTCGCACGGTTTTTCATATTTACATGGGACTCCTCTCCCAAGTATGAGTCGGCAGGCAGAATCCCCGGCTCCCGTCGCCTCCAGCAGTCACCATCAGCAGAGAGAACAGCCGGATCCCGAACCACAACAAGCCACCCGACTCACCGCACAGCCGACAGTCATGGTTCCTGAGCCGGCAGTACAACCCCCACTTCAGGAGGATGAGGCAGGTTTTGTTAGCCGCTCGGTAGGGAATCGATGTTTAGTTTCGGCTTTGCGGAATGCCCGAATACGGTATGATTTTAAAGGACCTCGCAAAATCCCAAATTATACAGCGGATATGGACCCCGCAACGTGGATCGAGAGCTATGATTAGCAATGGATATGCTCCAAGCTAGTGACGGAGTCTGTGCCCGATACCTCACGATGATGCAGGAAGGACCGGCTCGTACCTGGCTCAAAAACCTCCCTAAAATCTCCATCAGCTCTTGGTCAGATTTGAAGGAGAAGTTCATCAAGAATTTCCAAGGTACATGCCGACGTGCTACCACAATCATTGATTTGGAGCACTGTGTTAAGAAGGAAGGAGAGTCGGCCAACCATTGGGCTCGACAAGTAGCCGAAATAATTCATTCCTCGGACAACATCACGACCCAGACAACCGTTTTAGTTTTAGGGAAGAACTGCAAATTTGAGCCCTTGATCCATAAACTCAGTCGTATTAAGAGAACGGTCAGAGATATGGGGGAACTCATGGATGCAGTCACTAAGTATGCCGAGTCTGACAAAACCAAAGATTGCGACTCCGATGAGGACAAAACTGGCCAAGGAAAGAAAAATGGTGGCAAAGGGCAGCACAACGACGGAAATAAGGGCCAGCAGAACACGCTTCGGCTTGATCAGAATGCATCTGAGTTGGTATCCAACACCAATGTCGGTTCCCAAAGACAGAGGCAAGGGGGCAACTACCGGAAACCGGAGGAGAACTTCCGCCCAAATAGTTACAAGTCCGCTATGAAAGGGTCATGCCCAAGACATAGCAGACCTGGTCTCATGGCAAATCACTCCTGGGAAAACTAAAACTTCATGCAGGAGTTCAAACGGCGAGGAGGCAATGGTGGAGGACACCAAGGGCCCCTTGGGTCAGGTTCCAGAGCTGGTTATAATAACGGCAACCAACAAACCGGCCATCAGGGAGCCGACTACGGCATATACAATCAGCAATCAGGCGGTATGGGAGCCGGCTCAGGATCCCAATATCAAGGAGCCGGAGCCGGAAGGCAGATGCAATTTGTGCTTGCTGGATTTCAAGAAAACCCAAAGCAGCTAGATGACCACGAAGCATATCACGTTTTCACCACCACCAACTGCCGAAGGGATATAAAACTCCAACAACGCACTGCCTTGTCCGTAGCAAAAGAGTCGGCGATACCTAAGTGGCTCAACCGGTCTGAGCATCCAATAACCTGGACAAGGGATGATCACCCCTCAGTGGTAGATAACCCGGGGGCCTTAGCCTTGGTAGTGGCACCACAAGTTGGAGGATACAGCCTGCATAAGGTACTCATGGATGGAGGAAGTAGAATCAACATCCTCTACTATGAGACTTTCTGCAGGATGGGTTTAACCTACAAACATCTACAACCCTCCAATACGATCTTTCATGGAATCGTCCTAGGAAAATCAGCACGACCCATAGGCAAGGTATACCTCGAGACGGCCTTTGGGAATTCTAAGAACTTTCGTTCTGAAATCATACCTTTTGAAGTCGTCAAACTCGAGAGTCCATATCATGCAATCTTGGGGAGTCCGTCTTATGCCCGCTTCATGGCTCATACCTGCTATGTCTGTCTGAAACTCAAAATTCCGGGTCCGAACGGACCAATCATGGTTGAAGGAAGCCAATCATGGGCCACTGAATGCAAGGAACAATATGTCAAATATGCTGAGTCGGCCTGCGCCAAGGAGGACTTAACGACTTATAAGGAGAAGATAGATCCAGAGGATCCCACGATCTTGAAAAAGTCAACTCTAGATACCAATCCAAAGTTTCAGACGGCTCAAGATACCAAGAAAATCAACTTCATCCCTGGTGATGCTTCACAACAGTTCATCATTAGGACGTGGTTCTCTGATAAATAGGAAAGCACGCTCATCGAGTTCCTCCATGAGAATCGGGACATCTTTGCATGGAAACCTTCTGACATGCCAGGCGTCCCTAGGGAACTCGCTGAGCACCACCTTAAAACAAATCCAAATCTGAAGCCAGTAAATCAGTCCCTCCGTCATTTTAACAACAAGAGAAGAGATCCTATTGGAGAAGAGATAGCCCGCTCCTAGCTGCCGGGTTCATCACGGAAGTTTTTCATCCAGAGTGGTTGGCAAACATGGTCCTCGTTTTGAAAAAGAACGGAACTTGGCGTATGTTCATCGATTACACAGACCTAAACAAAGCCTGCCCGAAAGATCCTTTTTCTCTACCCCGCATTGATCCGATTATAGATTCAACTGCAGGATGCGAGCTCCTATGTTTCCTAGACGCCTGATGCTAGCAAGGAAATACTTCTCACCCCTCGTTGGTTACCCCAAGTGGAAGGTTGAGATGTAGTGTAGCAACAAGATTTCCCTTGGCAAAGATACCAAGGTTGAGATCGACCAGTAGGACTCCAAGGTCTACAAGTAGGTGGTAAAGTGAACAATGGCGTCGTTCACAACCTCAAGGTTGTTACTTTACCTGGATGTGCACACAAATACAAATAACATTGCGCCCAACGAGTACAGAGAGGTTGTCAATCTCTTCGGCCTTGCCGTTTACAAAGGATCAACGCAACAGATAATAGAAGTGATAATTGCAACTAGAAAGTAAAAGAAAGAAGTAAATTGAGGGTGTAAACAGTGGTGGAAATATGGACCGAGGTCCCATGATGTTCACTAGTGATGTCTCGCTCCCAAAAGACGATAAAAAGCTATGCAAGGTAAACAAATTACAGCTGGGCAATTGATAGGATTAAAAACGCACCACAGTGCTAACTATGCTACAAAATAAAGGAAGAGGCTCAAAAGCATGGGCTGTAAGCCAATATAAGTAGACCGAAATCCATCCGCATCTACTACTAATCATCCACCTTGAGATATCTATCCAGAACATCTCGCTGGTATTAAGTTGCGAGTCCCACCCAAAGTGTAAACTCAAAGCAGTAGAAAACTGCATTAAAAGAACTTTGCGTAAAGTAAACAATCCTTGCAACCGTGGTTACAAGCACCATTGTTTTTCCCCTTGTGGCAACAAGAAATTCCCCTAGACTCATGTTTCTGTCACTCAAGCTAGTTATCAGGGGGCATGAACCCACAATCAAGCATTAATTCTGTGGTGACATGCTACCAACCATATAAGAACTTTTAAGTAAAGCAATCAAGGCATGTAATTAAATTCAAGTCATAACAGGCAAGAGTCTATATTAGCATTGAAACTATCAACATAAGAACATAAAGGTGCAAGAGCTCTCATTGTCCATGACTCAAATTTCTCCAAATGGTGTTTGGGTGCAAGAAGTGGGGGATGGGAATACGAGAGAAACAAGTATTTATTTGTTGAGAACTCAATCTACACATGATTCTGATCTTGTTTTCCAGCAAGTATCAGGGATGTGGGATTCTAAGGACCCCATCATGGCGGCTTGCAGACGAGAAGTCTCAAGGCAAGCCGGATTCTTTATCGGCTACAAAGTGGACCATGTGGATCACAGAAAAAATGAGGCAACCGACTCATTATCCCAGCTCGGATCTCAACGGAAACCAGCCCCCCAAACATTTTCCTTGACGTTCTATTACATTCGTCTGTGCATCTCCCTACATAACATGATATAGCAGTACCAGACCCAAAGATGGCCTTAGTGGCCGCTATACACTCCACTCCCTCGTGGGTCATACCATACTTGGACTACAAGACTCGGTGCATCCTCCCAACTAATGAGATATTGGCTAGACAAATCATAAGGCGAAGAAACTCTTTTGTACATATCAATGGAGAGCTACACCGACTCAGTCCCACCCAAGTATTCCAAAGATGTGTTTAGCCATAAGAAGGACGAGACATATTAAACGAAATACACTCTGGAGACTGTGGTCATCATGCCAGCTCCCGATCACTAGTGGCCAAAGCTTATCGCCATGGATTCTACTGGCCCACGACTCATGCAGATGCGGAGGACATCGTTAAGAAATATGATGGTTGCCAGCGATATGCAAGGCAAGACCACGTGTCGGCTCAAGAACTCAGGATGATTCCAATCACCTGGCCTGGGGGCTTGTTATGGTAGGGCCCTTCAGACGATCTAAGTGCAGAAATACTCACCTCTTGGTTGCAGTAGATAAATTCACCAAGTGGGTCGAAGTAGAGCCGGTCAGAAAATGTGACGCAACAATGGCGCTCAAATTTCTGAAGAAGATCATCTTCAGATTTGGTTACCCCCACAACATTATCACTGACAATGGGAGCAATTTGTTAGAAGGTGAAATGCAATGTTTTTGTGAAAGGGAGCATATCCGGCTCGATCTTGCATCTATGGCTCACCCACAGTCTAATGGACAGGCCGAGAGGGCTAATCAGGAACTACTGCATGGCATCAAACCCCGACTCCGTGTTCCTGTAGTAAGACACCCGGGTTGTTGGGTTGAAGAATTGCCCTATGTGCTTTGGAGTATCAGGACTACGCCCAATAGGTCGAGTGGTCTTACACCTTTTTTCCTTGTTTATGGAGTAGAGTCGTTCTCCCAAGTGATGTCCATCACGACTCACCCCGAGTCACCGCATATGTTGAAGCTGATAATGAAGAAGAAAGATATGACTCCCTATATGTCCTTGATGAAGAACGAGACTTAGCGGCTGCTAAGTCGGCTATATATCAGCAAGACATGCGACGATATCATAGTCGACGCATCAAGAGTAGGACTTTTCAAGAGGGGGACTTAGTGCTCCACCTGATACAAAAAAGGAAAGGAATGCACAAGTTATCCCCGCCTTGGGAAGGACCATTCATTGTGAGCAATAATTTATACAATGGATCCTACTACCTGGTTGATATACGCGAGCCGACTACAACGCGCACGCCGAAGAAGAGACACCTAGGCCGTGGAATATTGCCCAGCTCCATCCCTATTATACTTGAGTAGATGGGAACATCCTTGTACGCCAACTTATAAATATCAGTAGTATAAGAACGCGACTTCTTTTATTTTTAGAAAAATTAATTCATGTTTTATGTCGATTTTCTTTTCTCCTGTTTATTTTTTCTCTTTTATCTTGCACTGCATTACATTCTTGCATTTGATTCCATGTAACCTAGAGGGATTGATCACCTCTCCCTGGTACCTAGCATGTATATTGCTGTATTTAGGGACCCTGAGGGTTTGAAGGTCCTTTAACTTCAAATCTTCAACTAGGGACTCGACATATACATGAAGTTAGCCTACTATGGCTTATCTTTGCCTATAAGCTGATGCAAAATCATACTTAAATGACCTATGTGACCCATGATAGTTCAAACATCAGCAAGCTCTACCAAAAGCCTGTTAAGTTTGATTCTATTACAGAGAACACTAGAACAAGTCATGCGATGCTTGCTTACAGAGAAGTTTCGACTCAAGCGCAATTAAGTGACCAACATTTATTTTCTACGAGACAGACAAAATCCTCCTATTCGAGGAGTCGGTTTTGTGTTGAGCTCGTATTTTTAAAGGATGGTGAGACAGTCACGCGTACGACCGACTTCTATATGAGCTCTTTACATTTTTTGAATTTCATAAGCATACTTTTTTCGTTTACCTTTTCAGCATATTCAAGTGTATTAATATTTCCCTCCATCAAAAATCAACTTTACTGAACATCATAAGATGAACTAAAAGTCAGTACTTGGGGGCTACAAGTCGACTCTACTGTGAGTCGGTATATATATATTGTTCATACCAATCCATGGGGGCTACACCTCGATTTCAAAAGAAAAATAAGACACATGTTGATTCTACTATGACTTGGCATGACATAAATGGATCATACCGACTCATGGGGGCTACATGTTGATTCTATTATAATTCGGCACGACATGCAGACTGTCATCCCAATTCATGGGGGCTACATATGGTAATACAGACTCTTCAAATGTTGAATCGGTACAAGTCGGTTATGAAAAAACCGGCTAGTCACAACATTACAAGAAATATTCATGACACTTTACTGAAACCACAAAATCTTTTTATTCAAATAAGTCTTCAAAAGATAGAATATTACAAGCATGATCAAGCACTCAAAAGAAAAAAACTATTATAAAAGCATCATGGCTGAACTTCTTCAAGCTTCATCATCACTGCTAGAAACACCATTGTCATCTGTGGATACATTTTCTCCATTATAAAATTCACTATCACTACTGCTGGAGCTCTCCATGCAGCACTCCATGCGATCCCCATCAGAATCAAAACACCTTGCCCACAAGGTTTCGTCCCTATCATACCTGAAGATGATACTATCCCGCTTTTTAAGACTACGCAAGCGGATGAAGGTTTTCCAACCTTTATCCAAGAACATAGAGCCATTGCTAGAAAAACTTGTGGTCGCCCAGATAGGTCCATGAGGGCAAACCATCCGAATGAAGCCACAAGCCAGGAGGCTTAGAATCTTCCATGACCTCAACAAAGGTGCTAGGAAGACGAACCCATCGACGAGGCTTGGAGCGAAGCACTATGAGAAACTCATGGCTAAGCGCTCGCGCATGGACAACACCACCGGAGGAAGAAGATAACCCCCCGCGGGATCCACAACCTTGCGCACCACGTCCACCTCGACCTCGACCTTGGCCGCGACCTCGGCCACGACCATGACCACGACCACGGGAATTTGCGTTACTCTGATCAATGAGATCGAACTCATCGTTGGCTACAAGATCTCGGTTGTGGAGCTTAGGGGCCATGAGTAAGCAAGTTTTGCAAAGCGAGAAGAAGAAGAGAGAAGTGTCTAATCTTATCATCACACACTGGTTTTATATATAGTCGATGATCTGAAGGGGAAACGCCGGTCAACATCATTATGATCATGCAGATTACCAATGACAGGCGGCATTGAAGGAAAAGACTCTTCGACTTTTTCAATCACATAAATGAAACATTCAATAGGATACACCTCGTTTCCTAAAAACATTTAAGAAGGAACAGTTAAGAAAAAAATCTAAGAAGATTACAATGAAGCCAGAATCACGTCAATCTTGGGGGCTAATGTCGGGGGGATGGATCAAGACCATAAACCGACATAACAAAGGACTCAGGACGACTCAGCCATGGAAGGCCAACAAGAAGAACCCAATTTTTGGACCGGGTCGCATCCAACATGAAGGCCGAAAACCATAGAAGGAATAGGTCTTATCTTGATAGATAAGGAAACTACTTGTAACTAGATTAGGGCTCCGTCTCATGTGGAAGTCGGATTCTTGTAATCCTAGGGACCCGGCATCTATATAAGCCGGCACCCCGGGGAGACAAAGGGACGACTCAACTTAGATCTTCTCCAGGCAGAGAGAGCGATTCCGCATCTTTGTATTTGAGAAGTCGACACCCAATAATAGAAAAGCAGGAGTAGGTCTTTACCTTTCGAGGGGCCGAAACTTGGGTAAATCTCGCGTCTTGTGATCTCGCCGACTTCCTCCTCGTATTCACCTCACAGCAAAGGTCCCACACTAAGTTCTCCTATGAGGACATCTGCCATGACTTTCCCATGACACCAATGTAAAATCTCATACTTAAACTTTGCTGGCCTATGGATGCAACAATCATCCTAACCAAATCAAACATGGGTTGGTTCGCGTCCACCAGCTCTTTCTTAATTGTTCGGACTTTAGAACAAGGCTGCCGACAACAAAGTAAAAATGGGCCCGACAAGAATCATTGCTGGTGAGAGGCTTCGAGAGGACGTCACTGACCGGACTTGGGAAAGAAGTTGCACGGCAAGCCACGGGGATAAGGGAGGCACTAGCCGACTCGATGGTCGTCGGGAGCGAGAGAGAAATAAATAGGAGCTTGGGCGTCAATGGAGGCAAGAGCAATAAATGAGGTGCCTCTCAATGGAGAAGAAGACCCCCTTTTATAGGTGGGCTCTAAAACAACCGTTGGACCTCTACCAACCACGGTACTACCGCTCAAGGAGCGGTACTACCATACCACGGTACTACCGCCCTATCCAGAGAGGATACGGTAGTGGGTGCGGTACTAGCCACGGTACTACCGTGGTGCGGTACTACTGCGCCCCGGTAGTACTTCGGATCATTACCGCACCCCACTACCTCCCTATCCAGAGAAGATACGGTAGTGGGGCGGTACTAGCCATGGTACTACCGTGGTGTGGTACTACCGCTACACGAGCGGTACTACCGTGCCGCCGTAGTACTGTGGCTCAGTACCGCGCTCACTACCGCTCAATCCAGATCACGGTAGTAACTACGGTACTAGCCACAGTACTACTGTGGCGCGGTACTATCGCAACCCAAGCGGTACTACCTCCCTGGCAGACCCAGGGAGTCAACACCACCATGCCAAACTCCTCCATGATGCAATGAAAATTATGTGGGTGCAGAGAGTGTGTATGTGTGATGATTCCACCCACCATTCCATAGCGGACCCCCTCTTGATAGTACGGTTTTCCTACGACTCAATAAATCAAAAAGATAGCGAAAGGAAACTCCATCTTCACGCTCAATCAACAGAGGGGAACACGACCGTCTTGTGCCATGACTATAATTACCTGAAAATCTTATTGACACACGGTTAATCCGCAAATGTGTTGTCATCAATCACTAAAACCAATCAAGGGGAAATATGCCCTCTCAAAAACAAAATGGAAAAGAACAAAAATCCACCTAGGGCGAGGCCCACCCCGGCCCAGCTCCTCCTTGTTCTCCCCTGTTCATGACCCGGTCGGTCATGGCAACAGTGCGCCCGGTCGACGTTGCCCCCGCACCCACTCGTCGCCGTGTCGCTACAGTGCACCGGGGGAAGATAAGAACGGCCGCCCGCACCCCCTCCCCAGGAACCCTAGATCTCCCGCCATTTCCCCCTCCTCGCGCCTCCCTGGTTCTGGTTTGAGCTGCCCCAAGCTCGGCCATCGCCGCCGTCGCGCACTACCATGGCCAACGGCCACCGCAACCCATCCCAACTTGTCCAGTACCTCCGCCTCGCTCCTCCTCGCCACCCCAGCACCAGGAATCGGACCAGGGCGCCGCGCAAGACGTGAATCGGGCCAGTTCCTCCCACCGGGCCGCCGCCGTCCTCCCCGACCAATTCGTCGCCGCCAGTGCTGCCCCGACCCCACTGCCTCCCCTACGCACTAAACGTGAGCATGCGACCATTTCCCCCCTAGTCCGACTCGATTTCGTCTGGATTTTTGCCTCGCCACCGCGCCACGCTCTGGCCTCCTCCTGCACCCTTGCGGGCGACGCCCTGGACCGTTTTAGCTCGCGCAAATGGAACGAGTGGACGCGGCTCTTCACGCAGGTCGCGTTGCACCCGGTGGTGCCCGATTTGGTGCCCTGTAGTGAGCCCACACTCCGCGCCTTGCCGCTGTTCGTCGCCAGCGAGGGCACGACGTGGTTAAGCAGGTGGGTGTCCCACTGATGTATGGCCCCCACTCGGTTAGTTAACTGCTAATTAGCCTCTAATAAAAATTAAAAGAAATAACACCCCTTGATGTCTATGGCAAGTGGGCCTAATGTCAGAGAATTAGATTAAATAAATGTTAAACTTAACTGATAGGCTGACAGCTGGGTCCCACTGTTGTTTATAATAAATAAAATGGTTTATAAATATCCAGTGTATGACAAGTGGGCCCAGTGCATTGTTTAAATAAAACTGAATTAATTTATTTGTATAGAGGCTGACCAGTGGGACCCACTGGTCAGGTTTTACTGTTGTGGATAATGTTGTGAATTAGTAAATAAAAATAATCCAGAAAATGTTTTAAATGGATTTGAACTTTGGAATTTAATATCTCTTAAACCGTAAGCCGAATTAAAAAAACTTTATACATAAAAATTGATCAGCAAAAATATGAGGAATACGAATATGCTATCCATATGTCAACCAGCCCCCTCTAACACAACGAACACGAGACATTCCCCCTCCAGGCCGTCTGTCGATAATCACCCGGAGCCGGTATTTCATCCCCGGATGAATTCCCGCTCCGAGCATAGCACTTTGTATTGCGTTAGAACACCGATAACAATGCGTCTGTCCTGTAATGTATCTATTTGCATATGTTTTCTTTGTATTTACTGTTTCTCCCCACTTTAATCTTTGATAGACCCCGCTGCTACTGCCGCTACACCACTGTTGAGTACGACTACGTTGTCGACGACCGTACCCCTACCGTCGAGCTTCCAGGCAAGCAGAGCCATTTTCCTTCCCAGATATCACCAATATTTTCTGTACATTTCTTGCACTAGGCATGGTTACTGCTGCTGCTACGTTACAATCCTAGTCAATTGCATAGCCTGTTTTTGTCGCCCCTTGATGTACCTTTATTTATCCTATGTTGCCTAAATATATATATTATTCAGAAGTGAGCCCCGCGCGTTGTTAGTCAACTAGGATTAGATAGCGGGATGTGATCACTCAGGGGAGTGACGCGGATACAATTTATTATAAACTGCAACAGGTACGGTACAATGCAGACACCGCCTAAGGCCTCCTAGTTCGGCTCTGCCGAGCCACGATCAAGTGTGAGCTATCAAGGAGTAATCCTTGTACTCCACTCGTTGCAGACTCTGTATAGCCTCTCTAGGTACCTGAGCAACGGTTGTCCGTAAAGGTAAGAGTCGAGAAACCCAACGGTGCCCGCGAGCGGTATTGCGTCGGGAACGAAAGGGAGGGTACGACCGACATTACTGGCGTGCTTGGCCCCTGCTTGTATCTCGCGAGAGTTACCAAACCACGAAAACTCGAGCTCTTCCAAGAGCACACACGAGACAAGGTAAGGAGACGGTTTACCTTGTTGGTAACCGCGTGCTTTGACGGGACGACAGGGAAGGCCTCGACGTTATTGGTGGACCTTGTTGATGTTCGTTGTCCATTGTGTTGTTAGTCAGACAACGATAACGGTTGTCTGCGAGATAATATTAAAATGCTAAATGGTTTGGTGGATGACTTGAGAGGCCCGTTGGTCTGTACGCACTACCTTCACGTGGGATAAGGAGTTATGGGGCTCCCATGTGTCGTAGTTCATTCAAAAGCTCTTCAGACGTCAGCAGTACTGCGGCCTGATTGCCGGGAAGTGGTGTGTCTTCTTCGTCCGGACGGTGTAACTGGATTTGCTTTTGCTTCACTGGCCAGACTCGCACCGTGCAGGAGCGTGGAAGGGTGAGGGACCTAGACCCCTGAGCGCATAGGATATAGTCCGACTGATGAACTCTCTGTTGAGCCTAGGATGGGTTGCGGCGTGTCGGATAGCTTTGGCGGAGCGTTCCCTAACAAGGTCCCGCCACCCTGGAGATCCGAGCGTGCAGGCTGAACAGTAGTGCAACCCTGCAGGGAGTTTAATCTATTCGAATAGCCGTGTCCACGGTAACAGGACGCTTTATGTTGAAGCTGGATCTTACCACTACAAACTACTACTATTAAACTGTATAGTTCCAGGTCTTCTTCCATGCAGGGAAGTCGAGGAAGGGAACTCGGAGGAATTATTATTGTTAATTATCACAACTTACTATTATACAATGTTGCGACAACTTCTGCTGCATTGTTATGCTTTATATGAACTGTTGGTTGTTCTCTTCTTGTGATGCAAGACTCGTCGGAAGATGCTAGTCTTCGATAGGCCTAGCTTCTTATCCTTGTTCTGATTTCTACCTTGCAGTACACTATATACAACCTCCTCTTTCCATTTGATACAAATGCATAAATGCTTAGTAGCGGACGTAAGACTCGCGGGTATGCTATATACTCACCCTTGATTTATTTCCCCCCTTTTGTTTTGCTTGATCGACCGCTACAATCTACGTTGGATCCCAGGAGCAGGAGTACTGTCGGGGGGATGGACTAAAGCCCAGACCCAGCATTAAGTTTATGGGCCGACTCACCTACCAAAGGCCCACAAAAGAAGACCCGGCCCAAGACCGGACTGCGCCAAGGAAAGAAGATCTAAGCCTTAGATGGAATTCAACTTACCTTGTATAGCACATAACATATTTGTAAAGTAGAATAAGAACTCCACTTCGTGTCGGAGTCGGACTCGTGGAATCCTGGGACCCGACGCCTTTATAAGCTGAGGTCCATGGATTCCAGGGTCACAAAAAATCTTAGCTTAAGATAGGACTAGACACTTGTCGGCGAAACCTAGATCTTATCGAGACTAAGTTTTCGATCGACGCTCTTGTAATCAGCCAAACCGACTCTTCTTTCGGGAGTCAGAACTCATAATAAGAGGAAGCAGGAGTAGGTTTTTACCTCGAGACAAACATGGACTGAAACCTGGGTAAATTGCCGAGTCTCGTGTTCATGTCGACTCTCTCCACGAAATCGCCTGGCAGCAAAGGTCCCATGTTAAGTTCGACTCTTCGGACATCTACCGTGACTTTCCAACGACAGTTGGCACCCACCGTGGGGCTTTCGCTTGCAGGTGTTGAGATTCTGGAGGGAGCTCTGCAAGGCATGGAAGGATTCATCGCCGAACGAATCAGCATAAGCCAGTGCGGGAAGCTCTGTATCGACGACTCTACTTGGGGCCCTGAAGCCAATTACGTCGAATCAGGATATCGGGTCCCAATCGGGTGTAGGAGATATGCCCTAGAGGCAGTAATAACAGTTATTTTGTATCTCCGAGTTTGTAATGAATGTTTATGTTCCATGCTATAACTGCAATGATTCTCGAGTCTGCAATATCCACGAGGCTCGGAGGGAAACTCATGTGCACGTGTGGTATAATAAACAGTAAAATGTATTCCTAGTCATGCCTCTAAGACTGGCTCATGTATTGCATGATGATCCAGTTTTCCTGATCATGGGCATGTCTATGCCGGCAATTTTGAGGGCACAATGTTAGAAGAACATTTGTGTTGAATCGACCCGAATTGATGTTATGCTATGAGATACATTCGTCACAAGTTAATGGTTAATAACACAGAGAAAGTTGTGCGTTTGCATAATTCCTTAGACCATGAGAGTATCGAGTTCCTTCGTACTTGCTTCGTGAACTTTGGGGTTTTGTTAAACGTCATCTGTAAAAGGGTGGCTATTACGGCAGCTTGCGGGTTCACGGAAAAGTATGACAAGGAACTAGGTAGCTCGAGATTGGGATTTGCTCCTCCTTCGTTGGAGAGATATTCTTAGGGCCCTCTCGGTGTTACGGTATCCACCATCGTCTGGCCAGACACAGTGTGATTTGATCACAGGGATGCCGGAACGCGGGAACGAGAAAAGAGAACAATACCAGGAACGAGGTAACTGGCATAGTGGACAAATTGTTGATTCACGGGGATGCCAATAAGTCTCACCTCGGGTATTTGTAATATATCGCGAAGCAACAGGAATAGCACACAACAACTAAAGGTTCACTCGAATAATTCTTCGTATGGGTATAGGGATCAATATGGATGTCCTCGGTTCCGCTATTGACCATTGATTGGAAAGTGTTCCGGTCATGTCTATACTTCATCGAACCTACAGGGTCACACGCTTAAGGGTCATCTATCTGTTGAATACTAGACAGGGAGTCTGAGATAAAGTCACCGGAAAGGTTTCGGAGACGGCGGAAAAGTTCCGAGAGAGAAAACCGAAAAGTTGTTTCGGGGTAAACCACTAAGCCGAAAAGGTTTCGGAGAGCACCTGGTAATTTTGGAGAGTGCCAGAATTGTTCTGGTAACTTCTGGAATTTTTCTGGAGAAAAGATTAAAATATTTTTTTCGGAAATATTTCGGAGCTGCCGGAAATGTTCCGGAGCTGCCGGAAATGCTTAGGTTGCTTTTCGCAGATGAAAATCACTAATCCGGAATTGTTTCGGAATGCGCCCAAAATCATTTTAGTGGGTGTTGGAATTATTCTAAGACCCACAGAAATATTTTCGGAATTTTCGGACGCGAAAAAGTGGTGTCATGAATAGTAAAAAGTACTACTTGAGATATTTTTGGAAAGCCTTCTAGAAGGACTTGGGAGCCAAGAAATCCCCCTTGGGTTTCCTATAAATAGAGGTGTGAGGGCAGCCCCATATCCTAGATCCAAGCTCTCACTTGAGTTCTCAACACATGCCATGCAATTATCTGGCTTCTTCTCTCCCTCACACGAAAGAGTTTCGTAGAGCCGAAAGGCTGTCTGGGTTCCGGCAGGAACTAGTTCTGGACGGCGAAGCCCTGCTGGATAGCTGACACCGTATGTGTGCATCTTGGTAGAGAGGTCGTTGTTTCGATCTTAGTTCGAGTTGCTTAAAACCCTGGAATTTCCAATTCCAGCATCCCATATGATGGACATGATGCTTTCTTCACTCCCCCCGTCTTACAACGGTTTTGTCATGAATTACAACATGAGTGGGATGGAGAAAACACCAGAAGAGGTGCTCGCCATGCTGAAAACTGTGGAAGAAGGACTGCGGAAAAATCACAAGCAAGTGTTGCTTGTGAATAAAACCGCCAGTTTCAAAAAGAAAGGCAAGCCAAAGAAGGGCAAGGGTGCCGGTAAGACCGGCTCCCAAAGCAACTCTAAGGGCGGAGCCAAGAATGAAACTGAGTGCTTCTACTGCAAGGGCACAGGACACTGGAAGAGAAACTGCAAGAAGTATCTGGACGATAAGAAGTCCGGGAAAACCGGAAAAGGTATAATTGTTATACAAGTTAATGTCATTGATGTTTTGCTTGCTAGCGAAAATTCTAAGTCTTGGGTATTTGATACCGGATCGGTTGCTCACATTTGCAACTCGATACAGGGACTGCAGAAGGTCCGCAAGCTAGCAAAGAATGAAGTCATGATGCGCGTCGGGAACGGCGCTGGGATCGCCGCTCAAGCCGTCGGCATTATGCCTCTACGTCTCCCTTCAGGATTTATCTTAGAGCTAAATAAATGTTATTTTGTTCCACTATTGTGTAGAAACATTATCTCTGGATCATGTTTAGTACACGATGGGTATTCGTACAAGTCTGAGAACAATGGTTGTTCACTTTATTGTAAGGATATGTTTTATGGATTTGCACCCATTGTTGGGGGCCTTTTCATACTAAATCTTGAATGTGAAAATGATGTCTTTAACATGAATGCTAAACGCCTTAAGAAGGTTGATACCACAACCACTTATTTGTGGCACTGTCGGCTTGGCCACATCGGAAAGAAACGCATGCAAAGACTCCAAAGAGATGGAGTTTTACCGTCCTTTGATTTTGAATCATTTGACACATGTGAAGCTTGTCTAATGGGAAAAATGACCAAGATGCCGTTCAAGGGTCATCCTGAACGGGCGGGTGAATTATTGGAAATAATACATAGTGATGTATGTGGTCCAATGAGCACAGCCGCACGGGGTGGGTATTTCTACTTCGTGACTTTTACTGATGATTTAAGTCGGTATGGCTACATCTACTTGATGAAGCATAAGTCGGAAACCTTTGAAAAGTTCAAGGAATTTCAGAATGAGGTAGAAAATTATCGTGACAAAAAGATTAAGTTTCTGCGGTCTGATCGCGGAGGCGAATACCTTAGTCATGAGTTTGGCCAACATCTAAGTGACCGTGGAATCGTTTCACAGCTTACGCCTCCCGGAACTCCACAGCGAAATGGAGTATCGGAAAGACGTAACCGAACCTTGTTAGACATGGTAAGGTCGATGATGTCTCTTACAGATCTGCCGATATCTTTTTGGGGTCACGCACTAGAAACTGCCGCTCACACACTAAACCGAGCACCGTCTAAGTCTGTTGAAACGACACCACATGAGATGTGGAATGGGAAGAAACCCAGTTTGTCGCACCTTAAAATTTGGGGATGTGAGGTACTTGTAAAACGTTTACAACCAACCAAACTCGATCCCAGATCAGACAAATGTAACTTTGTAGGTTATCCAAAAGAAACAATTGGGTATTCCTTCTACCTACCCTCCGAGCACAAAGTGTTTGTCGCTAAAAGCGGAGTCTTTATTGAGAAAGAGTTTCTCGCCAAAGAAGTAAGTGGGAGGACAGTACAACTTAATGAGATTAGTGAATCTTCGGCGACCGTTGCTATGGCTAAAGAACCGGAAGTAATTCCGCAAATTATCCCTACAACCGAGCCGGAAGTTGTCGCATATAATGCAAAAACTTCAGACAATGTTGTAACTGAACCGCGTAGATCAGGTAGGGCTGTCCAGCCACCTGAGTGGTTTCATGATGAAATCTTCATTCTTGAAGACGATGAACCTGCGCACTACAAAGAAGCGATGGCGGGGCCCAGCTCAAGGGAATGGCACAGAGCCATGAAATCCGAGATGGAATCCATGTACGAAAACCAAGTTTGGAACTTGGAAGAACTTCCAGAAGGCGTAAAGCCCATTGGTTGTAAATGGATTTTCAAAAGAAAGACGGACGCGGATGGTAACATTACTATCCACAAAGCTAGACTTGTCGCGAAAGGGTTCACGCAAGTTCCAGGAGTGGACTACGACGAGACGTTCTCGCCAGTAGCTATGCTTAGGTCTGTACGGATATTACTAGCAATTGCTGCTTATTTCGACTATGAAATATGGCAGATGGACGTCAAAACGGCTTTCCTAAATGGAAACCTCAAAGAGGATGTATACATGATACAGCCAGAAGGTTTTGTCATTCATAAGGATGCTAAAAAGGTATGCAAGCTTCAGAAAGCCATTTATGGTCTGAAGCAAGCATCAAGGAGCTGGAACATTCATTTTGATGAAGTAGTCAAACGGTTTGGCTTCATCAGGAATGACGAAGAATCTTGTGTTTACAAGAAGTTTAGTGGGAGCGCAAAAGCATTTCTAATCTTGTATGTGGATGACATATTGTTGATTGGAAATGATGTGAATTTCCTTAGCGAAATAAAAGACTCATTGAAAAGGAGTTTTTCAATGAAAGACTTAGGCGAAGCGGCATATGTATTGGGCATTAGGATCTATAGAGATAGATCAAGACGCCTGATAGCGCTTAGCCAAAGCACGTACATTGACAAGGTGTTGAAAAGGTTCAACATGGAGAACTCCAAGAAAGGCCTACTCCCCATGTCACCTGGCACAATGCTTTGCAAGAATCAGTGTCCTCGGACTCTCGATGAGCGAGTACAAATGAATGATGTTCCATATGCCTCGGCAGTTGGTTCTATTATGTATGCCATGCTATGTACAAGACCGGACGTTTCCTATGCGCTAAGTGTTAGCAGCCGGTACCAAAGTGATCCAGGATTGGAACACTGGGCCGCAGTCAAGGGTATTCTTAAGTACCTCAAACGGACCAAGGATTTACTCCTTGTGTACGGAGGTGATGAAGAGCTCATTATAAGTGGTTACACTGATGCAGGCTTCATGACTGACCTAGATGACTTCAAATCTCAATCAGGCTATGTTTTCATATTGAACGGCGGCGCAGTTGATTGGAAAAGTTCCAAACAAAAGACTGTGGCGGATTCTACGACAGAGGCGGAATATGTTGCTGCTTCAGAAGCCTCCAAAGAGGCAGTATGGATCAAGCAATTTCTTGAAGACCTTGGTGTGGTTCCAAGTGCTCTGGACCCGGTGGAGATCTATTGTGATAATAGTGGCGCCGTGGCTCAGGCAAGGGAGCCATGTTCGCACCATAAGACAAGACATATTGAACGCAAATATAAACTCATTCGACATCATGTCGAAGCGGTTTTAGTGAAAGTACGCAAAGTTCACACGGATCTGAACGTGTCAGATCCGATGACAAAGCCTCTACCACGATCAAAGCATGAGCAGCACCGGATAGCCATTGGTGTTAGGGAAGCCATGTAACTGGATTATGACTCTAGTGCAAGTGGGAGTCTGTAGGAGATATGCCCTAGAGGCAGTAATAACAGTTATTTTGTATCTCCGAGTTTGTAATGAATGTTTATGTTCCATGCTATAACTGCAATGATTCTCGAGTCTGCAATATCCACGAGGCTCGGAGGGAAACTCATGTGCACGTGTGGTATAATAAACAGTAAAATGTATTCCTAGTCATGCCTCTAAGACTGGCTCATGTATTGCATGATGATCCAGTTTTCCTGATCATGGGCATGTCTATGCCGGCAATTTTGAGGGCACAATGTTAGAAGAACATTTGTGTTGAATTGACCCGAATTGATGTTATGCTATGAGATACATTCGTCACAAGTTAATGGTTAATAACACAGAGAAAGTTGTGCGTTTGCATAATTCCTTAGACCATGAGAGTATCGAGTTCCTTCGTACTTGCTTCGTGAACTTTGGGGTTTTGTTAAACGTCATCTGTAAAAGGGTGGCTATTACGGCAGCTTGCGGGTTCACGGAAAAGTATGACAAGGAACTAGGTAGCTCGAGATTGGGATTTGCTCCTCCGTCGTTGGAGAGATATTCTTAGGGCCCTCTCGGTGTTACGGTATCCACCATCGTCTGGCCAGACACAGTGTGATTTGATCACAGGGATGCCGGAACGCGGGAACGAGAAAAGAGAACAATACCAGGAACGAGGTAACTGGCATAGTGGACAAGTTGTTGATTCACGGGGATGCCAATAAGTCTCACCTCGGGTATTTGTAATATATCGCGAAGCAACAGGAATAGCACACAACAACTAAAGGTTCACTCGAATAATTCTTCGTATGGGTATAGGGATCAATATGGATGTCCTCGGTTCCGCTATTGACCATTGATTGGAAAGTGTTCCGGTCATGTCTATACTTCATCGAACCTACAGGGTCACACGCTTAAGGGTCATCTATCTGTTGAATACTAGACAGGGAGTCTGAGATAAAGTCACCGGAAAGGTTTCGGAGACGGCGGAAAAGTTCCGAGAGAGAAAACCGAAAAGTTGTTTCGGGGTAAACCACTAAGCCGAAAAGGTTTCGGAGAGCACCTGGTAATTTTGGAGAGTGCCAGAATTGTTCTGGTAACTTCTGGAATTTTTCTGGAGAAAAGATTAAAATATTTTTTTCGGAAATATTTCGGAGCTGCCGGAAATGTTCCGGAGCTGCCGGAAATGCTTAGGTTGCTTTTCGCAGATGAAAATCACTAATCCGGAATTGTTTCGGAATGCGCCCAAAATCATTTTAGTGGGTGTTGGAATTATTCTAAGACCCACAGAAATATTTTCGGAATTTTCGGACGCGAAAAAGTGGTGTCATGAATAGTAAAAAGTACTACTTGAGATATTTTTGGAAAGCCTTCTAGAAGGACTTGGGAGCCAAGAAAGCCCCCTTGGGTTTCCTATAAATAGAGGTGTGAGGGCAGCCCCATATCCTAGATCCAAGCTCTCACTTGAGTTCTCAACACATGCCATGCAATTATCTGGCTTCTTCTCTCCCTCACACGAAAGAGTTTCGTAGAGCCGAAAGGCTGTCTGGGTTCCGGCAGGAACTAGTTCTGGACGGAGAAGCCCTGCTGGATAGCTGACACCGTATGTGTGCATCTTGGTAGAGAGGTCGTTGTTTCGATCTTAGTTCGAGTGTGCCTCCCGAAGGGCTGTCCGAGTTACAAATCGAGTTTCGAGGGTCCTCCCGAAGGGCTGTCTGTGACATCGTCCGAGGGATTGTCCGACCGCCTCCCGGAGCGCTGTTCGTGGGGCAGACGAGGGAATACATTCTCGCGGTTGGGAGGTTGTAAATCCTAGCTGCGGGGATCTGCACCGACGATCTTCATCGACTCTACTTCCCGCTGCGCTACGAGTCGGTAACGATCAGATCAAAACCTTGTATGCGTCTCCATAGTGGTCCTGGGCGTGCTCGCTATACCGAATTTTTTTGTTTTCTGTTGCGTTCTTCTACATCGGGTCCATCCACATCTTCATCGGCAAGACTGACGGATCTGAGCCAGAGCCAGATCACGAAGTACCTGTAGAAACTTCGAGTCGGCGATCCGCCGGCTCCAAGCGCGCTTTCGTCGGATTCATTGAGTAGTCTCCAGAGCCGGAGCGTTCTGTCGAGTCCCCAATGCACGACGCCTCAGAAGAAAAGACGGATGCCGACTCACGTCCCAGTGAGGAAAACTTCTCAGACGACGGGTCTATCCGGCCCGTCGGAAACTACAGACTCGGTACTGGCACGCCAGCCGGCAATCCAGTTTTTCCCTACTTCGAACCTCCATACTGTTCCACAGTATTCATGGCCGACACTGGAGGATCAGGAGCCCAGACGACTCTCAACCAAGGAGTCGAATTAGCAGCTGCGGCGGTCCGTAATCCAAATAGGGATCCCGCATCTCGCCCATCAGTAAAGGTTCCTACTGGTGCCCAGACCCTTGCTGACACCTTGACTTCTCTCGACGAGGCCCTAGAAGTATCGATGACGCTCGAAAACCAGTAATCTTGGAAAACCAGTATCGAAGAGTCGGACCTGATAGACGCTCAGCGGATGAGCCTCGCCTATACACGTCCGCAAAGACACGTGAGCCGTTTCCCCCTTGATTACCAGGGGCAAACACTATTCAACAGTCCCGACCAATCGACCCCCCGGGATCACACCTCCCAGGCTATCGGCTCCTTCGCCACATCCACATCGTTTCCACACGCCCCTGCACCACTTCAGCAACCCAGTGGCCAATGTCATGGTGGCAACTCAGTACCTCGCCAATGCACCGATCCAAGGATACACCCCAGCAGATCGTGCCTCCCGAGCATCAGTCGACTTCCTCAAGACAACAATCACACAGCAAGGTCAGTATTCAGAAGGAGTCCCATACTTACATGGAACCCCGTATAGAAGTGTAAGCCGACAAGCAGAATCACCGGCTCCGGCTGCCAGCACCACCAAAGAGTACCCATGGCCCCTCCGGGAGGGTTGAGGATCGCGGATATACCGGCTCCTAACACGACTCGACGCACAGAGCCGACAGCTCAACTTCCTACACAAAAACCAAATACCGAGTTTGTCAGCAGGTCCATGGGCAATCAGTGTCTAATACCGGCTCTGAGGAACACACACTTACCCCCAGACTTCAAAGGACCACGCAAAATTCTGGACTACACGACTGACATGGACCCGACAGCTTGGATCGAAACATACGTCCTTGATATGGACATGCTACAAGCCGACGAAGACGTATGTGCCCGATACTTCACGATGATGCTAGAAGGTCCAGCTCGCACATGGTTCAAAAACCTCCCAGAAAATTCCATCACTTCCTGGAGATCTCAGAGAGAAATTCATCAAGAATTTCCAGGGGACTTGCCCGCGATCTACGACAATAGTCGATTTGGAGCACTGCGTTCAGAAAGAAGGAGAGTCAACCCTGAACTGGGCACGACGAGTTGCAGACATAATCCATTCTTCGGATACCATCACTGCACAAACAGCGGTAATAGTTCTGGAAAGAAACTGCAAGTTCGAGCCTCTAGTTCACAAGCTTCGCCGACTCAAGAGGACGGTCAGCAACATAGAAGAGCTCATGAACGCAGTCATTAAGTACGCCGAGTCGGACAAAACCAATGATGCCGATCTGGAAGAGGATAAAGCCACCCAGGGAAAAAAGAACAATGGCAAGGGGGTCCAGAACCAGAGCCAACCGGCCAAAAGACGACTCGATCAGAATACTTCTGAGTTGGTAGCCAACACAACTGTCGGCTCTCAAAGACAGAAGCAGGGGGACAACGACTACCGCAGAAAGCAGGAAAGAAATTTCCAACCCCCAACTACCTTTGAAGAAGCTGTGAAAAGACCTTGCCCATTCCACAGTAAACCCGTCCGACCGGCCGTCCACACTTGGGAACAATGCAACTTCATGAAGGAATATCAAAGGTAAGGAGGCCAGTGCCCTCCTAGGCCAGGTGGTGTATCTGGCCAAAACAATAATAACCAAAACAACTTTGGTCAACAAGGAGCCGGCACAGCACCACGGTATCAGGGATCTCAAGGAGGTGGACAACAAAACCAATCAGGACGTACTGGATACCAGTGGAACCCAAAGCAGCTCCAAGACCACTCGGCTTCTCATGTCTTTACCACCACCAGCTGCCGAAGAGACAGGAAGCTACAACAGAGAGCCTCTATGTCAGTAGCCACAGAGCCGGCTTTCCCTAGGTGGATTAACTGGTCGGAGCAACCGATCACTTGGACAAGGGACGACCCCCCTGTGGTAGAAACCTGGGTTATTTGGCTTTAGTGGTTTCTCCCCAAATTGGATGCTACACATTGGACATGGTGCTCATGGATGGAGGAAGCAGCATCAACATCCTTTACTTCAAAACCTTTCATAGGATGGGGATAACCCACAAACAGTTGCAAACCGCCAACAACGTTTTCCATGGAATAGTCCCAGGGAAGTCGGCACGTCCGATAGGCAAGATCTACCTGGAAACGGCTTTCAGAACTCCTGAAAAATTTAGCTCTGAAATTATACCCTATGAGGTGGTGAAACTCGAAAGTCCATATCACGTCATCCTCGGCAGACTGGATTACGCCAGGTTCATGGCTCGGCGGTGCTATGTTTACCTGAAACTGAAAATGCCAGGTCCTTACGGCCCTATCACAGTAGATGGAAGCCGGTCCAGAGCCACGGAGTGTGAGGAGCAACACGTTAAGTTTGCTAAGTCGGCTTGTGCCAAAGAGGACTTGTGAGAATTCCAGGAGAAGGTAGACCCGGCAGACACCACCATCCTAAAGAAACCGACTCCTGACAACAACCCCAAGTTCCAACCGGCTTAGGACACCAAGAAAGTTGACTTTGTCCCAGGTGACACTTCCAAGCAGTTCATCATTGGAACAGAGTTATCTGACAAATAGGAAAGCGCGCTCATCGAGTTCCTCCGTGAGAATCGGGATATCTTTGCATGGAAACCCTCTGACTTGCCAGGTGTCCCGAGGGAACTCGCTGAGCACCACGTAAATATTGATCTAAAACTGAAGCCGGTCAAACAATTCCTTCGACGCTTCAATGACGAAAGGCGGAACGCCATTGGGGAAGAGATAGCTCGACTCCTTGCCGCCGGTTTCATCATGGAAGTTTTTTATCCAAAGTGGCTTGCGAACCCGGTCCTCGTGTTGAAAAAGAACGAGACCTGGCGTATGTGCATCGACTACACCGACTTACACAAGGCCTGCCCAAAGGATCCCTTCGCATTACCTCGTATCGATCAAATTATCGACTCTACCGCGGGGTGCGAGCTCCTGTATTTTCTCGATGCCTACTCTGGTTATCATCAGATCAAAATGGCTCTAGAAGACCAAGAGAAAACAACTTTCATCACTCCATTTGGGATATACTGCTATAGTTGTATGCCTTTTGGCTTGAAGAACGCATGATCCACATACCAGCGAACAGTACAGAATTGCCTCAAGGAGCAAATTGGGCGCAATGTGCACGCTTACATGGATGACATAGTCATCAAATCCCAGGTCGCCGACTCGCTCATCAGTGATCTCCAGGAGACATTCAAGAATCTACGCAAGTACCAAATTAAGCTAAACCCGTCCAAGTGCACGTTCGGGCTCCCTGCAGGAAAACTTCTCGGGTATATAGTGCCGGAAAGAGGCATTGAGGCGAACCCGGAGAAAATCAATGCCATCATGGCTCTCCAGAAGCCGGCCTCCGTCAAAGGAGTCCAACGACTCACGGGATGTGTAGCTTCTCTAAGTCAGTTTATCAACCGTCTTGGGGAAAAGGTGATTCCCTTATACCGACTCTTACGAAAGTCGGAATTTTTTTCTGGGATGATGAATCCGATCAAGCCCTGGAAGCACTAAATAAGCAACTGTCCCAGGCCCCGATCCTGGCGGCTCCCAAGCTAAAAGAGCCGATGTTGCTCTATATCTCATCCAACAACCGAGAATTCAGTGCCTTAGTTGTGGTTGAGCGTATGAAAGCCGACAAGGAACACCCTTTGCAGAGACCAGTGTACTACGTTAGTGAGGTCTTGACTTCATCGAAGCAACGCTACCCTCATTGGCAAAAGCTAGTTCTTTGTGTATTCATGGCAAGCCAGAAGCTCAAGCACTACTTCCAAGAGCACCCCATAACTGTAGTTAGCTCAGCATCGCTTGCAGATATCATCCAAAACTGGGAGGCCACAGGAAGAATTGCAAAGTGGGAGAATTGGGGGCTTATCACATCAAGTATGAACCACGCATGGCCATCAAGTCCCAAGCACTAGTCGACTTCATCAATGACTAGACATAAATCCAAGCACCTCCAGAGAAGCTGATCACCAAGTATTGGACGATGCACTTCGATGGAAGCCTGCGGCTGCAAGGGTCAGGAGCCGGCGTGGTACTTACTTCTCCCAAAGGAGAAAAATTCTGCTATGTTTTACAACTGTAGTTCACTTTCACCAACAACGCAGCAGAATATGAGGCTCTACTCCATGGACTACGGTTGGACCGTGAGATGAATATAAGCCGGATTGGATGCTATGGCGATTCCGGCCTTGTTTCTCAACAAGTGTCGGGAAGATGGAATTCTAAAGATGCTACAATGGCAGCCTATCGGCGTGAAGTAGAAAAACAAGCCGGTTTGTTTGTTGGGTACCAGGTTGACCACGTGGAACGCAAGTTAAACGAGGCTGCAGATGCTTGTCCCGGCTCGGCTCTCAACGAAAGCCGGTTCCACCAAACGTCTTCCTCGATGTCCTAACAAAGCCATCCGTACAAATACCGACAGAACAAGACATAGCAGAGCCGGATCCAGAGGCGACTCTGGTGGCTGCGGTACACGCTACCCCCTCATGGGTGGTACCGTACCTGGACTTCAAGACCCGGGGAATCCTACTGACTGATGAGGTAGAAGCCAGGCAAATCGTCAGGAGAAGAAAATCTTTTGTGATCCTCAACAGTGAGTTGCATCGGCGAAGCCCCGCAGACGTCTTTCAAAGATGTGTATCACTAGAAGAAGACAGAGAAATCCTCAATGAGATACACTCTGGAGACTGCGGGCACCATGCAGGCTCTCGATCACTGGTGGCAAAATCCTATAGGCACGGATTCTACTGCCAACAGCTCACGCAGACGCAAAGGACATAGTCAGAAAGTGAGATGGATGCCAACGCTATGCAAAGCAAGCACACGTGCCAACTCAAGAACTCAGGATAATCCCAATCACTTGGCCCTTTCAGTGTGGGGGATTGATATGGTGGGACCCTTCAAAAGGACACCCAACAAGAATACACATTTGCTGGTGACAGTCGATAAATTCACCAAGTGGGTTGAGGCGGAGCTGGTTAGCAAGTGCGATGCAGAGACGACACTAAAGTTCTTGAAAAAGATAATATACAGATTCGGCTACCCTCACAGCATCATCGCTGATGAAGGGTCTAACCTGTCAGAGGGGGTTATGCAGTGATTCTTCCAAAGAGAGCACATCCGACTCACAGTGGCTCACCCAAAAACCAATGGACAAGCCGAGAGAGCCAACCAAGAGTTGCTTCGAGACATCGAACCCCGACTCTTCGTTCCTTTGGAGAGGACGCTAGGTTGCTGGAGGAAGAATTTCCCTCGGTATTATGGAGCATCAGGACGACTCCTAATAGGTCAATAGGCTATACACCCTTCTTCTTGGTCTATGGAGCGCCGTTCTCCCAAGTGACATTCGTCATGACTCGCCACGAGTCACCGCTTATGTGGAAGCCGTTAATGAGAAAGCTAGGCAGGATGCCCTAGACGTCCTCGATGAGAAGCGCAAACTAGCTGCAGATCAATCGGCTATTTACCAACAAGATTTGCGGTGATACCACAGTCGTCGCATCAAAAGCCGGACTTTCCAGGAAGGAGACTTGGTGCTCCGACTTATCCAAAAAAAGGATGGAATGCACAAGTTATCTTCTCCATGGGAAGGACCGTTTGTGGTCAGCAAGAACCTATACAATGGATCCTACTACTTGGTTGATATACGCAAGAAGGAAAAATCACACACCTCGATGGAGGAGACTCCAAGGCCGTGGAACATCGCACAAATCCGTCCATATTACACCTAAGTAGGATAGGAAACTATTGTAAACAGTCGACATATATGTATATAAGTCGGCGTTTGTCGCAATCGGTACCGCCGCATAATAAGCTCGATCTTAGAATCGCATTTTCGGCTATCGCCATATATGTCGGGACCCGGGGTTTGCATATGTAATTCCAGTCACAATTCAATCATATGGAGATCCGAGAGAAATACCCACTTGTCTAAGCAGACAAGGCCAAGTACAAGACACTCTCGGAAAGCTCGAAGGTGAGGGGCATCCCATCCAGGCCGGATGATCAACTGAGATGGGTCCTCATCGCCCGCTCACAAGTCTAAATGATTATGGGTGGTGAAATCCCATACTCATAGACAAGTCGCCTCAACCATATTATCGATTGAATCCTAACACTTACATAAACAGACTCCAGCCCGATCTCTTAGTCGGGGTCTCGGGCGGGCTCAATCATACAACAAAGTGTGCCACGTGACAGAGTCACGAGCAATCGCATCGCGATGCCCCAAGCTGCGCACATCTAAGGGCCACTTGGTGTATAAAAGACCGCCGGCGAGAGCACAACTAAGGTATCGAACCCCACACATGACATGCACGATATAAACATACACGCAGCATGCATGCCAAGTGTATAACAGCAGGTAACACAACATGAACTCTACAAACTCATAGCTTTATTGCATCTGCTAAACAGAGCAGATATAGTAGTGTTACAAGCAGAGATCACATCACTGTGATCCAACATTACATCATACAACAACGGAAGCAAATTATGTCTTAGTAAAGACAAGGTTAACAAATGGCTTAAGAAGCCTTTAAGAAAACACAATGACCCTCCAGAGGGACCAGGCTGCTGTCTGGGACTACATTACTTCGTCGATGTCGAGCTTGAAGGGGGAGGCCACCATCAGGTTAAGTGGTCTCGTCTCTAAAACATAGAATAAGCGAACGTGAGTACTAAGTCGTACTCAGCAAGACTTACGTCAGAACTATACTGCTCATGCTCAGATATCAAGGTAAAGGCAAGTGGGGTTGTAATGCAGAAAGCTTTGACTTGGCTATCCTGTACTACGACTACATAGAGTTGAGATGAGAGGCGCACACGAGTCCATCTAATCTTGATCACCACATCAATACACAACCATGGATCCTTCCTCGACTTCCCCACGAGGAAGCAATCCAAAGCACTCACACTTATCTTGATATTTTTAGAGTATCCATTTGAGTTGTCTAATAATCAAGTAAATATCTCCAAGTAGTCCATAACCGCGGACACGGCTATTCGAATAGTTCATTAACCCTGTAGGGGTGTACTTCTTCACATACGTAGCTACCACTTACCGCCTAGAACTCGTCACCTTCAAGCGGTGTCGGCGGGGATAGTACCACGACACTTACCTCACGGCTCCAACTCTAGTCCAGGGAATCGCCTATCTGAGTTGTACCCCAATCGGGAATCCGGCCGGGGTTTCCGTTTAGGACCCAGACGATGTATGGACGGTCTGACAAGCCCACCTCGATGGATGGTGCTGCGCTTGCCTAAAACCGTGCTACGTTATGAAAGAAAATAGAATAAAATTAACCCATGCGAATCTTGGACCTTAGTCGGGGTGAGTTAATAGGTCGAGAGGGGTCAATGAGCCCAACATGTGGTAGTAATCTGTGTCTTGGATCACAACACAAGAACTCGGGGCCTAGGGCAGTGTAAATGAGACAACCCACTTTGTACTCCTACACAGCCTCTCATTGTTCACTTATATTAGGGTGACTTCATCAATACGTTACCACCTTGTTGCATGTGTTCACTACCATCCCGATACATCACCCAGATGGATCAACTTCATTGCAAACAACTCTAGCATGGTATAGCATATCATGGATGAAGGGCCACATGATGAACACAAACAATCTTGTAACTGCTAGGTTGAGGTTTGCTTAATACTGTGGTAGTAATGATAGGTCATGCAAAGGATTGGTTCAACTAACGATAGAACGGTAACATGTGAATCACCTAATCATGCATAAGAGAACAAGAGGGAAACTGGGTTTTTATAGATATGATCAAAGGGGGTTTGCTTGCCTTATTGTCGAGACTCGGGGGGGTGCCACTCTTCGAAGAAACAGGAACTACGTCCGGCGATGGATCTATCGAGAAGAAGCAAACACCGAGACAACAAAGTATAAACATCACATTGCAATGCACATTCAAGAATGAAACATGGAATGGTACTGATGTGATCTATGTTCAATTTGCAACAAGTTAATTGAAGTTGATTTGAATAAGAAATTCAAATTCAAACTCCAAATGTGGTTCAATTTAGCCATAGTTGCATTTGCTAATGTTTGGATATGGTAAACCATGTTGTCATGTGTATGATATGCCTCTGATGTTCATGTGATAAGGTTGGCATTGCAAAGATTTAATTTGAAATGATTTAAACATTTATTTTGCATTATTCCAAATAAGCCATATAGCTAAATGCTACTGGTTCCCCACCATAGATATGTTTTTCATGTATGAAAGTATGATATTTGGAATCCTTGCATTTTTCTGAGTTTTCATATATAATTTATTTGATTTGGAGTTATGGTTTAAAAGTTATTGAATTTCAAAGATTTAATAATTTTCTGGAAATTCTGTTAAATAGATAAAGGGATTTAATGCGCAAGCATGACATCAGGATGACGTCTGGGTTGCTGACTGGTCAAACTGACGTCTGGGACCCACCGGTCATTGTCTCTGGGGTTAACCCCGTTTTAATTAAATTAACAGGGGATTAAGGGGGGCTGGGTCCCACCAGTCAGTGAGAGAGAGAGAGGGATTAGAAGGGGGGGCTTAGTCCCTAATGACCACCCGGCCGGCGGTTAACCGGCGGCAGCCATAGGACGCGGCGGCGCCCATGCAGTAGGCGGCTCCGGCCACGGGAGGGCACGGGGAGGGCACCAAACGGGCCCTCGCACACGCGCACGTCTCGCACCGCACACGGGCGACCACTGGAGGGTCCAGGGCCGCGGTGGCGGTCAAGCTCGGCGGCGGACGGAGCTGAGCTCAGAGGCCACAGCGAAATGGGCCGCTAGAGGGGTCGGGATTAGGGGCAAATCGAGCGCGTGCTCACCCTGAGCGTGATGGAGTGGTCGGGGAGGCCGGAGGAGCTGCGGTGGCGGTGAATTTCTCGGAGGATGGTACGGCGGCCGGCGGGGAGTTGCTGACGCGGGCTTCGTCCTTGGGGCTCCTTGGCTCCAATTGATGGCGCGGGGTGACGAAGTCGGCCACGTAGAGGTGGATGGACAAGACGGCGAGGTGAACGGGGCACGGTGGCCACGGCTATGCTCGATGGTGGCCGGCGGTTGCTCTCGGTGGCGGGGAGAAAAACGACGAGGCAAGAGGGGAGAGGTCCAGGGAGAAGGGGAAGTGGGGGAGGGCTTCGGGGGGCTTCTCCTGGCGAGGAGATGAGGACGGGGAGCCCCTCGAGCAAGCAGGACGTGGCAGCTGCGGCGGGCATGCGCTCCACGCTTCTGCCAGAAGGCAGAGGTTGAAGACGCCCCTGCCCCTGGCGGGATGGGCCACCTTCTGCTGCGCTTGGGCCAGGTTTGCTGGAGGTAAGAGAGGTGGGTGGCTTCGGCCCTTTTATTCTTTTTATCTTTTGTTTTGTTTTCTGTATTATTTGTTTTGAATTGAATTAAATATCAATTCATTTTATAAAATCCTCAAATATTTATCTTGGACATATGTGACATAGTACTAGCCACTCCCAAGTTTTGAAGATTTTTGGAATTCAAATTATTTGAATCCAATTCAAATAACATTTAAATTTAATTTCCAAGCCTCTGTTTGAATATTTGAAAAATCCATGAGCATGGGTTTGACTCCAAATCATTTTTTAAATGATCATACTCATTTACAGGACTTTTCAAAATTGTTTGGAGGAATTTCGGAAAAACTTTTTATCTGAAATTTTTATTTAAATTCTTTTTGAGGCTTTTCCAAATCCCCAATTCTTAAACCAAGAATTTAAACATGATGCAATTATTTCTAGTAATAAAAGCACATACCAAAACTAGGGTTGTGACAACTCGCCCCCACTCAAAAGAATCTCGTCCCGAGATTCAGAAGTAGTCGGGAAGAGGGTGGGGTACTCGACTCGGAGACGGTCTTCTCGTTCCCAGGTGGCTTCCTTCTCCGAATGGTTGGACCACTGCACTTTAAGGAACTTGATCTTCTGACGTCTGGTGATACGCTCAGCTTCATCGAGGATACAGACGGGATACTCTCGATACGACATGTTTTCTTGGAGATCAAGCGTTTCGTGGTCTACTTCGCGGATGGGGTCCTTGAAGCAACGCCTGAGTTGAGATACGTGGAAGACATCGTGAACCTGAGAAAGATGCGGCGGTAGTTCAAGTTGGTAGGCAACTTCTCCACGTTTAGCTAGAATGCGAAAGGGGCCTATGTAACATGGGGCCAATTTTCCTTTGATACTGAAGCGATGGGTTCCCTTCAGAGGAGTAACCCGGAGGTAAGCCTTCTCGTCCAGCTCGTAGCTTTCTGGTCTATGATGACGATCATAGTAGCTTTTCTGACGAAACTGGTCTGTTTTCAATTGCTCACGAACAATGCGAACTTTCTCTTCTGCTTCCTGGATCATATCCGGTCGAAAGAATTGTCTTTCACCGGTTTCTGACCAGTTCAACGGTGTTCGACATTTTCGTCCATAGAGAAATTCAAAGGGTGCCATGCCCAAGCTAGATTGGAAGCTGTTGTTATAAGCAAACTCGGCGAATGGAAGAGATTTCTCCCAACTCTTTCTGAATGAGATAACACAGGCTCTGAGCATGTCTTCGAGAATTTGATTGACTCTTTCTACTTGACCACTTGACTGGGGATGAAAGGCGGTGCTAAAGGAGAGATGGGTTCCCATAGCTTTTTGAATTTTTTTCCAAAATCGAGAGGTGAAAAGACTTCCACGGTCTGAATTGTTTTCCAAAGGAACACCATGGAGAGAAACGATCCGGGAGACATATAAATCCGCTAACCGGCTAGCAGTTATACTCTCGCGAACAGGAAGGAAATGAGCAACTTTGGAAAGACGGTCAATGACCACAAAGATGGCATTGTTACCCTTCTGAGACTTTGGAAAGCCAGTGATGAAATCCATACTGACTTTATCCCATTTCCACTCAGGAATGGCTAAAGGTTGAAGAGTACCAGATGGTCTTTGATGCTCTGCTTTCACACGACGGCAAACATCGCACTCAGCAACAAATTGAGCGATTTCTCGCTTCATCCTAGTCCACCAAAATCTCTGGCATAGATCTACATCTTAGTACTACCAGGATGAATCGAGAGAGGGGTGTCATGAGCTTCCTTAAGGATCTGCTGCCTTAGATTCCTATTCTTCGGAACTACCATCCTATTCTCGAAGTACACAGTACCCTCATTGTCTAGAGTAAAACATTTTGCCTTACCGCTAGCAATGTTCTGTTTGATATGTCGGATACCTCGAGCACGTTGTTGAACAGCTTTGATTTGATCCTCAAGGGTTGGTTTCACAATCAAGGTGGAAAGGAATCCATGAGGAACAATCTCGAGATTCATCTTTCGAAATTCCTCATAGAGAAGTGGTTGATACTGTTGTAACATGAGGTTGTTACAATACGACTTACGACTTAGTGCATCAGCCATGACATTGGCTTTGCGTGGGGTGTAAGAGATACTCAAGTCGTAATCTTTTATCAACTCTATCCAGCGTCTTTGCCTGAGATTAAGATCTGGATGGGTGAATATGTATTTGAGGCTTTGGTGATCGGTATAGATTTCACAACGATTACCAAGGAGGTAATGTCGCCAAGTCTTCAGGGCATGAACTACAGCAGCGAGTTCAAGATCATGGGTAGGATAGTTCTCTCCATGTGGACGCAACTGGCGTGAAGCATAAGCTACCACATGTCGATCTTGCATAAGTATGCATCCTAACCCTTGCCGTGAAGCATCACAATAGATTTTGAAATCCTTTTTGGTGTCTGGAGGCGCAAGTACGGGTGCAGAAGTCAATCTTCTTTTTAGCTCTTGAAAGCTTTCCTCGAACTTGGGAGTCCATAGGAATTTCTTATCTTTCTTGAGGAGTTCAGTAAGAGGCTTCGCAACTTTGGAGAAGTTCTCAACGAAGCGGCGACAATAGCTGGCTAGGCCAAGAAAACTCCTAACTTGCTTAACCGATTCAGGCGGAGTCCAATCAAGGACGGCCTGAACTCTCTCGGGATTGACTGCAACACCTTTTGCAGAAATCACGTGGCCTAAGTAGGTCACTTCTGGAAGCCAAAATTCACACTTGGAGAACTTGGCATAAAGGCGATGCTCTCTAAGTTTCCTCAATACCAGCCTAAGATGTTCTGCGTGCTCTTCTTCGTTCTTCGAGTAGATGAGAATGTCATCAAGATAAACCACAACAAATTTATCTAAGTACTCCATGAAGATCGAATTCATCAAGCGCGAAAAAGTGGCTGGGGCATTGGTTAAACCGAAGGACATGACGGTGTACTCATAAAGACCATAACGAGTAGTGAAAGCCGTCTTGGGAATTTCCTCATTTCTGATTTTGATTTGATGATAACCTAATCTCAAATCCATCTTGGAGAAGACAGAGGATCCAGCAAGTTGATCATAAAGATCATTGATCCTGGGAAGTGGGTACTTGTTCTTTATCGTCGCTAAATTTAGCGGGCGATAGTCGACGCACATCCTTTTTGTTCCATCTTTCTTCGTTACGAACAAAACGGGGCAACCCCATGGCGATGAGCTAGGGCGGATGAAGCCTTTTGCCAACGAAACATCAAGTTGGGTTTTTAGCTCAGCTAACTCATGTGGGGCCATTCTATATGGGCGTCTGGAAATTGGGGCTGTGCCTGGTATAAGATCCACTATGAATTCTACACACCTGTCGGGTGGCATTCCCGGCAGCTCTTCTGGAAAGACATCCGGAAAGTCACAAACTATCGGAATATCTTCAAGGTTAGGAAGGGGATGTTCATTCAACGAATATAGCTGGGTGTCTGAACCTTGAGATGTGAAATGGACTATCTTGCCGGAAGGATGAGTGAGTTGGACTGATTTAGTGGCACAATCAATCTTGGCACGGTGTTTGGACAACCAATCCATACCTAAGATGATATCGATATCTGAAGATTTGAGGGCTATGAGAGAAGCAAGGAATACAACATCCTCAACAACAATTTCATTGTCATGACTTACCCTACTAGTACGCCATGTGGATCCTGGAGTTTTAATCATGAAATGGGTAGGCAACTCCTCAAATGAAATGTCATGCAGGAGTGCGAACTTTTCAGACAAAAAGGAATGAGAAGCTCCAGAATCAAATAGAACAGAAGCAGGTTTGGAGTTGACAGGAAGTGTACCGAGTACAACCTTAGTATCCTCTTGGGCTTCTTTGATGGTGGCATGTTTCACACGTCCGTATTCAACAATAGCGGACTTGGCTTTGGGAGGCTTTGGTGGCTTAGCTTTGGCTTTATGTTTTTGACGAGGAGGAACATTCTCTTGCAATGAACACTGTCGTGCAATGTGGCCAGGATTACCACACTTGTAGCACAAACGGTTGTTAGGTTGTGGAGTTTGGATGCCAAGCTCTCTACTACCTTTCTGGGTTTTCTTGCTTTGTGGAGATGGTCTTGGAATCAAGTGCGAAGGAATGACACTAGTTGGGATCCAACATCGACGTTTCTGAGAACCCAAACTAGAAGAGGAAGCAAGATCACGATCACTCTTGCGAGACTCTTCAAAGACCTCATTTCCATGCTCAGCTCTGAATGATCTATTGACCAAATCCTCGAAGTTGACGAATTCAAGGAGATTGAGATCATGACGAAGGACAGGGCTAAGTCCCTTGCGGAACCTTGCTTGCTTCTTGGCATCGGTTGATATCTTCTCAGGGGCATAACGAGAAAGTCGGTTGAACTCAGTCCTATACTGATGAATAGTCATATTTCCCTGAGATAGGTTGCAGAACTCTTCTTTCTTTCTTTCCATCAACTCATCCGGAATGTGGTACCCTTGGAAGGCATCACGGAACTCCTGCCAAGTCACTACGTGACCATCAGGCTGCATTGCAACAAAACTTTCCCACCATTCACCAGTAGCACCTTCCAGAAAGTATGCCGCAAACATCACACGATCATCTGGAGAAACATGCGCCGTCTCAAGCTTACGCTCGATGGAACGGAGCCAATCATCGGCATCAAGGGGCTCAGATGAACATCGGAAAACTGGAGGGTTCAAAAGGATAAAATCCTGGATGGATATTACCGCATCTCGCTGGAGAGAAGTATTCTTCTCAATGAGCTTCAAAAGGCGTTTTTGATCACGTTGATTTCGCTCAGCCTCCATTATGATTTCCGCTGCAGAAGGCGGTGAAGGAGGATCATCATCACCACTTTGATTACTGTGACCAGATTCAACACATCTAGTTCCACCTGACATTCTGTGTGATAAAAATCAACAATCAGAGTAGGATTTACGATGGAATCAAAGAAAACATGACATAATTTAAGAGCGGACAAGATTGTAATGCAAAAGCATTGGAATTACTGGGAACACGGGACAAATTGGACAACATAACGGCTGTACCGGGGTGGAAAAATGAATCAATCTGCAAGAATGATCAAAACCTTCTCAAAAGGCTTGAGGGAAAGGTGACTCTAGACAACCAAAAATAATCCTACAGCTAAGGAGAGTCAAACAACGAGATGTTCTAGTATAGACATAGAAGAGCCTAGTCCTATCTTCCCGTAGAAAAGATGAGGGTGACTCAGAACTCAGATCGATGAGGGTAAGGAGAAAAATGAAGCCTTACGTTGTTCCCTTATACCCAAAGTAACTATATAACTATAGAATGCTAGACTCGACTTCGGCCAAGGTTTACTAATCCTACAGGAAGTCCTGCTCTGATACCAAGTCTGTCGGGACCCGGGGTTTGCATATGTAATTCCAGTCACAATTCAATCATATGGAGAGCCGAGAGCCATACCCACTTGTCTAAGCAGACAAGGCCAAGTACAAGACACTCTCGGAAAGCTCGAACATGAGGGGCATCCCATCCAGGCCGGATGATCAACTGAGATGGGTCCTCATCGCCCGCTCACAAGTCTAAATGATTATGGGTGGTGAAATCCCATACTCATAGACAAGTCGCCTCAACCATATTATCGATTGAATCCTAACACTTACATAAACAGACTCCAGCCTGATCTCTTAGTCGGGGTCTCGGGCGGGCTCAATCATACAACAAAGTGTGCCACGTGACAGAGTCACGAGCAATCGCATCGCGATGCCCCAAGCTGCGCACATCTAAGGGCCACTTGGTGTATAAAAGACCGCCGGCGAGAGCACAACTAAGGTATCGAACCCCACACATGACATGCACGATATAAACATACACGCAGCATGCATGCCAAGTGTATAACAGCAGGTAACACAACATGAACTCTACAAACTCATAGCTTTATTGCATCTGCTAAACAGAGCAGATATAGTAGTGTTACAAGCAGAGATCACATCACTGTGATCCAACATTACATCATACAACAACGGAAGCAAATTATGTCTTAGTAAAGACAAGGTTAACAAATGGCTTAAGAAGCCTTTAAGAAAACACAATGACCCTCCAGAGGGACCAGGCTGCTGTCTGGGACTACATTACTTCGTCGATGTCGAGCTTGAAGGGGGAGGCCACCATCAGGTTAAGTGGTCTCGTCTCTAAAACATAGAATAAGCGAACGTGAGTACTAAGTCGTACTCAGCAAGACTTACGTCAGAACTATACTGCTCATGCTCAGATATCAAGGTAAAGGCAAGTGGGGTTGTAATGCAGAAAGCTTTGACTTGGCTATCCTGTACTACGACTACATAGAGTTGAGATGAGAGGCGCACACGAGTCCATCTAATCTTGATCACCACATCAATACACAACCATGGATCCTTCCTCGACTTCCCCACGAGGAAGCAATCCAAAGCACTCACACTTATCTTGATATTTTTAGAGTATCCATTTGAGTTGTCTAATAATCAAGTAAATATCTCCAAGTAGTCCATAACCGCGGACACGGCTATTCGAATAGTTCATTAACCCTGCAGGGGTGTACTTCTTCACATACGTAGCTACCACTTACCGCCTAGAACTCGTCACCTTCAAGCGGTGTCGGCGGGTATAGTACCACGACACTTACCTCACGGCTCCAACTCTAGTCCAGGGAATCGCCTATCTGAGTTGTACCCCAATCGGGAATCCGGCCGGGGTTTCCGTTTAGGACCCAGACGATGTATGGACGGTCCGACAAGCCCACCTCGACGGATGGTGCTGCGCTTGCCTAAAACCGTGCCACGTTATGAAAGAAAATAGAATAAAATTAACCCATGCGAATCCTGGACCTTAGTCGGGGTGAGTTAATAGGTCGAGAGGGGTCAATGAGCCCAACATGTGGTAGTAATTTGTGTCTTGGATCACGACACAAGAACTCGGGGCCTAGGGCAGTGTAAATGAGACAACCCACTGTGTACTCCTACACAGCCTCTCATTGTTCACTTATATTAGGGTGACTTCATCAACACTTTACCACCTTGTTGCATGTGTTCACTACCATCCCGATACATCACCCAGATGGATCAACTTCATTGCAAACAACTCTAGCATGGTATAGCATATCATGGATGAAGGGCCACATGATGAACACAAACAATCTTGTAACTGCTAGGTTGAGGTTTGCTTAATACTGTGGTAGCAATGATAGGTCATGCAAAGGATGGGTTCAACTAACGATAGAACGGTAACATGTGAATCACCTAATCATGCATAAGAGAACAAGAGGGAAACTGGGTTTTTATAGATATGATCAAAGGGGGTTTGCTTGCCTTATTGTCGAGACTCGGGGGGTGCCACTCTTCGAAGAAACAGGAACTACGTCCGACGATGGATCTATCGATAAGAAGCAAACACCGAGACAATAAAGTATAAACATCACATTGCAATGCACATTCAAGAATGAAACATGGCATGGTACTGATGTGATCTATGTTCAATTTGCAACAAGTTAATTGAAGTTGATTTGAATAAGAAATTCAAATTCAAACTCCAAATGTGGTTCAATTTAGCCAAAGTTGCATTTGCTAATGTTTGGATATGGTAAACCATGTTGTCATGTGTATGATATGCCTCTGATGTTCATGTGATAAGGTTGGCATTGCAAAGATTTAATTTGAAATGATTTAAACATTTATTTTGCATTATTCCAAATAAGCCATATAGCTAAATGCTACTGGTTCCCCACCATAGATGTGTTTTTCATCTATGAAAGTATGATATTTGGAATCCTTGCATTTTTTTGATGATTTTTCATATATAATTTATTTGATTTGGAGTTATGGTTTAAAAGTTATTGAATTTCAAAGATTTAATCATTTTCTGGAAATCTGTTAAATAGAAAAAGGGATTTAATGCGCAAGCACGACATCATGATGACGTCAGGGTTGCTGACTGGTCAAACTGACGTCTGGGACCCACCGGTCATTGTCGCTGGGGTTAACCCCGTTTTAATTAAATTAACAGGGGATTAAGGGGGGGCTGGGTCCCACCAGTCAGTGAGAGAGAGAGGGATTAGGAGGGGGGGCTTAGTCCCTAATGACCAACCGGCCGACGGTTAACCGGCGGCAGCCACAGGACGCGGCGGCGCCCACGTAGCAGGCGGCTCCGGCCACAGGAGGGCACGGGGAGGGCACCAAACAAGCCCTCGCACACGCGCGCGTCTCGCACCGCACACGGGCGACCACTGGAGGGTCCAGGGCCGCGGTGACGGTCAAGCTCGGCGGCGGCCGGAGCTGAGCTTAGAGGCCACGACGAAACGGGCCGCGAGAGGGGTCGGGGTTAGGGGCAAATCGAGCGCGTGCTCACCCTGAGTGTGATGGAGTGGTTGGGGAGGCCGGAGGAGCTGCGGTGGCGGTGAATTTCTCGGAGGAAGGTACGGCGGCCGGCGGGGAGTTGCTGACGCGGGCTTCGTCCTTGGGGCTCCTTGGCTCCAATTGATGGCGCGGGGTGACGAAGTCGGCCACGTAGAGGTGGATGGACAAGACGGCGAGGTGAACGGGGCACGGTGGCCACGGCTACGCTCGATGGTGGCCGGCGGTTGCTCTCGGTGGCGGGGAGAAAAACGACGAGGCGAGAGGGGAGAGGTCCAGGGAGAAGGGGAAATGGGGGAGGGTTTCGGGGGGCTTCTCCTGGCGAGGAGATGAGGACGGGGAGCCCCTCGAGCGAGCAGTACGTGGCAGCCGTGGCGGGCATGCGCTCCACGCCTCTGCCAGAAGGCAGAGGTTGAAGACGCCCCTGCCCCTGGCAGGCTGGGCCGCCTTCTGCTACGCTTGGGCCAGGTGGGCCGGAGGTAAGAGAGGTGGGTGGCTTCGACCCTTTTATTCCTTTTCTCTTTTGTTTTGTTTTCTGTATTATTTGTTTTGAATTGAATTAAATATCAATTCATTTTATAAAATCCTCAAATATTTATCTTGGACATATGTGACATAGTACTAGCCACTCCCAAGTTTTGAAGATTTTTGGAATTCAAATTATTTGAATCCAATTCAAATAGCATTTAAATTTAATTTCCAAGCCTCTGTTTGAATGTTTGAAAAATCCATGAGCATGGGTTTGACTCCAACTCATTTTTTAAATGATCATACTCATTTACAGGACTTTTCAAAATTGTTTGGAGGAATTTTGGAAAAACTTTTTATCTGACCTTTTTATTTAAATTATTTTTGAGGCTTTTTCCAAATCCCCAATTCTTAAACCAAGAATTTAAACATGATGCAATTATTTCTAGTAATAAAAGCACATACCAAAACTAGGGTTGTGGCAATATATTAAAGTCGATTTTCATCGTAAACAGGCTAAAAACGCCATAAAGTCCATTTTGATTGCAAAAACAGGCTAAAAACGCCATAAAGTCGATCTTGATCGCAAAAACAGGCTAAAAACGCCATAAAGTCGACTTCATCTCACCGGCTCTCGCCACAACTATGCATAAAATAATTTTTTCATACTATTTCATACATATTACATCATATTACATCACATTACATCGCATTACATATTGCATCATATTTCATATTGCATTACGAAAATTCTCAGAGACTTGGGGGCTTGATCAACCCTCTACCGGCTCTGGGCATGTATATTGCTTTCTCAAAGGCGAAAGAGGGGGATCCTGATGACAATCATCGACTCCGACCGGAAAAAGTCGACATATACATGTAAAAACTTGTGTTTGTTTACCTAAAGATAAAGGGGGGGGGGTAGATGGTTCCCATCAACCCTTACATCCCGACAATATCTTGGCATACACATGACTTGGCCACGCCACCCGGCCTATACAGTATAGAGCTTCCTTAACTAACGCGAAACCGTTTGTTCTACACTTTGAGGTTTAAATAAACCATCTATCTGATTTAGTCCTACATGCCGGGCACGATAGTTACGGGAAAGCCGGCTATAAAGAGATGTTCAACTTTTCTAACCAATAATCTCTCTCAATGCGAGAAAATGAGGTTGAAGTCGACTTCTACTAGCCTTGACATTATAGTCTTGCCTCCATAGCATCATGCATAATTACAATTTTTTCTTACAAATACAAGGTAGACCTATCTGACTCGGCACAAAACACTCCTGTGCATATACGAACTCATGGGGACAACACTTCGAAAAATCTCTCTCAAAGACCCAACATAACACCATGATGTTCATGCCGGCTCTTGGGGGCTACACTTCGAAAGTTTTTCCTGAAGCAAAGACTTGGTACAGCATCCAGATGCATACACCGACTCTTGGGGAGTAACACTTCGAAAATTAAAACCTCTTCTTTGACGAATCGGCTCGACGCCATGATCATCATGCTCCAACGAAAGAACACTTCGAAAAATACATATGACCCAGTACGGCACGCAAACGTGACCACACCATCTCATGGGGGCTACAAGTCGATTTGTCTTATGAGTCAATTATCGATATACAACTATTCTGAATCGACTCAGGGGGCTAAAGATACAGACATTATCAAAAAATATCAGCTCTCGTACATTATGCAAAGACATTCAAAGTCAGGAATAAAACCGACTTATGGACTCAATGGAAATTCATAATTTTCATTCATCAAACCAGCCAAGTCTTACATAAAAAGAGGCAATCTTACAAGAAAAAGCCAAACTCAAAAAAATAATACTAAGAAGAAAAGGCTACAGCTTCAGACATCGTCTTTAGAGTCGGCTTCATCTTCAGTTGAAGAAATATGAGCTTCTTCTTCATTAAGGATTCATCGCTGGAGCTCTCCAAACAGCAGCAGGCTCGATCTCCATCCGAGTCAAAGATCCTAGCCCACAAAGTGTCTTCACCATCAAATCTAAAGACAATGGTGTCTCCTCTTGAGATATTCCTACAGCGAAGAAAAGTTTTCCAACCATTTTCAAAGAACATGGTGCCATGGCTAGAAAATTTAACCGTCATCCAGAAGGGCCCATGTCAGAACCCTCTGTCAGGTATGTGCTAGGACAAGCCTCACCTTGCATTCATGTCAAAATTTCAAATGGAAATTGAAATGGGAGAAGGAATCCCCCCAGTTGAATTAAATTCAAATGGCCACAATGAAAGTTGCTCCAAAAATTCCTTTTGCAATTTTGAAAAGTCCTATAAATGACGGTGATCACATATCAAGTGATGTGGAACCAAATACATGCTCATGGATTTTTCAAATATTCAAACAGGAGCATAGAATTAAATAAATACCCCTATTTGAATTTGAATTCAAATATTTTGAATTAAAAAATGTTCAAACTCTGGATATGAGTAGCTACTGGTCATGTAATGCCATATAAAAGATTTGGGCATTCATAAAATTTTCTAGCTATTTTATTTAGCAAGACACAACAAAAATACAGAAAAGAAAATAGAAAAGAAAAAGGAAAGGGGAAGAACTTACCTGGAAATGGATCGACTTAACCCCCGCAGCCCGGCTAGCTGGCCAGCCCTCCTCCCCGTTTTGTCTCTTCCTCCCCGCGCCCCTAAGGTGCTCGGTGGAATACATGCAGCACTCCACCGGCGCCGCCGACGAGCCACAGCCACGCAGCAGCTCCCTGCGGTGACCTCTTCGCACCTGAAGGCTTTTGGACGTCTCCCGCACCATTTCCCCCTTCTCCAAGTCACCCCGTGCCCTCCCTCCTCGGATCACGTCGACAACCAAACTTCGGCGTCGCCATGGCTCCGAGCCCGCGCGGCCTATGAGCTCCTCAAGCCAAGACGTTGTGTCCACCGTGTTCCTCGACGACTACATCTCCTTGCAGAAAGAATCGATCCAAGACGTCGTGTAGCCGACGCCCTCTTCATCGTCTTCATCTCCGGCCGCCGCGCATCTTCCACGATTCCGGCAACACCTGAGCTTCCCCGAGCACGCCGTCTGCACCAGTAGATTCGCGGTGAGCTGCTCGTCGTTTCCCCTAACCCCGCAAGGCCTAGCTCCTCCTCTACCTCGATCTGCCATGGGAACCGAGCACACCCTCCGCCATGCACGAGCTCGAGCTCGCTCCCGTACCCCTCTGCCTGCATCGTGTTGCCCGTTGTCTTCCACGTGCTCGTACGTGACGATTGCACCCGCTGCTTCTTCTCCTTGTGCACTGGTTTGTCACCCGCTTCAGGCCAGTGGCTCCGCCGCCGCTAGGGCTCGACGCCGGCACGATTCCGGTGGCTCCCCGTGGCCCTGCAGTGCTCCTTAGAGTGCGCACGGGCACAGGCTATCTGCTGGTGGTCTTCGCGCGAAGAATGGCCCACGGGAACGCCATCCCCGCGGACATCGCCGTCCTTGGACGTCGCCGGCGACTCGCCGCCGGCGAGGTGACATGGACAAGCTTATTTACCCAGCTAATTACCGCTCTGTGACACTGACTGGTGGGCCTAGCCCCCTAATCTCTCTTATAATTCAAATCAATTATATTATTTAAACAGAGACACTAACAGTGGGCCCACATGTTAGTTTGACCAGGGTCAAAACCCTGCTGACGCAATAATTAATTTTTTTGTATAAAAATAAATCCAGAAAAGTTAGAAAATGAGTTAAACTTTGGAAATTCATAATTATTTCATACTAAATACAAATTGGACAAATAATATATGTAAAATTATCAGAAAAATTCAAGGATTCTGAATATGGACTTTTTTTATATTTGACAAATTTAAATTGGGAGAACAGTCGCATATGTCCATATAGACTTCTTTTAAATTCATATTTGGAGTGAATTTGCAAATTCCTTTGCAACAAACTTTTTTAAAAAGGAATGCTCAACACATTGCAACCATGAACATCACATTACAACCTTGATCATGTGGTTGTGCATTGTATTCATATTGATCCCCTTGTTTGCAATGTTTTCTCGAATAGAAGTGCAGCCGGAACCCGAGACCACCCCCTTCGTTGAAGACACCGTGTGTGAACCTCGTCAGCAAGGCAAGCAAACCCCATTGATCATGTCGATAAAATCCCACTTCCCTCCCAGTCTCGCTTATGCATTGTTTAGGATGATTACCATGATACGTTTCTACCGCATAGTTGAACCCATTCCTTTGCATGCCCTATCATCTTGTCAGAGTAGTAAGCAAAACCACAATCCTAGCAGGTGTAGGAGTTAATTTATATCATGTGGCCCCTGCAACTGTTACTGCTTATTGCATGCTTAGAGTTACAATGAGGTAACCCTTTTGTGAGTCGGGAAGGTAGTGATCATGATGATGATGGTGGAATTGGGTTGGTGAATTTGACCTAAACAAGGTGAACGATGAGAGGCTGTGTAGGAGTACACAGTGGGTTGTCTCGTTGAACACTGCCTTAAGTCCGAGTTCTTGTGTGGTGATCCAAGACAAAGAGTACAACCACACATTGGGCTCACTGACCCCTCACAACCTATTAACTATCCCGTGTCGATGTTCTGATGTCGCAGTAGTTCAGTGTTCTGGTAGGTTTGTGGCACGGCCTACAAAGTGAGAGAACAGCTCAACTGAGACCAACTTGGGACCCTGCACACATCATCTGGGTCCGCATCGGTAAACCGGCCGGGTTCATGATTGCGGAAACCAACCCAGGTAGGCCGCTTTCATGGACTAGACCGGTGGTGTGAGGTAAGTGTTGTGGTGAGCATCCTTGTCGGCACCCCTTGAATGGTGAAGAGACCTGGCGGTAATTGATGGTCATGTGTGTGTAGCGGTACACCTCTGCAGGGTTATCAAAACTATTCGAATAGCCGCGTCCGCGGTTATGGACTACTTTGTTATCTGTGCTTGATTATTAGACAACTTCAACGGAAACTCTAAAACTTGCCAAGATAAGTGTGAGTGATATGGTTTTCTTTCTCGTGGAATGTAAGGGAAGGATCCATAGTGGTGTATTGTTAGGGAGACTTGGATAGATGGACTCGTGTATGCTTCTTACCTCATTCTGGTATTCGTAGTACATGACTAGTCAAGTCAAAGCTGTCACTTCTGCATTGAAACCCCACCTCCCTTTGCCTTGATACTTGAGCATGAGTAGTATAGTTCCTAAGCAAGTCTTGATGAGTACGACTTTGTACTCATGTTTGCTTATTTATGTTTTTAGATGAACCCACTGACCCCGAAGGTGGATTCTTCTTGGAGCTCGACGACTGATCAAGCTAGTGTAGTCCCGGACAGAGGTCTGGTCCCTCGTGGAAGAGCTTGTTTATAAATAAGGCTTCTCTAAGACTTTTGTTAAACTTGTCTGTACTCAGACCTAAGTTGCTTCCGCTTGTATGTTGTAATGTTGTATCACACTGATGTGATCTCTTTGTGTACTCTACATATAAGTCAATAAAGTTGTAAACTTTGTAGAGTTCATGCAATGTGTACCTGTTGTTTACACTGGACATGTATGATGCGTGTATGATTATAATGTGCATGTCTTTGTGTGGGGTTCGATAGCTTAGTTGTGTTCTTGCCGGCGGTCTTTTATACAGCAAGTGGCCCTTAGATGTGCGCAGCTTGGGGCATCGCGATGCGATTGCTCGTGACTCTTTCACGTGGCATACTTTGTTGTATGATTGAGCCCGCCTAAGATCCCGACTAGGTGATCGGGCTAGAGTCTACTTATGTAAGTGTTATAATTCAATCGAGAATATGGTTGAGGCGACTTTTCTATGAGTATGGGATTTCACCACCCATAATCATTTAGATTTGTGAGAGGACGATGAGGACCCATTTCAGTTGATCATCCGGCCTGGATGGGATGCCCCTCACGTTCGATGCTTTTTGAGAGTGTTCTGTGCTTGTCCTTCTCTGCTTAGACAAGTGGGTACGACTCTCGGCTCTCTATATGATTGTGTTGTAACAGGAATTACATACGCAAACCCCGGGTCCCGACAGACTTGGTATCAGAGCAGGACTGTTTGTAGGATTATCAGCCTTGGTCGAAGTCGAGTCTAGCCTTCTATAGTTATATAGTTACTCTGGGTATATAAGGGAACAACATAAGACTTCTTTTTTCTCCTTACCCTCATCGATGTGAGTTCTGAGTCACCCTCATCTTTTCTATGGGAAGATAGGACTAGGCTCATATATGTCTTACTAGAACATCTCGTTGATTGCTTCCTTGTAGCCGTAGGAATGTTGTGTTCGGTTGTCTAGAGTCGTTGTGCTTCCTGTTTTGGGACTTCCTATGTGAGTGTTGTTGTTATATTGTAAGAATTTCCCTTTCTCTTGCAATTACAGCTGTTATGCTGTCAGAGTCATTCCAGTTATCTTCATAATCTGATGCATTTGCAAAATCCTTCTCTCTATTCCGGATGTATTTCCAAAAGATTTGCTAGGTGGCATGCCCGACAGTTCCATAGAGTTTGTTGTAGGTTTTATTCTAGAAACCTATATTGATGCATTTTCAGTTCTTCCTCCCACTTTAGATATTTTCTAGCCAGAATAACCACACTAACCATCATGTTGGGGGTACTTTGCTACTCTGACATATATGTTGTAGCCCCTAGTACTCCATGGTCATCCTCTAGAAAACAAGCCACTAATCCAGCTACTTAAATCTAGCCACCCTACAGATGTGTAGAATTCATACTTGATCTCATGCCAGGCACCGCCCCAATTTCCAGATGCCCATATAGAATGGACCCACATGAGTTAGCTGAGCTTAAAATCCAACTCGAAGCTTTGTTGGCAAAAGGCTTCATCCGCCCTAGCTCATCGCCATGGGGTTGCCCTGTTCTGTTCGTAACGAAGAAAGATGGAACAGAAAGGATGTGCGTAGACTATCGCCCGCTAAATCTAGCGACGATAAAGAACAAGTACCCACTTCCCAGGATCAATGATCTTTATGATCAACTTGCTGTATCCTCTGTCTTCTCCAAGATGGATTTGAGATTATGCTATCATCAAATCAAAATCAGAAACGAGGACATTCCAAAAACGTCTTTCACTACTCGTTATGGTCTTTACGAGTATACCATCATGTCCTTTGGTTTAACCAATGCCCCCACGACATTCTCGCGCATGACGAATTCAATATTCATGGAGTATTTGGACAAGTTTGTCGTGGTTTACCTTGATGACATCCTGATATACTAGAAGAATGAAGCAGAACATGCCGAACATCTTAGGCTGGTATTGATGAAACTTCGAGAGCATCGCCTTTATGCCAAGTTCTCTAAGTGCGAGTTTTGTCTACCAGGAGTGACCTACTTAGGCCACGTGATTTCTACCATAGGCATTGCTGTGAATCCCAAGAGAGTTTAGGCCGTCCTTGACTGGACTCCACCTGAAACGGTTAAGCAAGTTAGGAGTTTTCTTGGCTTAGCAAGCTATTGCCACCGCTTCGTTGAGAACTTCTCCAAAGTTGCAAAGCCTCTAACTGAACTCCTCAAGAAAGATAAGAAATTCGAATGGACCCCCAAATGCGAGGAAAGCTTTCGAAAGCTGAAAATAAGATTGACTTCTGCCTCCATACTTGCGCCTCCAGACATCAAAAGGGATTTAGAGATCTATTGTGACGCTTCACGACAAGGGTTAGGGTGCATACTTATGCAAGATCGACATGTGGTAGCATACGCTTCACGCCAGTTGCGTCCACATGAAGAGAACTACCCTACCCATGATCTTGAACTCGCTGTCGTAGTTCATGCCTTGAAGACTTGGCGACATTACCTCCTTGGTAATCGTTGTGAGATATATTCCGACTACCAAAGCCTCAAATACATTTTCACCCAGCCAGATTTTAATCTCAGGCAAAGACGCTGGATAGAGTTGATAAAAGATAATGACTTAGGAATTTTGTTACACCCCAGGAAAAGCCAATGTCATGGCTGATGGACTAAGTCATAAGTCGTATTGTAACAACCTCATGTTACAACAGTATCAACCACTTCTTCATGAGGAATTTCGAAAGCTCAATCTCGAGATTGTTCCTCGTGGATCTCTTTTCAACTTGGTGGCGAAACCAACTCTTGAGGATCAAATCATAGCTGCCCAAAGCCGTGCACAAGGTGTTCGCCGGATCAAGGAGAATATTGCTAGCGGAGTTGCTAAATGTTTCTCCACAGATAGCAAAGGAACGGTATTATTTGAAAGTCGTTTGGTAGTACCTAAGAATAGGGATCTAAGGCAACTCATCCTTAAAGAAGCTCATGACACTACCCTCTCAATTGATCCCGGTGGCACGAAAATGTACCGAGATCTACGCCAGAGATTTTGGTGGACTAGGATGAAGAGAGACATTGCTCGAATGTGATGTTTTTCGTCGCATTAAGGCCGAACACCAAAGACCTGCTAGTACTCTTCAACCTTTGCCTATACCTGTCGGGACCCGGGGTTAGCATATGCAAGTACCGTTATAACACAATCATATGGAGAGCCGATAGCCGTACCCACTTGTCTGAGCAGACAAGGCCAAGCACAGAACGCTCTCGGAAAGCATCGGACGTGAGGGGCATCCCATCCATGCCAGATGATCAACTGAGATGGGTCCTCATTGTCCGCACACAAGTCTAAACGATATGGGTGCTGAACTCCCATATTCATAGACAAGTCGCCTCAACCATACTCTCGATTGTATTATAACACTTACATAGTGTTACTCCAGCCCGATCACTTAGCCAGGGTCTAGGGCAGGCTCGATCATACATCAAAGTGTGCACGTGACGGAGTCACGAGCAATCGCATCGCGATGCCCCAAGCTGCGCACATCTAAGGGCCACTTGGTGTATAAAAGACCGCCAGCCAGATCACAACTAAGGTCTCGAAAACCCATACTAAGACATGCATGTTATAATCATACACGCAACACACATGTCTAGTATGAACAACAGGTATCATTGCAATTCTCTACAAAGTTTACAACTTTATTGATAACTCTTACAGAGTGCACACAGAGATCACAAGACTGTGATCCAAAATTACATCAAACAAGCGGAAGCAAAGTAGGTCTAAGTACAAACAAGTTTAAAAATGGCTTAGAGAAGCCTTATTTATAAACAAGCCCTTCACGAGGGAACCAGTCTGCTGACTGGGACTACACTAGCTTGGCTTCAGTCGTCGAGCTCCAGGAAGAAACTACCTTCGGGGTCAGTGGGTTCATCTAAAACATAGAATAAGCAAACATGAGTACAAAGTCGTACTCAGCAAGACTTACGTAGGATCTATACTACTCATGCACATGTATCAAGGTAAAGGGAGGTGGGGTTCATAAGCAGAAGTGCCAGCTTTGACTTGGCTAGTCCTGAACTACGAGTACCAGACTTGAGGTAAGAAGCGTACACGAGTCCACTAAAAACTCCAAACAATTACACCATTATGGTGCCTTCTCCGACTTCCCACGAGAAAGCACGCCATAGCACTCACGCTTATCTTGGCAAGTTTTATAAGTATCTAGTTCAAGTTGTCTAATAATCAAGCTAAGCATTCCAAGCAGTCCCTTTCCGCGGACGCGGCTATTCGAATAGTTTTGTTAACCCCGCAGGGGTGTAACGCTACACACACATGACCATCAGTTACCGCCTTTGGCCTCGACACCATTCAAGGGGTGTCGGCGAGGATGTTCACCACAACACTTCGCCCATATCTCCGTTCTAGTACACAGAGTCGCCTATCTGAGGGGGATCCGTATGGAAGTACGACCGAGGTTCCAGTACAGCCTCATACGATGTGTGCAGGGTCCCAAGCCGGTCTGAGTAGCCGTTCATCCACTTCGCAGACCGTGCCACAGCCCTACCAGAACTTGTGAACTAATGCGACTTCTAGGGTTCGAACGGGGTGAGGTACTAGGTTGAGAGGGGTCAGTGAGCCCAATGTGTGGTTGCACTCTTCTTCTTGGATCACCACACAAGAACTCGGACTTAAGGCGGTGTTCAACGAGACAACCCACTGTGTACTCCTACACAGCCTCTCATCGTTCACCTTGTATTAGGGTGGATTCACCAACACATTTCCACCATCATCAACATAATTACTACCATCCCGACTCACATAACAGTATCAACATTGTATCACTCTAAGCATGCAATAAGCAGTAACAGTTGCAGGGGCCACATGATATCAAACAACTCCTACATCTGCTAGGATTGTGGTTTGCTTACTACTGTCACAAAATGATAGGTCATGCAAAGGATTGGGTTCAACTATGCGGTAGAAACGTTAACAAGGTGATCGTCCTAATCAATGCATAAGCGAGACTAAGAGGGAAGTGGGATTTTATCGACATGATCAATGTGGGTTTGCTTGCCTTGTTGACGAGGTTCAAACATAGTGTCTTCAACGAAGGGGGTGGCCTCCGGTTCCGGCTCCACTTCTATCGAGCTAACAAAGCAATCAAGTAATAAATATAAATCCAATGCTCAAACACATGATCAATATTGTAGTGTGATGTTCATGGTCACAATGTGTTGGCAATTCCATTTAAAAGAAGTGGGTTGCAAAGTCATTTGCAACATCACTCCAAATTTGAATTCAAATTAATGCCATATGGACAAATTCTACCGTTCACCCAATTTAAATTGGTCAAACATGAAAACAAAGTCCATATTCACATTCCTTGCATTTTTCTGATAATTTTAGACATATTATATGACCCATTTGGAGTTAAAATGAATTAGTTATGATTTTCCAAAGTTTAATTGAATTTCTGCCTTTTCTGGAATATTTTAATTGATTTAACAGCTTATTGCATCAACATGACGCAAGGCTGACGCGGGGGGCTGCTGACAGCAGGGGCCCACCTGTAAGTCTCTGTTTGTTTTAATTAACAGTTTAAATTCGATTTAAACTAACAGAGGGGATTAGCAGGGGGGCTGGCCCACATATGTGTGACACTGGGGGTGGGGCCAGGGTGATTAGGCTCAGGGGTTAAAGCTCTAATGGAGGGGGTCGTCGCCGGCGCCACTGTAGCTGCCGGAATCTCGCCGAGTTGCGAATCCAGGCACGGGATGGAGAATGGATGGCACATGCTTGTTCCTTGATGTCTTTCGCGTCGAATGGGAGCACCACGGGGTCACGGGGATGGCTCTAGCCACGCCGACATCGAAGACGGCGGATGCAGTGGCTCGGACCTTGACGAGGAGCTCGCTGCAGTGCACTAAAATGAGAAATGAGCGTGGATTTGCGATCCTGGAGCGTGCATGGGTCAAACGCGCGCTCTGGCTTGGGCTGGGAGGCACGGGAGCACGAGCCGCGTCGTCCATGGCGGCGACAGAGCTCTGCTCTCATGGAGGTTTGGCGTAGGAGGAGAATGAGGTGCAGCCAAGTTGGGGGAAGTGCTCACCGTGATGCAAGGAACACGACGGAGCAAAAGGGAGAGGCAGGGAGGCTTCAACGACGTTCTTCTCAGCGGCCGATGAGGACTCGGTGAAGATTCTGACGGCTCGGGGAGGAATTGACCTGCGATTTCTTGCACGGAGACGAAGTCGAGGACGGCGAGGAGGATGGACACACTCCGGGGACCTATAGCTCGGGCTCGGTCCACGAGTTTCCATGGCGGGTGCTCTCCGGATCTTCTCGGACGTTGGCGGGATCACGCTGGGAGAGAGGGTAATGGCCAGGAGAGGGGGGAATGAACTGGGCGTCTCCAGGGCGTCGTCGTGGCGAGGAGATAAGCCTCCAGGGGGTAAGCAGCTGCTTGGAGAGCCCACGGCGCTCGCCGGCATGCTGTCTGCCTGCCTGTCCAGGGAGGAAGACACATGTGCCCTCCTTGGTGGGCTGGGCTGGGCCAGGTGGAGAGGTAGGTGGAGGTAGGCCTTTCTCTCTCTTTCTGTTTTATGTTTAATATTTCCTTTTTTTTCTGACATTTGTTTTGTCTTAGCTAAATTAAATAGCTAGACATTTTATAAAATGTCCCAAATTTTTATGTGGACTTGTAATGCATATAGCTAGCCACTTATAAAGTTTGGGCATTTTTAAAATTCAAATAATTTGAACTTTAATTCAAATAGGGGTTTAAATTTAAATCCATGCTCCTGTTTGAATATTTGAAAAATCCTTGAGCATGGGGTTGGTCCCACATCACTTGATATGTGATCACACTCATTTATGAGACTTTTCAAAAATGCAAAAGGAATTTTTGGAGCAACTTTATGTCTGGCCATTTGAATTAAATTCAACTAGGGCGTCTGCCTTCCCATTTGAATTTCATTTGAAAATTTTAGCATGAATGCAATGTAGCTCTTGATCCTAGAACATACCTAACAGAGGGTTCTGACAATACCCGAGTGGAAATGGGACAAAGTCAGTATGGATTTCATCACTGGCTTTCCAAAAGCCCAGAAAGGAAATGATGCCATCTTCGTTGTCATTGATAGAATTTCCAAAGTTGCTCACTGCCTTCCCGTTCGCGAGTCTATAACTGCTAGCCAGTTAGCGGACTTGTATGTCTATAGAATTGTGACTCTTCATGGTGTTCCTTTGGAAATCAATTCTAATCGTGGTAGCCTTTTCACCTCTAGATTCTGGGGAAGTTTCCAGAATGCTATGGGAACTCATCTCTCCTTTTGTATAGCTTCCACCCCTAGTCTAGCAGTCTAGTTGAAAGGGTTAACCAAATTCTTGAAGACATGCTCAGAGCTTGTGTTATCCCATTCAGAAAGAATTGGGAGAAGTCTCTTCCATTCACCGAATTTGCTTAGAACAATAGTTTCCAATCTAGTCTAAACATGGCTCCTTTTGAACTCCTCTATGGACGAAGATGTCGAACACCCATCAACTAGTTAGAAACCGGTGAAAGACAATTCTTTGGACCGGATATGTCAGATCCCTCTGTTAGGTATGTGCTAGGGTTAGCTAGTACCTTTGCATCATGCAAAAGTTTCAAAAAGAAACCTTGAAAATCAAATTCAAACTCCAAATGGGAGAAGGAACACCCCCAGATGAATTAATTCAAAAGGCCAGATAAAAATATTTTCCAAAAATTCATGTTAGAGTTTTGAAAAGTCTTATAAATGAGTGTGATCACATATCAAGTGATGTGGGACCCATCCCATGCTCATAGATTTTTCAAATATTCAAACAGTACCTTGGAAATAAAGAAATCCCCCTATTTGAATTAAAATTCAAATCATTTGAATTTTAAAAATGTTGAAAGTTTATAAGTGGTTAGTCTATATTATTATGAGGCCACATAAAAGTTTTCAGCATTTAATAAAATGTTTAGCTATTTATTTTAGCTAAACAGAACAAATTACAGAAAACAGAAAGGAAAGATTAAACAGAATAAAAAGGAAAGGCTTACCTGTTGCCCAGGGCGAGGCCCACCTCTCCAGCCGGCCCAGCCCACCTGGACCCTCCCCTATCGTCTTCCTCCCCACGCCCCGAAGCTGCTCGGTGGAATGCATGCAGCACTCCACCGACGCCGCCGACGAGCCCTGGCCACCTCCTGCTTCCCCCTCGCCACCTCTTCACGCCTGGAGACGCCCAGAAGGCCACCGCATCCATTCCACCTCTCCCTGGACCTCCTCCCCCTCTCCTCTTCGCGAGTTCATCGACGTCCGAGAGCTCACCGGAGCGCACCGCCGTGGAAACCCGTGGCCACCTTCCTCCTCAGCCGCTGCCACCTTGCCCCGGACGCGCGCCATCGTCGTCTTCATCGCCGTGTGCAAGCAATCGAAGCCAGGAGCCCCGAGCCCGTCGTCCTCTTCACCGAGCCGCCGCTGAACCCGCAGGAGCTCGTCGTCGATTCCACCACAGCCGCAGCTCCTCCGGTTTCCTCGAGTCCGTCTCTGCAACCAGGGTGAGCAGGCGCGTTTTTCCCCTCATCTTGCCGCTTGAATCCGTGCCCGAATCGTGATTCCGACGAGGTCCGAGACCAAGCGCCGCCGCTCGTCGTCGAGGTCATTCACCAGAGCCCCCGTTTGACCCCTGGATGGCTCCACTAGCTCCGCACACACCCCAGCTTCTTTCCCATGCTCTCTGTGTCCAAATCCGTGCACGAATTGAAGAACCCGACGAGTTCCGTGCAGACTTCCGCCGCCGCTCGTCGCCGATGACCTTCCGGTGATCCCCGTGAACCCCCGATGCCACCAAACGACGCGGAAGACCTCCAGGAGCAAGATGGTGCCCTCCCCGTGCTCTCCCGTGGCCTGTAGCGGATTCCGGCGAGTCGCCGCCGTGGTTCACGTCGCCGGCGTCAAGCCGCCGGTGGATTAGCCACAAATCACGTGTTAAGTGACCCCTGGGTCACTGACTAGTGGGCCCAGTGGCTTAATTAAGCCACTGGATTAATTTAACCCACGGGTTAAGTTAACCAGCCACTGACAGGTGGGACCCCTTGTCAGTTTGACTCGGGTCAAACCCCCTGACGTCATGCTGATGTCACAGTGACGCAGTAAAGGTTTTTTCCAGAAAAGAAAAATAGTTTAATAATTCCAGAAATTCCAGAAATTACCCCAAACTTTGGAAATTCATAGAAAATTCAAATTAACTCCAATTTGGACAAATAATATATGAAAAATGATCAGGAGAAAATTATCTTTCCAAATATGCAACTTTCAACTCTGTTTGAGTTGATCTTAAAATGGAACCAGTAGCATATGTCATTTGCTTTATTTGAATTTAATTCAAATTCAAACTAAATGATTTTGCCACTTGGACCTTGGAATTATGATGCAAATCAACCACACTTCAAAGGCATATCATACACATCTGAACACAATTGAAATTGATCAAACTATATCACATGTAACTTGATTAATGTTGAATTCAAATGTGGAATTTGAATTTGCATTTTAAAAATGCAATATATTCCACTTAAATGGAATTGCCTCACACATCAAACTTGTACTTCAAGCTTAAACATTCTATCATGTGCTTGAGCATTGCATTCATATTGATTGCTACTTTGTACTTTGCTTGTTGAGTAGAGGTTGAACCGGAGCAAGAGGTCACCCCCTTCGCTGAAGATCCAGAGCTCGAACCTCGTCAGCAAGGCAAGCAAAACCCCTTTGATCATGTCGATAAAATCCCACTTCCCTCTCATGTCTCGCTTATGCATTGTATAGGATGATCACCATGTTACGATTCTACCGCATAGATGAACCCATTCCTTTGCATGACCTATCATTTGTCACAGTAGTAAGCAAACCACAATCCTAGCAACTGTAGGAGTTGTTTGATATCATGTGGCCCCTGCAAATGTTACCGCTTATTGCATGCTTAGTATGATACCATGTTGTTACTGTGATGTGAGTCGGGATGGGAATAATCATGTTGTTGATGGTAGAAAAGTGTTGGTGAATCGACCCTAATACAAGGTGAACGATGAGAGGCTGTGTAGGAGTACACGGTGGGTTGTCTCGTTGAACACCGCCCTAAGTCCGAGTTCTTGTGTGGTGATCCAAGATGAAGAGTACAACCACACATTGGGCTCACTGACCCCTCTCAACCTATTAACTCATCCCTTTCGATGTCCAGATGTCGCAGTAGTTCGGAGTTCTGGTAGGCTTGTGGCCTGGATGCTAAGTGAGAGAACGGCTCATCCGAGACCGGCTTATGCACCACGCACACATCGCTTGGGTCCACTTCGGTAAACCGGCCGGGTTCACGATTGTGGTAGCCAACCCAAGTAGGCGGCTTTCTTGAACTAGATAGGCTGTGAGGTAACAGTTGTGGTGAGCATCCTCGCTGGCACCCCTTGAATGGTGTCGAGATCAAAGGCGGTAAATGATGATCATGTGTGTGTAGCGGTACACCCTTGCAAGGTTAACAAAACTATTCGAATAGCCGCGTCCGCGGTTATGGACTGCTTGGAAAGCTTAGCTTGATTATTAGATAACTTGAACCGGATACTTCCAAAACACACCAAGATAAGTGTGAGTGCTATGGCGTGCTTTCTCGTGGGGAAGTCGAGGAAGGCACCATAGTGGTGTAATTGGTTGGTGAAAGTAGTGGACTCGTGTACGCTTCTTACCCCAAGTCTGGTACTCGTAGTTCAGGACTAGCCAAGTCAAAGCTGGCACTTCTGCAAGTGAACCCCACCTCCCTTTACCTTGATACATGTGCATGAGTAGTATAGTTCCTATGTAAGTCTTGCTGAGTACGCCTTTGTACTCACGTTTGCTTAATCTATGTTTTAGATGACGCCACTGACCCCGAAGGTGGCTTCTTCATCGAGCTGGACGACTGAAGTTAAGCTAGTCTAGTCCCAGTCAGCAGACTGGTTCCCTCGTGGAGGGCTTTATGTTTGAATAAGGCTTCTTAAGCCAATTTGTTAAACTTGTCTGTACCCAGACATAATTTGCTTCCGCTTCGTGATGTAATGTTGGATCACATGTATGTGATCTCTGTGTGTACTCTATAAGAGTTATAAATAAAATGTACACTTTGTAGAGAATTGCAATGGTACCTGCTGTTCATACAAGGCATGTGTGCTGCGTGTATGTTTATAACATGCATGTCTTCGTATGGGTTTTCGAGACCTTAGTTGTGTTCTGGCTGGCGGTCTTTCATACACCAAGTGGCCCTTAGATGTGTGCAGCTTGGGGCATCGCGATGCGATTGCTCGAGACTCCGTCTCGTACACACTTTGTGGTATGATCGAGCCCGCCCTAGAACTCGACTAAGTGATCGGGCTGGAGTAAGTCTATGTAAGAGTTTTGAGATAGTCGATAGTATGGTTGAGGCGACTTGTCTTTGAATATGGGAGTTCACCACCCATATCAGTAGACTTGTGTGCGTACGATGATGACCCATTTCAGTTGATCATCCGGCCTGGATGGGATGCCCCTCACGTACGATGCTTTCCGAGAATGTTCAGTGCTTGGCCTTGTCTGCTTAGACAAGTGGGTGCGGTTCTCGGCTCTCCATATGACTATGTCTTAACTGTACTTGCATACGCTAACCCCGGGTCCCGACAGACTTGGTATCAGAGCAGGACTGACTGTAGGGCTAGTAGCCTTGGCCGAAGTTGAGTCTAGCTTGCTATAGTTATATAGTTACTCTGGGTATATAAGGGAACAACGTAAGGCTTCATTTTTCTCCTTACCCCCTTCGTTCTGAGTTCTGAGTCACCCTCATCTTGTTCTACGGGAAGATAGGACTAGGCTCTCCTCTGTCTGATTAGCATATCTCGTTGATTGCTTCCTTGTAGCCGTAGGAAAGTTGTGTCCAGGTTTTCCTAGCATTTTTGTAATGCTGATTTCTTACATCGTATTATGTAAGTGCTGTTTTGCATGATTGAAAGAAATTGTCATTTCTTACAATTACAGCCGTTATGCTGTCCGAGTCATTCCAGGTTTATCTCATAATCTGATGCATTTGCAAACTCTTACTTTCTGTTTCAGATGGCAAATCTTCCCCCTCGGCAGATTGTTCGTTTGACCAGGTGCCTCGGTGTGCGTGGCCACCCCGCCACGTTGATCGAGATGATGTCCTACGTGGGATATCGATGGTACCCTGAGTACACCATCGAGGAGCAGTTCCACGACTTCAACCAGACGCAGTTTCACTGCATTGTCCGGATCTACCCACACCACGTTGAAGTCACCCAGCCTATCCACTTTGGACATGGCATAGGCGTTACCGAGAACATGGCTGTGCAGGATGCTGCATACTCATGTATCACCCTGCTGAGAGAGGAGCACACTTCGCTGAGAGAGACTTCTTTCCGCTATATCCCAGCTGCACTTCCAGGAGAAGAGGGATATTACACCGGACTCTACTCAGATCACTCTGCAGAGGATCCAGCACTTCAGGTGACTGCTAGGTTTGCTAGTGACAGAGACCGTGATGCACGCGCTCTCCGTTTTGAGCTCCACGCCACCCGTGTTCGTCTGTACCGAGCACTGACGCTCTTGGAACCCTTTGTGAGCGTGGGATCAGTTGAGTATGATGCGATCTATCCAGTGAGGACCCAGATGCCTTCTCGAGTTGCTTGGCCCGAGATTGGAGGAATTTTTCCACCCCGTGGTCCTTTGCTTCCACCCTACACTGGACCTAGGCCCCATCCTTGCCCAAATGGATATCAGGGTCCACAAGCCTCCGTGTTTTCCGATGGTCACCTCCAGCTACCGGGATACGCGGGTAACTTTTATGAGGATTACTATGGAGATGGAGATGAGTGAGACCGCCTGTGGTCTTACTTAGTGAGGATGTAGTAGTATCCTAGTATATTGTAAGCAAGGTGTCTAAGTTCCAGAGGCTTAGATAAATAATGTATAGGAAGTCAGAGTGCCTCTGAAGGATGTATCATCTTCATCACGTTTGTATTAGCTCAGTGCTTGTACTAAAACGATGTATGGTTTGTATGACAGCTTGTGAATATATGGCTTGTATGCTTTTATCACCATGTTGTCAAGATGATTACTTCCTTTGCTCTGTAATCCTTCCAGTACTTCAATACCTTGATTAGTCTCTTGAAATCAACTCTGTTTGACTTTGGTTTTTCACCTCAGGATGTCTCAAGGAACACGTGGCCAGATTGGTCGTAACCAAGGTCGTGGGAACAACCAGGAGGAAGATAACCTTCCACCCCCACCCACGATGGCCCAAGTTCTGATGGAGGTCGAGAGGAATCGCCGTGACTCTCACCACCTGCTGGAAGTCATCGCACACAACACCACTTAGCAGCGCAATGAGCTGGTGTCTCTGAACGACTTCATCCGGCTTCATCCCCCGGTTTTCCGTTACTCCACCGAACCCCTTGACGCCGATGACTGGCTTCGCAGCATCGAGAGGAAGCTCCAAGCCGGCCATGTCGCAGATGGCGACAAGGTCAATTATGCCACCTATCACCTTGAAGGTGCAGCAAGCTCTTGGTGGGAAAATTTTCTGAATATGCGCCCAGTTGGACCACCTGCATCTTGGAATGAGTTCTGCACCTCTTTCCGCGAGCACCACATTCCCAAGGGTCTCATGGACCGCAAGCGTGAGGAGTTCTGTAACCTCACTCAAGGCAGAAGAACCGTGGACGAGTTTAGTCGTGAGTTCAACCGACTTGCTCGTTACGCCACTGAAGAAGTCTCCACCGACTCCAAGAAACAAGAGAGGTTCCGTCGTGGCCTCAACAGTGGACTCCGTCGCGAGCTCAACCTTCATGACTTTGCCACTTTCCAGGTCCTTGTCAACAAGGCCATCAAGGCAGAGGACATGAACACCCCCACTGACTTTCGCAAATACCCTAGAGAGGAAGGTTCATCCAACTCTGGTTCCCAGAAACGCAAGATCTGGATCCCAAATAGCATGTTCCGCCAGAACAACCCCCCGAGGCCATCCTATGTGACGCCTCGTCCACCCACCCAGTTCCACCCAGCTCCACGCACTGTTTTCGGAGCTTGCTACAAGTGTGGTCAGGCAGGCCACTACTCTCGCGAGTGCCCCCAGAACCAGATCCAGAACCAGAATGCTCCACCACGTGCCGGAGGCAACAACAACAACAACAACAACAACAACAACAATGGCCGTGGCAAGCCACCCCAGAAGGTCTTGACCGCCAAACCCGCTCCTTCCGCCACTCGTGGACGTCTGAACCAGATTGCCGCCGAAGAGACTGACGACACCACTGACGTCATTCTTGGTACGCTCCCAGTCAATTTTGTTCCTACTTCCGTTCTTTTCGACCCAGGAGCATCTCATTCATTCATGTCGGAAAGCTATGCACTTCGTCATGAGTTACCCTTTGTTGAATTGTCCACCCCGATGGTTATTCAAACTCCAGGGTCAAGATGGCAAACTAATAGAGTGAGCCATGGTAATCAAATTGCAATTGAGGGTTTAGTATTCCTTGCTTCGCTCATAGCCCTCAAGTCTTCAGACATTGATGTCATCCTTGGCATGGATTGGCTATCAAGACAAAATGCCTACCTGGATTGCAAAGGCAAATCCGTGAAACTCACCCACCCTTCAGGCAAAACCATTAACTATACCTCACCCAGAACAAGAACCCAAGTGCATTCCTTGAATGTACTTCCCCTTCCCGAACTTGAAGATATTCCGGTGGTTCGTGACTTCCCGGATGTCTTTCCTGAAGAGCTGCCGGGCATGCCACCCGACAGATATGTAGAATTTATAGTGGATCTTGTTCCAGGAACCGCACCAATTTCCAAACGCCCATATAAAATGGCCCCACATGAGTTAGCCGAGCTAAAAACCCAACTGGATGCTTCGTTGGCAAAAGGCTTCATCCGCCCTAGCTCGTCGCCATGGGGTTGCCCCGTTCTGTTCGTAAAGAAGAAAGATGGAACAGAAAGGATGTGCGTAGATTATCGCCCGCTAAATTTAGCGACGATAAAGAACAAATACCCACTGCCTAGGATCAATGATCTTTATGATCAACTTGCAGGATCCGCTGTCTTCTCAAAGATGGATTTGAGATTAGGTTATCATCAGATCCGAATCCGAAACGAGGACATCCCCAAAACGGCTTTTACTACTCGTTATGGTCTTTACGAGTACACCGTCATGTCCTTTGGTTTAACCAATGCCCCCGCCACATTCTCACGCTTGATGAATTCGATCTTCATGGAGTACCTAGATAAATTTGTTGTAGTTTATCTTGATGATATTCTCATCTACTCGAAGAACGAAAAGGATCATGCCGAACACTTAAGGCTGGTATTGATGAAACTTAGAGAGCATCGCCTGTATGCTAAATTCTCCAAGTGTGAATTCTGGCTACCAGAAGTGACCTACTTAGGCCACGTGATTTCTGCAAAAGGCATTGCTGTGAATCCCGAGAGAGTTCAGGCCGTCCTTGACTGGACTCCACCTGAATCGGTTAAGCAAGTTAGAAGTTTTCTTGGCCTAGCCAGCTATTGCCGTCGCTTCGTCGAGAACTTTTCTAAAGTTGCAAAGCCTCTAACTGAGCTCCTCAAGAAAGATAAGAAATTCTTATGGACTCCCAAGTGCGAGGAAAGCTTTCAAGAGCTAAAAAGAAGGTTGACTTCTGCACCCGTACTTGCACCTCCAGACACCAAAAGGGATTTCGAGATCTATTGTGATGCATCACGGCAAGGGTTAGGATGCATACTGCTGCAAGATCGACATGTGGTAGCTTATGCTTCACGCCAGTTGCGGCCACATGAAGAGAATTATCCTACCCATGACCTTGAACTCGCTGCCGTAGTTCATGCTCTAACAACTTGGCGACATTACCTCCTTGGTAATCGTTGTGAGATTTATTCTGACCACCAAAGCCTCAAATATATTTTCACCCAGCCAGATCTTAATCTCAGGCAAAGACGCTGGATTGAGTTGATAAAAGATTACGACGTAGCAATTTCTTACACCCCAGGCAAAGCCAATGTCATGGCTGATGCACTAAGTCGTAAGTCGTACTGTAACAACCTCATGTTACAGCAGTATCAACCACTTCTTCATGAGGACTTTCGCAAGCTCAACCTTGAAATTGTTCCTCATGGCTATCTTTCAACCTTGGTGGCGAAACCAACTCTTGAGGATCAAATCATAGTTGCCCAAAGGCGTGCACGAGGTGTTCGTCGGATCAAGGAGAACATTGCTAGCGGAGTTGCTAAATGTTTCTCCACAGATAGCAAGGGAACGGTATTCTTTGAAAATCGTTTGGTAGTACCTAAGAATAGGGAACTAAGGCAACTCATCCTCAAAGAAGCCCATGACACACCCCTCTCAATTCATCCCGGTAGCACGAAAATGTACCGAGATCTACGCCAGAGATTTTGGTGGACTAGGATGAAGAGAGACATTGCTCAATTTTTTGCCGAATGTGATGTTTGTCGTCGCATTAAGGCATAACATCAAAGACCTGCTGGTACACTTCAACCTTTGTCTATTCCCGAGTGGAAATGGGACAAAATCGGTATGGACTTCATCACCGGTTTTCCAAAAACCCAGAAAGGAAACAATGCCATCTTCGTTGTCATAGATAGGCTTTCCAAAGTTGCTCACTTCCTTCCGGTTCGCGAGTCTATAACTGCTAGCCAGTTAGCAGACTTGTACATCTCTAGAATTGTATCACTTCATGGTGTTCCTTTGGAAATCAATTCTGATCGTGGTAGCCTTTTCACCTCTAGATTTTTGGGAAGCTTCCAACGTGCTTTAGGAACTCATCTCTCCTTTAGTACGGCTTTCCATCCTCAATCTAGCGGTCAAGTCGAAAGGGTTAACCAAATTCTTGAAGACATGCTCAGAGCTTGTGTTATCTCATTCGGAAAGAATTGGGAGAATTCTCTTCCATATGCCGAATTTGCTTATAACAATAGTTTTCAATCCAGTCTGAACATGGCTCCTTTTGAACTCCTTTATGGACGACGATGTCGAACACCACTAAACTGGTCAGAAACCGGTGAAAGACAATTCTTTGGACCGGATATGATCAAGGAAGCAGAAGAGCAAGTTCGCATTGTTCGTGATCAATTAAAAGCAGCCCAGTCTCGTCAGAAAAGCTACTATGATCGTCATCATAGGCAAGAGAGCTACAATCTGGATGAGAAGGCTTACCTTCGGGTTACTCCTCTGAAGGGAACCCAACGTTTCGGTATCAAAGGCAAGTTGGCCCCACGTTACATCGGACCTTTCCGCATTCTAGCTAAACGTGGAAAAGTTTCCTACCAACTTGAACTACCCCCGCACCTTTCCCGAGTACACGACGTATTCCATGTGTCCCAACTCAGGCGTTGCTTCAAGGACCCCATCCGCGAAGTCGACCATGAAACGCTTGATCTCCAAGATGACCTTTCTTATCGAGATTACCCCGTTCGTATTCTTGATTCAGCAGAGCGTGTCACTCGTCGTCAGAAAATTAGGTTTCTGAAAGTGCAATGGTCACACCACTCCGAAAGAGAAGCCACGTGGGAAAGAGAAGACCGTCTCAGTGCTGAGTACCCCACCTTCCTCCCGCAGACTTCTGAATCTCGGGACGAGATTCTTTTGAGTGGGGGCGAGTTGTCAGATCCCTCTGTTAGGTATGTGCTAGGGTTAGCTAGTACCTTTGCATCATGCAAAAGTTTCAAAAAGAAACCTTGAAAATCAAATTCAAACTCCAAATGGGAGAAGGAACACCCCCAGATGAATTAATTCAAAAGGCCAGATAAAAATATTTTCCAAAAATTCATGTTAGAGTTTTGAAAAGTCTTATAAATGAGTGTGATCACATATCAAGTGATGTGGGACCCATCCCATGCTCATAGATTTTTCAAATATTCAAACAGTACCTTGGAAATAAAGAAATCCCCCTATTTGAATTAAAATTCAAATCATTTGAATTTTAAAAATGTTGAAAGTTTATAAGTGGTTAGTCTATATTATTATGAGGCCACATAAAAGTTTTCAGCATTTAATAAAATGTTTAGCTATTTATTTTAGCTAAACAGAACAAATTACAGAAAACAGAAAGGAAAGATTAAACAGAATAAAAAGGAAAGGCTTACCTGTTGCCCAGGGCGAGGCCCACCTCTCCAGCCGGCCCAGCCCACCTGGACCCTCCCCTGTCGTCTTCCTCCCCACGCCCCGAAGCTGCTCGGTGGAATGCATGCAGCACTCCACCGACGCCGCCGACGAGCCCTGGCCACCTCCTGCTTCCCCCTCGCCACCTCTTCACGCCTGGAGACGCCCAGAAGGCCACCGCATCCATTCCACCTCTCCCTGGACCTCCTCCCCCTCTCCTCTTCGCGAGTTCATCGACGTCCGAGAGCTCACCGGAGCGCACCGCCGTGGAAACCCGTGGCCACCTTCCTCCTCAGCCGCTGCCACCTTGCCCCGGACGCGCGCCGTCGTCGTCTTCATCGCCGTGTGCAAGCAATCGAAGCCAGGAGCCCCGAGCCCGTCGTCCTCTTCACCGAGCCGCCGCTGAACCCGCAGGAGCTCGTCGTCGATTCCACCACAGCCGCAGCTCCTCCGGTTTCCTCGAGTCCGTCTCTGCAACCAGGGTGAGCAGGCGCGTTTTTCCCCTCATCTTGCCGCTTGAATCCGTGCCCGAATCGTGATTCCGACGAGGTCCGAGACCAAGCGCCGCCGCTCGTCGTCGAGGTCATTCACCAGAGCTTCCGTTTGACCCCTGGATGGCTCCACTAGCTCCGCACACACCCCAGCTTCTTTCCCATGCTCTCTGTGTCCAAATCCGTGCACGAATTGAAGAACCCGACGAGTTCCGTGCAGACTTCCGCCGCCGCTCGTCGCCGATGACCTTCCGGTGATCCCCGTGAACCCCCGATGCCACCAAACGACGCGGAAGACCTCCAGGAGCAAGATGGTGCCCTCCCCGTGCTCTCCCGTGGCCTGTAGCGGATTCCGGCGAGTCGCCGCCGTGGTTCACGTCGCCGGCGTCAAGCCGCCGGTGGATTAGCCACAAATCACGTGTTAAGTGACCCCTGGGTCACTGACCAGTGGGCCCAGTGGCTTAATTAAGCCACTGGATTAATTTAACCCACGGGTTAAGTTAACCAGCCACTGACAGGTGGGACCCCTTGTCAGTTTGACTCGGGTCAAACCCCCTGACGTCATGCTGATGTCACAGTGACGCAGTAAAGGTTTTTTCCAGAAAAGAAAAATAGTTTAATAATTCCAGAAATTCCAGAAATTACCCCAAACTTTGGAAATTCATAGAAAATTCAAATTAACTCCAATTTGGACAAATAATATATGAAAAATGATCAAGAGAAAATTATCTTTCCAAATATGCAACTTTCAACTCTGTTTGAGTTGATCTTAAAATGGAACCAGTAGCATATGTCATTTGCTTTATTTGAATTTAATTCAAATTCAAACTAAATGATTTTGCCACTTGGACCTTGGAATTATGATGCAAATCAACCACACTTCAAAGGCATATCATACACATCTGAACACAATTGAAATTGATCAAACTATATCACATGTAACTTGATTAATGTTGAATTCAAATGTGGAATTTGAATTTGCATTTTAAAAATGCAATATATTCCACTTAAATGGAATTGCCTCACACATCAAACTTGTACTTCAAGCTTAAACATTCTATCATGTGCTTGAGCATTGCATTCATATTGATTGCTACTTTGTACTTTGCTTGTCGAGTAGAGGTTGAACCGGAGCAAGAGGTCACCCCCTTCGCTGAAGATCCAGAGCTCGAACCTCGTCAGCAAGGCAAGCAAAACCCCTTTGATCATGTCGATAAAATCCCACTTCCCTCTCATGTCTCGCTTATGCATTGTATAGGATGATCACCATGTTACGATTCTACCGCATAGATGAACCCATTCCTTTGCATGACCTATCATTTGTCACAGTAGTAAGCAAACCACAATCCTAGCAACTGTAGGAGTTGTTTGATATCATGTGGCCCCTGCAAATGTTACCGCTTATTGCATGCTTAGTATGATACCATGTTGTTACTGTGATGTGAGTCGGGATGGGAATAATCATGTTGTTGATGGTAGAAAAGTGTTGGTGAATCGACCCTAATACAAGGTGAACGATGAGAGGCTGTGTAGGAGTACACGGTGGGTTGTCTCGTTGAACACCGCCCTAAGTCCGAGTTCTTGTGTGGTGATCCAAGATGAAGAGTACAACCACACATTGGGCTCACTGACCCCTCTCAACCTATTAACTCATCCCTTTCGATGTCCAGATGTCGCAGTAGTTCGGAGTTCTGGTAGGCTTGTGGCCTGGATGCTAAGTGAGAGAACGGCTCATCCGAGACCGGCTTATGCACCACGCACACATCGCTTGGGTCCACTTCGGTAAACCGGCCGGGTTCACGATTGTGGTAGCCAACCCAAGTAGGCGGCTTTCTTGAACTAGATAGGCTGTGAGGTAACAGTTGTGGTGAGCATCCTCGCTGGCACCCCTTGAATGGTGTCGAGATCAAAGGCGGTAAATGATGATCATGTGTGTGTAGCGGTACACCCTTGCAAGGTTAACAAAACTATTCGAATAGCCGCGTCCGCGGTTATGGACTGCTTGGAAAGCTTAGCTTGATTATTAGATAACTTGAACCGGATACTTCCAAAACACACCAAGATAAGTGTGAGTGCTATGGCGTGCTTTCTCGTGGGGAAGTCGAGGAAGGCACCATAGTGGTGTAATTGGTTGGTGAAAGTAGTGGACTCGTGTACGCTTCTTACCCCAAGTCTGGTACTCGTAGTTCAGGACTAGCCAAGTCAAAGCTGGCACTTCTGCAAGTGAACCCCACCTCCCTTTACCTTGATACATGTGCATGAGTAGTATAGTTCCTATGTAAGTCTTGCTGAGTACGCCTTTGTACTCACGTTTGCTTAATCTATGTTTTAGATGACGCCACTGACCCCGAAGGTGGCTTCTTCATCGAGCTGGACGACTGAAGTTAAGCTAGTCTAGTCCCAGTCAGCAGACTGGTTCCCTCGTGGAGGGCTTTATGTTTGAATAAGGCTTCTTAAGCCAATTTGTTAAACTTGTCTGTACCCAGACATAATTTGCTTCCGCTTCGTGATGTAATGTTGGATCACATGTATGTGATCTCTGTGTGTACTCTATAAGAGTTATAAATAAAATGTACACTTTGTAGAGAATTGCAATGGTACCTGCTGTTCATACAAGGCATGTGTGCTGCGTGTATGTTTATAACATGCATGTCTTCGTATGGGTTTTCGAGACCTTAGTTGTGTTCTGGCTGGCGGTCTTTCATACACCAAGTGGCCCTTAGATGTGTGCAGCTTGGGGCATCGCGATGCGATTGCTCGAGACTCCGTCTCGTACACACTTTGTGGTATGATCGAGCCCGCCCTAGAACTCGACTAAGTGATCGGGCTGGAGTAAGTCTATGTAAGAGTTTTGAGATAGTCGATAGTATGGTTGAGGCGACTTGTCTTTGAATATGGGAGTTCACCACCCATATCAGTAGACTTGTGTGCGTACGATGATGACCCATTTCAGTTGATCATCCGGCCTGGATGGGATGCCCCTCACGTACGATGCTTTCCGAGAATGTTCAGTGCTTGGCCTTGTCTGCTTAGACAAGTGGGTGCGGTTCTCGGCTCTCCATATGACTATGTCTTAACTGTACTTGCATACGCTAACCCCGGGTCCCGACAGGATACGATCAAGGAAGCAGAAGAGCAAGTTCGCATTGTTCGTGATCAATTGAAAGCCGCACAGTCTCGTCAGAAAAGCTACTATGATCGTCATCATAGGCAAGAAAGCTACAATCTAGATCAGAAGGCTTACCTTCGGGTTACTCCTCTGAAGGGAACCCAACGCTTTGGTATCAAAGGCAAGTTGGCCCCACATTACATCGGATCTTTCCGCATTCTTGCCAAATGTGAAGAAGTTGCCTACCAACTTGAACTACCCCCGCACCTTTCCCGAGTACATGATGTATTCCATGTGTCACAACTCAGGCATTGCTTCAAGGACTCCATCCGCGAAGTCGACCATGAAACGCTTGATCTTCAAGATGACCTTTATTATCGAGAGTACCCCATTCGTATTCTTGATTCAGCAGAGCGTTTCACTCGTCGTCAGAAGATTAAGTTTCTGAAAGTACAATGGTCACACCACTCTGAGAAAGAAGCCACGTGGGAAAGAGAAGACCGTCTCCCTGTCGAGTACCCCCCTTCCTTCCGATGACTTCTGAATCTCGGGACGAGATTCTTTTGAGTGGGGGCGAGTTGTCAGAACCCTCTGTTAGGTATGTGCTAGGACAAGCCTCACCTTGCATTCATGTCAAAATTTCAAATGGAAATTGAAATGGGAGAAGGACCCCCCCCAGTTGAATTAAATTCAAATGTCCACAATGAAAGTTGCTCCAAAAATTCCTTTTGCAATTTTGAAAAGTCCCATAAATGAGTGTGATCACATATCAAGTGATGTGGAACCAAATACATGCTCATGGATTTTTCAAATATTGAAACAGGAGCATGAATTAAATAAATACCCCTATATCAATTTGAATTCAAATATTTTTAATTAAAAAAATGTTCAAACTCTGGATATGACTAGCTACTAGTCATGTAATTCCATATAAAAGATTTGGGAATTTATAAAATTGTCTATCTATTTTATTTAGCAAGACACAACAAAAATACAGAAAAGAAAATAGAAAAGAAACAGGAAAGGCGAAGAACTTACCTGAAGCCCGACTTAACCCCCGAAGCCCAGCTAGCCGGCCCAGCCCACCTCCCCGTTTTGTCTCTTCCTCCCCAAGCCCCTAAGGTGCTCGGTGGAATGCATGCAGCACTCCACCGGCGCCGCCGACTAGCCGCAGCCACGCAACAGCTCCCCGCGGCCACCTCTTCGCACCTGGAGGCTTCTGGATGTCTCCCGCACCATTTCCCCCTTCTCCAGGTCACCCCGTGCCCTCCCTCCTCGGATCCCGTTGACAATCGAATGCCGCCATCGCCATGACTCTGAGCCCGCGCGGCCAGTGAGCTCCTCAAGCCAAGACATCGTGTCCACCCTGTTCCTCGACAATGACTATGTCTTCGTGCAGAAGGAATCGAGCCGAGACACCATGTAGCCGACGCCCTCTTCATCGTCTTCATATCCGTCCGCCGCGCATCTTCCACGATTCCGGCAACACCTGAGCTTCCCCGAGCCTGCCGTCTGCACCAGTAGATTCTCGGTGAGTTGCTCGCCGTTTACCCTAACACAGCAAGGCCTAGCTCCTCCTCTACCTCGATCTGCCAAGGGATTCGAGCAAAGCCTCCGCCATGGATGAGCTCGAGCTCGCTCCCGTACCCCTATGCCTGCACCGTGTTGCCCATTGTCTTCCACGTGCTCGTACGCGTCGATTGCACCCACTGATGATTCTCCTCGTGCACTAGTTCGTCGCCCGCGTCAGGGCAGTGGCTCCGCCGCCGCTAGGGCTCGACGCCGGCACGATTCCGGTGGATCCCCGTGGCCCTGCATTGCTCCTTCGAGTGCGCGCGGGCACAGGCTATCTTCTGGTGGTCTTCGCGCGAAGAATGGCCCACGGGAACGCCGTTCTCGCAGACATCGCTGTCCCAGGACGTCGCCGGCGACTCGCCGCCGACGAGGTGACGTGGCCAAGCTTATTTACCCATCTAATTACCCCTCTGTGACACTGACTGGTGGGCCCAGCCCCCTAACCTCTCTGCTAATTTAAATCCATTAGATTAATTAAACAGAGACACTAAAAGTGGGACCCACATGTCAGTTTGACCAGGGTCAAAACCTTTCTGACGTAATAATTGATTTTTCTGTATAAAAATAAATCCATAAAAGTCAGAAAATGAGTTAAACTTTGGAAAGTCATAATTAATTCATACTAAATCCAAATTGGACAACTAATATATGTAAAATTATTAGAAAAATGCAAGGATTCTGAATATGGACTTTTTTTTTGATGTTTGACCAATTTAAATTGGGTGAACAGTGGCATATGTCCATACAGACTTCTTTTAAATTCAAATTTGGAGTGAATAATTTGCAAATTCCTTTGCAACACACTTCTTATAAAAGGAATGCTCAACACATTGCAACCATAAACATCACATTAAAACCTTGATCGTGTGATTGTGCATTGTATTTATATTGATCCCCTTGTTTGCAATGTTTTCTCGAATAGAAGTGGAGCCGGAACCCGAGACCACCCCCTTCAGTGAAGACACCGTGTGTGAACCTTGTCAGCAAGGCAAGCAAACCCCATTGATCATGTCGATAAAATCCCACTTCCCTCTTAGTCTCTCTTATGCATTGTTTAGGATGATTACCATGATACGTTTCTACCGCATAGTTGAACCCATTCCTTTGCATGACCTATCATCTTGTCAGAGTAGTAAGCAAAACCACAATCCTAGCAGATGTAGGAGTTGATTGATATTATGTGCCCCCTGCAACTGTTACTGCTTATTGCATGCTGAGAGTTACAATGAGGTAAATATTTTGTGAGTAGGGATGGTAGTGATCATGATAATGATGGTGGAATTGTGTTGGTGAATTTGACCTAAACAAGGTGAATGATGAGAGGCTGTGTAGGAGTACACAGTGAGTTGTCTCGTTGAACACTGCCTTAAGGCCGAGTTCTTGTGTGGTGATCCAAGACAAAGAGTACAACCACACATTGGGTTCACTTACCCCTCACAACCTATTAAGTCACCCCGTGTCGATGTTCAGATGTCGCAGTAGTTCGGTGTTCTGGTAGGTTTGTGGCACGGCCTGCAAAGTGAGAGAAGGGCTCAACCAAGACCGGCTTGGGGCCCTGCACACATCATCTGGGTCCGCATCGGTAAATCGGTCGGGTTCACGATTGCGGAAACCAACCCAGGTAGGTGGATTTCATGGACTAGACCAGTGGTGTGAGGTTAGTGTTGTGGTGAGAATCCTCGCCGACACCCCTTGAATGGTGACGAGACCTGGCGGTAACTGATGGTCATGTGTGTGTGTAGCGGTACACCCCTGCAGGGTTAACAAAACTATTCGAATAGCCGCGTCCGCGGTTATGGACTACTTGGTTATCTGTGCTTGATTATTAGACAACTTGAACAAAAACTCTAAAACTTGCCAAGATAAGTGTGAGTGTTATGGTTTGCTTTCTCGTGGGAAGTCGAGGAAGGATCCATAGTGGTGTATTGTTAGGGAGACTTGGATAGATGGACTCGTGTACGCTTCTTACCTCATTCTGGTATTCGTAGTACAGGACTAGCCAAGTCAAAGTTGGCACTTCTGCATTGAAACCCCACCTGCCTTTGCCTTTATACTTGAGCATGAGTAGTATAGTTCCTACGTAAGTCTTACTGAGTACGACTTTGTACTCACGTTTGCTTATTTATGTTTTTAGATGAACCCACTGACCCCGAAGGTGTATTCTTCTTGGAGCTCGACGACTGGTCAAGCTAGTGTAGTCCCAGACAGAGGGATGGTCCCTCGTGGAAGGGCTTGTTTATAAATAAGGCTTCTCTAAGCCATTTGTTAAACTTGTCTGTACTCAGACCTAAGTTGCTTCTGCTTGTATGTTGTAATGTTGGATCACAGTGATGTGATCTCTTTGTGTACTCTATATATAGTTCAATAAAGTTGTAAACTTTGTAGAGTTCATGCAATGTGTATATGTTGTTTACACTGGACATGTATGATGCGTGTATGATTATAATGTGCATGTCTTAGTGTGGGGTTCGATAGCTTAGTTGTGTTCTTGCCGGCGGTCTTTTATACACCAAGTGGCCCTTAGATGTGCGCAGCTTGGGGCATCGCGATGCGATTTCTCGTGACTCTGTCACGTGGCACACTTTGTTGTATGATTGAGCCCGCCCGAGATCCCGACTAGGTGATCGGGCTGGATTCTGTTTATGTAAGTGTTATAATTCAATCGAGAATATGGTTGAGGCGACTTGTCTATGAATATGGGATTTCACCACCCATAATCATTTAGACTTGCGAGTGGACGATGAGGACCCATCTCAGTTGATCATCCGGCATGGATGGGATGCCCCTCACGTTCGTTGCTTTTCTAGAGTGTTCTGTACTTGGCCTTGTCTGCTTAGACAAGTGGGTACGGCTCTCGACTCTCCATATGATTGTGTTGTAATAGGAATTACATATGCAAACCCTGAGTCCCCGACAGTCCATGAGGACATGCATCGGATCGGAGCCAAAGACCCGAAGGCGCTGAATCAATCACAAGTTGAGTGAAAGACTCAGGAAGTTTGATCCAGCGAAGAATCGTCCGAATATGAACCAATAACTCGCGCCTCTCAGGAGAAGAAGGGGGAGATTCAGAAGGAGAAGCATCATGAGTACTTCTTCCCCTACCTCTGCCACATCCCCGACCTCGCCTACGGCCACGACCACGGCCGCGGCCTCGACCACGAGCACCCGCACTGGAGCCGGGATCGTTAGCTGCCAAAGGAGCAGGAACTTCTAGTTTAGGAGCCATGAAGAAGACTGGTGGAAGGAGAAGAGGAAGAAGAAGATGCGGGCATTTAAAGGATAAAACTACCCGAGGAATATTTATAGCAGATTCGAGGAGAGGATCAATTAATACCATAAATAATACGGGATAACTACCCGTGGTAGATGGAAACACTCCTCGATTCCCACTACAACATCAATACCTCCAACCGGCGTTTCGGGCAGTGCGATCATAAAAACCAAACCGGTTCTTTGACTGGAAAAGTCAAAAGAAATTTTAAATCGGAAGATGAAACGAAGATATGAAGAGAAGACAGATACCGACTCTCTGTAAAACTCAAAAAGATATAAGAGTCGATTTATCTGAACCTGAGAGTCGGCCATCAAGATGAAGACAGGAATATTGGCGTGAAGACTGAAGCAACACACTAATCTTGGGGGCTAATGTCGGGGGGATGGACTAAAGCCTAGACCCGGCATTAAGTTTAGGGGCCGACTCACCTACCAAAGGCCCACAAAAGAAGACCCGTTCCAAGACCGGACTGCGCCAAGGAAAGAAGATCGAATCCTTAGAAGGAATTCGACTTACCTTGTATAGCCCATAACATATTTTTAAAGTAGAATAAGAACTCCACTTCGTGTCAGAGTCAGACTCGCGGAATCCTGGGACCCGGCGCCTTTATAAGCTGAGGTCCATGGATTCCAGGGTCATGAACAATCTTAGCTTAAGATAGGACTAGACACTTGTCGAGGAAACCTAGATCTTATCGAGACTAAGTTTTCGATCGACTCTCTTGTAATCAGCAAAACCGACTCTTCTTTCGAGAGTCAGAACTCATAATAAGAGGAAGCAGGAGTAGGCTTTTACCTCGAGACAAAGAGGGGCCAAAACCTGGTTAAATCGCCGAGTCTCGTGTTCATGTCGACTCTCTCCACGAAATCGCCTCGCAGCAAAGGTCCCATGTTAAGTTCGACTCTTCAGACATCTGTCGTGACTTTCCCACGACAAGTACTCCGCTGGCGCCTACTACTACATCGCGACCCCCTTTGACCAGGACCAGGAGTAGTTTGGAGGTTCCTAGGCAGGAGGCCTCGCCTTTTCGATCGTTGTTGTTTTTGTGCTAGCCTTCTTAAGGAAGATCACGTGTACCTTGTGTCTGTACTCAGACACTGCTTCCGCTAACTTTGTGCTCTCGAGCTATTGTATTCGAGCCCTCATGGCCCCTGGCTTGTATTAAATAGCTTGTATTATTTTATTTGTACAGTTGTGTTGTGATATCTTACCGTGAGGTCCTGATCTCGATCGTGTACCTTGCTGATACACGAGATAACTTCTCGCCCCTCGTTGGTTACCCCAAGTGGAAGGTCAGATGGAGCGTAGTGCCAAATTTCCCTAAGCGAAGATGCTAAGGGAAAGGTTGTCTCCAGTAGGACTCCAAGATCGACAAGTAGGTGGCAAGGAAACAATGGCACCATTTTAGGCAAAAGTTTCTTCCTCGACCTGGACCTGCACACACAACAGATAGATTTTCTCCCAACGAGTACAAAGGAGTTGTCAATTCCTCCAGTCTTGTTGTTTACCAAGGATAAAACGCACAGGATAATAGTGATAGTGATAGAAACGGAAAATTAAATAAAGCAGTAAATTGATAGCGAGTGTAAACAGTATTGGAAATATGGACCGGGGTCCTATGATGTTCACTAGTGATGTCTCTCTCCCAAAATACGATAAAATAGCCATGCGAGGTAAACAAATTACAGCTGGGCAATTGACAGGATTATGTGCGCAAACCAATGCTAATTATGCTATAAAGAAAGGAAGAGGCTCAAAAGCACGGGCGGTACGCCAAGACAAGTAGACCGAAATCCATCTGCATCTACCTACTAATCATCCACCTTGATATATCTATCCAGAACATCTCGCTGGTATTAATTTGCGAATCCCACCCAAAGTGTAAACTCAAAGCAACGAACAACTTTCACAAGGTCTATTCAGTCCACAAAAATTAACATGCTTATATAAAACTTTATTTTCTGGAATTGGATCATGCATATTGCAATCATCATTAACAATTTCATTTTTCTTGCAAATATCTTTTAAAGGTTCATGATTCTTGATCCAATCCTCCTTAGGCATATTAAGATGTGAAGCAAAAGATTTGAGGAAATCAACAAGGAGTTGAGAATCAAGCCCAAACTTAGCACTGAACTTATAAAAACTTGTAGTTCCAACAAAGTACTTAATGCAATCATACTCATATTTTATACCTGACTCTTTACCATTGTCGATCTCCCAATCTTCAGTATTGCGTTGTATTCTTTCAAGGAGTTCCCATTTAGCATCAATATTTTTGTTTCTGTAAGGACCCATAGAGTAAGCATCGATCAAGTATTTATCCTGTCGAGAGAGCCTCACATAAAAAATTAGTAATAGTTATAACTTTGGGGAGCCCATGGTTAGGACATTTTAGCATTAAAGTTTTCAGTCTCCCCAAGCTTAAGCTATGCTCTCTCCGTCATGAGGATAGAAATTATAAACATAATTCCTATTCTCATGGACTTCATGAAGAGGATAAAACTTGGAGTAAAAGAGAGACTTGATCTCTTCCCAATCCAGCATGTGAGAATCATATAATAGCCTATACCATTTCAATGTTTTTCCTTTCAGTGACAAGGCAAATAATTTCCTCATGAATCCATCTGTTGTCAAACCTGAAATCTTAAACAACTCACAAAGTTCTGTAAGTTTCAACAAATGAATACTGGGATGGACTGTTCCATTCCCTGCATAACAATCATTCCTAATTATCTCAATTATCCCAAGTGGTATTATGAATGGGATACATTCATTAGGTGGAGGAGACTTCTCTATTACGGGTGTGGAAAAGCGGCCTCCCAAGCAGCGAACTAAGAGTGTTGTTTCCATAAGCCTAACTAGTGAAAATAAAAACAAGAAACGAAAAGATTTGATTGGAAGATCTAAATATATACCTTCAACTGCTTACATCCCCTGTAATGGTGCCAGAAATAGCTTGATGTCTACGCACGCTTCTATTCTTGTAGACTATGTTGTGCCTCCAAGCGCAGGGATTTGTAGGACAGCAGCAATTCCCCTCAAGTGGATGACCTAAGGTTTATCGAACTTAGGGAGTTAGAGGTCGAAGATGGTCTCTCTCAAGCAACCCTGCAATTAAGAAACAAGAAGTCTCTTGTGTCCCCAACACACCTAATACAATGGCAAATTGTATAGGTGCACTAGTTCGGAGAAGAGATGGTAAAATATGGATGATATGGGTGGCAAGGAAAAGTAATATAAATCTGTAATAAAAATTACAGCAAGGTAGCAACTGAAAAAAGTGAGCACAAATGGTGTAACAATGGTGAGAAACAAGGCCTAGGCTTCATACTTTCACTAGTGCCAACTCACAACAACATTAACATAATTGAAACACATGATATTTCCACCAAAAACATGCAAGGAAGACGTAACTCGAAGATCATTCTTTTCGTGGATCAAAAGAGGATGAGAATTGTGTAGGGCTACAAAAGCACACCTTAGAGTTTGTATTCCTCATCTATGAATACCCCACGCTGCTATTGAGAGAATCCAAACATAGTACTAACAATCACCACAACATATCTCAAGAGTAGTCTATTTCTAAATTGACAAAGCACCCATCTTGTCACCGAAGCACTATGAAAGCTATACTCAAGACAAGCATCAAGAGACTCTCAAAGTCATGATCCAATCCAAAAAGAAGAACAAATCTCATGATCAATATCACCATAATAATGGAGTTCTACGTGTCATCGTGGACTTCGGAAATATCACCAAAGGAGTACATCAATCCAATACATAGAAGGGGAAACATCATGGGAGACAACGGGATTAAAATAGCCAATGGTCACAATCAAGATTACATCATGGGAGAGAGAGACAACCACATAGCTACCGGTAGAAGGACTCGGCCCCGAGGATAAACTACTCCCGCATCATGGAGGAAGGAAGCAACGTCGATGGAGATGAATCCGAGGGCACTTCCCCGTCCCTGCAAGGTGCCGGAGCAGGAAATTCTGGTCCCCCGAAGCTTGTTGGAGATTGGATTCACTTCTGGAAAAAGGAGTTGGATTTCCAAGGTTTCCTCCCCGGGAGTAAAAATAGGGCCAAAGGGGGGCCTCGGTGGTGGCCCCACCTAACCAGGCGCCCTGGTGGCGCCCCCCTGGCCGCGTCGGGTGGATGCCTGGTTGTGGGTGGCCCCCTCTCCGGCTATCCTTCGGGCTTCCGGAGTCTTCCGTGCTGCTGATTTTTTATATACAGTTTTTGGATTTTTCCAAGCACTTTTAATATTGAAATTTTCCTACAATGCACGGACAACTTCAGACAGAAACTGGCACCGGGCACTGAGTAAGTAGGTTAGTCCAAATATGTTATAAAAGGTATGAAAGTGTAGCAAAACATATAGAAATATCACCAATATAAGCATGGAACAAGCTGAAATTATACATATGTATGAGACGTATCAGGACTCCGCCACACAATATTCACCACCGTTCCGCCGCTGCCGCGATTCTAAGATCGGGATCAGTAGAAGTTCCTGTCCTAGCACCCTGCCGGAGGGAGGATTGAACTCCGGAGGCTCCTCCATCATCACGACTCCCTACGGGATGCTCCGTGAGTAGTACCACCTTGGACCATGGGTCCATGGCAGCAAGCTAGTAGATGTATTCTCTCCAATCTTGTTCTTAAACTATATAGACCTTGTGAGCTGCCTATCATGATCAATGGATTATAGAATTATGTTCAGTTTGTGAAAATAATATATTTGGTCTCCTTTATATTTGTGTTCTTGAGTAGTCATGCATGTTCTCCGTTATAGTTTGTTGCTTTGGCCAAGTAGTCGATTGTAACTCCAAGAGGGAGTGTTATGCTAGATAATGGGTTCATGCCTCCTGATGTCCGACTTGAGTGACAGAAACTTGGGACTAGGGATTGTGTTGTTTCCATTAGGGGTAAATCAGCGGTGCTCAGACTGCATGTCATAAGGATTGATTACATTACACGTAGAGTGTTAATGCAGTTGTTTTTTGATTTGAGTTCACAACATTAGTTGTGGCTCGCAACTTAATACCATCGAGATGTTCTTGATAGATATCTCAAGGTGGATGATTTGTAAGTACATGCTGATGAATGAACGATCTACTTGTCTTGGTGTAATGCCCATACGATTGAGCCTTTTACCATCTGTAGCATAATTAGTATTGCGGTGCGTTTACAATTCTGTCAATTGCCTAGCCGTAATTTTTTCACCCAGCATAACTGTTTACTGTCTTTTGGGAGAGAGACACTACTAGTGAGCACCATGGTACCCCGGTCTATATCCTCATCATAAGTTCACACAACTTTTATTTACGGCTTTACTTTTCCTTTCGTTGCATCTATTATATTACCCTTTGCGTTTGACCCTTTGTAAACAACAAGGCCGCAGAGAATGACAACCTCAATGTACTCGTTGGGAACAAAGTTACTTCTGTCTTGTGTGCAGGTCCAAGACCACCGTCAACTAACGCGCCATATTTTTGACGCCGTTGCCACCTACTTGTCGTCTCCGGAATCCTACTGGATTGATAACCTTGGTATCTTCACTAAGGGAAATTTACGGTTATCTGCATCATAACCTTCCACTTTGGGTAACCAACGAGGAGGCGTTACTCATCCACCATCAAGTAATTTCTGGTGCCATTGCCGGGTATTCCAAGTTCAAGAAAGGGGAGTTGCACACTACCCTTTACATTTTATTTTTAGTCTTATTAGTTTACTTTACATTTTTTATCTTTGCTTGTGTGTCTTATATCCAAAAAATAAAAAGTTACCTTGTTCTTAGTTTGTTCCTTTTGTTAGTCAGTATGTCTAGTTCTTATACCTTCCGTGTTGCACCCGAGGAAGAAGTCTCACTTTCAAACAAAGGGGTGGAGATAGCTTGAAAGATGTTTGGTTGGGATTAATGATTCTAAAGATAGAGCCACCAAGAAACAATCCACTACTATCCTTCTTAGAAACTTTTATGTTGGGATTATGTCTTGGAATAGGTTTATATTAGATAAAGCAATATGTGGTAAATTCTTGGAAGCCCCCATTTGGGAGGCTCATAATGTTATGGAAAATTTAGTTGGGGTTCCCCCTATTGCTAACACAAATAATGAGATCACTCTCGTAAACTTGAAAAGATAGAGAGGGATATGCCAAGCATGGTTAAGATAAATGAAGTAGATTCTAAGATTCAAGGGAATTTCAATAGGCTTGATAGCTCCATAGATAAAGTTAACAAAACTTTGGAGTCCCTTAAATCTAAGGAAGGTGATCCCTTTAGGATTGATAAGATTTAGGAAGTAAATGATGCACTAGGAACAACTTTATCCTCAATTAAAACTAAAAAGGTAGAGACCCCGATGAAGAAGAGACCTAAGTTCATTTATGTACCTAAGGTTCCACAACCCAAATTTGATGCACCTATTGCTAAGGAGAATGAAACTTTGAAAATCATGGAAGAAGTTCCTATTTTGAATAATTTTAAGAATGAATCTTCCATTGGTTTATTACCTTTTATTTTATACCTAGAAGTGTTATTACGAATGCTTTATTTTAGATCCCTCCTAAAAGATCTAGTTGCAATATTGAAGAACTTTTGATGATCTTGATGATGGTTCTATTGATGATACTTGATCTTTTGCTTCCTGCCTAGGTAAAAAGCGTAAAAGAAAGCGCTTATTGGGAGGCAACTGAAAATGTTTTTATTTTCATCTTTAGTTTGTCTTGGTGGGTTTTACTACTGTAGCAACACCATTGTATCTTTATTTTCAAGTTTTGTGCCAAGTTTTAGCCTCTGATGATAAGGGAACCAAAAGTTGTGACATGCAATCTAGAAAATAGATTATGTTTGCTCCATTCAAAAATTTGTCAAAAATCACCAGATATTCTTTTTGATCTGAAATATTTACACATCATGCTCCATATAATTGGGAAACTTTCATCGGTTTTGAGTTATTTGATTTAAGCTACAGAAGTGCCTCCGAAAAATTAAGTTTCACCTGCTGTCCTGTTTTTCCAGATTTTTGTCATGTTTTGCGTTTTCATCTTTTGGGCACGTTGTTCTAGGTTTTTCTTGTATGAACCTTCAAACAAAGTTGGGGAACAGTAGCTATTTTTTAATTTGAGTGTTCCAACAGTACCCAAGTGAAATTTATTTATTTATTGGCACTAACCACTCTAGTTAGTGTATGAGAAATTTCGTGTGAAGGAAGTTTTCAAGTGTTGCGAAAGGAGATGTTGAAAGAAGATTTGGAAGTGCCAAAAGTTTAAGCTTGGTGATGGCCACATCACCCCCAACATATATCCAAGAATACTCAAGCATCTAAGCTTGCTGATGCCCCCGTGCATCCCCTTCTTCATAAAAAATTATCAGTTCATCCTTCTTAGCACTATATTTTTATTGCTTCACATGTTATGTGCTTAGCCTAGAGCGTCTTGCTCTTTAATTTTTAGTTTTGTTTAGTTTTTTTGTTTTTTTTGCTTTTCATAACAAGTTGGGCCCTAACATGCCTTGTTTGGGCAAGAAACACGCTCCACTTTTGCCTAGAATGCTTATAGTATTCACGTTTATCATTTTGAGTGTTCAATATTTGTTTCTAGCTTGCTGCCATTTTTAGCTCTTGTTCTTCATGTTTATTTATTTCTAAGAGCTGAGAATTATAATTTTTAGAACTCTCTTGAGTTTCATGTTTATCTTGTTTAGAGAGTTGGCTTTGTTGCACTAGGTGTGTATCTTACTTTGAGTAGGTAATCAAGGTTGCTAAATTAAGTTTAGTTTAGTAACTTGCAATAGTTTTGAGGTGTTGATACAAGTAACGTTTGGACTTCCGTGTGTCAAGAGATCAAGCCTATTAGTGATAGGTGTCGTATATTGCTTCAACGTGCTTATTTTTGAAAACTACAAAAATTAGTTGAGAACTCTAGCTACTGAAAAGGTCACTAATCTTTGCGGGGTTGAAAAAGAGTAGCCTCACGTATCATGGGTCGAGGATGCGCAAGGATAACCAAACCCCCAAACACTCCTCTTTGGGTGCTTGACGCGTTTTGAATCTCTTGACTAGATAAAGAGTTACCGATAATAAGTGAATGAGTTCCTTTGACTAATGTGAGTATTCGATTGTTGGCACTTCCACCATTCATATTTTTCCAGCCTCTTCGGTACCGTGCATTGCCCTTTCTCATCTTGAGAGTTGGTGCAAACTTCACTGGTGCATCCAAATCCTTGGCATGATACGCTCTGTCATACATAAGCCTCATTATATCTTCCTCAAAACAACCACTGTACCTACCTATCATGGCATTTACATAGCCATTCCAAGATATATTTCCATGCAACATCCATCTTCTTATGACTTGATGTTATCCATCATCGTCAAAAATGACTTTGCTTGATCGTAGAGCCACATGATAGTTGGGCTTTGCCCTTTCTCCTTTTTGCTACATGACGCGCTAGTATCATTGCATATTGTGCTACACTGGCAGAGGCATACATTGCATACATCATGATATAGTTTCATTTTTATTATTAGTACCTTGTAAAAGTGTGTTGATCATGTTCATCTTTGTATATATAGAGTGTTTCCCTTAAAGTGAGGAAAAGATCCCAAAAGAGGACACAAATAAAATATCCCAAAATAGGACAAATTAAAAGATCCCAGAGAGGACAAATGAGAGATTTAATAGAAAGAGCTAATGAGTCCAAAAAAATACAAAAAAGCAAAAAAAAAGAAAAAAGAAAATAAAAACAGAGACGGGGGTGATACGTCCCAAACGTATCTATAATTTCTGCTTGATCCATGCATGTTTTGTGTGATATTGCTATGATCTAGATACACTTTCATATACTTTTGATCATATTTGGACTAACTTATTAACTCAGTGCACCACAGTGCCAGTTCCTGTTTTCTGCTGTTTTTCTATTTCAGGTTTCCCCCATATTAAATATGCTCCAAAAATTCGGGAAAATCAGATAAAAAATCAGCGCAACGGAAGCTTCTGGAAACACCTGGGTGGGGCCAGAGGGCCAGCACCAGGGACCCAGGCGACCACCTGGCGCGACCTAGGTCCTGGCCGCGCTGGGGGGTGCCTGGACCCATGGTGCCCCCCCTGGCTGCCCCCCTTCGCCTATATATTCTCCGTGACGCGAAATCTCCGAAGACAGAACCCTTTTTCAAGATTGGGAGCGCTAGCAGACCTCTTCCCGGCACCCTTCCGGAGGGAGGATTGACCTCCGGGAGCTTCCCCTCCACCATGGACGCTTCCCGGATGATCCGTGAGTAGTCTCCCTATCAGGACCCGGGGTATGCATATGTAATTCCTGTCACAACTCAATCATATGCAGAGACGAGAGCCGTACCCACTTGTCTAAGCAGACAAGGCCAAGCACGAGACACTCTCGGAAAGCTCGAATGTGAGGGGCATCCCATCCAGGCCCGGATGATCAACTGAGATGGGTGCTCATCGTCCGCTCATAAGTCTAAATGATTGTGGGTGGTGAAATCCCATACTCATAGACAAGTCGCCTCAACCATATTGTCGATTGAATTATAACACTTACATAAACAGACTCAATCCCGATCACCTAGTCGGGATCTCGGGCAGGCGCAATCATACAACAAAGTGTGCCACGTGACAGAGTCACGAGCACTCGCATCGCGATGCCCCAAGCTGCGCACATCTAAGGGCCACTTGGTGTATGAAAGACCGCCGGAAAGAACACAACTAAGCTATCAAACCCCACACTAAGACATGCACGTTATAATCATACACGCAACATACATGTCCAGTGTAAACAGCAGGTACACATTGCATGAACTCTACAAATTTTACAACTTTATTGACTTATATATAGAGTACAGACAGAGACCACAAGACTGTGATCAACCATTACATCATTCAAGCGAAAGCAACTTAGGTCTGAGTACATACAAGTTTAACACATGGCTTAGAGAAGCCTTATTTACAAACAAGCCCTCCACGAAGGACCAAACCTCTGTCTGGGACTACACTAGCTTGATCAGTCGTCGAGCTCCAGGAAGAAGCCACCATCGGGGTCTGTGGATTCATCTAAAAACATAAATAATAAAACGTGAGTACAAATTCGTACTCAGCAAGACTTACGTAGGAACTATACTACACATGCTCAAGATTCAAGGCAAAGGGAAGTGGGGTTTCAATGCAGAAGTGCCAGCTTTGACTTGGCTAGTCATGTACTATGAATACCAGAAAGAGGTAAGAAGCGTACTCGAGTCCATCTATCCAAGTCTCCCAATCAATACACCACTATGGATCCTTCCTCGACTTCCCACGAGAAAGCAAACCATAGCACTCACAGTTATCTTGCCAAGTTTTAGAGTAACCGTTGAATTTGTCTAATAATCAAGCATAGATAACCAAGTAGTCCATAACCACGGACGCGGCTATTCCAATAGGTTTGTTAACCCTGCAGGGGTGTACCGCTACACACACATGATCATCAGTTACCGCCAGGTCTCGTCACCATTCAAGGGGTGTTGGCGAGGATGCTCACCACAACTATTACCTCATAGCCGATCTAGTCCATGAAAGCCGCCTACCTGAGTTGGTTTCCACTATCGTGAACCCGGCCGGTTTACCGACGTGGACCTAGAAGATGTGTGCAAGGCCCCAGCCGGTCTCGGTTGAGCCGTTCCCTCACTTAGCAGGCCGTGCCACAAACCTACCATAACTCCGAACTACTGCGACATCTGGACATCGACACGGGATGAGTTAATAGGTTGAGAGGGGTCAGTGATCCTAATGTGTGGTTGTACTCTTTGTCTTGGATTAGCACACAAGAACTGGGACTTAGGGCAGTGTTCAACGAGACAACCCACTGTGTACTCCTACACAACCTCTCATCGTTCACCTTGTTTAGGTCAAGTTCACCAACACATTTCCACCATCATTGACATGATCACTACCATCCCGACTCTCATAACAGTATCAACATTGTATCACTCTAAGCATGAAATAAGCAGTAACAGTTGCAGGGGCCACATGATATCAATCAGCTCCTAAATCTGCTAGGATTGTGGTTTTGCTTACTGCTGTGACAAGATGATAGGTCATGCAAAGGAATGGGTTCAACTATGCGGTAGAAACGTATCATGGTAATCATCCTACACAATGCATAAGCGATAATGAGAGGGAAGTGGGATTTTATCGACATGATCAATGGGGGTTTGCTTGCCTTCATGACGAGGGTCGTACGGGTATCTTCGACGGAGGGGGTGATCTCGGGTTCCGGATCCACTTCTATCCGAGCAAACAATGCAAACAAAGTGATCAACATAAGGTACAATGCACAATCACATGATCAATGGTATAAGGTGATGTTCACGGTAATGATGTGTTGAGCATTCCATTTAAAAGAACTGCATTGCAAAGGAATTTGCAAAGCAACTCCAAATTTGAATTTAAAAAGGGTTCATATGCACATACACTTCTGTCCCCCCATTTTAAGATGGGCAAACATGAAAAAATGCATATTCAGAAGCCGTGAATTTTTTTGATAATTTTTCATATATTATATGTCCAATTTGGAGTTAATATGAATTAGTTATGAAGTTCCAAAGTTTAATGCATTTTCTAGAATTTCTGAATTATTATTTAAATGAAAATTCGAATTATTGCACAAGCAGGTGGTCATGCTGACGTGGGGGTGGGGTCTAACATGTGGGCCCAGCATGTCAGTGGCTTATTTTAATTCTCCGGTTAGTTCCAATTAACCAGTGGTTAATTAAGCCACTGGGGCCAAGTGTCAGTGAGGGTTAGGTATGGATTAACTTAAGTTAATCCCTACCATGTTGGCACGCCGGAGGCTTGTCGCTGGCGACACCAGTGCGCGGAGACACTCACGGGGAGGGTGCTCCCGGCCACCATTCGGTGCGCCACTTTCACCAAAACGTTGCTCGTGGCCTCGCGCACATGATGGTGTAGGCCATCGTTGCCGGGGAGGTCCACATCAACGGCAGCGAGTAGCGTGGCGGCGGCCGGAGTACTGTCCACGGCGAGGTCGATGTGCATTCCACGGATTTGAGCATGGCGAGAGGGGAAAGAACCGGCAGCTCACCCCAAATGCGACGATGCAGACGACAGAGGCTGCGGAGGCTTGACAACGATGATTTCTCCGGCGAGGTCTTGCGGGTCCGGTGGGACATCGATGATGATTACGGTGGCTCAGGGTCGTCGGGGCTCCTGATCCGCATCAAGGCGACGAAGAGGACGACGGAGAAGCCACTGGACACGATCTTCGGGGCTCTAGCGCATGGTGGCCGCGACGTCCACGACGGCGTGCTCCGGTGAGGTTTCGGGTGGCGAGAAAATTGAGCGGAGGAGAGGTGGAGGGTGATCGTCTAGAGGCAGTTGCGTGGCCAGGGGCACGTCCACGACGTTGGCATGCACGACACGCAGCTCTGCATGCCCCTGCCTGGGGAAGACGACAGAAGGGGAAGTGGGCCTGGGCCATCTGGGGGATGAGTTGGGCCAGAAGCAGGTAGGCCTTCTTTCTATTTTTCTTCTAATTTGTTTTGCCTTGCTAAATAAAATAGCTAGGCATTTTATTAAATTCTCAAATTTTATATATGGCTTTATATGACCAGTGGCTAGTCACATCCAAGTTTTGAACATTTTTGAAATTCAAAATATTTGAATTCAAATTCAAATAGGGGTATTTGATTAATTCCATGGTCATGTTTGAATTTTTGAAAAATCTTTGAGCATGGGTTTGAATCCACATCACTTGCTATGTGATCACACTCATTTATAGGACTTTTCAAAATACCAGAAGAATTTTTGGAGCAACTTTTAAAATGGCCATTTGAATTATATTTATTTGGGCTTGCTTATTTCCCAATTAAAATTCTTTTGAAATTTTTAACATGATGCAAAGTGACTTGCTACTCCTAGCACATACCTAACAGAGGTTTGTGAAAACTCGCTCCCACTCAAAGGAATCTCGTCCCGAGATTCAAAAGTCATCGGGAGGAAGGTGGGGTACTCGGCACGGAGGCGGTCTTCTCTTTCCCATGTGGCTTCTTTCTCGGAATGGTGTGACCATTGCACTTTCAGAAACTTGATCCTCTGATGACGCGTGCTACGCTCTTCTGAATCAAGAATACGAACGGGGTACTGATAACCCACAACTGCAGGGGATCGAGATAGTCTTCGCGGGTAAGATGACCCAATTTATTGATTTGACTAAAGGGGAGCCAAAGAATATCCACAAGCTTTAATAGTGGAGTTGTCAATTCCACCACACCTGAGATACACTTACTTGCAACAAGATATTAATAGTAACTGCGATATGGAAGTGATGATAGCAACGGTAATAGTAAAACAGCGAAAGTAAACAACTAGTAACTAGGAGAATTAAAAGCACTGTAGACTAGGGAGATGGATGGTTGGGCGCTGCATGGATAAGATACATCATATATTGAACTCGTGGCAAGGCATACAGAAAAGCAATGATCATCTAGGCATAAATCAAACATCAGGCATGTATCCCACAGGTAGTTGTACGTGCTTCTAATTAGAACTTGCACAACATCTTTTTTCCTACCATCCCGCTACGAACGGGGCCAAAAGGAACTTATGGAGATTAAGGTGCTCCTGTAAAAGAGCACCGGAACAAAGAATTAACAATCAATGGATACACGGAATCCTCAAATTATAGTCCATCCCCTTTGGTGTCCCAAGCTGTCACCTTTGGGATCGCCGGTTCTGGACTATAACAGGTGCATACAACTCATAGATAAGATCAAGAACACAAATATATTCATGCAAACATAAAGAGTTCAGATCTCAAATCATGGCACTCGGCCCCAAAGTGACAAGCATTAAGAGAAACAAATTGAAACAAAGATGATAAACACCAATCTAGATGATAGGCAACATGCCCCCAACAATCTGATAAACTAATACATGATCTAACTCATCCAATCCCTACCATCCTGTTTGCCTAGAGCAGGGAATTACTCACACATGGATGGAGAAGTCATGGAAGGAGGATGAAGTGATGATGGTGATGACGATGGCGATGATCTCCCCTCTCTGGAGGCCAAATCAGCCTCCAGATTAGCCCTCCCGGAGAAGAACAGAGGGTGGCGGCGGCAACGCGACGAGAATTGGGAAAACGACTTCTATTTCGGGGTTTTCGCGTCACGGGAATAAATAGGAGCATCGGTAGGGCACCAGAGGAGGGGGGAGGCCCCCAGGCGGCCAGATGGCGCGGCCCCACCCCTGGCCGTGCCAGGGGGCGCCTGGGGCCCCCTGTGCTCCCCTCTTGTCCCATTTCTAACATCTGGCTCCCTCGGATGCGTGGATTTTCTGGTATTTTTCTGGGAATTTTCTGAGACATCCAAAATTCCATTTTCCTGCGCACAATAAAACCATACAGGCAGCTCTGCTGAAAACAGCGTTAGTCCGGGTTAGTTTCATCCAAATCATGCAAGAATGAGGGCAAGACAATAGCAAAAGTGTTTGGAAAAGTAGATACGTTTGAGACGTATCATCCCCCCCCAAGCTTAGCATATTGCTTGTCCTCAAGCAATTTAGTACAACGAACTGAACGCGACAAATAAAACTTTGACAAACTCTTTTGCTTCAATAGATGTATATAAGCATGTACTACGATTTTTTTAGCAAGTATCAAAACAATGCTATGAGGACAATGCACGAAGCAATCCTTCTTTCAAGTGATCAATCACAAACAACTAAAAGCAAATAATATGCTTCTGAAAATCAAGACAGGATTTTGCTAGCCTCCATGAGTGAAGCAAAACATAAATGCAGAAACTCCTCCGGAGTTTTAAAGGAGACTAGAACTAAGAACTTCAGAATAAATAATACCACAATCATGCAAAAGACAATGTAATACCTTGGGACAATGCACATTACACTCAGAATGATAATTATGCTCTCCTAGTTGGTGCTTTGAAGAAAGAAGGTGGAGACTCTCGAACCGTGGAGTTTGATGGAAAGGTTGAAAACCCGTGGATGGAAGCAAAGACTAAACTTGTACCAGAGCTCTTGGTTTTGAAAACAGAGATAAAAAGGTGTTTTTGGATATGCATGCTTCACCGACGAATGCTAGCAAACAAGTTGAAAGTGCAATATATCGACCAGAGGGGGGGGGGTGAATGGGAGAATTTCAATTTTGATACCAGATTTTGATTTTCTTCAGGACTGAAGCAATCATGAAGCTGAAGAAGTAACCAAAATCATGAAGAAATAAAACTTCACAGAATGTAATCATTAGGGCAGCTCATCATAATGCAACAGAAATAAATCAATTCAGATAAGCAGAAGTGCTTCAGATGCATAGTATGAAGACAAAGAGAAGAGGGAGAGCTGAAGCATAAGAAGTCAACATAGATTCTGAAGACATAATACTGAAGCTTAAGAGGTTGAAGAGATATCACCAGAGATTGAAGACATTGGTTTGGTAGACCAGTTCAAGTTGCTGTGACAACTCTACGTCTGGTTGGAGAGGCTGAGATTCAACTCAGAAGACAAAGTCTTCACCTTGTTCTCCTTGAACTAGAGTCCTCAGACTCCGTCCAATAACTCAGGCGAGTCTTCAAGGTAGACTCCCGAAACCTTCACAGACTCAGTCACTCCGGGAAGTCACAATTGCATCTTGACTTCCTCATACTGAAGACTTCTACACCGACTGGAAGATCACAGTCTTCAAGAGTAAAAAGCTTCGGATCACTCGAACCGACTTCCGCAGAAATGCTCAACTACTCAGGCTGGTGGTTTTCCTCACATAGGTTCTTCAGTTTCCTCAGAGGTGGGTTGCTCTCAGATGACAAGTGTCAGTTTTTCTCTCGGAGCAGCCAACCCACAAATGGGGCTGGGGGTGGCTATTTATAGCCGCAAAGCAACCCGAGGTGAAAGGACATAAATGCCCATACATGCAATTACTCTCATGCCCTCGGAAATGACCGTTGCTAGACAGGTTCTAGCCTCTCACCATGCAACACGTGGCACGGTCAAAGTATTATCTCTCCTCACAATCTTCAGAAGAATCGCACTGGCGATCTTCAGACTCCTCAACCGAAGTTAGTTACCTCAGTGTCCTGAAGAACAACGTCTCAGACACCCGAGGACTGAACTTCTATTGCAGGAGATTTCCTCAGGGTTTTTCTTCAGGATTCCTAACTGAGCACTTCCTCAGACCTTCGGAACTCGTTTTCTTCAACCCCTCCAACAGTGCGGTGTTTTCCTATGACTCAAGAAGTATAAAAAGTCTTAGCAAAGACTACGCTTCAACTTCGTCTTCAGCGTGAATGTCCTCAGGATCGTCCTCAGTTTCAGCTTCAACCGAACGCTTCAGGGTCCTTATTCCTCAGAATTTCGCGCGACTTCATTCTTCAGGAAACGCACCGATTTCTCCAATGTTCCTCAACATTTTGGGGGGTCGACATTGGTGGTTAAACACCTCATCAGGGACTGTGCTCCTGTGTATACTCACAAACACATCAGTCCCTTAACCGTTTTGTCATCAAACTCCAAAACCTCAAGGGGAGGGCACTTGATGCACTTACACAAGTCAATCGCCTCTTACGCTAGACATGTTTCGAGGAACGGCTCCCATGATGGAGACGATCACATCCCCTTAATCTCCTTTGTTTATCACTGCCAAAGTTTTCCGATTTATCATAGACAAAGCATGAAGGAGGGTTTGTTGGTTGTGATTATCTTTTGTGAGCTGGGCGCACTCATGCCAGTACCTCCTCGTATTGGGGTTTGCAGATTAGACATGCAATCCCGGAATAAAACATGTCTGACATAAGACAGTCATGAATTACCTACTACTTCCTCATGAGCTAAAACAGAGGCACAAAACAGAAATGCTTTTGAATAATTTCGAGATAGTACAAGAAAGTCTTCGTTAGGATGGCCGGTAAATACCACATAGGAAGGTATAGTGGACTCATATGGAAAAACTGGTTTCAAGGATTTTGGATGCACAAGCAGAAATCTGCTTAGGGCGAGCGAAGGCTAGAAAAAGACTAGGATGACGAATGTTTCCACCGAGGGAATTGGTCGGGAGAACTTCTTCATAGAATATGCCTTTGCCTTTGTCATTTGAAGCAATAGCATGCTGAAGCACTTCGACAGGCGGCAGATAGGTCCTGTGATTCGGGTGATCAGGTTGGAAATCAATTCCAGTCACGGCTCGGATGAGCTTCATGATCCATGGCGCGTATGGCTTCAGGATATGAGGATTCTGTGCTGCATCAACCAGAGTTCTGAAGAAGAAGTCAGGAACATTGATTGGCCCAGACATGCAGAGGTTGTGAAGTATGTTCTTCATGATGCCAATGCCTTCTTCAGCAGTGGATTCATAGCCTTTAATGGGGCAGAAGGTCTTCGCCAGAATCCGATACAATGTACTTGGCAGATACAGGAGCTCAGAAACTGAAAACTTTGTGCGAACTGGGGCTTCAGGGGCCTGAGGCTTCATGAGCATGTTCATCAGGTCATCTCGAAGAATTTGAGACCCATAGGAGCAAGCAGCTGGGGAAGTGCACTGAGGCAACTCAAGAATGTCAATTGCTTCAGGAACAATGATGGTGTAGTGATGATGCTCAGTCATCCACTCGAGGACCCAGGTGTTGTTATCCAGAGGATCTCCTGAAACATACAACCTTGCATAAAACTGAAGCACAAGCTCTTCATTCCAGTGTATGCATTCAGAGCAGAACTGAAGCAGCTTGGCATGATGCAGATCCTGAAGCACATTGTTGAAGCAGGGAAGGGCTTCCATATCCATCAGAGGAATGTGCTTGTGAGGAAACAATTTGTTTTGCTTGTAGAGCACTGAAGCATAATAGTTCTTCTGAGTGGCAGTCCAGAACCTCAGCAGTTTTCGAGGTGGAGCAGAATGATAAGGATTTTGAATCCCCTCTTGGAAGAAACTCATGGCGTTGAAGAAATCAGTAGCATCAAAGCTTGGAGTATCATCAGCTTCAAGATCACGGAAGAACGGTTGCTTTTTCTTCGGACACAAGGACCGAGCTTGAACGGGGCCTTGAGGTGGTGAAGGCGCTTGAGGCACGTCAATTTGAAGAGAGGCTTGAGGCTGAGGTGGAGCCGCTGCAGATGCTTCAGGCACAGATGTGTTGAGTTCCTTGGGAAGACGAGGTGATGTGGACTGTTTGTCTTCAGAGCCATCCTTTGAGGGTTCAGCATTAGCATTGGTACTGTTTTCTGCTTCAGGAGGAGCATTGGTGCTGTGCTCAGCTTCAGCTTCAGTTTCAGCCCCGGGGGGGGGGGGGGGCGGGCTTGGGATCAGCAGTGGTAGTGTCAGCAGCATTAGTATCAGTGGTAGTGTTTGCTGCAGCATCAGTATCAGCAGCAGAATTAGTTGGAGCACTAGAGGCGTCGGGGTCATCAGCATCAGACGCTGAGGACGATGCACCAACAGAGTCTTCAGACTACAGAGAAGTGTCGGGAAGCACCTCGGTTACTGTGTCGGAGTGAGGCTCAGGTGAGAAGACGGTATGAGTGGACACGAGGAGTTCCATCATCCATAATGTCGACATCCATGTCTTCAACCTCAGTGATAACTGGAGGTGGTGGGGACGAAGGAGTGGGAACAATGGGTGTTGCTGCATGGGGCGGAGTGAAGACGATTAAACTGCGCTGAGGATTTTGAGGTGGAGTTGAGGCAACAGTAATGTGAACGGTGGTATTAGCAGCCTGAGTGGTCGGAGGAGCTGAGGAAAGGGGTGTAGCATCAATGGGGTCCTCAACAGTAGGCTTCTTTGCAGCAGGTGGAGTTGAGGGTTGGGCTTCAGGCATGCGCTTGAGGCGTTTGGCAGAGGCATCAGTGGGTAATGAGGAAGAAGGCTGTCGAAACTTCATCAACTTTGCCATCTGTTGAGACATTCTTTCTTTGGTCTTGCCAATGTAGGCACATTTGGCTTCATACTCAGCAGTGAGGCGCTGGACATCAGCTTGATATGCAGAGAATTCTTCAGGAGTAACATTAGTGACCGGCTTCTTTCTGAAGTCACGATGGACTTTACTCAACTTCTTCGACAGCTGTTTCATCAGGTCACGATGATGAATCTCATTAATGAGGAATTGTTGAACATAAAATTTGATATCCTTCGGGATATCCAAGTCATCAAGTGGCGTGTCAGGCTTCACATCCCAGATTTCAATATATTCCAGGATCTTCTTCAGATCCAGAAGAAGAGGCACTTGAGAGCCAGTAGCTTCAGCTTTCCGTCTGGCCGCCGCACGAACATACTCGATCTTCTGTTCTTCAGTGGCCATAAAGCCAGCCAAGTCTTCGAATTCATCTTCATCTTCATCTGAATTGAAGGGCTGAAGTGAGCCACGCATTGCAGTTTGCTTCGGAGAGCGGCGCATAGCTTTAGGCTTCAATGATCGCTGAGGCACAGAGGACGAGGCCTCAGGAGCACTCCTAGATTCATCAGTTCTGAGTCTTGAGGCAAGAGCCGGACCAGTTGTCCTTTGGCATGAGGAAGTGGGAGCTTGTGTGCCAGAGGCTGAAGCACCGGAGGGTTTGACACCTGGAATCTTCTTCTTCTTAGGCTTTGGTCGAGGCTGAGGTGCAGCAGCAGTATCAGCATCAGCTTGAGGTATCTCAACTGAAGCACCAAGATCGCGAGCCAGATTTCTGGCAAGATGAGCAGTCCTCCTCAAGTACCGCTGATACACTTCAGGAAAGTCATCGTGAGTCTTCAGACTTGACGGATGAGGATTAATGCCTGGAGCAGGCGGAGCATGAGCCCTGATGCTGAGGACTTTAAGAGGCGGATTCACAGCAAAGGATTCTTCATGACATCTATCAAGCTCTTCGTAATTCAGCCACTTGTGTGCCCATTCTCTCGTAATCTTCTGAATTCTGATCTTGCGTTCTCCTTGAGTTTCATGAGGTGGAGTCTTCAGCTGTTCATATACATCAGGAGGGAGATTCTGAGCGGTATTCTTCCGACGAACTCCCATCTTCTTTAGCTGAGGAGACTGAGGAATGGAGAGTTCGAGCTGTGCTGCAAATGAAGTGAGACTGTGAGAACCATGGGATTCCTCAGCTGACATGTACCTGTGACAGAGTTAGAAGATACGAGGGAAGTGGGGTACGGTCATATGCGTTCATGAAGAATACGGGCTGAGGAATGGAAAGTGTAGAATCTGAGGTTTTCAGTTTTAGGTTTCAGTACTGCTGAAGAATGTAGAAGCTTGAAGTTCTTGAAGAATCTTGAAGAATTTGCAGTACTGAAGATTTGCTGTATGGAAACCGAAGTGATATGAAGAAATGGCATACCAGAGCGATTGAAGAAGAGGAGTTCTTCTCCAGCGACGATGGAACAACGGTGACGGCGGCGCGAGAGCTTGAGAGCTCAAGAGCGGCGACGCGAGAGACGAATGAGGTGAAGAGAGGTAAATGACCGCAGGGGTGCGGTATATATAGTCATGGTAAGTTTTGAGGTGAAAAGACGGGAATACCCCTAACGGTTCGGCTTTATGTTTATCTACTCTACAGGATAAGCACGGCGAGCGTGAAAATCGCAACAACGTGGTTTGTCTATTCTTCAAGTGGAGGCTTCAGGATTTTTGAAGCTGAGACAAATCAGCTTGAAGATTAGTAGGATTGAAGCTTCAAGAAGTGAAACTTCGAAGTTTCAAATGAACACATACTTCAGATGGACGGACGGGATAAGTGAGCACAGAGAGGAGGGTCCGATCACATTCACCTAGTTGAAGACACAAATCTTGAAGAACGAAAACTATAGGTGAATGTTGTTGAGGACATAAATGAAAGTCTTCCAGAAAATCAAGTTGAAGCAACTGAAGAAAGCAAATCTTGAAGAATTTGGGAGGTGGCGCTACCCACCTTATAGGGAACAAGACACTTGATGTCATCCATGAGCATATGAATCATGAGTCAATTTCCACGTTAATTTCTTCACACTTAGCAAGGTAGTTCCTCATGAGTTGAGGAGTACGACGCATCATGTGTTGTGCTTCAGGAGTCAGGTCTTGAAGCACATAAGTATAGAAGAGAACCAATCATGGAGCGGTATACCTTCTGATCGTAGTCCTTGCCATTTTCATCAGGACCGAGGCGTCCGTTTGTAGGCATCGGGGTCTTGATACCTTTGCAGTCTTGCATCCCGAGTTTCCTGAGGCATTCCTTGAGGTACTTCTCTTGAGAGATGAAGGTGCCATTGTGTTGCTGACGAATTTGAAGCCCTTGCTGATGAGGAAGTCACGCAATGTGTCATACCAAGCCCATGGGGCTTGCATCAGTCCATACAGAGCTTTCTTCAATCTGTACACCATATCAGGCTTCTTTGCGTCTTCAAAACCTGGAGGTTGAGCAACATATACTTCTCCCTCGACATTACCATTGAGGAATGCACTTTTCACATCCATTTGATATAGCTTGTGATTATGATGGTTAGCGAATGCAATTGTTTTCTTCGATGAAGGACTCAGAGAAGATTCCATGAGAAGATTTATGTCACCAGTCATATGATTCGTGCATCCACTATCCATAATCCATTCAGTTCTCCCCGAAGAATTTTCCTACAGAAGAGTTAGTATCTGACACAACAAGTTATGAGCCAGCATCAGTTTGAAGAATTCGTGTATTCTTCAGGACTGTATTCCTCAGGATTTTAAGCCTCAGGATTTCAGTATAACGATATTCTTCAGCTGACACATAATTTTCGTCCTGGGCATAGGATCTGCAATATGGTTAGTTTGCCTCAGGACGCGTTCCTATAGAAGAGATTAGTTCTTCTTAACCACCCACATTCGCACGGGTGGTTTTGAAGCATTTGAGGCACGACGAGGAGAGTATTGCCTCACGGGTGAGGTATCAGGATAATCATAGGAGTAAGCATTCTTGTTCTGAGCTTCCCTGTGAACAAAGTGATTAGATGAAACATGCTCATATTCATGACTTTTTGAAGAATTTTCCACTGAGGACATCCTCAACTTATTTGCATCTGCATTCACAAGAAGGTTAGTGATGAGGTCCTTCTGAACCCAGATCTGCTTGACTGGAGGACCGTTCCTGCAGTTAGTTCCGATGTATCTGGCGAATACCTCACCATTACAATTCTTAAACAGTTTATAGTTTGAGTCAAAAGACTCAATCATCACATCTGAAGAAACAACATCATAACCAGATAAAGTATAGGGATCAGGAGGAGGCATCTTTTCCCGAACCCAAGTGGTCTCTGGATATTGTTCAGGTTTCCAGTAAGACCCATCAGGGTTGAGTTTCCGAGTGAATGCGACACCTTCTTTCCTCGGGTTCCTGTTGAGGATCTGTTTCTTGAGGATGTCACAAAGAGTCTGATGTCCTTTCAGACTCTTGAACATGCCGGTTTCCAGTAGACTCTTCAACCTAGCATTTTCTTCAGAAATGTCTATGGTATCCTCAGATGAGGGGTTAGATACCACAGAAGCAATAGAAATAACAGAGTCTGAAGACATTGAGGAACTAGGCACAGAGATGATACGATCATGTTCAATGCATTTTAAACAGGGAGGATTAAATCCTTCTTGTGGCATGATGATCTGTTGGGAGAGGAGTGAATCATTTTCTTTCCTCAGATCGTCATGAGACATCCTTACACGTTCAAGTTCTTGTTTCCTCATGAGGAACTCATGAGCCAGCTTTTCATGATCGGTAAGGAGTGCCTCATGACGATTGAACAAGTCACCAAACTTTGACTGAAGAATTTTTGATTCATCAGTCAACTTTTGAGTCTTCGTCATTTCCTCAACCAACATATCATCACTCTTGTTTAGTGAGATCTGAATCTTTTCAAGTGCACGTTGTTGCTTAGATGCAAGTTTAGCATAGTTTTCATCAGGTTCTTCATCAGAGGGATCATCTGATGATGATTAAGAAGATACCTTGGAGGACTTGGCCATGAAGCAGAAGGTAGGGGTTGTGTCTTCAGCTTCATCATCTACATGTGATAGACCAGATTCCTCAGTGCTGAAGATTGACTTTGAGACAAGCGATGTGGCAAGAGCCAGACCGGCCACACCCTCAGATTCTTCAGATTCTTCTTCCTCAGCATCAGGGTTGGAACCAGATTCTTCCGAGTCCAATTCTTTGCCAAGATATGCGCGAGCCTTACGGGAACTGCTATTCCTGAACCCAGCAGACTTTGAGGATCTTGAGGGTTTCTTCTTTGTCTTTTCGTCAGAACTGTCATCTTTCCCTTTCTTCTTCTTCTTCTTCTTCTTCAGTCTAGCTTCTTTTTCCCATAGAGGACACTCAGCGATGTAATGCCCAGGTTTCTTGCACTTGTGGCAGACTCTCTTTCTTGCTTCGACAGAGTCATCATCTTTGATTTTTCTTGAGGAAGATCTTGAGGAATTTCTGAAGCGGTTCTTCTTCGTGAATCTTTGGAACTTTCTAGTGAGGAGAGAAAGTTCCCGGCTGAGGATTTCAGGATCATCAGTATCAGCCTCAGACTCTTCATCAGAGGACACTCTTCGTTCTCTAGCTTTTAGCGCGCGGACCTTAGGCGTGGAGCTGTATAAATCTCGTTTTTCAGAGAGCTTCAGTTCATGAGCATTGAGGCGCTCGAGAATGTCCTCTGGATCCAGAGTCTTGAAGTCAGGCCTTTCTTGAATCATCAGCGATAGGAACTCGAATGAGTCATCCAGTGACCTCAGTAGTTTCGTCACCACTTCATGATCTGTGATATCAGCGGCACCCAGTGCTTGAAGTTCATTGGATATGTCAGTGAGTCTGTCAAAGGTTTGTTGCACGTGCTCATTGTCCAGCCTCTTGAACCTGTTGAAGAGACTGCGGAGTGTATCAACCCGAGAGTCTCGTTGAGCAGAAACTCCTTCATTGACTTTAGACAGTCTTGTCCATATCTTTTTTGCAGTATCCAGACCACTGATACGGTTGAACTGAGCCTTGTTGAGATGACCACCAATGATGCTTCGAGCTTTTGCATCAAGCTGCCAGTTCCTCTTGACAACTTCAGGAGCAGTCATCAGTTTTACTTCAGGAATGCCTTGATCAACAATATCCCATAGATCCTTGTAAATGGCTTCAAGATGCATCCTCATCTTGTTCTTCCAGTATGGATAGTCTGTCCCATCGAAGATGGGGCAGTTTGAGGCAACCCTCATTGTACCTGAGGTCGACATAACTAAAACTCCAGGTGGTTAAGCCGAATCACACAGAACAAGGCAGTACCTTGCTCTGATACCAATTGAAAGTGCAATATATCGACCAGAGGGGGGTGAATGGGAGAATTTCAATTTTGATACCATATTTTGATTTTCTTCAGGACTGAAGCAATCATGAAGCTGAAGAAGTAACCAAAATCATGAAGAAATAAAACTTCACAGAATGTAATCATTAGGGCAGCTCATCATAATGCAACAGAAATAAATCAATTCAGATAAGCAGAAGTGCTTCAGATGCATAGTATGAAGACAAAGAGCAGAGGGAGAGGTGAAGCATAAGAAGTCAACATAGATTCTGAAGACATAATACTGAAGCTTAAGAGGTTGAAGAGATATCACCAGAGATTGAAGACATTGGTTTGGTAGACCAGTTCAAGTTGCAGTGACAACTCTACGTCTGGTTGGAGAGGCTGAGATTCAACTCAGAAGACATAGTCTTCACCTTGTTCTCCTTGAACTAGAGTCCTCAGACTCCGTCCGATAACTCAGGTGAGTCTTCAAGGTAGACTCCCGAAACCTTCACAGACTCAGTCACTCCGGGAAGTCACAATTGCATCTTGACTTCCTCAGACTGAAGACTTCTACACCGGCTGGAAGATCACAGTCTTCAAGAGTAAAAAGCTTCGGATCACTCGAACCGACTTCCTCAGAAATGCTCAACTACTCAGGCTGGTGGTTTTCCTCACATAGGTTCTTCAGTTTCCTCAGAGGTGGGTTGCTCTCAGATGACAAGTGTCAGTTTTTCTCTCGGATCAGCCAACCCACAAATGGGGCTGGGGGTGGCTATTTATAGCCGCGGAGCAACCCGAGGTGAAAGGACATAAATGCCCATACATGCAATTACTCTCATGCCCTCGGAAATGACCGTTGCTAGACAGGTTCTAGCCTCTCACCACGCAACACGTGGCACGGTCAAAGTATTCTCTCTCCTCACAATCTTCAGAAGAATCGCACTGGCGATCTTCAGACTCCTCAACCGAAGTTAGTTACCTCAGTGTCCTGAAGAACAACGTCTCAGACACCCGAGGACTGAACTTCTACTGCAGGAGATTTCCTCAGGGTTTTTATTCAGGATTCCTAACTGAGCACTTCCTCAGACCTTCGGAACTCGTTTTCTTCAACCCCTCCAACAGTGCGGTGTTTTCCTATGACTCAAGAAGTATAAAAAGTCTTAGCGAAGACTACGCTTCAACTTCGTCTTCAGCGCGAACGTCCTCAGGATCGTCCTCAGCTTCAGATTCAACCGAACGCTTCAGGATCCTGATTCCTCAGGATTTCGCGCGACTTCATTCTTCAGGAAACGCACCGATTTATCCAATGTTCCTCAACATTTTGGGGGGTCGACATTGGTGGTTAAACACCTCATCAGGGACTGTTCTCCTGTGTATACTCACAAACACATCAGTCCCTTAACTGTTTTGTCATCAAACTCCAAAACCTCAAGGGGAGGGCACTTGATGCACTTACACAAGTCAATCGCCTCTTACGCTAGACATGTTTCGAGGAACGGCTCCCATGATGGAGACGATCACATCCCCTTAATCTCCTTTGTTTATCACTGCCAAAGTTTTCCGATTTATCATAGAAAAAGCATGAAGGAGGGTTTGTTGGTTGTGATTATCTTTTGTGAGCTGGGCGCACTCATGCCAGTACCTCCTCGTATTGGGGTGTGCAGATTAGACATGCAATCCCGGAATAAAACATGTCTGACATAAGACGGTCATGAATTACCTACTACTTCCTCATGAGCTAAAACAGAGGCACAAAATAGGAATGCTTTTGAATAATTTCGAGATAGTACAAGAAAGTCTTCGTTAGGATGGCCGGTAAATACCACATAGGAAGGTATAGTGGACTCATATGGAAAAACTGGTTTCAAGGATTTTGGATGCACAAGCAGAAATCTGCTTAGTGCGAGCGAAGGCTAGAAAAAGACTAGGAAGCGACCAACTAGAGAGCAATAACAGTCATAATCATGCAGAGCGACAAAGTAACATTGAATTGGGCATGAAAATGATATGACTATTCTGAAATTCAAATATCATCAAGACATAGTAGACTTTTCAGTCGTAAACATGTGTAAGCATGTGCCAAGTCAATCTAAGAATTCTCCAAAGGGAAATACCACTTCAGTATGCCAAACCATGAACAATGCAATGCATGTAAATCATTTCAAAAACACATTATGTACTCTAGCTATCTAAGACTAGCCACAAGGAAATCATGAACACTAGGAAAGCATTGTAAACATAGCACTATGTCGCTACAAGCTGGTCTCTAAATCATAAGTACAAGCATATGTACAAAAGTAGAAACAAAAAGAGTTCATACCGGTTTTCCTTGTTGCATCCCTTTCGTCGATCTTCGTCATTACTGCCTTGTCACTTGCACTATTGGATGTATGAAAATATAATCAAGTGCAAATGCCATCACGGACTCGAGCTAAAATCTGCAACAAAGCAAACTAAAGAGAGAAAAGAATTTTTTTTGGATTTTTCAAAGATTTAACTAAAGAAAAAGAAAAGCGAAATATTTTTGTTGTTTTTGCAAGATAAAAGATCAAAGAAGAACGGGCAAAAGCTTCGAAAAGATCAAAGCGAACAAAATGAAAACGGATAATACAATGGAAAGGTGAGAAGGGAACATACTCCCCCAAGCTTAGAATTTTGGCCTAAGTTGGTAGCAGCTACTGCCCCCAGGAGCCTCCTGCTCCGGGGTAATGGTAAGTCCAGGAGTCGTATGAGCCCTCCGGTGCGTACACCGAAGTCCTCGGATCCTCCCATGCGGAAGGCCCTGCGATCCAAGCGAAAGAAGATCCCTCGCCATGCTCGGTGAAGGTCTCTCCCTGGAAAGGTGGGAACTCACCATGCTCCTCCTCGTCGGGCACAACCCCCTCCATGGGGTTATGCGGCTGGTAATTAGCCAAGCACTCATCAAACTGAATTTCGTTGAAGGACCATCCGTTCCTGAGGTGTGGAAACAATAAGCTGGAAATCTTCGTGCGCCGAATGTCGGTGTCCTCCTGGCAGCAAAGGGAGTTGAAGAGGGTCCTCAACCCGGAAGGCTGCATGGTCATCTTAGTTGTCTGACCAACGTTTGGCACACCTATTATATCACAAAACTGCATTGGCACAAAGGCCATAAAATTCCTCCTTAATTCCTGCAGCTGTAAGAAAATCATCGCACGGATACATCATTGCGCATGCTGGGTTTGTGTCTTCCAACAGCTCTAGGGGCACATGATCTTCATTGTAGCTCACCCTAACTGCTGAGGGTGAAGCTGCAGCTCTAGTGACTCGATCGGAGCGCTCGGGCTTCTTCTTCCCGAGCCACCCCTTTGCTTTTCCAAAGAAACTCATTTCTGAATTTTTTTACAATCCACAAAAACAAGGATTTAAACAAAGTGAGTTGAGGCAAACTACTCTACTCACTTACCTAAGGCATAAACTTGCATCAAAACTTGGAAAATAAAATTCTACACATGCATGCAAGCTCATATGAACAACACCAAGAGTTACTAAATACTCACAAATGAAGCCACCAATCAAAAATCTAATTGGAGGGGTGAAGGAGTTACATACCAGGGAGTATTTTCCCAAAATCTCAGCTCAAATGGTGGGTCGTAGAGAGAGATCGAAATTCTGGACGGAGAGTAGCAAGAACGCAGGAACAAAGTGCAGAACTCGTGTTTTTGGAGAGAGAGAAGGGAGGAGGAAGAAGACTTACCTGGCTGGCTGCCCTGTGGGCCCCAGGCGCCCTGTGGGCACGGCCAGGAGCCAGGCCGCGCCAGCTGGCCGCCTGGGCCACTGGTGGCCCTCCCTGGTCAGCCCCAGGTGCTTCTGGGCCACTCCCGGCATGGAAATTTTTAATATAATTTTTCTAGAATTTTTCTGACAACTTCACTGTTGAAATTTTTTCGAAGTTCAAAAAGCTGCGAAACCTTCTGAAAACTTGAAGCAGTGATTAGAGTTGTGAAGTTTCAAAAACATATAAACTTGGTACATGATGTCTATGCACGCTTCTATTCTTGTAGACTATGTTGGGCCTCCAAGCGCAGAGGTTTGTAGGACAACAACAATTTCCCTCAAGTGGATGACCTAAGGTTTATCGAACTCAGGGAAGTAGAGGTTGAAGATGGTCTCTCTCAAGCAACCCTGCAATTAAGATACAAGAAGTCTCTTGTGTCCCCAACACACCTAATACAACTAGGAGTTGTATAGGTGCACTAGTTCGGCGAAGAGATGGTAAAATATGGGTGATAGGTGTGGTAAAACAAAGTAATATAAATCTGTAATAAAAAGTGCAGAAAGGTAGCAAGTGGTAAACGTGAGAACAAACGGTATTGCAAAGGTGGAAACAAGGACTAGGCTTCATACTTTCACTAGTGGCAACTCCCAACAACATTAACATAGTCTAATCACATGATATTTCCCATAAAACATGCAATGGAGACGTACTCGGAGGTCATTCCCTTGTGGTCAAGAGAGGACGAGAATTATGTAGGGCTACAAAAGCACACCTCAGAGTTCATAGTTCTCAATCTATGGATTTCCCAATGTCACCGCGGCCATCAAAATAGAGTACCACAATCACCACAACATATCTCAAGGATAGTCAAAGACAAGCACCAAGAGACTCTCAATCTTCAATCAACACACAAAAGAGGAAATCAGTCATGATAATATTCTTCTAACCCATGTCCAATAAACCGATATCACCATGGTCTCGGGGATTATACTAGATAAGATCAAGTGAGAACATCAATCCAATACATAGAGGAAGGGGAAATATCATGGGATCACCCTAGATTAACATAGATCACAACGAAGATCACATCATAAGAGAGAGAAGAACACATAGCTACTGGTAGAAACCTCAGCCCCGAGGAGGAACTACTTCCACTTCATGGAGGGAGGAAGCAACGTCGATGGAGATGAATCCGGGGGCACTTCCCCATCCCGGTAGGGTGCCGGCACAGGAATTCTGTCCCCCCGAAACTTGATGGTGATGGCGGCGGAGATCGGAATTGCTTCTGGAGAAAAGGGGTCCAGAATCAGGGTTTCCTCCGCGGGGGTAAAAATAGGGCCAAAGGGGGGCACCAAGGGGGCCACAGTGCAGCCAGGAGGGTGCCCGGCGCGGCCTAGGGTGGGGCCGCGCCAGGGACCCTTCTGGAGTCCCTGTGGTGGCCCTCCCCTCCTTCCTTGGTGATTCTGGAAGCTTCCGGGACACTGATTTTTTATATATTTTTTCCTGAATTCTTGGAGCACTTTTAATGGCCGGAAAACCTGAAATACAAAAACAACAGAAAATAGGAACTGGCAACTGGGTGCACTGAGTTAATAAGTTAGTACAAATATGCTCAAAGTGTATGAAAGTTCAAGCAAAACATGGCAAAGTCACACAAAACATGCATGGAGCAAGCAGAAATTATAGATACGTTTGGGACGTATCAACATCCCCAAGCTTAATTCATGCTCGTCCTCGAGTAGGTAAATGATAACAAGCATAATTTTTGTGGTCACATGCCACACAACCATATAAGGACTTTTAAGTAAAGCAATTAAAGCATGCAATTCAATTCAAGTCTTAACAAGCAAGAGTATATATTAGCATTGACACAAGTAACAAAAGAACAAAAGGTGCAAGAGCTCTCGCTGTCCGTGACTCAAATGTCTCGAGATGGTGTTTGCGTGCAAGCAGGGGACTGTGAAAAAGAGAGAAAAAAGGTTGTTGAGAACAACTATCTACTATAGTTTCACACTTGGTCTCCTTTGGATTCTTATCTTGACTCATCCCCAGACTACTAGCCAGGTACAAGTCAACCTGAGCCACTCCCTTTCGATATTTTGAGCACTCATGCAATGGATAAGCGTGAGCAAGAAAGTTCACACCTAAAAGGTGAAACAGAAAGAAGGTGGAGGAGGAAGACAAAAAGGTGTGAAAGGCTCACATCAATGAGGACAATCATAGGCGAGAGAAGGCCATATGATAGATATGATGTGAGGAGTAGGGATTGCCATGCAACGGATGCACATGTGAGCTAAAAGCTCTCCAAGGAAATAGTGGGGGTGCATCTAACTTGCTTGCTCAAGAAGACCTAGAGCTCGTTTGAGGAGGCTCATCATTGGAATATAGAAGCCAAGTTCTATAGTGTGAAGGTCCCCACATAGCTATATGCATGATGATGATCTCTATGGATTACAAGGGATAGAGGATGAAGTACTAGTGTGGATCTCTCAAAAGGAATAGTAGTGTGCCCCCTTCTCTCTTTTTATTTTCCTTTTTCTCTTTTTCTATTTTTTTGTATTTTTTGGTGGCCTCAATGGCTCTTTCTATTTAACTCTCATTTGTCCTCTTTGGGATCTTTTGATTTTGTCCTCTTTGGGATCTTTTCCTCACTTTAGGGGCAACACTCTATATTTTACAAGAATGTAGGAGATCTTTCACACTTTACAAAGGTACTCACATAAAGAATATATAACTATCATGATGCAAATGTATGCCTCTGCCAGGATAGCAGGATATGCAATGATACTAGCGCGTCATGTAGCAATGATTAGGGCAAGGCCCAACTAGCATGCGGCTCATCGATCAAGCAAGTAGCATGTATGACATGAGGATCAAGTCATGAGAAGGTGGATGTTGCATGGCAATGTATCTCGGAAAGGCTATGGAAATGCCTTGTAGGTAGGTATGGTGGCTGTTTTGAGGAAAGATATAAGGAGGCTTATGATGACAGAGCGTATCATGCCAAGGGTTTAGATGCACCGGCGATGTATGCGCCAACTCTCGAGGTGAGAAAGGGCAATGCACGGTACCGAAGAGGCTAGAAAAATATGGGTGGTGGAAGTGTCAACTTTCGAATACTCACATTAGGCCGAAGAACTCATGGACTTATTATCGGCAACTCTCAATCTAATCAGGAGGTTCACAAAGAGAAAAGTACCCCGAGGAGAAGTGTATGGGGGTTTGTTTATCCTTGCGCATCCTCGACTCATGGTACGTGAGTGTACTCTAATATTCAAACCCTCCAGAGGTTAGTGATCCATCTAGTAGCTAGAGTTCTCAACAGGGGTTTTTGGTTTTCGAAAATCACACGGATTGCCCAAAATACGACATCTATCACTAATAGGCTAAAGCTCTTGACACCATAAGTTCAAACATTACTCTAGTCAATACCTCAAAACTATTGCAAATTACTACTTCAAAGAGAATAACAACTTCAACTACCTTCTTTCTAGTCAAGACACAAAACTCAGTGCAACAGGAAAACTCTCTAACAAGATAAAACATGCAACCTATAGAAAGTTCAACCTAAGAAAAAAGAAAAGCTCTAGAAGAAAACTAAAGAACTACAACTAAACATGGCAGCAACTACGAAAAGGTAAAGAACACACAACAGAGAAAGATAGGCATGAAAAATTCTATGATGTGTTCTAGATTTTGAAAGTGGAGCGTGTTTCTCTCCCACACAAAGTAAGACGGGATCTAACTTGTTATGAACAGAAAGCAAAGCTAAAGAAAACTAAAAATAAAATCTAAGAGCGAGACGCTCCAAGCAAAGCACATAACGTATGAAGTGATAAAAATATAGTGAGATGAAGGACAAACTGATGATTGTTGATGGAGAAGGGGATGCACGGGGGCATCCCCAAGCTTAGATGCTTGAGTCTCCTTGAATATTTATTGGGGATGCATGGGGACTTCCCCAAGCTTGAGCGATTGACACTCCCGGATCTTCTTTCATCATCTTCCATCGTACACTTGAAAACTCCCTTCATACATAACTCATCATAAGCTGATTAGAGAGGTTAGTACCCTTAATAAAATAAAATTTCCCCACTGGATATAAAGATTTTCTTGAAGAGCTACTGTTTATGAAGATTTCGAAAAGGATTTTTCAAAGAAAAAGCAAGCTTAAGGTTTGCAAAAGTTAGGAGAGACAAAACGTGGCAGAATTTGTGAAAAACAGAACAGCAGGTAGTAAAGAATTTTTTAGGGGTACTTCTTCAACTCAAATAAAAAAACTCAGAACATACGAATGTTCCGTGATTGTATAGAGCACGCTGTGTAAAACATTCAGCTCAAAAAGATGTACTGGTGATTTTATCTGATTTTTCCCGTCACGAGGACATAATCTGTTTCTCGACATCATTGTCACAACTTTCACTTCCCTTTTCATATGAGGCTATAACTTGGCACAAAGCTTGAAAATAAAGATACAATGATGTTGCTACAGTAGTAACAACCATCAAGACCAGTAAGAACAAAAAGTAAAAACTCAAAGTAAAGATAACACGGGTTGTCTCCCTAGAGCTCTTTCTTTATAGCCATAAAGATAGGCTTAAGATTTTAATGATGCTCTCGTGGGAATAAGAGTTGAAGAACAAAAGAGAGCATCAAGAAGCAAATACCAAACCCATTTAAGTCTAACATGCTTCCTATGCAAAGGGATCTTGTAGAGAAATAACTCATTGCAACATAAAGATATTAGCATAGGAAGGCAAAATAAATACAACTTCAAAACCTTCAACATAAAGAGAGGGAACTTGATATTATTGGAATATATATAAGCATATGTTCCCCTCTCATAATAATTTTCAGTGGGATCATGAATAAACTCAACAATATAAGTATCACATAAAGCATTGTTACCATGATCCACATGCAAAAGGGTACTCTTACTCTCCAGATGAGCATAATCTTTCTCATTGGTAATAGTGGGAGTAGGACTATCATAAACAACTTGAACACTATAGATTAATTGTGTATTAGGAAGATGGTGTTCAACAAGGGAGTAATTCCCTCCATGATTATGACAAGTTTCATAAGGATAATTTCTCCTTATGTCATAGGTACCTTTATAATCACTATAGATAGGAGTTATAACATCATCACAGTAGAGAAGAGCATTATCATTGCTAGCAACTATATTTGTAAACATGTTGTCTTTATTCTTACTAGCAAAATAATTATCAATTACCACATCACCAATGGGTAAAGGACTTGCAATCCTATCATCCCCAAGCTTAGAGCTTTCCATATCATCACTCTAAAAGTTGGTACCAAAAAGATTTTCAAGATCATAAGTAGCATTATCATCATTTTCCCAATCACAAAAAGTAACATGCATATCATAATCAAAATCATCTTCAATAGTGCCTATGGACTTAACATCAGGATAATAATGAATGCAATAAAAACTCACCGTCCTCCAAAATTTTCTGTCCGTTAGGATAAAAATTGATGCGAGGGATGTGCTCAGGCTAGGTTGATACCCATTCTTCTTCCTTCTTGCTCCTCTTCCTCCTCCTCTTCTTTTTCTTACTCTTCACATTAGGTGGGAGTGGTTGGAGATGATGTTTCTCCACATATACTGGTTTATCATTAGAAACAATAGGGGAAACTTGGGAAATACTCTCCTTTTTATTAGTAGAGATATAAGAGACATTTTTATACTTTGGTAAAGTTCCCTCCTTTGTAATCTTACTTATGTAATCATTTTCATGGAAATTAACAACACAATAGAGATGACAATCTTGCAAAGTGTTGCTAATTCCTAAGGCATTAACATCTAGCCAAGAAGTCTTTTCTGATAACTCTTCACTCATCAAAAATAACATAAGTTCATCATAAAGATCAGAAGTGATCATGTTATCACACAACTAATTAACAGCTATGCTTTGAAAGTTCATGCATTGAAAATTGAAGTGACCCTCTATACAGCAAAGTTCACAAGTAAAAGGATAAAGGTCACACAATTCTCTAGCAATTTCATTTAAATCTTTGACCCAAGTGATTGTTTTTTCATGCTTATGTTGCTTACAATACTTCTCTTCTTCAATCATAGGCCTTTCACAAGGTCTATCCACTCCACAAAAATTAACATGCTTATATAAAACTTCATTTTCATGTATTGGATCATGCATGTTGCAATCATCATGAAAAATTTCATTTTCTTTGCAAATCTCTTTAAAAGGTTCATGATGCTTGATCCAATTCTCCTTGGGCATATTAAGATGTGAAGCAAAAGATTTGAGGTAATCAACAAGGAGTAGAGAATCAAGCCCAAACTTAGCACTAAACTTATTAAAACTTGCAGTTTCAACAAAGGACTTAATGCAATCATACTCATAATTTATACCTGACTCTTTACCTTTGTCGATCTCCCAATCTTCAGTATTGCGTTGAATTATTTCAAGGAGTTCCCATTTAGCATCAATCTTTTCGTTTGTGAAAGAACCCATAGAGGAAGCATCGAGCAAGTCTCTATCCTGTCGAGAGAGCCTTGCATAGAAATTAGTAATAATTATATCTTTTGGGAGCCCATGGTTAGGACATTTTATCATTAAAGTTTTCAGTCTCCCCCAAGCTTGAGCTATGCGCTCTCCGTCGTGAGGATAGAAATTATAAATATAATTCCTATTCTCATGAACTTCATGAAGAGGATAAAACTTGGAGTAAAAGAGAGACTGGATATCTTCCCAATCCCGTAGGTGAGAATCATCTAGTAGCCTATACCATTCCAATGCTTTTCATTTCAGTGACAAGGCAAACAATTTCTTCATGACTTCACCTCTTGTCAAACCTGAAATCTTAAATAACTCACAAAGTTCTGTAAGTTTCAACAAATGAATACTAGGATTGAATGTCCCATCATAAAAATCATTAGTAATTATTTCAACTATCCCAAGTGGTATTTTGAACGGGATACATTCAATAGGTGGAGGAGACTTTTCTACCACGGGTGTGGTAAATAGGCCTTCCCCAAACAGCGAACTAAGAGTGCAGTTTTCCATAAACATAACTAGTGAAAAGTAAAAACAAGAAAAGAAAAGATTTAATTGCAAGATCTAAATATATACCTTCAAGCACTCACTTCCCCGGCAACGGCGCCAGAAATAGCTTGATGTCTACGCACACTTCTATTCTTGTAGACTATGTTGGGCCTCCAAGCGCAGAGGTTTGTAGGACAACAGCAATTTCCCTCAAGTGGATGACCTAAGGTTTATCGAACTCAGGGAAGTAGAGGTTGAAGATGGTCTCTCTCAAGCAACCCTGCAATTAAGATACAAGAAGTCTCTTGTGTCCCCAACACACCTAATACAGCTAAGAGTTGTATAGGTGCACTAGTTCGGCGAAGAGATGGTAAAATATGGGTGATAGGTGTGGTAAAACAAAGTAATATAAATCTGTAATAAAAAGTGCAGCAAGGTAGCAAGTGGTAAACATGAGCACAAACGGTATTGCAAAGGTGGAAACAAGGCCTAGGCTTCATACTATCACTAGTGGCAACTCACAACAACATTAACATAGTCTAATCACATGATATTTCCCATAAAACATGCAATGGAGACATACTCGGAGGTCATTCCTTTGTGGTCAAGAGAGGAAGAGAATTATGTAGGGCTACAAAAGCACACCTCAGAGTTCGTAGTTCTCAATCTATGGATTTCCCAATGTCACCGCGACCATCCAAAGAGAGTACCACAATCACCACAACATATCTCAAGGATAGTCAAAGACAAGCACCAAGAGACTCTCTATCTTCAATCAACACACAAAAGAGGAAATCACTCGTGATAATATTCTTCTAACCCATGTCCAATAGACTGATGTCACCATGGTCTCGGGGATTATACTAGATAAGATCAAGTGAGTACATCAATCCAAAACATAGAGGAAGGGGAAATATCATGGGATCACCCTAGATTAACATAGCCTATTGAAAGTCCAAGTATGTGATCAGAGGGGGAGGGGGTGAATGATCACTTCAAATTTTTGCATGAAACTATGAAGTGAAGCATAACTTAGCAGCAGAAGGAATTCAATAGAAAGGCAAACAATGAAGCAGAACTAGATTGAAGCACAACATAGCGAATCAAAAGCATCGAATCAATTGCATTGAATCAAAACACTGAAGCAATTGCAAAACAAAATGTAAGTGCGGAATGTAAAACAAACTCTTGACTCGGCGATGTTTGTTCAACCAGTTCACACTCTGCAAAGTGCTACGTCTGGTTGGAGGGACTTGTGATTGAACACAGGAGCTAACCTCTCTCCGTCCGTATCTCCACTGCCCCATTCTCCTTGAGCTTGGTCAGTTCTTCACTCGTGGTTGATTATTGAGGAAATCACCGAAACCTTTGACAAACTGGACTTCGAGGCGACAATAACTCTTCGCTCTCTGAAGAACAACACTCTAACCGTCTAGGAGAATTGCAGTTCTCCAAGATAAAAAGGCTAGCAAACTTCTTCCTAAGTCATAGTGAATCAACTCAGATCAGTAGGACTTATGCTTCAGTGGATGGGTTTTTGGTTTGCTTCGGTGGGGTTGCTTTGTTTCTCTTCACAGTCAGAAAAATATTCTTGGAGCAGCCACCCGCCAATGAGGGCGGGGGTGGCCTATTTATAGGTGGCAATCCCTAGGTGCGAAAAGACTTAAATGACCCGATGCGACAGCTTGACACCTGTCCACAACGGTCGGATTTCTGATCAATGCGCAACTTTACTTGCGGAACAAGTAAAGCTGACTCACGGACTTGGTTATGCTTCAGGAGCCGAAAGAGCATAGTCTTCGCTGGTGAAGCATTACCTAGTGCAAATGAGATTTCTCATCTCTGGCTTCTCACAGGTTTGGATTCGATCTGAGTCTTTTCACCAAAACCTTCGGAGTACATTTACTAAACCCCTCTTGATGGTATGGTTTTTCCTACGACTCAAAGAAGTGAAAAAGAACTACGCAAAAACTACTAAGTCTTGCGCCATCTTGGTCATCTCCTTCGATGATACGTGCTTCAGGATTCCTTATCTTTTTGGGGGTCGACATCCGTGAAGAGCTTCACTCTAGAGGATATGCTTGAGTAAATATGTAAATCTTCGTTGAAGCTTTATCACCAACCCATAACTTCAGGAACCTAACCATCTGTTTTATACTAGAAAACTTGTTAGTTCCTCTACTGTTTTGTCCAACAATATCCAAAACTTATGGGGGTATAACTTTGCTCTTACAATCTCCCCCTTTTTGGACTATTGTTGACAAAACAGGCATCGATAAAAATATGGAGTTTTGAGTTGAGTTGAGAGCAAACTCTAAGATATGAAGCTTTTGACTCCCCCTGAATGCAAGCATCGAAGATTTATATAACCGAAGTGAATGCTTGATGAAGGATATCTTTGATGGGAAGCCTAACGCATATCTTAGCGAATCAATTGCATTTAAAAGATATTAGTCTTGAAGAATATGCAATCATCCAATGACCTGTGAACTTAATGGGAATAACCACCTGCAAGATAAAGTATACGAGAGCAACTTGCAAGCACGGGGGTTATTAACACATAACATGTAGCAGTTCACAGACGAAGTAAAACATAAGTTACAACCCAATCGAAGCGAATGGAAAGTTTGTTGTAACTTGACACACAGAAGATCGAATCGAAACCCTAAACCCCGCAGCGAATCTAAACTCAATCGATGCTACATTCTCCCCCTTTTTTCAATAATTGGACAAAAGGTTGAGAGGTAGATCAAGAGTATGTACTCGTTTGCTGCAACCCGGGGACCCTGTTGATTGTCTTTGCCTGAAGAAGATGCATCTCCAGAAGTGTCTCCTTCGGTGGAAGCAGGCGACTCCATTTCTTCAATATCCAGCGGCGCTTGAAGCAAATCAAGATCACTGTCATTTAGAGGGTCATCTTCTTGCTTTGAAGTGTGGGAGTCTTCATCAGAGAGGGTATCAGGGCGAATCTGTTCAGCTGGATTAACAAATAAGACTTCATCAATCTTTTCCAGCGAAGGAATCTTTGGGTTGGGGCGATCTATCGAATCATTTCTAGAGAAGTGGCGTTGAAGATGTGGATACTCCTTGAAAATCCGGGCAGCTTCAAGCTTCTTAACTGAGTTGAATTTATTTAAACCTTTCCATGAGTGGCGCTTCAAAACCTTCAGATACTGATTGTTGTTCAAGGCAATATTGCCGACTCTATTGATCTCGTCGGAAAGATGTTGCATTTGGCGTTGATTGCCTTCAATGAAATTTTCCAGCAGTTGTTGGGAGCGAATGCCAACCTCAAAGTGATAAACTTCCTTCTGGAAAGACTTCGACATGTTGCATTCATTGACATGCTGTCTGACTCCTTCATATGTGGCAAATGGATCATTTGGCCTTCTGAAGATATTCACTGTATCACGGACAGGAGGACAGAACAGCTTCGGGTGATGCTTCGCAATGAAGTCTTCACTGCGTCCATGGTTGCAAATGGCTTGGAGCCAGGGAGCATATGGCTTCAATTTATGTACAAGTTCAGCAGCTTGAACCATGTAGCGAATAAAACAATCCTCGAAGTCAAACACATGGCCATGGGTGAGCTTCAGTAGTGCATGACGCACATGGTAGTGAATGTTGAACTCATCATTGGCAGAGCTGAGAGGCATCAAAGAGTTAGACAAGATATAAAACCAAGTCTTCGAAATGAATACCAGATGCTTAGGACGAATGTTCTCAAGCATGTGATCTCCAGTGACTTCGGGATCTAGCAGTGAAGCAAATTCAGCTTCAGTAGGATTAGGCAGCAAGTGAACCTTTGCAAGTTTTCCAGTGTGCCTTGGGATGTTCACAATGTCCATGAATTCATCAGAATGCATCCTAAAAACTTTGCCTTGAATCATCCACTCACGTATCCATGTGGCAGTGTCATCAGGATTTCCAGAAACATAGAGAGTGGCATAGAATTGTTTGATCAATTCAGAATTGAATGGCGTCTCCATGGCAAACGGGCTAGTCAGATTTTGTGCTTCGATGGTTTCCATAATGTTCTGGAAGCACGTAGCAGAAGTTAGACTTCACATGTCCAAATACTTATGCCTGAATAGAACACCCTTCTGGCAGTATAACTTCGTGTACAAAATCTGTTGTTCAGCAGTCCAGAAGCGAAGATCATCAGCAGTCCTGGGTGAATCATAAGGACTTGCGCCAAAGAAGCGAAGCTTCCGGCGATGAGCTTCGAGGTCAAACTCAGGACCATGTCTTGAAGAAGAACCATCTCCCAGGAAAATTGGAAATGTTTCACGTGGGTAGATGGAGTCCAGTTGGGTATCTTGGGCAGGAATGCAATGAGGAGCTTGCCTTCGAGCAACTATGGCTCGCTCTTGCAGTTGTGTCATAACGGCCAATTCATTGGCTTCGGCATCTGCATCGGCTTTAGGCTCGTCTTGAGCAGCTCTATCTTTTGCTTCATTGCCTTCTTGTTCTTCGGACTCATCCGCAGAGTGAGCCGAAGAGTAATCTCATGAAGGAATAGGTATGTCTTGAGCTTGAGGAGAAGGCTCTGGCTCAAAGTTGTCGTGGTGCGATGGTTGTGGAGCGGGTTGAGGAGGAGGTGGAGCACGGGGTGGAATGACTTTGGGAGCTGGTGGTTTTGCAGTTGGAGATGGTAGAGTGACGATCTTGCATCGAGGGGGCGAAGCATGTCTTGGGGCCTTCTTAGTAGGATGAGATCTCACCTCATCAGCTTCGTCAGCATCAGTAATTAGACGGAGCTTCCTTAGTTGCAGCTGGGGAAGGGGAGAAGCTAGTTGCTTGAGCATAGCTTCGCGCTTCTTGGAATCAAGAGCCAGGACCGAAGCATTATGCGTTTTGCAACATTCTTCAATGGCAGATTTGATCTTGCCTTGGAACACTTGAATATTTTGCTTTGTCTTCTCATTGACATCAGCAATCTTCTTCGAAGCAGCTTCGGCTTCATTCTTGAAGTCTTCATCTGATTCAGCGTCTGCTTTCTTCTTGAACTTCAGAATCTTGGCAGACCCAGATCTGTCCCTAGCATGCAAATCCCTTAGTTGATTGTATAAAGTTTCAATCATGGCAGAAAGAGTTGGTGAAATGTAAACATCGCCAACACCAATAGCTTCGGGATCAACAACTTCAGCGAGTTGACAGAATGCCTGAATCAGGCTCAAACAGTCTCATAGTTCTCCTTCTCTTGCATTAGGGAAGTTATGGTGACTATGCTCAGCTTCTTCATGAGCTTCGGGGGCAGGGGCTGCGACTGGCTTCGGAGTGACATCTTTTGGAGCCATGTCTACAGCAGCTTCCTTCTGAGCAGATCTAGCAGCATTCTCAGCTTGCTTTGTTCTTATGATATTTAGTTGAGCCTCGCGCTTGGCTTCGGCTTCACTGAGCTGTTTGGCTTTGGCAGCAGCCTTAGCCTCTTGAGCTTTTGCTTCAGCGAGCTTGCGCTTCGCTTCAGCTTTCTAGTTTGCTTCAACAAGATCTTTCCTTTGCTTATATAGCAAAGCGGCATATCTATCAGCCTTTTCCTTGGCTTTAGCTTCTTTATCAGCCTTAGCTTGGGCTTGTGCTTCAGAGTGAAGTCGTTCAGCTTTAGCACGATCTCTCTTGCGCATTTCTGCTTCAGACAACTTCTTTGTGCCGACCTAGGCATAAGATTGGCCAGGCTTGGCAACGAAGGATTTCAACTTCGATGCTTTGACTGGCTCAGGAGCTTTAGCTTCGGGCTGACCAGCAGGCTTTGCCTTCGGGTCATGCCTTTCCTTCGTTCTCCACTCTGCTGGAACCAGGCGGCGAGGTGGCTTTGAAGCCAATGGAGCCTCAACCACCAAGTCGGTTAAATCAATCTTGGGCCTAGGAACTGGAGGATCAGTGGGATCTTGAATTCGTACGCCTCTCGAAGTAGGCAGTTTCTCTCCAGCCTTCTTCTTCAGAGGCTTTCAAAGCTTTAGTCTCTTTGGGCTTGGGGGAACGGGGGAGTGCTCGGACTCATCATCTGCATCATCAGCAGGATCTTCAGGGATAGAAACCTCAGGCTGTGCGGCATCATCAGCTTCATCCTCAGCATCTACAGCCTGCTCAGATTCTTCATCGGAGATAGCCGGAGGAGGTGAAGCACTCAATTTTCTAAGCCTTCGCTTCTCAGGCTTCGATGCACCATGTAACAACCCAAATTTCACAAAAAATAAAAATTTTGTTTTCAGTGTGAATTGTTTGATTGTCTATTTTGTTTGTGGTGTTTGCATCCCCGATTTATCAATTGGCGATTATTTTCCCCCCTCTTATCTCGTAACGGACGGAGACTGACCCTTTCCACCCTGACACTCGACCTTTGCGACACCGGGTTTCACCCGATCACCGTCGCGAAAACTGCACGAGACCAACCATAGCCAATGGAACAAAAACCCAGTTTAATAATTAAACGGGTTATTTTTATAGCGCGTCGGAAAGTGTTCTCAGAACGGTTCCAGCATGAGGTGAACGCCGCCGGCTCGACGCCCTGATCACGCAGTTCGAAGTTTTACCCGAATCGGAGGTACTGCGGACCCCCGGCGGTCAGAAACGTAAACACCGTGCGCACGAGAGAAAAATCGGGGGTGTTTTTGCAAACTGCCAGCCACCTGGGCTATATAAAGACCACCACACTCCCACCCTTTTCTAGGGTTTCCCTAGCACAAAATTGCAGCCACCCCCTCCACTTTGCACCAAAAATAGCTCCATTTTCGTTAACCCTAGCCCCAGATCTGAAAACTGCCCCTCCAGGCCGTCTGGACCGTCAGATCTCGTGATCCGACGGCCCAGGGAGTGCCACGTCAGCACCCAACCTCTCTCCTCTGTCCTCACCTCCTAGCCAGCCTGTGGGCAACCGCCGCGCCGCCCGATCCGGCTGCGCCGTCGCGCCGACCACGCTCCGGTGAGGAGCCCCTGCGTCGCGCCCCTCCTCCTCTTCTTTCCTCTCCCTCCCCTCACCTCGGCTCCCTCTCTTCCCATGCAGTAGGACGCCACGCCATGGCCGCCGAGTCGCGTCGGCTCGAGCCCGAGCAGCCGCCGCTGCACCACGGGAGCTCGCCCGCGCTGCCCCTGACCCCTGGCAGCAGCCGGATCCGGCCGCCGCCCGACTTCTGCCTCGTCCCGGCCTCCCTTGTAGCCTCCCCGGTTCGCTCGCCGCCGCCAACGAGGAGGCCGCCGCTGCCTCCCCGTGCGGGAATCGGGAGGAGCAGGAGACCCCGCAGCCGCTCGGGTGCGTGGCCACGTGGGCCGGCCCAGTCCAGGCGCCACAAGGCCCAGCCAGTCGTCCTCCCTCCCGCAGCCTATTGGGTCGAGCCCAGCTAGGGGTGAGCCCCTTTTTTCTGTTATGTTTTTTTCTTTTCTTTTATCTGTTATTTTGCTAAGTCTGGAGTATTTTTGCTGTTGTTTACCTGTTTTGCGATTAGCTTAACGATCAAACCGCAGCTCGGATCGCGTTGCGCCCAAAAGACGAAATGTTTAGAATTACGTGCTCTTTCGTTTGTATGTAGAAAGTTTTTCCGTTTGAGGCTGTCTAGATAATTTATTTCTGCATTGAAGTGGGTACCAGATCGTTACCTGTGTTGTTGTTGCTGAACTGTTATTTTATTGCAACTTCGGGCGACGATTGCGTCGCAACCGTTCGTCGGAATTGATTGATTCCTTTTGCATCCTGTTAAGCATTATTTCTACTTCAGTTCCATGCATTCACATGCCATATTTGCTTGCTGGTCATCTAGTTATTGAGCTCTAAATTTGCTATGCCGCTGTTGTTGACAACCACCTCTGTTTTTCTCTAAGTCTGTAACGTTCCGATGCCATGTTGCATGCTTAATATCTTTTGATATATGATGCCTATTTGCATGATTCTTTTTGCCATGCCTTCCCTGCCATGTCTACTTTAGTTGCATATCATTTGTGAGCATGTTTGCATCCATTATCTTGTCTATGCATTGCTCTAAAGTGTGCTTCGTGATGTTGGCAGATTGTGTTCAAAACTTGTTTTGCTTGTATCTTTTTAACCGTAACTCCGTTTGGAGTGTTCTTTATATGTAACTTGATTAGTTTTTCGTGTACTTTGTGTTTATTCTATTGTTTTCTGTTGTTAACCAACCTATAATGTTGTTTAGGACAGAAAAGTACCAACTAATTTAATTGTTGTGCGGCACTTAGTGTATGCCATGTTTAGGTTGTGCCTCACTTAAATTGACTAGCATAGATAGTTTTCTTTATGCTTCACCTCTTGTCAGGTTTGTGTGCTATGCCATGATTGAGTGATATTCCATGTTAACAACCTTTGTTGATCACCTGTAGCTAAACAACTTGAACCTTTCCAAATGTGCGGTATCGTCGTGTGTGACGAGTACTCCACTTAACCTGTTAGTAACCGCTCTCGACGGTAGGTGCGATGTCTCGTGTTGCCTTCTTGTTGATGCTTGCTCATGTTTGCTTTGTAGTAATAGATTCTTGCTCGTTGGTTGCTTTCCAGTGTTTATCCTTGTGTGCTTCCGCGGGTACCTCTCGGAGACGATGCGAGCTTGCGATCAACTACACCTTCGGAACCCGACTTATCAACAGGCAAGGACTATACATTACTTATGATCCATTCTATTTCAACCAGCGGTTTGCGTGCTAGTGTAGGATAGGTTCGATGTTTGATCCTACCACATGTTTACAACCTCTTTCAAACCGATACAGCCATGTCCCTTCCCAGCAAACCTTGTACTGCTATGGTACTATTGCTCGTTGCCCAGCCCCTGCTTAGTATGCATGCTTAGGATGCTATGATGTTACTCTGTTACTCCTTGGTTTGGGCTATCACATTATTATATTGTTGTTGATGATATGATTATTATAATGTTGACTATATTCGATGAAGGATGGAAGGTCTAGGCTATCCCGCCCGACGCTTTGTTCCATTCGAGTCACCTAGGACCCGAGTTCCGGGTATAGGTTTTAAGACTGAGCGTGGCTAACCGCGTGTGGGATTTTATGGGGTCCCCTTTTCTTACCTACCTAGCTTCAAACATTTCTAGTGGTGGCCCAAGCTGATTTACCATTTGAAAACCGTGTGTGTGCTTGGTTGGGCCCCCAGCTGTTTTAAAACAACTTGGGCCAGTGGAGACATGATTTCTCTGTTGGTCCACCCGATCAGCTAGGATCCGGTTTCCCATGTGTGATTAACCGGCTATCCGACCTGCGTCAGACGGAAGAGTCCGATCCGAGAGCGTGGCCGACTTTTGGATTGGGTGTCGACTCCCCGGGGGCCACCCGGATTTTTTCGTTGTTAGCTAGAGGGACCTGTCGTTTTGGATCTCTCGGAACTAAATCATAAAATGGTTGCCTATAATGGGTAGCAACTGAGAGAGATGGGCGTGCGTGCGGAGCCTTGTAATGGGCAGTTGGTACACCCCTAAAGGGTTAAATCTTTTCAAGAAGCCGTGTCCACGGTTATGGACGACTTGAGACCTACTCCTTGTTCATAGACAACAACAACTGAGATAATCTTAATATAACTTGATCAACGTGTGTGTGCCTTGGCTGCTTCTTCTTCGTCGGGATGCAAAGAGGAGGACAAGGATAGGATAGGTGTTATGATTGCATAAGTAGTTGATAGCAAGACTTGTTGGAGGCGATTCCTCATCGAATGCTTGGCTTCTTATCTTACTCTCTAGTTCGTTATCCACTTCATAAATGCTAGTGCGGAAGTAACCTCACCACTTACCCCTTCCTTACCGTAAACTACTAGTTGTCCTAGAATGACGAGTGATGAAGTCCTTGCTGGGTCAGTTGACCACTAATGTTGGATGCTGAGTACCTCTGTACTCATGATACTACCCCCAAACTCTTTTCAGGGTTCTTGATCGACAACAGGTATGGTGATCGACGTTTCACGTGGAGACTCGACGACGACTAGTTAGGCGGATCCCGACGGAGGGCCTGGACCCGTGTGGTTATGGGAATCGATGTTTTTCTCTTTGCCACTAGGCATTTGTTTGTAGTCTGTACTCAGACATGTATCTTCCGTTGTTGTATTGTATTTGAGGCAGTTGTATACCGATTGTATGAGATGTTGTATCCTTGTATCTGTAATGTTGTGATATCATGTTGGAAATCCGGGGCATATGGCTATGTCATATGTCGCGGTGGGACCGATATGTGCTTCGTCCCCGGATCTGGATGGAAACATCTAGATCTGGATTAGTACCGCATATCGGGCCTTACACACCAGCTTCAGCATGGCCTTCAGCAGCTTGTGCTTTGGCCTTCTTCTCTTCCCTAAGCCTCTTCTTCTCAGCCAAAACAGAAAGTCTTTCTTGCTCATTGGGGTAATCATCTGGTGTGTTGATGGAGTTGGGATGAGGAACAACGGGAGGCTTCGGGTAGTACTTTCTTCGGTTGACAGCATTGTATTGGGCACACATGGAAGTTGTGTAGCGATATGGAGGGCTGAAAGCAAAATGCATCACCCACTTCCAGTCTGGAATGCTCTTGTACTTGTACCATCTTATAGCCCAGTAGCGTTGAATCTTTTGGAGTCGAATCTTTCTATCGTGGTCAGATTCTTCAGGAGGAGTGTCATAGCCCATCTTGATTCGAATGGCTTTGGGAATGCCTCGGGCATTATTGACTTCTTTTGTCTTGCCACCTTTGCCTTTCTGCTTTGGGGGCTCAGGGTAATTCTCAAGCCCTTCAACAATGGGTGATTAATTCCCAATGGCTGCCTCTTCGTCAGACATCCTATGAACAGAAAGATAGGAAAGAGGGAATAGGAAGAGGAATGAATAAGCACAGGCAAAGGCTTCGACCAAAACCAATTTTGACAAGAACTCAGAGCAAATTAAGATCAGATGCATATCTGTCATTGGATTGGGCTAGTACTAGTTCAAGAACAAGGCCTAACTCAGTCCAAAAACAAAATAGATCTAATCTCAATACTGACCTGAGTAGATGGGATACTTTGATGCTACAAACAGGTTTCCCAAAGAGCAAGGATCAACAAGGATCAGAACAGCCCTATAAATAGAAAAAAAAAACCTAGAACTCAGATCCAACTGCAGGAGAAGAAAACAGAGAGTAAGTTGGACCTGAGTAGATGGTTGATCTCAATGTCTTCGCGTTGAACATGATCTCGAAGAAAATGGTGACGAATATCGATGTGCTTCGTTCGAGAGTGTTGCACAGGGTTGTGTGCAATTTTGATAGCACTCTCATTATCACAAAGCAAAGGGATTTTATTCACATGAATACCACAATCTTTCAGCGTCTGCTTAAGCCAAAGTATTTGAGTGCAGCATGAGCCAGCAGCAATGTATTCAGCTTGAGTAGTAGATATTGAGACACAATTTTGTTTCTTTGAAGCCCAACACACAAGAGATCTACCAAGAAAATGACAAGTGCCTGAGGTAGATTTCCTGTCAACTCTATCACCAGCCCAGTCTGAATCAAAATATCCAATCAAATCAAACTGAGTTCCTTTGGGATACCAAAGTCCCAGTGAAGGAGTATGTGCTAGATACCGAAGAATTTGCTTCACAGTAGTATGATGTGATTCCTTCGGATTGGCCTGAAAACGAGCACAGATACAAACCGATAACATAATATCAGGTCTAGATGCACATAAGTATAAGAGTGAACCTATCATAGACCGATACTTCTTCTGATCGAAGGGTTTCCCTTTCTCGTCAGCATCAAGAAAACCATTGGTAGGCATAGGAGTTCTGATGGTCTTGCATTCAGCAAGATCAAATTTCTTCAGGCAATCCTTTAAGTATTTTTCTTGTGAAATAAAGGTGCCATTCTTCTGTTGGCGAATCTGAAGTCCAAGGAAAAACTTCAATTCACCCATCATGGACATCTTGTATTTCTTCGACATCATCCTTGCAAATTCTTCGCTGATTTCAGTGTTAGTGCAGCCAAAAATAATATCATCTACATATATCTGACACACAAATAGATCATTGTTATATGATCGAGTGAAAAGAGTGGGGTCAGTTGTTCCTGGTTTGAAGCCTTTCTTCAGGAGGAAATCCTTCAATGTTTCATACCAAGCACGAGGTGCTTGCTTCAGTCCATACAGAGCTTTGTGAAGCCTGTACACCATATCAGGATTCTTCGAGTCTTCAAAACCTAGTGGCTGCATAACATATACTTCTTCTTCTATCTCACCATTAAGAAAAGCACTTTTGACATCCATTTGATATAACAATATATTTTTGTGGTTAGCAAAAGCAAGCATGACACGAATGGATTCGAGACGGACTACTGGAGCATAGGTTTCACCAAAATCAATGCCTTCGATTTGGGTGTACCCTTGTGCTACCAGTCTAGCCTTATTTCTTACCACAATACCATCTTCATCTTGCTTGTTGCGAAATATCCACTTAGTGCCAATAACATTATGCTTCGTGGGATCTGGCCTGTCAAAAAGTGACCAAACTTTGTTTCTCTCAAACTTGTGAAGTTCTTCCATCATAGCCAATAACCAATCTGGATCCTTCATGGCTTCATCAAACTTTGAAGGCTCTAGCATGGAAACAAAAGAAAAACTTCCACAGAAGTTAGTCAAACGAGCACGAGATCGAGTAGTGGGACGACCTGGTTGATGAATGTCTTCGAGGATCGAATCAGCATCAACTCTTCTTCGAACTCGTGATAACGTAGTATCATTTGCTTCAGGCTCAGCTTCTGCTTCAGGATCTGCTTCACCTTCAGCTTCAGCATTTCCTTCAGGATTAGCATTTCCTTCATTCCCATGTCCTTCTTCGTCCTGTTCACCATTAGCTTCAGGATGTTGATCTCCAGTGCCCTGGGCTATGTGTGGGAACATTGGACAATCATCATCAGCGCAAACAGCTTGACGAGGATTGGCTTCAACAGGGCGAATCTCTCCAATAGCCATGGACCTGATCACTTCATCAAGTGGTGGTTCATCTAGATCATGAGGCAAATGCTCTTTTTGAGAGCCATTAGTTTCATCAAACCTCACATTTACAGTTTCCATAACTTTCCCAAAGTGAGAATTATACACTCTGTAAGTGTGAGAGTTTGATCCATAATCTAAAAGAAAACCTTCATGTTCCTTAGGGGCAAATTTGGAGCTATGATTCATATCTCTAATAAAGCATGCAGCACCAAATACCCTAAGATATGAAACATTAAGTTTGTTACCAGTGATAAGCTCATGTGAAGTTTTCTTCAGGAATTTGTGAAGGTAAACCTTGTTGATGATGTGACATGCTGTGTTAATTTCTTCCGCCCAGAACCTAATGGGAGTCTTGTACTCAGCAAGCATAGTTCTGGCCATTTCAATAAGAGTTCTATTCTTCCTTTCAACAACACCATTCTGATTCGGATCCAGACCCAGACCTTGAGCCTGATTCAACTTCGGAGCTAGAGACTTTGTCTTAGAGTTCATCTCCTTTCCCAGATAGTCCTTGGCACGGTGAGAGCTGCTTCGACGAGACGAGTGAGTCTTCGATGAAGAACCCTCACGGTTCTTATGCTACTTCTTCCTTTTGTCATCATCAGAATCTCTCTTCTTTTCTCTTCTCGAACTGGAATCATGTCTCTTGGACTCATAGCTTCTGGAGGATCTGTGGGACATTGTTGAGGAGTCTCTGAGCGAATGCTTCAATTTGTTCTCAGCTTCCCACAGAGGGCAATCATCAATGTAGTGACCTGGTTTCTTGCATTTGTAGCAGCAGTTGTCCTTCGATGGAGAGCTTCTTGAGGATGAGCGGTGAGATGAGTGGCTTGAGCTCCTTGAAGGGTAACTCTTCTTGGGTGTAGAGAAACCTTTTCTCTGGAAGCGGTTGAAGCGTCTCATGAGCAATGCTAAATCTTTCCGAATGCTTGCAGGATCATCAGATTCGACACCTGAAGAAGAACTCACTTCGGGTGAAGAATGACACAAAGCTTTTGCTTTCAAAGCATGTGATCTTCTTCGAGAGCCATTAATATCACGTTTCTCATCTTCTTCCATTTCAAAGGTATTGAGTCTCTCAAGAATGTCAGCGGCAACAAGACGTCTGAAATCAGTCGTTTCCTTGATCATCAGCACGATGTGATCAAACGAGTCATCCAATGAGTGAAGCAAAGTTCTTACAACAGAGTGAGGGGTAATGTCATCAGCACCGAGGGAAATCAACTCATTTGCAAGAGCAGTGAGTCTGCTGTAGATGGAGCTGACTTTTTCACCCTCATTTCTCTTGAATCAATAGAATTTGCTTCGACGCGTGTCAATTCTGGCATCCTTCTGGGTTGAAATACCTTCACCAATCTTTTCAAGATAGTCCTAGACGCCTTTGGAAGATGGGATATTCTTCACTTCATGATACTTCTCTAGTGTCAGATGATTGGTGATGAATACCCAGACTTCAGAATCAAGGTCAATTAACTTCGCTTCTTCAGGAGTGATGGCATTCTTGTCAGCGACTGTGACTCCATATAAGACAACTTGCCAGGCAGTCGAGTTGATAGCCATGATATTTCTCTTCATTTTATCCTTCCAGTATGGGTAGTCCTTTCCATTGAACATGGGTATGGGTTCGCCAGAGCGAATGGCTGCGAAATACATACTTGCAAAACACTCTAGGAGGTTAATCCAAACAAAGAGTGACTGGCTCTGATACCAATTGAAAGTCCAAGTATGTGATCAGAGGGGGAGGGGGTGAATGATCACTTCAAAATTTTGCATGAAACTTTGAAGTGAAGCATAACTTAGCAGCAGAAGGAATTCAACAGAAAGGTAAACAGTGAAGCAGAACTATATTGAAGCACAACATAGCGAATCAAAAGCAACGAATCAATTGCATTGAATCAAAACACTGAAGCAATTGCAAAACAAAATGTAAGTGCGGAATGTAAAACGAACTCTTGACTCGGCGATGTTTGTTCGACCAGTTCACACTCTGCAAAGTGCTACGTCTGGTTGGAGGGACTTGTGATTGAACACATGAGCTAACCTCTCTCCGTCCGTATCTCCACTGCCCCATTCTCCTTGAGCTTGGTCAGTTCTTCACTCGTGGTTGATTATTGAGGAAATCACCGAAACCTTTGACAAACTGGACTTTGAGGCGACAATAACTCTTCGCTCTCTGAAGAACAACACTCTAACCGTCTAGGATAACTGCAGTTCTCCAAGATAAAAAGGCTAGCAAACTTCTTCCTAAGTCATAGTGAATCAACTCAGATCAGTAGGTCTTATGCTTCGGTGGATGGGTTTTTGGTTTGCTTCGGTGGGATTGATCTCTTTCTCTTCACAGTCAGAAAAGTATTCTTGGAGCAGCCACCCGCCAATGAGGGAAGGGGTGGCCTATTTATAGGTGGCAATCCCTAGGTGCGAAAAGACTTAAATGACCCGATGCGACAGCTTAACACCTATCCACAACGGTCGGATTTTTGATCAATGCACAACTTTACTTGCGGAACAAGTAAAGCTGACTCACGGACTTGGTTATGCTTCAGGAGCCGAAAGAGCATAGTCTTCGCTGGTGAAGCATTACCTAGTGCACATGAGATTTCTCATCTCTGGCTTCTCACAGGTTTGGATTCGATCCGAGTATTTTCACCAAAACCTTCGGAGTACATTTACTAAACCCCTCTTGACAGTACGGTTTTGCCTACGACTCAAATAAGTGAAAAAGAGCTACGCAAAAGCTACTAAGTCTTGCGCCATCTTGGTCATCTCCTTCAATGATACGTGCTTCAGGATTCCTTATCTTTTTTGGGTTCGACATCCGTGAAGAGCTTCACTCCAGAGGATATGCTTCAGTAAATATGTAAATCTTCGTTGAAGCTTTATCACCAACCTATAGCTTCAGGAACCTAACCATCTGTTTTATACTAGAAAACTTGTTAGTTCCTCTACTATTTTGTCCAAAAATATCCAAAACTTATGGGGGCATAACTTTGCTCTTACACCTATGATCACAACGAAGATCACATCATGAGAGAGAGAGAGAAGAACACATAGCTACTGGTAGAAACCTCAGCCCCATGGAGGAACTACTCCCGCTTCATGGAGGGAGGAAGCAACGTCGATGGAGATGAATCCGGGGGCACTTCCCCGTCCCGGCAGGGTGCCGGCACAGGAATTCTGTCCCCCCGAAACTTGATGGCGATGGCGGCGGAGATCGGAATTTCTTCTGGGGAAAAGGGGTCCGGAATCAGGGTTTCCTCCGCGGGGGTAAAAATAGGGCCAAAGGCGGGCACCAGGGGGCACAGGGAAGCCAGGAGGGTGCCCGGCGCGGCCTAGGGTGGGGCCGCGCCAGGGACCCTTCTGGAGTCCCTGTGGTGGCCCTCCCCTCCTTCCTTAGTGATTCCGGAAGCTTCCGGGACGGTGATTTTTTATATAATTTTTCTGGAATTTTTGGAGCACTTTTAATGGCCGGAAAACCTGAAATACAAAAACAGCAGAAAACAGGAACTGGCAACTGGGTGCACTGAGTTAATAGGTTAGTCCAAATATGCTCAAAAGTGTATGAAAGTTCAAGCAAAACATGGAAAAGTCACACAAAACATGCATGGAGCAAGCAGAAATTATAGATACGTTTGGGACGTATCAGTACAGAAGGGAGAATAAAAGCTAATGCAAATGAAAACATAACAAGCTCCACTTTTTACCTATATAAAACATGCTTACTAGCAAGGTTGATCAAGTTTTACCAACAAACCGGAGATATATAGAGCAAAAAGCCTTTCCTCTTTATGAAGTGATCATTGCACCTTTACTTTAATGGAAATTGTCCCCACCATGACGGTTTTGTATTTTTGGTGCACATGTAAAGGACAATCCCATTCTCCGATCTTCACGGTCTCGATATTATCTATAGAGTTGAGGCCATGCCTCTTGTCAATCTTCTTCGGAAAATACACCGTGTGTTCTTTGTCATTCACATTGAAAGTAACCTTTCCTTTATTGCAATCAATAATAGCACCTGTGGTGTTAAGAAAAGGTCTACCAAGAATAATAGACATGCTCCCATCCTCGGGGATGTCAAGCACAACAAAATCAGTAAGGATTAAACAATTAGCAACTTCAACGGGAACATCCTCACAAATACCTATGGGAACGGCTGTTGACTTGTCAGCCATCTGAAGAGAGATATCTATAGGGATTAGTTTTTCTAAACATAATCTCTTGTAAAGAGAAAATGGCATAACACTCACTCCTGCTCCCAGGTCACACAAAGCAGTCCTGACATAATTATTTTTTATGGAACAAGGAATGGTGGGTATACCTGGATCACCAAGCTTCTCAGGAATCTTGCCACTAAAAGAGTAGTTAGCAAGCATAGTAGATATTGCTTCATTAGGAACTTTTCTTTAATTAGTAACAATATCTTTCATATATCTTGAATAAGGAGGTAACTTAATAGCATCAGTCAAAGGAATTTGAAGAAAAAGAGGCTTCATCCACTCACAAAAATTATTGTAATGCTCTTCTTCTTTGGTTTTGAGAGACTTACCTGGAAAGGGCATGGGTTTCTGTACCCATGGTTCTCGTTCCTTCCCATGTATTCTTGCGGTAAAATCTTCTCTAGTGTATTTCTTGCATTTGTCGGGTGCTTCTTCTTCTCGAACTTCGGGTGGATCATTCTTTTCATCATCCTTTTCAAGCTCAGCACTGTCTTCAGTCTCAGCATCATAGGTGGATATACTATTTGGATCATTGGAATTGTCATCTTCTTTGTGCTTCTTCGGAGAGCTAACAATTTCTTATTCCTGTATTTGAGAATCTTGCTTGATCCTCTTAGGATGCCCCTCCGGATAGAGAGGATCTTGAGTGCTAGTTCCCCCTCGGGTTTTAATCCAGAAGGCCTGTATATCCTGTTTGGCATTATTAGCAAACAAATCTGTTTGCACATTAGAAATTTTATCAAGCTGAGTTTGAACCATATGAAAATGCTTCACAAGAAATTTAACATCATTAACTGTTCTACCTAGAACATTAAGCAAACTTTTGATAGCAAGGGAATTATCATGCAATTGACTATGTATCCTCTCATTAAAGTGATTTTGCTTCATAATGAAATTATCAAGCTCATCTAAACATTGATCAGGAGGCTTACCATGAGGAATGTCACTTGCATTGAAATCTAAAAGAGAGTGTACCTCTACCATAGGAGGGTGAGTGGTAGGCTCACACAACTTCTCAATAGGGGGTAGATTCTTCACGTCTTTAGTTTTAATACCCTTCTCTTTAATAGACTTCTTTGCTTCTTGCATGTCTTCGGGGCTTAGGACAAGCATGCCCCTCTTCTTTGGTGGTGGAGGTGGTTCAGGGACGGACCAATCTTCGTGGTTCTTGGCAATCCTGCCCATTAATTCTTCTGCATCATCCGGTGTTCTTTTCCTGAAAACACAACCAACACAACTGTCCAAATAGGATCTAGATTAATCAGTTATACCAGCATAAAATATATCAATTAATTCATTCTTAGGGACTCCATGTCCCGGTCTAGCCTTGACCAGACTGCAATACCTCCCCCAAGTTTTAGGGAGGTTCTCATCCTTCAACTGTTTAAAGTTATAAAATTTTCGTAAAGCAGCATGTTGCATATGAGCAGGAAAATACTTATGAACAAAAGAGTGAGCTAAGTCTTGAGGAATCCTAAAAGAACCACATGGCAGAGCATCGTACCATGCTTTAGCACCTTCCTTTAAAGAGAAAGGAAAAAAGCTTAGTAACATAGAAGTTTCGTATATTCTCATCTGCAGTAAACAAGCCACCTAACTCAGTAAGTTTGGTCAGGTGTGCAATAGCATTATCATTTTCTCTGCCATAAAAGGGGTCAGCTTCAACCATAGATATAAGTGAAAGATCAAGAGAGAAATTATAATCAGGATCATTGATGCATATAGGAGACGTAGCAAAAGTAGGATCGGGAACGGTCTTGTTCTTCAGGGAGTGTTTCTCCAGCAGCTTCTTAATAGCATCAGGGTCAGAGTCGTTAAACTCTGTTAGCTCCCTGCATAAATCATCATCAAGTATAATATAATCATCATCAAGGAGTCTCTCCTTGAGTTTACTCAAATCGGGATAAGTGTAACTTCCATCAAAAGGATAGCAAGTATCGGGAATTTCAATTCCAGATTTCTTTGCAGTAGCAGCAATTTATTTCTCAAGAGCGTGACTAAGTGAACCAATATCATCAAGGGTAGCAGAAGCATCATCAAAAGTATCGGACATAGTAACAGATTCAGTAGAGGCATCATGTGGTGGAGGTGAAGCAAACTTACTCATAACTGAAGGTGAATCAAGTGTAGCACTAGTGTTCAGAACAGTACCTTTTCTCGTACGGGATGGTAAGATCGGGACCTTGGGGTCTTCTTTCTTACCCATAGAGGATAAATTGCAGCAGGTAAAATACTCCAAATAGACTTGTGAATAAATCTATGCTCCCCGGCAACGGCGCCAGAGAACAGGCTTGATAACCCACAACTGCAGGGGATCGAGATAGTCTTCGCGGGTAAGATAACCCAATTTATTGATTCGACTCGAGGGGAGCCAAAGAATATCCACAAGCTTTAACAGTGGAGTTATCAATTCCACCGCACTTGAGATACACTTAATTGCAACAAGATATTAATAGTAACTGCGATATGGAAGTGATGATAGCAACGGTAATAGTAAAACAGTGAAAGTAAACAACTAGTAACTAGCAGAATTAAAAGCATTCTAGGCTAGGGAGATGGATGATTGGGCGCTGCATGGATAAGATACATCATGTATTGAAATTGGGGCAAGGCACACCGAAAAGCAATGATCATCTAGGCATAAATCAAACATCAGGCATGTATCCCACGGGTAGTTGTACGTGCTTGCAATAAGAACTTGCACAACATCTTTTGTCCTACCATCCCGCTACGAACGGGGCCAAAAGGAACTTATGGAGATTAAGGTGCTCCTGTCAAAGAGCACCAGAACAAAGCATTAACAATCAATGGATACACAGAATCCTGAAATTATAGTCCATCTCCTTTGGTGTCCCAAGTTGTCACCTTTGGGATCGCCGGTTCCGGACTATAACAGGTGCATACAACTCATAGATAAGATCAAGAACACAAATATATTCATGCAAACACAAAGAGTTCAGATCTGAAATCATGGCACTCGGGCCCAAAGTGACAAGCATTAAGAGCAACAAGTTGAAGCAAAGAGGATAAACACCAATCTAGATGATAGGCAACATGCCCCCAACAATCTGATAAACTAATACATGATCTAACTCATCCAATCCCTACCATCCCCTTTGCCTACATCAGGGAATTACTCACACATGGATGGAGAAGTCATGGAAGGAGGATGAAGTGGTGATGGTGATGACGATGGCGATGATCTCCCCTCTCCGGAGGCCAAATCAGCCTCCAGATTAGCCCTCCCGGAGAAGAACAAAGGGTGGCGGCGGCTCCGCGACAAGAATTGTGAAAACGACTTCTGTTTCGGGGTTTTCGCGTCACGGGAATAAATAGGAGCATCGGTAGGGCACCAGAGGAGGGGGGAGGCCCCCGGGCGGCCAGAGGGTGCGACCCCACCCTTGGCCGCGCCAGGGGGAGCCTGGGGGCCCCTGGGCTCCCCTATGGTCCCACTTCTGGCATCTGGCTCCCTCGGGTGCGTGGATTTTCTGGTATTTTTTTGGGAATTTTCTGAGACGTCCAAAAATCCATTTTCCTGCGCACAATAAAAAACTACAGGAAGCTCTGCTGAAAACAGCGTTAGTCCGGGTTAGTTTCATCCAAATCATGCAAGAATGAGGGCAAAACAATAGCAAAAGTGTTTGGAAAAGGATATACGTTTGAGACGTATCAGGTACTCTCGATAAGAAAGGTCATCTTGGAGATCAAGCGTTTCATGGTAGACTTTGCAGATGGGGTCCTTGAAGCAACGCCCGAGTTGCGACACATGGAATACATCATGTACTCGGGAAAGATGCGGGGGTAGTTCAAGTTGGTAGGCAACTTCTCCTTGTTTAGCAAGAATGCAGAAAGGTCCGATGTAACGTGGGACCAACTTGCCTTTGATATCGAATCATTGGGTTCCCTTCAGAGGAGTAACCCAAAGGTAAGCCTTATAATCCAGATTGTAGCTTTCTTGCCTATGATGATGATCATAGTAGCTTTTCTGACGAGACTGGGAGGCTTTCAATTGATCACGAACAATGAAAACTTGCTCTTTTGCTTCCTTGATCATATCTGGTCCAAATAATTATCTTTCACCGGTTTCTGACCAGTATAGGGGTGTTCGACATCGTCATCCATAGAGGAGTTCAAAAGGAGCCATGTTCAGACTAGAATGGAAACTATTGTTATAAGAAAATTCGGTGAATAGAAGATACTTCTCCCAATTCTTTCCGAATGAGATAACACAAGCTCTGAGCATGTCTTCGAGAACTTGGTTAACCATTTCAATGACCGCTAGACTGAGGATGGAAAGCTGTGATAAAGGAGAGATGAGTTCCCATAGCATTCTGGAAGATTTGTCGGAATCTAGAGGTGAAAAGGCTACCACGATCAGAATTGATTTCCAAAGGAACACCATGAAGAGACGCGATTTTAGAGACATACAAGTCCGCTAACTGGCTAGCAGTTATAGACTCGCGAACGGGAAGGAAGTGAGCAACTTTGGAAAGGCTATCAATGACAATGAAGATGGCATCATTTCCTTTCTGTGTTTTTGGAAAGCCAGTGATGAAGTCCATACTGACTTTGTCCCGTTTCCACTCGGGAATAGGCAAAGGTTGAAGAGTACCAGCAGGTCTTTGGTGTTCGGCCTTAATGCGACGACAAACATCACATTCGACAACATATCGATCAATGTCTCTCTTCATCCTAGTCCACCAAAATCTCTGGCGTAGATCTCGGTACATTTTTGTGCTGCCGGGATGAATCGAGAGGGGAGTGTAATGAGATTCTTTAAGGATGAGTTGCCTTAGATCCCTATTCTTAGGTACTACCAAACAATTTTCAAAGAATACCATTCCTTTGCTATCTATGGAGAAACATTTAGCAACTTCGTTGGCAATGTTCTCCTTGATCCGGCGAACACCTCGTACATGCCTTTGGGAAACTATGATTTGATCCTCAAGAGTTGGTTTTGCCACCAAGGTAGATAGGAAGCCATGAGGAACAATCTCGAGATTGAGATTTCGAAATTCCTCATGAAGAAGTGGTTGACACTGTTGTAACATGAGGTTGTTATAATACGACTTACGACTTAGTGCATCAGCCATGACATTGGCTTTGCCTGGGGTGAAAGAAATTCCTAAGTCATAATCTTTTATCAACTCTATCCAGCGTCTTTGCCTGAGATTAAGATCTGGCTGGGTGAATATATATTTGAGGCTTTGGTGGTCGGAATAGAGCTCACAACGATTACCAAGGAGGTAATGTCGCCAAGTCTTCATGGCATGAACTACGACAGCGAGTTCAAGATCATGGGTAGGGTAATTATCTTCATGTGGACGCAACTGGCGTGAAGCATATGCTACCACATGGCGATCTTGCATAAGTATGCACCCAAAACCTTGCCATGAAGCGTCACAATAGATCTCGAAATCCTTTTTGGTGTCTGGAGGCGCAAGTCGGGGGGCATAAGTCAATCTTCTCTTTAGCTCTCGAAATCTTTCCTCTCACTTGGGGGTCCATTCAAATATCTTATCTTTCTTGAGGAGTTCAGTTAGAGGCTTTGCAACTTTGGAGAAGTTCTCAACAAAGCAGCAACAATAGCTTGCTAAGCCAAGAAAACTCCTAACTTGCTTAACCGATTCAGGTGGAGTCCAGTCAAGGACGGCCTGAAATCTCTCAGGATTGACAGCAATGCCTTTGGCAGAAATCACATGGCCTAAGTAGGTCACTTCTGGTAGCCAAAATTCGCACTTTGAGAATTTGGCATATAGGCGATGCTCTCGAAGTTTCATCAATACCAGCCTAAGATGTTCTCCGTGCTCTTCTTCGGTCTTCGAGTAGATGAGAATGTCATCAAGATATACTACAACAAATTTATCCAAGTACTCCATGAAGATTGAATTCATCAAGCGCGAGAAAGTGGCGGGGGCATTGGTTAAACCGAAGGACATGACGGTGAACTCGTAAAGACCATAGTGAGTAGTGAAAGCGGTCTGGGGAATGTCTTCGTTTCTAACTTTGATTTGATAATAGCCTAATCTCAAATCCATCTTGGAGAATACAGAGGATCCAGCAAGTTGATCATAAAGATCATTGATCCTGGGAAGTGGGTACTTGTTCTTTATCGTCGCTAGATTTAGCGGGCGATAATGTACGCACATCCTTTATGTTCCATCTTTCTTCATTACGAACAGAATGGGGCATCCCCATGGCGATGAGCTAGGGCGGATGAAGCCTTTTGCCAACAAAGCTTCAAGTTGTATTTTAAGCTCAGCTAACTCATGTGGGGCCATTCTATATGGGCGTCTAGAAATAGGGGCGGTGGCTGTCATAAGATCTACAATGAGTTCTACACATCTGTCGGGTGGATAGATTGAAGAGGTTGGATTGTTGGGTGATTTTCTTGAGGATGATCATGGCTTACTAGGAGCTACACCAGATATACCAGTCATGCTACCTAACAAATCTCCTGGGAAGACATCCAAAATGGAGGGAAGGATCTTGTAATTGCATCAGATTATGAAGATAAATAGAATGACTCGGACATCATAACCTCTGTAATTGTAAGAGAATTGAAAATTCTTACAACATGACAACAACACTTACATAGGAAGTCTCAAAACAGGAAGCACAACAACTCTAGACGAACTAACACAAATTTCCTACGGCTACAAGGAAGCAATCAACGAGATGTTCTAGTAAGACAAAGATGAGCCTAGTCCTATCTTCCCGTAGAAAAGATGAGGGTAATTCAGAACTCAGATTGATGAGGGTAGGGAGAAAAGAAGCCTTACATTGTTCCCTTATATACCCAGAGTAACTATATAACTATAGAATGCTAGAATCGACTTCGACCAAGGCTGATAATCCTATAGACAGTCCTGCTCTGATACCAAGTCTGTCGGGACCCGGGGTATGCATATGTAATTCATGTCACAACTCAATCATATGGAGAGCCGAGAGTCGTGCCCACTTGTCTAAGAAGACAAGGCCAAGCACGAGACACTCTCAGAAAGCTCGAACGTGAGGGGCATCCCATCCAGGTGTCAGATCCCTCTGTTAGGTATGTGCTAGGGTTAGCTAGTACCTTTGCATCATGTCAAAATTTCAAAAGAAATCTTGGAAATCAAATTCAAAATCAAAATGGGAGAAGGAACACCCCCCAGATGAATTAATTCAAAAGGCCAGATAAAAATAATTTCCAAAAATTCATGTTAGAGTTTTGAAAAGTCTTATAAATGAGTGTGATCACATATCAAGTGATGTGGGACCCACCCCATGCTCATAGATTTTTCAAATATTCAAACAGTACCTTGGAAATAAAGAAATCCCCCTATTTGAATTAAAATTCAAATCATTTGAATTTTAAAAATGTTGAAAGTTTATGAGTGGCTAGTCTATATTATTGTGAGGCCACATAAAAGTTTTTAGCATTTAATAAAATGTTTAGCTATTTATTTTAGCTAAACAGAACAAATTACAGAAAAACAGAAAGGAAAGATTAAATAGAAATCAGGAAGGCTTACCTCTCGCACTAGGCGAGGCCCAACTCCCCTGGACGGCCCAGCCCACCTGGACCCGCGCCTGTCGTCTTCCTCCCCACGCCCCGAAGCTGCTCGGTGGAATGCATGCAGCACTCCACCGACGCTGCCGACGAGCCCTGGCCACCTCCTGCTTCCCCCTCGCCATCTTCTCACGCCTGGAGACGCCGCTCTTCCGTCCGCATCCATTCCCCCCCTCCAGAGCTTCCTCCTCCTCCTCCCGTGTTCGATTTCGTCACCACCCGAGAGCGCCGCCGTTCACCGTCGCAAGAACTCGTGGCCATCGACGTCAAGGAGTCCAGCCAAGGTGTCCATCGCCTCCGCCGTCCTCGACTACGTCACCGTGCAGAAGGAATCGACCCGAGGAACTCCAGAGCCGCCGTCCCCTTCGTCGTCTTCAACTCCGGCCGCCGTGAAGAAAGTCATCGATTCCACCGCAGCCGCAGCTCCTCCGGCTTCCTCGAGTCCGTCTCTGCAACCAGGGTGAGCAGGCGCGCTTTTCCCCTCATCTTGCCGCTTGAATCCGTGCCGTTTGCATGATTCCGACGAGGTCCGAGACCAAGCACCGCCGCTCGTCGTCGAAGTCTTTCACCAGAGCCCCCGTTTGACCCCTGGATGGCTCCGCTAGCTCCGCACACACCCCAGCTTCTTTCCCATGCTCTCTGTGTCCAAATCCGTGCACGAATTGAAGAACCCGACGAGTTCCGTGCAGGCTTCCGCCGCCGCTCGTCGCCGATGACCCTCCGGTGATCCCCGTGAACCCCCGATGCCACCAGACGACGCGGAAGACCTCAAGGAGCAGATCCATGCCCTCCAGACCCCTCCCCGTGCACTGGAACCAACTCCGGCGAGACTCCGGCAGGATTCCGGCGACTTCACGGCGAGCCACCATTAGCCCCCCCCCCTAATGACCCTGTTAAGCTTAACCCAGTGGCTGACAGGTGGGGCCAGCCACTAATTAACCCCTCGGGTTAATTTTAATCAGGGGATTAACCCCCTCTGTGGATGACAGGTGGGACCCCTTGTCAGTTTGACTCGGGTCAAACCCCCTGGCGTCATGCTGATGTCACAGTGACGCAGTAAATGAATTTCCAGAAAAGAAAATGGTTTAATTAATTCCAGAAATTCCAGAAAATACCCCAAACTTTGGAAATTCATAGAAAATTCATATTAACTCCAAATTGGACAAATAATATATGAAAAATGATCAGGAGAAAATTATCTTTCCAAATATGCAACTTTCAACTCTGTTTGAGTTGAATTTAAAATGGGACCAGTAGCATATACCATTTGCTTTATTTGAATTTATTTCAAATTCAAACCAAGTGATTTTGCCACTTGGACCATGGATTTATGATGCAAATCAACCACACTTCAGAGGCATATCATACACATTTGAAGTTAATTCAAATTGATCAAACTATATCATGTATGACTTGGTTAATGTTGAATTCAAATGTGGAATTTGAATTTGCATTTTAAAAATGCAATATATTCCACTTAAATGGAATTGCCTCACACATCAAACTTGTACTTCAAGCTTAAACATTCTATCATGTGCTTGAGCATTGCATTCATTTTGATTGCTATTTTGTACTTTGCTTGTCGAGTAGAGGTTGAACCGGAGCAAGAGGTCACCCCCTTCGCTGAAGATCCAGAAACCGAACCTCGTCAGCAAGGCAAGCAAAACCCCATTGATCATGTCGATAAAATCCCACTTCCCTCTCATGTCTCGCTTATGCATTGTATAGGATGATCACCATGTTACGATTCTACCGCATAGATGAACCCATTCTTTTGCATGACCTATCTTTTGTCACAGTAGTAAGCAAACCACAATCCTAGCAAATGTAGGAGTTGAATGATATCATGTGGCCCCTGCAAATGTTATCGCTTATTGCATGCTTAGTATGATACCATGTTGTTACTGTGATGTGAGTCGGGATGGTAGTGATCATGTGTTGATGGTAGAAAAGTGTTGGTGAATCGACCCTAATACAAGGTGAACGATGAGAGGCTGTGTAGGAGTACACGGTGGGTTGTCTCGTTGAACACCGCCCTAAGTCCGAGTTCTTGTGTGGTGATCCAAGATGAAGAGTACAACCACACATTGGGCTCACTGACCCCTCTCAACTTATTAACTCATCCATTTCGATGTCCAGATGTCGCAGTAGTTCGGAGTTCTGGTAGGCTTGTGGCCTGGATGCTAAGTGAGAGAACGGCTCATCCGAGACCGGCTTATGCACCACGCACACATCGCTTGGGTCCACTTCGGTAAACCGGACGGGTTCACGATTGTGGTAGCCAACCCAAGTAGGCGGCTTTCTTGGACTAGATAGGCTATGAGGTAACAGTTGTGGTGAGCATCCTCGCTGGCACCCCTTGAATGGTGTCGAGATCAAAGGCGGTAAATGATGATCATGTGTGTGTAGCGGTACACCCTTGCAAGGTTAACAAAACTATTCGAATAGCCGCGTCCGCGGTTATGGACTACTTGGAAAGCTTAGCTTGATTATTAGATAACTTGAACCGGATACTTCTAAAACACACCAAGATAAGTGTGAGTGCTATGGCGTGCTTTCTCGTGGGGAAGTCGAGGAAGGCACCATAGTGGTGTATTGGTTGGTGAAAGTAGTGGACTCGTGTACGCTTCTTACCTCAAAGTCTGGTACTCGTAGTTCAGGATTAGCCAAGTCAAAGCTGGCATTTCTGCAAGTGAACCCCACATTCCTTACCTTGATACATGTGCATGAGTAGTATAGCTCCGATGTAAGTCTTGCTGAGTACGCCTTTGTACTCACGTTTGCTTAATATATGTTTTAGATGACGCCACTGACCCCGAAGGTGGCTTCTTCATCGAGCTGGACGACTGAAGTTAAGCTAGTCTAGTCCCAGTCAGCAGACTGGTTCCCTCGTGGAGGGCTTTATGTTTGAATAAGGCTTCTTAAGCCAATTTGTTAAACTTGTCTGTACCCAGACATAATTTGCTTCCGCTTCGTGATGTAATGTTGGATCACATGTATGTGATCTCTGTGTGTACTCTATAAGAGTTATAAATAAAATGTACACTTTGTAGAGAATTGCAATGGTACCTGCTGTTCATACAAGGCATGTGTGCTGCGTGTATGTTTATAACATGCATGTCTTCGTATGGGTTTTCGAGACCTTAGTTGTGTTCTGGCTGGCGGTCTTTCATACACCAAGTGGCCCTTAGATGTGTGCAGCTTGGGGCATCGCGATGCGATTGCTCGAGACTCCGTCTCGTACACACTTTGTGGTATGATCGAGCCCGCCCTAGACCTCGACTAAGTGATCGGGCTGGAGTAAGTCTATGTAAGAGTTTTGAGATAGTCGATAGTATGGTTGAGGCGACTTGTCTTTGAATATGGGAGTTCACCACCCATATCAGTAGACTTGTGTGCGTACGATGAGGACCCATTTCAGTTGATCATCCGGCCTGGATGGGATGCCCCTCACGTACGATGCTTTCCGAGAATGTTCAGTGCTTGGCCTTGTCTGCTTAGACAAGTGGGTGCGGTTCTCGGCTCTCCATATGACTGTCTTAACTGTACTTGCATACGCTAACCCCGGGTCCCGACAGACATGGTATCAGAGCAGGACTGACTGTAGGACTAGTAGCCTTGGCCGAAGTTGAGTCTAGCTTGCTATAGTTATATAGTTACTCTGGGTATATAAGGGAACAACGTAAGGCTTCATTTTTCTCCTTACCCCCTTCGTTCTGAGTTCTGAGTCACCCTCATCTTACTATACGGGAAGATAGGACTAGGCTCTCCTCTCTCTGATTAGCATATCTCGTTGATTGCTTCCTTATAGCCGTAGGAAAGTTGTGTCCAGGTTTTCCTAGCATTTTTGTAATGCTGATTTCTTACATCGTATTATGTAAGTGCTGTTTTGCATGATTGAAAGAAATTTTCATTTCTTACAATTACAGCCGTTATGCTGTCCGAGTCATTCCAGGTTTATCTCATAATCTGATGCATTTGAAACTCTTGCTTTCTGTTTCAGATGGCAAATCTTCCCCCTCGGCAGATTGTTCGTTTGACCAGGTGCCTCGGTGTGCGTGGCCACCCCGCCACGTTGATCGAGATGATGTCCTACGTGGGATATCGATGGTACCCTGAGTACACCATCGAGGAGCAGTTCCATGACTTCAACCAGACGCAGTTCCACTGCATTGTCCAGATCTACCCACACCACGTTGGAGTCACCCAGCCTATCCACTTTGGACATGGCATCGGCGTTACCGAGAACATGGCTGTGCAGGATGCTGCATACTCATGTATCACACTGCTGAGAGAGGAGCACACTTTGCTGAGAGAGACTTCTTTCCGCTATATCCCAGCTGCACTTCCAGGAGAAGAGGGATATTATACCGGACTCTACTCTGATCACTCCGCAGAGGATCCAGCACTCCAGGTGACTGCTAGGTTTGCTAGTGACAGAGATCGTGATGCACGCGCTCTCCGTTTTGAGCTCCACGCTACTCGTGTTCGTCTGTATCGAGCACTGACGCTCTTGGCACCCTTCGTGAGCGTGGGATCAGTGGAGTACGATGCGATCTATCCAGTGAGGACCCAGATGCCTTCTCGAGTTGCTTGGCCCGAGATTGGAGGAGTTTTTCCACCCCGTGGTCCTTTGCTTCCACCCTACACTGGACCTAGGCCCCATCCTTGCCCAAATGGATATCAGGGTCCACAAGCCTCCGTGTTTTCCGATGGTCATCTCCAGCTACCGGGATACGCGGGTAACTTTTATGAGGATTACTATGGAGATGGAGATGAGTGAGACCGCCTGTGGTCTTACTTAGTGAGAATGTAGTAGTATCCTAGTATATTGTAAGCAAGGTGTCTAAGTTCCAGAGGCTTAGATAAATAATGTATAGGAAGTCAGAGTGCCTCTGAAGGATGTATCATCTTCATCACGTTTGTATTAGCTTAGTGCTTGTACTAAAACGATGTATGGTTTGTATGACAGCTTGTGAATATATGGCTTGTATGCTTTTATCACCATGTTGTCAAGATGATTACTTCCTTTGCTCTGTAATCCTTCCAGTACTTCAATACCTTGATTAGACTCTTCAATCAACTCTGTTTGACTTTGGTTTTTCCACCTCAGGATGTCTCAAGGAACACGTGGCCAGATTGGTCGTAACCAAGGTCGTGGGAACGACCAAGAGGAAGGCAACCCTCCACCCCCACCCACGATGGCCCAAGTTCTGATGGAGGTCGAGAGGAACCGCCGTGACTCTCACCACCTGTTGGAAGTCATCGCACGCAACACCACTCAGCAGCGCAATGAACTGGTGTCCCTGAACGACTTCATCCGGCTTCATCCCCCAGTTTTCAGTTACTCCACCAAACCCCTTGACGCCGATGACTGGCTTCGCAGCATCGAGAGGAAGCTCCAAGCCGGCCATGTTGCAGATGGCGACAAGGTCAATTACGCCACCTATCACCTTGAAGGTGCCGCAAGCTCTTGGTGGGAGAATTTTCTGAATATGCGCCCAGTTGGACCACCTGCATCTTGGGAGGAGTTCTGTACGTCCTTCCGCGAGCACCACATCCCCAAGGGTCTCATGGACCGCAAACGTGAGGAGTTCTGTAACCTCAATCAAGGTAGAAGAACAGTTGACGAGTTCAGTCGTGAGTTCAACCGACTTGCTCGTTATGCAACTGAGGAAGTCTCCACCGACTCCAAGAAACAAGAGAGGTTCCGTCGTGGCCTCAACAGTGGACTCCGTCGTGAGCTCAACCTTCATGACTTTGCCACCTTCCAGGTCCTTGTCAACAAGGCCATCAAGGCAGAGGACATGAACACCCCCAATGATTTCCGCAAACATCCTAGAGATGACGGATCATCCAGCTCTGGTTCCCAGAAACGCAAGATCTGGATCCCAAATAGAATGTTCCGCCAGAACAACCCCCCGAGGCCATCCTATGTGGCGCCTCGTCCACCCACCCAGTTCCACCCAGCTCCACCAAACCACCCAGCTCCACGCACTGTTTTCGGAGCTTGCTACAAGTGTGGTCAGGCAGGCCACTACTCTCGCGAGTGCCCGCAGAACCAGGTCCAGAACCAGAATGCTCCACCACGTGCCGGAGGCAACAACAACAACAATGGTCGTGGCAAGCCACCCCAGAAGATCTTCACCGCCAAACCCGCTCCTCCCGCCACTCGTGGACGTCTGAACCAGATTGCCGCCGAAGAGACTGACGACACCACTGACGTCATTCTTGGTACGCTCCCAGTCAATTTTGTTCCTACTTCCGTTCTTTTCGACCCAGGAGCATCTCATTCATTCATGTCGGAAAGTTATGCACTTCGTCATGAGTTACCCTTTGTTGAATTGTCCACCCCAATGGTTATTCAGACTCCAGGGTCAAGATGGCAAACTAGTAGAGTGAGCCATGGTAATCAAATAGCAATTGAGGGTTTAGTATTCCTTGCTTCACTCATAGCCCTCAAGTCTTCAGATATTGATGTCATCCTTGGCATGGATTGGCTATCAAGACAGAATGCCTATCTGGATTGCAAAGGCAAATCCGTGAAACTTACCCACCCTTCAGGAAAAACCATCAACTATACCTCACCCAGAACAAGAACCCAAGTGCATTCCTTGAATGTACTTCCCCTTCCCGAACTTGAAGATATTCCGGTGGTTCGTGACTTCCCGGATGTCTTTCCTGAAGAGCTGCCGGGCATGCCACCCGACAGATGTGTAGAGTTTATAGTGGATCTTGTTCCAGGAACCGCACCAATTTCCAAACGCCCATATAAAATGGCCCCACATGAGTTAGCTGAGCTAAAAACCCAACTTGATGCTTCGTTGGCAAAAGGCTTCATCCGCCCTAGCTCATCGCCATGGGGTTGCCCCGTTCTGTTCGTGAAGAAGAAAGATGGAACAGAAAGGATGTGCGTAGACTATCGCCCGCTAAATTTAGCGACGATAAAGAACAAATACCCGCTGCCCAGGATCAATGATCTTTATGATCAACTTGCAGGATCCGCCGTCTTCTCAAAGATGGACTTGAGATTAGGTTATCATCAAATCCGAATCCGAAACGAGGACATCCCCAAAACGGCTTTTACTACTCGTTATGGTCTTTACGAGTACACCGTCATGTCCTTTGGTTTAACCAATGCCCCCGCCACTTTCTCACGCTTGATGAATTCGATCTTCATGGAGTACCTAGATAAATTTGTTGTAGTTTATCTTGATGATATTCTCATCTACTCGAAGAACGAAAAAGATCATGCCGAACACTTAAGGCTGGTATTGATGAAACTTAGAGAGCATCGCCTGTACGCTAAATTCTCCAAGTGTGAATTCTGGCTACCAGAAGTGACCTACTTAGGCCACGTGATTTCTGCAAAAGGCATTGCTGTGAATCCCGAGAGAGTTCAGGCCGTCCTTGACTGGACTCCACCTGAATCGGTTAAGCAAGTTAGAAGTTTTCTTGGCCTGGCCAGCTATTGCCGTCGCTTCGTCGAGAACTTTTCTAAAGTTGCAAAGCCTCTAACTGAACTCCTCAAGAAAGATAAGAAATTCTTATGGACTCCCAAGTGCGAGGAAAGCTTCCAGGAGCTAAAAAGAAGATTAACTTCTGCACCCGTGCTTGCACCTCCAGACACCAAAAGAGATTTCGAGATCTATTGTGATGCATCACGGCAAGGGTTAGGATGCATACTTCTGCAAGATCGACATGTGGTAGCTTATGCTTCACGCCAGTTGCGGCCACATGAAGAGAATTATCCTACCCATGACCTTGAACTCGCTGCCGTAGTTCATGCTCTAACAACTAGGCGACATTACCTCCTTGGTAATCGTTGTGAGATTTATTCCGACCACCAAAGCCTCAAATATATTTTCACCCAGCCAGATCTTAATCTCAGGCAAAGACGCTGGATTGAGTTGATAAAAGATTACGACGTAGCAATTTCTTACACCCCAGGCAAGGCCAATGTCATGGCTGATGCACTAAGTCGTAAGTCGTACTGTAACAACCTCATGTTACAGCAGTATCAACCACTTCTTCATGAGGACTTTCGCAAGCTCAACCTTGAAATTGTTCCTCATGGCTATCTTTCAACCTTGGTGGCGAAACCAACTCTTGAGGATCAAATCATAGTTGCCCAAAGGCGTGCACGAGGTGTTCGCCGGATCAAGGAGAACATTGCTAGCGGAGTTGCTAAATGTTTCTCCACAGATAACAAGGGAACGGTATTCTTTGAAAATCGTTTGGTAGTACCTAAGAATAAGGAACTAAGGCAACTCATCCTCAAAGAAGCCCATGACACACCCCTCTCAATTCATCCCGGTAGCACAAAAATGTACCGAGATCTACGCCAGAGATTTTGGTGGACTAGGATGAAGAGAGACATTGCTCAATTTGTTGCCGAATGTGATGTTTGTCGTCGCATTAAGGCAGAACATCAAAGACCTGCTGGTACACTTCAACCTTTGTCTATTCCCGAGTGGAAATGGGACAAAGTCGGTATGGACTTCATCACAGGCTTTCCAAGAACCCAGAAAGGAAACAATGCCATCTTCGTTGTCATAGATAGGCTTTCCAAAGTTGCTCACTTCCTTCCGGTTCGCGAGTCTATAACTGCTAGTCAGTTAGCGGACTTGTACATCTCCAGAATTGTATCCCTTCACGGTGTTCCTTTGGAGATCAATTCTGATCGCGGTAGCCTTTTCACCTCTAGATTTTGGGGGAGCTTCCAGTGTGCTTTGGGAACTCATCTCTCCTTTAGTACGGCTTTCCATCCTCAGTCTAGCGGTCAAGTCGAAAGGGTTAACCAAATTCTTGAAGACATGCTCAGAGCTTGTGTTATCTCATTCGGAAAGAATTGGGAGAATTCTCTTCCATATGCCGAATTTGCTTATAACAATAGTTTTCAATCTAGTCTGAACATGGCTCCTTTTGAACTCCTTTATGGCCGACGATGTCGAACACCACTAAACTGGTCTGAAACCGGTGAAAGACAATTCTTTGGACCGGATATGATCAAGGAAGCAGAAGAGCAAGTTCGCATTGTTCGTGATCAATTGAAAGCAGCCCAGTCTCGTCAGAAAAGCTACTATGATCGTCATCATAGGCAAGAGAGCTATAATCTGGATGAGAAGGCTTACCTTCGGGTTACTCCTCTGAAGGGAACCCAACGTTTCGGTATCAAAGGCAAGTTGGCCCCACGTTACATCGGACCTTTCCGCGTTATTGCTAAACGTGGAGAAGTTGCCTACCAACTTGAACTACCTCCGCACCTCTCCCGAGTACATGATGTATTCCATGTGTCCCAACTCAGGCGTTGCTTCAAGGACCCCATCCGCGAAGTCAACCATGACACGCTTGATCTCCAAGATGACCTTTCTTATCGAGAATACCCCGTTCGTATTCTTGATTCAGCAGAGCGTGTTACTCGTCGTCAGAAGATTAGGTTTCTGAAAGTGCAATGGTCACACCACTCTGAAAGAGAAGCTACGTGGGAGAGAGAAGACCGTCTCCGTGCTGAGTACCCCACTTTCCTCCCGCAGACTTCTGAATCTCGGGACGAGATTCTTTTGAGTGGGGGCGAGTTGTCAGATCCCTCTGTTAGGTATGTGCTAGGGTTAGCTAGTACCTTTGCATCATGTCAAAATTTCAAAAGAAATCTTGGAAATCAAATTCAAAATCAAAATGGGAGAAGGAACACCCCCCAGATGAATTAATTCAAAAGGCCAGATAAAAATAATTTCCAAAAATTCATGTTAGAGTTTTGAAAAGTCTTATAAATGAGTGTGATCACATATCAAGTGATGTGGGACCCACCCCATGCTCATAGATTTTTCAAATATTCAAACAGTACCTTGGAAATAAAGAAATCCCCCTATTTGAATTAAAATTCAAATCATTTGAATTTTAAAAATGTTGAAAGTTTATGAGTGGCTAGTCTATATTATTGTGAGGCCACATAAAAGTTTTTAGCATTTAATAAAATGTTTAGCTATTTATTTTAGCTAAACAGAACAAATTACAGAAAAACAGAAAGGAAAGATTAAATAGAAATCAGGAAGGCTTACCTCTCGCACTAGGCGAGGCCCAACTCCCCTGGACGGCCCAGCCCACCTGGACCCGCGCCTGTCGTCTTCCTCCCCACGCCCCGAAGCTGCTCGGTGGAATGCATGCAGCACTCCACCGACGCTGCCGACGAGCCCTGGCCACCTCCTGCTTCCCCCTCGCCATCTTCTCACGCCTGGAGACGCCGCTCTTCCGTCCGCATCCATTCCCCCCCTCCAGAGCTTCCTCCTCCTCCTCCCGTGTTCGATTTCGTCACCACCCGAGAGCGCCGCCGTTCACCGTCGCAAGAACTCGTGGCCATCGACGTCAAGGAGTCCAGCCAAGGTGTCCATCGCCTCCGCCGTCCTCGACTACGTCACCGTGCAGAAGGAATCGACCCGAGGAACTCCAGAGCCGCCGTCCCCTTCGTCGTCTTCAACTCCGGCCGCCGTGAAGAAAGTCATCGATTCCACCGCAGCCGCAGCTCCTCCGGCTTCCTCGAGTCCGTCTCTGCAACCAGGGTGAGCAGGCGCGCTTTTCCCCTCATCTTGCCGCTTGAATCCGTGCCGTTTGCATGATTCCGACGAGGTCCGAGACCAAGCACCGCCGCTCGTCGTCGAAGTCTTTCACCAGAGCCCCCGTTTGACCCCTGGATGGCTCCACTAGCTCCGCACACACCCCAGCTTCTTTCCCATGCTCTCTGTGTCCAAATCCGTGCACGAATTGAAGAACCCGACGAGTTCCGTGCAGGCTTCCGCCGCCGCTCGTCGCCGATGACCCTCCGGTGATCCCCGTGAACCCCCGATGCCACCAGACGACGCGGAAGACCTCCAGGAGCAGATCCATGCCCTCCAGACCCCTCCCCGTGCACTGGAACCAACTCCGGCGAGACTCCGGCAGGATTCCGGCGACTTCACGGCGAGCCACCATTAGCCCCCCCCCCCTAATGACCCTGTTAAGCTTAACCCAGTGGCTGACAGGTGGGGCCAGCCACTAATTAACCCCTCGGGTTAATTTTAATCAGGGGATTAACCCCCTCTGTGGATGACAGGTGGGACCCCTTGTCAGTTTGACTCGGGTCAAACCCCCTGGCGTCATGCTGATGTCACAGTGACGCAGTAAATGAATTTCCAGAAAAGAAAATGGTTTAATTAATTCCAGAAATTCCAGAAAATACCCCAAACTTTGGAAATTCATAGAAAATTCATATTAACTCCAAATTGGACAAATAATATATGAAAAATGATCAGGAGAAAATTATCTTTCCAAATATGCAACTTTCAACTCTGTTTGAGTTGAATTTAAAATGGGACCAGTAGCATATATCATTTGCTTTATTTGAATTTATTTCAAATTCAAACCAAGTGATTTTGCCACTTGGACCATGGATTTATGATGCAAATCAACCACACTTCAGAGGCATATCATACACATTTGAAGTTAATTCAAATTGATCAAACTATATCATGTATGACTTGGTTAATGTTGAATTCAAATGTGGAATTTGAATTTGCATTTTAAAAATGCAATATATTCCACTTAAATGGAATTGCCTCACACATCAAACTTGTACTTCAAGCTTAAACATTCTATCATGTGCTTGAGCAGTGCATTCATTTTGATTGCTATTTTGTACTTTGCTTGTCGAGTAGAGGTTGAACCGGAGCAAGAGGTCACCCCCTTCGCTGAAGATCCAGAAACCGAACCTCGTCAGCAAGGCAAGCAAAACCCCATTGATCATGTCGATAAAATCCCACTTCCCTCTCATGTCTCGCTTATGCATTGTATAGGATGATCACCATGTTACGATTCTACCGCATAGATGAACCCATTCCTTTGCATGACCTATCTTTTGTCACAGTAGTAAGAAAACCACAATCCTAGCAAATGTAGGAGTTGAATGATATCATGTGGCCCCTGCAAATGTTATCGCTTATTGCATGCTTAGTATGATACCATGTTGTTACTGTGATGTGAGTCGGGATGGTAGTGATCATGTGTTGATGGTAGAAAAGTGTTGGTGAATCGACCCTAATACAAGGTGAACGATGAGAGGCTGTGTAGGAGTACACGGTGGGTTGTCTCGTTGAACACCGCCCTAAGTCCGAGTTCTTGTGTGGTGATCCAAGATGAAGAGTACAACCACACATTGGGCTCACTGACCCCTCTCAACTTATTAACTCATCCATTTCGATGTCCAGATGTCGCAGTAGTTCGGAGTTCTGGTAGGCTTGTGGCCTGGATGCTAAGTGAGAGAACGGCTCATCCGAGACCGGCTTATGCACCACGCACACATCGCTTGGGTCCACTTCGGTAAACCGGCCGGGTTCACGATTGTGGTAGCCAACCCAAGTAGGCGGCTTTCTTGGACTAGATAGGCTATGAGGTAACAGTTGTGGTGAGCATCCTCGCTGGCACCCCTTGAATGGTGTCGAGATCAAAGGCGGTAAATGATGATCATGTGTGTGTAGCGGTACACCCTTGCAAGGTTAACAAAACTATTCGAATAGCCGCGTCCGCGGTTATGGACTACTTGGAAAGCTTAGCTTGATTATTAGATAACTTGAACCGGATACTTCTAAAACACACCAAGATAAGTGTGAGTGCTATGGCGTGCTTTCTCGTGGGGAAGTCGAGGAAGGCACCATACTGGTGTATTGGTTGGTGAAAGTAGTGGACTCGTGTACGCTTCTTACCTCAAAGTCTGGTACTCGTAGTTCAGGATTAGCCAAGTCAAAGCTGGCATTTCTGCAAGTGAACCCCACATTCCTTACCTTGATACATGTGCATGAGTAGTATAGCTCCGATGTAAGTCTTGCTGAGTACGCCTTTGTACTCACGTTTGCTTAATATATGTTTTAGATGACGCCACTGACCCCGAAGGTGGCTTCTTCATCGAGCTGGACGACTGAAGTTAAGCTAGTCTAGTCCCAGTCAGCAGACTGGTTCCCTCGTGGAGGGCTTTATGTTTGAATAAGGCTTCTTAAGCCAATTTGTTAAACTTGTCTGTACCCAGACATAATTTGCTTCCGCTTCGTGATGTAATGTTGGATCACATGTATGTGATCTCTGTGTGTACTCTATAAGAGTTATAAATAAAATGTACACTTTGTAGAGAATTGCAATGGTACCTGCTGTTCATACAAGGCATGTGTGCTGCGTGTATGTTTATAACATGCATGTCTTCGTATGGGTTTTCGAGACCTTAGTTGTGTTCTGGCTGGCGGTCTTTCATACACCAAGTGGCCCTTAGATGTGTGCAGCTTGGGGCATCGCGATGCGATTGCTCGAGACTCCGTCTCGTACACACTTTGTGGTATGATCGAGCCCGCCCTAGACCTCGACTAAGTGATCGGGCTGGAGTAAGTCTATGTAAGAGTTTTGAGATAGTCGATAGTATGGTTGAGGCGACTTGTCTTTGAATATGGGAGTTCACCACCCATATCAGTAGACTTGTGTGCGTACGATGAGGACCCATTTCAGTTGATCATCCGGCCTGGATGGGATGCCCCTCACGTACGATGCTTTCCGAGAATGTTCAGTGCTTGGCCTTGTCTGCTTAGACAAGTGGGTGCGGTTCTCGGCTCTCCATATGACTGTCTTAACTGTACTTGCATACGCTAACCCCGGGTCCCGACAGACATGGTATCAGAGCAGGACTGACTGTAGGACTAGTAGCCTTGGCCGAAGTTGAGTCTAGCTTGCTATAGTTATATAGTTACTCTGGGTATATAAGGGAACAACGTAAGGCTTCATTTTTCTCCTTACCCCCTTCGTTCTGAGTTCTGAGTCACCCTCATCTTACTATACGGGAAGATAGGACTAGGCTCTCCTCTCTCTGATTAGCATATCTCGTTGATTGCTTCCTTATAGCCGTAGGAAAGTTGTGTCCAGGTTTTCCTAGCATTTTTGTAATGCTGATTTCTTACATCGTATTATGTAAGTGCTGTTTTGCATGATTGAAAGAAATTTTCATTTCTTACAATTACAGCCGTTATGCTGTCCGAGTCATTCCAGGTTTATCTCATAATCTGATGCATTTGAAACTCTTGCTTTCTGTTTCAGATGGCAAATCTTCCCCCTCGGCAGATTGTTCGTTTGACCAGGTGCCTCGGTGTGCGTGGCCACCCCGCCACGTTGATCGAGATGATGTCCTACGTGGGATATCGATGGTACCCTGAGTACACCATCGAGGAGCAGTTCCATGACTTCAACCAGACGCAGTTCCACTGCATTGTCCAGATCTACCCACACCACGTTGGAGTCACCCAGCCTATCCACTTTGGACATGGCATCGGCGTTACCGAGAACATGGCTGTGCAGGATGCTGCATACTCATGTATCACACTGCTGAGAGAGGAGCACACTTTGCTGAGAGAGACTTCTTTCCGCTATATCCCAGCTGCACTTCCAGGAGAAGAGGGATATTATACCGGACTCTACTCTGATCACTCCGCAGAGGATCCAGCACTCCAGGTGACTGCTAGGTTTGCTAGTGACAGAGATCGTGATGCACGCGCTCTCCGTTTTGAGCTCCACGCTACTCGTGTTCGTCTGTATCGAGCACTGACGCTCTTGGCACCCTTCGTGAGCGTGGGATCAGTGGAGTACGATGCGATCTATCCAGTGAGGACCCAGATGCCTTCTCGAGTTGCTTGGCCCGAGATTGGAGGAGTTTTTCCACCCCGTGGTCCTTTGCTTCCACCCTACACTGGACCTAGGCCCCATCCTTGCCCAAATGGATATCAGGGTCCACAAGCCTCCGTGTTTTCCGATGGTCATCTCCAGCTACCGGGATACGCGGGTAACTTTTATGAGGATTACTATGGAGATGGAGATGAGTGAGACCGCCTGTGGTCTTACTTAGTGAGAATGTAGTAGTATCCTAGTATATTGTAAGCAAGGTGTCTAAGTTCCAGAGGCTTAGATAAATAATGTATAGGAAGTCAGAGTGCCTCTGAAGGATGTATCATCTTCATCACGTTTGTATTAGCTTAGTGCTTGTACTAAAACGATGTATGGTTTGTATGACAGCTTGTGAATATATGGCTTGTATGCTTTTATCACCATGTTGTCAAGATGATTACTTCCTTTGCTCTGTAATCCTTCCAGTACTTCAATACCTTGATTAGACTCTTCAATCAACTCTGTTTGACTTTGGTTTTTCCACCTCAGGATGTCTCAAGGAACACGTGGCCAGATTGGTCGTAACCAAGGTCGTGGGAACGACCAAGAGGAAGGCAACCCTCCACCCCCACCCACGATGGCCCAAGTTCTGATGGAGGTCGAGAGGAACCGCCGTGACTCTCACCACCTGTTGGAAGTCATCGCACGCAACACCACTCAGCAGCGCAATGAACTGGTGTCCCTGAACGACTTCATCCGGCTTCATCCCCCAGTTTTCAGTTACTCCACCAAACCCCTTGACGCCGATGACTGGCTTCGCAGCATCGAGAGGAAGCTCCAAGCCGGCCATGTTGCAGATGGCGACAAGGTCAATTACGCCACCTATCACCTTGAAGGTGCCGCAAGCTCTTGGTGGGAGAATTTTCTGAATATGCGCCCAGTTGGACCACCTGCATCTTGGGAGGAGTTCTGTACGTCCTTCCGCGAGCACCACATCCCCAAGGGTCTCATGGACCGCAAACGTGAGGAGTTCTGTAACCTCAATCAAGGTAGAAGAACAGTTGACGAGTTCAGTCGTGAGTTCAACCGACTTGCTCGTTATGCAACTGAGGAAGTCTCCACCGACTCCAAGAAACAAGAGAGGTTCCGTCGTGGCCTCAACAGTGGACTCCGTCGTGAGCTCAACCTTCATGACTTTGCCACCTTCCAGGTCCTTGTCAACAAGGCCATCAAGGCAGAGGACATGAACACCCCCAATGATTTCCGCAAACATCCTAGAGATGACGGATCATCCAGCTCTGGTTCCCAGAAACGCAAGATCTGGATCCCAAATAGAATGTTCCGCCAGAACAACCCCCCGAGGCCATCCTATGTGGCGCCTCGTCCACCCACCCAGTTCCACCCAGCTCCACCAAACCACCCAGCTCCACGCACTGTTTTCGGAGCTTGCTACAAGTGTGGTCAGGCAGGCCACTACTCTCGCGAGTGCCCGCAGAACCAGGTCCAGAACCAGAATGCTCCACCACGTGCCGGAGGCAACAACAACAACAATGGTCGTGGCAAGCCACCCCAGAAGATCTTCACCGCCAAACCCGCTCCTCCCGCCACTCGTGGACGTCTGAACCAGATTGCCGCCGAAGAGACTGACGACACCACTGACGTCATTCTTGGTACGCTCCCAGTCAATTTTGTTCCTACTTCCGTTCTTTTCGACCCAGGAGCATCTCATTCATTCATGTCGGAAAGTTATGCACTTCGTCATGAGTTACCCTTTGTTGAATTGTCCACCCCAATGGTTATTCAGACTCCAGGGTCAAGATGGCAAACTAGTAGAGTGAGCCATGGTAATCAAATAGCAATTGAGGGTTTAGTATTCCTTGCTTCACTCATAGCCCTCAAGTCTTCAGATATTGATGTCATCCTTGGCATGGATTGGCTATCAAGACAGAATGCCTATCTGGATTGCAAAGGCAAATCCGTGAAACTTACCCACCCTTCAGGAAAAACCATCAACTATACCTCACCCAGAACAAGAACCCAAGTGCATTCCTTGAATGTACTTCCCCTTCCCGAACTTGAAGATATTCCGGTGGTTCGTGACTTCCCGGATGTCTTTCCTGAAGAGCTGCCGGGCATGCCACCCGACAGATGTGTAGAGTTTATAGTGGATCTTGTTCCAGGAACCGCACCAATTTCCAAACGCCCATATAAAATGGCCCCACATGAGTTAGCTGAGCTAAAAACCCAACTTGATGCTTCGTTGGCAAAAGGCTTCATCCGCCCTAGCTCATCGCCATGGGGTTGCCCCGTTCTGTTCGTGAAGAAGAAAGATGGAACAGAAAGGATGTGCGTAGACTATCGCCCGCTAAATTTAGCGACGATAAAGAACAAATACCCGCTGCCCAGGATCAATGATCTTTATGATCAACTTGCAGGATCCGCCGTCTTCTCAAAGATGGACTTGAGATTAGGTTATCATCAAATCCGAATCCGAAACGAGGACATCCCCAAAACGGCTTTTACTACTCGTTATGGTCTTTACGAGTACACCGTCATGTCCTTTGGTTTAACCAATGCCCCCGCCACTTTCTCACGCTTGATGAATTCGATCTTCATGGAGTACCTAGATAAATTTGTTGTAGTTTATCTTGATGATATTCTCATCTACTCGAAGAACGAAAAAGATCATGCCGAACACTTAAGGCTGGTATTGATGAAACTTAGAGAGCATCGCCTGTACGCTAAATTCTCCAAGTGTGAATTCTGGCTACCAGAAGTGACCTACTTAGGCCACGTGATTTCTGCAAAAGGCATTGCTGTGAATCCCGAGAGAGTTCAGGCCGTCCTTGACTGGACTCCACCTGAATCGGTTAAGCAAGTTAGAAGTTTTCTTGGCCTGGCCAGCTATTGCCGTCGCTTCGTCGAGAACTTTTCTAAAGTTGCAAAGCCTCTAACTGAACTCCTCAAGAAAGATAAGAAATTCTTATGGACTCCCAAGTGCGAGGAAAGCTTCCAGGAGCTAAAAAGAAGATTAACTTCTGCACCCGTGCTTGCACCTCCAGACACCAAAAGAGATTTCGAGATCTATTGTGATGCATCACGGCAAGGGTTAGGATGCATACTTCTGCAAGATCGACATGTGGTAGCTTATGCTTCACGCCAGTTGCGGCCACATGAAGAGAATTATCCTACCCATGACCTTGAACTCGCTGCCGTAGTTCATGCTCTAACAACTAGGCGACATTACCTCCTTGGTAATCGTTGTGAGATTTATTCCGACCACCAAAGCCTCAAATATATTTTCACCCAGCCAGATCTTAATCTCAGGCAAAGACGCTGGATTGAGTTGATAAAAGATTACGACGTAGCAATTTCTTACACCCCAGGCAAGGCCAATGTCATGGCTGATGCACTAAGTCGTAAGTCGTACTGTAACAACCTCATGTTACAGCAGTATCAACCACTTCTTCATGAGGACTTTCGCAAGCTCAACCTTGAAATTGTTCCTCATGGCTATCTTTCAACCTTGGTGGCGAAACCAACTCTTGAGATAACTTGAACCGGATACTTCTAAAACACACCAAGATAAGTGTGAGTGCTATGGCGTGCTTTCTCGTGGGGAAGTCGAGGAAGGCACCATAGTGGTGTATTGGTTGGTGAAAGTAGTGGACTCGTGTACGCTTCTTACCTCAAAGTCTGGTACTCGTAGTTCAGGATTAGCCAAGTCAAAGCTGGCATTTCTGCAAGTGAACCCCACATTCCTTACCTTGATACATGTGCATGAGTAGTATAGCTCCGATGTAAGTCTTGCTGAGTACGCCTTTGTACTCACGTTTGCTTAATATATGTTTTAGATGACGCCACTGACCCCGAAGGTGGCTTCTTCATCGAGCTGGACGACTGAAGTTAAGCTAGTCTAGTCCCAGTCAGCAGACTGGTTCCCTCGTGGAGGGCTTTATGTTTGAATAAGGCTTCTTAAGCCAATTTGTTAAACTTGTCTGTACCCAGACATAATTTGCTTCCGCTTCGTGATGTAATGTTGGATCACATGTATGTGATCTCTGTGTGTACTCTATAAGAGTTATAAATAAAATGTACACTTTGTAGAGAATTGCAATGGTACCTGCTGTTCATACAAGGCATGTGTGCTGCGTGTATGTTTATAACATGCATGTCTTCGTATGGGTTTTCGAGACCTTAGTTGTGTTCTGGCTGGCGGTCTTTCATACACCAAGTGGCCCTTAGATGTGTGCAGCTTGGGGCATCGCGATGCGATTGCTCGAGACTCCGTCTCGTACACACTTTGTGGTATGATCGAGCCCGCCCTAGACCTCGACTAAGTGATCGGGCTGGAGTAAGTCTATGTAAGAGTTTTGAGATAGTCGATAGTATGGTTGAGGCGACTTGTCTTTGAATATGGGAGTTCACCACCCATATCAGTAGACTTGTGTGCGTACGATGAGGACCCATTTCAGTTGATCATCCGGCCTGGATGGGATGCCCCTCACGTACGATGCTTTCCGAGAATGTTCAGTGCTTGGCCTTGTCTGCTTAGACAAGTGGGTGCGGTTCTCGGCTCTCCATATGACTATGTCTTAACTGTACTTGCATACGCTAACCCCAGGTCCCGACACCAGGCCTGATTGATCAACTGAGATGGGTCCTCATCGTCCGCTCACAAGTCTAAATGATTATGGGTGGTGAAATCCCATACTAATAGAAAAGTCGCCTGAACCATATTGTCGATTGAATTATAACACTTACATAAACAGAAACCCAGTGCGATCACCTAGTCGGGATCTCGGGTGGGCTCAATCGTACAACAAATTGTGCCACGTGAAAAAGTCACGAGTAATCGCATTGTGATGCCCCAAGATGCACACATATAAGGGCCACTTGGTGTATGAAAGACCGCCGACAAGAACACAACTAAGCTATCGAACCCCACACTAAGACATGCACGTTATAATCATACACGCAGCATACATGTCCAGTGTAAACAGCAGGTACACATTGCATGAACTCTACAAAGTTTACAACTTTATTGACTTATATATAGAGTACACGTAGAGATCACTAGACTGTGAACCAACATTACATCATTCAAGCGGAAGAAACTTAGGTCTGAGTACAGACAAGTTTAACAAATGTCTTAGAGAAGCCTTATTTGTAAACAAGCCCTCCACGAGGGACCAGACCTCTGCCCGGGACTACACTAGCTTGATCAGTCGTCAAGCTCCAGGAAGAAGCCACCATCGGGGTCAGTGGATTCATCTAAAAACACAGACCTCTGCCTGGGACTACACTAGCTTGATCAGTCATCGAGCTCGAGGAAGAAGCCACCATCGGGGTCAATGGATTCATCTACAAACATAAGCAAACATGAGTACAAAGTCGTATTCAGCAAGACATACGTAGGAACTATACTAATCATGCTCAAGTTTCAAGGCAAAGGGAGGTGGGGTTTCAATGCAGAAGTGCCAGCTTTGACTTGGCTAGTCCTGTACTACGAATACCAGAAAGAGGTAAGAAGCGTACTTGAGTCCATCTATCCAAGTCTCCCAATCAATACACCACTATGGATCCTTCCTCGACTTCCCACGAGAAAGAAAACAATAGCACTCACACTTATCTTGGAAAGTTTTAGAGTAACCGTTTAAGTTGTCTAATAATCAAGCACAGATAACCAAGTAGTCCATAACCGCGGACGCGACTATTCGAATAGTTTTGTTAACCCTGCAGGGGTGTATCGCTACACACACATGATCATCAGTTACCGCCAGGTCTCGTCACCATTCAAAGGGTGCCGGCGATGATGCTCACCACAACTGTTACCTCATAGCCGATCTAGTCCATGAAAGTCGCCTACCTGGGTTGGTTTCCACTATCGTGAACCCGGCCGGTTTACCGAAGTGGACCCAGACGATGTGTGCCGGGACCCAAGCCGGTCTCGATTGAGCCGTCCTCTCACTTAGCAGGTCGTGCCACAAGCCTAGCAGAACTCTAAACTACTGCGACATCTACACATCGACACAGGATAAGTTAATAGGTTGAGAGGGGTCAGTGAGCCCAATGTGTGGTTGTACTCTTTGTCTTGGTCACCACACAAGAACTCGGACTTAGGGCAGTGTTCAATGAGACAACACACTGTGTACTCCTACACAACCTCTCATCGTTCACCTTGTTTAGGTCAAGTTCACCAACACATTTCCACCATCACTCACATGATCACTACCATATCGACTATCATAACAGTATCAACATTGTATCACTCTAAGCTTGCAATAAGCAGTAACAGTCGCAGGGGCCACATGATATCAATCAACTCCTAAATCTGCTAGGATTGTGGTTTTGCTTACTACTGTGACAAGATGATAGGTCATGCAAAGGAATGGGTTCAACTATGCGGTAGAAACGTATCATGGTAATCATCCTAAACAATGCATAAGCGAGACTGAGAGGGAAGTGGTATTTTATCGACATGATCAATGGGGGTTTGCTTGCCTTGATGATGAGGGTCGTACGGGTATCTTCAATGAAGGGAGTGATCTCGGGTTCCAGCTCCACTTCTATCTGAGCAAACAATGCAAACAAAGTGATCAACATAAGGTACAATGCACAATCACATGATTAATGTCATAAGGTGATGGTCATGGTACTGATGTGTTGAGCATTCCATTTAAAAGAAGTGCATTGCAAAGGAATTTGCAAAACCACTCCAAATTTGAATTTAAAAAGGGTTCATATGCACATATGCTTCTGTCCCCCCCCCCATTTTAAAATAGGCAAACATGAAAAACATGCATATTCAGAATCCTTGAAATTTCTGATAATTTTTCATATATTATATGTCCAATTTTGAGTTAATGTGAATTAGTTATGAATTTCCAAATTTTAATGCATTTTCTCAAATTTCTGAATTGTTCTTTAAATGAAAATTTGAATTATTGCGCAAGCATGTGGTCATGCTGACGAGGGGGGGGGGGTCTGACGTGTGGGGCCAGCATGTCAGTGGCTTATTTTAATTCTCCGGTTAGTTCAAATTAACCAGTGGTTAATTAAGCCACTGGGACCAGTGTCAATGAGGGTTAGGGGGATTAACTTAAGTTAATCTCTGCCACGTTGGCACGCTAGCGCCTTGTCACCGGCGAAACTAATGCGCGGCGGCGCTCACGGGGAGGGTGCTCGTGGCCACCATTCAGTACGCCACTTGCACCAAAACGTTGCTCGTGGCTGATAACCCTCAACTATAGGGGATCGAGATAGTCTTCGCGGGCAAGATAACCCAATTTAATTATTTGACACTTGGGGACACAAAGAATACGTACAGGATTTGACAATTGAGTTGTCAATTCAACCGCACCTGAAATAAACACTTGCTTGCACAAAGGTATTAGTAGCAACTGTGATATGGTGGTGGTAGTGGTGATGATAATAGTGGTGATAGTGATAGTGGAACAACAAAGGTAAACAACTAGTAACCAGCAGAAGGAAAACACTTTAGGCTAGGGAGATGGATGGTTGGGCACTGCTTGGATGAGAACGAACATGTAACAGATTCTAACTTGGGCAAGGCTCACAGAAAACAAAGGATCATCTAGGCAAATATCAAACATCAGGCATGTATCCCAAGGTAGTTGTACGTGCTTGCAATAAGAACTTTGCACAATATCTTTTGTCCTACCCTCCCGCTACAAACGGGGCCAAAAGGAACTTAGGGAGATTAAGGTACTCCTGTCAAAGAGCACCGGAACAAAGCATTAACAATTAATGGATACACGGAATCCTCAAATTATAGTCCATCCCCTTTGGTGTCCCAAGCTGTCACCATTGGGATCGCCGGTTCCGGACTATAATAGGTGCATACAACTCATAGATAGGATCAAGAACACCACAAACTCAAGAAACAAAAGGGTGATTAGATCTGAAATCATGGCGCTCGGGCCCAAAGTGACAAGCATTAAGAGCAACAAGTTGTAACAGAGATGATAAACACCAAGTAGATGATAGGCAACATGATGGATACTAGTGTCTCGTAAACTGAATTCTCATTTTGATGGATGATCAAAGGATTTTGGACTTAACCAAAATATCGAGGAAACATGCATTTGCATGAAACTGAGTGGGAGCTGAATAGTTTCCTAAACTTGATATATGTAGACGACATATTTTGAGTGGGAGCTATGGGAGTATTATCTTAGACTTATATGTAAATGACATATTTGAGTAGGAGCCATGTGGTTAGTATCCTGAACTTAATATGTGTCTGGCATATCTAAGTGGGAGCCATGTGGATGTTATCCTTGTCTTATATGTGGCCGACATATTTGAGTGGGAGCAATATGAGTGTTATCCTATAACTTAATATGTGCATGACATATTTGAGTGGGAGCATGGTAACATTCTCATATATGGATAACATATTATGAATAGTGCAGTTGGTGTTAATGATTATTTGAATCTTTCATAAATGAAGATGAATAAGTATTAAGCATTGAAGATCTATTAAGATAGATATGTGTTTAATAACATTGAGTCGTAATACTTTCCTGGATAAGATTCTGAAGGAGTTCAGAATGGGACAAGTCAAGAAGTGGTCCTTACTTGTATATCCAAGAGAAGTGTTGATTTAATCTCAGTACAAGAACAAATGGTTAATGGTTAATGAAAGAAAAGGATGTGTTGGATCCTCTATGCCTTTGTCATAGGTTCTTTCATATAAAACCAGAGTTATGTACTCGACGTAATGTGACCCAAGTTCTTAGTAGTAAGAACATGTTGTGATATGATTTATGAGTAAATCATTGAACAAAGAGTTAAGTTTATCCTTTAGTGTCTGAAGAGAACTGAGGATACATCTCAAATTTGTAAAGGATAGTGGACTTGACCATAAATGTTATGCTGGTTCAAGTTTTGACGCTAACCTAGAAAATTGAGATATCATACTAATGAATGCCTAAGTTGAAAGAAACATGGTTAGACATCAAAGTTGCATACAATGCACTAAGGGTTGAATCTACATTGATGTGGCTGCTTTAGAAGTAGCAGGAGTTATATTATGGCTTAAGAAGTTCGACTTCTGATTGAGTGAGTTTCAAGTGTGCATGACTATGGGAAAGTCCGCGTGACCCACCGGATGTCATTGCTATGACACAGCAAACGAAGTCTCACTTCACCGCCAAATATATATACGTCATCATTATAGTGGATAATTAAGGAATGTCAAATTAGGTGACATTATGATTTGCAAAAGGACATACGGTTCTGAATGGTACCCAGACCGTTGATACAACCTCTTCCACGGGCAAGCATGATCAGTAAACCATATGGATGATATGGAGTTATGATCCAGAGAAAATGCAACTAAATTATTTGTACTCTAGTGCAAGTGGGAGACTGTTGGGAATGTGCCCTAGAGGCAAATAAAATATGTTTTATCGAGCATATTCCACTAGTTCATAATACGTTTGATACTATGCTATAACTGTATTAAGAGGAAACATTAATACAGGTGTGGTATACAAACAACCAGGTCCCTAGTTAACCCTAGTATACTAGTACATTGGGCGATTGATGACCAAGGTTTCCTGATCATGAGACAATGGCGTCTGTTGACAATGGAGTCGTATCATTGGATAATGATATGATGGACATACACCCACCAAAAGTGTTGCGATGTGATCAAGTCACATAGTTCGACATTGCGATAACTATAACGTATTGACCAGATCCTTAGACCGTAATGATCATACGTAATTGTCATCTATGAGGAGACTTTGATTTGTATCCCACCGCCTGACTTAAATATGCTGGCCATAACGGTGCACTTTGGGTATTCCGAATAGATATGTTAATGAGTATGCAAATAGATCAAAGAGGGATTTGTCCATCCGTGTGACGGATAGGTACTCTGGGCCCACTCGGCGATGTTGCATCATAAAGTTTGCAAACGTGTGACTAGGTCACGGAGTTGTAATATCACGGGAACGAGTAAACTTGTTTGTTCAGAACGAGGACGAAATAGGTATTTTGGATACCGATGATCAAACCTCGGACAAGCAAAGTACCATAGGACAAAGGGAACAGGCACACGGTTAGCGGATCCAACAGCGATTGAAGTTCATTCGATGGAAGCGCAGGGGCTATCAAGGATTGTAACCAGGTCCAATTGATTAGTCATTGATCAATGAGAAATTGTCTCGATCATGTCTGCTGTTTCCCGTACCGTAGGGTGTTACACTTAAGGGTACTCGACGCAATAAGGATTGATTCGGGATCACCGGAGAAATTGGAGAGAACACCGGAATTGTTCCGGTGATGGCCGGAATTGTTCCGATGAAGGCCGGCAGTTGTTCCGGGTATTTTGAAAGGTTCAAAATATATTTAATAATGTTTAATTAATGTTTTATTATTTAATTATCTGAATTAAATATTAAAATATAATTAAAAATGAATTAAAAGGCATATGGGCCTCATAGGGCCCATTAGGGGGAGAGGGAGTCCTCCCCCATGGGCCATGGCGCCATAAGGGGGCCCACCCCCTTTATTTGGTGCGCCACCCCCTTCCCTTGGGATTAGTCCCACCCCGGAAGTGGAGGGGGGGTGGCACCCCTCCTTGGCCTATATAAGGAGGGGTAGAGGTGCCCTTTTATTCATCATATTTTTGAGACAAGTTTCTCTCATCTCTCTCTCCCTCCTTTCTCCTTCCTCGAGTGGACTCCCCTTGTTTGGAGTCTACACTTGGTTGGGAATTTCTCCACTATACGCACGTCGTCGTGCTGCTGGAATCGGGATCCGAATCCATCTTCTTTCCGCTGCTCTACTGGTTCGGAGCCCGGAGGGACGTCGGGTATACTGTATGTGTATAATCCCGCGAGGCACTACACTTGTGGTGCTACTTCATCATCGTGGCAGTATCGCGAGGTCTTCATCGACAACGTTCCGACGGGGACGTAATCCCGTCATCGGTTGTCAGAACCCTCTATTAGGTATGTGCTAGGGTTAGCTAGTGCCTTTGCATCATGTCAAAATTTCAAAAAGAAATCTTGGAAATCAAATTCAAAATCAAAATGGGAGAAGGAACACCCCCCAGATGAATTATTTCAAAAGGCCAGATAAAAATCTTTTCCAAAAATTCATGTTAGAGTTTTGAAAAGTCTTATAAATGAGTGTGATCACATATCAAGTGATGTGGGACCCACCCCATGCTCATAGATTTTTCAAATATTCAAACAGTACCTTGCAATTAAAGAAATACCCCTTTTTTGATTTAAAATTCAAATCAATTGAATTTTAAAAATGTTGAAAGTTTATGAGTGGCTAGTTTATATTATTATGAGGCCACATAAAAGTTTTCAGCATTTAATAAAATGGTTTGGTATTTTTATCAGAGCCAAAACAAATATACAGAAAAACGGAAAGGAAAAATTAAACAGAAAAGGGAAAAGACTTACCCGGCGCCTAGGCGAAGTCGGCCCACCCAGCCCAGCCGGCCCACAGGGGCAGGGGTCTCTTCTTCCCCGCCCCGCGCCTCCAAGCTGCTCGGTGGAATGCCACCGAGCTAGCTGGGGACGACACGTCGTCGTCGACGAGCTTCCAGGCCGCCCCGTGCCTCTTCTCGCGTCCTGGAGACGTCCCGCAGCCGCCCCAGTCCATTCCTCCCCTCCAGCGCGACTCCTTCCTCCTCCTTCGCCGATTTCTTCCTCCAACCGAGAGCAGCCAACGACGTCGAGGAGCCGAACCAAGGTGTCTAAGCGCTTCGCCGTCGTCGTCTTCACCGACTTGCAGAAGGAATCGCGCCCGGAGCCCTCGAAGTCGCCGGATTCTTCCTCGAGCTCCCGCCGGCCGCCGTGAAAGACTTCGTCGATTCCGCCGCCGTTGAGCCACCCCAGCCCTCGCCACCACCTCTGCTGGATTCAGGGTGAGCTTGCGAGTGAAACCCCTCACCTTTCCCCCTCCTTTACTCGCTCTAGCCGGATCCGCCATGGATGCCGAAGCACATCGCCGCCATGGATGAGCCCGAGGTCGCCCCTGTGCCCCTTCGACTCAGCCAGCGCGCGCGTTTAGCTCCTGGGCATGCCAGCGTTCGAACGCAAGCGAGATCAGCCCGAGTCTTGCACTGTAACGTCGACTGTGACCTCGCCGTGGTTCTGCTTCCGCCGGAGTCGTCGCCGTCGTCGCTCTCGACCTCCCCGTGAACCACCGATGCCTCCAGAAGACGCGGACGACCTCCAGGAACAAGCCGGTGCCCTCCGTTTCCCCTCCCATGGACGGAATCGAGTTCCCGTGCAGCGCCGCCGCGGTCCAGTCGCCGGCGTCAAGCCGCCGGCGTGTCAGTGCTAAACCCCCGCGTTTAATCACCTATTTAATGACCCCTGGGTCACTGACCAGTGGGCCCAGTGGCTTAATTAAGCCACTGGATTAATTTAACCCACGGGTTAAGTTAACCCAGCCACTGATAGGTGGGACCCCCTTGTCAGCCCCCCCCCCCCCTGACGCCAGCTTGACGTCAGCCTGACGCAGTAAATCATTTAAATGAATTTCCAGAGATTATTTGAATTAAAAGAATTCCAGAAAATCCAGAAAATACCCCAAACTTTGGAAATTCATAGAAAATTCATATTAACTCCAAATTGGACAAATAATATATGAAAAATGATCATGAGAAAATTATCTTTCCAAATATGCAACTTTCAACTATGTTTGAGTTGAATTTAAAATGTGCTCAGTAGCATTTGCTATTTGATTTAAATGAAATTACATCAAATTCAATTCAAATATTTTTGCAACTTGAACCATGGCAACATGCTACATTTCACTTACACATCAGAGGCATATCATACACATTTGAAGATAATTCAAAATGATCAAACTATAGCACATATGACTTGGTTGATATTGAATTCAAATGTGGAATTTGAATTTGCATTTTAAATGCAATATATTCCACTTAAATGGAATTGCCTCACACATCAAAACTTATACTTCAAGCTTTAACATTCAATCATGTGCTTGAGCATTGCATTCATATTGATTGCTACTTCGTGCTTTGTTTGCCGAGTAGAGGTGGAACCGGAGCAAGAGGTCACCCCCTTCGCTGAAGATCCAGAACCCGAACCTCGTCAGCAAGGCAAGCAAACCCCCATTGATCATGTCGATAAAATCCCACTTCCCTCTCATGTCTCGCTTATGCATTGTTTAGGATGATCACCATGTTACGATTCTACCGCATAGATGAACCCATTCCTTTGCATGACCTATCATTTTGTCACAGTAGTAAGCAAACCACAATCCTAGCAACTGTAGGAGTTGATTGATATCATGTGGCCCCTGCAATGTTACTGCTTATTGCATGCTTAGTATGATACCATGTTGTTACTGTGATGTGAGTCGGGATGGGAATGATCATGTTGATGATGGTAGAAAAGTGTTGGTGAATCGACCCTAATACAAGGTGAACGATGAGAGGCTGTGTAGGAGTACACGGTGGGTTGTCTGGTTGAACACCGCCCTAGTACGAGTTCTTGTGTGGTGATCCAAGATGAAGAGTACAACCACACATTGGGCTCACTGACCCCTCTCAACCTATTAACTCATCCCTTTCGATGTCCAGATGTCGCAGTAGTTTGGAGTTCTGGTAGGCTTGTGGCCTGGATGCTAAGTGAGAGAACGGCTCACCCGAGACCGGCTTATGCACCACGCACACATCGCTTGGGTCCACTTCGGTAAACCGGCCGGGTTCACGATTGTGGTAACCAACCCAAGTAGGCGGCTTTCTTGGACTAGATAGGCTATGAGGTAACAGTTGTGGTGAGCATCCTCGCTGGCACCCCTTGAATGGTGTCGAGATCAAAGGCGGTAAATGATGGTCATGTGTGTGTAGCGGTACACCCTTGCAAGGTTAACAAAACTATTCGAATAGCCGCGTCCGCGGTTATGGACTACTTGGAAAGCTTAGCTTGATTATTAGATAACTTGAACCGGATACTTCTAAAACACACCAAGATAAGTGTGAGTGCTATGGCGTGCTTTCTCGTGGGGAAGTCGAGGAAGGCACCATAGTGGTGTATTTGGTTGGTGAAAGTAGTGGACTCGTGTACGATTCTTACCTCAAAGTCTGGTACTCGTAGTTCAGGACTAGCCAAGTCAATGCTGGCATTTCTGCAAGTGAACCCCACCTCCCTTTACCTTGATACATGTGCATGAGTAGTATAGCTCCTATGTAAGTCTTGCTGAGTACGCCTTTGTACTCACGTTTGCTTAATCTATGTTTTAGATGATGCCACTGACCCCGAAGGTGGCTTCTTCATCGAGCTGGACGACTAAAGTTAAGCTAGTCTAGTCCCAGTCAGCAGACTGGTTCCCTCGTGGAGGGCTTTGTGTTTAAATAAGGCTTCTTCAGCCATTTGTTAAACTTGTCTGTACTCAGACATAATTTGCTTCCGCTCTGTGTTGTAATGTTGGATCACATGTATGTGATCTCTGTGTGTACTCTATAAGAGTTATAAATAAAATGTACACTTTGTAGAGAATTGCAATGGTACCTGCTGTTCATACGAGGCATGTGTGCTGCGTGTATGTTTATAACATGCATGTCTTTGTATGGGTTTTCGAGAGCTTAGTTGTGTTCTGGCTGGCGATCTTTCATACACCAAGTGGCCCTTAGATGTGCGCAGCTTGGGGCATCGCGATGCGATTGCTCGAGACTCCGTCTCGTGCACACTTTGTGGTATGATCGAGCCCGCCCTAGACCCCGACTAAGTGATCGGGCTGGAGTAAGTCTATGTAAGAGTTTTGAGATAGTCGATAGTATGGTTGAGGCGACTTGTCTTTGAATATGGGAGTTCACCACCCATATCATTAGACTTGTGTGCGGACGATGAGGACCCATCTCAGTTGATCATCCGGCCTGGATGGGATGCCCCTCACGTACGATGCTTTCCGAGAATGTTCAGTGCTTGGCCTTGTCTGCTTAGACAAGTGGGTGCGGTTCTCGGCTCTCCATATGACTATGTCTTAACTGTACTTGCATACGCTAACCCCGGGTCCCGACATCGGTCTACAAGGATCGGGTGGCTACAGGAGTCATCGTGGATCTGCGCGGCATCGGGGATTGCCGGTATGACTACACCAACCACGTTCATACGGGAATATTTCCCGCTTAACGGACTACATACTGGTATGTGATCTATTTCAGTCCGTTACTTGCATCGTCATCGCATAGGTCTTGGGTATGGGTCTCGTAGGTTATGAAAAATTTGTGTTTTCTGCCCCGAACCCCAACAAATAGCAACAGTCAAAGGAATTTGAAGAAAAATAGGTTTCATACATTCACAAAATTTATTATAGTGCTCTTCTTCTTTGGTTTTGAGAGACTTACCTAGAAAGGGCATGGGCTTCTGTACCCATGGTTCTCTTTCCTTCCTGTGTCTTCTTGCGATGAAGTCTTCTCTAGTGTACTTCTTGCGTTTGTCGGGTGCTTGTTCTTCTCGCACCTCGGGAGGTTCATTCTTCTCCTTATCTTTTTCAAGCTCTGCACCATCTTCAGTCTCAACATCGGAGGTGGATATACTATTTGGATCAGCATAATGCTCATCTTCTACTATGGGCTAATTTGAATTGTCAGCTTCCTTGTGTTTCTTCTTCTTTTTCTTCTTCGGAAAGCTAACAAATTCTTCTTCCTACATTTGAGAATCTTGCTCGATCCTCTTTGGATGCCCCTCTGGATAGAGAGGGTCTTGGGTGTGTGTTCCTCCCCTAGTCTTTATACCATAAGCCTGTAATTTATCTTGTTTGGCATTGTTAGCAAGCAAATATTTTTGCACATCAGAAATTTGTTCAAGCTAAGTTTGAACCATATGGAAATTCTTAACAAGACATTTAACATCATTAACAGTTCTACCTAGAACATCAAGCAAGCTTTTGATAGCAAGAGTATTATCATGCAACTGACTTCGAATCCTCATATTAAAGTGATTTTGCTTCATAATAAAATTATCAAGCTCATATAAACATTGATTAGGAGGCTTACCTTTAGGGATGTCACTTTCATTGAAATCTAAAAGAGAGTGTACCTCTACCAAGGGAGGGTGAGTAGTAGGCTTACAGAACTTCTCAATAGGAGGTAGATTTTTCACGTCTTCAGCTTTAATACCTTTCTCCTTTATGGACTTCTTTGCTTCTTGCATATCTTCGGGGCTTAGAACAAGCATGCCCCTCTTCTTTGGTGGTGGAGGTGGTTCAGGGACGGACCAATCTTCGTGGTTCTTGGAAATCTTGCCCATTAGTTCTTCAACATCGTTCGGTGTTCTTTCCCTGAAAGCACAACCAACACAACTATCCAGATAGTATTTGGATTCATCGGTTAGACCAGCATAAAATATGTCAAGTAATTCATTTTTAGGGACTCCGTGTCCCGGTCTAGCCTTAATTAAACTGCAATACCTCCCCAAGCTTTAGGGAGGTGCTCATCCTGGAACTGTTTAAAGTTATAAATTCTTTGTAAAGCAGCATCTTGCATATGAGCAGGAAAGTACTTATCAACGAAAGATTGAGCTAAGTCCTGAGGACTCTTAATGGAACCATAGGGTAGTGCATCATACCATGCTTTAGCGTCTTCCTTCAAAGAGAAAGGAAAAAAGCTTAGTCACATAAAAGTTTTGTATCCTCTCATCAGTAGTAAACAAGCCACCTGACTCAGTGAGTTTGGTCAGGTGTGCTATAGGATCATCGTTTTCTCTGCCATAAAATGGGTCAGCTTCAGCTGTAGATATAAGTGAAAGATCAACAGGGAAAACATAATCAGGACCAGTGATGCATATAGGAGATGTAGCAAATTCAGGACGAGGAGTAATCTTGTTCTTCATAGAGTGCTTTTCAAGTAGCTTCTTAACAACACCAGGGTCAAAGTCGGCACACTCTGTAAGTTCCCTACATAAATCATCATCAATAATAACATAATCATCCTCAAGGAGTCTCTCCTTGAGTTTGTCCAAGTCTAGGTAACCAAAGGCTTTGCAACTGGGAAAATAGATAGCAGGAGTCTTAGTCTCGGACTGTGTTGCAACCTTAGCAATTTGAGATTCAAGATAGCGACCAAGAAACCCAATTTCATCAAGGGTAGTGGAAGCATCATCAAAAGTGTCAGACTCAGTAGAAGTAGCATGTGGTTGTGGTGGTGAAGCAAACATACTTATAACTGAAGGTGAATCAAGCGTAGCACCAGTGCTCAGAATGGTACCTTTTCATGTAGTGGATGGTAAGATCGGAACCTTGGGGTCTCCTTTCTTACCCATAGTGGATAAAGTGCAATAGGCATAATACTTCAAGTAGACTTGTAAATAAAGCTATGATCCCCGGCAACGGTGCTGGAAAACAATACTTGATGACCCTCAACTGTAGGGATCGAGATAGTCTTCGCGGGTAAGATAACCCAATTTATTGATACGACACAAGGGGAGCAAATGAATATTTATAAGATTTGACGGTTGAGTTGAAAATTCAACCTCACCTGAAATATACTTTCTTGCAACAAAATATTAATAGCAACGGTGATATGAAAGTGATAGTGGCAACGGCGAAAGTAAAACAGCGAAAGTAAAGAACTAGTAACCAGCAGGTTTAAAACACTGTAGGCTAGGGAGATGGATGGTTGGGCGTTGCTTGGATGAGAATGAACATGTAATAGATTCTAACACGGCGCAAGGCACACAGAAAAGCAAGGATCATCTAGGAAAATATCAAACATTAGGCATGTATCCCGTAGGTAGTTGTGCGTGCTTGCAAGAAGAACTTGCACAACATCTTTTGTCCTACCATCCCGCTATGAACGGGGCCAAAAGGAACTTATGGATATTAAGGTGCTCCTGTCAAAGAGCACCGCAACAAAGCATTAATACTCAATGGATACATGAAATCCTCAAATCATAGTCCATCTGTTGGATATATGCTCTAGAGGAAAATAATATATGATTATTCCAATATATCTAAGCAAGTTCATAACCAGTTTCATACCGTGCTAGAACTGCATCAGTGAAACAATGATGCAGGTGTGGTATAGAAACCCCAGAGTTCCTAGTTAGCCTCTACATCGATAACTAGTTCATGGTCAACATGATGGTCGTGGTTTCGCGATCATGGACAATTAAGTCTCTTGACTATGAGGTCACCTCATGGGTTAAGTGACGTGATGAACATTACCCAAAGTAAGCATTACAGCATGATCAAATCTTATGAAGGTTCAGTGTTGTAATTACAGAACGTGGTAGACCGTTCCTTTGACCGTGAGTACGTGCATAATCACTATCTTCCCGGATGCTTTGACTTACATCCCACCACCTGACTGAAATATGCGGGTCATAACGGTTGTATCTTAGGTATTCCGTGGAGATACGTTGAGGAGTATTGTTTACAAGAGCGGGATTTGTCAATCCATGTAATGGATAGATACTCGGGGCCCACTCGGTGAGATTCCATCCATAAAGCTGCGCAGCGTGTGACTAGGTCACGGGGATGAATATCACGGAAACGAGTGAATGAGGATTAGTTCGGAACGAGGTTGAACCAGACATAGGATGTCATTGATCGAATCTCGGAACAATCCAGTATCGCTGACAAAGGGAATGCTATACGGCGTAAGGTCCAATCGGTGTTGATATCCGGAATGCACAGGGGTCATTATGGGCATCCAGGTCCCGCTGATGATCATTGATTGTAGCCTCTGCTCGGTCATGACTGGAGTGTTCTTGGACCGTAGGGTAACACACTTAAGGGCTCGATGAAATCGGAGACCTTTTCGGAACCATCGGAGCAACCAGAGAATAAAGGAAACAATATCGGAGAAGTACCGTGTTCAACCGAAACAAGTTCGGAGTGAACCGGAAGGGTTTCCGGATGTAACATCCCAAATTTATTTATTTATTTTGGATGAGTTACTAGAGAGCATATGCATATCATTTTTTTTGTGCATTTTGGATCTTATTTGAGAGTTTATTTGAATTTATTGAATAAAGTTTTTCATTAGTATTTTATTTTGTATAAATAACTTATTGAAAATATTATTTATGTTTTTCTAAGATTTTAGAAATTTATTTTGTATTTTTTTTACTTATATTTTTTTTATAAAACTCTTTGAAGTTTAAATAAAAGTACGTATACATTTATATAAACGTACTTACGTTTTACGTATTTTTATTATTTTAAAAAAATAGATGTTATTTTTTTTGGGGCTATTTTATTATATTAAAAATACCCCTATACTTTTAAAAAAAAAAGAAATTCGCTAAAAAAAATTGACGCGGCCAGCCGGCCCAGCCAGCGACCAGGCCGAGCGGCCCAACCAGTGAGGCCAGCCAGCCGCCAGGCGGGCGAGCAGCAGCCCAGCGCTGCAGGCAGCGGCCGAAGTGGCCACGAGCCACGCACGTGCGTGCGCTAGAGCTTCGTGTTGCTCTAGAACACGAACTCAGAAGGAAACGTGGCTATGGCATCGGGCATTCGTACGCACTACGGACTCCGTTTTAGTTGCCCGTTTGCCACGTTTTCTTGTCCCATAAATACCCCACGTCCCTCTCCATCGAATCCCTACAAAAATTTCGCCCAAACAGCCCCAAATTGAGCTAATTCGAGGTAGATCTAGGTCCAACGGAGCTCTATTGTTGGACGATTTTCATCACCGGCGAGCCTCCCCTTGACCCCAAATTCTGCAGACCGACTCTTCTCTTCGTTGTGCTTCTAATTGACATCTTTTTCCCTCTTCTTTTCTTGCGCAAGATTGATCCCCAAATTGTACGCGTACCGCGGGAGTTCATCGGAGCGCGCTCGGTTCACCGCGTTGCCATGCCCGTACGGACGACGTTGGAGATCATCACCACCACCATTGTGATCTTCTAATTAAGCCCTACACCCTAGACGTCCTCGTTGACGCTGAAGATCGCCGGAGTTGTCGTCTTCGTCGCGTCTAATCTACACGTCGCGGTTAGTAAAAGCGCCGTAATTTTTTATCCGTTGCTCCGTTTTAGATGAAACAAGCGGCCAAATCGTTGTTTTGAAACCTTCTAATTATTGTGTACTGTAGATCCAAGTTTTGAGAAAAAAAAATTCCGTCCGATCAAAAAAAATTCCTAGATCCTATGCAAAACTGTTCTTGTAATATCTTTTTACTCGTAGATCCGTTTTGCGTGATTCCAAAGCCCACGGTTTTATTTCGAAGCCCTCTTTTCAGTTCAACCATAAAGTTTGTTTTGTTATTTTCGAAAATATTCAGATCTGATCAAATTCTATTTTCAACTTTAGTTGATCGTAACTTTTGTTTTACAACTCGGATTTGATTAATTCTTTTTGCAAACTAAAACCCTAGATAAATCCTATATTTTAGACACTTTGCAACCCACTTTTAAAATCAATCTTGATCTGTTTTGCAAAATCTTTTATTCGGATTTTATTTTGGAGTTCTTGAACATTGTTTTGCTTTTGGTTGTGTATTGATTGTGTGTATCTTTGTTTGCTCACGATAGATTGTCCGGAGTGCGAAGCAGAGTACCACCAATCTTTAGAGTTCTGCAATCAACAGCAAGGCAAGTCATATCTTTGACCATACTCCCTATTACCTATGTTTTCAATGCATTAGTTCTTCTTCTTTAGATTGCATGATAGGTTATGCTATACTATTACACCCAGTAGTTCATTGAGGTAGGTCTGATCCTTACATCATTGTCACCATCGTATATTAAGATATTGCTATGCTAAGTAGACGTGGATTGGGAAGTGAATCATTATGAGGTATGAGTGATAATGTAGTAATTAGGACCAAGATAAAGTTAATGAACTACCTGGGTGGGATGGTTGCGAGCATCCTGGGGTGGCCAGTGATGACTGCGGAAAGCCACCCAGGCTCAAAGGGACTGTTTGTATTGACATACCTAGAAGCTTACGTGTGCAGCCACAAGCTACTATGGGCTCTGGCTTGGTTGATCAGTTGTAGGGACTCTTACTAGGTAGCGCTACGAAAGTAGATGTGAGTAGGTGGGATGGGTGCTACCGGAGTAAGGGAAACTCTTCTGAAAGACCATGTCTCGATCTTCCAGTTGTCATACACCATGCAGTGTGACAAACTACAAAGGAGGCGATCGAGTCTTGTGGGGAAAAGTGCACAAACCTCTGCAGAGTGTAAAACTAATCGATTAGCCGTGTCCCCGGTTATGGACAATTTGAGCAACTAGTTGTGGAAATATTGATTTGTCTCATCATCTTTAATTAATTTATTGGGTTAATCACTTTGGGATAGATTGAGTGGGGTTTCCCATCTCAATCGTATGCTATTGTAGAACTTAGCTATTATTACTCTATAGGGAAAATTAGCTTTTTGCAAAAATAAATGTAGAAGCTACACCAGCCAAATTGCATGTATTACAGGGCTTTTACTTCCTTCTGTGATATGGCTTGCCGTACGATCAAAGTACTGACCCCTTTTGGGGCTGTAACTTATTCATGTTGCAGATTGTTCTGACGAGGAGTAAGGTGCGAATAGGTCGCTGTCTTATACTCAACTTTTGCCATGGAGTCGGATGGACTCGCTACTACTACTATTATAGCTTCCGCAAGTATTTTATTAGATGGCCTTAAGCCATGTTATTATTGTAATATTTACTTCATTCGATGTAATAAAGACATGTGTTTACTTCTGTTAGTTCATCGAGTACTGTGTGTGCTAGCAAACTGATCCAGGGACTAGCACGTTAAGCACAGAGACTTGGTCCCTTCGGATCTGGTCGCTACAAGATGGTATCAGAGCACATGTTGACTGTAGGACGTGACCTTAGGAATGGAAAAGCCATAGGATGAAAACTTTATTTTAAAAACTCTCTACAGTTCTAATGATTCTCATACTCTTTCCTATTCACTTCTAATCTCTTCTCTCCTTACAAATATAGATGCCGATCACCAAGTTCGCTCGGCCTGATGAGACCACACCTTTTGGACAAAGCCTGATGGAGATCGTGAAGTTTTTGGAGATCGCCTTGCCTAGTTTTACCGGGACACTCATGACTACAGGACCAGGAGCAAAGAGCTGGAAGGTCCAAGTTCACATTCCAGGACGCACCTTTGGAAGGAAAATCAAGCCAATTAACTTCTCGGTGAAAGCACCAAACTGGAGCGTGGGAAGAAGTCGTGCCGCATTGATGACCTTAGGACGCATTCGACAAGAGTACCACGCAGATCTTCAAGGAACCCGCTTCGAGATGTATGGACGCCGAGATCATACTGGAGAATTAGTACGTACTATTGAGGATACATCAATGGCATCCCACATTCAAGACTTGGGGGAATATGTTCAACGTGTGGAGGAAGAAATGCTTCATTTCATGGACGTTATTGAGGGTTTGGAGGAGGAAGCTAAGAGAGTTCGTGAAGTGTATGAGGAGCAAATCGACACACTACAAGAAAGGAATGAAGAGTTGAAGCTCATGCTGGAGGAAGCAGAAGAACAACTTGACCAAGGAGAAAACATTCAGGAGGATCACTCCGATGGATGCCTCGTCAGCCAAGATGAGGATTACCAGCCAGAGGAAGAGGAAAACGGAAATGATGTCTTGATGATCGATTCTTCTTCCGACTCAAACTAGTCATAGACCACCATTATAGATTTTTTTTCTCTTTTAGTTAAACGTTTAGAGTTTCAATCTGAGAGTTTTCTTAGAGTTACCATGTCGACTCTTGTGACATGGCCTATCTTAGTTAATTGTGTGAATCTTGATTTGAATGAGTGATTGGTTGAAATTTCTTGCTATCATGTTGCATATGGGTAGTGCTATCCCCCTTAGGCCTATTTTCTCTCTATAACCTCATCTATTCTAACCCGACAGATGCCACCAAGACGTGCCCCTTCTGCTAGTGGATCAGGGAATGGAATTCCACCCGGCTTAGATCAGTTGCTTCAGACCCAGAATCAGATGATGCAGCTTTTGATGCAGAACATGAACAACAACAACAACAACAATGCCCCACCACCACCACCGCCTTTGGGAGACAGCCTCACCCGTTTCCTAAGGTTGAACCCACCTTTGTTCTCTAGCAGCCCGGAGCCGATTGTTGCAGATGACTGGCTCCGCAATATGGGAAGGAAGCTAGCAACCGCTGGATGCACTGATGAGGAGAAAGTGAGATTTGCCTCGCACCAGCTAGATGGACCTGCATCCGCATGGTGGGATAATTACACCACCACATACCCCATGGCGAATGTGACTTGGGACCAGTTCCAGCAGGCATTCCGCACTGCTCATGTTTCAGCTGGTGCTATGAGTCTCAAGAAGAGGGAGTTTCGCAACTTACGCCAGGGAGGTCGTTCAGTGGCAGAGTATGTGGAGGAATTCAACAAGCTGTCCCGTTATGCTCCAGGAGATGTGGCCACAGATGCTGCCAAGCAGGAGAAATTTCTGGAGGGACTAAATGATGAGCTTGGAGTTCAGTTGACGGTGGCCACCTTTGCTAACTACCAGGAGATGGTGGATAAGGCTATCATTCTTGAAGGCAAGCATCAGATAATGGAGAGTCGCAAGAGGAAGTACGGACAGGGCAAGTATCAATCTGGCACTCAACAGAAGCCCCGTTCCGCACCATTCTCAGGATATGGTGGAACAGGACCCAATAAATTTGGAGGGCACAACCATCATAATCATGGAGGTCATTCTCAGCATGGAGGCAATGGACACAACCATGGAAACCAGAGGAATGGCAATGGAGGAAATGGAAATCAGCAACGGTCCAACCCATCTACGCCCATGAAGAAGGACCTAAGTCACATCACCTGTTTCAAATGCAACAACAAAGGGCATTACTCCAATGAATGTCCTGAGCTGAAGAATGGCAATGGGAGTTCTGGAAATAAGAAGCCTAACCCTTTTGCTAAGGGACAAGTGAACCATGTCAACGTGGAGGAAGCCTATGAACAACCCGATGCAGTGTTTGGTAAGTTTTTGCTAAACTCTCGACCAGTACTAGTTCTTTTTGACACCAGTGCATCACATTCATTCATATCAAGGGTAGTTGTGGATAAGTATGGATTTTCTACCAAGACCCTTAGTGTACCAATTTTAGTAAGTTCCCCGGGAGCCGAGATGATGGCAGGTTTAGGTTGTCCCCAGTTGAGCCTCGCCATTGGCAATCATGATTTCCCCACAGACCTGATAATTTTGAAGTCCCAAGGTTTGGATGTAATCCTAGGTATGGATTGGATGTCGAAGTATAAAGGCAACATTGACTGTGAGGGAAGATCAATCTCTCTCACCACACCCGAGGGGAAGAAGATCAAGTATGTGACCAAGCACAAGTTTAGAAGGACCCAGGTATATTATCTTAAGGGGGTTAGCCTGGAGGAAGTGTCGATAGTCAAGGAGTACCCTGACGTATTCCCGGAGGAGTTGCCCGGAATGCCACCGGACCGGGATATTGAGTTTTTGATCGAGTTATTGCCAGGCACCGGACCTATATCCAAAAGGCCGTATAGAATGCCCGCAAATGACTTAGAGGAAATTAAGAAGCAAATTAAAGAGTTATTGGAAAAAGGGTATATTCGCCCGAGTTCATCACCTTGGGGAGCCCCAGTGCTTTTAGTGGAGAAGAAGGATGGACCTCTAAGGATGGTCGTGGATTATCGCTCGTTGAACGAGGTGACTATCAAGAACAAGTATCCACTACCGATGATCAATGATTTGTTTGACTAGTTGGAGGGAGCTAGTGTGTTTTCCAAGATCGATCTCCGATCGGGATATCACCAGTTGAAGATCCGTGAGAAGGATATACCCAAGACCGCTTTCACCACGAGATATGGACTCTATGAGTACACAGTCATGTCTTTCGGTCTAACCAATGCCCCTGCATACTTTATGAACATGATGAACAAGGTCTTCATGGAGTTTTTGGACAAATTTGTTGTGGTGTTCATTGATGATATTTTGATTTATTCCAAGAATGAAGAGGAGCATGAAGAACACCTACGCTTAGTCTTGGAGAAACTTAGGGAACATCAACTTTATGCCAAGTTTAGTAAGTGTGAGTTTTGGTTGAAGGAAGTGGGATTTCTTGGACATGTTGTGTCAGGTGAAGGAATCGCAGTAGACCCATCCAAGGTTGAAGCAGTCACAGAATGGCAGGCGCCCACATCCATTGGTGAAATCCGTAGTTTTCTTGGACTTGCGGGTTATTACAGGAGATTCATCGAGAGTTTCTCCAAGATTGCCAAACCTATGACGGAATTGTTGAAGAAGGACACCAAGTTCGTCTGGACGGAGGAATGTGAAGCCAGTTTCAAGGAATTGAAGAAGCGTTTGGTTACAACCCCAGTGCTGATTTTGCCCGATGTGCGCAAGGATTTTCAAGTGTATTGTGATGCCTCGCGGCAAGGACTCGGAGGCGTTCTCATGCAAGATGGAAAGGTTGTATGTTACACCTCGCGTCAGCTTCGACCTCATGAGTTGAACTATGCCACCCATGATTTGGAGTTAGCAGCCATAGTACACGCACTCAAGACTTGGAGGCATTTTCTTATTGGGAACAAGTGTGACGTATACACGGATCATAAGAGTTTAAAGTATATTTTCACGCAAAAGGAGTTGAACCTCAGGCAGAGGAGGTGGTTGGAGCTTATCAAGGATTATGATATGAGATTGCATTACCACCCAGGAAAGGACAATGTAGTGGCAGATGCCCTGAGTCGGAAAAGTTATGTCAATACCCTTATAGAAGGAGGTTTACCTCAGGAGTTGTGTGACGATCTCAGAGATCTTCGCATGGAGATTGTTCCACGAGGATATGTCGCCACACTAGAAATTCAGTCCACGTTATTGGGAAAGATCCGAGAAGCTCAGAAGTTGGACAAGGGTATTGCAGAGATCAAGGAGAAAATGGAGAAAGGAAAAGCAGAAGGATTTCATGAAGATGAGTACGGAACATTATGGTTTGAGAAGCGTATTTACGTGCCCAATGACCCGGAGATCAGGAAGTTGATTCTCCAAGAAGCTCATGATTCGCCTTACTCAATACACCCGGGAAACACCAAGATGTATTTGGACTTGAAGGAAAGTTTTTGGTGGACAGGGTTGAAAAAGGATATCGCTGAGTATGTGGCCATATGTGATGTATGTCAGAGAGTGAAGGCGGAGCATCAGAAACCGGCCGGATTACTTCAACCTTTGCCGATACCTGATTGGAAATGGGACAAACTTGGAATGGATTTTATCACAGGATTACCCAGGACACGATCAGGCTATGACTCTATTTGGGTAGTGGTTGACCGTTTGACCAAAGTGGCTCACTTCATCCCAGTGAAAACCACATATACTAGTGCTAAGTTGGCTAAGATATACATGACCAGGATCGTATGTCTGCATGGAGTTCCGAAGAAGATTGTATCAGATAGAGGCACGCAGTTTACCTCAAAGTTTTGGCGTCAGTTACATGAAACCTTGGGAACTAGGCTCGAGTTTAGCACAGCTTTTCATCCCCAGACAGATGGTCAGACTGAGAGAGTGAATCAAATTCTGGAGGACATGTTGAGAGCTTGTGCATTGGATTATGGATCCAGTTGGGATGATAATTTGCCTTATGCGGAGTTCTCGTACAACAACAGTTATCAAGCCAGTTTAAAAATGGCCGCGTTTGAAGCTTTGTATGGAAGAAGGTGTAGAACACCGTTAATGTGGGATGAAGTTGGAGACCGCAAGCTATTCGGACCAGATTTGATCAAGGATTCAGAAGAGAAGGTCAAGTTAATCCGTGATAGGCTGAAGATAGCTCAGTCTAGACAGAAAATTTATGCCGATGCTAAACGAAAGGAAGTAACGTATGAAGTGGGAGATAGAGCATACCTTCGAGTGTCTCCGCTTCGTGGCATTAAGAGATTTGGAGTTAAAGGAAAGTTAGCACCACGATTTGTGGGGCCATATAAAGTCTTGGAACGCAAAGGAGAGGTTGCTTACAAGTTAGAATTGCCCGAAGGTTTGTCTGGAGTTCACGATGTGTTTCATGTGTCCCAGTTGAAGAAGTGTTATGCAGAGATGACAAATATTCCGCTGAGAGACACCGTGCCATTGGAGGCAATTCAGCTGGAGGGTGATTTAACATATGAGGAGAAGCCTGTGAAAATTCTCGATACGGCAGACAGTCACTCGTACCAAGGTTATTAAATTTTGCAAAGTTCAGTCGAGTCACCACACCGAGGAAGAAGCTACTTGGGAGCGAGAAGAGGATCTCAAGCGTGATCACCCACACCTTTTTGCTGACCAACCCGAATCTCGAGGGCGAGATTCACCTTAAGGGGGGTAGGTTTTGTAACATCCCAAATTTATTTATTTATTTTGGATGAGTTACTAGAGAGCATATGCATATCATTTTTTTTGTGTGCATTTTGGATCTTATTTGAGAGTTTATTTGAATTTATTGAATAAAGTTTTTCTTTAGTATTTTATTTTGTATAAATAACTTATTGAAAATATTATTTATGTTTTTCTAAGATTTTAGAAATTTATTTTGTATTTTTTTGACTTATATTTTTTTTTATAAAACTCTTTGAAGTTTAAAGAAAAGTACGTATACATTTATATAAACATACTTACGTTTTACGTATTTTTATTATTTTAAAAAAATAGATGTTATTTTTTTTGGGGCTATTTTATTATATTAAAAATACCCCTATACTTTAAAAAAAAAGAAATTCGCCAAAAAAATTTGACGCGGCCAGGCCGAGCGGCCCAACCAGCGAGGCCAGCCAGCCGCCAGGCAGGCGAGCAGCAGCCCAGCGCTGCAGGCAGCGGCCGAAGTGGCCACGAGCCACGCACGTGCGTGCGCTAGAGCTTCGTGTTGCTCTAGAACACGAACTCAGAAGGAAACGCGGCTATGGCATCGGGCATCCGTACGCACTACGGACTCCGTTTTAGTTGCCCGTTTGCCACGTTTTCTTGTCCCATAAATACCCCACGTCCCTCTCCATCGAATCCCTACAAAAATTTCGCCCAAACAGCCCCAAATCGAGCTAATTTCGAGGTAGATCTAGGTCCAACGGAGCTCTATTGTTGGACGATTTTCATCACCGGTGAGCCTCCCCTTGACCCCAAATTCTGCAGACCGACTCTTCTCTTCGTTGTGCTTCTAATTGACATCTTTTTCCCTCTTCTTTTCTTGCGCAAGATTGATCCCCAAATTGTACGCGTACCGCGGGAGTTCATCGGAGCGCGCTCGGTTCACCGCGTTACCACGCCTGTACGGACGACGTTGGAGATCATCACCACCACCGTTGTGATCTTATAATTAAGCCCTACACCCTAGACGTCCTCGTTGACGCTGAAGATCGCCGGAGTTGTCGTCTTCGTCGCGTCTAATCTACACGTCGCGGTTAGTAAAAGCGCCGTAATTTTTTATCCGTTGCTCCGTTTTAGATGAAACAAGCGGCCAAATCGTTGTTTTGAAACCCTCTAATTATTGTGTACTGTAGATCCAAGTTTTGAGAAAAAAAAATTCCGTTCGATCAAAAAAATTTCCTAGATCCTATGCAAAACTGTTCTTGTAATATCTTTTTACTCGTAGATCCGTTTTGCGTGATTCCAAAGCCCACGGTTTTCTTTCGAAGCCCTCTTTTCAGTTAAACCTTAAAGTTTGTTTTGTTATTTTCGAAAATATTCAGATCTGATCAAATTCTATTTTCAACTTGAGTTGATCGTAACTTTTGTTTTACAACTCGGATTTGATTAATTATTTTTGCAAACTAAAACCCTAGCTAAATCCTAAATTTTAGACACTTTGCAACCCACTTTTAAAATCAATCTTGATCTGTTTTGCAAAATCTTTTATTCGGATTTTATTTTGGAGTTCTTGAACATTGTTTTGCTTTTGGTTGTGTATTGATTGTGTGTATCTTTGTTTGCTCACGATAGATTGTCCGGAGTGCGAAGCAGAGTACCACCAATCTTTAGAGTTCTGCAATCAACAGCAAGGCAAGTCATATCTTTGACCATACTCCCTATTACCTATGTTTTCAATGCATTAGTTCTTCTTCTTTAGATTGCATGATAGGTTATGCTATACTATTACACCCAGTAGTTCATTGAGGTAGGTCTGATCCTTACATCATTGTCACCATCGTATATTAAGATATTGCTATGCTAAGTAGACGTGGATTGGGAAGTGAATCATTATGAGGTATGAGTGATAATGTAGTAATTAGGACCAAGATAAAGTTAATGAACTACCTGGGTGGGATGGTTGCGAGCATCCTGGGGTGGCCAGTGATGACTGCGGAAAGCCACCCAGGCTCAAAGGGACTGTTTGTATTGACATACCTAGAAGCTTACGTGTGCAGCCACAAGCTACTATGGGCTCTGGCTTGGTTGATCAGTTGTAGGGACTCTTACTAGGTAGCGCTACGAAAGTAGATGTGAGTAGGTGGGATGGGTGCTACCGGAGTAAGGGAAACTCTTCTGAAAGACCATGTCTCGATCTTCCAGTTGTCATACACCATGCAGTGTGACAAACTACAAAGGAGGCGATCGAGTCTTGTGGGGAAAAGTGCACAAACCTCTGCAGAGTGTAAAACTAATCGATTAGCCGTGTCCCCGGTTATGGACAATTTGAGCAACTAGTTGTGGAAATATTGATTTGTCTCATCATCTTTAATTAATTTATTGGGTTAATCACTTTGGGATAGATTGAGTGGGGTTTCCCATCTCAATCGTATGCTATTGTAGAACTTAGCTATTATTACTCTATAGGGAAAATTAGCTTTTTGCAAAAATAAATGTAGAAGCTACACCAGCCAAATTGCATGTATTACAGGGCTTTTACTTCCTTCTGTGATATGGCTTGCCGTACGATCAAAGTACTGACCCCTTTTGGGGCTGTAACTTATTCATGTTGCAGATTGTTCTGACGAGGAGTAAGGTGCGAATAGGTCGCTGTCTTATACTCAACTTTTGCCATGGAGTCGGATGGACTCGCTACTACTACTATTATAGCTTCCGCAAGTATTTTATTAGATGGCCTTAAGCCATGTTATTATTGTAATATTTACTTCATTCGATGTAATAAAGACATGTTTTACTTCTGTTATTTCATCGAGTACTGTGTGTGCTAGCAAACTGATCCAGGGACTAGCACGTTAAGCACAGAGACTTGGTTCCTTCGGATCTGGTCGCTACATCGGAGCACCTGGAGATGGAATAATATGTTTTAGTTATTAATTAATTGAATTAATAATTAAAATCATTTTATTTCTAATTAATATGTGCTATGGGCCTTAGTGGAGAAAAAGGCCCATTAGGGGAATAAAAGGGAAAAAGAAAAAAGAAAAAGGGGGAGGCGCCATGGGCCCTAGGGCCCATGAGGGGTGCGCCCCCTCTCCCCCCTTGGCCGGCCACCCCCTTAGCAAAGGGGACTTTAGTCCCACATTGCTAAGGGAGGAGGGTTGACTCCCTCCCCTCAGCCTATATATAGATGGGCAGGGTGCACATAATTAATACACAGAAATTCGTGAGAAAATAAATATAACTCCGAATTGAGATCGGTTTTCTCCGGTCTCCTCCCCTCCCTTGTCTCTTCCACGGTGGGCTCCCTATTGTGAGCCTGTAGTGGAATTGAGACTTCTCTGCTAGAATCGGAGGCCGTCGTGCTGCCGAAGCTCCGTCCGGAGGTCTACTTCCGCCACCTCCGCTGGATCGGAGAACGGAGGTCGTCATCGAGTCTCGTATGTGTGCGAGTACTACGAGGTGCTGCACGTGTGGCACTACACCCATCCGGGTGCTCAACACAGCCAGGGGGCTGTGAAACTTGATCGGCTACATCAACCACGTTTGCGGGAACGTTTCCCACGCAACGGACTACACCCCGAGGTATGTTATTTCCGCACTACTGTCCGTTACGGTAATACGGCTAGCTAGATCTTGGGTTATGGGAACGCTTGTTAGAAAAATTTGTGTTTTCTGCTGCGAACCCCAACAGTGGTATCATGAGCTAGGTCTATGCTTAGTATTACTGTACGGATAGAACACATCGGGGATGTGGGCGTTGATTGTATGATTGTTACCCTCCCACGTGTACTTGTTCACATCTGCAGCATTGTTTGATGAAGCGGCCCCCGACCGACTTTACACGTACTCTTACGCGAGACTGGTTCCACGCTTGACATGTTGCTTGTACCGTATAAAGTGGCTCGGGGGGTGTCTGTCTCTCTACTTTAGCGGATGTGGAATTTGCAACGGAGGGCCCCGTGCGGGGTGTAATAGAGACAATCGTATGGTTGACGTTGTGGTTGACTCGTAGGTTAAAACCTGTTTAACTATGAAAGCCCTAGCAGCCACGTAAAACTTGCAATATACAATTAGACCGTCTAAACCTTGTATTGCTAAGTGGGGGCTATCGTTTGTTTGTTTGTGATGTAGTGATAGCTTTGCTATGTGTTACTAGTAAGTAGTAATCGTCATCATAAAACAAACTAAAATGGAGACACTGTAGACTTAGTGTTGCCATAGCCCAGACATCTTAAAACTTGCTAGTATAGGATACACGACGGTAGCATGTGATAAGATGATCCCTTAACAAAGCCAAACACAAGTATTCTACCGAAGTGTGCACCGCCTGGAAGGTTCTCCCATATGGCTTGATGCTCCGTACATACCGGAGTTGTCCTACATATTAAATGGAGTTCGCATGAGGTTGGGTTCGGCAAGCCTGGCATATGCAGATATGGCCTTGCTGAGCAGCATATAACATGGAGGTTAATTTGGCGAGACTAGCATATGCAGATATGGCCTCGGAATACTAGAGATCGAAAGATCGAGCATGAGTCACAGTACATATAAGATAATGTGATCGCACAAGTTGTTGTCTACCTTTGAAACTGACCCGTCGGCCGTGTGATATTCGAGGTCGGGCAGTGAATCTGGATCATGTAATCACTAAAACTTCCTAGGGATGAAATGTTTTGGTGCGAGATCATTTATAATATGATTATATGGACTCATTGTTGTGAACTAGTCTTAATTGTGTTCCTTGCAATTATGTTTGTAGAAAATGGATAATACCCAGTACCTTGAAATGGTTTCCTTCTTACATGGTGAAAGACTTAAAGAAAATGGGTCAAACTTCGTTAGCTGGTACTTACTCCTTAGAGCCGTGCTCAAGAGAATCAACCTTTCATTCTTAACTAAAAGGCACGTGGGAAACCCTCCAGAAAATGACATGGATGCACAAGCGGCGATTGATTATCAATATCGTCGAAGGACATATGCCATAGCTAAGGGTATCATAGAAACCAGCATTCCACAACCTTTGCGTGATGGGTATGTTGATTTGGATACATATGATATGATCGATGAGCTGAAGTCATCAAACTTGCATCAGTTTAGAGTTGCCAGATTTGAGTTAGAAAGTGAGTTTCTCTCTACAAAGATGGAAGAAGGCTCTTTCCTGAAGGCACACTTGGCCAAGATGCATGAGATACATCTGAGCCTCGTAGATGATTTTGACTATGATACCACACATGAGTCTGTGATATACACGGTGTTGCACTCGCTTCCACCGAGCTATACAGACCATGTCCATGGCTATGTCGGCAGAGGTGAAAGCCTCGAGTTCTCTGACTTCATGGATAGACTTCAGTACCTGGAGGTCGAACCCATTGAAGGAGAAGTTGTCGATGGAGAAGGTATATACTTGATATACTTTATAAATGTTTACTCCCTTATACAACAGTTGCAGTAAATGATTATCTGATACTTATTCTGTTTTATGAAAACAGGACCTGCCGTTGCATGGACGGGAAGAGGTGAAATCGAGGATTGATGGATATCAAGTCAGTTGATGGCCAGCATGGATTCCACCAAGACATCTATCATAGGAGATACTTAGAGTATTAGATAAATCTTATGTAATCATTATAGTATGAACACTTAGTTGTGTGTCATGCATCTCGCGAGACAAAGTTATTCATGTAATGAGACAAGTAAGTTGTTCCATCTTTATGAATAAAAGTGTGCTTATACTTTGATTACGTCTTGATTTATGATATGATAGAAAGCATTTATAATGCTACTATTATTGTCAAGAAATATTCAATGTTTAATGATAAAGTTGTCTTGATTATAACAAGTCAAAGATTTGATTGCATGAAATGACTTCATAACTGATGAATTCATTAAATGTATGATCTATTAACTTGTGAGTTCATTATCGAATGAAAATCATAACTTGATTGCATGAGATGGATTAGATACACGATCTATGAACCTCTGCAATAAATATAACCATGACAAGGTTCTAGCAAGTAGAACTTGTGCCAATCATTATACATAAATGATGTAGAATGGGCATGTGAGTTATCATTAAAGACTTCATATGATTAATTGAAAGTTGTATTCAATTGAGATCATAAAACTGAGATTCAGGAATCACAGTGAGAAGTGAGAATACAAGGATACATATCACTAAGCTACGATCCGAAGTGATAAGTATTGATATTGACATAATGGGAGACTTGTGGAAGTTGTACCACAAATTACGATGGAAGTTGAAAGTGCTAGACTACTTAAACCATTCTTAGTCATACTAAACCGTAGTATGGTCTAAACGTTCTTTCCCCTAGCACTATAGTTATTGTCGAATAAGTTGTTTAATTCATTAAGTTAAAACACCCACTTCATGAATAGGAAACCATCCTGAATCTAACGAGACATGATAGCTCCATAACTGATGGTGTTATAAGGTTTCTTAAAAGAAAGAATTTCTTTGTAATAAAACTACGAGCAATTGAAATTACATATTCTCCCCGAATAGCAAAATTTGTGTTGCTTAATTGGTAATGCGAGAAGAAGTCTCTCGACACAGATCCAATGGGAGATAATGGAAACTTTGACTGGGGTATTGGACCTTGCCTTCAGAATATCAGAGTATTGCAACGGAAGCATGTTCCGCTGTAATGACGCTATATAAGGAAGGATATGCCAAAGATGATTGATCTTGGTATATGAGTTGAAGCCATTGTTGAATTTAGAAGGTTGTCATGAATACGTTCTGTACAGAACAATAATCATGAGTCTTCTAAATAAAACAATAAGGGAATAATATTGCTTGAAGACACAAAGGAATGATGGTAGCCTAGAACACGAGGAGAAATGAAATAATATTGAGTTACATTAAGGATGGCTCACGTCCTGTGAAATAAATCGGTTATTTCATATTCTCGACAAACTGGAGAGTTATTGAGAATAATGTAATGGGCATAAGGCATTATTTGGTTATGACCAAAGTTCAATGGTGATTGACTACGGAAAACGTAGAATGCTTTAATCAATAAAATATTTCATTTACACTACGATGGACCATAGCCTGAAATTGCATCTCAATCAAATTTGGATTTGAAAGAGAATTGCAATAGGCATGACAAAGGTTACTTCGTTAAAAGGATGGACTATAGTACCTCAAGACAGGAACCCTCAACCTTGATTTGATCAAGTGATTTTGTGATGACCAAAATATTGAGTGGGCCTGCAGTTTCATGAAACTGAGTGGGAGCTTTGAAGACTTCCCGGAAACTTGGAATGCAGAGGGAATTTTCTGAGTGGGAGCTTTGGAAGCATTGTCATTATGTGAGACATAGTGAACAATAAAATAACTTGATGAAAGCTGAACCACAAATATATGAGTATAAGATGGATATATTTGAGTGGGAGCATGATCATTGTCTCAAACACATATGCATTGATATGTGAGAAGAATGATCTCATATGTATATATATGGATATGCATTGATTGTGTACATAGAGAATCGTCTTATATACATATGTGCATTATGATATATATAGAGCATAAGGCAAATAAAATACAAGATTGCAAGAATCTTCTTTTATATGAAATACCAACACATTACACGTTGAAATCTATATGAGTAGATTAAGATACGGATAATGAAACGAAGTGCAGGTTGGAATAATCTTCTAGACAAGAAACAGGTTCTTGTGGCTAGAAATTATATAATGGATGAAATCCAAATATCACAAGCAATGTCTTGATGGAAGAATAGAGATGCACCATGCACTGGACATGTGATCTTATATGTTCTTGACATATGATTCTACCATATAACATGCATTGTGAATCCAACAACAGAATGACTCAAAAGTTCTTGGAAGAAGAACAGATTCCGATGTGCTTTAGGAGTAAAACACAGAATCTGAATAAAGTCCATGATTTCAGTATAGAGAGGCATACTGAGGACTATTCTCTAAAATATAGAAAGGATAATAGACTTGAATGTAATGCAAGATTACAATTGCAAGCCATATTATGGGTCTATATGGAATTAGAGACATCACCAAAGACATGAAAGAAACGTGAGCAAAATTCACGGTACTACAAACATAATACTACTTAAGAAAGTAGACGTATGGATAAAAGTTTAGCGTTAGAAGTATTGGACTTCTGGCTGAGTGTATTTCCCAGTATATATGACTAAGGATGAGTCTTCTAAAGACTGAACCAAGAGATCATTGGAGGATACTGTAAAATAATAGTCTCACTCTCCCGCGAAACTTATATCCAACCATTATATGATAATGAGTGGTATGTCAAAAGAGATTTTGACCTATACCAGTTGCAAAGGAAACATACGAATCTGAATTGGTGCAGTTCGTTGACGAACCCTCTTCCATGAGCGTGCATGATCAATGAAACACTTATGTAATAAGATGATTATGATCGGAAAAATGCGGCTAGATTATTAGCACTCTAGTGCAAGTGGGAGACTGTTGGATATATGCTCTAGAGGCAAATAATATATGATTATTCCAATATATCTAAGCAAGTTCATAACCAGTTTCATACCGTGCTAGAACTGCATTAGTGAAACAATGATGCAGGTGTGGTATAGAAACCCCAGAGTTCCTAGTTAGCCTCTACATCGATAACTAGTTCATGGTCAACATGATGGTCGTGGTTTCGCGATCATGGACAATTAAGTCTCTTGACTATGAGGTCACCTCACGGGTTAAGTGACGTGATGAACATTACCCAAAGTAAGCATTACAGCATGATCAAATCTTATGAAGGTTCAGTGTTGTAATTACAGAACGTGGTAGACCGTTCCTTTGACCGTGAGTACGTGCATAATCACTATCTTCCCAGATGCTTTGACTTACATCCCACCACCTGACTGAAATATGCGGGTCATAACGGTTGTATCTTAGGTATTCCGTGGAGATACGTTGAGGAGTATTGTTTACAAGAGCTGGATTTGTCAATCCATGTAATGGATAGATACTCGGGGCCCACTCGGTGAGATTCCATCCATAAAGCTGCGCAGTGTGTGACTAGGTCACGGGGATGAATATCACGGAAACGAGTGAATGAGGATTAGTTCGGAACGAGGTTGAACCAGACATAGGATGTCATTGATCGAATCTCGGAACAATCCAGTATCGCTGACAAAGGGAATGCTATACGGCGTAAGGTCCAATCGGTGTTGATATCTGGAATGCACAGGGGTCATTATGGGCATCCAGGTCCCGCTGATGATCATTGACTGTAGCCTCTGCTCGGTCATGACTGGAGTGTTCTCGGTCCGTAGGGTAACACACTTAAGGGCTCGATGAAATCGGAGACCTTTTCGGAACCATCGGAGCAACCAGAGAATAAAGGAAACAATATCGGAGAAGTACCGTGTTGAACCGAAACAAGTTCGGAGTGAACCGGAAGGGTTTCCGGAGCACCGGGAGATGGAATAATATGTTTTAGTTATTAATTAATTGAATTAATAATTAAAATCAATTTATTTCTAATTAATATGTGCTATGGGCCTTAGTGGAGAAAAAGGCCCATTAGGGGAATAAAAGGGAAAAAGAAAAAAGAAAAAGGGGGGAGGCGCCATGGGCCCTAGGGCCCATGAGGGGTGCGCCCCCTCTCCCCCCTTGGCCGGCCACCCCCTTAGCAAAGGGGACTTTAGTCCCACATTGCTAAGGGAGGAGGGTTGACTCCCTCCCCTCAGCCTATATATAGATGGGCAGGGTGCACATAATTAATACACATAAATTCGTGAGAAAATAAATATAACTCCGAATTGAGATCGGTTTTCTCCGGTCTCCTCCCCTCCCTTGTCTCTTCCACGGTGGGCTCCCTAGTGTGAGCCTGTAGTGGAATTGAGACTTCTCTTCTAGAATCGGAGGCCATCGTGCTGCCGAAGCTCCGTCCGGAGGTCTGCTTCCGCCACCTCCGCTGGATCGGAGAACGGAGGTCGTCATCGAGTCTCGTATGTGTGCGAGTACTACGAGGTGCTACACGTGTGGCACTACACCCATCCGGGTGCTCAACACAGCCAGGGGGCTGTGAAACTTGATCGGCTACATCAACCACGTTTGCGGGAACGTTTCCCACGCAACGGACTACACCCCGAGGTATGTTATTTCCGCACTACTGTCCGTTACGGTAATACGGCTAGCTAGATCTTGGGTTATGGGAACGCTTGTTAGAAAAATTTGTGTTTTCTGCTGCGAACTCAACCACCATCCCCTTTGGTGTCCCAAGCTGTCACCTTTGGGATCGCCGGTTCCGGGCCATAATAGGTGCATACAACTCATAGATAGGATCAAGAACATAAGTAAACTCATGAAAACACAAGTGGTTCAAATCTGAAAACATGGCACTCGGGCCCAAAGTGACAAGAATTAAGAGGAACAAGTTGTAGCAAAGATGATAAACACCAAAGTAGATGATAGGCAACATGCCCCCAACAATCTGACGAACTTTTACATGATCTAACTCATCCAATCCCTACCATCCCCTTTGCCTACAGCAGGGAATTACTCACACATGAGAGGAGAAGTCATGGAGGGAGGATGGAGTGGTTATGATCAGGGCCGGTCCTGTGTTTTGGAAGGCCCTAGGCGAACTCGACAACATGGGCCCCCTATCTCCTATACATATATAACTTCATTTGCCTAATATTAAGTGTAAACTTTTAATCACACATCATTATATTAGAATAAAAATACTAAAAATATAGCAAAATGAAACTAACATGACATGATTTTTTTTTCCTAACATGACATGATTACCTTAAACAAGAACCAAATTCAACTAATTCCATCGATAAAAATAATATTTCAGTGCTTCAATTTTTTTTGGGTGTTTCTTGATGCAAAAACATTAAGGGTACAATCAAGATCAATATTGTCAATATATCCTTCTTAATACAGCATATAGCGAATCCGTATCCATAGATTAAAAATTAGGATGGTTGAATACATATTGTGAACGATTGAGCTAGAAGAATCATGAATGAATAATCAAATACATACAAAAGAATAAAATAAACTATCAATTACTGATTACAATATCTAAAATTACGTGATGGATGGATGGATCAATATGGTTCAATGGATGGATGGATCACGTACAGTTGAGATCTACAGGATGCAACGACTACAACCTACAATCAGAAATTTAGAACCTGATCCAGGGGCAGGGGCGAAGCCGCGCAGGGGTGGTGGCCTCCGGCCTCGCCGAGCACCGAGGGACGGCTGACTGTCGATGCGGCGAGGCAGCGAGGCGCCGACCGGCCGAGCGTCCAGCGAAGAGACAAGGAATTAGGAACTCGAACAGTCGAACCAGCGAGAGCCCGTGCATTCTTTGTGTTCTCTATCTGATGGGCCCATTCTTGTTTTTGTTTTAGTTTTTTTTTACCAGGCTATGTGTATACATTACATCATGGGCCCCCCTTTGTCCTGGGCCCTGGGTCGTCGCCCCTCCGGCCATACACCAGGGCCGGCCCTGGTTATGATGATGATCTCCCCTCACCGGAGGCCAACACAGCCTCCAGATTAGCCCTCCCGAAGAAGAACAGAGGGTGGTGGCGCCTCCGCGGCGGAAACTGGGAAAACGACTTCTGTTCTGGGGTTTTCTCGCCACGGGAATAAATAGGGGCTTCGGTAGGGCACCAGAGGGGGGAGGACCCACCCAGGCGACCTCCCGGCATAGCCAGGGGTGGGGCCGCGCCAGCAGGGCACCTGGGGCCCCGTGGCTGCCCTCTGGCCCCACTTCTGACTCAGGGCCCCTCCGGGTGCGTGGATTTTATATGATTTTTCCTGGAATTTTCTGAGACACCTAAAAATCCATTTTCCTATACATAAGAAAATCATACATGCAGCTCTACTGAAAACAGCGTCAGTCCAGGTTAGTTACGTACAAATCATGCAAGAATGAGGGCAAAAAAATAGAAAAAGTGTTTGGAAAAGTAGATACATTTTAGACGTATCAGTTATATAATTGGTTTCCCTTTTATATTTTGTTCTTGAGTAATTCTTGCATGTTCTCCGTTACTTTTTATTGCTTTGGCCAAGTAGTAGATAGTAACTCCAAGAGGGAGCGTTCATGCATGATTGTGGGTTCATGCCCCCCGATGTCTAGCTTGAGTGACAGAAACATGAGACTAGGGGATGTGTTTTTGCCACCAGGGAGAAAACAGCGGTGCTTGTAACCGGGGTTGCAAGGATTGTTTGCCTTACCAAAGTTTGTTAATGAAGTTGTCTGTTGCTTTCAATTTATGATACATCCCAAACGTATTCATAATTTCTGCTTGCTCCATCCATGTTTTGTGTGATATTGCTATGATCTAGATACACTTTCATACACTTTTGATCATATTTGGACTAACTTATTAATTCAGTGCACCACAGTGTCAGTTCCTATTTTCTGCTGATTTTCTATTACAAGTTCCCCCATATTAAAAGTGCTCCAAAAATTCGAGAAAAATTAGATAAAAAACCAGCGCAACGAAACCTTCCGAAGTCCCGAAGGAGAGCCGGAGGGGACCCACCAGGGCGCCAGGCGGCCACCTGGCGTGGCCTAGGGCTTGGCCGCGCTAGGGGGGCGCCTGGACCCCTGGTGACCCCCTTGGTTGCCCCCCTTCGCCTATATATTTCCCGTGATGCGAAACCTCCGAAGACATAACCCTTTTTCGCAATCTCGCCTCTGTTCCGCCGCCGCCGCGCTTCCAAGATTGGGAGCGCCAGCAGACCTCTTCCCAGCACCCTGTCGGAGGGAGGATTGACCTCCGGGAGCTTCCCCTCCACCATGGACGCTCCTCGGATGATCCGTGAGTAGTTTCCCTTGGACCATGGGTCCGTGATCAGTATCTATGTGATGTTCTCCTCCCCTCTTTGTTCTTCCTGGTTTAGACCTCGTGAGATGCCCTACATGATCGAGGCACATATGTAATTTTTTGTTGTTGCAATGCTGAGTTTGCTGGGATCTGATGGATTATGAGACTATGTTCAGTTTGTGATTGAGTAATATATATGGTTCTTATCTTTTATATTTTTGTTCCTAAGTAATTCTTGCATGTTCTCAGTTGCTCTTTATTGCTTTGGCCAAGTAGTAGGTAGTGACTCCAAGAGGGAACATTATGCTCGATTGTGGGTTCATGCCCCCCGATGACACGCTTGAGTGACAGAAACATGAGTCTAGGGGATGTGCTGTTGCCACAAGGGGGGAAAACAACGGTGCTTGTAACCACGTTTGCAAGGATTGTTTACTTTACGCAAAGTGCTTTTTAAATGCAGTTGTCTGTTTCTTTGGGTTTACACTTTGGGCGGGGCTCGCAACTTAGTACCAGCGAGATGTTCTGGATATATATCTCAAGGTGGATGATTAATAGTAGATGCAGTTGGACTTCGGTCTACTTATTTTGGCGTACCGCCCCTGCTTTTGAGCCTCGTCCTTACTTTGTAGCATAGTTAGCATTGCGGTGCGTTTTCAATCCTCTCAATTGCCCAGCTGTAATTTGTTTTACCTCGCATAGCAGTTTTATCATATTTTAGGAGAGAGACATCACTAGTGAACATCACGGGACCCCGGTCCATATTCTCATCTCTATTTGCACGCTCTTTTATTTTCCTGCTTTTACTTTCTAACTGCTATCATTATCATTATTATCTGTTGCATTGATCCCTTGTGAACAGCAAGGCCAGACAGATTGACAACCTCCCTGTACTCGTTGGGAAGCAAAGTTATTTATGTTGTGTGCAGGTCCAGGTCTAGGAAGAAAATTTTGTCTAAAATGGTGCCATTGTTTCCTTGCCACCTACTTATCATTGCCGGAGTCCTACGGGAGACAAACCCTATCCTCTACATACGGGAAATTTGTCGCTACACTACATCTAACCTTCCACTTGGGGTAACCAACGAGGATAGAGTATCAAGTAAATTTCTGGTGTCGTTGCCGGGGACTACGAGTTCTAAGATAGGGGAGTTGCACACTATCTTTTACCTTTCCTTTTTAGTCTTGTTAGTTTACCTTTCAGTTTCTATCTTAGTGTCTTTTATCAAAAATCATAAAAAAAAACCTTGCTAGTAGTTGTCGTCATGTCTGGTCCTTTTTCCTTTGTTGAGAGAGAAGTTCTCACCTTTAAACAAAAAGGTGGTGAAAGTTTAAAAGATGCTTGGTATAGAATTAATGATTCTCAGAAAAGAGCCACCAAGAATAAATCCACTACTATCCTGCTTAGAAATTTTTAAGTTGGGATTAATCCTTGGAATAGGTTCATTCTAGATACTGCTATCAATGGGAATTTCTTAGAAGCCCCAATTTGGGAGTCTCTTAATGTTATTGAAAATCTTGTTGGAAATCTCCCTGTTGCTAGCATTCAAAAGGATATCACTCTAGTTCACATTATGAAAAAGCTCGAAAAGATAGAACTAGAAATACCAAGCATAAGTAGGATAAATGAGTTGGATCACAAGATTCAAGGGAATTTGAATAGAATCGATAGCTCCATGCTTAAAATTACTAAAACTTTTGAGACCATCAAATCCCATGATTTGGATCCTTCTAGGATAGATAAGCTCGAGGAAATCATTGACACCCTGGGATCAAACCAAAAAAGGTAGATACTCCGGCAAGGAAGGAACCTAGGTTCAATTATGTCTCTAAGGTTCCTCGACCCAAAAATAATCCACCCATTGCCAAGGGAGTGGAAACCGTGAAAACTTTGGAAGAAATACCCCCTCTTAGATAAATTTATAAATGAAACTCCCATTGATTTTCCGCCTTTTGGTTTTCTTCCTAGAAGTATCTTCATTGGGGCTTTATTTGAAAGGCCTCTTAAAACTAGTTGTACAATTGAAGAGCTTTTTGATGATCTTGATGATGGTTCGATTGATACAACTTGATTTTCCTTTTTTTCTTTTTTCCTAGCTTAAAGGCGTAAAAGAAAGCGCTTGTTGGGAGGCAACCCAAGATGTTTTTACTTCTGTTTTTAATGGTCTTGATGATTGTTACTACTGTAGCAACATCATTGTATCTTTATTTTTCAAGCTTTGTGCCAAGTTTAGCCTCTTATGATAAGGGAAGCAAAAGTTGTGATGTGCTGTCCAGAAAACAGATTTTGTCTGCTTGAAGGAAAAAATCAATACAAATCACCAGTTCTTATTTTTTAGCTGAATTTTTTACACATGATGCTATATACAATTGTAAAACTTTCGTATGTTCTGAGTTTTTTTATTTGAGTTGCAGAAGTACCCCATAAAAATTCTTTACTACCTGTTGTTCTGTTTTTCACAGATTCTGCCACGTTTCATCTCTCCTAACTTTTGCAAACCTTAAGCTTGTTTTTTCTTTGAAAAAAACTTTTTGGCAATCTTGAGAAACGGTATCTCTTCAAGAATATATTTATTTCCAGTGGGGAAAAATATTTTATTAAGGGTACTAACCTCTCTAATCAGCTTATGATGAGTTATGTATGAAGGGAGTTTTCAAGTGTGCGTGGGAAGATGATGAAAGAAGATCCGGGAGTGTCAAACACTCAAGCTTGGGGATGCCCCCATGCATCCCCAATAAATATTCAAGGAGACTCAAGCGTCTAAGCTTGGGGATGCCCTCGTGGATCCCCTTCTCCATCAACAATCATCAGTTCGTCCTTCATCTCATTATATTTTTATCACTTCATGCGTTATGTGCTATGCTTGGAGCGTCTCGCTCTTAGGTTTCCTTTTTAGTTTTCATTAAGCTTTGCTTTCTGTTCATAACAAGTTAGATCCCAACTTACTTTGTATGGGAGAGAAACATGCTCCACTCCAATCTAGAACACATCATAGGATTTTTCATGCTTATCTTTCTACTATTGTGTGTTCTTTATCTTTCGTAGCTACTACCATATTTAGTTTTAGTTTTAGTGTTTGTCTTTAGCAAGGGCCTTGGCTTTTGTTTAATTTGTTGTTGGAACTCTCTTTAGTTTTCATGTTTATCTTGTTAAGAGAGTTCTATGTTGCACTGAGTTGTGTCTTGTCTTCAAAGTAGGTAATTGAGGTTGCTATTCAATTGTTGTGAGTAATGTTTGAACTTTTGGTGTCAAGAGATCTAGCCTATTAGTGATAGATGTCGTATTTTGGGCAATCCGTATTTATTTTCAAAAACTACAAAAAAAAACTAGTTGAGAACTCTAGCTACTAGATGGATCACTAATCTTTGGAGGGATCGGATATTAGAGGTACACTCACGTACCATGAGTTGAGGATGCGCAAGGTTAACCAAACCCCCATACACTCCTCGTCAGGGTACTTGTCTCTTTGTGAACCTCCTTATTAGATTGAGAGTTGCCGATAATAAGTGCATGACTTCTTCGGACTAATGTAAGTATTGAAAGTTTACACATCCACCTCCTCATATTTTCTAGCCTCTTCGGTACCGTGCATTGCCCTCTTCTCACTCCGAGAGTTGGCGTCCACCTTCGCTGGTGCATCCAAACCCTTGGCATGATACGCTCTATCATCATAAACCTCCTTATATCTTTCCTCAAAACAGCCACCATACCTCCCTATCAAGGCATTTCCATAGCCTTTCCGAGATATGTTGCCATGCAACATCCACCTCTTCATGACTTGATCTTCATGTCATACATGTTCCTGCTACACTGGCAGAGGCATGCATTTGCATACATCGTGATAGCTACATCTTCTTTATGTTGAGTACCTTGTAAAGTGTGAAGATCTTCTATACCTTCTTGTAAAATAGAGTGTTGCCCTTAAGTGAGGAAAAGATCCCAAAGTGGACAAAATATAAAAGATCCCAAAGAATACAAATGAGAGTTAAATAGAAAGAGCCATTGAGGCCACCAAAAAAATAGAAAAAAATAGAAAAAAGAGAAAAATAAAATAAAACGGGAGAAAGGGGCAACACTATTATTCCTTTTGAAAGATCCACACTCGTACTCCCTCTTATCTTGTACTCCATAGAGATGATCATTTATGCATATAGCTATGTGGGGACCTTCGCACTATAGAACTTGGCTTGCATATTCCAAGGATGAGCCTCCTCAAACGAGCTCTAGGTCTTCATGAGCGAGCAAGTTGGATGCACCCCCACTAGTTCCATTGGATAGCTCGTTCTAGCTCATATGTGCATCCGTTGCATGGCAATCCTTACTCCACACATCATATCTATCATTTGGCCTTCTCCCCTATGATTGTCCTCGTTGATGTGAGCTTTTATCACCCTTTTTGTCTTCCTCCTCCACCATATTTCTCTCTTTGCTATCCTAAGTGTCAACTCTCGTGCTTACGCTCATCCATTGCATGAGTGCTCAAAATATCGAAAAGGAGTGGATCAAATTGACTTGTACCTGGCTAGTGGTCTGGGGACGAGTCAAGATAAGATTCCAAAGAAGACCAAGTGTGAGACTTTAGTAGATTGAGTTCTCAACAACTATACTTTTTTCTCGTATTCCCATCTCCCCCTTCTTCCACGCAAACACCATTTGGAGACATTCGAGTCGCGGACAGCGAGAGCTCTTGCACCTTAATGTTCTTATGTTGCTTGTTTCAATGCTAATATAGACTCTTGCCTGTTATGACTTGAACTGAATTACATACCTTGATTCCTTTACTTTTAAAGTTCTTATATGGTTGTTAGCATGCCACCACAGAAATTATGCTTGTTATCATTTACCTCCTCGAGGACGAGCAGGAATTAAGCTTGGGGATGTTGATACGTCCCAAACGTATCTATAATTTCTGCTTGCTCCATGCATGTTTTGTGTGATATTGCTATGATCTAGATACAATTTCATACACTTTTGATCATATTTGGACTAACTAATTAACTCAGTGCACCACAGTGCCAGTTCCTGTTTTCTGCTGATTTTGTATTTCAGGTTTCCCCCATATTAAAAGTGCTCCAAAAATTCGGGAAAATCAGATAAAAAATCAGCGCAACAGAACCTTCCGGAGACTCGAAGGAGATCCGGAGGGGACCCACCAGGGGGCCAGGTGTAAGGCCCGATATGCGGTACTGTTCCAGATCTAGATGTTTCTATCCAGATCCGGGGACGAAGCACATATCGGTCCCACCGCAACATATGACGAAGTCATATGCGCCGGATTTCCAACATGATATCACAACATTACAGATACAAAGATACAACATCTCATACAATCGGCATACAACTGCCTTAAATACAATACATCAGCGGAATATATATGTCTGAGTACAGACTACAATCAAATGCCTAGCGACAAAGAGAAAATCATCGATCCCCATAACCACACGGGTCCAGGCCCTCCGCCGGGATCCGCCTAACTAGTCGTCGTCGAGTCTCCACGTGAAACGTCGATCACCATACCTGTTGTCGATCGAGAATCCTGAAAAGAGTTTGGGGTAGTATCATGAGTACAGAAGTACTCAGCATCCAACTGTAGGGGTCAATTGACCTAGCAAGGACTTCATCACTCGTCATTCTAGGACAACTAGTAGTTTACGGTAAGGATGGGGTAAGTGGTGAGGTTGCTGCCGCACTAGCATTTATGAAGTGGCTAACGATCTAGAGAGTAAGATAAGAAGCCAAACATTCGATGAGGAATCGCCTCCAACAAGTCTGCTATCCACCTACTTACGCAAGCATAACACCTATCCTATCCTTGTCCTCCTCTTCGCATGACGAAGAAGAAGCAGTCAAGGCACACACACGTTGATCAAGTTATATTAAGATTATCTCGGTTGTTGTTGTCTATGAACAAGGAGTAGGTCTCAAGTCGTCCATAACCGTGGACACGGCTTCTCGAAAAGATTTAACCATGCAGGGGTGTACCAACTGCCCATTACAAGGCTCCGCACGCACGCCCATCTCTCTCAGTTTCTACCCATCACAGGCAGCCATTTTATGATTTAGTTCCAAGAGATCTGAAACGACAAGTCCCTCTAGCTAACAACGAACAAATCCGGGTGGCCCCCGGGGAGTCGACACCCAATCCAAAAGCTGGCCACGCTCTCGGATCGGACTCTTCCGCCAGGCTAAGGTCGAGGTAACTGATCCCCTCACATGTGGGCAGCCCCCTAGCTCACCAGTGTGGACCAACAGAGAAACCATGCCTCTGCTGGCCCGGGTTGTTTTAAAGGATATCTGCTAGGAGCGACCCGACAGACATATATGCATGGTCTTCAAATGGTAAATCAGTTTGGGCCACCTCTAAAAATGTTTGAAGCTAGATAGGTAAGAAAACGGGACCCCATAAAATCCCACACACGGTTAGGCACGCTCAGTCTTAAAACCAATACCCGGAACTCGGGTCCTAGGTGACTCGAATGGAACAAAGCGTCGGGGCGGGATAGCCTAGACCTTCCATCCTTCGTCGAATATAGTCAACATTATAATAATCATATCATCCACAATAAAATAATAATGTGATAGCCCAATCCAAGGAGTAACAGGATAACAATTGATAACATCCTAGCATGCATACTAAGCAGTGGCTGAGCAGCGAGCAATAGTAACATATCCGAATAAGGTTTACTGGGATGTGGAGGGACATGGCCATTTGGGTTTATTTGAGAGGCATGGATATAAAGTGGTAGGATCAAACAATAGTTCTATCCTACACCTAGGCGCGAGTGATCTGAAAGTTATATGCATGATATATGCTCCCCCTTACCTGATGAGAAGACGATCCGAAGGTGAATTCGATCGCAAGCTCGCTACGTCTCCGAGAGGTACCCGCGGAAGCACACAAGAAGGAAAAACTGGAAAAGGCAATCGACGAGCATGCATCTATTACTACGAAGCAAACACGAGCAAGAATCAACAAGAAGGCAACACGAGACATCGCACCTACCGTCGAGAGCGGTTACTACCAGGTTAAGTGGAGTACTCGTCACACACGACGATACCGCATATTTAGAATGGTTCAAGTTGTTTAGCTACACAAGGTGAGCAGAGGTTATTAACATGGCATCCCATTCAAGCATGGCATATCACACAAACATGACAAGAGGTGACGCATAAAGGAAACTATCTATGCTAGTCAATTTAAGAGAGGCACAACCTAAACATGGCATTCCACTAAGTACCCCACAACAATTAAAGGATTTGGTACTGTTCTGCCCTAAAACATATTTTAGGTTGGTTAACAGCAGCAAACAATAGCATAAACACAAATTACAAGAAATTCTAATCAAGATACATATAAAGAACACTCCAAACGGAGTTACGGTTAAAAAGATACAAGCAATACAAGTTATGCACACAGTCTGCCAACATCAGGTAACACACTTTAGAGCAACAAATAAACAAGAAAAAGGTTACAAACATGCACAAAAATGATATGAAACTAAAGTAGACATGGCAGGAACGGTATGTCAAAAAGAATCATGCAAATAGGCATCATGAACAACTAATTATAGCCCAAGCAAAATGCAATAAAACATTACTGGTATAGGACTTAGTGAAAATCAGGAAAACATGACAGAAACTGTTATTATCATGTTGTATAAATAGGAGAAAAACTATATGCAAAAGTACAGCAACATGACATAGCAATATATGAGCATGAAGTAAGCATGATGATGATCGGATAAAAACAAGAATCATGTTCATAGGCATCATAGATCAAAAGATATTAAGCATGCAACATGGCATCGGAGAGTTACAGACTTAGAAAAACAGAGGTGGCTGCCAAAAACAGTGGCATAGAAAATTTGGGGCTGAAAATAACTATGATTAGGAATGTAAACATGGCAATGCAATACATATAATGGAAGTAGACATGATGCTTAACAGTATGCAACAAGAATTAATAACATAGGCCTCATGGATGTGTCACAATCATCAATCAAACTTGCAATAAAATAACAACAGTGGCACTTAACAGAAAATAATAGCAGTTAACAGTCTGATGCCCACTTCAACAGTGATTAAAAAATCAACATGGCCTCAAATCAAAAAGCTCACAAAAGATGAACTGAAGTATACACAATTCTAAACAATTTTCCTTTTGGGCGCAACGTCATCCGAGCTACGGTTTATTCGCAATCTACAGCGCAAAACAGCATCATGAGCAGTATAAAAAAGACTTAGCAGAAATTTGGAAAATAAATAAATAGACACACAGGAAAAATAAGAAGAAGAAAAGGTGGGCTCGGCCTCACCATGGGCCTCGGCCCATCAGGCCGGCTGGGTGGAGGTTTGGGTGGAGGAGGCCGGCTGGACCTCGCAGGCTGGGCCGGCCCACTGGCGGCGCCGGCCAACGGGGGATCGGGCGTCCCTGACCTCACGAGACGAGCCGCCGATGGCCGTCTCCGGCGAATCCGGCGTGAGGAGGCCGCATGACCGTCGGGGAGAGGGGCGACGCAGGCAGCCTGGCGGCGTCGCGGGGTCGCCGGACTCGTCGGTGGTCATGGCGGGCGGCGCGCGAGCTCGAAGTTCGTCGGTCGGCCATGGCGCGGCGGAGCTCCGGGCTTGGCGGCTCCGGCGACTGGCGGCGGCCCTGTGTGGCAGAGAAGGAGGGAGGTGAGAGCGTGCGGGGAGGAGAGGAGAGGGAGGCAGCGACCTGGCGGCGGTGAGGCGCGGCTCGTCGGGGCCTCGTCGGAGTTGTGGCGGCGGCGCGGTGGCTTGCCCACGGGTGCGGGTGGAGAGGAGAGAGAGGGATGGGTGGAGGTTGGTGCAGGGACACGTGGCACTCCGGGAGCCCTCCAATCTCAGATCCGAGGGTTGGGAACGCCCCTGATCTAGGGTTTCGGGGTTTTGGGGTAATGGGCAGATTTTTGGGGCAATTTTTGAGGGGGTGGCTGCAATTTTTAGGCTAGGGAAACCCTATAAAGGGGTGGGAGAGTGGTGGCCGTTACATAGCCCAGGTGACTGGCAGTTTGCAAAAACATCTCCGGTTTTTCTCTCGCGCGCGCGGTGCTTACGTTTCTAACCGTCGAGGGTCCGCAGTACCTCCGATTCGGTTAAAACTTCAAACTGCGCGATCAGCGTGTCGAGCCGGCGGCGTTCACCTCGCGCTGGAACCGTTTCAAGAACACTTTCTGGCGTGCTATAAAAATATCTTGTTTACTTATTAAACGGGGTTCTCGTTCCGTTGGCTACGGCTGGTCTTGTGCCGGTTTTCGCGACGGTCATCCGGTGAAACCCGGTGTCGCCAAGGTCGAGTGTCAGGGTGGCAAGGGTTGGTGTCCGTCCAGTACGAGATAAGAGGGGGGGATAATCACCGATTGATAAATCGGGGATGCAAACACCGCAAACAAATCAGACAATCAAACAATTCACACCGCAAACAAAAAATTTCTTTTTTCTGAAATCTGTGTTGTTACACCAGGCGGCCACCTGGCGCGGCCTAGGGCTTGGTCGCGCAAGGGGGGCGCCTGGACCCCTGGTGGCCCCCCTGGCTGCCCCCTTCGCCTATATATTCTCCGTGATGCGAAACCTCCAAAGATAGAACCCTTTTCGCGATCTCGCCTCTGTTCCGCCGCCGCCGCGCTTCCAAGATCGGGAGCGCCAGCAGACCTCTTCCCCGCACCCTATAGGAAGGAGGATTGACCTCCGGGAGCTTCCCCTCCACCATGGACGCTTCCCCGATGATCCGTGAGTAGTTTCCCTTGGACCATGGGTCCGTGATCAGTAGCTATGTGATGTTCTCCTCCCCTCTTTGTTATTCATGGTTTAGACCTCGTGAGCTGCTTATTGCTTTGGCCAAGTAGTAGGTAGTGACTCCAAGAGGGAACATTATGCTCGATTGTGGGTTCATGCCCCCCGATGACACGCTTGAGTGACAGAAACATGAGTCTAGGGGATGTGTTGTTGCCACAAGGGGGAAAACAACGGTGCTTGTAACCGCGGTTGCAAGGATTTTTTACTTTAGGCAAAGTGCTTTTTAATGCAGTTGTTTGTTGCTTTGGGTTTACACTTTGGGTGGGGCTTGCAACTTAATACCAGCGAGATGTTCTGGATAGATATCTCAAGGTGGGTGATTAGTAGTAGATGCAGTTGGATTTCGGTCTACTTATTTTGGCGTACCTCCCATGCTTTTTAGCCTCGTCCTTACTTTGTAGCATAGTTAGCATTGCGGTGCGTTTTTAATCATGTCAATTGCCCAGCTGTAATTTGTTTACCTTGCATAGCAGTTTTATTGTCTTTTGGGAGAGACACATCACTAGTGAACATCATGGGACCCCGGTCCATATTCTCATCTCTGTTTACACTCTCTTTTATTTTCCTGCTTTTACTTTCCAGCTGCTATCATTATCATTATTATCTGTTGCGTTGATCCTTTGTGAACAGCAAGGCCGGACAGATTGACAACCTCTCTGTACTCGTTGAGAGCAAAGTTAATTGTTGTGTGTGCAGGTCCAGGTCAAGGAAGCAACTTTTATCTTAAAATGGTGTCATTTTTTCCTTGCCACCTACTTGTCGACCTTGGAGTCCTACTGGACTGACTCAAACCTTGGCATATTTGCTAAGGGAAATTGGTCGCTATCTACATCTCAACCTTCCACTTGGGGTAACCAACGAAGGGCGAGAATCCGTTATCATCTCTCGTACCATCACCACCCAAAGTGTAAACTCAAAGCAACAGACAACTGCATTAACAAGTTTTGCGTAAGGTAAACCATCCTTGCAACCGCGGTTACAAGCATCATTGTTTTCTCCCTGGTGGCAACAGCACATCCCCTAGTCTCATGTTTCTGTCACTCAAGCTAGACATCGGGGGGCATCAACCCACAATGAAGCATAAACGCTCCCTCTTGGAGTTACTATCTACTACTTGTCCAAAGCAATAAAAAACAACAAAGAACATGCAAGACTTACTCAAGAACAAAATACAAAGGGTAAATCAAATATATAACTCATCACAATCTGAACATAATCTCATAATCCATCGGATCCGAGAAAACACAGCATAGCAACAGCAGAAAGAATTACATAGATGCCTTGATCATGTAGGGCAGCTCACAAGGGCTAAGAATTGAAGCACAAGATTGGCGATAAGACATCACATAGCTACTGGTCATGGACCCATGGTCCAAGGGGGACTACTCAGAGGTCAATCCTCCCTCCGGAAGGGTGCCGGCAAGAGATCTTCTGGTGCTCCCGATCTTGGAAGCGCGGCGGCGGCAAAAGAGAGAGGAAAATCGCGATGCGGGGGTCTCTCTGATGGTTTTTGGAGCGAGGGGTAAAAATAGGTCGATGGGGGCACCAGGGGGTGGCCCCACCTCCCAGGCGCCCTGGTGGAGCGGCCAGGAGGGGGGCCGCGCCACCTGGCCGCCTGCGAGGGGTGTGGCCCCCCTCTATCCCCTCTTCGGTGATTTGGAAGCTTCTTCTGCGCTGATTTTTTATCTGATTTTTCTAGAATTTTTGGAGCTTTGTAAATATGGGTAAAAACCTGTAACTTACAGACAGCTACAGACAGAAACTGGCACTGGGTGCACTGAGTTAGTAGGTTAGTCCAAATATGTGTAAAAATATATAAAAGTGTAGCAAAACACATAGCAATGTCACGTAAAAGAGCATGGAACAAGCAGAAATTATAGATACCTTTGGGATGTATCAACAGCCCCAATCTTAATTCCTGCTCGTCCTCGAGTAGGTAAATGATAACAAGATAATTTATGTGGTGAAATGCTAACACACATATAAGAACTTCAAAGTAAAGCAAGTAAGATATGCAATTCAAGTAAATATAATAACAAGCAAGAGTCTATACCTAGTATTGAAACTAGCAAAGTATGAACATAAAGGTGCAAGAGCTCTCGCTGTCCGTGACTCGAATGTCTCCAAATTGTGTTTGCGTGCAAGAAGTGGGAGATGGGTTTAGAGCATAAAAATACTATATAGTTTAATTGAGAATTCAATCTACTAAAGTTTCACACTTGGTCTCCTTTAGAATCTTATTTTGACTCATCCCCAGACCACTAGTCAGGCACGAGTCAAACTAATCCTCTACCTTTTGATTTTGAGCACTCACGCAATGGTTGAGTGCGAGCAAGATATGTTGGCACTTAGGATGGCAAAGAGAGAAATGATGGGGAAGGAAGACAAAAAGTGTGAAAGGCTCACATCAATGAGGACAATCATAGGCGAGAGAAAGCCAACTGATAGATATGATGTGAGGAGTAGGATTGCCATGCAACGACTGCACATATGAGCTAAGGTAAGCTCTCCAATGAAACTAGTGGGGGTGCATCCAACTTGCTTGCTCATGAAGACCTAGAGCTCTTTTGAGGAGGCTCATCCTTGGAATATGCAAGCCAAGTTCTATAGTGTAAGGGTCCCCACATAGTATGCATGAATGATAATCCTTATGGAGTACATATATGACAATGGAGTCCGAGTGTGGATCTTTCAAAAGGAATAGTAGTGTTGCCCCCTTATCTCTTTTTATTTATTTTCTCCCCTTTTCTATTTTTTTGTATTTTTGTGGCCTCGTTGGCTCTTTCTATTTATCACTCATTTGTCCTCTTTGGGATCTTTTAATTTGTCCTCTTTGGGATCTTTTCCTCACTTAAGGGCACCACTCTATATTTTACAAGAATATATAGAAGATCTTCACTCTTTACAAGAAGTGCTAAACATAAAGAAGAATGAAAACTATCATGACGAATACAAATGTATGCCTCTGCCAGTGTAGCAGGATATGCAATGATACTAGCGCATCATGTAGAAATGATAAGGGCAAAGCCCAACTAGCATGCGGCTCCTCGATCAAGAAAAATCATGTATGACATGAATATCAGGTCATGATATGCTGGATGTTGCATCGCAAGGTATCTCGGAAAGGCTATGGAAATGCCTTGATAGGTAGGTATGGTGGCTGTTTTGAGGAAGATATAAGGAGTTTTATGATGACAGAGCGTATCATGCCAAGGGTTTGGATGCACCGGTATAGTATGCACCAACTCTCAAGATGATAAAGGGCAATGCATGGTACCGAAGAGGCTATTAGAATATGGAAGGTGGAAGTGCCAACAATCGAATACTCACATTAGTCCGAAGAACTCTTGCACTTATTATCGGTAACTCTCTATCTAATCAGGAGGTTCACAAAGAGACAAGTACCCCGAGGAGTATTGTATGGGGGTTTGGTTATCCTTGCGCATCCTCGGCCCATGGTACATGAGGGTAATCTATATATTCCAACCCCTCCAGAGGTTAGCGATCCATCTAGTAGCTAGAGTTCTCAACTAATTTTTGTAGTTTTCGAAAATAAGCATGGATTGGCCAAAATACGACACCTATCACTAATAGGCTCAAGCTCTTGGCACCAAAAGTCCAAACATTACTCAAATCAATACCTCAAATCTATTATAAGTTACTACTACACTTGTAATAGCAACCTTAATTACCTACTCATGCAAGACACACTACTTAGTGCAACAAGCCAACTCTCTAAAAAAGATAAGCATGATAACTCAAGAGAGTTCCTAAATCAACCTAAATAAAATACCTTAAAAAGATAAGCATGAAAACTAAGCGCTAAGCATGACAAAACTATGAAAAGATAAAGAACACACACAAAAAGAAAGATAAGCATGCAAGCCTATGTTGTGTTCTAGGGTGGAGTGGAGCTTGTTTTTCTCCCAAAAAATGAAGGCTAGGATCCAACTTGTTATGAACAGCAAGAAAAATAACACAAACTAAAAAGTAATGAGCAATACACTCCAAGTTTAGCACATAACATATGACGAGATAAAAATATAGCATGGGGAAGGATGAACTGATGATTGTTGATGGAGAAGGGGTTGCACGGGGGCATCTCCAAGATTAGACGCTTGAGTCTCCTTGGATATTTCTTGGGGTGCATGGGGTCATCCCCAAGCTTGAGCTCTTGACACTCCTGAATCTTCTTTCATCATCTTCCGTCGCATACTTGAAAACTCCCTTCATACGAAACTCATCATAAGCTGATTAGAGTGGTTAGTAACCATAATAAAATAATTTTTCTCGTATGTAAATAAAGATTTTCATGAAGAGATAGTTTTTTCATGATTTCCAAAAAGTTTTTGCAAAGAAAAAGCAATATTAAGATTTTCAAAACGATGAAAACGCAAAACGTGGAAGAATCCATGAAAAACAGACCAACAGGTAGTAAATATTTTTTTGGGTACTTTTGCAACTCAAATCAAAAAATTCAGAACAAACGCTTGAAATCTAATTGTATATAGCATGCTGTCAAAAAATTCAGATAAAAAAGATGATTTGGTGATTTATGACCAATTTTTCCGTCAAGCAGGCAGAATCTGTTTCTGGACAACATGTCGCAACTTTCGAACTTTCTTCCAATCGGAGGCTAAAGCTTGGCACAAAGCTTGAAAATAAAGATACAATGATGTTGCTACAAGAGTAACAAGCATCAATACCACTAAAACTGAAAATTAAAACAACTTGGGTTGCCTCACAATAAGCGCTTTTTATGGCTTTTAGCTAGGCGTGATGATTATAAAAGATGCTTCTCATAAGAATAAGGATTTGAAGCAAAATAAAGCATCAAGAAGAAACTATGAAGCACATTTAAATCTAACCCAATTCCTATGCATAGGATTCTTGTAAGAAAATAAATCAAATAAGCACAAAGCGATAAGGATAGGAAGGTGGAACAAGAACAACTTCAGAACTTTCATCATAAAGAGAGGTGTTTTTGTAACATGAAAGTTTCTACAAACAAACGTTCCTCTCTCAAAATAATTTTCAGTAGCATCATGAACAACATCAAGAATATAACTATCACATAAAGAATATTGTTCATGACCCACAAGCACACGTGTATAGTTCTCGACACGGTTTTTAGGATCATAAGATAAATGAAACACATTACTATGATCTTCAATAAGAGCAAAATTCTCTGGAATATGATTTGGAGAATTCAAAAGCATAATAGGAAAATCAAGTATGGGTGCAATAGAAACAATTTCATGCTTGACATGAGAAACTATAGCAAGTTCATCTCCGTAAGCATCATCCATAATGGCATCATGGCCAAAAACACAACAAGTATCAAGATCATCAGAAAGGGATGTATCAAGTGAATCCTCGGAATCATGGGATTCCTCATCATAGCAATCATTGGCCTCTTCTTGGGAAGCAAACATATTGTTTTTAAAATCCTCAATATAATCATTGCAAATATAATTCTCAAAGCAATAAGCAAGAACTTCAAGGTTTTTGGACTTGTGAATAGTATCATAATAATTTTCAATCAAAGAAGCAATCTCATAAGCACCCTTAGAAGCAACAAATTCTTCAATCTTTTAAACATCAAAGTAATCATAAACACCTTTAGCATAGGAAGATAGGATCTCATTTTCATTAAATTCACATTGGAAGGGAAGGTTTTTGCGATCTTTTCTAGAACAACAAGTAAATGTAGCATAAACACTCAGCATAGCAATAAGAAGTTTGTATTTGATCCAATAAGCGTTTCCCTTTCTGAGGTAAGCGGTGTCGCGTATAATGAGCATGTTCATCCAATGATTTTCCCTCAACCAAGTTGGTTGGGTTTTTAGCGCGAGCACAAATTGATCAAAGACGATCCAAGTGAAACATGTCCATCCTACCATATTTGTTTGGTTCCACACCCATGGTAAAGATAGCATCAGTAGGCAGACAAATACAAAGACAAAAGGTAGCAACTATTTTTTTGGTTTTTTCATATAAGACACACAAGCAAAAGCACTGTAAAGTAAACTAACAATACTGAAAAGCAAAGGTAAAAGATAGTGTGCAACTTCCCTATCTTGAAGATTGGATTCCCGGCAACGGCGCCAGAAATTTTCTTGATGGTACGAGAGATGATAACGACTTCTCGCCCTTCTTTGGTTACCCCAAGTGTAAGGTTGAGATGTAGATAGCGGAAAATTTCCCTTGGTGAAGATACCAAGGGTTATGTCTCCCGTGGGACTCCGAAGACGACAAGTAGGTGGTCAAACGAGCAAGGTGTCGTTTGAAGATAATTACTCAGTTGACCTGGACCTGCACACAGAACAAGTAGCTTTGCTCCCAGCGAGTACAAAGGGGTTGTCAATCCTCCGGCCTTGTCGTTTACAAAAGATCAAACGTAAGAGGATAATGATAGTGGTGACAATTGCAACTAAAAGTAAAAGCAGAAAATAAATTGGAAGTGTAAACAGTGGTGGAAATATGGACCGGGGCCCATGATGTTCACTAGTGGAAATATGTAAGACGATTAAATAGCTAAGCTGGGTGAACAAATTACAGCTGGGCAATTGACAGAATTATAAACGCACCGCAATGCTAATTATGCTACTTGTAAGTTAGAGGCTCAAAAGCATGGGCAGTACGCCAAGACAAGTAGACCGAAATCCATCTGAATCTACTCACTAATCATCCACCTTGAGATATCTATCCAGAACATCTCGCTGGTATTAAGTTGCGAGCCCACCCAAAGTGTAAACTCAAAGCAATAGATAACTACATTAACAAAGTTTGTGTAAGGTAAAAAAATCCTTGCAACCGCGGTTACAAGCACCGTTGTTTTCTCCCTGGTGGCAACAACACATCCCCTAGTCTCATGTTTCTGTCACTCAAGCTAGACATCGGGGGGCATGAACCCACAATCAAGCATAAACGCTCCCTCTTGGAGTTACTATCTACTACTTGGCCAAAGCAATAAAAAGCAATGAAGAACATGCAAGACTTACTCAAGAACAAAATATAAAGGGTAAACCAAATATATAACTCATCACAATCTGAACATAATCTCTTAATCCATCGGATCCCAGCAAACACAACATAGCAACAGCAGAAAGAATTACATAGATGCCTTGATCATGTAGGGCATCTCACAAGGGATAAGAATTGAAGCACAAGATTGGAGAGAATACATCACATAGCTACTGTTCATGGACCCATGGTCCAAGGGGGACTACTCACGGCACATTCGGGAAACGTCCATGGTGGTGGAGAAGCTCCCGGAGGTCAATCCTCCCTCCGGCAGGGTGCCGGTAAGAGGTCTTCTATTGCTCCGGATCTTGGAAGCGCGGCGGCGGCGGAACAGAGAGGAAAATCGCGATGCGGGGGTCTCTCGGAGGGTTTTCGGAGCGAAGGGTAAAAATAGGCCGAAGGGGGCACTAGAGGGTGGCCGCACCTCCAGGCGCCCTGGTGGCCCGGCCAGGAGGGGGCCCGCGCCACCTGGCCGCCTGGGAGGGGGTGGCCCACCTCTGGCCCCTCTTCGGTAATCTGGAAGCTTCTTCTGCACTGATTTTGTATCTGATTTTTCTGGAATTTTTGGAGCTCTGTAAATATGGGTAAAAACCTGCAACTTACATACAACAGCAGAGAGAAATTGGCACTAGGTGCACTGATTGGTAGGTTAGTCCAAATATGTGTAAAAAAGATATAAAAGTGTAGCAAAACACATAGCAATGTCACCTAAAAGAGCATGGAACAAGCAGAAATTAGAGATATGTTAGGGGCGTATCAAGGTGTCGGGACGAGGACTTCTGGCGATCCCGATCTCGGGATCGCGACGGTGGCGGAACAAAGGTGAAATTCGCGATGCGGGGTATTTTTTCAGGATTACTGTACCGAGGACTAAATATAAGCGAAAGGAGGGCCAGAGGGGAGGGCCCACCCCTCCAGGCGGCCTCCCGGTGCAGCCAAGGGTGGGGCCACGCCCACTGGACGCTTGGGAGGGGGACGGGGCCCCTCCGGCTCCCCTTTGGTCTTCTGGAGTCTTCCGGAACGCTGATTTTTTATATATTTTCCTTGGATATTTTTGGGCACTGTAAATATGGGTATAAACCTGCAATTCACAGACATCAGCAGACAAAAATTGGCACTGGGTGCACTGAGTTAGTAGGTTAGTACAAATATGTGTAAAAATATATAAAAGTGTAGCAAAACACATAGCAATGTCACCCAAATAAGCATGGAACAAGCGGATATTATAGATACGTTTGGGATGTATCAGGTACGCCGTACGTCGTACCCATCAAGGAAGAGGAGGTTCCGAAGATGCACAAGGCGCTCTACGGACTACGTCAGGCACCAAGGGCATGGAATTCCAAGCATGATGAGAGCCTAGTCTCCCTAGGCCTTGAGTGCTGCCCGTCGGAACATGCGGTGTACCGGCGAGGGGAGGGCAACAAGCTTCTCTTGGCAGGGGTCTACGTCGATGACCTCATCATCACAGGCACCGATCAGGTGAATATTGAATCCTTCAAGCTCTAGATGACTTCTCTCTTCCGCGTGAGTGATGTTGGCCAACTCAGGTACTACCTGGGCATCGAGGTGCGCCAAGAACGAGATCGGATCATCCTCGGGTAGGCGGCTTATGCCAAGAAGCTACTGCAACAAGCAAACATGGATGATTCCAATCCTTGTAAAAACCCCATGGAATCGCCACTGAAGTTGAGCAAGAGAGGCGAAGGAGACCCGGTGGACATGACGCTCCATCGAAGCATCATTTGTGGACTTAGGTACATGGTTCACACTAGGCCCGGCATCGCCTTTGCAGTTAGATACCTTAGCAGGTTTATGGAGCGCCAAAGACCGACCACTACGCCGCAGTGAAGCACCTCATGCGGTACATTGCTGGGAACCTAGACCATGGATGTGCCTACAAGCGCGGGGATGGACTCGTGCAGCTTTCTGGGTACAGTAATTCAGATCATGGCGGAGACACGAACGACAGGAAGAGCACCACAGGGGTGATTTTCTTCATTGGTAACAACCCCGTGAGTTGGCATTCACAGAAGCAAAGAGTGGTGGCAATCTCCTCTTGCGAGGCCAAGTATATGGCGGCCACCACATCTGTGTGTCAAGGTATTTGGCTGGGGAGACTTCTTGGTGAGATGATGAACAAAGAAGAATTGCAGCCGAAGCTTCTCGCACTACTAGGGAAATAACTATACATGGAAAGCTTATTAGTGGCGCATATAGAAGGCCATGCGCCACCATCTGTTAGGGGTGGCGCACTGGAAAATAATGTGCCACCCATAAGACCTTATCGGTGGCGCATTATTTTCCAGTGCGCCACCCCTAAGAGTGGGCCAGCCTGGATGATCTTATACGTGGCGCATCTAGCAACATGCACCACCCCTAAGGACCTTATGGGTGGCGCATTCTGTAAATGTGCCACCCCTAAGAGCTTAGGGGTGGCGCATTCTGTAAATGTGCCACCCCTAAGAGCTTAGGGGTGGCGCATTCTGTAAATGCGCCACCCATAAGGTCCTTAGGGGTGGCGCATTGTTGTAATGCGCCACCCATAAGAGCTTAGGGGTGGCGCATTGCACAAATGCGCCACCACTGACTTTCTATATGCGCCACTAAATGCCTAGAGCTGCCCTGATCTACTCCACCCCACCTACCACCTCTCATTCACCCCACACAATTCTCAAACTGGATCCACTCTTCTCACCCTAGATCTATTCGGTTTTCTCCTCCTCCCCACCTCATTTCTTCATTTATCCATCGTTACTTGGCATTACATCTATTTTGTTTCATATTGAAGTAAGTGGACCTCCTCCCAAACTCTTTTGTTCCATTTATGACCCATATACTTGCCTTTATAAGCTTGGGGTTTGTTGTATATGTGAAGCTTGGGTTTGATGTATATGTGAAGCTTGTGGTGGTTTGATGTATATGTGAAGCTTATGGTGGTTTGATGTATATGTGTATCTTGAGTGGCCAATGTTTTGCCAAAATGTTGATTCATTTCCGTTTCGGAAAATTTCTGGCGCACTCTCCGCATGCTCCCATGCATTATTAGGGAAGGTCATGCCGAATTTTTACGGCGACGACTGTGATATATAATTGTGTTGCTCTCTCCGTGCACGTAGGTGATCGACCATGGTCCGCGAGATGCTGAGCGATATCACCGTGGCTAGGTGGATGCAATGTGCGACAAACGACATGCTAAGGAATAATAGGTCGGACATAAGATGTCTGTGTCGGAGATGCAAACTGCAGTGCGTGACCGATCCTGATTCCGGAATATTGCAAAGACACCTGAAGCGTAATGGTTTGATGGATGGCTACACACGGTGGATAAGTGATAAAGCTGGTGAGGAGGAGGACGTCAATGGTGGGGCGCCAGTAAATGAGGAAGGGCAAACAGAAAACAGCGGCGGGCGAGAAGACAAAGAGCATCCCGTACATGATCATGAAGAAGATGCCGAAGCGGATCATGTAGATCAAGATGCCGGACATGAATATCAAGATGTCAGACATGATGAGCATTCAAGCTGGGTGCGGGACCCTCATGTTCAAGAGCTGCTTGTCAAAGAGGCGTTGAACGCAAGAGGTGCAGCTAGAGAGAAAGCCAAGATGGCGCAACTCGAGAAAGACGCGATTACGAAGTTGTACGAAGGATGCAACGACGGGGATACCCGCTTGAATGTAACACTTGGGGCTATGGAGATGAAGCCAAACACAAATGGACCGATGAAAGCTTCGATGATAACATGGCATTCTGGCACGATCGTCTTCCGAAGGGCAACACGTGCCCAACTAGTATCGCTGAGGCCAAGAAAGTCCTTTGCCCTCTCGATCTTCCGCACGTTAAATACCACGTCTGCATAAATGATTGCATGATCTATCGGGGTGAGGACGAAGATAAAACCACATGTTCGGTGTGCGGTGTTAGTCGATACAAGAAAGGGAAGAAAGTTCCTAGAAAAGTGGTATGGTACTTTCCGATCACTCCTCGTCTGCAGAGGTATTTCGTAGATCCCGAGGAAGCAAAGCTCATGACCTGGCACGTGGATAGAAAGAAGATAAAAGAGGATGACCCAAACCCGGATCCGGAAAAGGAGGACATGCTGAGGCACCCTTCAGATGGTAGCCATGGACTGCGTTGGACCTCGAATACCCAGATTTTGGGAAAGAACCAAGGAACCTCAAGATTGGTGTGAGCACCGATGGAGTCAATCCATTTGGCGGCCAGAGCAGCACACACAGTACCTGGCCCGTGTTTGTATGCATATACAACCTTCCCCCCTGGAAGTGCATGAAGAAAAATTACATAACAATGTGTATGCTAGTTCAAGGGCCGAAACAACCAGGTATGGAACTCAATCTATATCTGCAGCTGTTGAAAGAGGAGCTAGAAATGCTATGGAAAGACGGATTCAATACGTGGGACGCCGCGGCAAAAGAATATTTCCCAATGAAAGCCGCGGTGATCACGACGGTGCACGACTATCTCGGATACGGATATTTCTCAGGGCAGGTGGTCCAAGGATTCTGTGCATGCGTTAGGTGCATGGATAATACAACGTACCGCCAGCTACCAAAAGATCCCGGATCTTCAAAAACCGTGTTCCAGGGGTCTCGGAGGTGGCTTCCCAAGAAACACGCGTGGAGAAAACAGGGACATCTGTTCGATGGAAGCGAGGAGCTCCGAGCACCTCCAGCTCGAAGGAGCGGCAAAGAAATCGACAACTTGCTGAAAACTTGGAAAGAGTGCCCCGCGCCGGGAAAGAAAAAAAAAGAAGACTCAGCCGTTGATGAGGGTATGGAAAGCGAGTTCTGTTTTCTGGGATTTGGAATACTAGAGTCTACTCCGCAGTCCTCATAGCCTTGATCTAATGCATATCACAAAGAACGTGTGCGAGAGCTTGTTTGGCACGCTGCTCAACATGCCGGAGAAGACCAAGGATGGGCCAAAAGCAAGGAATGACTTGAAATTTATGGGCATCAGGAGGGAACTTCACCCCCCTAGTGACGACGATGATGAGCCGGAGGAGGAAGAGGATAAGGAAACGCAAAACTCTCGCAAACGAAAAAGGACGACCAAGAAGAAGACCGGTATTGATCACTGCCCCCCGGCATGCTTCACTCTGTGCGAGGAGGAGATCAAGCTATTTATCCACTGCCTCATAGGAGTAAAATTTCCGAACAGCTACGCGGGGAAGATAAGCAGATACCTAGACGAGGCGAAGCAGCGTTTCAGTGGGATGAAATCTCACGACTGTGCCGTGCTGATGACGCAGATTCTCCCGGTTGTGATGCGAGGGATAATGGACGAGCACGTCCGTAAAACGTTATTTGGCCTTTGCAACTTTTTTGACGTCATCTCCCGAAAGTCAATTTGCGCTACGCAACTCAAAAGGCTACAAGAGGAGATCATGCTCATACTATGCGAGCTTGATATCTATTTCCCGCCCGCGTTCTTCGACATTATGGTGCATCTGCTGATCCACGTCGTGGAGGATATCGTCCAACTCGGGCTTGTGTTTCTGCGCAGCATGATGCCGTTCGAAAGGATGAATGGACACATCAAAAAATACGTTCGTAACAGGTCCCGTCCAGATGCAAGCATAGCGAAGGGCTTTCTAACCGAAGAGTGCATCTCTTTTTGCACGAATTATCTCAACACCGAGAACCCTGTTGGTCTGGCCGTCAACAAGCACTTTGGCAGGACCGATGGGTGTGGTCACCACGAGGGAAGCCGCGCAATGCATGTCAACTTTGACGGTCGAGACATCGACTTTGAAAGAGCAAGCCTAGTCGCGCTACAACACATCCAGCTAGTCGATCCTTGGATAGTAAAGCACAAGGATTTAATCAGGAAGAAGTACAGTGACCAGGGCCTGCAGATAACGGACCGAGATCCACAGCTAATCAAAGAGCACAACTCCGGTTTCATGACTTGGTTCAGGGACGAGCTTCGTGCTAATCCCCCGCGAAGGAACGCTTCCGAGGACGAAAAGATGATATTCACCTTGTCACAGGGTGCCGCACGCAACCTGATGACCTATCAAGCGTATGATATCAACGGCTACACATTCTACACGGAGGAAAAGGACAATAACTGCGATTACCAGAACTCAGGGGTAACAGGGATATTATACACCGATGACGTCAAGGAAAGATTCTATGGAAGGATCGAGGACATATGGGAGCTCGACTACTGTGGAGAGAAGGTGCCGATGTTTCGTGTGAGATGGGCCAAGAGCGTCGTAAAAGAACACCGGTACTTCACCACCATGGTTATACCCGAAGCCAAATCCAAGTCTGCGGGCACAAACATCACCGCGAAAAATGAGCCATGGGTACTGGCTAGCCAAGTGGACCAATGCTTCTTCATTACCGACCCATCAAAGCCGAGCCGCGTTGTAGTGAGGAGAGGCAAAAGAAACATCATCGGAATGGATGGAGTCGCCAACGAGCAAGACTTTGACAAGTACGGCAACCCGAAGATGGAGGATGACTACGCCGCTCAGGATACATACACCACAACCCTACCGAAGAAAGGTCTCCTCCCGTTCAAGAGGAAAAGTGAAGGCGTCCCGGGCCTAAATTATTCAACCACGACAAAGAAGGGTAAGAAGAAGATCGTGAGGAAATGATAGCTAGATAGCTAGCCCCAAATTTAAGAAAATCTTATGTAATTTATGATCACATTCTTATGTTTGGATCATAGTTTGAAGTGTATGAACATCAATGATACATAATCGAAGCACCATGCCTAACTCCTTAAAATGATTCTTTGCTATTTTTCTAGAATGCATGGATCGAAGGAATGGAATGGTTAGCCCGCAAAAAATATGAAGTGGTCAGCCCGCAAATAAAATAAAATGGTTAAACATTAATTAATAAAACGAAAAGGTTAAACATTAATTTAAAAAAGGAAATGGTAAAACAGGGCGTTGAACAAGGTCAAGAAGGTTGACGACGTGACGGCGAAGCCATCGTCATCCGGCCGTGTGGTCGGCTTTGGTGCAGACCTAAATTGGTCTGAATATTATGGAAAACCGGCGGAGCAGTCCGGTTCGAGGGGGCGCAAGGCGAGAAGGACCGAAGAAGATGCCGCTTATGTTCGTGGACTGGAGGAGAAGGTGAACATGCTTCCGCGGCTTGTCCAGGACGAAGTGGCGAAGACGATGAACGCTCTCCTTCCAGATATGACGCAGTCGCTCGCGAATTGGCAAGCGCGTGGTGGACAAGGGCCCATACCAGTCCCCAACATGGTCGGCAGCAACTCGGGCACCGCGGCGCCTGCAGTCCCGACTCCCGCCGTAGTGGTGGCTCCCGCACCGACTCCCGGCGTATTGGTGACTCCGGCCGCCAACACCGCGGCGGCGGCGCCGGACGTGATTGTAACTCCTCCAGCCACGATCGAGCAACCGGGGCATAACAATAATGCACCCGGCGGCAGCACAAATAGGGCGACCGACGCCATGGGAGGCAGCGCGCCCTCCGTCTCTTGCATGCCCGTCGTCATCGGCGGGGTCTCTTCACTAGCCGACCTCGACGCCCTCAAGGTAACTATAAGCGTCTGTAACTCAAACGAGGACTTCATCTCCTTGCCTTTTTTAGTGGAATCTCTCTGATGCCCTACATGCATATATATATATATATCTCTTTCGTAGGAGGACACTCCATGCATTCTATTACAAGTCATGGACGGCGAGTTGAAGGATGTTGCCAAAGGTAAAATCATTCAACCACAAAATCGAATCATGCACAATATGCCGATGGCACCGGAGATGCATAGGATTCAAATCTCTCTTGTGATTTCGGGCTACGAGAGAGTTGAACCTCCCATTCAACCCCCCGGATACGATGAGGATGAGCCGGCAGTCCTCAGTGACTGTTTCAACCAGATATGCCTATGGCCGAAGAGCCAAATGCGTTTAATGACGGGGGAAAGGGGCACCACACCTAGGACAACACCGCTAGTCATCGTGTCGGAGCCACATGATCCCATCGACGCACAACAAGAAGACGATGATCTTGGTGATGATATGAACGCCGACCAGTTCATCAATACTTTGTATGATGTTGATGACTTATTCATGCCTCCTGCTGAAGGAGCCTATCAGCATGACGAGGAAGCTCGCGGTCCAGCTGATCCTGCGGCGAAGCCTGCTTGCTCCACGCGTCTCTTCGCTGCTTCTCAGGAGATGTCTCCAGCAGCTTGCGCCTTCACCGAGCCTCAAGCAGATGCCACAAGGAGATCTATTCTCAGCCCGTCCACACTCCATAAGGCGGCCACTGAGCAGATAAAGGCCGGTGACTTCTCAAAATCAGAAAAGAAGAAGGGACGGAAAAGAAAGAAGAGCATCACTTCGAGTAGCCAACCTTCGATGCCGATCCGGGCTCAGGACGGGCCACCAAGACCCAAGGATCTCTCGTTTGAAATCCATGTGGCTGGTAGGGAGATGCTACCTAAGGACATGCTCGACCTTGCAACTTCGGATATGCAGAGTGTGCATCATAGTATTATGGCATTAGAGAAGATTCTTCTTCGAGAAGAGAATCCCTCGTACCCGATTTTCATGGCCAAGGTGCCACTCAACATGGGCTTCATCAACACTATCCCCGCGGATATGATAATCCTGCGGTTTTCGGAGATCTTCAATTTGTACCATCTCAAGCGGCTAGACAATAGCCTTATCCATCTGTTCTCGCTCAGCCTTTCTATGAGTATCAGGAGAGATAAGACCCCGAGCGTCACGATATTGGACCCCTTCTACATGCATGAAAGCATCTTGATGGACGACGGGGACGCGGCTCTCGCGGCGGGGTACATCACAGACTTCATGTTATAGAACGCCGACAAGGATTCATTTCTTATGACCTACTCTCCCAAGTAAGTCATTCGCTCGCCTCCGTAGCATATATGCTTTCTTAGCTTTCCATTGTCCTCTTGCAACATTCCTTTTGGATTGTTTTAATTATGCAGTGAGGATCAAGACTGCGTGCTCATCTTCTTTTCACCGCAACACTCGCATGTCGTGTATTTAGACTTGGGGAGTGTGAACAAGAAAGATTACAAGTATATCATGAGAGTTTTGGATGATGCTCTCGTCAGCTACATAAAAGCCGGAGGCAAGATCATGAAGCACAAGTTCAGGAAAAATCAGCCTGGCGTGAACGTGTTCAGCCACGTAGCGCAGTTCCCGTGCGTCAAGCAGCCGGCTGGCAGTGTGAGGGATGCGTACTACGCCCTTCGTCACATGAGGGCGATTGTACAGGAACAACGCAACCTTACGCTGCCAAGTCATCTCAGAGCGTGGGCCGAAAGGAAGGCGGAAATCGCCGATGCAAATCTTAAGGAGGAGTTCTTTCACATCCAAGCGCAGATGGCGACTATCATCCGTCATGAAGTACAAATGAAGGGGGCAATCTTCCACTCCAACATTGCACCATCCAATGGGGAGATAGAAGTCCGCCTAAAGGCCCTGCGTGACACAAGGTCTTTCATGACGAAAGAAGGATGCCGCCCATTCCCCGAGCCGAGTCAGAACAATTGAACAATTTATGTTATATATGACCTACATGTAATTTGGATGTACTCTTTGTGTAGTAGATGGTAGTGTCAAATACTCTTGGTGCTCTTTGTGTATAAAGGTCACTGCATATGCATTTTTATGCATATGTGCATGCTCCTCGCCATTGATCGACTTGCTTTAAGTTGTTGATAAGAATAGATGCTACATTGCTTTGTTCTCCTTTGGTATGAATTCATATGGATGTGACCTCTAAAGCTTTGTTTTGTGCAGGTTGAAGAGCAAACAAGAGATGATGACGAAAGTAGCTTTCGGTTTTCAATAATTGTTGGACTCATTTGTAATATTGTGATGGATGTAATCTTGTGAATCTTGTTGGCCTTTAAACCTTTGTAAATCTTTGTAATAAGAATTATAATGCAATTCTTTGTATCAATAATTGTTGGGCTCATTGTAATATTGTATTTTGCATTTCTGTCATATAATAAAAAATATCTGTAATGTTTTTATTCTTTTCTGTAATTCTTTTTTTTTGTTTTCTGTAACCCATTTAGTGACGCATTTTGTCTGGATTTAGTGGCGCACTGGGAATGCGCTACCCCTAAGGAACCTTAGGTGTGGCGCATATCAGAATGCGCCACCCCTAAGAGCTTATAGGTGGGCCTTAGGGGTGGCGCATCCAGAATGCGCCACCCCTAAGCCCTTATTAGTGGCTTGTAGTTAGTGGCGCATCCATAATGCGCCACTAAACTCAAAAAAAGGGCGCCACCATAAGGGTATTCCCTAGTAGTGTCGTGGACAACAAGTCTGCAATCTCTCTTGCGAAGAATCATGTTTTCCATGAGCTCGCCTACGTCTTCACGAAGGCACTTGGGCGAATCATCTTCCAGGAGCTAAGGAAGAGGATTGGGATGGTCGAAATAAATCGGTGACGACAAGATTAGAGGGGTGATTTGTTAGCTAATCTAGTCGTTGCATTTCCCTTATTCAATTTTCCTTTATGATGCAAAATAAACCGGACGTGAGCCATGACCTGTGCGTGCCATGGGCCTGTAGACTAGGGCGTCGGGATCACGTTGCTGACCCGCTAGTTTTGCTGGGTGGATAGGAGGCATGATCGACACTCGTGGGATGGCGCAAGCTCGACGGATTTTGGCGCATAGTTAGGGATCACCACCAGCAGCTTTTCCTTCTATACGAATAAATAGAGAGAAAAGAAATAGAAAAGGTCGCAGGTTTGCACGCGACGCAAAAAACCCTGACTCTCTACCCCGATCATTAGACGAGAGAACGAGCGTTTTAGGCGATCAAACTCCAACATTCTGACCCGGACCTTCCCACTATGGCACTACTTTCCAGCCACCATCTCAATTCCAGTCCCAATGATGACCACTTCTACCACAAAGTTATGGAGGTTGGCGCCGGCGAGCCGCACAAGATCGCAAAGTTGTGTTGGTTGGCGCCGACGATCCACACGACGACACGAGATATATTGTGAGGAGCAAACAGGGCCTTTGAACCGCATAGAGATAGGACAATGAGCAGTGAGGCTCACGTTCTTAACCCGCCGTCAAGTGTATTGTACACATTACCAGCTTGATTCCATGTCGTTCCATCTGCGTGACATACTGATATCCAACAAACCTCATCGAAGTAAGAACTGCATCCAAAGTAAGACAATCAAAACAAGTTATATGATGAATCGAACCCTAGTTTGGATGAGTGCATACCAGGGGGAGACTCGTGGGATGCGCGAGCAGCTTCTTCGCCGAGATGAAACGGCAGACCAGTGCGGTGGGAGGGATAGTCACAGGGGCAGGGTCATGCGGGGACATGCACGGCGATTGGGGAGTTTGCTCAGTTGGTGGTGAGAGCAGAGATCGACATAGCAGACGGGGACGAGATACCGCATCGGCGACATGGAGGAGTTGTAGCAGTCGCAAAAATTTTGGTGCTGAGCAGGTTGGTGGAGGTTTTAGCACACAACATCACCTGTTGGGGCATTTTTTGCGCAGAAGCACAACTTTTTTTTCTTCACAAAACACCACTATTTGGGGTAATCACTTGCAAAGTGTTGAGAATGTGCCCTACAGGCAAATAAAATATGTTTTATTAGCATATTCCATTAGTTCATAATAAGTTTTATACTATGCTATAAATATATTATGCGGAAACATTGATACACGTGTGGTATAAAACAACCAGGTCCCTAGTTAACTCTAGTATACTAGTCCATTGGGCAATTGATGATCAAGGTTTCCTGATCATGAGTAAATAAGCTATTGACAATGGATTCGTATCATTGGGATAATGATATGATGGACACACATCCACAAGAATTGTTGCAATGTGATCCAGTCACATAGTTCAACATTGCGATAACTACAACGTAGTGACCAGATCCTTTGACCGTAATGATCATATGTAATTGCTATCTACTAGGAGGCTTTGATTTACTACCCACCGCCTGACTGAAATATGTTGGCCATAAAGGTGTACTTTGGGCATTCCGAAATAGATATTTTGATGAATATGGAAATAGATCAAAGCGGGATTTGTCCATCCGAGTGACGGATAGGTACTCTGGGCTCACTCGATGATATTGCATCATAAAGTTTGCAAACGTGTGACTAGGTCACGGGGTTGCAATATCACGGGAACGAGTAAAAATGTTTGTTGGAAACGAGGATGAACTAGGTATATTGGATACCGACGATCAAACCTCGAACAATCAAAGTACTGCGGGACAAAGGGATAATGCTCAACGTTAAACGGATCCAACATCGATGAAGTTTCATTCGATGGAAGCGCATCGGCCATCTAGGATTGTAACCAGGTCTGATCGATGGTCATTGATCAAGAGAGTGTCTTGATCATGTCTGATGTTTCCCGGACCGTAGGGTGTCACACTTAAGGGTATTCGACGCATTAAGGATTGATTCGGGATCACCGGAGAAATAAGAGAGAACACCAGAATTGTTCCGGTGGAGGCCAGAAATGTTTCTGGGGATTTTGAATTGTTCAAAATATTATTTAAATATGTTTTAGCATTTAATTAATGAATTAAATATTAAAAATCTGATTTTATTAATTAAAAATGAATTAAAAAGGCATATGGGCCTCATAGGGCCCATTAGGGGAAGGAGGATCCTCCCCCCTTGGGCCATGCGCCAAGGGAGGGGCCCACTTCCCCCTTGGCCGGAGCACCTCCCCTCCTTGGTGGGATTAGTCCCACCTCGGGAACGAAGGGAGGTTCCCACCCCTCCTCAACCTATATAAGGAGGGGTAGGGTGCCCTTTTGATTCATCCAATTAATCTCTCTTCCTCCTTACTCCTTCCTCGAGTGGATTCCCCAAATCCATCTTCTTTCCGCTGCTCGCCTGGTTCGGAGCCCGGAGGGACGTCGGATACACCGTATGTGTCTAATCCCGCGAGGCGCTACACTTGTGACGCTACTTCATCGTCGTGGCCGTATCGCGGCGTCTTCACCGACAATGTTCCGATGGGGACGTAATCCCGCCATCGGTCTCAAGGATGGGTGGCTGCTGGAGTAATCGTGGAGTTGCGCCACATCGGGGATTGCCGGTATGACTACACCAACCACGTTCACGCGAGAACGTTTCTCGCTTAACGGACTACATACTGGTATGTGATCTATTTCCATCCGTTACTTGCATCGCCATAGCATAGGTCTTGGGATTGGGTATCGTAGGTTATGAAATTTTTTGTGTTTTCTGCCCCGAACGTCAACAATGATATCAAAGCAAGGCTATGCGTAGATGTATTGTACGGATAGAACAAATCTAGTATGTGGCATCAATTCTCCAATTGTTACCTCCCACGTGTACTCTTTTAGAATTGCGACAATGTCCTGATGAAGCGGCCCCGACCGACCTTACGCGTGTACGCGAGACTGGTTCCACGCTTGACATATGGCTTGTACCATATAAGTGGCTTTGGGGTGTGATACGTCTCAAACGTATCTACTTTTCCAAACACTTTTGCTATTGTTTTGCCCTCATTCTTGCATGATCTGGACGAAACTAACCCGGACTAACGATGTTTTTAGCGGAGCTGCCTGTATGGTTTTATTGTGCGCAGGAAAATGGTTTTTTGGACGTCTCAGAAAATTCCCAAAAAAACACAGAAAATCCACGCACCCGAGGGGCCACTGTGCCAGAAGAGGGACCAGAGGGCAGCCAAGGGGGCCCCAGGCGCCCCCTTGGCGCGGCCAGGGATGGAGCCGCGCCCTGTGGCCGCCTGGGGGCCTCCCCCCTCCTCTCGTGCCCTACCAAGACTCATATTTATTCCCGTGACGGAGAAACCCCGAAACAGAAGTCGTTTTCCCAATTCACGTCGCGGAGCCGCCGCCACCCTCTGTTCTTCTCCAGGAGGGCTAATCTGGAGGCTGTTTTGGCCTCCGGTGAGGGGAGATCATCCCCATCGTCATCATCATCACCACTCCATCCTCCCTCCATGACTTCTCCATCCATGTGTGAGTAATTCCTTGTTGTATGCAAAGGGGATGGTAGGGATTGGATGAGTTAGATCATGTAATAGTTTATCAGATTATTGGGGGCATGTTGCCTATCATCTAGATTGTTGTTTATCATCTTTGCTTCAACTTGTTGCTCTTAATGCTTGTCACTTTGGGCCCGAGTGCCATGATTTCAGATCTGAACCCTATGTGTTTTCATGAATATATTTGTGTTCTTGATCCTATCTATGAGTTGTATGCACCTGTTATAGTCCGGAATCGGTGATCCCAAAGGTGACGGCTTGGGACACCAAAGGGGATGGATTATAGTTTGAGGATTCCATGTATCCATTGCTTGTTAATGCTTTGTTCCGGTGCTCTTTGACAGGAGCACCTTAATCTCCATAAGTTCCTTCTGACGCCGTTCGAAGCGGGATGGTAGGACAAAAGATGTTGTGCAAGTTCTTATTGCAAGCACGTACAACTACCTATGGGGTACATGCCTGATGTTTGATTTATGCCTAGATGATCATTGTTTTTCTGTGTGCCTTTCCCCAAGTTAAATACATGATGTATCTTATCCATGCAGCGCCCAACCATCCATCTCCCTAGCCTACAGTGTTTTTAATTCTGCTGGTTACTAGTTGTTTACTTTCGTTGTTTTACTATTACTGTTTCACCACCACTATTTCCGTTGCTATCATCACTTCCATATCGCAGTTACTATTAATATCTTGTTGCAAGTAAGTGTATCTCAGGTGCGGTGGAATTAACAACTCCATTATTAAAGCTTGTGGATATTCTTTGGCTCCCCTTGAGTCGAATCTATAAATTGGGTTATTCTTACCCGCGAAGACCATCTCGATCCCCTGCAGTTGTGGGTTATCAGGGTGTCTATCTCTCTAACATTAGCTTTGCGAAGACGTTTGCAACGGAGGGCCCCGATAGGGGTGTAATAGAGACAATTGCTGAGTTGTTGTGGTTGTATGTTCGTAGGCATAGAAACGGTTATATCTCGAAAGCCCTAGCAGCCACGTAAAACTTGCAAAAGATAAAGTAGAGGCGTCTAAACTTTAATTTGCAGGGGGGCATCATAGTTAGTATGATTTATATAGTTGCATCCTGTTTTGCTAATATGTTAGATATACGACGGTAGCATTATAGGATGATCCCTCACTAATCCAACAAAGTGTCATTTCTTAGTGAAGCACCATCTGGAAAGACCCGCATTATGGAGGCATCACGTGTCACACGGGTGTCAAACATTTTAACGTTCAAATGAGATGGGTGGAGCAAGCCTAGCACGTCCAGAAACATGGCCTTGCATACGCGGCATATAATCACTAAGGTTATTGTGGCGAGCCTGGCATATGCAGATATGGCCTCGGGACACAAGAGACCGAAAGGTCGAGCATGAGTCACATGATGATGTGATTGGCATGATGGCCTACCTTGAGAATATACTGATGGTCGTATCACACGGGGGAGGTATAGTTCTCAAGGATTGTGTAATCACTTAGAATAAACTATGAGGGATGTTTGTCTGAGTGGGAGTTCCATAATTGTTTTAAAACATGAACTCCATATTATGAACTTAATCTTCATGTCTTAGCAAATATCAATGTAGATAATGTCATACCCAATGTTTATAACTGTAGCTCTTTATTGTGATATAGAACTTAAGGTAAATGGGTCTTACTTCATTAATGTGTACCAACACCGTTAGAGACGTACTCATTAGTAATGACGTACTAAACGTAATACGAGAACTGCTAGGAGATACACCTGATAACTCCGTAATCAAGGAAGATGATGGTGAGTATCGTACTCACCGTCACTTATGAATGACTGTCCAATACACCATACTTCATTCTATGGAATATGAATTGTGAATGCATGATTAACGACACCAACACGTATGACGTGCTAGGTGAACTTAAAAGCACTAAGTCACAAATCAGAGTAATGAAGAATGAGTATATGGACGGGGTTTCTTTCAACTATGGTGGAAGGAACAACCCGCTGAGAAGGTCACATGGAAAATGTATAAGATACACGGACACCGTGTGTATAACTTGGACTACTGAATGACTGGTTACTTTGCAATAACTGGGGAGTTGCATCCACTTCCTCCCAGCTACAAAGACCACTTCTGGACTATGTCATGAAGGAGAATCGTTCACCTGTCATGAGATCAAGGTTAAATTTATGAACTTTGAAGGTAGAACCAATGCAGGAATAGTCATTGACGGAGAAAGTATATTTGATATACGAGTTATAAATGACTTTCCCCACAAACAGTAATTGCGATTGATTAAGTATTCGATGCTCTAACTTACTGCTTATAGAGTGTCTTGGAAGGGATGAGGTTACAATGTGTGCTGATGATAATCAAGATAGTTGATGGTCGACAACACTCTCCCTCTACATCTATCATTTGATTAATATATGAATAAATTTATAATCGTTTGAATGTGAACTTTATTAGTGTGTCTTGCATCTCGCGAAGATAATTATTCATATTAGTGAGTAACAAGTCAGTTGTTCTCCTTTTATGAATGATATCTCTTATGGTCACATTACGGTTATGAATGAGTTATTCTTATATTGATGATAGTACTCCCTCCGATTCTTTTTTCTCTGCGTCTTAGAGCAAGCCCGCATACCAAGACGTGGAATGATGACTGTTTTTTGAACAATTTTACCCCGCGAGCATATGGGTGTGCAGCTGTCAGTATTAAATGCACATGCAGCCATTGGAACTCCTTTTTTGCCTCGTTTTCCTCCCTTCCTGCGGACGTTTCATTTTTCTAATGCTGCATGCAAGCTTTGTACGCCCTCTCTCTCTGCATATGAACAACAAGGATAGCTTGACGCTACCAATTTGGAGGTCCTTCCTAAACAGAAGAAGGCAGCTTCAAAAATTAGCTTGACGCTACAAATTTGGAGTTCCCTCCTAAACTGAGAAAAAAATTCTATACATCAAGGTCCCATGAACGGATCAACCTGCACACGTCTCATCAATCTCTCTGCACTTCTCTTGACTTCTTTCACTTCTTGCCATGGTGACCACTTGGATGGCGCCTTCGCCTACTGCAAGCACGCCGTCCTCCGCGTGCATGTCGACTGTCGTGGGGAACTGGGGATTACACTGGTTGCGAGCACGGCATTACCCTGAAGGAGGCAATTCTCCGCGCACTGGCTGTGTTCTTCGTGTGGTCTTGAGCACGTCGGCATCCGCAAGCATGCTGCTCTGCATGAACGCTGCGAGCACGCCTCTGTACACGAGGAGGCCGTCTTCCGCGAGCACGCCTCAACGGCAACGACGACGCCACTGGCCATGAGCATGAGTCCGGACGTGAGCGCGCCGCCATCCTCAAGGATGCCGCTCTGGGCCGCCGTCGAGCACGCCGGTGTCCTCAAGGATGCTGCTCTGCGCGAGCGCCGAGCACACCGCCGTCCTCAAGGACGCCGCTCTGCCCCTGCGCGACCGTCATGGTCGCACTCAACGTCGTCCTCAAGGTAGCCGCCATGTGCGACCGCCGAGCACATCGCCGTCCTCAAGGATGATGCCCTCACGACCGCCGAGCACGCCGCCGTCCACAAGGATGCTGCCTTGCAAGACCGCTGCGAGCACGCTGTCGTGAGGGGGCTGCCCGATAGAGAAAGAAAAAGGGGGAGCACTGTGGCCGAAGAAGACGGAGGGGCAAAGTTGGAAAAGAATGGTACAAAAGCCTATCGCGCAGAGCATTGAGGAAAAACGGAAAAAAGTTATACGCAGACTATTTAGGATCGGAGGGAGTAGTTTGATCATTTATAAGAAATATTGTAATGCCAAGAATTATCCAAACTTAATAATGACACTACCGTTTTAAGTCATGAATGGTATGATGTAGTTTTGAGATACTTAATCTCTTGACTCATGCAAACCATGCTTATTTAGGTAAGATGACTAAAACCTCGCATTCTGGTAAGATAGAATTTGCGATAGTTGTTGTATATCATACATTGTGATGTATCGTATATCAGCAAGTAGTGAATTTCATTATTTCGTGAACTTCATATGTGGACTTAGATGAATATGTCTATTCACTAATGAAACATGAGTCTAAAATAATTTGATTTGATCAAAAGGGATTTCGGAATAAAGATGGGTATTAAATTAACAAGAAAAACAAGTCTCTATGATTTGATCAAAGTGACAAATGTTTTGAGTTAGTCTTGGGCATAAAGACTTGTGAAAGTTGTTCCACAAATTATGATGTTTTGAGACACTTCAATGTTGTTGATGTGCCTAAACATTATAATCATACTCTATTGAATAGTGTATGGTCTAAGTTATCTCTTACCGAGTTACGTTATTATTCTTTAGAGTTATTAATTTAATATGCAAACAGTCATTTCAGTATAGGGAACCATCTGAGTTTGTGGAAACCAACACTATATAAGTTGTGGTGTGTTGTGGTTTCTACGAAGTGTGATTTATATGATAAATTATCTTTGTAGTGTATCCTTAGTAAACTATGGGTGCATCTTCCATAACTAGAACCAAAACAGCAAAACTTGTGTTGCTAAGTGTTTTGGTGTTTGTTAAGACTAGTAAGCTTACACGTGCAACGCACGTCGATCTCGACTAACAAATTATATTAAACATAATAATTTCTAACCAATATAGGATAACATGATGATATATTTATAATTTGAAAGTTCTAAAGAAAGTTCAAATTCCTGACTCACACAAATAATTGGAAACATAACTTTTCATTAATCAAAGCGCCTCATGTACCAAAAGTCATATATTTTGTATATATATGTTCATCAAACAATGATATAATACGTTACCCCAATGCACATTTCCCCGGTGTAAGCGATTATAATCCAATCAAGAAATCGAATTCCCTTGTTTGAAACTAAAAACCATTTAAAGATTGCTTTATACGCACACATGCATGTAAGTTTGAGAACCATTTTGATAACAAAATTAGTAAAAAGACAAGGCAATTATTGTTTCTCAAATAAATAGGGGTCATTCTCAGACTATGGCAAACTCTAGCGCAGACGAAGGATGGATTGTTGCTCCAGTCTGGAAGCAAGAAAAGTGTCATTTATTGTGAACAAACTATGTACACCAATATAAGTATTATACAATGATAAGTTCCATAATTATACTTGGTACTCACTGACCAAAAATATCGATATACCAACTTGGATCGTTAACTTGAATACATTAGACTTAAACAATGTGCGTCTTAATATATTGCAGGCTGCATCTAAATAGTAATAAAGATATCATTTGTTGAACTTGGTCATCAACATCAAGGGAAAAAAACAATTTTAGTGATGCCCCTAAAAACAATCTAAAGATATGCAGGAGATAAACATTGTTAAATTGAACATTTCCATGTAAAGAACGATCACTTGAAGCTAATATTGACATCCTCCAACTTTTAATCTCAGCACCTTGCAATTTGAGGGGAACTTGTTGCTCCCTGCAAGAAAATATAGGCACTTCAGACAGAGAGAATACAATAGACCAACTGAGACTTATGTTATGAAACTCACATTAACATGATCTAATCAAGCACTTTTATCCAAGACAAAAAATATTGCACAAATAGAAAGGAGTAAACCTGCAGTATCGAAAGAACCATATGGTCAGCAAAGACTTAAACTCGTGCTTTAATTAACTAACACTAATAGACAACCTTTCAACAGTACCAAAAATTAAATAAAAAGGCAAACATAAATATTATTTCTCTATCGGAATCTAACATAGAGATATGCGACAAGGGACAATCCACATATAAAACTAAAAGTTCATTAAACGATTATCTCAGGTGCAATTAAATGGACTAAGAACTTGAAAGTAGCTTGGTCATTACAAAGTCTACAATTAAACCAACAAAGGTGTGTGAGTCAGATATCTTTGTGGTTACCCAAACAACAAGCAGCATTCACATACAAAAGTAGTCTGGTCATTACAAAGTCTGCATAAGCACAATACACACCTTTATTAGTCCAAACTACACCACTTTTTATAAGTTAGAAGGGAACCATTTTTAAAAGGATCACCATAATTATATATTTATTAAATTCAGTAAATTCAACCCTCAGTGATTGAACATGAAGCTGAGGTTTCACATAATTCTCGTCTCATTCTGAGACCTACTTCTCTCCCAAAGTGCTACGTGCATGTACAACAATATAATATCTCTTGTAGGTGTATAAGAGATCTCAGTACATGCCCATGAAATGAACAAAAATGCAGTGGATGCTCCATTCACAAACATCGTGACATCCACCTTGAACGCTAAAGAATGTCGATTATATTACCTGAAAAATCAACAATGCAGTGAGGACGCAGATGGTCACTTAAGAGTTTGATAAAGTAGAAGCATCAGTTCTCTATTTGAATATAGGTCATAGCATTTTGAAAAACTTAAATTTGATTTCTCCCTGGCTCCCTCAATAGGCATCAGTTCAGTTACTGGATACCTCCTTCTAGCCAATTTGCTTATTTAAGTGTACTGAACAACACAATTCTCTACTATAAACCTTGCTAGGCAACCCGCATAGAGAGGGCACCTGCGATCTGCGTTGAATCCGGTCCGGTCGTCACTGGCTGGTTCGTACGTAATGCCTCGCTGGTTATCATCCTCCGGTTAGTTTCTTTTATACGTTGGCATTTTTTTCTCCAATGGCTGATGGGTGGGCCTTGTTATTCGTTGGCCCAGCTTTGCAGTGTGTGTGGCTCGTGATTTAGGTGAGAAACGATTCTCCGCACCAGCTCGGCCCCCGCTGCATGGTGAAAACGGACGCGGTGAAAACCCTATGACCTTTTTACTGTTCTGACCCCTTTTCTAATTTTTAACACGATTTAACCCCGTTTCAAATTTTTAACACGATCTAACCCCTTTTAGACACGTCAATCATCGTGGCGTGTCTACTCAACATAGAAACGCCAACAGTTGCCCAGAGTGGGGACTCGAACCCAAGACCTCCGGCTAATAGCAGCGTGCCTTGAACCAATGCGCTACGACACATTTGATGACCATGTAGTCTCACCGATCTATATGTACTTTCAAAGCTAACGGGTTGCAAGCCATTTATACATTTATTTTTTTAAACGCACAAATATATATATAAATTATATATATATATGTATAAATGTTAATAATTAAAAAATGTTTGTATTTATAAAAAAATTATATAAATATAAACACAATTTATAAACAAGAACATTTTATAATTATATTAATATAAACATGATTTACAAACACGTACATTTTATTATTATATAAATATAAACATGATTTACAAACACATGTAATATTTACTCTTTATAAATGTTAATAATTATAAAATGTTCGTATTTGTAAAAATATATACAAAATTTAATATTATTATATAAATAGAAATATAAATATAAACAAAATTTATAAACAATAACATTTTATAATTATATTAATATAAAAACAATTTACAAACACGTATATAATATATAATTATAAATTGTTCATGTTTGTAAATCATGTTTATAATTTATAATTGTATGAATATTTTAAAAAGCATAAATTTGCATAACCGTAAATATTAAATTTTTAAGTACGTGAATATTATATTTATAAGCGTAAATATTTATACTTACATGTATATTATATTTATAAGCTTAAATATTTAATTTTTAAGTACATGAATATTATATTTATAAGCACAAATATTTTTAAGTACATGCATATTATATTTATGAGCGTAAATATAAAAAATATTACCTTATAAATATTTATAAAAAATATTACCTTACACGCTTATAAATATAATATACATGTACTAAAAAATATTTACGCTTATAAATATAATATACATGTTCTAATAAATATAATATTTACGCTTAGAAATATAAAGCATAAATTATTAACATTTATAAAGAGTAAATATTACATGTGTTTGTAAATCGTGTTTATATTTATATAATAATAAAATGTACGTGTTTGTAAATCATGTTTATATTAATATAATTATAAAATGTTCTTGTTTATAAATTGTGTTTATATTTATATAATTTTTTATAAATACAAACATTTTTTAATTATTAACATTTATACATATATATATTTGTGCGTTTAAAAAAATAAATGTATAAATGGCTTGCAGCCCGTTAGTTTTGAAAGTACATATAGGGCGGTGAGACTACATGGACATCAAATGTGTCGTAGCGCATTGGTTCGAGGCACGCTACTATTAGTCGGAGGTCTTGGGTTCGAGTCCCAACTGCGTTTTATTTTTAGAGAGGGGTATATGCAGTCTTTAAATATAAAGACAGGGTGTTTCCTGAAAAACATACACACATGGTCCTATGGCGTTTCTATGTTGGGTAGACACGCCACGATGATTGGCGTGTCTAAAAGGGGTTAGATCGTGTTAAAAATTTGAAACGGGGTTAAATCGTGTTAAAAATTAGAAAAGGGGTCAGAACAGTAAAAAGGTCCAAAACCCTAGCCCCCATCCCGTCCACTCCCGCTCCCTCAGCCGCCGCCTCCCTCTCCCCCGTGCTCGCCTCCTTTCCTTGTCGTCATCGCCCTCTCTCCTCTTCTCCTCTGCGCCACCCTCTCGCAGCGGGACGTCGGGACGGAGCTGCGCGGTGCTGCTGGTGGTGGACCTCGTCTTCCTCCCCGAAAGCCGCCTCGAGCCCCTCCTTCGTGCCGCCCGGAGCTCCGGCCGCTGCATCCACCACACCGGAACACCAACGTCAGGTACGCGGTAGCCCGACCTGCCTCTCCTCTATCCTTTTCTTCTTCCTCCCTCACGTCACTCTCCTCTCTCTCCTACTTCATGTACATCACGGCTATCTCTCTACCTCTTTTTCTATTCCCTGCAAGATAACACAACCTCATTTTCTCGATGCCATGGGAGAGCAGGGCAGCATGGTTTGTGTGATGGGTATAAAAGATTAGGAGGACGGATAAGGAGAAGGCTCATCGAGGACGAAGCACGGTCAGATTTACCCAATCTCCCCCATCCCCTCCCCCTTGTATGTGGAAATTTTATTTCATTTAATTTTCTTCAGGATATGTGTGGAGCTTCAAGAGGAAGGTGACACTCCAGGCGGCTGATTTTGGCAGAGAGGGATGGTGGCGTAGAACGCTTTGGGCGTGGTTTGCTTTATGGTACTACAACGTTACCAACCTGAACGTATGCTAGCTCCTCCTCTTTTTTTCTGTGCTATTGCAAAAAGAGAGATGCAAATCTGGAGATTAACTAAGAAATTTGATTAGATAGCCAACGAGGAAGCCCCTCCATTCCCAATGAACTGTTCATGAACCATGGAAGATGCAGATACATGTAGGTTCCTCTAATAAGTTATTTTCTTTATGTACTTGTTGGTGTCTATTTTTAGAGAAAAGAGAGAGGGGTCTTCAATTTTTCCTGTTGACATTCCAGTGTTCAGGTTTTTTGCTCCACCCATCGTCAACCAAATCCATACACCTCATGTTCACTACCTTTTTGTTTGTGAATATGTATTTGTGCCCAATACTTGAATATGTATTTGTTAGCTGCAAAAGGGATCTAGCAATCTGCATTCTGCTTAGGCTTTGATTGATTTTAGTTAAAAGAAGGGGGAACACATTATTGTGATGTTACTTATCAGTTTCTTGGAACTTGGATGTAGTTTCATCATCTATTTGTGTTTTCTACCAGATAAGAAGAGTTGTCACACATATAACCAAATTTCTATTTTTCTGCTCCTGTATGATATTTATTGTATTCATGTATGATGTACACTTGATTTCTGCACAAAGATATTTTTTGGTTTCTTTTCTCGCATAATTTTCTCGGGTATCTATTCCATACATGCTCACCCATGGATTTTCAGTTCTGTTAGTTACTGAGATATGGTCATGCTGTTTTGAGGTTCGTGACCTTGATTTTGCCATAGAGATAGTAGGATCCGAGATAGTCCGAGAAGCCGATGGTCTTGCAATGAGCTCTCGCAACGTGCGCCTATCGCTTGAGGAAAGGGAGAAGGTTAGTCTTTTATAGAAACTAACAAATTGTTTTCACAAACTTCTGTAGGGTGCTTATTTACAAAAGACTACAAATTTTTTCACTACCTTATCATTTATGGTTGTCTTTCTATTACTAAGCAGTTGATTCATGTTATGAGCAAACAATTTTGATATTGTATATGATGGTTTATAAACTTTTTTTGATAAATTTCATTTCTTTTGTAGGCATTATCCATTGGTAGATCACTGGTAAATGCTAAAATTGATGCATTGGATGATAGCAACAGTGCTAGCAAACGTATAAGGGATCAGATAGTGTAGGCGCTTACTGAAGCTGGCGGTCGGGTTGATTATGTTGAGGTAATATTGAAGCCTCTGTTTTATTGAAGTGTCCTTGTTCTCGAATAGCTCACTGTGATTTACTTCCTTCCCTATACCAATACTGATTCTGGTTGTGTCCTAGAGAACCTTTGGAATCTACATGATGTAGTTATAGTTTGCACTATGCAGCCTCAGACATCCTAATATCAGCATAATAATTTACATATTTTTCTGGAACATACCACTACTTAGATAAACCGTTCCAGTTTTGGTTATTTTAAAAGCAAATAATGCCATGTAAATTAATTGCATGACAAATTTATATATTTTTTGGGACTAAAAGTGAAAACGATATTTGGGACCAAACCTTTTCAAATAGCTCTGAGTATAAATTGAAACCTTGCGATGTTTGGGATGGAGCAGCAGGGGATGAGAGGCAGATAACAATAGCGAGAAGGAGCATGACATCGAGGAGTGCAAGCAGTGGCGCTGCTAAGCAATGGGGTGTGGCTGCAGGGGAAGGGAGGGGGCCAACGACAGGGAGAAGGAGCAGGCCGTCGAGGAGTGCAAGTAGCAGGGTAAGATATGTATTTTTTCAGAAGATCCTAACTGTTTTACAACATGTATTGCATTTCCATGGATGATCCTTTTGCATATTTATTATTTCCTATGTTCTCTGAAGATTAATTTTGGCCTTTCATTCTCACTATGATTCCCCGAGATGCACTATTCGTAGGCATGCACTTTCTAATAAAAGTATGGCAGTCAACTTGAAACGAGTAACTTATCTAGCTACGACAACCTATTGTTTATGTTCCTGGTTGCTGGCCGCACATCACCAAGGTAGCCCATATGCAACTCTCTTCGTGATTTTTTTTCATTTTCTCTTGATGTGTTTTCTTCCGTTGAGATGTATTAAGCGTGGACGAAGTTGTAAGTTCAGTGGAGGATTGTAGGTTGCCCAGTACGTGTTCCTGTGATAACTTACTCAAAGTAGGATTTATTTTCTTGCTTCCTATATTCAAAGGATGTTCTTGACGATTCGCTAATCATTGTCTTCGTTTTTTTCCTGAGAATTATTTGCAGTTCATACTTCGTTGTTGACTGAGTTTTAAGTTCTATTTGTCATGTGTGCATATGATAAATCTTTTTATCGTTGAAGGCATTGGATTTCTTAAATTTAGCAAACTCTACTCTCATGTTTTTATTTTCTAAATAGAAAATAGCCCTTGCCTCAGATGGCCGGGTACAGCTATGATCAGTAGAGTTTGCTTGTTTATCTAAATGTGTTTAGATTGGTCGCATGTATGCTATAGTGCCGCATCGATTTATCCAGAATGTTGATGTTCTGCATGAAAGGAATATGTACGAGATTACCAATTTTCTTCTTGTGCTACCAAAATTAATTCTCAGACCGGTTGAAGCAAGGTTTACTATGATTATTATTGTTTTCACTGTTTTGACACAAATGGATGGAAATTTCGACGATTTCCCCTTTTGGGAGTATTGCCTTACATCATTCGCTGATTTGCATGTGCCAAACGAGAGTCCTAAACGTTTTGTTGGTATGTTCTTCAATGTTGTTGTTGAGTTCATTTATTGGTTATTTGGTCTTTCTTTTCTGTTTAAATAGCTAATAATCTTCCTTCTGTTGGCAAGATGTGATTGGTAAGATTTCAGTAATCTCTGATGTAGTTGTTTTTATGGTTCCCAGAAGAATTCAGCATTTAGCGAAAAGAGATGTGCTTCTATCTGATTGGAAGTAGGTTATGGACTTTTCGTTTTGTTTCACTTCCATGTCCATAGGTTTCATTTGTTCTTTAATCTATCAGACTTATGTAAAGCAATTTGGCGCACTGCCATTTTTTCATGCTGCACCTGCAATTTGATTGATGCCTACTGGGCTACTGTAGTTTATCCTCAGCCTGAAACGTTGTAAATGATCTAGTTTGTTGAAACCACTATTAATTTCAGGGTTAACTTTTTGGTGCCCACTTTGCAAATCTATTCATGGTTTGGTTTGAACTTATCAGGAGCCAGGATTTTCTTTCATGGAATGCGGAGGTTCAGGATTCTTGACGCATATTCCTTTTTTATACAATCACCTAAGATCAATTTATTGTGTGGCATCACACCATAATTCCGAGAGACCAACTGGTGCTCCTATCGTCAGCGCTGCAGGTTTATGCTTAATTGATTTCTTTGCGTCTTTTATGGTGCAGATATAAACTTATAGCTAGATAAATTGTTTTGCCTGCAAGATTAATTTAGCGCTTATTCAGAGGGCTATTTACATAATCTATGCATCAATAGAGCAAATCCTGTAGGAAAAACAGGAGTTGCACACTCATACGAGCATGTCAGTCGATTGTAATTTTCTGTGTGGTATTTCTAATATTGTCAATTAACATTGAACGTCAGATCTAAATACAGTATGTTGTCATTCCTATAGTGTATATTTCAATTCTCTACGAACAAGCTGCTATCCCACGTACAATTATTTGAGGAATACGTTCTTAAATTAGTCACATTAGTAAGGCATGTCTACCCCCTGTTCATGCATGAATTTTCTTTGTGTATCGAATTTATATGCAGTAATGTCCAAGCGCTAATGGATGTTGTTTTTGTTAAGCCTCGTCAACCCAAATAAGGAGGGTTGGTCACGAGTGTCGACGGCCAAACACACAAATTTTCTCTCTGTAATCCTTGTCGTGTCTCTTTTTCTTGATTTATTATAGGTTCACCATAATGCCAATGAATAATATTCAGTTTTGCGGCATACATGATTTACGCGCTTAATATTCAGTTGTGTATTTTGAATTCTCTGTTGCTCCACCATCGACATACAACAATGTTACAGGATGATTAGAATATTTGAAGAAAGTGTATTCATTCACTAGCTGTAACAGCCCAGTTTTCACAAAAATTAAAAATTTTATTTCGGTGTGAATTGTTTGATTGTCTGAGTTGTTTGCGGTGTTTGCATCCCCGATTTATCGATCGGCGATTATTTCCCCCCCTCTTATCTCGTATCGGACGGAGACCGACCCTTGCCACCCTCACACTCGACCTTTGCGACACCGGGTTTCGCCCGATCACCGTCGCGAAAACCGCACGAGACCAGCCGCAACCAACGGAACGAAAACCCCCGTTTAATAATTAAACGGGTTATTTTTATAGCGCGCCGGAAAGTGTTTTCGGAACGGTTCCAGCGCGAGGTGAACGCCTCCGGCTCGACGCGTTGATCGCGCAGTTCGAAGTTTTACCCGAATCGGACGTACTGCGGACCCCCGGCAGTCAGAAACGTGAGCACCGCGCGCGCGAGAGAAAAACAGGAGATGTTTTTGCAAACTGCCAGCCACCGGGGCTATAAGTAGACCACCCCACCACTTAGGGTTTTCCCTAAGCACCTAGGCAGCCACCAGCCCTCAGATCTGAGATATTTTACCCCATTTTCGTACAATTTAGCCCCAAAATTTAGCAAACCCTAGCCCCTCTCGATCTGGACCGTCGGATCTGCAGATCCAATGGCCCAGATGCGCCCTAGCCAGCTCCCACCTCTCTCTCTCCTCAGCCCCGCCGCCAGCCCGAGGGCACAGCCGCCTCCGCCTCACGGCCGGCGAGCCGCCGACAGCAGCCCGACCACTCTCCTCTCCTCCCTCCCCTTTCCCTCTTCTCCTCCTTCCTCTCACCCTCCTCTCTCTCTCTGCAGGGTCCCAGCCATGGAGCCGCCATGGGAGGCAGCAGCCGGCCGAGCTCCTCTCGCCGCCCGAGGCCACCGGCTCCGGCGACCCGCGCTGCCTCTGCGCCCCGCCACGGCCTCCAGCGCCCCGTCCGCCGCCTGCGTCCTCCGCCGCGCCCCGCCTCGCTCCGCTCCGGTGGCCGGCACGGGAGGCGGCCGCCGCTGCCGGCTGGTGCGGTTCCAGCCGTGCCTGCTCGGGGGAGCCGGCCAAGCCACCAACCGCCGCTGTGGGCCGGCAGCCCAGCGCCCCCAAGGCCCAGACCTCCCAGGCCCAAGCCAGCCCGCCCCTCTCCAGGCCAGATCTGGGCCAAGATCTGGGTGAGGGCCCGTTTTATTTTTTTCCCCTAGCTCTGTTATTTTGCTAAGTCTGATAAAAACTGCTGCTGATTGAATTTTGCACTGTAATTTCCCGTTAATCCGTAGCTCCGATGACGTTGCCCCCAAAACGAAAGTTGTTTAGAATTGCGTGTCCTTTAATTCATCTTTTGTGAGCATTTGCATGTGAGCTCAACTTGATTGTGTAATTGTGTGCTGAACAGGGCATCAGGCCATTAATTGCATTTATTTCCTGTTATTGTGCTGCTGTTATTATTTTGTTGCAACTTTGCATGATGATTGTAACAAATCCATGAGGTCTTTTACATTGATTCCTTTTGCGTTGCCTTAAGCAATGTTTCTACTTCAGTTTCATGCATTCACATGCCATATTTGCTTGCTGCATCATGTTTATATCTTGCTCCAAAGTAGCTATCCTGATGTAATTGTGCTGCTATTGCTGAAACTGTTATTTTGTTGCAACTTCGGATGACGATTGCTTCGCAACCGTTCATCGGAATTGCGTGATTCCAATTGCATATTGTTAAGCATGTTGTCTACTTTCATCCCATGTATTGCTATGTCATGTTGCTGCACTTTTGCATATAGATTTACCCCTGTTTATACAGCATGTGTGCATAAAGTGTTTTGCTTGTATCTTTTTAACCGTAACTCCGTTTGGGGTGTTCTTTATATGTAACTTGATTAGTTTTTTGTGTTCTTTGTGTTTATGCTATTGTTTGCTGCTGTTAACCAACCTAAAATATGGTTTAGGACAGAACAGTACCAAATGTTTTAATCCTCGTGCGGCACTTAGTGTTATGCCATGTTTAGGTTGTGCCTCACTTAAATTGTCTAGCATAGATAGTTTACTTTGTTCTTCACCTCTTGACCTGTTTGTGTGCTATGCCATGCTTGCTTGAGTTGACATGTTAATAACCGTTGTTTGGTCACCTGTAGCTAAACAACTTGAACCACCGTAAACGTGCGGTATCGTCGTGTGTGACGAGTACTCCACTTAAATCGTTAGCAACCGCTCTCGACGATAGGTGCGATGTCTCGTGTTAATTCTTGTTGATGCTTTCTCTTGTATTGCTCCGTAGTAATAGTGGTGCACCGTTGATTGCTTTCCAGTGTTTACTTCTTGTGTGCTACCGCGGGTACCTCTCGGAGACGATGTGAGCTTGCGATCAACTACACCTTCGGAACCCGACTTATCAATAGGCAAGGACTTGCATTACTTATGATCCATTCTATTTCAACCAGCGGTTTGCATGCTAGTATAGGTTAGGTTCGATGTTTGATCCTACCACATGTTTACAGCCTCTTTCAAACCGATACAGCCATGTCCCTTCTCAGCAAACCATGTACTGCTATGTTACTATTGCTCGTTGCTCAGCCCCTGCTTAGTATGCATGCTTAGGATGCTACGATGTTACTGTTGGGGTTCGGGGCAGAAAACACAAATTTTTCATAGAATATGATCACAATGTTCATGCACGTCAATCATATTGAAGTGTCTCAAGACATTGCAATTTGTGGAACAACTTTCACACAAGTCTTTATGTCCAAGACTAACTCAAAACATTTGTCACTTTGATCAAATCGTAGAGACTTGTCTTTCTTGTTAATTTAATATCCATTTTTACTCTGAAATCCCTTTTGATCATATCAAACTATTTCAGACCCATGTTTCATTAGTGAATACATATATTCATCTAAGTCCACATACGAAGTTCACGAAATAATGAAATTCACTACATGCTGACATACGATACATCACAATGTATGATACTCAACAATCAGTACACATTCCGTTTTACCAGAATGCGAGGTTTTAGTCATCTCACCTCAGAGGCATGGTTTGCATATGTCAAGAGATCAAGTATCTTAAGACATCATCATACCATTCATGACTTAAATTGTAGTGTCATTATTAAGCCTGGATATTTCTTGGCATTACAATATTTCTTATAAATGATCAAACAACTATCATCAATATAAGAATAGCTCATTCATAATCGTAATGTGACCATAATAGATATCATTCATAAAAGGAGAACAACTGACTTGTTTCTCACTAATATGAATAATTGTCTTCGCGAGATGCAAGACACACTAATAAAGTCCTCATTCAAACGATCATAAAATTTATTCATATATTAATCAATTGATAGATGTAGAGGGAGAGTGTTGTCGACCATCAACTGTCTTGATTGCCGTCAGCACACATTGTCACCTCATCCCTTCCAAGCCACTCTCAAGCAGTAAGTTCAAGCATCGAATACTTAATCAACCGCAATTAGTGTTTCATGGGAAAGACATTTATAACTCGTATATCAAATATACTTTCTCCGTCAATGACTATTCTTGCATTGGTTCTACTCTTAAAGTTCACAACTTTAACCATGACCTCATGACAGGTGAACGATTCTCCTTCATGACATAGTCCAGACATGGTCTTTGTAACTAGGAGGAAGCGGATGTAACTCCCCAGTTATCGCAAAGTAACCAGTCATTCAGTAGTCCAAGTTATACACAAGGTGTTCCATGTATCTTATACATTTTCCAAGTGACTTTCTCAGCAGGTTGTTCCTTCCACCATAGTTGAAAGAAACCCCGTCCATATACTCATATTCCATTTCTCTGATTTGTGACCAAGTGCTTTCAAGTTCACCTAGCACGTCATACGTGTTGGTTAACATGCATTCACAATTCAGACTCATAGAATGAAGTATGGTGCATTGGACAGTCATTCATAAGTGACGGTGAGTACGATACTCATCATCATCTTCCTTGAATACGGAGTTATCAGGTGTATCTCCTAGCAGTTCTTCGTATTATGTTTAGCAAGTCATTACTAACGAGTATGTCTCTAATGGTGTTGGTACAAATCAATGAAGTAAGACCCATTTACCTTAAGTTCTATCATACTAAAAGAGCCATAGTTCTAAACATTGGTATGACGTTATCTACAATGATATTTGCAAAGACATGAAGATTAAGTTCATAATATGCAGTTCATGTTTCAAAAACAATTCTGGAACTCCCACTCAGACAAACATCCCTCATAGTTTGTTCTAAGTGATTACACGATCCTTGAAGAACATACCTCCCCCGTGTGACACGACCATCAGTATGTTGTTCAAGGTAGGCCATCATGCCAATCACATCATCTATGTGACTCATGCTCGACCTTTCGGTCTCTTGTGTCCCGAGGCCATGTCTGCACATGCCAGGCTCGCCACAATAACCTTAGTGAGTATATGCTGCGTATGCAAGGCCATGTTTCTGGACATGCTAGGCTTGCTCCACCCATCTCTTGTGAACGTAAAAATGTTTGACACCCGTGTGACACGTGATGCCTCCATAATGAAGAACTTTCCAGATGGTGCTTCACTAAGGAAGGACACTTTGTTGGATTAGTGAGGGATCATCATGTTATGCTACCGTCGTATATCTAACATATTAGCAAAAACAGGATGCAACATAAATCATACATGCTATGATTCCCCCCGACATGCAAATTAAAGTTGAAAACGCCTTTCTACTTTATCTTTTGCAAGTTTTACATGGTTGCTAGGGGTTTCGAGAAAAGAACCGCTTTCTATCCTGCGAAAACAAGCCACAACACCAATCCCGCAATTGTCTCTATTACACCCCTGTCGGGGCCCTCCGTTGCAAACATCTTCACATCGCTAATGCAGAGAGACAGACACCCCCCCAGCCACTTTATATGGTACAAGCCATATGTCAAGCGTGGAACCAGTCTCGCGTAAACGCGTAAGGTCGGTCGGGGGCCGCTTCATCAAACATTGCCGCAACGCTAAATGAGTACACGTGAGAGGGTAACAATTGAGAATTTATGCCCACATACTAGATGTGTTCTATCCGTACAATACATCTACGCATAGCCTTGCTCATGATACCACTGTTGGGGTTCGGGGCAGAAAACACAAATTTTTCCTTGACCTACGATACCCAATCCCAAGACCTATGCTATGCTGATGCAAGTAACGGACAGAAATAGATCACATACCAGTATGTAGTCCGTTAAGAGGGAAACGTTCCCGCATGAACGTGGTTGGTGTAGTCGTACCGGCAATCCCCGATGCCGCGCAGATCCATGATGACTCCTGTAGCCACCCGATCCTTGTGGACCGATGACGGGATTACGTCCCCGTCGGAACGTTGCTGATGAAGACCTCGCGATCCGGCCACGACGATGAAGTAGCACCACAAGTGTAGTGCCTCGCGGGATTATACACATACAGTATACCCGACGTCCCTCCGGGCTCCGAACCAGTAGAGCAGCGGAAAGAAGATGGATTCGGATCCCGATTCCAGCAGCACGACGGCGTGCGTATAGTGGAGAAATCCCCAACCCAGAGCAGCCTCCAAACAAGCGGAGTCCACTCAAAGGAAGGAGAAAGGAGGGAGAGAGATGAGAAACTTTTCTCAAAAAATTCATGATTAAAAGGGCACCCCTACCCCTCCTTATATAGGCCAAGGAGGGGGGGCAACCTCCCCTCAACTTCCCATGTGGGACTAATCCCAAGGGGAGGGGGGGCGCACCAATAAGGGGGGTGGGCCCCCTCATGGCGCCATGGCCCATGGGGGAGGACTCCCTCTCCCCCTAATGGGCCCTATGAGGCCCATATGCCTTTTAATTCATTTTTAATTATATTTAATTATATTTTAATATTTAATTCAGATAATTAAATAATAAAACATTAATTAAACATTATTAAATATATTTTGAACCTTTCAAAATACCCAGAACAACTTCCGGCCTTCATCGGAACAATTCCGGTCATCACCGAAACAATTCCGGTGATCTCTCCAATTTCTCCGGTGATCCCGAATCAATCCTTACTGCGTCGAGTACCCTTAAGTGTAACACCCTACGGTCCGCGAAACAACAAACATGATCGAGACAATTCTCATTGATCAATGACTAATCAATTGGACCTGGTTACAATCCTTGATAACCCCTGCGCTTCCATCGAATGAACTTCAATCGCTATTGGATCCGTTAACCGTGTGCCTGTTCCTTTTGTCCCGTGGTACTTTGCTTGTCCGAGGTTTGATCATCGGTATCCACTATACCTAGTTCGTCCTCGTTCTCAACAAACAAGTTTACTCGTTCCCGTGATATTACAACTCCGTGACCTAGTCACACGTTTGCAAACTTTATGATGTAACATCACCGAGTGGGCCCAGAGTACCTATCCGTCACACGGATGGACAAATCCCGCTTTGATCTATTTGCATACTCATCAACCATCTATTTCGGAATACCCAAAGTGCACCGTTATAGCCAGCATATTTCAGTCAGGCGGTGGGATAAAAATCAAAGTCTCCTTATAGATGACAATTACGTATGATCATTACGGTCAAAGGATCTGGTCACTACGTTATAGTTATCGCAATGTCGAACTATGTGACTTGATCACATCGCAACACTTCTGGTGGGTGTATGTCCATCATATCATTATCCAATGATATGACTTCATTGTCAACAGACGCCATTGTCTCATGATCAGGAAACCTTGATCATCAATCGCCCAATGGACTAGTATACTAGGGTTAACTAGGGACCTGGTTGTTTGTATACCACACCTGTATTAATGTTTCCGCTTAATACAGTTCTAGCATAGTATCAAACGTATTATGAACTAATGGAATATGCTCGATAAAACATATTTTATTTGCCTCTAGGGCACATTCCCAACAGTTACCCTGTTACTCCTGGGTTTGGGATATCACATTATTATATTATTGTTGATGATATGATTATTATAATGTTGACTATATTCGACGAAGGATGGAAGGTCTAGGCTATCCCGCCCCGACGCTTTGTTCCATTCGAGTCACCTAGGATCCGAGTTCCGGGTATTGGTTTTAAGACTGAGCGTGCCTAACCGAGTGTGGGATTTTATGGGGTCCCCTTTTCTTACCTATCTAGCTTTAAACATTTCTAGTGGTGGCCCAAGCTGATTTACCATTTGAAAACCGTGTGTGTGTCTGTTGGGTCGCTCCTGGCAGATATTGTTTTAAAACAACTTGGGCCAGCAGAGACATGGTTTCTTTGTTGCTCCACCCCAGGGAGCTAGGGGGTTGTCCACATATGTTTGGGCAACCTATCCGACCTCATCCATACGGTAGAGGCCGATTCGAGAGCGCGGCCGGCTTTTGAGTTGGATGTCGACTCACCGGGGGCCACCCGGATTTGTTCGTTATTAGCTAGAGGGACTTGTCGTTTCGGATCTCTTGGAACTAAATCATAAAATGGTTGCCTGTGATGGGTAGCAACTGAGAGAGATGGGCGTGCGTGCGGAGCCTCGTAATGGGCAGTTGGTACACCCCTGCAGGGTTAAATCTTTTCGAGAAGCCGTGTCCACGGTTATGGACGACTTGAGACCTACGTCCTGTTCATAGACAACAACAACTGAGATAATCTTAATATAACTTGATCAACGTGTGTGTGCCTTGACTGCTTCTTCTTCGTCGGGATGCGAAGAGGAGGACAAGGATAGGATAGGTGTTACGTTTGCGTAGTAGGTGGATAGCAGACCTGTTGGAGGCGATTCCTCATCGAATGCTTGGCTTCTTATCTTACTCTCTAGATCTTTAGCCACTTCATAAATGCTAGTGCGGCAGCAACCTCACCACTTACCCCTTCCTTACCGTAAACTACTAGTTGTCCTAGAATGACGAGTGATGAAGTTCTTGCTGGGTCAGATGACCACTACAGTTGGATGCTGAGTACCTCTGTACTCATGATACTACCCCCAAACTCTTTTCAGGGTTCTTGATCGACAACAGGTATGGTGATCGACGTTTCACGTGGAGACTCGACGACGACTAGTTAGGCGGATCCCGGCGGAGGGCCTGGCCCCGTGTGGTTATGGAATCGATGCTTTTCTCTTTGCCAGTAGGCATTTGCTTGTAGTCTGTACTCAGACATGTATCTTCCGCTGTTGTATTATATTTGAGGCAGTTGTATGCCGATTGTATGAGATGTTGTATCCTGTATCTGTAATGTTGTGATATCATGTTGCAAATCCGGGGCATATGGCTTTGTCATATGTCGCGGTGGGATCGATATGTGCTTCGTCCCCGGATCTGGGTGGAAACACCTAGATCTGGAACAGTACCGCATATCAGGCCTTACACTAGCTATTAGATGATTAGAATGAAATATAATCACTGCTCCCATGTGCTATTTAGAGCCCATTTATTTGTATTTATTTGATCTCCTTTCTTTCTATATTATTATAGTTTTTTTTGGCTGTATAGTAGAATTATTAAATTATTTACCTGTTGGTTGTGAACCTGAGTTGTTATAAGCTCTTAAATTTTACATGTTCAGTAGAGTAGGTAACTTGCATGAGTTTGTGTATCAATTTCTGAACTACTAAAATTGAATGGTTGTTTGTAAACTGAATCAAACTTGAAAATAATCACTTCATATTCTTTCATGAGATTACCAGCTTTTGACATTGGTTTCTAAATAGAAGGGGTTAACTGAATGTTTGCAGCAGTGTGTTAACTGAATTTTTTCAATAGTGTTTAGTGAACCTGATTGCAACAGTAAAATAGAAGGGGTCAACGGAGAGGAGAGGTTCATGGCATATTGGCCGCTGGTTCCAGGCCTATACACACAGCGACCGGGCACCTCCAGAATACTAAGACAGTGGCCGCATGCAAAGTTTTTCGGTCGTGCAAATTGAGTGTATTGAGTTGTGATCGTCAGCGGTCGTGGAGGGCAGTGGTAAGAGTTGGATCTCCATCGGCAATCAGCAGCGCCGATCGAAACTGAGCGCCCAACTTAACAAAGATTAATAGATTAAACTATGACTGGTTAAACCTGATTGTAACAAGAATTTTCTATAGTTTCAATTAACTAAAACTGAATGTGAACTTGTTTCTGGCAATAGTTTATGTTTATACTTTCAGTTAATAGTAATTTTAGAAAATTTGTGTGCTTAATTGGATATGCATTTATCTATTGATTGGAAATGCATATTTTTGTGTTAACTGCATATGCATTTATCTGTTGATAGAACTGCATATGCATTTATGTTAACCGATTAATATATTGACAAATGAGTGTGACATACCATGTCAGCCAAACATTGTTTTACATCGAATATATAGGGGCGTGTTTATGGATGTGCATTTCCCCTGAATGTGAAGAGCTATTCAAGCTGCTGTAGAAATTTCTTGTGGGGTTTGATTTATCGACAATGATTCTTGACCTCTTTGTTCCCTATCATTGAGTGAACGTTTAATTGATCGATTGGTTCTTCTTGGCTTGCAGGGGGCTCTCTGATGATTGATAGGGAGAAAAACACCTTCTATTGCTGGAATACTCAATCATGGTTCTGATGGGTTCTAGAAACTTTTCTTTGGAGATGAAGAGTTTTCTATTATAGTTCATACTAGGTGAGCTCTCTGCTCCCTTGTTATTTTTTATTGAACAAGAGTGCAGTTCTTATTACGGATGGAGGGATATTATATTAGCACTTTTCTAGCGATATTTATGTGTGAACAATTTATCTTTTGTGGACTGGAAGCTGTTTGCATCGACTTAGTTTGTATTTTTCCCTTTTTACTTGTAGATGTGAAATATTTATTGTAAACACTGAATCTTTGATATGTTTACAAAACTCCGCTTATTATCTGAAGCCACCCATAAGCTTGGAATGTTCTTCTCAACTTTTGATAGACAATTTTGGTGCACTAATGCTTTCTTGATTGATGTTTGTGATTTACCTATTGACCGCACTTCTGATTAAAATATTTTATCTTTTGAATTTACATGTCTATGATAATAAGCACTTTCAGCAAACATGCCAACTGATGCTTTCTTCATTGATGGCTATGATAGAGAATGTTTTCAAGGCATAGTATAGGTTGGATTGTTCTACTGCTGATGCACAACTCCTGATCATCTATCTCCGCCGCATTTTCTTTCGGATTCTTTGTTGGTTTTCTTTTCAACCGATGTATGTGCAAGTTCCTCACTTCACCAAAATCTGCTCTGGCCGTGGTCATTTGAATCTGGTCATAGTCGTTGTTGCTTAAATTCTCTCATGATCACTAGACAGTCTTTCTATGGGTGTGATGTAGAGCCGATGCTTCGAGGATTCCTCTCCTTGCCCCCTGATCCCAAGGGGTGGTCAAGAGGACATCAAAGGGTGTTCAAGAGGACATCAAGGGGTGTTCAAGAGGACATGTATTCAGGTTAAGAGGGTGTGTATTCCTCCTCTATTTTAGAAAATTAGAACTGAATCAATTTTTCTCCCGGAGCCAAGCTGAGTTAATAGTATGGAAATTATGAGAGGATCATGTTTTTTATTGACAATCTTGATCTTTCTTTCTCTCACATGTGCCCTACAATATCCACATTAATTATACATGGTTCTATTTAGCCTCTTGTACCATTGCGCAAAATAAGATCTCATAACTTTGTTTTGGGTTATCATGCTATCATTAACACCGTATCTAAACAGATGTGTCCTAATGCTTCAATAATTTTATTATCATTTTGTAATTAGTGTGTTACGCTACATCAGAAGGAAGTTAGAGCAACGGCTGTGGACTACAAGAGCCAGTTTCTAATAACGTCAAGTTTAAAATGCAGTGTTAGTTTGTTGTCCTTCCACTCTATCTGAATATACATCAGCATACCAGTGTTCAGCAGAGCAGTTTTTAGAATTCAGTGTTTAGTATCTACAAGGAACACCTTTTGTACCACTCTTCTGTGTTTCCCCTTTTGATATTCCTGTGAAGAATGTGTTATATATGAAACCAAATGCCCTTCCAATGCTCATTTTGTCTTCTTACTACTCATGCTCATGATGTCTTATACCATGTCTTTTAGCTTCGTTTAATTTTCTGCTGTACTCCTAAAGAATATGCCAGCAATTCCATTTAAGTATCCTTCTATTATAAAATACATCTGTTCATGTTATGTGATGATTATGTTATAACTCTATGCTTAAAAAACATGGTCTGCTATCGCCCTTTGCGCCATGGGCGCAACGGGTCATCTAGTATATGTAAATCTCCAGTGGCTTGCTATGTACGCAAAATGGTGAGATTGTTCATATATAAATCTGCAGTGTCTTGCTAAATATTCAGTCCAATGATCTAAAAAAATGTTAACAAAACATCACAATTTGATTCTTTTAAAACTTACCTATACCAATCGCTCACCATATCTAGCCCCTTGTGATTAAAATGTGAGATTGATGCTACAATAAGATAGGATCTGAGCAATCAGAATAATCCACATATAACTTGAAAACAAGAAAATATGATTCAGAATAATCTTGAAAACAGTATAATCAAAATGCAAAAGATCAAAAGACTAATATGACCAACGAACTTGAACTAAATATATTTGTACTACACCAATATAAATAGTAACTGTATCAAAAATACATTAATAAAAACCTTGGCAGCTTGTATGAGAATGTAATAAAGATAATTTGTTTATATAACATAACAATGTAAACAACAGTATAAGTGGTCAGTACATTAGTAAGAGGTAAGTGCAATTTTTTACACAGTTCAACTTTTGTATGCATAGGCAAGCATATTCAAACGCATGGACAAACTTCAGTACAATATTAAGTGCTAGTATTTTTCTAATGGACAACACAGTATGCAAGATGCCATTTTTGTAATGGACAACACTTTAAATTGCAGAACTGAAATTCTCTGATTTGGCCAGATTTCTGGTATGCCACGATTCAGTGTACAAATTGGAGAATCATAGCAAGACACCATACTTAGATGTTCAGTAAATTGCAGTAACCTGTGGATACAACATTGGATGACGTTGATTTATACCTGTGGCCAGCGCCTGCGCCGCCAATGCGTGTGTGTCAGGGTTTGAAGGGTAGCGTGAGAGACGAAAGCAGCGCAGTCGGTGGGGGAACAGACGGGCGGGGGCGACGTAGCCTGCCAGGCCGAAGCCGACGGATGGGGCTGGGCGGCCGTTCGAGGTGGGATACGGCGAGGGGGAGCAGGCGGGCGAGAGCGGCGCAGCCGATCGGGTCGAAGCCGGTGAACGGGGCTGGACGGCCGTTCGTGGCGGGGTACCGTGCGGGGAAGCAGGCAGGCGGGGGCGGCGCAGCACATCGGGCCGAAGCCGACGGGGCTGGCAGCCGTTCGCGATGGGGGATCAGGTACGCCTCTTGCCGGCGGATGAGGGCGGTGGGGGATCGGGGAGGAAGAGAGAAGAGAAGTGATGTACTCTGCGGGATAGATTAGCGACAGGTTATATTAGACGAAGGGGTTTGTTTTGCGAGGGATGAGAAGTGTCGTGCCCCGCTAAACATGGGATGATTTTGGTCTGTTGGATTTAGCGCATTGGATGGCTGTGATGTATTGGATCAGCTCCTCTGGTGCTTTTTATATTAGTAGTAGATGTTCTTGACGAATGTGCTAATGGAAGAAAAGTGAAAGTTCAACCAAGGTAATTGACCTTGCCTCCAGATATCAAAGTAGCGCAATGGAATATGTTCCAGAAGAAAAACTCTATAGTTAGAGGAGAAACTAATGATAATGATCATGATGTTTCGGTTAAAAAGCTTTTACTGAACAAAGTAGGATTCAAGAATGCATATTTTCCCTTATGAAAAATAATATTCACGATTCACTTGTCAAGTTAATGGAACAAGACATGCCTAAGAACTACGAAGAAGCGATGGTGGACCTAAGTACGAGATATGGTTATGAGTCATGAAATCCTATGTTGAGTTACTTTTAAGATTACTTGAATCTTATCAAGTAAAGAGGTTACTTGATATTCCCAATAACTTCATGGTTATAAGGAATAAATGTGAACATCGAAGAATACATCAAGATCGATTTGTCTCAAAGAATGTTTCTAACAAATTCAAAAGGGTTGACTACAATGTGTACCGATGCTTGAATCAATGGGATATTCACTATGATTGATCCAAATTGTTATCAATATCGTGACTTCCTCAAATCCTACGTTTGAAGAAGTGTTGTAGTTGGTACAACAAGACGATTTTGAAGACATATGGATGCTAGTGTCTCGTAACCTGAATTATCAATTTGATGGATGATCAAAGTGATTTTGGACTTAGCCAAAATATTGAGAAACATGCATTCGCATGAAACTAAGTGGGAGCTGAATACTTTCCTAAACTTAATTGTAGACGACATATTTTGAGTGGGAGCTATGAGAGTATTATATCCTGAACTTAATATGTGGATGACATATTTGAGTGTGAGCTGTGTGGATGTTATCCTGATCTTATATGTGACAGACATATTTGAGTGGGAGCTATGAGAATGTCATCCTAATCTTATATGTAGCTGACATATTTGAGTTGGTGCATGACAACATTCTCACATATGGATAACACATTGTGAATGGTGTATTTGGTATTAATGATTACTGAAATCTTTCATGAATGAAGTTAAGCATTGAAAATCTATTAAGACAGATTAATGCGTTTAATAACATTGAGTCAGAATACTTTCCTGGATAAGATTCTGAAGAGTTCAGAATGGGACAAGTTAAGAAGGTAGTTCTTACTTGTGTATCCAAGAGAAGCATCGAGTTAATCTCAGTACAAGAACAATGGTTAAATAAAGAAAGAAATTGATGTGCTACGTCCTCTATGCCTCTGTCATATGTTCTTTCATATAAAACCAGAGTTATGTACTCGACGTAATGTGACCCAAGTTCTTAGCAAGAAGAACATGTTGTGATATGATTTATGAGTAAATCACTGAACAAAGAGTTAAGTTTATCCTTCAGAGTCTGGGGAGAACTGAGGATACATCTCTAATTTGTAAAGGATAGTGGACTTGACCATAAAAGTTATGTTGGTTCAAGATCTGACGTTAACCTAGAAAATTGAGATATCATACTAATAAATGCCTAAGTTGAAAGAAACATGGCTAGACATCAAAGTTGCATACAATGCACTAAGGATTAAATCTACATTGATGTGTCTGCTTTAGAAGTGGCAGGAGTTATATTTTGGCTTAAGAAGTTCGACTCTGACTGAGTGAGTTTCAGTGTGCATGATTATGGGAAAGTCCGCGTGACCCACCGGATGTCATTACTGAAACACAACAAATGAAATCTCACTCTTCCGCCAAATATATATACCTCATCATTATAATGGACAATGAAGTAATGTCAAACTAGGTGACATTAATGATTTGTAAAAGACATACGGATCTGGATGGTACCCAAACCGTTGATACAACATTTTCCACAAGCAAGCATGATCAATAACCATGCCACGTATTATACTATGCTATAACTGTATTAAGAGGAAACAATGATACACGTGTGGTATAAAACAACAAGGTCCCTAGTTAACTCTAGTATACTAGTCCATTGGGAAATTGATGATCAAGGTTTCCTGATCATGAGTAAATAAGCTATTGAAAATGGAGTCGTATCATTTGGAGAATGGTATGATGGACACCCACCCACCAGAAGTGTTGCAATGTGATCCAGTCACATAGTTCAACATTGCGATAACTACAACGTAGTGACTAGATCCTTTGACCATAATGATCATACGTAATTGCTATCTACTAGGAGGCTTTGATTTACTACCCACCGCCTGACTGAAATATGCTGGCCATAAAGGTGTACTTTGGGCATTCCGAAATAGATATGTTGATGAGTATGCAAATAGATCAAAGCGGGATTTGTCCATCCGAGTGACGGATAGGTACTCTGGGCCCACTCGGTGATATTGCATCATAAAGTTTGCAAACGTGTGTCTAGGTCACGGGGTTGCAATATCACGGGAACGAGTAAACATGTTTGTTGGTAACGAGGATGAACTAGGTATATTGGATACCGACGATCAAACCTCGGACAATCAAAGTACCGCGGGAGAAAGGGATAATGCTCAATGTTAAACGGATCCAACAACGACGAAGTTTTATTCAATGGAAGCGCAGGGGCCATTTAGGATTGTAACCAGGTCTGATCGATGCTCATTGATCAAGAGAGTGTCTTGATCATGTATGTTGTTTCCCAGACCGTAGGGTGTCACACTTAAGGGTATTCGACGCATTAAGGATTGATTCAGGATCACCGGAGAAATAAGAGAGAACACCGGAATTATTCCGGTGGAGGCCAAAAATGTTTCTGGGATTTTGAATTGTTCAAAATATTATTTAAATATGTTTTAGTATTTAATTAATGAATTAAATATTAAAAATCTGATTTAAATAATAAAAATGAATTAAAAAGGCATATGGGTCTCATAGGCCCATTAGAGGAAGGAGGAGCCTCCCCCCTTGGGCCATGCGCCAAGGGAGGGGCCCACTTCCCCCTTGGCCGGCACAACTCCCCTCCTTGGTGGGATTAGTCCCACCTCATGGAGGGAGGGAGGTTCCCACCCCTCCTCAGCCTATATAAGGAGGGGTAGGGGTGCCCTTTTGATTCATCCAATTAATCTCTCTCCCCCCTTTCTCCTTTCTCAAGTGGATTCCCCTTGTTTGGAGTCTACAGTTGGTTGGGGATCTCTCCATCATACGCACGTCATTGTGCTGCTGGAATCGGGATCCGAATCCATCTTCTTTTCGCTGCTCGCCTGATTCGGAGCCCGGAGGGACGTCGGGTACACCGTATGTGTGTAATCCCGCGATACGCTACACTTGTGGCGCTACTTCATCGTCGTGGACGTATTGCGACGTCTTCACCGACAATGTTCCGACGGGGACGCAATCCCGTCATCGGTCTCAAGGACCGGGTGGCTGCTGGAGTCATCGTGGATTGTCGGTACGACTACACCAACCACGTTCACGCGGGAACGTTTCCCGCTTAACGGACTACATACTGGTATGTGATATATTTCCATCTGTTACTTGCATCGCCATAGCATAGGTCTTGGGATTAGGCATCGTAGGTTATGATTTTTTTGTGTGTTTTTGCCCCGAACCCCAACACAAAGAATTCATACAATATTATTAGTTTCTTTAACCTCAAATTAGCAACATAGGCCCACCCATCTGGACGCCACTTCCACCCAGTTTGATCGGAGAGGCGGAGGCGACAACTTGTTCCCTAGCGTGAAGCTGCAGCCAACCATGCTAATTTGAATTGACCATGATATATTGAATTTTGTTTGTTCAAATTTTGTGGGCTACTTCTAACAACTATTTTGTATTGCCAATTCATAATGTATTGATTTGAAAACCAATCAAACTGTGCAACGGAAACATACCATACAAAGATACACATGTTTGAACCATACAATATATAGAATTTGGAAGCATACGACAATATATACATAAGGCTCAACAAGATGTCAAGCATATTTTTTATCGCAAAAAAAGAGACGTCAAGCATATTTGACAAGTTTAACCAAACTAGCGTTGGCAGATAGCTGTTTTCCCTGCCCATTAGTTCTTTACGGGTGGACCCAACTTTTTAATTTGAGTTTAAACGCACTAATAATATTTTATGTGTTTTGTGTAAATAATTACTTTAAATAGTGGTGTTTTTTGTAAAAAAAATAAGAGTTGTGGTTTGCGTCAAAAAATCCCTAATAAATGGTGTTACGTGCTAAAACCTCATGTTGATGTGGAGTCTTTTTTGAACACAGTATAACGCAAATGCTTACATATACGAGTATACACTTAACACTTACACCTATGAATGTACATACGCACAACCTACCCCTACGAGGGTCTTCGCAATACCGAGTCGGCGCATCATCTTGAGATTAACGAAGTCATAATCTTATCTTGAAACGTCTCTTTCTACTAAAAGCACATCACAAAAAAGCCAAAAATATATTTAAAAAGTACAAAAACCAATATCAAATCTGAAATTTAAACTCTGGTAGGCTAGGAGGACTATCCATCTAACCAACTCAACCTTTGATTACCGGTTGATGCACAGTATGATAAGAAGCAAATATCACAAGTCTGATGCCTAGTGGCTTCAAAAAAAGAAAAAGACTCGCAGGCGATTCCAGGTCTCCAGTCTCCTCCACTTCGCACGCGCGGGAGGGAAAAGCGCCCCCCAAAATTTTCCCGCGTTCCGTAGGTAGCGAGCTCCGCCCCGGATCTAGCCGCAGCACACACTTAGCGATGGCCTCGACGAGGGATCTCGCCATAGCGTCCATCTCGGCCGCCGCAGGCGCCGTGGCTGCCGCGGCCGCGCTCCTATACTCCTACTCGGCAACCAATGCCAAGCCTCAGAACCCGCCCCCGCCGCGCACAGAGCCACTCCCCGTGAACGGCTGCGCCGCCGGTCATTCGCCAGCGCAGGACCCCTTCAAAACTACCAAGAGGGAAGGGTTAGTCCTCTTTGCCGGACCCTCTTTCACTGCCCCTCGCCGCCTCGCGTATCTTTGGTTGCCGCTCTTGCTAAGCTTGGGAGGATTTGTTCCCTTTTTCTGGCGCTTGTTGCAGGTTCATCTCATGGGACGACTACTTCATGGCGATTGCGTTCCTGTCAGCCGAGCGTTCCAAGGATCCTAACCGCCAGGTGAAGTACATCTGAGTTGATGCCCGTCAAAATATCCTAAATATGTGTTTGCGCTCAATCTCTTCGTAGAAATTCCTCAATGAAACTGGTAGTCTGTTACTGCGTGAGATAACGGAGAGCCATGTCCGAACGTGGCACGAGAGCTGTATTTAGCCAATGCAATGAACAATCCATTTGCCATTAGGCAACTAGCTTTGTTTTTCCTTCCAAAACAGAATTGACACCAAAATCATGCCGGTGGGGGTAGGGGGTACTGGGGTAGGGAAGGCTTGATCAAGAATGCAATGTCTGTGCAACTCTGGCACCGACTGCATTGGGCTCAATGAAGAGTTGACCAACCTTTCAAAATTAAAACTATTTTAGAGCTTTCACACAAAGCAGCAAATATCAGGGATCTGTGTCGGTTATGTTGATTGTACTGAAAGAAGTTTGTTTTGACATTATTTATTCAGTGAATATGACATAAAAATAAATCTGAACATAAGGTACCAAGTAACAACTCATGTAAGATTTTTCGTTGTCACTTTTGTTAGTCAAACATCATGATTTGTGTACCTAAAATCCATTTTATGCAGGTTGGCGCATGCTTGGTTAGCCAAGAGGGCATTATCCTAGGTGAGGATGGATTCTATGCTGATTTATGATATGTAACTTGATTTGTCCAAAAACTTTAATTGATGGCTGCAGTAGTGATAAGCAAAGTACAAGGATTGTTGTGATGGGCCAAGTGCCATAGTTTGTCATCTTTTGATAATATAATTCAACTGTTTTTACCAACAGGTATTGGCTACAATGGATTCCCAAGAGGCTGTTCGGATGATAAGCTTCCTTGGGCAAAGGTAATTATCTTTGAAGCTTTAATTAGAAGGTTGTAAGTTGAGGGCTATTAACTAATAAGAACTACCTAGTTAATTATCTCTATTGATGCTAGTGTAAATTTGAGTTTCTCATGTGTCGTTCATTTTTTATTCAGTTAAATACTATTTGGCACGTTTTCACATACAAATCTTTGTATTACTTATCTACTGCAGAAATCTGCAAGAGGGGATCCATTGGAGACAAAATATCCGTAAGTTCTGAATTTCCTCAGTATAATGGTTGTTGCTTTCTGTTTTGGGATATAATGCATGTAAGCACATTCATCGCAAAAAAAGCTCATGTAAGCACATCTAATTAGCATAAAAGATTTGCAACTTGAATAAAATTCGAATTTACTGATAAAGTGGGTGTTTTTCAGAAAAGCTGACAGATTTTCTGTTTTGTGCTATATTTTGAAAGAAACTCTGGTTACCTTGGTTTTCTGTAAGCAATGATTGATCTCACAAGCAATATAGCTGCACTGCTGTTTAGCAATTGTCTGGATCACCACTTCATTATGTTGTCATCCATTTTCTTTTGAAGAATGTAAGTTTTATTGCCTGATTTACGCTGCTATAAACAGAAACGAGTTCTGCTGTCTAATGTTTCTGCGAGATATTGTAACAATTCTAAAGTTGTTATGAAATTACGAGGTAGTACTTATATCTCTATGCATTTGCGAAATGCTGTGGTATGATGCATCGTCCTCCACAAAATATTTTCTTATAGCAGTCTAGATGTTCAAATCTAACCCTTCTTTACTTGTCGGCAGTTATGTTGTTCATGCTGAAGTTAATGCTATTTTAAATACAAATCATGCTTCAGCGGCCGGACAGGTTTACTGTTTCCGTTCTCCTTCTCCATTCTGTAATTAGTCATCAACGAATGCCTTATTGTTTCCCTTCTACTGCAGAAGTTATATGTCACCATGTTCCCCTGTAATGAGTGTGCTAAGATTATCATCCAGGTTAGTCCCTAAAGTAAATGAACATGGATTTTTGTCATTTTGGAGTTAGAATTTATCGAAGCGTTTGATGAAATGCATTCAAACCTCACATTTTCTTTGTTACAAGTTTCTCTATATTTCTAAACACGCTTTCTATAAATGTTCACCAAAGTTTGTACTGCATAATATTTTCACGTTTAATCAAACCATTTTGGTCTGACCCTAAGTGGTCGGACCCTTCCTTGGACCCTGCGCAAGTGGGGCTACGTGCACCACGCTGACCTTTTTAATCAAACCATTCTGGTTCACTACAAACATTGCCATTTAAAATCTGTAACTCTAATTTGTGGAAAGACTCTACATTTGACAATGATTTTCTGGTCTGACGTTTCAGTCAGCAGTTCTCATGTTACACTATTTCCCTTAAATATGCAAAAAACTATTACCATGTAAATTCTGAAATATGAAATTGCTCTTCACATCTTTCACTTGGTGATCCCCCCTCCATCCACACACACAAATAAAAAAAAGTAACAAGTCACTCTATTTTTATGTGGAAGTGACTTCTACCTGTGCTCAAATAAACGGAAAATAATCTACTCACTTCTAACCATTGTGCGGATCTTTGTTGCAGTCTGGTGTATCTGAAGTCATCTATTTTGTAGAGAAAAGGATTGACAACTCAGATCATGTTTATGTTGCTTCTCACAACTTATTATCAATGGCTGGTGTGAAGGTACTGACATTTGTTATTTCTAATATAAGCACTGTTTTGGCATGAGTTACATTCTTAAGCATCATCTCTCACAGGTCAGGAAGCATCAGCCGCAAATGGCACAAATACCAATCAAGTTTCAGGAGCCAAGGGTCTAGTGAATGAACTGTGTGCCCTTAGGCAATGCAAATGTACACCAATGTCTTACAATTATGTCATCCATTCAAAGGTTGTCATGCTGGGTTATATACTCCCTGAGGGCCTAGCCGTTGTAATATTGTAATCAGTCGAATTATTAGGTCGTGAAAAGCACCTTGTTATGAAATTTGTATGTGCTCAACAATTCAGCATCATGGACCATTCTTCTGTAGACTGTGGTTGCACCATGATTTTAACTCTCACTACAGTCGATTCTCGCTGTAGTAAATCGTGATAAGCCCTCATATCTATAACACTGAATATGCCAACACTCTTTTAAAGCATGGTGTATTTGGTTTGCACTTGCTCTTCCATGTTTGGACCAAAGCACAGTAGAACCATCTCTTCACTTTTACCATTTTGAATATCTATGTTCTCTAATCCAAATGAAGCATTATTTTTTGGGTCACTATTTTTAGCCCAATGGATGATATTTTTTTGTTATGTAATGGGAATTGAATTGCTATGCATTTTAAAGAGTGAAACACGTCATTACTCCATTAATTCAATTTGGTTGCACACTTTCAGAAAAAAAAACTTGGAAAGTGATCAATTTGGCCCTAAACTCGTTTATTTGACCAGATAAGACCAAAACCGATTTGGAAAAGAAACAAATGTGCACATGGCTGCCATATTTGAGTCATTAGTTCATTAACTCAAATTGCTTGCACACTTTTAGACAAAAAAAACTTGGAAAGTGATCAATTTAGATCATAAACTACTTTATTTGATTAAATAAGGTTGAAATTGATTTTGAATAGAAACAACTGTGCACATGACACCAAGTACCACTCCGGCCTTCGGACCTCCAACCTCTCAGTCGGCCATATCATCTTAAGAGGTAAAGTCTTATAAAAAGAGCGACTAGCTATGATACCAATTTAAAGGATTAATATGATCAACTAAAAATGGTGAATATAAGACTCATAAATTTAAAATTAACTATCAATTTTAGGGTTATGTGTATAAGTAAGTTCACTAGTAATGAAACTAGATGAACAATCATATATGACAAGCAAGTTCAAAGCAAAATATGCTAGGCAACAATCTAATTAGCAAACCAACGAGCATAGATGGGAAGTAAATAGTGAGAGAAAGAATAAACCACAAGTGAGCCAAGGACACGATGATGTATCTCAAAGTTCACACTCCTTTGAGGGAGTGCTAACCTTTGTTGGAGCGGTGCCGAAACCAAAGCTCTGAAACACTACCGAGTAGCTCATTGTATTCTTCCATACGAGTCAGCCTCAACAAATGGGCCTAGAATCACTCGAGGGTGGTCTTGAAGGCGACCACCACAATTTTGCAAACTACCCCAAACCGAAACACAAGCACAAAAGCTTCTGGAAATTATATCTACCCGCCGAGGCTCCAAGAACAACAAGTGTTGATGAAGAAATTAAGCGGATAACACAAATCAATTTGGTCAAAGTGTAGATCGAGTCTTTCTCCCTCAAACCTCAAAAGATCAAGTTTTGATGGAGGGGAAAGTATTGAGCAAAGTGAAGGTTTGGTAATGATGATGTAAGCTCAAGACATTAGAGTTAGAAGTGAGAGGTGGAAGAAAAGGGATATACAGTCTCAACCCAAAGTAATCTTTTGCTGCTAGGATACCCCGTGTGCACGGGCTCAAGGCCTCGTGTGCACGGGGTAGGGGTCAGTTAACGGGTACCTCCATGTGCACAACACAAGCCCGTGTGCATGGCACTGGGTGTCTATGCGCGGGGTCAGACCCCGTGTACACGGGGTAGACTACCAACAACTACCTTTAGTGGAAACTAGGCACATGTTTTTGGTAGATTTGATGGCGGTGTTTGTCATAGGAAATATTTGTGTTCCCAACACTATAATCCAGCTACCTCGTTCCCTCTTAATTGTGCGGTGATCCTATGGCTCAAAGAAAACAAAAGTAAACTCCGATCCGAATAATAACCACACCTTTAACCATTTTGAATTAAGGGTAAATCATCTGCCATATAAATGAACCTCCAAGTGACCATATGATCACCTAAGATAAACTTAGTATCCATCATTAGTCTCACTAACTATATTGTCGTGACAAAAAACACCATTTAAGGACAAATTCACCTTCATCCATCTTCTTAAGTGTGTCCATTTACAACAGCTTTAAACTATTGCCACCATAGGTCCTTATAGAGGTAATCTATAATCTATAATACTATAATAGTTCATCCCCACTAATCTATTTATCTTGACATGCAAGCTATCCACATCATCAAGTAGGTCCACCATGCAAAAACTCTTCCACTAACTCTTCATGCACATGTTCCCATTAACTTTGCATGTGCATGCAATCTCTCACAACTAAATAATAACTTTGTATGCACTCAAACTCACAATTTGTAAGTAAGTTTTTTTATAAAAAAAACAAATTATAAGTTACATTGCATTTTCTTTCTTATGTAACATTTTTTATATATACACATCCATAGTTGCTATGATTATTTTAGGTTTAGTCAAGGGTGGACACGTCTTCACTTTCTCTACTCAACTATGCTTTCGCCTCATATCATCTCGCCAATATATTGTCAAGTATCTAAATTAACAAAACAAAAAATCAAACTCATTTTTGGATTTTCCATCAAAATTTCTTTCAAAAAATAATTTATAATAAATTATACTATGTTTCATAATTTTCACATGTTTTAAAAAATTAAATTATTTCTCAACGGTTCCCGCAGCAACGCGCGGGGTATCATCTAGTATCCTTCAATAATTAGGTCCAATACTAGCACTATTTTTCCTTCATAGACCCTGGTCGGATGATCGCTCTGATCGAAAGAGACTGACTGCTCCCACCAATGGGTGAGTTGTGGGACCGTTGACTACAAGGCATTGATTTCTTGTAGTGCATTCTTCCTCTCCTTTGTCTCATGCGACTTGCATATCATATTGACGTTCTGGATTTGCGGCGGTCAAGACTTTCGTTCGTTCGCTCCACTGTCGGCTTGAGCTCCACCCTTCGGACCGGCGCCCTCGTCGCTGTTAGGTGGATCTTTCTTACCATTGTGTTTTTTTTGCCTTGGCCCGCGGCTCTCTGGCAAACCTAACCTATTGGTGTGATTGGATGGTCGGTTGCTGGGAGGATTTGCGGCGGTCAATACTTTCGTTCGTTCGCTCCACTGTCGGCTTGAGCTCCACCCTTCGGACCGACGCCCTCGTCGCAGTTAGGTGGATCTTTCTTACCATTGTGTTTTTTTGCCTTGGCCCGCGGCTCTCTGGCAAACCTAACCTATTGGTGTGATTGCATGGTCGGTTGCTGGGATTATTGGATTTCTGAACCTCACATGGCCTATCCACGATCTCATCAAAGAGTGAATCCTTGCCGCTTTTTTTGCCCTTCCATTGACTCTTTTGCTGGTTACCGTCGTCGCCGTGCCACTAAGGACCGAAACCTATATTGACTTCATCATTGCACTATAATATTTGAATGCACAACTGATGTTATTGCGGGGTAACAATTTTTATGCGTGTGCATGGTAATTCGTTGTAGTTTTTCTTTTTCGGTTACCACGCGTATGCTGAATTTTTCGTCTTCACCCTTCTCGTGATAATGTAAGTTTATTTTCTTTAATTCACGCTTGTCATGTCCTTCAACCACTATTCGCTCATTAAGAGCATGGTTAATAATATAACAGCTACTGGCTATATAATGTTGACATATCATTTATAATCCATTTTATAGTCAACATGTACAATAGTTTGCTAAAAAAGTATACTACTTTTATAATATATAATCCACCTTCTATTCTCACAAACTGTTTAGAAGCATGTGCTAAAGTTTAATTTTCACAAAGAGCTCACTTAGGGCATGACCAATGCATAGCCCCAGAAGTAGTGCTCCATGAGCCAACTAGGTTCAGATGCCACCATGGATTAAAAGTAGATGCTTCAAATGTGTCAGTGTAGCTTGTAGAAAAGTCGGTCGCTTGAGGGGAAAAGGCTGGAGAAAAAAAAGAGGGAGAGAGTGGTCTAGATGCACATGCAATGGCTGGTCCATCCATGGTAGCTCGCGTCATGAGGTTGCTTGTGCTTTGAATACACTCAAACAAAACTGTGGCCCAACTACACACAATGATGTGGATTGGCTAGGGCAACTCCAAGTCAATCACTAGTTAGCGTGCACCCTCCCGCGCGGCCCCGTAGAGGTCATTTTTAGTGCGCTCTGGAATCGCCACGTGTTGCATTTTTACGGTGTTCCGCGCGAAACAACAACTGTGGCTGCGCATGGACCTGTGGCTTGGACTGTGGCAGGGTTGTGGCTAAAAAAACCGTGGTTGTGGCTGAAAAACTGGGTTGTGGCTGGAAAAACTTGGGTTGTGGCTGAAAAACTGTGTTGTGGCAGGGGCCGTGGCTGAAAAACTAGGCTGTGGCATGACTGTGGCTGAAAAAACTGTGGTTGCACATGTGGCCGTGGCTGCGGCTTTGTGTCCAGAACGTGCCACGTATCGATCGCAGAGGGACCAAAGGAAAACACTGAAACGTGCCAGAACGTGACACTTGGCGCGCTCGGAACGCACGCGAATGACCTCTGCAACGGGTACCCTCTAACTAGTTGCTCCCCAACTCCAAGGTGTTTTTTTATAGGAAATAAAACTTTATTACACTTAAACTTGGTGCCACATATCAGAGGCCACCACACCAGCAACACACCCGGGGGCTTTCGAGGTCCAGACAGAGACTGCAGTAGGCTCATTCAGAGCGTAATGTGCGAGCGTGTGGGCTATCGTATTACATGCGCGCAGACAGGAAGTAAAATCAGAAGACTTGAAAGAGACGCGACACACGTACACCGAGATCCGCCGCATCATAGTCTGTCCCCTTAATCGCAGCCACCATATTGGCACAATCAAACTCAAACACAACATATTGAGCACCCAGACCAACCGCTCCCTCAATAGCTTTGATGCAAGCTATTGTCTCAGCATGGAGACCGGACCTGACGTGCGTCATCTTCCCTGCCACGCCCGCCAGAAAGTTTCCCTGGTCATCCCGAGCCACAAAATCCCATGCCCCATCACCGGTCTCCTCTCGGAAAGCCGCGTCGGAGTTTATCTTGATGGTACCGTGGCCTGGCGGCCTCCAGGACTGCCTGGTAGCCGGCCTCTTCTCCGTCTGTTGAAGGATCGAGGTGAAGTCCAGCAGATGCATTGTTATAAAGGCACCGACCTCACTAGTCTGGCGTTGTTTTCCCCCAGCATATGTCTTGTTTCTAGTTGTCCACCAGTCCCATAGGAGCACACATGCTCGCATTCTCTTCTCCATTGGCAGAGCTTCTTGCATCTAAGGAAAAGATGGCCACCATCTTCGTCAAGGCGATTGCACATCTGGCACCGGGTATCGAGCTCGACATGTTTCCTCTTAATGTTTATAAGGGTGGGGAGGCTATTGTGAGTTAACTGCCATAAGAACATCCGGACCTTAGGGGGCAGAGGCAGCTACCAGATGTGCGACCATTGGGAGACTACCTGGGCCTGCACCTCTGAAGAACTTGCATCTTGGTGGCAACTGATACGTCCCAAACATATCTATAATTTCTGCTTGCTCCATGCTTGTTTTGTGTGACTTTGCCATGTTTTTCTTGAACTTTCATACACTTTTGAGCATATTTGGACTAATCTATTAACCCAGTGCACCCAGCTGCCAGTTGTTGTTTTCTGCTGTTTTTGTATTTCAGGTTTTCTGGCCATTAAAAGTGCTCCAAAAAATCCGAAAAAATCAGATAAAAAATCAGCGACTCAGAAATTTCCGGAAACACCAAAGGAGCGGAGGGGGGCCACCACCAGGAGGCCAGGAGGGTCCCTGGCGCGGCCCCACCCTAGGCCGCGCCAGGAGGCCTCCTGGCTGCCTGGTGGGTCCCCTCGACACCGCCCTTCGCCTATATTTACCCCTCAGGGTGGAAACCCCTAAGACGGACTCCTCTTTCGCGATCTCGCCTCTGTTCCGCCGCCGCCGTCGTTTCAAGATCGGGGCTGCCTGGAGAAGCTGCTCCGACACCCTGCCAAGAGAAGCTACCCCCTCCGGGAGACCATCCATAGCCATGGACGCCTCCCGTATGTACCGTGAGTAGTTTCCCTTGGACCATGGGTCCGTGACCAGTAGCTATGTGATCTATCTCTCCCTTCTTTGTGCTTCCACTTTCGAGACCTCGTGAGCTGCCTCACATGATCGAGGCACCTTTGTAATTTTTTGCCGTTTCTATGCCGAGTTTGTTGGGATCTGATGGATTATGAGACTATGTTCAGATTGTGATGAGTAATATATTTGGTTCTTATCTTTTATATTTCGTTCTTGAGTAAATTCTTGCATGTTCTCCGTTGCCGTATTTACTTTGGCCAAGTGATTTATTGCAACCCCAAGAGGGAGCGTTATGCTTGATTGTGGGTTCAGCCCCTTGATTTCTAGCTTGAGTGACAGAAACATGAGACTAAGGGATGTGTTGTTGCCACCAGGGATAAAACAACGGTGCTTGTATCCGCGGGTGCAAGGATTGTTTACTTTACGCAAAGTTCTTTTAATGCAATTGTCTGTTGCTTTGAGTTTACACTTTGGGTGGGATTCGCAACTTAATACCAGCGAGATGTTCTGGATAGATATCTCAAGGTGGATGATTCGTAGTAGATGCAGATGGATTTCGGTCTACTTACCTTGGCGTACTGCCCATTGCTTTTGAGCCCTTAATTTTTTGCAGCATAGTTAGCATTGTGGTGCCTTCATAATCCTGTCAATTGCCCAACTATGATTTGTTCACCTCGCTAGCACTTTTATCGTCTTTTGGGAGAGAGACATCACTAGTGAAAATCACGTGACCTTGGTCCATCTTCATATCATTGTTTACACCCTCAATTTACTTTCAGTCTTTACTTTCAGTTGCCACTGTCATTATCTCTTGCGTTGATCCTTTGTAAACGGCAAGGCCGGAGGAATTGACAACTCCTCTGTACTCGTTGGGAGCAAAGTTATTTGTATCTGTGTGCAGGTCCAGGTGAAGTTAGCAACCTCGGCGCCATTGTTCACTTTACCACCTTCTTGTATCCTTCGGAGTCCTACGGGAGACAAACCTTGGTATCTTTGCCAAGGGAAAACTTGCCACTGCACAGTATTAACACTCTCTTGCCATCAGCAAGTTTTTTGGCGCCGTTGCCGGGCACTCCAGCCTACAAGATAGGGGAGTTTCACACTATCTTTTATCTTTGCTTTTTAGTCTTGTTAGTTTACCTTTCAGTTTTTACCTTTGTGTCCCTTATCAAAAATACCAAAAATACCTGCTGCTACTATGGGTTCCAATGAAAACACTAAGTTGTGTGACTTCACTAGTCACAACAACAGTGACTTTATCTGCAATCCTACTGCTACACCTGCTACTTCAGCACCTTCTTATGAGATTAAACCTGCTTTGCTAAACCTTGTTATGAAAGATCAATTCTCTGGTTCTAGAGATGCTGCTGCTTTGCATTTAAATAATTTTATTGAGCTTTGTGATATGCAAAAGTACAAAGAAGGAGATGGTGAAATTGTTAAGCTTAAGCTTTTTCCTTTATCTTTGAGGGATGAAGCTAAAATCTGGTTTCAATCCTTGCCTAAGAATAGCATAGATTCTTGGGATAAGTGCAAGGATGCTTTTATCGGGAAGTACTATCCCCCTGCAAAAATTATTCAATTGAGGAGTAACATTATGAATTTCAGGAAATTGGATAATGAACACGTTTCCCAGGCATGGGAACGTATGAAGACGCTTGTCAAGAACTGCCCTACACATGGACTGACTACCTGGATGGTTATCCAGACTTTTTATGCAGGCTTGAACTTTACCTCGCGGAACCTGTTAGATTCGGCCGCGGGAGGAACCTTTATGTCGACCACACTTGGTGCCGCCACAAAGCTACTTGACGAGATGATGTTGAACTACTCTCAGTGGCACACCGAAAGATCTCCAACTGGTAAGAAGGTAAATTCTGTCGAGGAGATCTCCTCTCTAAATGAAAAGGTTGAACTTATCATGTCTCTACTTACCAAGCAGTCTCCTATTGATCCTCAAAATTTCCCTTTAAATTCTTTGATTGCTCAGGATCAAGTAGATGTGAACTTTATCTCTAGAAACAACTTCAACAATAATGCTTACAGGGGAAACTTTGCTAGTAATCCTAGACTGTTTCCATCCACTTATGGGAACAACAACACCTACCGTAGCAACAAGAACCCCACCTCTGACCTAGAGAGTATGCTTAGAGACTTTATCACTACCCAAAAAGCCTTCAACAAGAATGTGGAAGAAAAACTAGTTAAGTTAGATAATCTTTGTTTGAAGGTAGATAACTTAGCCCTTGATGTTGAGATGTTAAAAATCAGAACCTCTCCCCTTAAGGAGAGTAAGGTCACTCCTATTAATGCTATCCAGTTACAAATCAATGAAAACATTAGGATGATGGCTAAACTCAGAGAAAGATGGGCTAGAGAAAAAGAGGAAGAGGAAAGAATTAAGAGCCTTCCTACCTACCACACAGTAGCTACTATCCAAGTAGTTGAGGATGTCCAAACTGTTAGCACCCATCACACCCCTAGTCCCACTGGACCTATCAATGGTGATGCTACCACCTCAACCATAGATGAAGAAACCTCTATGAACATAGAGGCTTTCAAACAAGTGAGCTTAAATGATATCACTACCTCCCTGATAGATAGTAGTGAGTTAGACTTTGACAACTGCACTTTATCTAAAGTTATTGGTTTCCTACACAAGATGTCTAGAGACCCCCACACTAGCACACTTAATCTTGCCTTCAAGAGCATATCACCAATGCTCTAATCAAAGTTAGGGAGGAGAAGCTTAGACTAGAAGCCTCCATACCTAGGAAGCTAGAAGATGGTTGGGATCCTATGATAAAAATCAAATTGAATAACTTCTCTTGTTATGCTCTTTGTGATGTTGGAGCAAGTACCTCTGTTATGCCAAAAATAATGTATCATATGCTTGAATTGAAACCTTTTTATGCTTGTTCTTTTGGTGTTCGTCTTGTTGATTCTTCCGTAAAGAAACCTTTGGGTAAGATCGACGATGTTCTTATCATTATCAATGACAATTATGTTCCCGATGATTTTAATATTATGGACATTGAATGTGAACCTTCTTGTCCAATTATTTTGGGACGTCCTTTTCTTCGCACAGTTGGTGTTGTTATTGACATGAAAGAGGGGAATATAAAATTCCAATTCCCTCTCAAGAAAGGGATGGAACATTTCCCTAGGAAAAAGATTAAGTTACCTTTTGAGTCCGTCACACGGGCTAGTTATTTCTTGAAAAGACTTGATCTTTTGCATTAAGCCTAGCTAATGGCTTTAAAGAAGCGCTTTCAGGAGGCAGCCCGCAACGAATTTAGTTTTTTATTGTTGCTTTTCTTATGTTTTTAGTGGTCTTGATGATTGTTACTACTGTAGCAACATCATTGTATTTTTACTTTTCAAGCTTTGTGCCTTTTATAGCCTCATACGACAAGGGAAGTGAAAGTTGTGACATGCTGTCCGGAAAACAGATTCTGTCCTCGTGACTAGAAAAATCAGAGAAAAATCCCAGTTCATCTTTTTGAGCTGAAGTTTTTACACAGCATGCTCTATACAATTAGGAAACTTGCGTATGTTCTGAGTTTTTTTATTTGAGTTGCAGAAGTATCCCTATTTTTTTTTCTATTTGCTGTTTTGTTTTTCACAGATTCTGCCACGTTTTGTCTCTCCTTACTTTTGCAAACCTTAACCTTGCTTTTTCTTTGCAAAAAACTTTTTGGCGATCTTGAGAAACAGTAGCTCTTCAAGATTATCTTTATTTCCAGTGGAGATTTTTTTATTAGGATACTAACTTCTCTAATCAGTCTACAATGAGTTATGTATGAAGGGAGTTTTCAAGTGTGCGATGGAAGATGATGAAATAAGATCTTGGAGTGTCAAACACTCAAGCTTGGGGATGCCCATGTGCACCCCCAATAAATATTCAAGGAGACTCAAGCGTCTAAGCTTGGGGATGCCCCCGTGCATCCCCTTCTTCATCAACAATTATCAGTTCGTCTCTCGTTGCACTATATTTTTATCGCTTCATGCGTTATGTGCTATACTTGGAGCGTCTCGCTCTTTACTTTTCTAGGTTTGTTTTTTCTTTGTTTGCTGTAGTAACAAGTTAGATCCCAGCTTACTTACTCTTTTGTGTGGGAGATATACACGCTCCGCTTGAATTAGAACTCCTCATAGGATTTGCATGCTTATTCTTTCAGCTGTGAGTTGTTCTTTTTCTTTTCTTAGCTGCTGCTCTGTTTAGTTGTAGTGCTTTAGTTTCTTCCAGAGCTTTACTTTTGTTTTAGGTTGAACTTTCTATAGGTTGCATGTTTTATCTTGTTAGAGAGTTTGCCTGTTGCACTGAGTTCTGTGTCTTGACTAGAAGTAGGTAGTTAAAGTTGCTTTTCTCTTTGTAGTAGTAACTTGCAATAGTTTTGAGGTATTGACTAGAGTAATGTTTGAACTTTTGGTGTCAAGAGCTCGAGCCTATTAGTGATAGATGTCGTATTTTGGGCAATCCGTGTGTTTTTCGAAAACCAAAAAACCCTGGTTAGAACTCTAGCTACTAGATGGATCACTAACCTCTGGAGGGTTCGAATATTAGAGTACACTCACGTACCATGAGTCGAGGATGCGCAAGGATAACCAAACCCCCATACACTCCTCCTCGGGGTACTTGTCTCTTTGTGAACCTCCTAATTAGATTGAGAGTTACCGATAATAAGTGCATGAGTTCTTTGGACTAATGTGAGTATTCGAAAGTTGACACTTCCAACCACCTATACTTTTTCTAGCCTCTTCCGTACCGTGCATTGCCCTTTCTCATCTTGAGAGTTGGCGCATACTTCGCCGGCGCTGTTGGATATGTGCCCTAGAGACAAATTAATAAAGATATTTGTCACATATCCGTTTTTGTTCATAATACGTTTTATACTGTGTTATAACTGTATTACTTGGAAATACTACTACAGGTGTAGTATAAAACATGGTCTGTAGTTTAACTCGGGTAAACTATCTCATTGGGCAATTGATTAATCAAGCTTTCCTGATCATGGCGACACTTAAGTCCATTGACAATGAGGTCATATCGTTAAGGGGAATGATGTGATGGACGTACATCCACCTAAAGTATTGCAATGTGATCGAGTCACATAGTTCAGCGTTGCTATGACTTTGTAACATATGGCTTAGTCCTTAGACCGTAATGATCATACGTAATTGTCATCTATGAGGAGACTTTGATTTGTATCCCACCGCCTGACTGAAATATGCTGGCTATAACGGTGCACTTTGGGTATTCCGAAATAGATGGTTGATGAGTATGTTAATAGATCAGAGCGGGATTTGTCAGTCCTTGTGACAGGACAGGTACTCTGGGCCCACTCGGTGATATTGCATCAACACCTTGCAAAGACGTGACTAGGTCACAAGAGATGCAATGATCATGGACGAGAGGAGTTGTTTGTTGTGAACGATATGTGAACACGGTATGTAGGATACCGACGATCAAACCTCGGACAATCAAAGTACCGCAGCACAAAGGGATTACGTCGTATCGTTAACGGTTTCCAAAAGCGATCGAAGTTCATTCGATGGAAGCGCAGGGGTTGTCAAGGATTGTAACCAGGTCCAACTGACTAGTCATTGGTCAATGAGAAGAGTCTCGACCATGTCTGCTGTTTCCCGGACCGTTAGGGTGTTACACTTAAGGTCAATCGATGCATAGGACAGTTACGGGATCAATCGGTGAAATAGGAGGAATCACCGGAATAGTTCCAGAGAATGACGGAATGGTTTCCGGACATTTTGAATAGTTCAAAATAAAGTTTAATTGTTTTAATAATGTTTTATTATTTAATTATCTGAATTAAATATTTAAAACATATTAAATAAATTAAATTTTTGGGGAAAAGGCTAAATGGGCCCATGGGGCCCATTAAGGGAGGAGGGGGTCTCCCCCTTGGGCTTGGCGCCAAGGGTGGGGCCCACCCCCCCTTGGCCGGCGCACTCCCCCCCCTTGGGAGTTTAGTCCCACATGGGGGAGGGAAGGAGGATGGCACCCCCCCTTGGCCTATATAAGGAGGGGAAGACCCCCCTTTTTCCAACACACCAATATCTCCTTCTTCCTCCTTCTCCTTCCCGGAAGTGGACTCCCCTTGTTTGGAGTCTGCACCTGGATTGGAGTTCTCCACCATAAGGCAGGCCGTCGTTCTGCTGGAGTCGGGATCCGTAACCGTCTTTCTTCCGCTGCTCGCCTGGTTCGGGGCCCGGGAGGAACATCGATTGTACCGTACGTGTATAATCTCTTTGAGGCACTACACCTGTGGTGCTACTTCGTCGCTGGAGGTTTACCGAGAGTCATCCTCGCCGGTGGTGGTCTTCTACACGATAGGGAGGTCGTAGTTCCGAGTCTACGCCAGCCACGTTCGCAAGAACGTTTCCCTCTTTCGGTCTTCAAAGGTATGAACATCGATTCCCTCCGTTACTTTACATCGCCATAGCATAGATCTTGGGTTCGGGTACCGTACGTATGAAAAATTTGTGTTTTCTGTCCCGTATCCCAACAGTGGTATCAGAGCTAGCTATGCGTAGATGTATTGTACGGGTAGAACACATCTAGGATGTGGGCATCGAATCTTCATTCGTTACCCTCCCACGTGTACTCATTTAGCGTTGCGGAAATGTTTGATGAAGCGGCCCCGACCGACCTTACGCGTTTACGCGAGACTGGTTCCACGCTTGACATATGGCTTGTACCATTTGGTTTTAGTTCTGAATAATTGCTACTATGTACCCGCGTTGAGTGTGAACATCGTTAGTGGCTCTTGCTTGAAGCGAGACCGCTATTCTTTTAAGTCTGATACAATTGGTTGTTCGATTTATAAGGATGAAATGTTTTATGTTCACGCACCGGAGTTGCATGGTTTATTCGTACTTGATCTCGATGGTGACGTGTGTCACACTAACAATATTGAGGCCAAAAGATTGAAGAATGATGAAGATCATATGAAGATGTGGCATTGCCGACTTGGTCATATTGGTATAAAGCACATGGAGAAGCTCCATAAGGATGGACTTCTTGAGTCATTGGCTTTTGGATCCCTTGATACATGTGAACCATGCCTCATGGGCAAAATGACAAGGACTCCATTCAATGGGATAATGGAGCATGCGTATGACTTATTGGGGATCATACACACGGATGTATGTGGACCCATGAACGTCCCCACTCGCAATGGTCTTCGTTACTTCGTGACCTTTACTGATGACTTGAGTAGATATGGGTATATTTACTTGATGAAGCACAAGTCTGAAACCTTTGAAAAGTTCAAGGAATTTCAAAATGAGGTCGAAAATCAACTCTGAAAGAAAATCAAGCACCTTCGATCGGATCGAGGTGGCGAGTATTTGAGTCACGAGTTTGGCAATCATCTGAAGTCTTGTGGCATAGTACCACAGCTTACGCCGGCAGGCACACCTCAGAGAAACGGTGTGGCTGAGCGACGTAATCGAACCCTATTGGATAGCGTACGATCGATGATGTCTCATACTGATTTGCATGTGTCATTCTGGGGGTATGAATTAGAAACTTCCTCTCATATTCTTAATAGGGAACCATCCAAATCCGTAAAGACAACACCATTTGAAGAATGGCATGGCACGAAACCTAAGTTGTCTCACCTGAAGATTTGGGGTTGTGAGGCTTATGTTAGGAAACTACATCCTGACACACTTGAATCCAAGGCGGATAAGTGCATCTTTGTGGGCTATCCCGAGGAAACTTGTGGATAGACCTTCTACAACAAGTCTGACAGCAAAACGTTTGTTGCCAAGACGGGACACTTTCTTGAGAAGGAGTTTCTCGCGAAAGAGTTGAGTGGGAGGAAAATATACCTCGATGAAGTGACTGACCAATCACTCCAATTGGAAGAAACGGTTACGGGAATTGTTCTGGAACCATCTTCCACAGTGGGAGCTGAAGAGAATGTCCAGAACGACATTCACAACGATCATGACATTGATGATGATCATGATGAGCATGAAGAGGAACCTTTTATGCCCCGTAGGTCATCAAGAGTCCGTCAACCTACTGAGTTTTACGGACAGCTTGTGAATGCAATCTCGGCTGATGAGTCAGATGAACCTACAAGTTACAAAGAAGCAATGGAGGGACCCGAGTCCGAGAAATGGCTTGAAGCCATGAAATCCGAAATAGACTCCATGTACACCAACAAAGTATGGACTTTGGTGGATATTCCCGAGGACCGCAAGGCCGTCGAGAATAAATGGATTTTCAAGAAAAAGACTGACGCAGACGGAAACGTATCTGTCTACAAAGCTCGACTTGTTGCGAAGGGGTTCCGACAAATTCAAGGAGTTGACTACGAGGAGACGTTCTCTCCTGTAGCGACGATAAAGTCTATTCGGATCCTACTAGCAATAGCTGCATATCATGATTATGAGATATGGTCGATGGATGTGAAAACTGCATTCCTAAATGGCAACATTGAGGAAGAGTTGTATATGATGCAACCAGAGGGGTTTGTCGATCCAAGGAACATTGGTAAGGTGTGCAAGCTTCAACGGTCCATCTATGGGTTGAAGCAAGCATCTCGGAGCTGGAATCTTCGATTTGATGAGGTCATTAAAGCTTTTGGATTTGTCCAAAACGTCGAAGAGTTCTGCGTCTATAAGAAACTGAGTGGGAGCTCTGTAGTATTCCTTGTGTTACATGTAGATGACATATTACTAATAGGGAACGATAACAAATTCTTAGAGGACGTGAAGGAATATCCGAATGGACAATTTTCCATGAAGGACCTAGGTGAAGCTGCATACATATTGGGGATTAAGATCTATAGAGATAGACCTAATTGACGGTTGGCCTTGAGTCAGAGCACTTATATTGACAAGATATTGAAAAGGTTCAGTATGGGTAACTCCAAGAGAGGCCTCTTGCCAGTTATAAAAGGTGTCAAATTAAGCGTGACTCAATGCCCAATCACAGCAAAAGAGAAGGAGGAGATGTCCTCAAAGCCCTATGCCTCAGCCATAGGTTCTCTCATGTATGCTATGTTATGTACCAGACCGGATTTAGCGCTGGCCATTAGTATGACTAATCGCTACCAGAGTAACCCGGGAATGGCTCATTGGACAGCAGTAAAGAACATCCTTAAGTACTTGAGAAGAACAAATGATCTCTTTCTCGTTTATGGAGGAGTTGATGAGGAGTTCACCGTAATGGGTTACGTTGACGCAACCCTCGGCTCAGATCTAGATGACTCGAAATCCCAGACGGGATATGTTTTCATGTTGAACGGTGGCGCAATTAGCTGGAGGAGCGGCAAACAGTCAGTCGTCACCCAATCTACAATGGAGTCGGAGTATATTGCCGCTTGCGAAGCGTCAAGCGAGGCGCTATGGATGAAGAAGTTCGTGATCGAGCTTGGCGTCTTTCCCAGCTGCACTGACCCAGTGGGAATCTTCTGCGACAACACGGGTGCCATTGCTAAAGCGAAGGAGCCAAGAACTCACTCTACAGCCAAGCACATCCTCCGAAAGTTCCATGTGACGCGAGACTACGTCAGGGATGGACACACTAGGATTCACAAGATACATACGGATCTGAACGCAGCAGACCCGATGACTAAACCTCTTCCACAGGGCAAGTTTGAAGAACACCGAGAGACCATTGGTGTTAGATACATACCTGATGTAAACTAGTGTAATTTGTACTCTAGTGCAAGTGGGAGACTGTTGGATATGTGCCCTAGAGACAAATTAATAAATATATTTGTCACATATCCATTTTTGTTCATAATACGTTTTATACTGTGCTATAACTGTATTACTTGGAAATACTAATACAGGTGTAGTATAAAACATGGTCCGTAGTTTAACTCGGGTAAACTATCTCATTGGGCAATTGATTGATCAAGCTTTCCTGATCATGGAGACACTTAAGTCCATTGACAATGAGGTCATATCGTTAAGGGGAATGATGTGATGGACGTACACCCACCTAAAGTATTGCAATGTGATCGAGTCACATAGTTCAACATTGCTATGACTTTGTAACATATGGCTTAGTCCTTAGACCGTAATGATCATACGTAATTGTCATATATGAGGAGACTTTGATTTGTATCCCACCGCCTGACTGAAATATGCTGGCTATAACGGTGCACTTTGGGTATTCCGAAATAGATGGTTGATGAGTATGTTAATAGATCAGAGCGGGATTTGTCAGTCCTTGTGACAGGACAGGTACTCTGGGCCCACTCGGTGATATTGCATCAACACCTTGCAAGGACGTGACTAGGTCACAAGAGATGCAATGATCATGGACGAGAGGAGTTGTTTGTTGTGAACGAGATGTGAACACGGTATGTAGGATACCGATGATCAAACCTCGGACAATCAAAGTACCACAACACAAAGGGATTACGTTGTATCGTTAACGATTTCCAAAAGCGATCGAAGTTTATTCGATGGAAGCGCAGGGGCTGTCAAGGGTTGTAACCAGGTCCAACTGACTAGTCATTGGTTAATGAGAAGAGTCTCGACCATGTCTATTGTTTCCCGGACCGTTAGGGTGTTACACTTAAGGTCAATCGATGCATAGGACAGTTACGGGATCAATCGGTGAAATAGGAGGAATCACCGGAATAGTTCCGGAGGATGACGGAATGGTTTCCGGACATTTTGAATAGTTAAAAATAAAGTTTAATTGTTTTAATAATGTTTTATTATTTAATTATCTGAAGTAAATATTTAAAACATATTAAATAAATTAATTTTTTTGGGGAAAAGGCTAAATGGGCCCATGGGGCCCATTAAGGGAGGAGGGGGTCTCCCCCCTTGGGCTTGGCGCCAAGGGTGGGGCCCACCACCCCCCTTGGCCGGTGCACTCCCCACCCTTGGGAGTTTAGTCCCACATGGGGGAGGGGAGGAGGATGGCACCCCCCTTGGCCTATATAAGGAGGGGTAGACCCCCCCCCCTTTTTCCAACACACCAATATCTCCTTCTTCCTCCTTCTCCTTCCCGGAAGTGGACTCCCCTTGTTTGGAGTCTGCACCTGGATTGGAGTTCTCCACCATAAGGCAGGCCGTCGTTCTGCTGGAGTCGGGATCCGTAACCGTCTTTCTTCCGCTGCTCGCCTGGTTCGGGGCCCGGAAGGAACATCGATTGTACCGTACGTGTATAATCTCTTCGAGGCACTACACCTGTGGTGCTACTTCGTCGCTGGAGGTTTACCGGGAGTCATCCTCGCCGGTGGTGGTCTTCTACACGACAGGGAGGTCGTAGTGTTGGGTAACGAGACAGAAAACGAAAATTTTCCGCACTACGAACACGCCCAGGATCACTATGGAGATGCATACAAGGTTTTTGATCTGATCATTACCGACTCGTAGCGCAGCGGAAGTAGAGTCGATGAAGATCGGCGGTGCAGACCCCCGCAGCTAGGATTTACAACCTCCCAACCGCGAGGATGTTCCCCTCCGTATGCTCCCCGGACAGCCCTCCGGGAGGCGGTCGGACAGTCCCTCGGACGGTGTCACGGACAGCCCTTCGGGAGGCACACTCAGAATCTTGGACAATCACTCGGACAGCCCTTCGGGAGGCACACCTGAACTAAGATCGAAACTACGACCTCTCTACCAGGTTGCACACATACGGTGTCAGCTATCCGGCAGGGCTTCGCCGTCCAGAACTAGTTCCTGCCGGAACCCAGACAGCCTTTCGGCTCTACGAAACTATTTCGTGGGAGGGAGATAAGAAAGCCAGATCATGCATGGCATTTTTATGAGAGTTAGATCTAGTGTGGAGAGCCCCTCTCCACCTCTATTTATAGGAAAAGGCAAGGGGTAGGGTGCCACTTGAAAAACCCAAAATGTCCAAGCTTTATGTCTCACATAAAGGGCAAAATGGGGAGGTAAGTGGAGCTCCATGGAGGAGCTCTCCTTGGCCGGCCACCCCTTGTGGGACCCCCAAAAAAGGGGTTCCCACCCTTCCATGTCATCTCCTAGATCTTTTGGGAAAAGCCCCAAAAGGTGGCTTTCCAAAAAGCAACCAAATAGTGTTTCCACTATTCATGAAACCAATTATTTTCGCGTCCGAAAAACCCGAAAAAATTTCTTTAGGCCCAGAACATTTCCAGCACCCCCCAGAATAATTTTGGACGTGTTCCGAAACATTTCCGGATCAAGGATTTTCATCAGCGAAAAGTAACCAACGCATTTCCGGCAGCTCCGAAACAACTTTTCGGCTTTCTCTCTCTCGGAACTTTTCCGCCGTCTTCGAAACTTTTTCTGTGACTTTATCTCAGACTCCCTATCTAGTATTCAACAGATAGATGACCCTTAAGCGTGTGACCCTGTAGGTTCGATGAAGTATAGACATGACCCAGAACACTTTCCGATCAATGATCAATAGCGGAACCGTGGACATCCATATTGATCCCTATACCCATACGAATGAATATTCGAGTGAACCTGTAGTTGCCGTGTGCTATTCTTGTTGCTTCGCGATATGTTACAAATACCCGAGGTGAGACTTATCAGCATCCCCGTGAATCAACAATCTTGTCCACTATGCCAGTTACCTCGTTACCAGTTTTGTTCTCTTTTCTCGTTTCCGTGTTACGGCATCCCTGTGATCAAATCACATTGTGTCTGGCCAGACGATGATGGATACCGTAACATCGAGAGGGCCCAAAGAATATCTATCCATCGTCGGATGAGCAAATCCCAATCTTGAGCTATCTCGTTCCTTGTCATACTTTTCCGTGAACCCGTAAGCCGCCGTAATAGCCACCCAGTTACGGATGACGTTTAACAAACCCCAAAGTTCACGAAGCAAGAATGAAGGAACTCGATGCTCTCATGGTCTAAGGAATTATGCACACATTATCTTTCTTTGTGTTATTAACCATTTACTTGTGACGAATGTATCTCATAGCATAACATCAATTCGGGTCGATTCAACACAAGTGTTCTTCTAACATTGTGCCCATAAAGTTGCCGACATACTCATGCCCATGATCAGGAAAACAGGACCATCATGCAACACTTAAGCCAGTCATAGAGGCATGACTAGGAACACATTTTACTGCTTAATATACCACACGTGCAAATGAGTTTCCCTCTAAGCTTCGTGGTTATGGAAGACTCGAGAATCATTGCAGTTATAGCATGGAACATAAACTTTAATTACAAACTTGGAGATACAAAATAACTATTATTACTGCCTCTAGGGCATATCTCCTACAGACTCCCACTTGCACTAGAGTCATAATCTAGTTACATGGCTTCCCTAACACCAATGGCTATTCGGTGTTGCTCATGCTTTGCTCGTGGTAGAGGCTTTGTCATCGGGTCTGACACATTCAGATCCGTGTGAACTTTGCGTACTTTCACTAAACCCTCTTCGACATGATATCGAATGAGTTTATATTTGCGTTCAATATGTCTTGTCTTATGGTGAGAACATGGCTCCCTTGCCTGAGCCACGGCGCCACTATTATCACAATAGATTTCCACCGGGTCCAGAGCACTTGGAACCACACCAAGGTCTTCAAGAAACTGCTTGATCCATACCGCCTCCTTGGAGGCTTCTGAAGCTGCAACATATTCCGCCTCTGTCGTAGAATCCGCCACAGTCTTTTGTTTGGAACTTTTCCAGTCAACTGCGCCACCGTTCAATATGAAAACATAGCCTGATTGAGATTTGAAGTCATCTGGGTCAGTCATGAAGCCAGCATCAGTGTAACCACTTACAATGAGCTCTTCATCACCTCCGTACACAAGGAGCAAGTCCTTGGTCCTTCTGAGGTACTTAAGAATATTTTTGACTGCGGCCCAGTGTTCCAATCCTGGATCACTTTGGTACCTGCTGCTAACACTTAGCGCATAGGAAACATCTGGTCTTGTACATAGCATGGCATACATAATTGAACCAACTGCCGAAGCATATGGAACATCATTCATTTGTACTCGCTCATCGAGAGTCCGAGGACACTGATTCTTGCTCAGTACTGTGCCAGGTGACATGGGGAGTAGGCCTTTCTTGGAGTTCTCCATGTTGAACCTTTTCAACACCTTGTCAATGTATGTGCTTTGGCTAAGCGCTATTAGGCGTTTTGATCTATCTCTATAGATTCTGATGCCCAATACGTATGCCGCTTCGCCTAAGTCTTTCATTGAAAAACTCTTCTTCAATGAGTCTTTTATTTCGCTAAGGAAATTCACGTTATTTCCAATCAACAATATGTCATCCACATATAAGATTAGAAATGCTTTTGCGCTCCCACTAAACTTCTTGTAAACACAAGATTCTTCATCATTCCTGATGAAGCCAAACTCTTTGACCACTTCATCAAAACGAATGTTCCAACTCCTTGATGCTTGCTTCAGACCATAAATGGCCTTCTGAAGTTTGCATACCTTTCCAGCATCCTTAGAAATGACAAAACCTTCAGGCTGTATCATGTATACATCTTCTTTGAGATTTCCATTTAGGAAAGCCGTTTTGACATCCATCTGCCATATTTCATAATCGAAATAAGCAGCAATTGCTAGTAATATCCGTACAGACTTAAGCATAGCTACGGGCGAGAAAGTCTCGTCATAGTCCACTCCTGGAACTTGCGTGAATCCTTTCGCGACAAGTCTAGCTTTATGGATAGTAATGTTACCATCCGCGTCTGACTTTCTTTTGAAAATCCATTTACAACCAATGGGCTTCACGCCTTCTGGATGTTCTACCAAGTTCCAAACTTGATTTTCGTACATGGATTCCATTTCGGATTTCATGGCTTTATGCCATTCCCTCGAGTTGGGCCCCGCCATTGCTTCCTTGTAGTGCACAGGTTCATCGTCTTCAAGGATGAAGATTTCGTTATGAAACCACTCAGGTGGCACGATGGTCCTACCTGATCTGCGCGGTTCAGTCACATACTTGTCTGAAGTTTCCGCATCACATGCAACAACTGCCGGCTCGGTTGTATGGATAATTTGCGGAATTTCTTCCGGTTCCTTGGCCATATTAACGGTTGCCGAAGATTCAATAATCTCATCAAGTAGTACTGTCCTTCCACTCACCTCTTTAGTGAGAAACTCTTTTTCAAGAAATTGTCCATTTCTGGCAACAAACACTTTGTTATCGGACGGGTGGTAGAAGGAATACCCAATTGTTTTTATTGGATAACTTACAAAGTAACATTTGTCTGATCTGGGATCGAGTTTGGTAGGTTGTAAACGTTTCACGTATACCTCACAACCCCAAATCCTGAGATGCGACAAACCGGGTTTCTTCCCGTGCCATAACTCGTATGGTGTCGTCTCAACAGACTTAGACGGTGCTCTATTTAATGTGTAAGCGGCAGTTTCTAGTGCGTGACCCCAAAAGGATATCGGCAGATCTGTAAGAGACATCATCGACCTTACCATGTCTAACAGGGTTCGGTTACGTCGTTCCGACACTCCATTTCGCTGTGGAGTTCCGGGAGGCGTAAGCTGTGAAACGATTCCACGGTCACTCAGATGTTGGCTAAACTCATGACTAAGGTATTCGCCCCCACGATCTGATCGCAGAAACTTAATCCTTTTGTTACGATGATTTTCTACCTCATTCTGAAATTCTTTGAACTTTTCAAAGGTTTCTGACTTATGCTTCATCAAGTAGATATATCCATACCTACTTAAATCGTCAGTAAAAGTCACGAAGTAGAAATACCCACCCCGTGCGGTTGTGCTCATTGGACCACATACATCACTATGTATTATTTCCAACAATTCATTCGCCCGTTCAGGATGACCCATGAACGGCGTCTTGGTCATTTTCCCCATTAAGCAAGCCTCACATGTGTCAAATGATTCAAAATCAAATGATGGTAAAACTCCATCTTTGTGGAGTCTTTGCATGCGTTTCTTTCCGATGTGGCCAAGACGACAGTGCCACAAATAAGTGGTGGTGGTTTCAGCCTTCTTAAGGCGTTTAGCATTTACGTTAAAGACATCTTTTCCACATTCAAGATTTAGTATGAAAAGGCCCCCAACAATGGGTGCAAATCCATAAAACATATCCATACAATAAAGTGAACAACCATTGTTCTCAGACTTGTAGGAATACCCATCGTGTACCAAACATGATCCAGAGATAATGTTTCTACACAATGCCGGAACAAAATAACAGTTACTTAGTTCTAAGATAAATCCTGAAGGGAGACGTAGAGGCATCATGCCGACGGCTTGAGCTGCGATCCCAGCGCCGTTGCCGACGCGCATGATGACTTCATTCTTTGCTAGCTTGCGGACCTTCTGAAGCCCCTGTATCGAGTTGCAAATGTGAGCAACCGATCCGGTATCAAATACCCAAGACTTAGAATTTTCGCTAGCAAGCAAAACGTCAATGACATTAACATGTATTACAGTTATACCTTTTCCGGTGTTTCCGGACTTCTTATCTGCCAGGTACTTCTTGCAGTTTCTCTTCCAGTGTCCTGTGCCCTTGCAGTAGAAGCACTCAGTTTCAGTCTTGGCTCCGCCCTTAGAGTTGCTTTGGGAGACGGTCTTACCGGCGCCCTTGCCCTTCTTGGACTTGCCTTTCTTTTTGAAACTGGCGGTTTTATTCACAAGCAACACTTGCTTGCGATTTTTCCGCAGTCCTCCTTCCGCAGTTTTCAGCATGGCGAGCACCTCATTCGGTGTCTTCTCCATCCCATTCATGTTGTAGTTCATGATAAAACCGTCGTAAGACGGGGGGAGTGAAGCAAGCAACATGTCCATCATATGGGCTGGTGGAATTGGAAATTCCAGGGTTTTAAGCCTTTCAGCGTAGCCAATCATATTGACCACGTGTTCGCCAACTGAACTGCCCTCAGCCATCTTGCAATCCATCATGGTCTTTGTTATATCATAACGTTCAGACCGTGCATTTTGCTTGTACAGAGCATCCAATTCCCGGATCATATTACGGGCGTCATGGAATTCAAAACGTTTTTGAAGCCCTGGACTCATGCAAGCTAGCATGAGGCACTGCACTAAGTTGTAGTCATCTTCCTTAGTGGCCCAGACATTTTGTTCATCTTCCGGGGCAGTCTCCACCGGTTTAGCTGGAAGAGTCGTGTCAAGCACATACACTTTCTTAGCGCTCCTGAGGACAATCCTCAGGGTACGGACCCAGTCCGCATAGTTGTTTCCATTTGCAGCTAACTTCTCTTTCTCTAACATTGGGCCTAAGCTGAACGGTGTGTTGCGAGCCATGAGATCTACAACGGTAAACACAAGTTTCATTTAGATTTTGTTCATAATTAATTTGCACTAGAGAATAAACAATTTTATTCTAAGGTGCGCTCCCACTCAAATCAATATCTCTCATAATTGATTGTGAGTGATTCAAGATCCGTATTTCAATTTGACGTCATTGACGGGTTCATCACTGATGACGTCATTTTCAATCGGTAGGCCAACTTGCCAATCACATCTCTATGTGACTTTTGTCCATCTTTCGATGCATGTGTTCCGAGCTCAGGACTGTCCTGCCTGAACGTCAAGTCAACCAAGTGATCTTGCAGTGAGGTCTGACCTTCACCCGCCTTACACCTCTCAAATCGTTCGTGCTCATGTGTACATGGCGCACCCCGAAAAGATACGTGTTGTAGACGGTGCTACACTTGGGAGAACACAAACTACTTGATATTTTTAAGTGAGAGATCACCCTGATAAATAGCGACTACCGCGCAATCAAAAAGGGTGCATCATAAGGGATAAACAACTCAGGCAATTCATAATAGCATGATATGGTATAGCCCTTTCTGACGGAGAATTCTTTTATTTCTTCGTCTTCAGCATTTGTGTCGGTGTTCACCTTCCGAAGATTTCCACCACCTTGTCGATGTACCAGATAATATTGCTATCTCTATAGCTAATAAAATTAGTGCATTATATAAGGTTGACACGCAGGTCATTAAAATGGCAATCATATGGCTCCAGCCATCATGCTGAATCATGACACGCAGGTCATGTTAATTAATTTACATTATATAGTCATCTCATACATAATCAAATTAATATGAGAACTGCTATACCACATCACATGCCATCCTGCAAAACCAAGTTAGACGCCTCTAATCGGTTTATGCAAGATTTTATTTTACGTGGCTTCTAAGGTTTGTCTTAAACTGCAGATACCAACGTTTATTTTCAAGTATGATTATTCAAGTCGCTAGATTAACTTTGCGGGGTGTATGAAGAACGAGATAATAAAATCTCGAACCTCATACTGAACTTCGTCATACGCGTGACCCCCGTGCAGATCATATCTGCATTGCCCTTTAGTCTGTGAAATTTCATCTTTCTTTAACTATGGTGGAATTCAATGAACTGATAGCACTTCGTTGATCAATCAGGATCGCGGATTGCCAGAACTTTGAAACTACACCATGCCGTTAATCAAGATCAGAAATACGCAAATTCCAGGGAAGCAACAAGAACATCGGGTAACAGATTTCATCTGCTACTCGCATAAATAATTATTAGCAATAGATCTCATCTACTACAAAATTATATTAGGCAATACCCATACATCTCTTATGTATTCTAGATCGTGACCTGCATCTACGCATAGCACGGCTCTTGATGCCACTGTTGGGTAACGAGACAGAAAACGAAAATTTTCCGCACTACGAACACGCCCAGGATCACTATGGAGATGCATACAAGGTTTTTGATCTGATCATTACCGACTCGTAGCGCAGCGGAAGTAGAGTCGATGAAGATCGGCGGTGCAGACCCCCGCAGCTAGGATTTACAACCTCCCAACCGCGAGGATGTTCCCCTCCGTATGCTCCCCGGACAGCCCTCCGGGAGGCGGTCGGACAGTCCCTCGGACGGTGTCACGGACAGCCCTTCGGGAGGCACACTCAGAATCTTGGACAATCACTCGGACAGCCCTTCGGGAGGCACACCTGAACTAAGATCGAAACTACGACCTCTCTACCAGGTTGCACACATACGGTGTCAGCTATCCGGCAGGGCTTCGCCGTCCAGAACTAGTTCCTGCCGGAACCCAGACAGCCTTTCGGCTCTACGAAACTATTTCGTGGGAGGGAGATAAGAAAGCCAGATCATGCATGGCATTTTTATGAGAGTTAGATCTAGTGTGGAGAGCCCCTCTCCACCTCTATTTATAGGAAAAGGCAAGGGGTAGGGTGCCACTTGAAAAACCCAAAATGTCCAAGCTTTATGTCTCACATAAAGGGCAAAATGGGGAGGTAAGTGGAGCTCCATGGAGGAGCTCTCCTTGGCCGGCCACCCCTTGTGGGACCCCCAAAAAAGGGGTTCCCACCCTTCCATGTCATCTCCTAGATCTTTTGGGAAAAGCCCCAAAAGGTGGCTTTCCAAAAAGCAACCAAATAGTGTTTCCACTATTCATGAAACCAATTATTTTCGCGTCCGAAAAACCCGAAAAAATTTCTTTAGGCCCAGAACATTTCCAGCACCCCCCAGAATAATTTTGGACGTGTTCCGAAACATTTCCGGATCAAGGATTTTCATCAGCGAAAAGTAACCAACGCATTTCCGGCAGCTCCGAAACAACTTTTCGGCTTTCTCTCTCTCGGAACTTTTCCGCCGTCTTCGAAACTTTTTCTGTGACTTTATCTCAGACTCCCTATCTAGTATTCAACAGATAGATGACCCTTAAGCGTGTGACCCTGTAGGTTCGATGAAGTATAGACATGACCCAGAACACTTTCCGATCAATGATCAATAGCGGAACCGTGGACATCCATATTGATCCCTATACCCATACGAATGAATATTCGAGTGAACCTGTAGTTGCCGTGTGCTATTCTTGTTGCTTCGCGATATGTTACAAATACCCGAGGTGAGACTTATCAGCATCCCCGTGAATCAACAATCTTGTCCACTATGCCAGTTACCTCGTTACCAGTTTTGTTCTCTTTTCTCGTTTCCGTGTTACGGCATCCCTGTGATCAAATCACATTGTGTCTGGCCAGACGATGATGGATACCGTAACATCGAGAGGGCCCAAAGAATATCTATCCATCGTCGGATGAGCAAATCCCAATCTTGAGCTATCTCGTTCCTTGTCATACTTTTCCGTGAACCCGTAAGCCGCCGTAATAGCCACCCAGTTACGGATGACGTTTAACAAACCCCAAAGTTCACGAAGCAAGAATGAAGGAACTCGATGCTCTCATGGTCTAAGGAATTATGCACACATTATCTTTCTTTGTGTTATTAACCATTTACTTGTGACGAATGTATCTCATAGCATAACATCAATTCGGGTCGATTCAACACAAGTGTTCTTCTAACATTGTGCCCATAAAGTTGCCGACATACTCATGCCCATGATCAGGAAAACAGGACCATCATGCAACACTTAAGCCAGTCATAGAGGCATGACTAGGAACACATTTTACTGCTTAATATACCACACGTGCAAATGAGTTTCCCTCTAAGCTTCGTGGTTATGGAAGACTCGAGAATCATTGCAGTTATAGCATGGAACATAAACTTTAATTACAAACTTGGAGATACAAAATAACTATTATTACTGCCTCTAGGGCATATCTCCTACACGTAGTTCCGAGTCTACGCCAGCCACGTTCGCAAGAACGTTTCCATCTTTCGGTCTTCAAAGGTATGAACACTGATTCCCTCCGTTACTTTACATCGCCATAGCATAGATCTTGGGTTCGGGTACCGTAGGTATGAAAAAATTGTGTTTTCTGCCCCGTATCCTAATAGGTGCATCCAAACCCTTGGCATGATACGCTCTGTCATCATAAACCTCCTTATATATTTCCTCAAAATAGACACCATACCTATCTACAAGGCATTTCTATTGCCTTTCCGAGATACATTGCCATGCAACATCCACCCTCTCATGACTTGATCTTCATGTCATACACTTGCATCATGATAGTTATATCTTCTTTATGTGAGTACCTTTGTAAAGTGTGAAAGATCTCCTATATTCTTGTAAAATATAGAGTGTTGCCCCTAAAGTGAGGAAAATATCTCAAAGAGGACAAAATCAAAAGATCCCAAAGAGGACAAATGAGAGTTAAATAGAAAGAGCCATTGAGGCCACCAAAAAATACAAAAAATAGAAAAAAGAGAAAAAGAAATAAAAAGAGAGAAGGGGGCACACTACTATTCCTTTTGAGAGATCCACACTAGTACTCCATCCTCTATCCCTTGTACTCCATAGAGTTCATCATCATGCATATAGCTATGTGGGGACCTTCACACTATAGAACTTGGCTTGTATATTCCAATGATGAGCCTCCTCAAACGAGCTCTAGGTCTTCTTGAGCAAGCAAGTTAGATGCACCCCACTAGTTCCATTGGAGAGCTTTTAGCTCACATGTGCATCCGTTGCATGGAAATCCCTACTCCTCACATCACATCTATCATATGGACTTCTCTCGCCTATGATTGTAAGCATTGATATGAGCCTTTCACACCTTTTTGTCTTCCTCCTCCACCTTCTTTCTGTTTCGCCTTTTAGGTGTGAACTTTCTTGCTCACGCTCATCCATTGCATGAGTTCTCAAAATATCGAAAGGGAGTGGATCAGTTTGACTTGTACCTGACTAGTGGTCTGGGGACGAGTCAAGATAAGAATCCAAAGGAGACTAAGTGTGAAACTTTAGTAGATAGTTGTTCTCAACAATTAATTTTTTTCTCTCGTATTTCCCTATCCCCTCCTTACACGCAAACACCATCTGGAGACATTCGAGTCACGGACAGCGAGTGCTCTTGCACCTTTTTTTCTTTTGTTGCTTGTGTCAATGCTAATATAGACTCTTGCTTGTTAAGACTTGAACTGAATTGCATGCTTTGATTGATTTACTTAAAAGTCCTTTTATGGTTGTGTGGCATGTCACCATAGAAATTATGCTTGTTATCATTTACCTACTCGAGGAAGAGCAGGAATTAAACTTGGGGATGTTGATACGTCCCAAACGTATCTATAATTTCTGCTTGCTCCATGCTTGTTTTGTGTGACTTCTCCATGTTTTGCTTGAACTTTCATACACTTTTGAGCATATTTGGACTAATCTATTAACCCAGTGCACCCAGCTGCCAGTTGTTGTTTTCTGCTATTTTTGTTTTTCAGGTTTTCCGGCCATTAAAAGTGCTCCAAAAAATCCGGAAAAAACAGCGACTCGGAAGCTTCCGGAAACACCAAAGGAGCGGAGGGGGCCACCACCAGGAGTCTAGGAGGGTCCCTGGCGCGGCCCCACCCTAGGCCGCGCCAGGAGGCCTCCTGGCTGCCTGGTGGGTCCCCTCGACACCCCCCTTCGCCTATATTTACCCCTCGGGGTGGAAACCCCTAAGACGGACTCCTCTTTCGCGATCTCGCCTCTGTTCTGCCGCCGCCGCCGTTTCAAGATCGGGGCTGCCTGGAGAAGCTGCTCCGGCACCCTGCCGGGAGAAGCTACCCCCTCCGGGAGACCATCCATAGCCATGGACGCCTCCCGTATGTACCATGAGTAGTTTCCCTTGGACCATGGGTCCGTGACCAGTAGCTATGTGATCTTTCTCTCCCTTCTTTGTGCTTCCAGTTTCGAGACCTCGTGAGCTGCCTCACATGATTGAGGCACCTTTGTAATTTTCTGCCGTTGCTATGCTGAGTTTGTTGGGATCTGATGGATTATGAGACTATGTTCAGATTGTGATGAGTAATATATTTGGTTCTTATCTTTTATATTTTGTTCTTGAGTAAATTCTTGCATGTTCTCCGTTGCCGTATTTACTTTGGCCAAGTGATTTATTGCAACTCCAAGAGGGAGCGTTATGCTTGATTGTGCGTTCAGCCCCTTGATGTCTAGCTTGAGTGACAGAAACATGAGACTAGGGGATGTGCTGTTGCCACCAGGGATAAAACAACGGTGCTTGTATCCGCGGGTGCAAGGATTGTTTACATTACGCAAAGTTCTTTTAATGCAGTTGTCTGTTGCTTTGAGTTTACACTTTGAGTGGGATTCGCAACTTAATACCAGCGAGATGTTCTGGATAGATATCTCAAGGTGGATGATTCGTAGTAGATGCAGATGGATTTCGGTCTACTTACCTTGGCGTACTGCCCATTGCTTTTGAGCCCTTCCTTTCTTTGCAGCATAGTTAGCATTGCGGTGCCTTCATAATCCTGTCAATTTCCCAACTGTGATTTGTTTACCTCGCTAGCACTTTTATCGTCTTACCATTGTGTTTTTTTTGCCTTGGCCCGCGGCTCTCTGGCAAACCTAACCTATTGGTGTGATTGGATGGTCGGTTGCTGGGAGGATTTGCGGCGGTCAATACTTTCGTTCGTTCGCTCCACTGTCGGCTTGAGCTCCACCCTTCGGACCGACGCCCTCGTCGCAGTTAGGTGGATCTTTCTTACCATTGTGTTTTTTTGCCTTGGCCCGCGGCTCTCTGGCAAACCTAACCTATTGGTGTGATTGCATGGTCGGTTGCTGGGATTATTGGATTTCTGAACCTCACATGGCCTATCCACGATCTCATCAAAGAGTGAATCCTTGCCGCTTTTTTTGCCCTTCCATTGACTCTTTTGCTGGTTACCGTCGTCGCCGTGCCACTAAGGACCGAAACCTATATTGACTTCATCATTGCACTATAATATTTGAATGCACAACTGATGTTATTGCGGGGTAACAATTTTTATGCGTGTGCATGGTAATTCGTTGTAGTTTTTCTTTTTCGGTTACCACGCGTATGCTGAATTTTTCGTCTTCACCCTTCTCGTGATAATGTAAGTTTATTTTCTTTAATTCACGCTTGTCATGTCCTTCAACCACTATTCGCTCATTAAGAGCATGGTTAATAATATAACAGCTACTGGCTATATAATGTTGACATATCATTTATAATCCATTTTATAGTCAACATGTACAATAGTTTGCTAAAAAAGTATACTACTTTTATAATATATAATCCACCTTCTATTCTCACAAACTGTTTAGAAGCATGTGCTAAAGTTTAATTTTCACAAAGAGCTCACTTAGGGCATGACCAATGCATAGCCCCAGAAGTAGTGCTCCATGAGCCAACTAGGTTCAGATGCCACCATGGATTAAAAGTAGATGCTTCAAATGTGTCAGTGTAGCTTGTAGAAAAGCCGGTCGCTTGAGGGGAAAAGGCTGGAGAAAAAAAAGAGGGAGAGAGTGGTCTAGATGCACATGCAATGGCTGGTCCATCCATGGTAGCTCGCGTCATGAGGTTGCTTGTGCTTTGAATACACTCAAACAAAACTGTGGCCCAACTACACACAATGATGTGGATTGGCTAGGGCAACTCCAAGTCAATCACTAGTTAGCGTGCACCCTTCCGCGCGGCCCCGTAGAGGTCATTTTTAGTGCGCTCTGGAATCGCCACGTGTTGCATTTTTACGGTGTTCCGCGCGAAACAACAACTGTGGCTGCGCATGGACCTGTGGCTTGGACTGTGGCAGGGTTGTGGCTAAAAAAACCGTGGTTGTGGCTGAAAAACTGGGTTGTGGCTGAAAAAACTTGGGTTGTGGCTGAAAAACTGTGTTGTGGCAGGGGCCGTGGCTGAAAAACTAGGCTGTGGCATGACTGTGGCTGAAAAAACTGTGGTTGCACATGTGGCCGTGGCTGCGGCTTTGTGTCCAAAACGTGCCACGTATCGATCGCAGAGGGACCAAAGGAAAACACTGAAACGTGCCAGAACGTGACACTTGGCGCGCTCGGAACGCACGCGAATGACCTCTGCAACGGGTACCCTCTAACTAGTTGCTCCCCAACTCCAAGGTGTTTTTTTATAGGAAATAAAACTTTATTACACTTAAACTTGGTGCCACATATCAGAGGCCACCACACCAGCAACACACTCGGGGGCTTTCGAGGTCCAGACAGAGACTGCAGTAGGCTCATTCAGAGCGTAATGTGCGAGCGTGTGGGCTATCGTATTACATGCGCGCAGACAGGAAGTAAAATCAGAAGACTTGAAAGAGACGCGACACACGTACACCGAGATCCGCCGCATCATAGTCTGTCCCCTTAATCGCAGCCACCATATTGGCACAATCAAACTCAAACACAACATATTGAGCACCCAGACCAACCGCTCCCTCAATAGCTTTGATGCAAGCTATTGTCTCAGCATGGAGACCGGACCTGACGTGCGTCATCTTCCCTGCCACGCCCGCCAGAAAGTTTCCCTGGTCATCCCGAGCCACAAAATCCCATGCCCCATCACCGGTCTCCTCTCGGAAAGCCGCGTCGGAGTTTATCTTGATGGTACCGTGGCCTGGCGGCCTCCAGGACTGCCTGGTAGCCGGCCTCTTCTCCGTCTGTTGAAGGATCGAGGTGAAGTCCAGCAGATGCATTGTTATAAAGGCACCGACCTCACTAGTCTGGCGTTGTTTTCCCCCAGCATATGTCTTGTTTCTAGTTGTCCACCAGTCCCATAGGAGCACACATGCTCGCATTCTCTTCTCCATTGGCAGAGCTTCTTGCATCTAAGGAAAAGATGGCCACCATCTTCGTCAAGGCGATTGCACATCTGGCACCGGGTATCGAGCTCGACATGTTTCCTCTTAATGTTTATAAGGGTGGGGAGGCTATTGTGAGTTAACTGCCATAAGAACATCCGGACCTTAGGGGGCAGAGGCAGCTACCAGATGTGCGACCATTGGGAGACTACCTGGGCCTGCACCTCTGAAGAACTTGCATCTTGGTGGCAACTGATACGTCCCAAACATATCTATAATTTCTGCTTGCTCCATGCTTGTTTTGTGTGACTTTGCCATGTTTTTCTTGAACTTTCATACACTTTTGAGCATATTTGGACTAATCTATTAACCCAGTGCACCCAGCTGCCAGTTGTTGTTTTCTGCTGTTTTTGTATTTCAGGTTTTCTGGCCATTAAAAGTGCTCCAAAAAATCCGAAAAAATCAGATAAAAAATCAGCGACTCAGAAATTTCCGGAAACACCAAAGGAGCGGAGGGGGGCCACCACCAGGAGGCCAGGAGGGTCCCTGGCGCGGCCCCACCCTAGGCCGCGCCAGGAGGCCTCCTGGCTGCCTGGTGGGTCCCCTCGACACCGCCCTTCGCCTATATTTACCCCTCAGGGTGGAAACCCCTAAGACGGACTCCTCTTTCGCGATCTCGCCTCTGTTCCGCCGCCGCCGTCGTTTCAAGATCGGGGCTGCCTGGAGAAGCTGCTCCGACACCCTGCCAAGAGAAGCTACCCCCTCCGGGAGACCATCCATAGCCATGGACGCCTCCCGTATGTACCGTGAGTAGTTTCCCTTGGACCATGGGTCCGTGACCAGTAGCTATGTGATCTATCTCTCCCTTCTTTGTGCTTCCACTTTCGAGACCTCGTGAGCTGCCTCACATGATCGAGGCACCTTTGTAATTTTTTGCCGTTTCTATGCCGAGTTTGTTGGGATCTGATGGATTATGAGACTATGTTCAGATTGTGATGAGTAATATATTTGGTTCTTATCTTTTATATTTCGTTCTTGAGTAAATTCTTGCATGTTCTCCGTTGCCGTATTTACTTTGGCCAAGTGATTTATTGCAACTCCAAGAGGGAGCGTTATGCTTGATTGTGCGTTCAACCCCTTGATGTCTAGCTTGAGTGACAGAAACATGAGACTAGGGGATGTGCTGTTGCCACCAGGGATAAAACAACGGTGCTTGTATCCGCGGGTGCAAGGATTGTTTACTTTACGCAAAGTTCTTTTAATGCAGTTGTCTGTTGCTTTGAGTTTACACTTTGAGTGGGATTCGCAACTTAATACCAGCGAGATGTTCTGGATAGATATCTCAAGGTGGATGATTCGTAGTAGATGCAGATGGATTTCGGTCTACTTACCTTGGCGTACTGCCCATTGCTTTTGAGCCCTTCCTTTCTTTGCAGCATAGTTAGCATTGTGGTGCCTTCATAATCCTGTCAATTTCCCAACTGTGATTTGTTTACCTCGCTAGCACTTTTATCGTCTTTTGGGAGAGAGACATCACTAGTGAAAATCACGTGACCTTGGTCCATCTTCATATCATTGTTTACACCTTCAATTTACTTTCAGTCTTTACTTTCAGTTGCCACTATCATTATCTCTTGCGTTGATCCTTTGTAAACGGCAAGGCCGGAGGAATTGAAAACTCCTCTGTACTCGTTGGGAGCAAAGTTATTTGTATCTGTGTGCAGGTCCAGGTGAAGTTGGCAACCTCGGCGCCATTGTTCACTTTACCCCTTCTTGTATTCTTCGGAGTCCTACGGGAGACAAACCTTGGTATCTTTGCCAAGGGAAAACTTGCCGCTGCACTATATCTCACTCTGCACTTGGAGTAACCAACGAGGCTTGAAGATTATTAACAATCTCTTGCCATCAGCAACGTGCTTGTTTTATGCTCATACCGAGGTGGTATGCAGACTTGACAGAGAAACTGCCCTTTTTATCGAAGTGCCATGCAACTGAGTCCTCCATATCAGGCTTCAAAAGAATTCCCAAGATGATTTTGGTATCCTCCGGGGAGAAGAGCTCCTGGACCAGCTCAACATCCCAGTTCTCAGTCACCGGGTTGATCAGCTCGTGCACCTTGGAGACAAGTGCCTGACCACGAGGAGAAGTTGGAGTCCTGGTCGATATCCTCGGGAGCCAAGGGTCCACATGTGTACCGTCCCCTATGCGGCAGAAAATTCCCTCCTTAAGCAGTTCCCGGCAACGCAAAATGCTTCTCCAAGTATATGACATTCCGTTCTGTTCTACAGCTTACAACAGTGAGCAATCAGGGAAATACTTTGCCTTAAGGACCACCACGCACAAAGACTCCGGGTTCTGGATAAGTTGACAGCATTGGCGAGCAAGCATAGCCATGTTAAAAGTGTGTAGGTCCCTGAAACCCAGGCCTCTATCCCTCTTCGATCGTGTCAACCGATCCCACTCAATCCAGTGACATTTATGTGTTCCATCCCGCTGATTCCACCAGTAGAGACAAATCATAGTCCCTATATCTTCGCAGAGGGTTTTTGTAAGGTCGGAGCATGACATCGCATAGGTAGGAATGTCCCGCGCTACCGCCTTTATCAATGTATCCTTCCCCGCCTTAGACAGGATCCGCTCTACCCATCCCTGTATCCTTTTCCAAATGCTCTCCTTGATGTACTCAAACTCCTTGCTCTTTGCCGCTCCCAAGTGCACTGGAAGCCCCATATAGCTCGTTTTTAGACTCCCACGGGATTCCCAGCAACTGTAGTACTTGGTTCTTGGTCGTTTCATTGGTATTCTTACTGAAAAAGCTGAAGATTTATCTCTGTTGATCTGTTGTCCCGACTGCTGTTCATACAGGTGTAAGATTTCTTACAGCCTGTTTACTCCTCGAGGGGTGGCCTTCATGAAAATAAGGGAATCATCAACAAAGAACATATGATTGATACTTGGTGCAGTCGGGCATATCCGTAACCCATTGATCGCCCCGTCCAGCTCGGCTCTTTGGAGAAGGATTGAAAAGCTTCAGCACATATAATGAACAGGTAGGGCGAGAGGGGATCGCCCTGAAGCAGACCACGTTGGGGTAGAAATTTTTTGTATGTTACTGATACGTCTCAAACGTATCTGCTTTTCCAAACACTTTTGCTATTGTTTTTCCCTCATTCTTGCATGATTTAAGCTAAACTAACCCGGACCGACGCTGTTTTCAGTAGAGTTGCCTGTATGGTTTTATTGTGCGTAGGAAAATGGATTTTTGGACATCTCAGAAAATTCCCAAAAAAATACCAGAAAATCCACGCACCCGAAGGAGCCCGAAGCCAGAAGGGGGGCCAGAGGGCAGCCAGGGGGGCCCTAGGCACCCTGTGGGCGCGGCCAGGGGTGGGGCTGCGCCGGGTGGCCGCCTGGGCGACTCCCCCTCCCCTGGTGCCCTACTTTGTCTCCTATTTATTTCTGTGACGGGGAAACTCCGAAACAGAAGAGGCTTTTCCAAAACCCGTTTGCGGAGCCGCCGCCAACCTCAGTTCTTCCTCGGGAGGGCTAATCTGGAGGCTGATTTGGCCTCCGGAGAGGGGAAATCGTCGCCATCGTCATCACCATCACCACTCTATCCTCCCTCCATGACTTCCCTTCACGTGTGTGAGTAATTCCCTGCTGTAGGCAAAGGGGATGGTAGGGATTGGATGAGATTGATCATGTATCGTCAGATTGTTGGGGGCATGTTGCCTATCATCTACTTTGGTGTTTATCATCTTTTCTACAACTTGTTGGTCTTAATGCTTGTCACTTTGGGCCCGAGTGCCATGTTTTCAGATCTGAACCACTTATGTTTTCATGAGTTTATTTATGTTCAAGATCCTATCTATGAGTTGTATGCACCTATTATGGTCCGGAACCGGCGATCCTAAAGGTGACAGCTTGGGACACCAAAGGGGATGGTCCATAATTTGAGGATTCCATGTATCCATTGAGTTTATTGCTTTTTTCCGATGCTCTTTGACAGGAGCACCTTAATCTCCATAAGTTCCTTTTGGCCCCGTTCGTACCGGGATGGTAGGACCAAAGATGTTGTGCAAGTTCTTATTGCAAGCACGCACAACTACCTATGGGATACATGCCTAGTATTTGATATTTGCCTACATGATCATTACTTTTCTGTGTGCCTTGCCCCGTGTTAGAATCTATTACATGTTCATTCTTATTCATGCAGCGCCCAACCATCCATCTCCCTAGCCTACAATGTTTTAATCTTGCTGGTCACTACTAGTTTACTTTTGCCGTTACATTATCACCATCATATCATAGTTGCTATTAATACTTTGTTGCAAACAATCATATTTCAGGTGCGGTTGAATTGACAACTCAACTGCCAAAGCTTATAAATACTCTTTGTGTCCCCTTGTGTTGAATCAATAAATTGGGTTAACTTACCCGCGAGAACACTGCAATCGATCCCCTACAGTTGAGGGTCATCAAGTACTGTTTTCTGGCGCCGTTGCCGGGGACCATAGCAATATTTACAAGTCTACTTGAAGTATCCTGCCTGCCACACTTCGTCCACTATGGGTAAGAAAGGAGACCCCAAGGTTCCGATCCTACCATCCACTACAAGAAAAAGTACCATTTTGAGTACCAGTGCTACGCTTGATTCACCTTCCATTATAAGTAAGTTTGCTTCACCACTACCACCACATGCTACTTCTACTGAGTCTGTTACCATGTCCGATACTTTTGATGATACTTTCACTACCCTTGATGATGATAATTTTCTTGGTCACTATATTGAAACTGAGACGGCTAAGGCCGCAGTAGAGCCCGAGACTGAGATACCTACTACCTATATTCCTACTTGCAAAACCTTTGGTTACCCAGACCTGGATGAAGTCAAGGAGAGAATCCTTGATGATGATTATATTACTCTCGATGATGATCTTTGCAGGGAACTCAGAGAGTGTGCCGACTCTGACCCTGGAGCTGTTAAGGAGTTGCTCAAAAAGCACTCCATGAAGAACAAGAATATTCCTGATCCTAAATTTTCCACATCTCCTATATGCATCACTGATCCTGATTATGATTTCTCTGTTGATCTTTCACTTATATCTACAGTCGAGGCTGACCCTTTTTATGGCAGAGAAAATGATGATGCTATAGCACACCTAGCCAAACTTGCTGAGTTAGGTGACCTATTCACTACTGATGAGAAGATACGAAATTTCTATGTGGCCAAGCTTTTTCCTTTTTCTTTGAAGGGAGACGCTAAATCTTGGTATGATACACTACCCTATGGTTCCATTGAGAGTCCTCAGGGCTTAGTTCAATTTTTCGTTGATAAACATTTTCCTGATCATATGCAACATTGATACGTCCAAAACGTATCTATAATTTCTGCTTGCTCCATGCCTCTTTTGTGTGATATTGCTATGATATTGATGAACTTCCATACACTTTTGATCATATTTGGACTAACCTATTAACTCAGTGCACCCCAGTGCCAGTTCCTGTTTTCTGCTGTTTTTCTATTTCAGGTTTCCCCGTTATTAAAAGTGCCAGAAAAATTCAGGGAAAAATATAGGAAAAATAAGTGTACGGGAACCTTACAGAAGAGTCAAAGTGGGGGCCGAGGGGGCCCCAGACGGCCACCCGGCACGGCCACCCCCTAGGCCGCGCCAGGGGGGGCGCCTGGAGCCCCTGGCCGACCTCTGGCTGCCCCCATTCGCCTATTTATTCCCCGTGACGAGAAACCCTCGGGGACGGAACCCTTTTTTGCGATCTCCCTTCTGTTCCGCCGCCGTCGCGCTTCCAAGATCGGGAGCACCAGAAGACATCTTCCCGGCGCCCTGCCGGGGGGAGGAATCACCTCCGGGAGCTTCTCCACCACCATGGATGCTTCCCGGATGAACCGTGAGTAGTCCACCTTGGACCATGGGTCTATGATCAGTAGCTATGTGATGTTCTCCTCCCCTCTTTGTTCTTCACGGATTAGACCTCGTGAGCTTCCCTACATGATCGAGGCACTCAAGTAATCTTTCTGCTATTGCTATGCTGAGTTTGCTGGGATTCGATGGATTATGAGATTATGTTTAGATTGTGATTGAGTTATATATTTGATTGTCCTCTTTTATATTTATGTTCTTGAGTAATTCTTGCATGTTTTTCGTTGCTGTTTATTTCTTTGGCCAAGTAGTAGGTAGTGACTCCAAGAGGGAGCGTTATGCATGATTGTGGGTTCATGCCCCCCGATGACTAGCTTGAGTGACAGAAACATGAGTCTAGGGGATGTGTTGTTGCCACAAGGGGGAAAACAACGGTGCTTGTACTTGCGGGTGCAAGGATTGTTTACTTTACGCAAAGTTCTTTAATGCAGTTGTCCGTTGCTTTGAGTTTACACTTTGGGTGGGATTCGCAACTTAATACCAGCGAGATGTTCTGGATAGATATCTCAAGGTGGATGATTAGTAGGTAGATGCAGATGGATTTCGGTCTACTTGTCTTGGCGTATCGCCCATGCTTTTGAGCCTCTTCCTTTCTTTATAGCATAATTAGCATTAGTTTGCGCACATAATCCTGTCAATTGCCCAACTGTAATTTGTTTACCTCGCATGGCTATTTTATCGTCTTTTGGGAGAGAGACATCACTAGTGAACATCATAGGACCCTGGTCCATACATTCAACACTGTTTACACTCGCTATCAATTTACTGCTTTATTCCTTTTCCGTTGCTATCACTATCATCATTATCCCATGCGTTTTATCCTTTGTAAACAACAAGGTCGGAGGAATTGACAACTCCTCTATACTCGTTGGGAAGCAAAGCTATCTGTTGTGTGTGCAGGTCCAAGTGAAGTTAGCAAGCTCGGTTGTAAACGACGCCATTGTTCACTTCACCACCTACTTCTATCTGTTGGATTCCTACTGGTTCGATACTCAACCTTAGCATCTTCGCTAAGGGAAACTTGCTGCTGTCTACATCTCAACCTTCCACTTGGGGTAACCAACGAGGGGCGAGAAGTTATCTCGTGCATCAAGAAAATTTCTGGCGCCGTTGCCGGGGACTCCACTCTTTAAGATAGAGGAGTTGCACACTATCTTTTATCTTTTCTTCTTAGTCTTGTTAGTTTACCTTTCAGTTTTTGCTTTTGTGTATTTTATGAAAAAACAAAAAAAATAGTTGCTACCTTTCTTCTTTGTCTATCTCTTCCTACTAATGCTATCTTCACCATGGGTGTGGAACCACCCAAACATGGAAGGATGGACATGTTTCACTTGGATCGTCTTCGATCAATTTGTGCTCGCGCTAAAAAACCAACCGACTTGGTTGAGGGAAAATCATTGGATGAGCATGCTCATTATACGCGGCACCGACTATCTCAGAAAGGGAAACACTTATGGGACCAAATACAAACTTCTTATTGCTATGCTGAGTGTTTATGCCACATTTATGATTTTACTTGCTGCTCTAATATAGAGCATAAACACCTTCCTTTCCAATGTGAGTTTAATGAAAATGAGATCATATCTTCTTATGCCAAAGGTGTTTATGATTACTTTGATGTTGAAAAGGTTGAAGAGTTTGTTTCTTTTAAAGGTGCTTATGAGATTGCTTCTTTGGTTGAAAAGTATCATGATACTAGTTACAAATCTGAAAACTTTGCAGTTCTTGCTTATTGCTTCGAGAATTATACTTCCAATTCTTATATTGAGGATTTTAAAAATAAAATGTTTGCTACCCTAGAAGAGGCTAATGATTGCTTTGATGAGGAATCTAATGATTCCGAGGACTCACTTGATACATCCCTTTCTGATGATTTTGATACTTGCTTTGTTGATGGCCATGATGCCACTATGGATGATGCTTACAAAGACGAACTTGCTATAGTTCCTTATGTTAAGCATGAAATTGTTGCTATTGCACCCACACTTGATTGCCATATTATCCTTTTGAAACCTCCAATTCCGGAGAAATTTTCCCTTATCAAGGCTCAATGTGATGGGTTGCATTTATCTTATAATCCTAAAGACCGTGTTGAAAACAATACACGTGTGCTTGTAGGTCATGAACAACATGATTTAGGTGATAGTTATATTCTTGATGTTGTTCATGATAATACTGAAAATTATTTTGAGAGAGGGAAGTTTGGTTGTAGAAACTTTCATCTTACAAAAACACCTCTCTTTATGATGAAAGTTTTTAAGTTGTTCTTCTTGCACCTTCCTATGCTTGTTACTTTGTGCTTTCATGATTTATTTCTTTACAAGGTTCCCATGCATAGGAAGTGGGTTAGGCTTAAATGTGTTTCATGTTTGCTTCTTGATGCTCTCTTTTGCTTCAAATCCTTATTCTTACGTGAGCATCTTTTATAATCTTCAAGCCTAGCTAATGGCTTTAAAGAAGCGCTTTCGGGAGGCAGCCCACAACGAATTTAGGTTTTCCTTTTAGTTTTTCATCTGTTTTTAGTGGTCTTGATGATTGTTACTACTTTAGCAACATCATTGTATCTTTAATTTTCAATCTTTGTGCCTTTTATAGCCTCATATGACAAGGGAAGTAAAGGTTGTGACATGCTGTCCAGAAAACAGATTCTGTCCTCGTGACTAGAAAAATCATAGAAAAATCCCAGTTCATCTTTTTGAGCTGAATGTTTTACACAGCGTGCTCTATAAATTTACGAAACTTTCGTCTGTTCTGAGTTTTTTGATTTGAGTTGAATAAGTATCCCCAAAAAATTCTTTACTACCTGCTGGTCTGTTTTTCACAGATTCTGTCCTGTTTTGCCTTTTCTTCATTTTGCAAACCTTAAGCTTGATTTTTCTTTGCAAAATCTTTTTGGAAATCTTGAGAAACAGTAGCTCTTCAAGATTATATTTATTTCCAGTAGAGAAAAAATATTTTATTATGGGTACTAACCTCGCTAATCAGATTATGATGAGTTATGTATGAAGGAGTTTTCAAGTGTGCGAGGGAAGATGATGAAAGAAGATTCAGGAGTGTCAGGCGCTCAAGCTTGGGGATGCCCCCAAGCATCCCCAAGAAATGTTCAAGGAGACTCAAGCGTCTAAGCTTGGGGATGCCCCCGTGCATCCCCTTCTCCATCAACAATTATCAGTTCGTCTCTCGTTTCACTATATTTTTATCACTTCATGCGTTATGTGCTATGCTTGGAGCGTCTCGCTCTTAGGTTTTGTTTTTTAGTTTTCTTTAGCTTTGCTTGCTGTTCATAACAAGTTAGAACCCAGCTTTCTTTGTGTGGGAGAGAAACACGCTCTACTTCCAAAATCTAGAACACAACATAGGATTTTTCATGCTTATCTTTGCTGTGTGTGTTCTTTATCTTTTCATAACTGTTGTCATGTTTTGCTCTTAGTTTTCATGCTTATCTTTTCAACGATCTTTTGTTAGTTTGTTGCTGGAACTCTCTTGAGTTTTCATGTTTATCTTGTTTAGAAAGTTTGCCTGTTGCACTGAGTTTTGTGTCTTGACTTGAAGTAGGCAATTGAGGTTGCTATTCTTTTGTAGTAGTAACTTGCAATAGTTTTGAGGTGTTGTTTTGAGTAATGTTTGGACTTTTGGTGTCAAGAGATTTAGCCTATTAGTGATAGATGTCATATTTTGGGAAATCCGTGTTTATTTTCAAAACCTACAAAATTAGTTGAGAACTTTAGCTACTAGATGGATCACTACTCTTCTGAGGGGTCGAATATTAGAGCACACTCACGTACCATGAGTCGAGGATGCGCAAGGATAACCAAACCCCCATACACTCCTCCTCGGGGTACTTGTCTCTTTGTGAACCTCCTTATTAGATTGAGAATTACCGATAATAAGTGCATGAGTTCTTCAGACTAATGTGAGTATTCGAAAGTTGACACTTCCACCTTCCCATATTTTTCTAGCCTTTCCTTTTCCGTGCATTGCTTTCTTCTCACTCCGAGAGTTAGCGTCCACCTTCGCCGGTACTTCCAAACCCTTGGCACGATACGCTCTGTCATCATAAACCTCCTTATATCCTTGCTCAAAACAGCCACCATACCTACCTATCAAGGCATTTTCATAGCCTTTCCGAGATACATTGCCATGCAACATCCACCTTCTTATGACTTGATCTTCATGTCATACATGCTAGTTGCTTGATCGATGAGCCGCATGCTAGTTGGGCCTTTCCCTAATCATTGCTACATGACGTGCTAGTATCATTGCATATCCTGCTACACTGGCAGAGGCATACATTTGCATACATCATGATAGTTACATTTTCTTTATGATTTGAGTACTTTGTAAAGTGTGAAAGATCTTCTATACTTCTTGTAATATATAGAGTGTTGCCCCTAAACTGAGGAAAAGATCCCAAAGTGGACAAATTAAAAGATCCTAAAGTGGACAAATTAAAAGATCCCAAAGAGGACAAATGAGAGAGAAATAGAAAGAGCCATTGAGGCCACCAAAAAAATACAAAAAATAGAAAAAAGAGAAAAAAATAAAAAGAGAGAAGGGAGAGAAACACGCTATACTTCCAAAATCTAGAACACAACTATTCCTTTTGAGACATCCACACTCGTACTCCCTCTTATATCTTGTACTCCATAGAGATTATCATTCATGCATATAGCTATGTGGGGACCTTCACACTATAGAACTTGGCTTGTATATTCCAATGATGAGCCTCCTCAAATGCGCTCTAGGTCTTCTTGAGCAAGCAAGTTGGATGCACCCCCACTAGTTCCATTGGAGAGCTTACCTTAGCTCATATGTGCATCCGTTGCATGGCAATCCCTACTCCTCACATCATATCTATCATTTGGCTTTCTCACGCCTATGATTGTCCTCATTGATGTGAGCCTTTCACACCTTTTGTCTTCCTCCTCCACCATATTCTCTCTTTTCCATCCTAAGTGTCAACTTTCTTGCTTACGCTCATCCATTCCATGAGTGCTCAAAATGTCGAAAAAGAGTGGATCATTTTGACTTGTACCTGGCTAGTGGTCTGGGGATGAGTCAAGATAAGATTCCAAAGAAGACCAAGTGTGAAACTTTAGTAGATTGAGTTCTCAACATAAAAATACTTTTTCTCGTATATCCCTATCCCCTTTCTTGCACGCAAACACCATTTGGAGACATTCGAGTCACGGACAGCGAGAGCTGTTGCACCTTTATGTTCTTATGTTGCTTGTTTCAATGCTAAATATAGACTCTTGCCTGTTATGACATGAATTGAATTACATGCCTTGATTGCTTTACTTAAAAGTCCTTATATGGTTGTTAGCATGTCACCACAAAAATTATGCTTGTTATCATTTACCTACTCGAGGACGAGCAGGAATTAAGCTTGGGGATGTTAATACGTCCAAAACGTATCTATAATTTCTGCTTGCTCCATGCCTCTTTTGTGTGATATTGCTATGATATTGATGAACTTCCATACACTTTTGATCATATTTGGACTAACCTATTAACTCAGTGCACCCTAGTGCCAGTTCCTGTTTTTTAATGTTTTTCTATTTCAGGTTTCCCTTTATTAAAAGTGCCAGAAAAATTCCGGGAAAAATATAGGAAAAATCAGCGTACGGGAACCTTTCAGAAGAGCCAAAGTGGGGGCCGAGGGGGGCCAGGGGGCCCAGGCGGCCACCCCCTAGGCCGCGCCAGGGGGCGCCTAGAGCCCCTGGCCCACCTCTGGCTGCCCCCCTTCGCCTATTTATTCCCCGTGACGAGAAACCCTTGGGGACGGAACCCTTTTTCGCGATCTCCCCTCTGTTCCGCCGCCGTCGCGCTTCCAAGATCGGGAGCACCAGAAGACCTCTTCCCGGCGCCCTGCCGAAGGGAGGAATCACCTCCGGGAGCTTCTCCACCACCATGGATGCTTCCCGGATGAACCGTGAGTAGTCCACCTTGGACCATGGGTCTATGATCAGTAGCTATGTGATGTTCTCCTCCCCTCTTTGTTCTTCATGGATTAGACCTCGTGACCTGCCCTACATGATCGAGGCACTTATGTAATCTTTCTGTTGTTGCTATCCTGAGTTTGCTGGGATCCGATGGATTATGAGATTATGTTCAGATTGTGATTGAGTTATATATTTGATTCTCCTCTTTTATATTTATGTTCTTGAGTAATTCTTGCATGTTCTCCTTTGCTGTTTATTGCTTTGGCCAAGTAGTAGGTAGTGACTCCAAGAGGAGCGTTATGCATGATTGTGGGTTCATGCCCCCCGATGACTAGCTTGAGTGACAGAAACATGAGTCTAGGAGATGTGCTGTTGCCACAAGGGGGAAAACAACGGTGCTTGTACTTGCGGGTGCAAGGATTGTTTACTTTACGCAAAGTTCTTTAATGCAGTTGTCTGTTGCTTTGAGTTTACACTTTGGGTGGGATTCGCGACTTAATACCAGCGAGATGTTCTGGATAGATATCTCAAGGTGAATGATTAGTAGGTAGATGCAGATGGATTTTGGTCTACTTGTCTTGGCGTACCGCCCATTCTTTTGAGCCTCTTTCTTTCTTTATAGCATAATTAGCATTGGTTTGCGCACATAATCCTGTCAATTGCCCAACTGTAATTTGTTTACCTTGCATGGCTATTTTATCGTCTTTTGGGAGAGAGACATCACTAGTGAACATCATAGGACCCCGGTCCATACTTTCAACACTGTTTACACTCGCTATCAATTTACTGCTTTATTTCCTTTTCCGTTGCTATCACTATCATCATTATTCCGTGTGTTTTATCCTTTGTAAACAACAAGGCCGGAGGAATTGACAACTTCTCTGTACTCGTTGGGAAGCAAAGCTATCTGTTGTGTGTGCAGGTCCAGGTGAAGTTAGCAACCTTGGTCGTAAACGGCGCCATTGTTCACTTCACCTCCTACTTGTATCTGTTGGAGTCCTACTAGTTCGATACTCAACCTTAGCATCTTCGCTAAGGGAAACTTGCTGCTGTCTACATCTCAACCTTCCACTTGGGGTAACCAACGAGGGGCGAGAAGTTATCTCGTGCATCAAACTTGCTGCTTTGCAAAGAATCTATAACTTTAAACAGTTGCAGGATGAACACCTCCCTAAAGCTTGGGGGAGGTATTGTGACTTAATTAAGGCTAGACCGGGACATGAAGTCCCATAGAATGAATTACTTGATATATTTTATGCTGGTCTAACCGATGAATCCAGGCCCTATCTGGATAGTTGTGCTGGTTGTGTTTTCAGGGAAAGAACATCGGTCGATGATGAAGAATTAATGGGCAAGATTGCCAAGAACCATGAAGATTGGTCCATCCCTGAACCACCTCCACCACCAAAGAAGAGGGGCATGCTTGTTCTGAGCCCGAAGATATGCAAGAAACAAAGAAGTCTATTAAGGAGAAAGGCATCAAAGCCGAAGACGTGAAGAATCTACCGCCTATCGAGAAGTTGTGTGAGCCTACTACTCACCCTCCCTTGGTAGAGGTACACTCTCTATTAGACTTTACTGAAAGTGACATCACTTAAGGTAAGCCTGCTGACCAATGCTTAGATGAGCTTGATAATTTTATTATTAAACAAGACAATTTTAATGGGAGGGTACAAAGTCAATTACATGATAATTCTTTTGCTATCAAAAGTTTACTTGGTGTTCTTGAAATAACAGTTAATGATGTTAAATGTCTTGTTAAGCATTTTCATATGGTTCAAACTCAGCTGAAACAAATTTCTAATGTGCAAAGAGATTTGCTTGTTAACAATGCCAAACAGGACATACAAGCTTATGGCATCAAGACCAGGGGTGGAACACACACCCATGACCCACTCTATCCTGAGGGGCATCCGAAGAGGATCGAGCAAGATTCTCAAGTGCAAGTAGAAGACGAGATTGTTAGCTCTCGTAAGAAGAAAAAGAAGAAGAAGAAACACAAGTAAGCTGACAACTCCAATGATCCTATTACAAGTGAAGAACCTGCTGTTGATCCTAACAACATATCTACCTCCGATGCTGAAACTGAAGACGGTGCTGAGCCTGAAGAAAATGATAAGGAGAAGAATGATCCTCCTGAGGTGCGAGAAGAAGAAGCACTCGATAAACGTAAGAAGTACACAAGAGAAGACTTCATAGCAAAAAGACATGGGAAGGAAAGAGAACCATGGGCACAAAAACCCATGCTCTTTCCAGATAAGTCTCTCAAATCTAAAGAAAAAGAACATTATAATAAATTTTGTGAATAGATGAAACCTCTTTTTCTGCAAATTTCCTTGACTGATGCTATCAAGTTACCCCCTCATTCCAAATACATGAAATATATTGTTACTAATAAAAGAAAAGTTTCTAATAAGGCAATATCTATTATGTTTGCTAATACTCTTTCAGTAGCAAGATTCCTGAGAAGTTTGATGATTCAGGTATATTCATCATTCTTTGCTCCATAAAAAATATATCAGTCTTATTGTGTTTGCTTTAAGAATTAGCTGAAATTTGGGGATATGATGATCCAAATCTTGCAGTGATAGCATTGCGGCTCACGTAACTTGATGGCAGCACGATTCCGTAGTTCGTCTCAAGGACCTGGACTTGAGCTCGGACGTGCGAAGCGGAAAAACCACGCACCACGCCGTTATGACCGCCCGCCTGCCGCCGCCGCTCCGCCCGTCCTCCGCGGCGCCGGCCCTCGCCGTCACGCGCACGCTGCACGCGATCAACACCTGCACCTCCTCCACCGCGCTCGCGCCCCTCCGCGGCGCCATCCTCCGCGAACCGGCCCTTCTGCGCTCCACCACCGTCGTCTCTGCCTTCTTCCTCGCCTGCGGCCGCCTCCGCCACCTCGCCCCGGCGCTCTCCCTCTTCTCCTCCCTCTCCCGCCCCCATGTCTTCCTATTCAACTCCATCCTCCGCTCCCTCCACCCTGCACCCGGCTGCTCCCCGCTCCCGCTCTTCCGCCGCTTCCTCTGCCTCGGCGTCCGCCCCAACCGCTACACCTTCCCGCTCCTGCTCACCTCCCTTTCCTCCCTCCGCGACCTGAGAGCCGTGCACTCTCAGGTGTCCAAGTCCGGCTTCTCGCGGGACCTCCACGTCCGCAACGCGCTCCTCGCACGCTACGACGCCTGCGACCCATGCTTGGCCCACGCCGAGCAGCTGTTCGACGAAATGACCCATCCGGACGTTGTCGCGTGGACCACCATGATCACCTCATACAAGAATCGCGGCCGCAGCTTCCACGCCCTGGCCACATTCCGTCGGATGCTGTCCGCTTCTGTTGCCCCCAACCGTGTCACCATGGTCTCTGCCCTTGGCGCATGTGCGGCCCATGGTGCCATCGAAACTGGCACTTGGATCCATGAGTACGTGCAGAAGCAGGGATGGGAGCTGGATGTTATATTAGGCACTGCACTCGTAGACATGTATGGGAAGTGTGGACACATAGTCGACGGGGTTCGCGTATTCACGGAAATGGCGGAAAGGAATGTATATACCTGGAACTCTATCATTGGAGCGCTTGCTCTTGCAAAGGATGGCACAATGGCACTGCAGTGGTTCTCTAGGATGGAGGCTGATGGTGTCCGTCCAGATGCAGTAACACTCATTTCTGTTCTTTGTGCATGTGCCCATGCTGGGTTTGTTGACATTGGGAGGAAAATATTTAACCTGATCATACAAGGAGAGTATGGGTTCCGACCTGGGATCAAGCACTTTGGATGCATGGTTGATCTTCTTAGTCGCTCTGGGCATCTGGATGATGCCTTTAGTGTTGTTGAGACAATGCCACAGCCAAATGCAGTCATCTGGGGCTTACTGTTGCGGGGTTGTAAGGCTCATGGTGACTCACGATTGAGTGAGCATGTAATGATAAGGTTGGTGGAGTTGGAGCCTGAGAATGCTTCACATTATGTGCTGCTATCAAATTTCTATGTCGAGACAGGGAGGTGGCAGGAGGCCGAGGAGATTTTGCAGTGGATGAAGAAGAAAGGATTGAGAAAGGATGCAGGCTGGAGCCAAAGGATGCTAGGAGGCCGAAGCACGAATCCAATGTTTCCGATGGAAGAATCTTTTGTGCAGTAACACAGGCCAAAGAAACGTATTACCGATGGATTATGTGTTTCATGAGAAACACTGGAGGATGGATCGATGTGCATCATGTAGAGAAGAAAGAACTTGCTTTGCACTCCAATTTGGAAGGCTGAGAACTTAAGACCATGAACATCGATTTGGGAGCAGGAATTCAAGAAAAATGCGTCTGGGATTGGTAAATCATTGTTGAATTGGTGCCAAAGAGACTGTAATTGCTTTCGGCGCACATGTTTGGTTAGACATGAAAAGGTTCGTTAAGGTTACAACATTTTTAGTTACAGCTGATAATGTGAATATAGTCATCCATAATAAATGCTAATATTTGGTGAAAGAAGATAAACTTTAACTCTTATTTCACAAATCTCTTAGGTCTGAGTTCTGTCGGAAACACACCTCCTGAAGGTTATGGTCCTTAGAGGAAAAAAGAAGAAGCATGGACTTTGAACTATCAATCTAAATTGTGCAGTTGACTTTTGTTGGTCATTCGTAAAAACAGTGCATTTGCATCCTTGGCTCCATGGTAAAATTTTGAAGTTGTAATATTGACGTTTACAAGGCTGTTCGCCACTCTTAACAAAAATTAGCATTTTTGTAACTTACGGCCATTATCAGTTATAGAGTTTGCTTATTTGACAAAGAAATTTCTAATTGACTATTTCTTCAGTCAAATTAATAAAACTTTATCTGGCAATATCATTTTAAATATTTGGACTGAAAACCGGAACATCATATGTACATAATTGTCTCAAAAAATGTTTCTAGATTGTTATTGTTTTCTTGACCATGTGGATTTCCGAATTGTCACTTATTATGAACTGGAGGGAGTACTAGTTAAAACTAGATTTATTGCATAAGAGACGCAGTTAATATATTCCTAATTAAAGGCTTCTTCAATTTGTAACGGGATGCATCGTGAGATTAATATTGTAATACTTCCATAAAAACTAACTATGTGCATCCTCAGTAGCATAAGTCATCCATGACGCAGCCTATGAAAAATACAAATGAATACGACAGCACAAGTTGGTTGGTACCGCTTTGGACAAGAAAATATCTCACTTTTTTGGCTTTGAGTGGCCTATAGAGATTTGAGGGACCAGCAGAAAAACTCTTACTTGATGGTGACCCAGTTATGAGTTATCAGTCACTTCTGAGCATACTCTATTATTGCTAGGTAAAGAGGTGTCTAGTTCTTGGAAACACCACCATTCATGTTTCACTGTGCTTTCAAAGTGGATGTATATCCGGATGCTCCAGTAGTCCAGTGTGACTCATAAAAGTAGATATGTTGCCATTATAAAGATGCACGGAGCTTACAAAAGGATGAAGCTCTGAAGGTACATAACACAACATGGCTCCTCTGACTCCCAGACTTGTAGTGCCCATAGATGTGAAGAAGAAGCCATGGGAGCAGACGGTTCATCTCCATAACCGCTGGCATCCGGATATCCCTCCTGTTGCTGATGTAACCGAAGGGGAAGTATTCCGTGTTGAGATGGTCGATTGGACTGGAGGACGGGTAAGAGATGATGACTCTGCAGATGATATCAAATTTCTGGACCTCACAATTGTAAGTATGATTTCTTTATGGAAGAAATGTTGTTTGATGTGCTCTTTATTGTAGTATTTCTCACCAAAAGCAAGTCTTGTGCCAAACTGAATATGAGTTTTCTACAGACACATTATCTCAGTGGCCCCCTTAGAATAGTTGATGCTGAAGGGGTTCCAGCTTCACCTGGTGATCTTCTTGCAGTAGAGATCTGCAACCTCGGTCCGCTTCCTGGTGATGAGTGGGGTTATACTGGAATATTTGAAAGGGAGAATGGAGGTGGGTTCTTAACCGACCACTTCCCAAGTGCAAGAAAAGCCATCTGGTATTTTGAAGGAATTTACGCGTACTCCCCTCAGATACCAGGTAAAAGTTCTTGTGCGAATGAAGTGTTTTAGCTTTAGATCATTCACTAGTTCCATTTTGTGTATACCAGGTGTTCGGTTTCCGGGATTAACTCATCCTGGTATAGTGGGAACTGCACCATCAGTTGAACTTCTTAATATATGGAACGAAAGGGAAAGAAAATTGATCGAGACAGGTCATGAGTCTCTGAAACTGTGCGAAGTTCTACACCAGAGACCCCTTGCTAACTTACCAACCTCTGAGAACTGCTTACTTGGAAAGGTATGACCTACTGCCTCAAGAATGGTTCAGTTTAACTGTAGTACTTATAAATAGTAATTAATCTTATTATGTTACCAATACTGGTTAAAAAGGCACGACTAGGCAGACGCTTAAGCGCGCCTAAGCTCTAGGCGATAGCAAAACACCCAGCGCTTAATCTACGCATAACTACGCATAAGCGAGTGCTTTGACCAGAAAAGCGCAAGGCGGTGGCAAAACACACAATTGGCGCCTAGCACTTTTTTGAACTATGCCAATACAGAAGTTTTACACGCTGATTAATATCTAGGAGATATAAGGTATTTGTGTTTAAAAACAGGGGCGACCCCCCTTCTTCCTTGCATTAAGGAAATTGGCACGAATTTTACAAAGGACCTCAGGGGCAGATGGATTAATCTGCACTTCATTGAAGAAATGAAGTTTACTAGTGTGCAGACACCACTGAAAAATATCATAAGGTTTGTTACTGTTAAATGTTTTTGTCGGACGGTGAACAGAGATGACCACAACACATAGCTAAAAAATGGTCAACTTTGTCACCTGGGATCTGAATTATCATTAGCATGCCATTTGATCCCTTCAGGTGATCCTCATTTGTTCACCTCACCCTTTCTCCCTCAGCAAATGCAGCGAACTATCAGCTGAGATTGCGTATCCTTGAATAGAAGATTCCATCACTGCATCGAGTTTGTCCATGCAGCATGCTCCTTAAAACCCCTGGAAACACATATCATTCCTTAGCTTCCATAAACTCCGTAAAAAAGCTGAGTTCCATGAGACAATCTGTAATAAACATTACAGAGGTGGCAGACCAAGACTGGCTAACCACCACACAGTCAAAGAACAGGTGGGAAAAAGTTAGTAACTGATGTCATTGACCTGACACCTTTGTTAGCCATGAGCCAAAAGGAAATTTTCATTCATGGAGGCACTGTAAGCTTCCATACAGCAGTATTGTAGATAGGACGATTTCGTCAAGAATATCACCACCGCATAGGTAGACTGAACAGATTTTTTTTTGAATTTTCACCGGGGGGGGGGGGGGGGGGGGGAGAACTCCCCCACCTGAATATATATATATATCGATGCCGAGGGCAAAGCTGGGCAGCAAGAGAGTTGAATACACCCGGGGGCAGCGCAGACTAGACTGCCGATAGAGAAGGCGGGGGTAGGGGAAAGACTAACTACCTATCTCAACACATTAATCCAAACATCGACATCTTCGGGCCGTTTGAATCTGCCGCGCCAAAGTGTGGCATCGTCCCTACAAGCCTTCAGAGTGGCGGGGAGGGAGGGCGCGGCTTCCCGGAACACCACGGCGTTGCGGCGCTTCCAGAGATGGCAGAAGCAGAGGAGGATGAAGGCACCCGGAGACGCACCGCCGACCGAGGACGAGGCGTCGATCGTATGCAAGGCCGCCACCTTGGCCTCGGGCACCTCGACCCGGAGACGGCTCCAGAAATCCACCGCAAAGGCACACTCGAACATGAGGTGATTTGCCGTCTCGAGGGGGGAGGGGCAGCAGGGGCACCCCTCCTCGCCAGGCGAGATGATGGTCTTCCGCAGCAGCACGTCCCACGTGTGGATGCGAGCATGGACGAGGAGCCATCCGAAGAACCGGACACGGGAAGGGGCAGCGTTGCTCCACAGGAACTCGGCAGAGGGAGCAAGGACGCCCCCATACCGAAGCAAGGCATAGCACTCACCCGAGACGAGTTTGCCACGGGGACCCCGACAGAGGTGGACCGTCCGCTCATCCGCCTGCTCCGACGAGGGGAGCGATGGAAGGAGGGAGAGGATGTCAGTACGTTCCCGGTCCCCAGCACTCGTCAGTCGGGGGACCAGGAAGACGTCGAGGCCGCCCGCGATCACCTGGGCGACAGTGACCTCGCGGCAGGTAGTATGAGAGAACAGGGCAGGGAAGGCGACGCTCAACGCCCCAGCAGCCGACCATGTGTCCATCCAGAAGGACGTAGTGGTCCCGCCATGGACACACACTCGGGTGAGGGAGCGGTAGATCGGCAGGAGTTCGACCAGGTCACGGAAGTGGGCACCTCGCGAGAGGGGCTTCGCCGACTCCAAGGCGCGCCCGTCCATCTCCGACCAGACCCAGCCGCTCCAGCGGGAGCGCTCGGCCGAGTGAAGCCGGTGCAGCATCTTGAGGAGGAGGCAGGAGTTGACGGTACGCAGGTCGCGCACCCCCAGACCCCCTCAGCTTTGGGGCGATAGACCGCCTCCCACGCCACCAGGCAGCTCGCGCCGGAAGCCCTGTCCGCCGTACTCCACAGGAAGGCGCGACGAAGGCCGTCGATAGCACGGATAACAGGGGGTGGGAGGCGCATGGCGGCCATAGCGTAGGCCGGGAGGGAGTCGAGGACGACGTTGATAAGCACCAACCGCCCAGCCGGGGAGAGAAGCATGGCGCGCCAACCCGCCAGGTACCGGTCCACCTTGGCGATAAGTGGCGCGAAGTCCTCCAGCCGCAGCTTGGAGCAGGATAGCGGCAGGCCGAGGTAGACCTGAGGGAACCCTCCCACGGCGCACTGGAAGATGCCGACCGAATCCTCAAGCACGCCACTGCCGACGTGCATAGGAACGAGGGTGCTCTTGTTGAAGTTGATGACGAGACAAGTGGCGTCCGCAAACATATCCAGGATGGCCCGGAGTCGGGCCACCCCTGACACCTCGGCCTTCATGACGATGAGGGTGTCGTCGGCGTACTGGAGTACCACAGGGGGGGGGGGATCCAGGCACCGAGGGATGGGTGATCCCGCCGTCCGCCCGGATCAGCCGCTGTAGGACATCGGCCACCAGCAGGAATAGGTATGGCGAGAGAGGATCGCCCTGCCGGAGGCCGCGCTTGACATTGAACCACCGCCCCGGCACCCCGTTGAGGAGGACGGCAGACCTGGATGACTTAAGGATGAGGTCCATCCAGTCACACCAGAGAGAGGGGAAGACGCGGGCCAGGAGGATGCGCCGAAGGCTCCCCCAGTCGATGGAGTCGAAGGCTTTGGCGAAGTCGAGCTTGAAGACGAACGTGGGGGCCTCGCGACAGTGGCAGCACTGGACGAGCTCCGCTGCATAGACGAAGTTCTCCGAGATACTGCGGCCGGAGAGGAACCCCGACTGGTCCTCATCGATGATGGCGGAAATCTGGCGCTGGAGACGGGAGGTGAGGCAGCGGCACAGGATCTTCACGTCGTAGTTTTGGAGAGAGACGGGGCGGAAATCCGCGGGCGAAGGCAGCCCCTCTTTCTTGGGAAGGAGGGCGATGTAGGACCTGTTGATCCCGCCAAGGTCGACGGCACTGGAGTGCAGCGCTGCGAAGAGACGCAGCATGTCGGGGGCGACCGATGCCCATGCCGCCTGGTAGAAGGACGACCCCAAGCCGTCAGGGCCGGGGGCGCTGGAGCGGTCCAGGTTGAAGACCGCCGCCTTGACCTCAGCGGAGCCAAAGGTGGCGGTGAGGGAGCCGGCGTCGACACGCGGCGTGTCGCGGTATAGCGCTCCCAAGTCGAACCGCCATGTGGTGAGGCAGGGGCGGCCCAACAGAGAGGAGTAGAAGGCGCGCAAGGCGTCCGCCTTAGCGGCGTGGGCGACCACCTCTCCCCTCGACGGCAGGGCACGGATCGAGTTCCAGCGTCGGCGGTGGGAGGCCTGCGCGTGGAAGTACCGGATGCTTTCGTCTCCGTCTAAGACGGCCCTGCACTTCCCGCGTTGCTTCCAGTACGCAGCCTGACGCAGAGTGGAAGCGGTCAAGCCGCCCCTAGCATCCTGACGGAGGGAGACTGAACAGATTATACTCCAGACAATGTAAATTGCCAGCCAGGACAAAAATCAGATTCACTGGTCAGCTTCGCAAAACTATTAATCTGAACAATCTCAAACCTGGTGTTCATCAATACGTTGTTTAAAAGCATATGGTTAAATAGCTATGTTGACAACACAGCCAATGTTTCCAGATTCAAGAAGGGACTGCTGAATGGCAAAAAATTGCAAATGAAGCAGCAAGAACTATTCCTGGAAGAGAGAATGGAGGGAACTGTGACATAAAGAATCTTAGCAGAGGTTCCAAAGTTTATCTACCAGTATTTGTTGATGGAGGAAATCTGAGTACTGGTGATATGCACTTCTCCCAAGGTGATGGTGAAGTCTCCTTTTGCGGAGCAATAGAAATGAGTGGATTCCTTGAGCTAAAGTAATTGTTTTTGTCCTTGTTCTACACTTTCCATTACTTGTTACATTATAGCTTTTAAATGTGTCTGGTGTCTCATGGTTGTTTACTGGACGGACCAAAACAGCCAGTCACAAAAAACCAGAACTATAAATGTAAGAAAACTTCGTATTATTAGGTTTCACCATTCTTTATCAAGAAACTAGGCTGGCACACTAGCAGGAAGCATCTTCATAGCTGCTTGCTTGAAACTTGTCATATTCAGATGGGCAGAGAGAAGCAGATGGAGATAGAAAACGTAAAAGATGTCAGTTCATTGGATCAAGCTACATGACGCTACACCACAAGGCCTACAATAGCTCACCACAATGGTTTAATGTGTTGCATCTTCATGACATTCCTTTGGCTGATACTTCTGTGGCATAATGCATTACTCGTGGATTCAGACTCCTCTGCTAGTGCATATCTTTATTTCTAACCACACTGCCAACTCGTACCTAACAAATTACAACTTTCAGCTGATTAAATTTTGCAGGATTTGCTGAATTTTCTGGTTGGATAGCAAAATCTGTCCATGTGATTAGCTTTTTGCAGTGTGCTTGTGAAATTCCACTAATTTCAGTCACATTTTGTGTAGGTGTGAGATCATAAGAGGTGGGATGAAGGAATACTTGACTCCTGTTGGTCCAACACCACTTCATGTGAATCCTATCTTTGAGATAGGTCCGGTGGAGCCACGTTTCGCAGAATGGCTAGTCTTTGAGGGCATCAGCGTAGATGAGTCGGGGAAACAGCATTTCCTTGATGCATCAGTTGCATACAAATGCGCAGTTCTCAATGCCATCGAGTACCTTTCCAAATTTGGGTACTCCAGGGAGCAGGTAGGCAGTAGGGTTACTATCATCCTATATTTATTTCTGAGGATTTTTGTATGTAAGAGGAACACTATCTTAAGTTATTAGCTTTGGGTTATATGCAGGTCTATCTCTTATTGTCATGTTGTCCATGTGAGGGTAGGATATCTGGAATAGTAGACGCCCCTAATGCAGTGGCGACACTTGCCATCCCTACAGCAATATTCGACCAGGTATCCTGCAATGGACCCAACACAATGTCTTTTGGACATTTTAAATGCTGTTTTTGATGTTCTTAATAAGAAAAGAGCGACAAGGTTGGGATTGATGCGTTTGGTCTGATCTTGGATCTAGCTTAAGCTTTCCGTGCTACATTTGCTTGGATTAACCAAAATGTGGTGCCCATTAACAGTCAGTAGAGATATGCGTGCAGGTTTTATGTATCACATCACATCAATATCGAATATCGATACTGGTTGGTCTAAACCAAAAGCATTGTAAATATGTGCCCAGTTACTCCCTGAAAATGTGAGTCTAATCAGTAATAGGCAGACGTAGTGGTAGTATATATGCATATAGACTATCCATGTTTCTTTCTTCACTTGTTTAAATTATCTGAGTTAGCCTGGTTGCACTTGTTAGGTAGTGTGGATTATAAAGTTATTTCTTATAAACCAATCTGGATAGGAGGGACTTAAAACAGTGTAGCATCCAATTATTTTCTTTTTGACAGAATCACACGCGATTATTTGTCAGACAAGTCACAGTTAAGGTCAAGCTAGAGGTAGACCATTATGTTCTGTAAATATTACGTAGTACTTCCAGAGGTTTGCATGAAGAACACACACAAGTATGGGCAAAGATACGCACAGTGAAATTGAATTTTCATTGTGGACATATCAAATTTGTTTACTTGTGATTAATCTTGGTCTGTTTCTGTTTTTTTTTTGAATATTTCTGGTAATTTTCTTGGTAAATTGTAGCTAACCCTTCTTGCGCACAATCTGGTCCACCCTTATTCAGTTTATTTTTAAAGGGGCTCCTAGTTATAAATGGGCAGATGATGACTCATGGGAGTACCCCCTTTATTCATAAGAATTTTAAATATTATGAGTATTTTAATTTTGAACTGCAGTGCATGACATTTCAATTGTTAACATAGGATATAAAGCCTAAACGCCTGGGGCATGGACCGAAATTAAGAAGACTTCCGGATGTTCTGAGATGAAGGTGCAGTGACACAAGACCAAAGCGGTACGGGGGCGCCATAGTGACAACTATCTAAAAAACAATGCACGATCACGTTTACCACTATCTAATAATAAATCTAAATAATCATCCCTATTACTCCCACAACCATCTATGTATGTGCAACACGGAATGTGGACCAGCAGTTGTAATATGGGTTTCCTTGTTTCTGGACACTTGATAATTTATGTATGTATATCAGCCAATCGACATATGTGGACAGAGATATGCATATTTTCTACTCCCTCTGTTTCTTTTTACTTCACATATAAGGTTTGGTCAAAGTCAATCTTCATAAAGTTTGACCAAGTTTATATTAAAAAGTATGAATATTTACAATGTCAAAGTTATATAATATGAAAATTAATTTCATGATAAATCTAATGATAATTGTTTCATACTGTGAATGTTGATAGATTTTTCTATATAGTTGGTCAAACTTTATGAAGATTGACTTTGACCAAACCTTACATGCGAAGTAAAAAGAAACGGAGGGAGTATATTGCTGCACAGTTTTTTTCTTTCTGGCAGGCAAGCATTTTGCTTTGAAATTATGCCAATCTCCCAAGAAACGGGAGCTCTTGTAGCCCTTTATTCGTTCTGAACTCCAGATGTGCAAAATGGGGAAAGATTAGAATATATCTCAATGTGAATGTGAAAATTTACATTACAATCATGGGGGCTTACTTTTTGTGTCTATCTTATGCAACCTATAGTAGTTTGAGATAATTTCTATGCAAGTGAACAACGGACAATTAGACACGCATGAACAATTGTGGGGTCCTGAAAGAAGAGTGGTAACTGAACATTGGTCAGGGTCAGGGACATGACGATGCTCCACTAGAGATGAAACACAGCCGCTGCCTCTTAACAACAACCAGACACATATAAGAAAACATATGTAATGTAATGTGCGTACGTCAACAAAGAAAGGTGTGTGAAAGAGAGAGATCGATGACAAGGCCGGTCTATTATGCATTGGGCCAAGAATGACGTTCCCAACTTACTTACCACTAGCAGCATTACAAACAAGCACACGCCACTTGACTGGATTCCACATAGGAAATGACACGACAATATCATGCATAGTAACTAGCATAAACAATCTACTAACAAGTACTGGACGACGAGCCAGGCATGCAGCTGGCAGCAGCGACTGATAATAAAAAGTAGCTAGAGGAATTGTCACTCACACAGAAAAAAAAAACAAGCAGGTAGTACAACACATTATTTTAGTAGACTAGCAGCAGCATCATCATAGCTGAATCCTCCTGAATTCCATGGCCGGATGGGATCGAATCCAAGAAGAGTCTGTCAGGAGGTCAGGGTCACTTGTTCTTGTTCTTGGCGTGGGGCCCGTACTTGGGGCATGCCGGGCTGAAGTGCTTGGAGAGCACCCTGGAGTTGAGGAGCTCGATGATGGGGCCGAAGGAGACGCAGCGGGGCGCCTTGTACTGGTTAATGGAGGCTCCCCGGGAGATGGCGTAGTCCATCACCTCCTCGAAGGTGCCCCCCCTCACCACCCTGATCTCCAGCGGCCCGATGGCGTCCCCGTTCCTGCCCTGCCGGTACACCGAGTTAAGCGCCTCCTCCATCTCCAGGCAGCACCGCTCGAACACCGCCGCCTCCGGCCACATCCCACTCCCCTCGCCGCCGACGCCGCCGGTCCCCTTGAGCATCAGCTCCCAGTACACCACGTAGTGGCCCGGGATGGTGGTCGCGTCCGCCTCGCTCGTGTACTCCACGATGCTCGCCCCGTACGGCGCCAGCAGCGCCGCCGCCCGCTCCACCGCCGCCTGCAGCTCCGCCTCGTCTGTCTTGTCGGAGTCGATGCTGAGGAGCACGTTCTTGCGCCGGACGAACCTGAACTGCGGCGCCGCGTTGTGGAACCCGGTGACGTGCAGGATGTCGCCCACGCGGTACCTGCACAGCCCCGCGTACGTCGTGATCACCAGCTCGTATTCCTTGCCCACCTCCGCCTCCGCCAGCTCCACCAGCCGCGGCGGCGCCGCCTCCGGGTCGTGCTCCTGCTCGTGCGGCATCAGCTCGAAGTACCCCATGTTGGGCATGATCGTGTAGGAGACCTCCGAAGGGTCGCACATGGGGCGGAGGTTGAGCCCGAAGTAGCACTCCGACGAGGCGTACATGGTGCACGCCATGGGCAGCCCGCCGCTGTAGAACTTGAGGGTGGGGATGTACTGCGCCATCGCCCCCGTCACGATCACGTCCAGGTACTTGGTGTTGGGCCACACCCTGGTGATGATCCCCTCCCAGTAGTCCTTGCCGCACTCCGCCGCCACGAACGCCGCCAGCTCCGGGTCCGGCTTGAGCACCTCGGCCACGGCGGCGCGGATGGACGGCTCCACCACCTTGGCGCTGAGGACGCCGGTCTGGATGTCGCGGGCGAGGTCCTTCCAGTGGAGCTGCAGGAAGCGGATGGCCCGGAGCAGGCCGGACGCGAAGACGGCGCCGACGCGGAGCACCTCGGTGCGCACCAGGAGGCCGCAGAGCATCTGCGAGTACATGGACTGGAAGGAGTCGGTGCAGAGGATGGCCGCCGTGGGGCTGGTGTACACGTTGTACGGGTCGAAGGGGCGGTACTTGAAGTGGTCGCTCTTGTAGTAGCTCGTCAGCACCGGCCTCGCCGGCAGCCCGCCGGGCGTCGTGGTCTCCGTCTTGATGAAGAGGAAGTAGAGCCCCTTGCCCTTGTCCAGCCCAGGGACGAACCTGCATGCGTAACGTAAGTACACTGCGTTTTCCTCCAATCAAAATCATGCATGCATGCATGCATATGCTTCTTCTTCCTCCTCCATCAACTTTATTTTTTCCATCAAATGTAATATTTTTAACTTCAAATCTTTTGATTTATAAATAAATTTAATTAGCCCAATTTGATTTTGATTTCTTCCTCCATCTCTATGACCGCCGAAATGATCGATCAATCGATGTTAACATGACCATTATATGAAATTGGAGCATTATATTTGACTTAAGGATCGACCGATCGATGTTAACATGACCATTATATGAAATGGAGCAATTATATTTGACTAACGATCGATCGACACACAGTGCGTAGTCGTTGCACCATTGTTTTCGGCATGAATATACAAATGTTGGAGGGGGCGATTAGTTTTTGCGCATGCGGTATGCGCTTAGCGTAGTGTAGTATAGATGATACATCGATCGATGTCTCAACATCATCCCGGTGTGTGTTATATGTATGTGCAAGTTGGTTGGTTGGTTGGGTTGGGTCCTATCTCTGAATGTGGCGCAACATGAAAGATATGGCATTTGTCGGCTTGTCACTCCAACGGATCCCGGTTACGTACGTAGGCGATAGACTTTGAGGGACGACGCCACAATGTTATTTTAGGAAGCTATAAGTTAGCTAGAGTCCGTTAGAGGGTTTAGAAATGGAGGAATCTTGGCGCCTAAAAAGTAGAGGCATCACTGGCGTCTAAGATACAAACACATTATTTTAGGCCCAGTGTGAATGATTAGTTGGCTTGGCTTGGCTTGGCGACCTCGCCCTCCACCTCCACCTCAGGCAGGCAGTTGCTGTTGTTGCCGCATTTCCTAGCTAGCTTAGCTGAGGTCAGGAAGGAAGCAGGCCACAAACGCATGACTCCCATCATTTCTGTTATTTTTAGCATGACTAACAGACCATTTCATGATTGATTGCGATTTTCCAAGCCTAGTTAGCAGCAAGAGACATACTATATGTGTAACGTAGTATGACCTAGAAACGTCTGTTAATTATAACCCCAGCCCAGCCACAGACTTATTAGGTGTACGTTCACGTTGTGATAAGATCAAATTTAACTAGAAGGCAACAAAAACCAGCATAATTTTGGAGGCATATGTATAGCAAAGTAGCAATGCATGCAAACTAATTAAAAGGGAGAAACAGGACAAAGGAAAAATAGCTAGCTGGTAGAGATGGATCATGGATGAGAGTAAGTGAGTGAGAAGAAGATGGAGAACGCACAGGTTCATGACGGGCATGAGAAGGCTGTAGAGCATCTGCCTCCTGTCCAGCTCATCCTCTATCGTCGGCATTAGCTTCCTCTCCCCGGCTGACGTCCCCGAGCTGCATTCGTTCATTAATTAAGCAAAACGTCAATTTACCGGCCGACTATCAAACACAAATTATTAGCAGCCCACTCATTCACTCGCGACATATGAAAAATTAAACGAGTAGACTAATTGATCTAGTCTAGCAAGCCATAGGCCATAGCACGCAAAGGAGGGGGAGGAGGAAGAAGACTGCTGGCCTGGTCAAGAACTCGGAGATGGGGTGGGAGGAGATGATGTTGGAGCGGTCGCCGTTGGCGATGCGCTCGATCTCCGGGCGGAGGTCCTCGTAGGTCACCACGGGCACGCGGGCCTTGAAGGCCTCCCGGTCCGTGCACCCCTCCATGCCGTGCCGCCGGAGGTACTCGGCGCCGTTGTTGCGCGCCAGGATCGCCGCCAGCACCTTCTGCTGCTCGGCGTCGAACCCCTTGGTCATCTGCTCGATCAGCTCCAGCTTCTCCGCGTCCCGCTCGCACACCGCCACCCCCAGCGCCGTCTTCAGCGGCCTCCCCACCGCCGCCGCCCCGGCCCCCACCGCGTCCGCCGTCGCCGGAGCCATAAGCGAGCAAGGAAGGGGGAAACGGCCGGGCTCTTGCCGGGGTTTGGGCAGGTGTGGATATTGGTGGGCGTTTCTTGCCGGATTGTGCTTCTGGCGCTCTGCCTCTGGGTGTAACGTTTGTTCTGAGAAGAGAGGAAAGGAGAGGAGAGGAGTGTGGTGTGTGAGGAGTCGGTTGGTTGCAGGAGGCGGATATATATAGGGAGCCATGCACGTCGGCGACACGCGTGGCCCACGCCGTCGTCACTGCCGGAGCCGGGCGGGGGCACGTGGGGCCGCGCGGTCGGCGGCGGGGCCCTCGACGCGACTCACGGCCGGCGCGCCCGGCAGCGGCCATTGCCACTGACGACGGGCGACCCCCGCCACCAAGACTCGGCTTGGACATTTCCGCGTGTCGTCGCCTAGGTCTCGCACTACCTTTGGATTACCTAACCATTGGATTAATGCGTGCCTGGCTCCCCTCATTTACCCGACCGTTTCGATTAAACTAACGCGGCCACCGGATAGAAAATGCGCTCGAGGTTTCGCTGCCTGGGCGTATGTGTCTGAGTGTCGACACGCCATGGATGGAAGATGAGATGAGAACGAACGATCGGATGAAGGTGGGCAGGGACCGAAAGGGGTTGGCCGATCGAGCCATTTGGAGGAGGGAGATGCAGTGCAACGGTCTTTCTTACGAGTTTCCACGGGAATATCGACATTTTCCAAGTCCAGCATCTTATTAATTATCTCTTGCGTTTCGTATTTTCTTTCTTCTCTTCTTTTTTCTTTGCTGGAGAGGAAATCGATAGGTTCCTGGACTTTTCAGTTTGGATATGTGTTTGTAATTGATTCTCTTTATTAGATCGCCAAAGATAGAAGATTATTGATTGGTATGTATTTATTTATGGACTCAACTACAGAGCAAACGTCGCATATACGCTCTATTGTACGGCGGCTCTTACTTTATTCTAGTGTGCAAGTTGACCATCGCGCATGCATATTTTTTTCTTATTCTCTCTACGTACTAAGAGAATCAAAAGGTGTTAGCTTTTATGTTTTCAAAATTTTAAAAAGTTTTATTTTTTAAACCTTTAATTCAATTGACGATCCGTTCGCATTATTAGCTTTCTCGCGACGAGATTTTCGAAGATCCCATGTCAACACGTTTTGGCAACATTTTTTTTCATCAGTATTTGCCACATTACTGTTACTTGCTTACCTGATAAATATTCATATAGTTGCCATATTTCACCAACTTGGTTGCCAAAATACTATACACTAATATACATAAATGAAAAACTTGTATTATGATATATCTATGTGTTCCTTTTTAGAACGACCTAAAAAAGCACTTATACTTGTCATATTATTTGTGTCCAAATGTCATAATGACTTGTTGTGCTTGAACAATTAGTTACCGATTTATTTATATTCGTTTGCCAATTTTTTACATCTAATTGACATGATGGTTTATTGTTTTTTTCAGTTTTATAAGTTTGAGTTGTCATTTTATTTTATCGGGTTGTATTACAAGCTTAAGTGTACGGAATTATTATTCGGTAACTATGTACAAACATTTGTGGCAACGGTTCACGGTAAAAATGACAACTAGGACGACCTAAATCTGGCAACTGATGATGAAGAATTTTTTTCATCGAAACATATCAATATAAGATCTTGTTTCAAAGCCCTCGTGAAAACAAATTCAACGGTGAAAACGGAACGCAAATCGGATTAATAATTTGTAAGATAAATCATTTAAAATTTTGGAAACACATTTAATGCGTTGATGTAATAGAATTTTGCATGTGATCTTTACCTACACAGCCGCCGCACCATAGCCCCTCCATGCGGCGGTGTTGTGTATCTTTTCCCTTTATTTATTTGTGAACTATATAAATTTAATTACTGATATTTATTGATATACCAAATATGTCAAGAGAGAATACTGATTGATTGATTGATTTGCGAACTAAATAAATTTATTGGGTATTTATTGAGATACCAAATATGTCAAGGTAGAAAATTGATTGATACGTATTTATTTATTTGTGAACTATATATATATATATATATGAATTTATTATTGGTATTTATTGAGATACCAAAGATATCTGATATAGAACGAATATAAAACTTTACATATCTTTTCAGTACAGAGAGTAGAGATAGAGATGAGGACGTGCTTTTTTTTTGCGGGTATAAAACACTCACTACTCAGCCCCAACAATGGGAAAATCCAGATTACAAGCATCAACGACAGGCTTTGAACCACTTCCAAGCCAAACAGAGGTTCTACAATCAGAAAGAGCAAGTTTTGCTAATAAACTACTAGGACGACAAGAACTTATAAAAGAAAGCGAAAAACTATCCAAAGATCCAAAAAGCACTTTTAATTCCGACACCAAGTAAGAGTAGATGGTCTCGCCTCATTTCCCCAACCGTTTCGATTAAATTAACGCGGCCACCGGATAGAAAATGCGCTCGAGGTTTCGCTGCCTGGGAGTATGTGTCGAGTGTCGACACGCCATGGATGGAAGATGAGATGAGAATGAACGATCAGATGAAGGTGGGCAGAGGCCGAAAGGGTGGGCCGATCGATCCATTTGGAGGAGAGAGATGCAATTCAACGGTTGGACGACGGTCTTTCTTACGAGTTTCCACGGGAATATCAACATTTTCCAAATCCAGCATCTTATTAATTATCTCTTGTGTTTCACATTTTCTTCTTTCTTCTTGTTCTTTTTAGAGACGGTACAGACGCTTCGACGACAAGAGCGTCTTTAGGCACCAAAACATCAAATTCGAGGTTTGATCTTTGATGGACAGGAAACATCACAGTTTTCCTAACCATTTCATCACATGTGTGATTTCTTCTCTTCTCTTCTTTGCTAGAGAGGAAATCCTAGCTAGACTTTTCAGTTTGGATATCTGTTTATAATTGATTTGCTTTATTAGATCGCCAAAGATAGATGATTGATTGGTATGTATTCATTTATTTGCGAGCTATATAATTTTCTGGTATTTATTGAGATACCAAGTATGTCAAGATAGAATATTGATTGATTTATTTGCGAACTACATAAATTTATTGGGTATTTATTGAGATACCAAATATGTCGAGATAGAAGATTGATTGATATATATATTTATTTATTTGCGAACTATATATACATTTATTATTGGTATTTATTGAGATACCAAAGATATCTGATATAGAACGAATATAAAACTTTACATATCTTTTCAGTACAAAGAGTAGAGATAGAGATGAGGACGTGTTGTCGCCAGACTTCTTAGATTGTTGATCGTGTGTGCGCATGCAGATCGTATCTATACATACATGGCTGATGGCTCCATGCACGCCTCATCGCGGAGGTGCATACTTACAAGTTAAAAGTTGTACGTACTAGTGGATAATGGCGAATCGAGAAATAAGCTTGGTTTAAGCATGTCCCGCAAGGCTCAACTTAAAACATGTCAAAAGAAATTTATTACTTTTTTCATTTTAAAATAACTGTCTCAACTTTGTACTAAATCTAATATAAAGTTGTACTAAGGCTAAGACAGTTATTTTGAAATGGAGGGAATAAATCCTACATGGAGCTGTTAATAGCTACTCCATATTTTGTCGAGCTACCGTGTAATCTATAGCGTTGCCAGTATTAACACCGCAAATTCTGTCAAAACTCAAAAGTCACGTTCAAACTTGACGAAATGAGGCGTCCCCATTCCGTGTACAACTGAGGTTGGGCAGGAGGTACGTGTTTGGACGCATGCATGTACACCGGCCGATGGATGTGGATTGATCCATCTCCTGTGTGTGATTGGAAATGGCAAAACGTGTTCGTCCATCTATGTTTGTGATAGGAAACGGCAAAGCGTGTTCCATCGTTGTGTCCGATTCAGTCTTAAGTACATGTGGTCTACGGGGAATTGGACTTTGCCTTCTTGGCTCGATCACTTCATTGTGCACATCCAACTCAACACACCACGTAGACACACCATATACATTGTAAAGATTTTCAGTTTTAAAGCTTAAACTTACCCTGAGAGATGAAAAATCATGTTCAACAATGGCTAATCTAAACTATTCAGGTGAAAAAAAAAACCCCAGTGGGTAATGAAATAGAACGTGAAACCGTGTTGAGCTCCCAAGTAGTGGGAGGAAAAAGTGATCGCTGACCGCGTGTTTGGTTCCTAACTCGGCATGTTATCCCTATCGACATTTTTGTGTGTTTTTTCGCAAAGCCTTCTTTGAATTTGGAAGTCACATTTTTTTGTACGGTGTACTAGTTGCTTCGATGCACTTTTTCTTTTAGTTTTCTCCATCTATGCTTTATAAATATGGAAGTTGAGAAAACAGATTGGGTGCATGGATTTCACTGTGAAGGTAACCATAGAGGCGATGTGATTAGGTGTAGCGGCGATTAGGCAACCATGGCCACTCCACCACCGCCGCGGCAATGTCCACCGTCGTCTAGCAACCAGACGGCCTCCTATAGGACTCGCCCCTATCAGCAAACAAGACGATATCTCTCCTGAAGCCACTGACCAGGGAGGAGCTCCGACGAATGATTTGTGCAACCTTTTGTGCTGGTGGGGGATCTGTATCAGCGCAGGGCAATTGAAGGAAATGGATCATCATCTACTTTCGGAGATAGTGGAATTTAAGCAACGGGGTTGGATATTATCGCAATAGGAAGGAGAGCAAGACCAAAGGCGAAGATGTTGATGGCTAATGGAGAATAGGTGATTCATGTCCAAGTGTTCAGGGTAGGCAAGAATGGGACAATCGGTGTGTCGGTGTCCTGGATAATGGGTCCCCTGTAATGATAGATCCGACCTTGTGGGTCGGAAGTGGGCCTCCTAGAATACTAACTCAATAGGCCACTAGATGAAGCCCATAACCCAATAAAAAAGGTCTCCTACTTGTCATGGAAGATAAGATGGTAGAATCGTAGTTGCTACGGTCTTCCTGATCATATCTAGCTAGGACTTGTGTCAACTTCGATACCCCCAACGTAGTATATAAGTCGAGGGTAAGAAGCCCCTAGAGGCACAACACCAATCTCTTGGACATTGTACTTTATGTTAGACTCCATCATAATCAAGAACAACCAACATTTTATCTCTTGAAGAGCTTAAACCTGGGTAAATCCTAGTCTCCTGTCACCATTGACATCGATCACCTAACTTAGTACACCCTACCAAGGAAATCATCAGATGGCCTATGCATGTCCTGCTAGGCGATAACAAACTCTCAATGTGAGTCACGATCACCACGGAGATTGCTCTCAGTGCTCTCTTTTCGCGGGGACAATCGACCCTTGTCGCGATGTCACCTTCATAGTCAACTTGGGCGGTCGCCTTGACCAGGTCGAAACCATCGCTCCAAGCCAGGTTGTCAAAACCAGTAAGGAATGTGCTGTAGATCTTGAAGACCCGCCAATCATCGGGGACTTAGTGTCACACAAGCACTCAGAGGAGTTTAAAACTCTTGCCATGAGGACGAACCGTTCGATCATGTATCGAGAGTTGTTAAATCTTATAACAATACTCCCTCTGTTCCCAACTATAAGTCCTTTTAGAGATTTTAATAGAAACTACATACGAATGAATATAGATATAGTTTAGAATGTAGATACACTCATATATTCCATATAGAAATCTCTAAAAATACATATATTTAGAAACGGACGGAGTACAAGTTTTGAAGCTTACATTTGGTTTTAACTTAATAAAAGATGACCATGGTCTAAAAGCATCTACAATATAAACTAGTAAATGAAAGCCCCTAAACATCCATGGATAGCATTTGATCACCCCTCATTTCTCACATTTTGCAATCAAGCTTCCATTTTTTGAATCCTCATGTTCATACAACATCCATAAAATTTCCATTAGATCCATGTACATAAACAAACTATATGAAGCTAGCTACTTGTCATCGGATATGTCGATGACCTCCTTGATGAAGTTGTTGGCCTCATGGACATTGGCGGTGGAACAAATATCTGATGACTTCTCTTCGTCATCCTCGTCTGTGAAGAGATCCTCACGCTTCACGTTCACCTCATAGGTAAAGTGGTGGTTCTCCATGCTACGTCTCAAACGTATCTATAATTTTTGCTTGTTCCATACTTGTTTTGGTGATATTGCTATATGTTTTGTTGCACTTTCATCTCATTTACAATATATTTTGGACTAACCTATTAACTCAGTACCCGGTGTCAGTTTCTGTCTGGTTTTGTCCGTGCATTGCAGAAAAGGGTGAAAAATCAAAGTGCTTGGAAAATTCCAGAAAAAATCCTAAAAATATTCATCACGGAAGACTCCAGAAGCCCGAAGGGGAGCCGGAGGGGGCCACCCCTAACTCCCCCCTTTGGCCTATATTTATCCTTCGTCCCGAAAACCCTCGGGGAGTTCTCTGTTCCACAAAAATACCTACTGTTCCACCGCCGCCGCGATTCCGATCTCGGGATCGCCTGAAGGTCCTGTCCCGGCACCCTGCCGGGGGGAGGATTGATCTCCAGAGACTTATCCACCACCATGATCGCCTCCAGGATGCGTCGTGAGTAGTCCCCCTTGGACCATGGGTCCATGATCAGTAGTTAGCGGATGTCTTCTCTCCAATCTTGTTCTTCAATGTTTAACCCTTGTGAGTTGCCTATCATGATCAAGGCACCTATGTATGAATTCCTGTTTTGCTATGTTGTGTTTGCTGGGATTCGATGGATTATGAGATTATGTTCAGATTGTGATGAGTAATATATTTGGTTTACCTTTATATTTTTGTTCTTGAGTAGTCTTGCATGTTCTCCGTTGTCGTTTGTTACTTTGGCCAAGTAGTAGATTGCAACTCCAAGAGGGAGCGTTATGCTAGATGATGGGTTCATGCCCCCCGATGTCTAGCTTGAGTGACAGAAACATGAGACTGGGGAATGCGTTGTTGCCATTAGGGGAAGAACAATGGTGCTTATGACTACGCGTCATAAAGATTGCTTACATTACGCATAGAGTGTTAAGGCAGTTGTCCATTGCTTTGAGGTTACAATTTGGTTGGGGTTCACAACTTAATACCAACGAGATGTTCTGGATAGATATCTCAAGGTGGATGAACATGCTGATGAATAAATGATCTATTTGTCTTGGTGTAATGCCCATACAGTTGAGCCTCTTTACTTTCCAGTAGCATCATTAGCATTGCGGTGCGTTTAGAGTTCTGTCAATTGCCCAGTTGTAATTTGTTTACCCATCATATTTTTTTACCGTCTTTTGGGAGAGAGACGTCACTAGTGAAAGTCATGGCACCCTGGTCCATATTTCCGCCATAGTTTACACCTTCGTATTTACCGTTTACTTTTCCTTTCAGTCGCACATTTATTATTTCCCCTTTGTGTTTGATCATTTGTGAACAGCAAGGTCGGAGAGATTAACAACCTCTCTGAACTCGTTGGGAGCAAAGTTATTTTTCGTTCTTGTGTGCAGGTCCACGTCAACCGGTGTCCACAATCAAATCTCTAGCGACGTTGCCACCTACTTGTTGACTTCGGAATCCTACTGGATTGATAACCTTGGTATCTTTACTAAGGGAAAATTGCTGCTATCTACATCATAACCTTCCACTTGGGTAACCAACGAGGAGGTGTTATATACACCCATCACCCCACCACCTTTAGCTCGGACTAGATGAACTCGAAGATGCTTGTTGCTCCATCGACTCCTCCGTTTGGGAGTGTTTCAACTGCACCACCATGTCCTCCATGCTGAATCTGGCTTGCTCCGGCTCCTCAACCTTTCCCTCTTTTTTTCCCGCCCACTTCCTTTCCCTCGGTGCCTCCTTTTCAATCTCCTTGTCTGCCTCTTCCACCTCCTCTTGATCTAATGCCTCAACATCCTCCTCTTATGTGGAGTGTTAGAGAATTGACAAGCAAATAAAAAACGAGAAGAACGGAAAGCAACACAGGGACACGTAGATTTAACGTGGAAAACTCCACCAAGAAGAAGGGTAAAAACCACGGGCGCCAGCCTACCAACTTTCACTATTATGGGAGAGGTTACGATCGCCGAGGGATATACAACTTGTGGAACTATCCCGTGCGGCGGCTTACAAGGCATATATATAGGCAGTAGGAGAGACCTATGTCAATACTGATCCGTACTGACGACGGGCCTCCGCTCTGCTCTGTCAGAACTTAGCCTTTAGCTTCATATGAATTTGGATCACAACTTCAACATGGAGTTCGGAGGCAGGCCTATGATACGTCTCAAACGTATCGAATTTTCCAAACACTTTTGCTATTGTTTTGACCACATTCTTGCATGATTTGAATGAAACTAACCTAGACTGATGTTGTTTTCAGCAAAGCTGCCTGTATGTCTGATTTTGTGCAGAAAAAGTAAAAAATGAAGTATCTTGGAAAAATCCCAAAAATCAGACTTTCTAGAAGACTCCCGGAGCCGTAAAGGCACCAAGAGGGGCCCCACCCCTGGCCCAGGCGGCCAGAGGGTGCGTCCAGCACCCCGAGGCCACCTTTGGATCTTATTTTTACTCCTGACAAGAAAACTCTGAAGGGACGCCCATATTCCAGTTTTCCGTCGCGGAGCTGTGGCCACCTCTGTTCTTCCTTGGGAGAGCTAATCTGGATGTTGGGTTTGGACTTTAGTGATGGAAATTCATCGCCATCGTCATGAACATCGCCACTCCACCATCCCTCCATGTTCCCCCCCTCCATGTGTGAGTAATTCCCTATTGTAGGCAAAGGAGATGGTAGGGATTGGATGAGATTGATCATGTAATAGTTCGTCAGATTTTTGGGGGCATGTTGCCTATCATCTACTAGGTCGAGTTGAAGTAGTAGCCTTGCGAGTCAAGATTTAAACTCAAAATCGTGATTGGAATTCGCGATATCACGTATATTCAAAAATTCGTTGCAGTGCGTGAGCCACCGAGGGCAATATATCCGTTGCAATTTTATGAAATATTTTGTGGTGGTGCGAGATTGAATTCCGCATGTTCTCACCCGAGGGATCTTTGAGTTGATGTCCGAGCCAAAATCATGAATTATTTTTGTAAGAGCAAGTTTTGCCCCTTAGGTTTTGGAAATTTTTGGACAAAAGAGTAGAGGAACTAATGTTGTTTTCGATTATAAACAGACATCTAGGTTCCTGAATAATGGAGTTTGCAAGTAGAAGGTTGAAGGAAAACTCACTGCGGCTAAGCTGCAGTCACATACCGAAGCCTTTGATGGAGGACGACCCCAAAAAATGTCATCGAAAAAAAAGGTGTTCTCGAGAAGAATCGCAACGAGGAAAAAGCTGAAGCTGGACGAACACTTATTCTTTTTGCTAGTTTCTCTTTTACTTTCTTGAGTCGTAGGAAAAACCGTACTATCAAGAGGGGTTTTCTAGTTGAAATCTTAGTCAAAGTGAATTTTCTCTACTCAACTTAAAACCCAAAGATAACCTACCGAGAGAAATCTCACCGAGTCGAGTAATAGCTCGAAGGCAAAGTCATCGCACTTTGTGCCTACGAGAGAGAACTCGTTCGGCGAGTCAGCTTTCTTGCTCGGCTAGAAAAGTTGTGCATTGATTGAAAATCCGACCGTTTTGGACACGCGCCAAGCTGTTACATCGGGTCACTTTAGTCATTTCGCCATTAGGATCGCCACCTATAAATACCCCGCACCCACCCGCCATTTGCGGTTGGCTTATCCACTGAATATTCTGAGACAGAAGTGATGTGAGCATCCCAAGGAAGATCTCGAGAGAAAACCAACCCAAATCCCAAATTGAGTTGAGAAATTCACAAAGACTTAGGTTGATATTAGTCGGAATTTTTATCTTGGGGATCTGCAAGTCTTCTAGACAGTTAGGCATCGCTTTTCAAGCAGTCGAAGAGTAATTATCGCTACTGAAGGAAGTTTGTAAAGGTTTGGGAGATGTCGTGAATCATCTACCCCGAGTAACAACTGGAAAAACTCGAGGAGTTTATTGTAGTGGAGAATAGGACGGAGAGAGTTTTGCTCCAGGTGTTCAATCACCAGTACCTCCAACCAGACGTAGCACTTTGCAGAGTGTGAAATGGTTCACCAAACATCGCTATGTCAGGCTCGTTTTCTTGCTCGTACTTATATTTAGTGTTTACTCTGTAGCCTGTTTGTCTTCGGTGTTTCCCTTCGATATGTTTACCTTCGGCATGAGCATGTATTTCGATGTTGCATTTCCTTCTTGTTATACTTAGTTGCTTGCTGTTTCTCTGTTTCACTTCTAAGTTTCGTAGAAATTTTAGAAGCTATCATTCACCCCCTCCCCCTCTAATCATTCTTAAGCTTTCAATTGGTATCAGAGCTAGGCACTCCCTACGCTCTACGTATGTTGGTCTAACCACCTGAAGTGTTGTCAAGAATGTCGCTATTCGTTCGGGTTAACCTATTCCTGTGTACAATGGAACCGAGTACCCATATTGGAAGGATAAAATGATGAGAAATATTATATCCATTGACAAGGAATGCCTGGGCAGTTGTTTAGAATGGAGTTGATGTGGCTGGCGCAGATAATCTTACTCCTAATGAGATGAAGTTGCTGGCACTTGATTCACAACTGTGGGTGTTCATCACTAATCACTTGACTCCTGAGAAATATCATGAGGTGAAGAATATTCCTTCGGCCAAAGGTGTTTGGGACTATCTTGAGAAGATTGGTGAAGGTGTCTCTACTCAAAAAGATGCTCGCATTGACACTTTCCGAAGCAAATTCCATCGGTTCAAGCGACTTGAGGGTGAAAAGGTTGCTTCTATCTACATCAGACTCACTGCTCTGTCCAATGAGCTGATTTCCCTCGGTGCAACTGATGTCACCAGTCACATGGTCATAAGAAATTTGCTTCGATCCCTGGATGACTCATTCTCTCACATTGTGTTAATGATCAAAGAGAGAACCGAGTTCAGAGATCTTGTACCTGCAAATATTCTTGAGAAACTCACAACCTTTGAGATGGAAGAAGAAGAGAACCGTGATATCAATGGATCTCAGAGGAAAACTCATGCTCTCAAGAGAAAAGGTTCGAGGCATTCTTCCTCGGATGCCAGTTATGTCTCTGGTGCTGATATTGATGATCCCTCAAGCATGGGAAAGGATCTTGCACTAATCATGAAACGTTTCAACCACTTCCAGAGAAAGAACTTCTCTTCACCAAAGAAAAATTAATCCTCCAGACATTCAAGTAATTCCTCCCATCACCGTTCATCATCAAAGAACTCGTCAGCAAAGGAAAATGCATGCTACAAGTGCAAGAAAATTGGTCTCTTCATCGCTGATTGTCCTCTCTGGGAAATTGAAAATAGATCCAAGCACTTGGACAACAACTCGTCTAGCAAGTCTCATAGATCGAGTAAAAATTATGAATAAAAAAGACATGAATCAAAGTCCAGAAGAGACAAGAAAGATGATTCTGGTGATGATAAGAAGAACAAGTATCACAAGAAACACAAGAGTTCTTCCTCGAAGTCTCACTCGTAACGTCGCAAGATTTCTCACCGTGCCAAGGACTATCTGGGTAAAGAGATGAACTCTAAAGACGATGCATCTGGGACAGAAGCTGAATTAAACTCAGGGTCTGGTTCTGGTTCTGAGTCTAGTGGTGTTGCTGGCCTAGCATTCGCTTCGACCAAGGCATCGAGCTCATTCTTCACCAACCAAAGCAGTGAAGATGAAACTCCTGCTTATTGCTTCATGGACAAGGCTAAGGTATCCTCATCTAAGTGTTCCTACGATACTTCTGATGGATATGCTTATGAAAGTAACTCTAGAGTAAGCTATGCCAAATTTGCTAAATTGCTTCTATCCAACAAGATGAACCATATTCGCTGACTGAAACTATTAAGAAATCTGAGACTTTGTTGATCGATGAGATTGAGAAAGGCCAAACTTTGAAGAATGAGCTGCTGCTCTGAAAGAAAAGTTTGATGAACTTTCCTCTCGGCATGATCTTCTCTCAGTGGATTACGAGAAGCTTACCTATGAATTCCTTGAAAGGAAAATGGCTCTCGAGAAACTGGCTTGGTGGAAATAGTGATGGTGATTGCAACTGAAAAGGAAATAAAGCAGTAAATAGTTAAGGTGTAAACAATGGTGGAATTATGGACCGGGGTCCCATGATGTTCACTAGTGATGTCTCTCTCCCAAAATACGATAAAATAGCTAAGCTGGGTAAACAAATTACATCTGGGCAATTGACATAATTATAAACGCACCGCAATGCTAATTATGCTGCAAAGAAAGTTAGAGGCTCAAAAGTAGGGGCAGTACGCCAAGACAAGTAGACCGTTTATCCATCAGCATCTAATCACTAATCATACACCTTGATATATCTATCCAGAACATCTTGCTGGTATTAAGTTGCGAGCCCCACCCAAAGTGTAAACCCAAAGAAATAGACAACTGCATTAACAAACTTTGCGTAAGGTAAACAATCCTTGAAACGTTGGTTACAAGCACCGTTCTTTCTCCCTGGTGGCAACAACACATCCCCTAGTCTCATGTTTCTATCACTCAAGCTAGAAATCGGGGGGCATGAACCCACAATCAAGCATAAACGCTCCCTCTTGGAGTTACTATCTACTACTTGGCCAAAGCAATAAAAAGCAACGGAGAACATGCAAGAATTACTCAAGAAAAATATATAAAAGGAGAACGAAATATATAACTCATCACAATCTTAAGATAATCTCATAATCCATCGGATCCAAGCAAACTCAACATAGCAAAAACAGGAAAATTACATAGATGCCTTGATCATGTAGGGCGGCTCACGAGTTCTAAGAATTGAAGCACAAGATTGGAGAGAAGACATCCATATCTACTGATCATGGACCCATGGTCCAAGGGGGACTACTCACGACACATCCGAGGAGCGCTCATGGTGGCGGAGAAGCTCCCGGAGGACAATCCTCCCTCCGGCAGGGTGCCGGGAAGGGGTCTTCTGGTGCTCCCGATCTTGGAAGCGGGGCGGCGGCGGAAGAGAGGTAAAAATCGTGATGCAGGGTTCCTATGAAGGGTTTCTAGAACGGGGTGTAAATATAGGCCGAAGGGGGGCACCGGGGGGGGGGGGTGTGGCCCCTCCCCCCAGGCGCCCTGGTGGCGCCGCCTAGGGTGGGGCCACGCCAGCTGGCCTCCTAGGAGAGGGTGGCCCCCCTCCGGCCCTCCTTTGATCTTCTAGAAGCTTCTGACGTGCTGATTTTTTATATATTTTTGTTGGAATTTTTGGAGCTCTGTAAATATGGGTAAAAACCTATAATTCACAGACATCAGCAGACATAAACTGGCATTGGGGCACTGAGTTGGTAGGTTAGTCCAAATATGTGTAAAAAGGTATGAAAGTGTAGCAAAACACATAGCAATGTCACCCAAATGAGCATGGAGCAAGAAGAAATTATAGATACGTTTGGGACGTATCAACATCCCCAACCTTAATTCTTGCTCGTTCTCGAGTAGGTAAATAATAACCCAGATAATTTCTGGGATGAAATGCTAACAGACATATAAGAACTTCAAAGTAAAGCAAGTAAGATATGCAATTCAAGTCAAGACAATTACAAGCAGGAGTCTATATCTAGTATTGAAACTAGAAAAGTAAGAACATAAAGGTGCAAGAGCTCTCGCTGTCCGTTACTCGAATGTCTCCAAATGGTGTTTGCGTGCAAGAAGTGGGAGATGGGTTTAGAGCATAATACTATATATTTTAATTGAGAACTCAATCTACTAAAGTTTCACACTTAGTCTCCTTCAGGATCTTATTTTGACTCATCCCCAAACCACTAGTCAGGTACAAGTCAAACTGATCCTCTTCCTTTCGACTTTGAGCACTCAGATGAGTGCGAGCAAGATACATTGGCACTTAGGATGGAAAAGAGAGAAATGATGGGAAAGGAAGACAAAAAAGTGTGAAAGTCTCACATCAATGAGGAGAATCATAGGCGAGAGAAGGCCAAATGATATATATGATGTGAGGAGTAGGGATGTCCATGCAACTGATGCACATATGAGCTAAGGTAAGCTCTGCAATGGAACTAGTGGGGGTGCATCCAACTTGCTTGCTCATTAATACCTAGAGCTCATTTGAGGAGGCTGATCCTTGTAATATGCAAGCCAAGTTCTATAGTGAAAGGGTCCCCACATAGTTATGCATGAATGATATTCTCTATGGAGTACAAGTATAACAATGTAGTACGAGTGTGGATCTTTCAAAAGGAATAGGAGTGTTGCCCCCTTCTCTCTTTTTATTTCTTTTTTCCTTTTTTTCCTTTTTTTGTATTTGTGTGGCCTCTTTGGCTCTTTCTATTTATCTCTCATTTGTCCTCTTTGGGATCTTGTAATTTGTCCTCTTTTGGGATCTTTTATTTTGTACTCTTTTGGATCTTTTCCTCACTTAAGGGCAACACTCTATATTTTACAAGGATATAAGAAGATCTTCACAGTTTACAAGAAGTACTCAACATAAACAAAAATGAAAACTATCATATGATATGCAAATGTATGCCTCTGCCAGTGTAGCAGGATATGCAATGATACTAGCGCGTCATGTAGCAATTATAAGGGCAAGGCCCAACTATCATGTGTCTCCTCGATCAAGCAAAAGCATGTATGACATGAAGATCAAGTCATGAGATGGTGGATGTTACATGGCAATGTATCTCGGAAAGGCCATGGAAATGCCTTGATAGGTAGGTATGGTGGCTATTTTGAGGAAGATATAATGAGGCTTATGATGACAGAGCGTATCATGCCGAGGGTTTGGATGCACAAGCGAAGTTTGCACCAACTCTCAAGATGAGAAAGGGCAATGCACAGTACCTAAGAGCCTAGCCAAATATGGATGGTGAAAGTGCCAACAATCGAATACCCGCATTAGTGCAAGGAACTAATCCACCTATTATCAGTAACTCTCTATCTAGTCAGGAGATTCACAAAGAGAAAAATACCCCTAGGAGGAGTGTATGGGGGCTTGGTTATCCTTGCGCATCCTCGACCCATGATAACGTGAGGGTACTCTATATATTACAACCCCTCTAGAGGTTAGTGATCCATTTAGTAGCTCGAGTTCTCAACTAATTTTTGTAGTTTTCAAAAATAAGCACAATGAACCAAAATATGACACCTATGATAAGCGAGAGATGATAATGGCTTCTCGCCCTTCGTTGGTTTCCCCAAGTGGAAGGTGAGATGTAGGATAGCGGAAAAATTCCCTTGGCAAAGATGCCAAGGTTTAGAGTGTCTCCCGTAGGACTCTGAAAGTGACAAGTAGGTGGTGAAGCGAGCAACGCGCCGTTTGAGATATTGCTCCCTTAACCTGGACCTGCACACACAACAAGTAACTTTGCTCCCAACGAAGTTTAGAGAGGTTGTCAATCTCTTCAGTTTTGTTGTTTACAAAGGATCAACGCAAGGGATAATGATAATGATAATTGCTAGAAAGTAAAAGCAGAAAATAAATTGAGCGTGTAACAGTGATGAGGATATGGACCGGGGTCCCATGATGTTCACTAGTGATGTCTCTCTCCCAAAAGATGATAAAACTGCTATGCGAGGTAAATAAATCACAGCAGGGCAATTGACAGGATTAAAAACACACCGCAATGCTAAATATGCTACAAAGAAAGGAAGCGGCTTAAAAGCATGGGCGGTACGCCAAAAAGTAGACCGAAATCCAATTTCATCTACTACTAATCAACCACCTGGACATATCTATCCAGAACATCTCGCTGGTATTAAGTTGCGAGCCCCACCCAAAGTGTAAACCCAAAGCAACAGACAACTGCATTAAAATAACCTTGCGTAAAGTAAAAATCCTTGCAACCGCGGTTACAAGAATCGTTGTTTTCCCCCTTGTGGCAACAACACATCCCCTAGACTCATGTTTCTGTCACTCAAGCTAGTCATCAGGGGGCATGAACCCACAATCGTGCATAACGTTCCCTCTTGGAGTCACTACCTACTACTTGGCCAAAGCAATAAACAACAACGAAGAACATGCAAGAATTACTCAAGAACAACAATATAAAAGATAAGAACCAAATATATTACTCTATCACAAACTGAACATAGTCTCATAATCCATCAGATCCCAGCAAACTCAGCATAGCAACAACAGAAAGAATTACATATGTGTCTTGATCATGTAGGGCAGCGCACAAGGTCTAATCCATGAAGAACAAAGAGGGGAGGAGAAAATCACATAGCTACTGATCATGGACCCATGGTCCAAGGTAGAATACTCACGGATCATCCGGGAAGCGTCCATGGTGGAGGAGAAGCTCCCGGAGGTCAATCCTCCCTCCGGTAGTGTGCCGGGAAGATGTCAGTTGGCGCTCCCGATCTTGGAAGCGCGGAGGCGGCGGAATAGAGGCGATATCGCGAAAAAGGGTTCTCTCTTTGGAAGAATACCGTAACGGAGAATATATAGGAGAAGGGGGAAGCCAGGGGGGCCACCAGGGGTCCAGGCGGCCCCCTGGTGCGGCCCCACCCTAGGGCGCGCCGGGAGGGCGCCTGGGCACCTGGTGGTGGCCCTTTGGCCCGACTTTGGTGATTCCGGAAGCTTCCGATACGCTAATTTTTTATCTGATTTTCCCCGTATTTTTGGATAACTTTTAATATGGGGGAAACCTGAAATAGAAAAACAACACAAAACATGAACTGGCACTGGGGTGCACTGAGTTAATAGGTTAGTCCAAATATGATCAAAAGTGTATGAAAGTGTATCTAGATCATAGAAATATCACACAAACCATTCTTGGAGCAAGTAGAAATTATAGATACGTTTGGGACGTATCAACATCCCCAAGCTTAATTCCTGCTCGTCCTCGAGTAGGTAAATGATAACAAGCATAATTTCTGTGGTGACATGCTAACAACCATATAAGAACTTTGAAAGTAAAGCAATCAAGGTATGTAATTCAATTCAAGTCAGAACAAGCAAGAGTCTATATTAGCATTGAAACAAGCAACATAAGAACATAAAGGTGCAAGATCTCTCTCTTTCCGTGACTTGAATGTCTCCAGATGGTGTTTTCCTGCAAGAAGGGGGAGATCTAAATACGAGAAAAAATATATTTGTTGAGAACTCAATCTACTAAAGTTTCACACTTAGTCTTCTTTGGAATCTTATCTTGACACATCCCCAGACCACTAGCCAGGTACAAGTCAATTTGATCCACTCCCTTTCGATATTTTGAGCACTCATGCAATGGATGAGCGTAAGCACGAGAGTTGACACTTAGGATGGCAAAGATAGAGATATGGTGGACGAGGAAGACAAAAGGGGTGTGAAAGGATCACATCAATGAGGACAATCATAGGCGAGAGAAGGCCAAATGATAGATATGATGAGAGGAGTAGGATTTCCATGCAACGGATGCACATACGAGCTAAGAAAAGCTCTCCAATGGAACTACTGGGGGTGCATACAACTTGCTTGCTCATGAAGACCTAGAGCTCATTTGAGGAGGCTCATCCTTGCAATATGCAAGCCAAGTTCTATAGTGTGAAGGTCCCCACATAGCTATATGCATATATGATCATTTCTATGGAGTACAAGGTATAGAGGGAGTACGAGTGTGGATCTTTCAAAAGGAATAGTTGTGTTGCCTTCTCTCTTTTTATTTATTTTTCTCTTTTTTTTGGTGGCCTCAATGGCTCTTTCTACTTAACTCTCATTTGTCCTCTTTGGGATCTTTTAAGTTTTCCTCTTTGGGATCTTTTCCTAACTTAAGGGTAACACTCTATTTTACAAGAAGGTATAGAAGATCTTTCACACTTTACAAGGTACTCAACATAAATAATATGTAGCTATCATGATGTATGCAAATGTATGCCTCTGCCAGTGTAGCAGGAACATGTATGACATGAATATCAAGTCATGAGAGGGTGGAAGTTGCATGGAAATATATCTCGGAAAGGCTATGGAAATGCCTTGATAGGTAGGTATGGTAGTTATTTTGAGGAAAGATATAAGGAGGTTTATGATGACAGAGCATATCATGCCAAGGGTTTGGATCCACTGGCGAGGTGGATGCCAACTCTCGAAGTGAGAAGAGGGCAATGCGCGGTACCGAAGAGGCTAGCAAATATGAGGAGGTGGAAGTGTCAACTTTCAACACTTACATTAGACCGACTCATGCACTTACTATCGGTAACTCTCAATCTAATAAGGAGGTTCACAAAGATACAAGTACCCTGAGGAGGAACGTATGGGGGTTTGGTTATCCTTGCGCATCCTCGACTCATGGTACGTGAGTGTACTCTAATATTCGATCCCTCCAAAGATTAGTGATCCATCTAGTAGCTAGAGTTCTCAACTAGTTTTTGTAGGTTTTGAAAATAAGCACGGATTTCCCAAAATACGACACCTATCACTAATAGGCTAGAGCTCTTGACACCAAAAGTTCAAACATTACTCACAACAATACCTCAAAACTATTGCAAGTTACTACTATAATTGAATAGTGATACGTCCAAAACGTATCTATAATTTTTGCTTGCTCCATGCATCTTTTGTGTGATATTGCTATGATATTGATGCACTTCCATACAATTTTGATCATATTTGGACTAACCTATTAAGTCAGTGCACCCCAGTGCCAGTTCCTGTTTTCTGCTGTTTTTGTATTTTAGGTTTTCCCATTACTTAAAGTGCCAGAAAAATTCCGGGAAAAATATAGGAAAAATCAGTGTACAGGAAGCTTCGGGAAGAGCCAGAGTGGGGCCAGAGGGGAGCCAGGGGTGGCCCAGTCGGCCACCTGGCGCGGCCACCCCTTAGGCCGCGCCAGGGGCGGCGCTTGGGGGCCCTGGTCCACATCTGGCTGCCCCCCTTCGCCTATATATCTCTCTCGTACCGAAACCCTCGAGGACAGAACCCTTTTTCGCGATCTCTCCTCTGTTCCGCCGCCGCAGCGCTTCCAAGATCGGGAGCACCAGGAGCCCTCTTCTCGGCACCCTGCCGGAGGGAGGAACCACCTCCGGGAGCTTCTCCACCACCATGGATGCTTCCCGGATGAACCGTGAGTAGTCCACCTTGGACCATGGGTCCATGATCAGTAGCTATGTGATGTTCTCCTCTCCTCTTTGTTCTTCATGGTTTAGACCTCGTGAGCTGCCCTACATGATCGAGGCACGTATGTAATATTTCTGCTGTTGCTATGCTGAGTTTGCTGGGATCTGATGGATTATGAGACTATGTTCAAATTGTGTTTGAGTAATATATTTGATTCTCCTCTTTTATATTTATGTTCTTGAGTAATTCTTGCATGTTCTCCGTTGCTGTTTATTGCTTTGGCCAAGTAGTAGGTAGTAACTCGAAGAGGGAGCGTTATGCATGATTGTGGGTTCATGCCCCCTGATGACTAGCTTGAGTGACAAAAACACGAGTCTAGGGGATGTGATGTTGCCACAAGGGAGAAAACAACGGTGCTTGTACTTGCGGGTGCAAGGATTGTTTACTTTACGCAAAGTTCTTTAATGCAGTTGTCTGTTGCTTTGAGTTTACACTTTGGGTGGGATTCACAACTTAATACCAGCGAGATGTTCTGGATAGATATATCAAGGTGGATGATTAGTAGGTAGATGCAGATGGATTTCGGTCTACTTGTCTTGGCGTACCGCCCAAGGTTTTGAGTCTCTTCCTTTCTTTGTAGCATAGTTAGCATTGGTTTGCGCACATAATCCTGTCAATTTCCCAGCTGTAATTTGTTTAGCTCGCATGGCTATTTTATCGTCTTTTGGGAGAGAGACATCACTAGTAAACATCATGGGACCCCGGTCCATATTTCCACCACTGTTTACAGCCTCTATTTATTTTCTACTTTATTTCCTTTTCTGTTGCTATCGCTATCATTATTATCCTGTGCGTTTGATCCTTTGTAAACAACAAGGCCGGAGGGATTGAAAACCTCTCTGTACTCGTTGGGAGCAAAGTTATCTGTTGTGTGTGCAGGTCCACGTCAACCGCTAATTGCTGGCTCCATTGTCACCTTCCTGTCGTTGTCGGATTCCTACTAGAGACAAACCTTGGTATCTTCACCGAGGGAAATTTGCTGCTGTCTACATCTCAACCTTCCACTTTGGGTAACCACGAGGGGCGAGAAGCCATCAAAGCTAATTTCTGGCGCCGTTGCCGGGGACTCCCCTCTTTAAGATAGGGGAGTTGCACACTATCTTTTATCTTTGATTTTTAGTCTTGTTAGTTTACCTTTCAGTTTTTGCTTTAGTGCCCCTTATCAAAAATCAAAAAAATAGTTACCTTGCTTGCTGCTGCTATGGGTTCCACCGAGAACACCAAGTTGTGTGACTTCACTAGTCATAACAACAGTGACTTTATCTGCACTCCTATTTCTCCACCTGCCACTTCAACACCTTCTTATGAGATTAAACCTGCTATGCTGAACCTTGTTATGAAAGATCAATTCTCCGGTGCTGGAGATGCTGCTGCTTTGCACTTAAATAATTTTGTTGAGCTCTGTGATATGCAAAAGTACAAAGAAGTAGATGGTGATATTGTTAAGCTTAAGATTTTTCCTTTCTCTTTGAGAGGAGGAGCTAAAATATGGTTTCAATCCTTGCCTAGGAATAGCATAGATTCTTGGGATAAGTGCAAGGATGCTTGACGAGGGGGTGACCCCACGACTCCTACGGATAAGCCTACCTGGTATCCATGAAGACAGAAGGCCCATGAAGATACAGACTCGGCCTGCTAGTTGGCACCGGCGTAGGAGTCCACGACTCACAAGGAAGGTGCGAAGACCTGCCGTACGGAGCGAGCTAGGGTTAGGAAAGCTTACCTGTAAACGTAGATGAACTCCCCGAGACCTAGCCTGATATATAAGGGCTAGGAGGCGCGACGCCCAAGACATCTAATATCACCTGTAACCGTAGCCTTGAGCGCTCCAGCCTTGGCCTCCACTGTAATCGCACCTCCCCCCACCAATAATATCGAGCAGGAGCGAGCCTCCCTGTGTGCCGACGAGCTATCGTCCAACCTGTGCATCTCATGACTAACCCAGGGTCCCTGACCATGGGATTTGCCGGGGTTGATCCCCGTCAATTGGCGCCATCTGTGGGAACCGCGTAGGTTGGGAACGCGATCTCGACGGCCTCATCATCATCAACACTCATCGACTCGACGGCTCCGGCAAGATCCAACCTGTTCGAGTCCCTCGGATTCACGGCCCACCTCCCGTCCCTCAAGCCAGCCTTCACCAGTCTACACTCCGGCGTCAATCTGATCTTCGGAGCGTATCAGATCTACATCAACCATTGGGGTACCCTTCGCCTCATCGACGACACCCGTGCGCCCACGGCAACACCTGCAGCAATGACCGTAGCAGACGCCGCCCGCACGGCCAACCTATCTGGCGGTCACAGCTACCCACCCAACTCACGGCTCCACGCCACTCATGACCGCTCGAGTGAAGCCCCAACATGGAGAAGCACGATCGCACGTATCAGCAAGGAGACGGCAAGGACACCATCGCAGGTGTTCATGGCAGAAGTTGGCGCATCAGCGTCAGGCAACAATGGGCGAGTCGACGAACCGAGCACTCGTCAAGACACCCCAATCACCAACAGGGCGGAAGGTCCCGGCATCACCAGTCAGATGGTCGTACAGCTAGGAGAACCGGGGACCATACCAAAGAAAGTCCCGGTGGAACAAGGACCCATCAATCAGAAAAGCAGTCAGCCGCTAAGCAGCAAACAGCAAGCACCCGACCAAGGCATCTAGCCATCACGCAGCAGGCAGCAAACCCTGGTTGCAGCGGCGGGCGAACCACCCAAAGAAAAAATATACTTGTCCAAGGAATCAATGGAAATGGTAAAGGAAGCAGTCGCCCTCGGCAGGTTACTACCATCAGATGCCTCCAGAGACGAGCTAAGGGCATACAACAAGTTAGCGGGTGAGTTAACCAAGCAGACGAGACAGTGGCGCCTAGCCATGGAGAAGCAAGCAAAAGAGGAACCCGAAAGGAAAAGCAGTCGCAGACAATCTCCCAGAAGTGACTCGCCAGGCCACGACTCCCCCATCCGCAACAGATCGAAACTCAACCACCCGCGGAAGACATAAAGGGCGAGAGTAGTGCGGAAACTGGAAGATGACTTCAGATCAGAGGAGGACGACGACGAAGAAGAGCCCCTCACTCCGGCAGAAGCACTCATAAGCGCCCAGGACTACCTGTCCCGCGCCCAGAAAAGCAGAAAGGGCAAGACAGACTGCTACACTTCCATAGCTCTACAGATAATGAAGGACGCTATCGATGCCTCGGTACCTAAGAAATCCAGCGCAAAACGACAGACTCGCGAGTGGACACCAGACATGGACCCCAGCTGACCGGACGACGACGACGACGACGACAGCAATGACGACAGGCGCAAGCGCCCCGACAGGTACAAGAAACACGACAGCGACGACAACAACAGACGCCGCAACACTCGGCGAGATGCGCGAGACGACATCACGCAGAACAGAGTCAACCGCAGCAGGCGAAGACGTGCAACACGCGAGGAGTACTCGGATGAAGAGGCCCCCGACGAGGAAATCAAGCCATGTGGAGCACTCTGCTTCACACGTGCCATACGTGAGACGCGTATGCCAAACGGGTTCAAACTGAACTCAACGACACTAAAGTACAACGGACTCGAGGAGCCGGAGGCATGGCTCGACGACTACCTGACAGCAGTCAAGTTTCAAAGAGAAACCAACGTCACGACAATGCAGTACGTGCAACTCATGCTCGAGAGCTCCGCTCGACATTGGCTGAAAAATCTTCGGCGCGGATCCATAAGCTCCTAGAGCCAGTTCCGTGGAGCCTTCATAGAAAACTTCAAATCCACATACAAGCGACCAGCCTCAGTCGAGGAGCTGCAGGCATGCAAACAAGGAACGAGGGAGGCCCTGCGAGCATACATCCAGCGATGGACGATACTCAAGAATTCAGCGGAAGACATCTCGGACGAAAGTGCGATCGACGCATTCAGGCGAGGTCTCCAGCGCGTCGAATTCAAGGAGCAACTCGGACAGATGAAAGTCTGAACACTTGCACGACTGTTAGAACTAGCCAACAGCTGGGCGGACGGAGAGGACTCCATTCGTAATGAAACAGAAACCCACACTGCACGATCAGAGTACGACTATGACTACAACGGAGATAGAGGAGACAACAGAAGAAGGAAGCGACCCAAACGGAACTTCTACAACGACAGAGGACCTGACATGGTCGCCGCCGGTTTCGCAGACGATCGGAACTGCAGGCACCGCGATGAAAACAGACCACAGCGACGAGACAACCCAGAAGACGAGCCCCAGGCTCAGAGACGAGAATGGAGGACAAGGCAGCCACGCGATGGCACTCGCGCATTCCGCTCCGCCAAAGAACAACTCGACGGACCGTGCTCTATACACGGATTCAGAAATGAGCGAGGAGATCTCAGATCATCCCACACCCTCAGGAACTGCAGAAGCTTCAACGAGTTGGCCGAGGAGAAAAGCCGCTCCGCGGCCGCAACAACACGACCACTCGCAAGCATAGAAGTTGGGCCAGTCGCCCACGATGCGCCACCAGCCCCCCTCTGCGAACAAGACAGGTGGCCGCCATCCAGGAACGACAAAGGACACCAGAAGAAGAAAACCAGTACCCAGAAGCCCACGGGAGGATCTACATGATACAAGAAGGTAGACCTTCCAACAAGCAGCATAAACAAGTCACCAGACAAGTCTTCCTGGCAACCTCCGCACACCCGGCCGTCCCAGAGTACCTGCGCGGGTCGGAGACAGAAATCTTCTTCTCCCGGTGAAAGGATCGAGATAGACCTAGAGGGGGGGGTGAATAGGTCTTATTACAAATTCTATCACTACTTAGCAATTTTTTAAGAAATAGTGCGGAAAAGAAGGTGTGCCTAATAATTGCAAGGTCTATTTAGCAAAGACAAGATAAACAATAAGCATAATAAACACAAGCAAGTGAGGGGAAAATAATACGGTAGTACAAGTTGTAAGGGAAAAGAGTAGGGATAACGGAATGACGCGGAGACAACGATGTATCCCGATGTTCACTTCCTTGGAGGGAAGCTAATCACCGTTCGGAGAGAGTGGGTGAAACCACGAAGGAACACCAACGCCACGAAGGCTCACTCTATTCCCCTTGAGATATCACCACGAAGGCGATTCCCAACCACTACCGATTGACCTTAAAGGTGGTCACCAAACCCTCACAAACTCAACGGGGGTAATCACAATGGTCGATTCCTCTCCGAAGAACTCCTACCCGCCAAGGAGTCTCCAACCTCCAAGAGTAACAAGATCAGTGGGAAAAGCTCAAGACTTTCTCAAATCATGATTTGCTTTGGTCGGAAGATGGGGAAGGGACAGATCTAATACGGGGTGAAAGATCCGACAAGAACTCTCACGAATCTCTCCGGGATCTTGGTTTGAGTGTAGGAGATGAGAGAGAGGGAGCACTTTGTGTTCTTGAGTGAAATAAATGAAGTGGTCAACCCTAATCCGAAGTGGGTAGGGGGTATTTATAGAAGCCCAAGAACTAGCCGTTTTGATGCAGTCATAAGGACGTCGGACGGTCCGGGCTGAGCCCGGACGGTCCGACCTGTAGTCCGGTCGGCCGAAGCGATCAGACAACCGGTCCCCATAGCACACTCGTGTCGGACGGTCCGGGCATGAGGTCGGACGGTCCGGGCTGGGCCCGGACGGTCCAACCAATACACCGGACGGTCCGACCAGACGAGGAAATGCCACTGACCATTTGCACCGAGGGCCGGACGGTCCGGGACCTAAGCCCGGACGGTCCGGGATGAACGAATAAGCTACTGACCTCGGGGTCCCTTTTTCGGACGGTCCGAGGTGCAGCTCGGACGGTCCGGGAAAGACCCGGACGGTCCGACCTCCACAGATGATGTGCAGTTTAGAGAACATTGAATATCCTACACAACTACATTGATTTCCATGGGTTGTAGAGATGTATATTTTACATGATATAGTTATTATGACTTGAGCAAGACTTTAACTAAACCATATGATCCCCTCTTAATAGTGCGGGGATCCCTATGACTCAAGAGGTAGTAGTAAAGAGGACTTAGTGTCATCTTCAATCGTTTTGTAGAATTCTTGAGAGCGGTTGAAGTTTAGCCCATGATCCCTACACGGTGATGTCAAGAGAACTAACAGTTTCCTGTGTATCACTTAGCAAACACAGTTAGTCCCCTATATGTATATTGTCATCACACAACAAAATATGCTTAAGGGCATGATTGCACTTTCAATCTCCCCCTTTTTGGTAGTTGATGACAATACACATATATCTCTCAAAAATATATTCATATTTAAGATTTGGAGAGCAATTTTCATTTATTTGAGGGAGGCTCCCCCTCAACATGTGCATGGTGATCTTAACTTTTAAGCAGAGCACATAAGAGGGAGCCTCCCCCATGATCATATAAACCATACAAATTAATTTGGGAGAGCAGTGGTTTTAAGACCCAATAATACATGATGAAGTGACAAATGCGAAGAAATGATCCATAGTAACACACATATCACTCATCATGACACAGGACACCATTTGACATGCAAGATAGATAAACCATGAAGTTTAATACAAGTACCACCACGGTCATACCACATATGTCTTAATACATAAAAACCATGCAGCATAAATCACCACTAGAGTTTGGGTTATATCCCGATAATGAAAACTACGCCTAGGATAGGTAGGTGTCTCCCCCTTTGGCACCAAGTACCAAAAAGGGGCAGACCACAGATCCAACACCAATAACACTACACGGACAGCTACTCCTCGTCATCATGATCGTCGAGCTCGTCAGTGAAGAACTCGGGGAAGTCCGTAGCCGTAGGGAAGCCGAAGTCAGCAGCCCTAGGAGCGGAAGGGGGCTCCTCATCAACACTCACAGGGCTCCCTGGCCGGGCACGAAGACGGGCCCGAAGTGCATTAGCCTGAGAGATACAGCGAGACTCAAGCTCGTGAGTAGCAGTGGCTTGGGTAGTGCATGCCTTGAAGATTGCCTGCTGAGACTTGCCCAGAAAGCGAGCAATGCGTCGAAGGGGTTCCACCATGGGCTTGGCACGGCGAGACCCACGAGAGGTGGAGGCGACAGTCGCAGACGGACGAGTGGGACCGGCATAGAGAGCAGAACCTTTCTTGGGCACCCATTCTTGGTGAACCACGGGCTTCTGAATCGGAACAGTGGAGAAATGGTCAATCACTCGCTGAATGTAAGGAGCAAGTGGGAAGTGTCCGCGCTTCGTGAGGGAGAAGAGCCACACCTCATGCCAGAGGAAGTCAGCCACATCAATGGGACGGGGCGAATGATTCAACTCCATTTGGTCGAAGGCCCCCTTGGCACACGCCATAAGATCAATAGCAAAGGAGCGGACCATTGATTTGTCACCATGCTTGGGTACCAAGGTGCGCAGAAGACACTGATATAGCTGCAGATACTAAGGCTGAAAGATTGTGGAATTGTTTACGACCATATTGCTCCCGGGGGGGGGGGATATCAGCAGGGCGCAGTAGACAGCCCATACATGCCTCAATGGACATGGACTCAAACTCACTGGAGCGACTGTGAATCCGGTAGAGAGCATCAGATCTGGTAGGCATACCCAGAGCCTCACACCACTGGTTGTATGAGATGGAGATAGTCTGCTGGTGAGTCCTCCATGAAAGAAAGTCATCGATGCCAAAAGTGCACGTGGCATAGAACTGAAGAATCGCACCATGACTCCAATCACATTTGAGCGTCAAAGCATGATGCAGTCCCATGGCATCCACCAGACGGATCAGAGTGCCAAATTTTGCCGGATGCTGCTCAAAGTACTCCAGGTTGATGAACTTCTGGGGGGTGGTGGCATTGATCTCGAGGCAGACGGTCGCATAAATGTCTTGTTGAACAAGCGTGTGTAAACGGACATCCGTGGCAGTACCGGGGAGAAGGATCTCATTTTCTTCAGATCGCATCTTGGCGTACAACTTGGCATCCATGCGATAGTAGTCCACCGGGACACGACCACGCATGTTGGGAGGAGCCACAGACATAGCCACACAAAGAAGAGGTTCCCTCCGTGGGGGAGGGACCGGACGCCTCACAGCCGGCGAGGGAGGTTCCCGTTGACGGTTCGGGAGGGACTTCTTGCGGGCATTTGGCTTGGGGGCAGATGAGCGAATCAGCTCCTCCTCTTCCATATCATCCTCCTCATAGTCAGATTCAATCAGGGCATGGCTGCCCCAGCACCATCCCCACTACCACCATGAAGACGGCGACGAGGACGGGCAGCATCTTGTGAGTCATCAGAGCCCTGACGGCGAGCCGGAGCACGAACCGTTCCCTTGGGAGGCATGAGGTCACGAATCCGGGACCACAAGAAGGACCCTCCTCAAAGGCAATCTGCCTCAAAAAGCAAGATTGATCGGTCAAAACGTAGATCGGGAGGAGGGGAATCCGGGGATGGGGCTGGGGGACTCACCGGAGGGTGGGTCCGGACGGGGGATGCTGCAACAGAGGAGGCGACGACGCTAGGTCAGAGGCCACGGCGGGGGGAAAGAAAGGAACTGCCTATAGGATGTGTGGGGCGCGGGCCGAGCCATTTATAGATCGGGCACGCTAGACGACCGGGCTGCAAGTCGGACGGTCCGACGAGGGGCCGGACGGTCCGGACTGAAGGTCGGACGACCGACACGGGTTACTGTGAGAGCACAACACGCCTGAGAGGCTGGACGACCAGGATGCAGGTCGGACCGTCCGGGGATATCCCGGACCGTCCGGGGTTCCGGTCCGTCTGAACTGTGGTGCAGGATATCAGTAGTATTTTCCGGCTATATCAGACCGTCCGGGATGCAGGCCGGACCGTCCGGGCACTGGTCCGGACCGTCCGAAATGTGATGATGTGTGGGCAAACAGGCAGACCAATGGGTTGGGTGGCACGACGGTAAAGAGGAGGTGATCTAGCTGAATGGCATATATATTAAGGTAGATGCATGGAGGAACATCATAAAACACAATCAATAACGAGATCATAAAAGAAACCATTTGTCATAAGATGTTTATGAAGGAGTCCGCGGTGGCCGTGGCCACCATGTTTGAGTATATGTGATGTTGACACCGCGAAGATGTATCTTGGGTCCAACAGTCACTACTCCATCTTTAACCGCTACACATGGATTCACCGAAGTGAGCATGCGGATTGTTGATGTATGTTTCTATTTATGCATCACGTAGAGGGATGAGAACTCATTAATTGAGCTTCTCCCCCTACATACATGCCTACATCTAGACAGGATATGCGCAATGTGTACGAATGAGAGCAAGATACCCCTAAGCCGTAAAGCTATAACGTTCCAAGATACCAAGTTCACCCCTTAATTGGAAAAACCTTGCTTCATCCAATGGCTTGGTGAAGATGTCGGCAAGTTGCTTGTCGGTGCCCATATATGCAAGGAAAATATCACCTTTTTGAATATGATCCCGTATGAAGTGATGACGAATGTCAATATGCTTGGTGCGGGGATGTTGACAAGGGTTGTTGGCAATCTTGATAGCACTTTCATTGTCACATAAGATGGGTACCTTCTTGTAGGTGAGGCCATAATCCTTCAAGGTTTGCCTCATCCATAGAACTTGAGTAGCACAACTTGCGGCGGCCACATACTCGGCTTCAGCGGTGGAGAGGGAGACACAATTTTGCTTCTTGGAATGCCAACTTACCAATGAGCGCCCAAGAAATTGGCATGAACCGGATGTTGACTTCCGATCCACCTTATCTCTGGCCCAATCCGCATCGGTGTACCCCAAGAGATCAAACTTGGCTTCCTTGGGGTACCAAAGGCCCAACAAAGGAGTATGAACAAGGTATCTAAGAATGCGCTTAACCGCCAAATGATGACTCTCCATGGGAGAGGCTTGATATCTTGCACACATTCCTACGCTAAGAATGATATCCGGTCTAGATGCACAAATGTAAATCAATGACCCAATCATAGAACGATAAAGAGTAGGATCAAATGGAATACCGGAAAGGTCTTGATCTAGATATCCCTTGGTTGGCATGGGTGTCTTGCATGGCTTGGCATCCTTCATACCAAACTTCACGAGCATGTCTTGAATGTACTTTGTTTGAGAGATGAAGGTTCCTTCGGCAAATTGCTCGATTTGAAATCCAAGGAAATACTTCAAGCTCCCCATCAAGGTCATCTCAAAGTTCTTGGTCATATTTTCCGAGAACCACTTGCACAAAGATGGATTAGGAGAACCAAATATGATGTCATCTACATAGATTTGGCATATTAGCAATTCACCATTGGTTCTCTTGGTAAAAAGAGTGGCATCAATGACACCCCTCACAAATCCTTCCTCGAGTAAAAACTTCCTAAGATGGTCATACCAAGCCCTAGGAGCTTGCTTAAGACCATATAATGCCTTATGAAGTTTGTACACGTGGTCCTTGTGATGAGGGTCACAAAAGCCGTGTCGGGACCCGGAATATGCGTATGTAATTCCAGTCACGATGCAATCACATGGAGAGCCGAGAACCGTACCCACTTGTCTAAGAAGACAAGGCCAAGCACAGAACGTTCTCGGTAAGCCTCGAACGTGAGGGGCATCCCATTCAGGCCAGATGATCAACTGAGATGGGTCCTCAACGTCCGCTCACAAGTCTAAATGCTTATGGGTGGTGAATCCCATATTCATAGACAAGTTGCCTCAACCATGTTGTCGATTGAATCCTAACTCTTACATAGACTTACTCCAGCCCGATCACTTAGTCGGGGTCTAGGGCGGGCTCGATCATACAACAAAGTGTGCACGTGACAGAGTCACGAGAAATCGCATCGCGATGCCCCAAGCTGCGCACATCTAAGGGCCACTTGGTGTATAAAGGACCGACAACCAGATCACAACTAAGGTCTCGAAAACCCATACTAATACATGCATGTTATAAACATACACGCAGCACACATGCCTAGTATGAACAGCAGGTATCATCACATAACTCTACTAAGTACTCTTTATTGATATAAACATAGAGCATACAAAGATCACATGTCTGTGATCACATTACATCATACAACGGAAGCAAATTAGGTCTGAGTACAGACAAGTTTAACAAATGGCTTAGAGAAGCCTTGTAAACATACATGCCCTTCCACGAGGGACCAGACTGCTGTCTGGGATGCTAACTTAGTCAACGTCGAGCTTTAGGTCGGTGACTCCATCGGGGTCCGGGTTCTCAGCTAAAACATAGAATAAGCAAACGTCAGTACAAAGTCGTACTCAACAAGAATTACATCAGAACTACACTACTCATGCTCAAGTATCAAGGTAAAGGGAGGTGGGGTTTCATCATGCAGAAGTGCCATCTTTGACTTGGCTAGTCCTGAACTACGAGTACCAGACTTGAGGTAAGAAGCGTACATGAGTCCACTACATCTCCAACCAATACACCACTATGGTTACTTCCTCGACTTCCCCACGAGGAGGCACACCATAGCACTCACACTTATCTTGCGAGTTTTAGAAGTATCCATTCAAGTTGTCTAATAATCAAGTACATGTTCCAAGTAGTCCTTAACCGCGGACACGGCTATTCGAATAGTTTTGTTAACCTTGCAAGGGTGTAAGATACACACACATGACCATCAGTTACCGCCAGGTCTCGCCACCGTTCAAGAGGTGACAGCGAGGATGTTCACCACGACACTTCTCTCACAACCGGTCTATTCCAGGAGTCGACTATCTGAGTTTGTCACCGCTCGAGAGTCCGGCCGGATCAACGAAATGGACCCAGACAATGTAGGCAACCGAGACGCCACCTCTGACAGATTGTTTCACTGTCTCACAGATCCACCCACATATCTAGGATGATGCAACATTTCCACTCACTCTTTTTCTATGCATATGTCAAATGGAAGGCCTGAACTAATGTGACTCTTGGACGTCGACACGGATCAAGGTACTGGGCCGAGAGGGGTCAGTGAGCCCAATGTGTGGTTGTACTCTTTGTCTTGGATTACCATACAAGAACTCGGTGCTTAAGGCGGTGTTCAACGAGACAACCCACTGTGTACTACTACACAGCCTCTCATCGTTCACCTTGTATTAGGGTGGATTCACCGACACAGTTTCACTTTCATCAACACCATGTTCACCATCATCCCGACTCACATCAAAAGCAACCTCATGGTGCCACTAAGCATGCAATAAGCAGTAACAGTTGCAGGGGCCACATGATATCAAACAACTCCTATGTCAGCTAGGATTGTGGTTTTCTTACTACTGTGACAAGATAATAGGTCATGCATCGGATATGGGTTCAACTATGCGGTAGAATCGATACAAGATGATCTCCTAAACATGCATAAGCGAGACTGAGAGGGAATTGGGATTTTATAGACATGATCAATGGGGTTTGCTTGCCTTGCTGACGACACACGGGGTTTAACGGTGGTCTTCTTCTTCGGGGGTGATCACCGTCTCGGAAAAGCTGGTACCGGAAACAATCATCAACAAGGGGGGGACAACTTCGGAAGTAAAATGCACAAGCACATGATATTGTTGTCCATGAGGTGAATGGTGCTGGTTTGTGGTACATTTGATTTAAATGAAGTGTATTGCATTGAAATGCAAATTCAAACTCCACATATGAATTTCAATTTAACCAAATTGCATTTGAAATTGTTTGATCATTTGAAACCATGTGATCATGTGTGTGATATGTTTCTGAAGTTCAGGTGATCATGTTTGCATTGTAATGGTTAAAATTTGAATTGCATTTGAATTAAATTTGAATTAATTACAATTAAGCCAAATAGCAAAAGCTACTGGTCCCATTTTAAAATCAACTCAAACATGGTTGAAAATTGCATATTTGGATAGAGAATTTTATGCTTATCATTTTTCATATATTATTTGTACAATTTGGAGTTCATATGAATTTTCTATGATTTATTGAAGTTTGGCTATTTTTCTGGATTTTCTGTAATTCTTAAATTCATTTCTAATTTCTGGAAAAACTTTTATTGCATCATGCTGACAACAGCATGACGTGGGGGGGGGGTCTGACTGGTGGGGCCTAGGTGTCAGCCTCAGTGGGTTAATTCCCTGCGGTTAGTTTTTAAACAGGGATTAGATTAGTGGCTGGGCCCACTAGTCAGTGAGGGTTAGGTTAGCTTAGTGGTGGGTTAGGGGCTAAGTGCCCGGCGGCTTGACGCCGGTGGCACTGGCCACGGCGGCGCTCGCCGGACTTGGCCAAAAGGCCATGGGGAGAGGCGTGGGTGGTACTGGGAGGAAGCTGGGGGCCTCGCGCGTCTGAAGATGCCATCGGGGGTCCAAGGGGAGGCGCTGGAGCACGACTACGACGGCAATGGCGGCGGCCGGCGCACTGGACAGATGAAGACGGTGATTCGGGCACGGATTTGAGCATAGGAGAGAGGGGAAAGGGGCAGTAGCTCACTGGGAGTTCGCCGGTGGTCTTGGGGAAGCCGGAGGAGGCGAGGCGACGGAGAATTGCTCGCCGGGGCTTCACTGGTGGCCGGCGGAATCCGGTGGGGTTGGCGTCAGCTCCAGGGGCTCCGCGGCGCGATTAGTAGGGGGATCGACGGAGATGGCGTAGCTTGGCCTCCTGGACATCACGGCGAAGAGGAAGGAGGCCGGTGGCCGCGTGGTTAGCTCGGGGCCGCTCCGGCGTGCTCTCTGCGGCGGCCAAATTCACAAAGCAGAGAAGGGGGAATGGAGCTGGAGGAGGGGGGAAGGAATGGGGGCGTCCAGGGCGTTGCGTGGCGTCCTGGGGGAGAAAGGGAGGGCCTGGAAGCTCCTCAGTGGCCTGCGCGGCGGTGAGCGCGCCACCGAGCTGCTTCGGGCGCCGGGGAGGAAGACGACACCGGGGGCGGTGGGCTGGGCTGGGAAAAGGTAAGTTGGGCCGGGGGGCCCGGTCGGGTGGGCTCCTTTTCCCTTTTTCTTTTTCTCTGTGTTTTTGTTTTTGTTTTCCTTTTCTGTTATTTGTTTTGCCCCAAATAAAAATAGCAAGGCATTTTATAAAATCATAAAAACTTTTATGTGGGCTTATAACATATATAGCTAGCCACTCATAAGTTTTGGTGACTTTTGAAATTCAAACAATTTGAATTTAAATTCAAATTGGAGTTTAATTTAATTTCCAAGCCCTATTTGGAATATTTGAAAAATCTTGGTGCATGGAGTGGGGCCCACATCACTTTATATGTGATCATGCATATTTATAAGACTTTTCAAAAATACCAGAGGAAAATTTGGAAGAAATTTTTTGTCTGGCCATTTAATTAAATTTCTCAGGGCTTTTCTTTTCCGCATTTTTGAATTTCTTTTGAATTTTTTGCATGATGCAATGGGCACAAGAAACCCTAGCACTTACCCTAGTTGGGGTTATGACAAGCCGGGTGGTTGAGCTACATATACATCCTCTTGTAGAGGACCATTAAGAAAAGCACTTTTCACATCCATTTGAAATAATGGAAATTCATTGAATGCGGCATAAACAAGAAACATGTGTATAGATTCAAGGCGAGCAACGGGAGCAAAGGTCTCATCAAAATCCAAGCCTTCAACTTTGGAGTACCCTTGAGCCACTAGTCTTGCCTTGTTTCGAATGGTATTACCATATTCATCTTGCTTGTTTTTGAAGATCCACTTGGATCCAATGATGTTATGATCATGACCGGAAGGCCTCTCCACGAGAGACCAAACTTCATTCCGGGTGAAGCTAGTGAGCTCATCTTGCATTGCAATGAGCCAATCCGCATCCTCAAGTGCTTGTTCAACCCTAAGTGGTTCAATAAAAGACACAAACGAGAAGTGAGCGCAAAAGTTCATAAGTTGAGGACGAGTAACTATACCTTGCCCCAATCCCGTGAGGATCTTGTCAACATCAACACGTCTAGCCAGCAATGGCATGATGGAAGTTGGAGTTTCAATAGGCTCTATCCATTCGGGCTCATGGGAAACATTTGGTTCATCATCAAGGGAGGAGCCATCATCAAATTCATCATTTTCTCCAAAGCAAATGCGGTCAAGTCGATCACGTGGATCAACCGCACCCACAACTTGTGGTTCGGTGGACACATCGGGTTGTGGAGGGTCTTGTTCTTGTTCTTGGATAATGGGCTCATCATGAGCAATTGGATCTTGAGTGGTAGGAGGAGGTGCTTGTGTTGGGGAAACACTTGGCCCATCACCAACCTCATCATCTCTAGGCACTTGAGCTATGGGCACAAGATCACCAATGCCCATAGCCAAAATATCTTGAGAGGAATCTTCATTATTACCTACATCACTTAGATCAACTTGCTCCCCATGAGAGCCATTAAATTCATCAAACTCCACGTCACAAGTTTCCACAACACATCCGGTGGATTTGTTGTAGACTCTATAGGCGTGAGAGTTTGAAGCATACCCAACAAATATACCCTCAATTGTTTTGGATTGAAACTTTGCTAACCTATCTTTCTTATTGAGAAAGAAACACTTACAACCGAATACACGGAAGTATTTGACGTTTGGCTTGTGTCCGGTTAGAAGTTCATATGGGGTCTTTATAAATATCTTGCGAAGGAAGAGCCGGTTTGACGCATGACATGCGGTGTTGATGGATTCGGCCCAAAAGCTATAAGGAGACTTGTACTCATACACCATGGACCGGGCCATCTCCACAAGAGTGCGGTTCTTCCTCTCGGCTACACCATTTTGTTGAGGGGTATATGGTGCGGAATATTGGTGCTCAATCCCCTCATCACTCAAGAATTCTTCCAAGGTGTAGTTATTGAACTCGAAGCCATTGTCACTTCTTATTGCCAAGATAGCCATGTTGTATTTTCTTTGGGCTTGCTTGGCAAAGTCGATGAAGGTGGCCTTCGTCGCATCCTTGGACTTGAGGAAGAACACCCACGTGTATCTTGAGTAATCGTCGACAATGACAAGACCATATTTCTTTCCACCAAGACTATCCCATGATGGAGGCCCGAAGAGATCCACATGAAGGAGCTACAAGGGCCTTGAAGTTGACACAACATTCTTGAGGGTGTGCTTTTCTTGATGTTGCTTCCCGGCGATGCACGCACTACACACACGATCTTTCTCAAAAGACACGTTTGTTAGTCCGAGGACGTGTTCACCCTTTAGGAGATCTTTTAGATTTCTCATGCCAACATGGGCTAGCCGGCGATGCCATAGCCACCTGTCGAGGATCGGCCCCGACAAATCCCATGGTCAGGGACCCTGGGTTAGTTGGAGAGGACACAGGTTGGACGATAAGCTCGTTGGCAAACAGGAGGACACACTTCCTGCTCAATATATTGATTGTGGAGAAGTTACAGGGGATGCCAAAGCAGATGCGCTCTAGGCTAGGGTTACAGGCGATGTCTTATCCCCTCTATGCGTTGTCCCTCCTGGCCTTTATATAGTAGACCAGGTCTCGGGGAGTCAATCTACAATTACAGGTAATCTAACCCTAGCTCTTACAGCAAGTCCCTGCACCTTCCTTGTCAGTCGAGGACTCCCAATGTCGGTGCCATCTAGCGGGCCAAGGTGAATCCGGCGGTAGCTCCGTGGGCCTTCAATGACACCGGGTAGGCCCATTAGTAGGAGTCGTGGGGTCACCCCCTCGTCAGTAGCCCCCGAGTGCCTGGGGGACTCGAAGAGTCGCGCAGGGACTCGAGTTCGTCTTCATGCGTCCGTATCTTGTGTGCGCGGTGCACCCGCGGTCGCTGGCAGCATGGTGGCCATGACAAAACCTGTTTCGAGGGATGCTAAGCAGAAAGGGCCCAAGGAGTCGACGGATCGAGCCTTAGTGAATTGCGCTAGTGGCAAATACCGCGATCGCCCAATCAAACCCATGTCCCTCGACATGAGCTTGGAATACTGGAGCATAGAAAAAGTTCGGCCGCTTCAGGTCTTACGGTGTTCATTTGCCGCCAGTTGGTTGCGTAGCCTAAGGCGCGTCCGCCCGACTTTATACTTCATGCGCAGCGCATGGAAAGGTTGGGAGTGAAATCACTCTTCGGCAAGTCCCAGCCCGGCCGAACTTCGCAGCGGGGTCTTACCTACACGCTGGTCTTGCGTGGCATCTGGGCACAGTGTGTCGTGGTTCCAGGAATAGGCGTGTTTTTGAGGCGCGAAGCCTTATAGAATTTCACCCACTTGGAACAAATCATCAAGCGAGCTGTTCACTCATCTTACTCGCGGAGCTTTGTTTCGAGTGCTCAGGCGAGGAATCCTTCCGCGAGTAATTACTCGATTCAGAGGTGAGGGAGCACCCGAGACTCTTAAGGGTGCGAGTGGTCACTCGAGCACCTTGTGGGTTCATAGGTGAGGGAGCACCTATAACTCTAGTGCGTGCGAGTAATCACTCGAGCACCTTGCTAATCTTCAGATGAGTGAGCACCTGGGGACTCTCGATATGGGCTCCTCCCGATGGGAGTGAGATGTTTTTTTCTTTGTTGGAAAAAGATCTGATAAAATCTCTAGGCGTCGGTAGCGTTCCTGATAAGCTTTACTTGTGATGAGACGTTGGTTGGTCTTCTGCTTTTTTCCTGTCAGGATAACCACGTCACTGTGTGGTTATTGTCATAGATGCTTGGCAGTGAACCGTCTTTTCATCTTGACCGGTCATGATGATGAGCTCAGTGGTGTGCGAGCAGCGCCGGTTAAGTTCCCGAGGCGCGCGTTTCCAACACGCGTGAATTGATGATAGTATGAACAGCGCGCCCCGTGGGCGAGCATCTTTGGCCTCGGTTTTCAAAGCGTCGGCGTGGTTTTTGATTTCTGGATTAAGTGCGGGCACCGCTTGGCCTTGCCGCGTTGGGGCTTCCTTGCACTATAAATTGGCTTCGCCTTGGTTTGCTTTCCTCCATTAGTCTCCTCTTCTACTTCCCTTTTACTAGCTTTTCATGGCTCCAAAGCGAGGCTTCGGCCGTGGTCGCGTCCGCCGTAGTAGAGGTGGACGTGCTTCTCGTTCTGGACGCGGTGGTCGACATGGCGCTCCGCTACCACCTTCTTCGTCTGCTGCGGAGGGCTTTTGGCGGCATGACTTCTTATTGCGCGTTCGTGGCCTTAATGCCACTCGCGTTCTTCTTCCTCCTTCTTTTTCTGCCGTTGTGGCCGATCTTGGCTTGGATGGCTTGCTTCTGCATCTTTAGGGGAGCGATCGAGCTCCCTCCTATGTCGATTTGGAGTTTGACCGTTCCCGCTTGGTCTTTCTTGGCTCTGGTTGGAGTTCGTTTTCTCGCCGTTTAGGTCTGCGCGATGGCGATGTTCTTTGCTGTCGATTTGATGGTGAGAGTACTGTTGCTGTCCGTGCCTTTGATCCGAGCGGAAACAACATGGACCCGCGAGCTCAGGAGTCAAGCAGCGACGTTTCCACAAGGTCGGGGGGTCCTTCGCCTGCGTCTTCGACTGCTTCTTCCTCCAGGGACTCTTCTGGTGGTGGTGGTGAGCCGTCTTCAACTGCTTCCCCCTCTGACTCTGAAGAAGACCTCGATGTCAAGCCACCGGTTAAACGAGCGCGGCAGGCGACCTTGTAGAAATGGAGGCAGCGGCGTCATCTTCGCCGGCAGCTTGGGCGGAGCTGGAGAAGAAGCTAGAGGAGCAGGAGAAGAAGTTGGTGGAGCATCGCCTTCAATGGCTCTGCAAATAAGTCGAGCTTCACCTTTTGTTATGTGATTGACATCATGAGCCTTCTGATTCGACTCTTCCTTTGTCTGTAATGATGCTCTTGTACTAGAGTCGGTTACCCCTCATGGGCACACATGTAGAAGTCATAATTCCTTGGGTGATCCCCTCTTGTAACAGGAGCTGCCTTCTATCCAAATGTAGTTGAGTCCTTTTGTACTGAAAATGACTCTTGTGATGTAAACTGTGCTTGAATCTTTTGCGACAGTATTTTATGTTTGGGCTTTTGCTCAGCCGAGAGCTGCGTTCGAGTCCTGATCGAGAGCTGTGTTCGAGTCCTTGGCGATCGAGAGCTGTGTTTGAGTTCGCCCGAACTTTGCAATGTGGGTTCTATCGGGTGCGCGACAGCGCTCCCAATGGGAGTAGCCCCCGAGGCTACGTTTGAGTTGAAGAGTCAAGCGTAGTCTTTTAGATTTGTTTCCCTTGTCGTCCTTCAATTGATTTCTGTCCTTTTATCGGGTGCGCAGCAGCGCTCCCGATGGGAGTAGCCCCCGAGTCTTTAGGTGATCGTTGGCGATCGGGTGAAGACTAAATGAGCTTGTGTCCCGTGCTTCCTCCAAAGTTTTCTTCAGAGTACTTGATGCTCCGTCTGATTGTTGCCATGTTTTTCGAGGGTACTTGATGTGAGATCGCGTAGGCGATAGCAGGGCTTGGGGGGATTTTTCTTAAGCCTCCGAGTGCTTTTTGATGTAAGATCGCGTAGGCGATAGCAGGGCTCGGGGGATTTTTCTTAAGCCCCCGAGTGCTTTTTGATGTAAGATCGCGTAGGCGATAGCAGGGCTTGGGGGGATTTTTCTTAAGCCCCCGAGTGCTTTTGATGTAAGATCGCGTAGGCGATAGCAGGGCTCGGGGGGATTTTTCTTAAGCCCCCGAGTGCTTTTGATGTAAGATCGCGTAGGCGATAGCAGGGCTCGGGGGGGATTTTTCTTAAGCCCCCGAGTGCTTTTGATGTAAGATCGCGTAGGCGATAGCAGGGCTCGGGGGGATTTTTCTTAAGCCCCCGAGTGCTTTTGATGTAAGATCGTGTGGGCGATAGCAGGGCTCGGGGGGATTTTTCTTAAGCCCCCGAGTGCTTTTGATGTAAGATCGCGTAGGCGATAGCAGGGCTCGGGGGGATTTTTCTTAAGCCCCCGAGTGCTTTTGATGTAAGATCGCGTAGGCGATAGCAGGGCTCGGGGTTTTTTTTCTTAAGCCCCTGAGTTCTTGGATAGCTGGTAATGTTTGGGCAACATATGATTTTATTGCGGTCGAGTGGTTACATGAGTTGTCGGTCATGTCCAACCGATTGATGTTAAGGGTAGAACAGTCGCAGGTTTGCGACATTCCATGGATTGCCCACATCTTCGTCCGTCTTTGGGTTCTTCAGCCTGAAGGCGCCGCCTCCGATGACTTCTGATATTATGAATGGGCCTTCCCATTGGGGGGCTAGTTTGTGGACCTTCTCTTGTATCAGTCGTATTACTAGGTCCCCTTTGTTGAAGGTTCTATTTCGAAGGCGACCGCTTTGGTAAGTGCGTAGCTTGTCCTGGTATCCTTCTGACTTTGATAGGGCCACGTCTCTTGCCTCGTCGACTGCGTCTTTGTCGTCTTGGAGTGCTTCTTCTGCTTCCTCTTCTTCGTACCCCGTGACCCGAGGGGCTCCGAACTTGAGGTCATGTGGTAGTACTGCTTCGGCCCCGTAAACCATAAAGAACGGTGTAAATTGGGTCGCAGTATTTGGCGTGGTCCGTAGGCTCCAGAGTACTGCGGGGAGCTCTTCTACCCAGTTTCCGGCGGCGTGCTCGAGTGGTGCGAGGAGCCGCTTCTTGAGTCCTCCGCATACGAGTCTGTTTGCTTTCTCCACCTGGCCGTTGGATTGCGGGTGCGCGACTGACGCGTAGTTTATTTTAATGCCTAGTTCTTCGCAGAAGTTCTGGAATTCGGCAGCTGTGAAATTTGTGCCATTGTCTATGATGATGTTGTGTGGCACTCTGAATCTGAAGATTATTGACTTGATGAAGTTCACGGCCGTGAGGGCGGTGGAACTAGTGATTGACACTGCTTCGATCCACTTGGTGAACTTGTCGACTGCGACCAGTAGATGTGCCCTTCCTCCTTTTGATGATTTCTTGAGTGTGCCGACCATGTCAAGTCCCCAGGTGGCGCATGACCAGGATAATGGTATGGTCTTCAGCTCTGAGGCCGGGGCGTGCGGTCTGTTGGCGAATTTCTGGCAGGCGATGCAACGCCGCACTATGTCCTCTGCGTTTTTCATAGCTGTGGGCCAGTAGAATCCCGCTCGGAATGCCTTGGACACGAGTACTCGACTGCTTGCGTGGTGCCCGCATGTGCCCTCGTGGATTTCGAGTAGTAGGGCTTTGCCGTTTTCCTCGTCGATGCACTTTTGTAGTATTTGCGCAATGCTGCGCTTGTACAACTGTCTGTTGATCACCGTGAATGCTTTGGAGCGTCTGCTGATGCGCCGTGCTTCGGCCACGTCTTGTGGTAGCGTTCCCTCGATTATGAACCGAAGGAATGGTTTTGCCCAGGCTGGTCCGTCGAGCTCGTCTGTTGCTGTGCCGTCAGGTGTGCTGGTGCCGGTGCCTTCTGTCGGGCTTGCTGATGCCACCTGCACTGGGTCTGTTGCGTCCTCTTCATCCTCGGCTGCCTCGAGTGCCACCGCCGGTGTTTTGATGGACCTTTGGCTGATGCTTTCCAGGAATACTCCGGGTGGTATTGGTCCTCGGGTCGATCCGATGTTTGCGAGCTCGTCCGCCTCCGTGTTGTTGGCCCTGGTGATGTAGTTGAGCTCGCAACCGTCGAAGCTTCCTTCGAGTTCATTGTAGAGTTTCTGATAAGCTTCCATGTTGTCGGCTAGGGTGTTGCAATTTCTCATCGCCTGCTGGACGACGAGATTGGAGTCCCCGTAGATGATGAGGCGGGTGGCTCCGCATGTTTTGGCCATGCGCATGACGTGGAGAAGTGCCTCGTACTCTGCTTCGTTGTTGGACGCGTGGCTGAAGTTTATCTGGAGGACGTACTTCAGCTTCGTTCCTTTGGGGGAGATTAGGACGACTCCTGCTCCTGCTCCTTGTTGTCTTTTCGATCCGTCGAAGAACATTGACCATGAGTTCGACAGATCCGGGGGGCCTGGTGTTTGGACCTCTGCCCACTCGACCAGGAAGTCTGGGAGTACTTGGGCTTTGATTGCTGTTGGGTGCTTGAACTGTAGATCTCGCGGGCTGAGCTCTATGTTCCACTCGGCGACTCGTCCAGTTGCTCCTGGGTTGTTGAGGATTTCCGCGAGTGGGGCGCTGCTCACTATGGTGATCGGGTGCTCGTCGAAGTAGTGTGATACCTTCCGTGAAGTCATGATGGCGGCTAGCAGTAACTTCTGGTAGTGTGGATATCGCTGCTGGGACTTGTTCAGTAGCATGCTGAGGTAATAGATTGGCCTCTGTATGCTTTGACCTTGCCTTCTTCCGTGCGTTCGACAACGAGTGCCGTGCTTACTACGCTGATGCGTGCTGCTATGTAGAGGTAGAGTTTCTCTTTGTCCCTGGGTACCGCCAGAACTGGTGGAGTTGAGAGCGTCTTTTTGAGGTCCGTGAATGCTTGGCGGGCTTCCTCTTTCCACTCGAATTTTTCTCCTTTCCTTAGCAGTTGGTAGAAGGGCAGCGTGCGTTCCCCTAGCCGGCTGATGAAACGGCTTAGTGTTGCGAGTCTTCCAGTTAGCTGCTGTACTCCTTTTATGTCAGTCGGCTCTTGCATCTTGTCAATGGCTTGGACCTTCTCGGGGTTTGCTTCGATTCCTCGGGCGGAGACCATGTAACCGAGCAGTTTCCCGGCCGGTACGCCGAAAACGCACTTCTTTGGGTTTAGCTTGATCCTGTATTTGTTGAGTGCTGCGAAGGTTTCGCGCAGGTCGTCGAGTAGCATGTCTGCTTTATAGGTCTTGATGACGATATCATCTACGTACACCTATATGTTCTTCCCGATTTTCTCCTTTAGGCAGGCTTGCATCATCCGCTGGTATGTGGCACCTGCGTTCTTCAGCCCGAAGGGCATGGTCTTGTAACAGAATACACCGTAGGGTGTGATGAATGAGGTGTGCTCTTCGTCTTCTTATTTCATCCTGATCTGGTTGTATCCTGAATATGCGTCCAGAAAGGAAAGCAGATCGCATCCCGCAGTCGAATCGATTATTTGGTCGATCCTTGGCAGGGGAAAGTGGTCTTTCGGGCAATGCTTGTTCACTGGCCCGTAGTCGACGCACATGCGCAGTACGTCCGTGTCTTTCTTGGGCACGAGCACTGGGTTTGCTATCCAAGTGGCCTTCTTGGTTTCTCGGATGAACTGGGTGTCGAGCAATCGGTTGACTTCTTCTCCGATTGCCCTACGCTTGGGCTCCGAGAATCGTCTCAGAGCTTGCTTCACTGGTTTCGCGTTTGGTTTGATGTTTAGAGCGTGTTCTGCGAATTCGCGTGGTATGCCAGGCATGTCGGCTGGGCACCAGGCGAATATCTTCCACTCGTCTTGAAGGAGAGCCACTAGAGCAGTCGCTTGTTCTTCTGGCAGGTGGGCGTATATGCGGACTGTTTTGTCAGGGTCCGTCGGGTGTACTTGGTGCGTGACCGTGTCGCTGTCGATGCGGAAGATGGGACCATACTCTTTTGGCTCGCTGCGGCTTGCCAATGGGAAGACTTTCTTGTCGACGGCCATGAATATTTCTCTCAGTTCTTGGTCCGCTCTGAGTGTGTCAGAGATTTTGTGAAAATCGCGGTCGCATTGGTCTGACTTGACGAAGCTTCCGTTGATCGCGAGGACCCCTGTTGAGCCTGGCATCTTGAGCTTGAGATAGGAGTAGTGTGGTACTGCCATGAACTGCGCAAACGCTGGTCGTCCCAATATGGTGTGGTATTGAGATGGCCAGTCGAGCACCTCGAACTCGAGGACGTGCTTGGCGAAATTGCGTCGGTTGCCAAAGACGACCTCAAGCTCGATTGATCCGAGTGATGTTGCTGCTTCTCCAGGTACTACGCCGTTTAGTACGGTGCTTGACTTCTTCCATACCGACCGAGGGGTCAGCATTTTATGTAGGGTGCTTGCGAAGATGATGTTCATGCTGCTGCCTCCATCCATGAAAACCCTATCCATGTCATATCCTCCAATTTGTGCGTCGAGCACGAGGGGCGCGTGTCCAGGTCTTGGTATGGCTGGCGGGTGGTCATCCTACGAGAACGTGATGATGGTCTCCGCGTCGTGCAGTTGGTAGGTTTCCACTGGTTTCATGTTCTCGGTTGCTTTAGCCTGCAGGGTGTAGGCGTCGCGCCGCGCTTGTGGCACCTTGCTTTCCTGTATCATGAGCACCTGCCCATGCGGCGGGTTGCGGCGTCCCTCGGGGCTTGGTGGTGGCGATTGCTCGAGCTCTCGAGCGCGCTTGACTCCTTTGCGTTTTTCGTTCCTGAGGTCGTCGGCCAGCTCGTTGAACAGGCGACATTCTCCCAGGGTGTGGTTGGATCTGATGCGCCCCCATTCATCTTCAAAGTTGTGAATTGTGCAGGGTCCTGCAAGCTGTTCTCTGATCGTAAGTTTGCTTGACCCGCTGTGTCTCTTCCTCCTTGAGATTGTGAAGACATGCTCATGGTCCTCCGGGTGTTCGTAGAATCGAGGGTCTGTTTCGTTTCCTCGAATTGTGTCTTGATGCTTGATGAGGTTGGTGAATTCGTCCGGCCTTCGCTCCGGGTCGTAGTATTCGCCGACCGGTGTCTCCGAGTCGCTGTCTTGGTTGTCGTTGAGTGCCCGCGTGGCGGTGCGTCGGACGGCCCTTGGCTCCTCGACTGCGTCGTGCGGCTTGCAGGGTTTGTCCTTGCTGCAGATCTCCCTGGCACGCCTCCCGGGTCGTCGATTCCTTCTTTGGCGGCGATATTCTTGGTTGCTGGTGTCGGGCTCGTAGCCATCGTCGTGATGCTTGGCGGGTGCCCGGGTGGTGGTGGGCCGTCGAAAGACCTGCGGGCCTCCTGCTGCGCGTCGCGCCTCCTCGAGCGGGACTCCTGCGTAGGTGTTCCTTGCGACTCTTCTGGATCGTCGGTTCCTTCGTTGCTGACGCCGTGTTTGGTTGCCTCCACTATACTGGGTCTGATATGGTTGCGACTCGATCGAGACTGCTGGGGCGGAGAAGATGTTTGCCGTGATATTGAATCCTTCGAGTGAGTTGGGTCCGGCTCTTGCCCTTGAGTTACGATTTGCTGAAGATGGGACCGCCGAGATCGTAATTCCAACCTGTGTGGTTCCCACAGACGGCGCCAATTGTCGAGGATCAGCCCCGGCAAATCCCATGGTCAGGGACCCTGGGTTAGTTGGAGAGGACACAGGTTGGACGATAAGCTCGTCGGCAAACAGGAGGACACACTTCCTGCTCGATATATTGATTGTGGAGAAGTTACAGGGGATGCCAAAGCAGATGCGCTCTAGGCTAGGATTACAGGCGATGTCTTATCCCCTCTATGCGTTGCCCCTCCTGGCCTTTATATAGTAGACCAGGTCTCGGGGAATCAATCTACAATTACAGGTAATCTAACCCTAGCTTGTACGGCAAGTCCCTGCACCTTCCTTGTCAGTCGAGGACTCCCAATGTCGGTGCCATCTAGCGGGCCAAGGTGAATCCGGCGGTAGCTCCGTGGGCCTTCAATGAGACCGGGTAGGCCCATTAGTAGGAGTCGTGGGGTCACCCCCTCGTCACCACCCCTTGTCGGCCTTGGCCATTAGACAAGTTGCATGGTACGTGCTCTCTTTCGAGAAATCAACCGTATAAAGGTTTCCAACCAACTCTCCAACAAAGGCCACTTTGAGAGTATCTCTCCTAAAGACTTTCACACTTGTTAGACCAAATAGTGTATCATAACCAACGGAAGCTAATTGACGAACAGAAAGCAAATTGCATTGAATGGATTGGACAAGCATGACATTAGCAAGTGACATGTCATTACTGATAGCCACCTTGCCCAACCCAAGTACCTTTCCCTTGGAACCACCACCAAAGACAATGCTCATATATGGTTGTATTGCATCCATGAAGTCCTTGAGCAAACGAGTTTCTCCGGTCATATGATTTGTGCATCCACTATCAATCACCCATTTGACTCCACCGGAGAAAGCACCCTACACACACGTTTAGGCTTTGGTTAGAGGTGCCCATTTCGCAATCGGACCTCTAAGGTTAGAACAAGGGTCTTTGGAACCCAAATAGCATAGAAACGAAAAGCATTACGGGGTCCAATGAATTTGGCATACACATCTCCATCCTTTTCCTTACGGAGCACATAGGATGGGGGCATCTTTTCTTTCTTCTTGTTCGGAATGGACTTGCCCCTAGTGGCCTTCCCACTCCCAACACCAACCTCATCAACTTTCTTCTTACCTTTGTCCTTGTGCCCTTCACGAATAAAGATCACCTTTTGAGGAGTTGATCCCTTGATAAGGGTGACATCCTTTGTCACACTCGTACTTGGATCAAAACCAAGTCCCTCCTTAGCAAAGGACTCCTTGTGATGACTTAGTACATCATTTAGGTTTTTCTCGCCTTGGGCACAAGTCAAGAGACCCTTCTTTAGTTGAGCATGAAGAGCTAAGTTCTCCTCAATGAGAGATGCTTGATCAAGAGTAGATTTAGTAGCACAAGCATTAATATGCACAATAGTTGGAGGAGACATCTTCGTAAGTGTTTTTATATGAGCAAGTTTGTGGGCCTCGATATTTTTCTTAAGGATGGCGAGTTCCTCATCTTTTGTCTTGAGGGACAAGGTGAGTACCTCAACATCCTTAGAAAGGGAGGTGTTTAGCTCCACAAGTTTGCTCATATCATTAGCAAGCTCTTTACATATTTCATTAGCCTTTTTCAAGGAGGCAACATGCTTGTCATTTAAGTCGTTTTATGCGTGGACAACTTTGCATAAGTTGTCATTTCGAGCTTCCTCAAAGTCAAATTTTCGCTCAAGGAGAGTATAATTCTCCTTTTCCTCGGTGAGGAGGATTTCAAGATCCTTAATGGTTGTGGAGTGCTTACCCACCACATCCATAAGTAATTGAAACATTTTGAGCTCGTTGCCTTTGAGAGAGCTCATCATTTTGTTCACTTTGGCAAACAACAAATCTTCACATATAGCATGAGCATCATCACTTTCCGCATCATGAAATTCATCATGAGATTCGGAAGAGAACATGAAGGACTCATCAATAGGAGTTACCTTGATCTTAGCCGAGGCGGAGGGAGTGTCATCGTCAACCAACTTGGCCATAAGACACTTGTGTGCATTGCCGGCGTAGTCACTCATGTAGTTGTAGTTTACAACTTCACCTTCCTTGTTGAGGAGCTTCAATGTTTTTTGTGTATCTTGAGCAACTCCGGCCACACCACCAACATCCTCGGGATCGGACCCTTCAAGATCCAACAATGCTTTATTCTTGAACTTGTTGTTGAGAGGGTTTGGGAGCTTCTTGGCGACATCCTTCCGAGGAAATCGAGGTTTGTCCTCTTTTTTCTCGTATGGACACTCCTCCGCAAAATGTCCCGGTCTCTCACAGTTGTAGCAGTTTCTTGTCTTCTTCTTTTGGAATCTTCCCTTGAAATCCCCTTTGGTGAACTTCTTCACAAAGAGAGCAATATCATCATATGAGAGAGTATCATCAGAGTTATCATCGTCTTCATACTCATCTTCTTCCTCCTCATCATCAAACTCCTCAAGCCTAGCCTTGAGAGCAACGTTTGAGGACGGACCACCGTATGTGGAAAGAAGCCACTTGGACTCCTTTAGGTGCTCTTCATATTGCAAGAAGGTGGCAATCACATCATCCGGTGTGACATCTTGAATAAGTCGGGCATACGCCTCAATTCCCACACCATTTGATGAGAATACACCATGAGAGCATTCAACATTTTTTCCACAAGGTAACGGTTGGTGATTTCATATCCATCCAAAGATTTTTCACATGTGAAGGACTGGACATGAGAAGAGAGAACCTTGAGACGCATATGAAGTTGTTGGGGCGTCTCATCTTTCTTCATGTGAAGGTTGTGCAATGCATTCTTTGCAGTCTCGTATCTTGTCATTTGAAGAGACCCGGTGCCGGATTTGGCAATGAGAAGAGTATCCCACATTTCCTTGGCATTGGTGATATGAAGAAATGGTGCACGTGTCAACTCATCCATTCCTCTCTTCAAGAACCCAATAGCCGCAAGGTTGAGATGTCGATCAAACACTTCACTTGGAGTAAGGTTGTTCGGATCAACAGGATAATAGCCTTTTCTGGAGTCGATGAGGTTCCACATGGGTTCGCACAAAAACCTAAGATAATCTTCCATAAGACTTTTCCAATCCAAGAAGTTAGTATTCTCGGTTAGTACCGGCGGATTGCCGTTGAAATTATACTTAGGTTCCACAAGCTTAGGAGCAGGATAGTCCCATTGGTAGGGACCACCTCTTTGCAAGGGAGCCTCGGAGCCGGGGTGCACAAAGGTCGCTTGTGGGGACCTAGGGGCCGCACCACTTGACGTTTGTGACTCCGACGCCGAAGCCTTCAATCTAGCAAAGGAGGCTTCCATTTCCTTCCTTTGATTGTCCAAAGCCTTTTGCAAGGATTTTTTCCATATCTCCGGAGGTGAATAACTTGGGGTCCTTAATCTCATAACTAACATGCCCCGTGGAGGGAGGCAACGCAGCTTGTGCGGTGGCCCTTTGTTCGGTAGCCAATCTCTCGGCTTCCGAACGCGCGGCATCCGCAGGAATTGCAACCTCCTCCACATTGGCACCCGATCTTTCGGGGATGCCATTCTTGGTCATCTCGCTCTAGGGCGGTTAAGCCACAAGAATAGAGCACGAGGCTCTGATACCAATTGAAAGGATCGAGATAGACCTTGAGGGGGGGGGTGAATAGGTCTTATTACAAATTTTATCACTACTTAGCAATTTTTTAAGCAATAGTGCGGAAAACAAGGTGTGCCTAATAATTGCAAGGTCTATTTAGCAAAGACAAGATAAACAATAAGCACAATAAACACAAGCATGTGAGGGGCAAATAAAACGGTAGTACAAGTAGTAAGGGAAAAGAGTAGGGATAACCGAATGACGCGGAGACAACGATGTATCCCGATGTTCACTTCCTTGGAGGGAAGCTACTTACCGTTCGGAGAGAGTGGGTGAAACCACGAAGGCACACCAATGCCACGAAGGCTCACTCTATTCCCCTTGAGATATCACCACGAAGGCGATTCCCAACCACTACCGGTTGACCTTAAAGGTGGTCACCAAACCCTCACAAACTCAACGGGGGTAATCACAATGGTCGATTCCTCTCCGAAGAACTCCTACCCGCCTAGGAGTCTTCAACCTCCAAGAGTAACAAGATCAATGGGAAAAGCTCAAGACATTCTCAAATCACGATTTGCTTTGGTCGGAAGATGGGGAAGGGACGGATCTAACACGGGGTGAAAGATCCGACAAAAACTCTCACGAATCTCTCCGGGATCTTGGTTTGAGTGTAGGAGATGAGAGAGAGGGAGCACTTTGTGTTCTTGAGTGAAATAAATTAAGTGGTCAACCCTAATCCGAAGTGGGTAGGGGGTATTTATAGAAGCCCAAGAACTAGCCATTTTGATGCAGTCATAAGGACGTCGGACGGTCCGGGCTGTGCCCGGACGGTCCGACCTATAGTCCGGTCGGCCGAAGCGATCAGACAACCGGTCCCCATAGCACACTCGTGTCGGACGGTCCGGGGATGAGGTCGGACGGTCCGGGCTGGGCCCGTACGGTCCGACCAGACGAGGAAATGCCACTGACCATTTGCACCGAGGGCCGGACGGTCCGGGCTGAGCCCGGACGGTTCGGGACCTAAGCCCGGATGGTCCGGGATGAACGAATAAGCTACTGACCTCGGGGTCCCTTTTTCGGACGGTCCGAGGTGCAGCTCGGACGGTCCGACCTGATACCCGGACGGTCCGACCTCCACAGATGATGTGCAGTTTAGAGAACATTGAATATCCTACACAACTACATTGATTTCCATGGGTTGTAGAGATGTGTATTTGACATGATATAGTTATTATGACTTGAGCAAGACTTTAACTAAACCATATGATCCCCTCTTAATAGTGCGGGGATCCATATGACTCAAGAGGTAGTAGTAAAGAGGACTTAGCGTCATCTTCAATCGTTTTGTAGACTTCTTGAGAGCGGTTGAAGTTTAGCCCATGATCCCTACACGATGATGTCAAGAGAACTAACAGTTTCCTGTGTATCACTTAGCAAACACAGTTAGTCCCCTATATGTATATTGTCATCACACAACAAAATATGCTTAAGGGCAAGATTGCACTTTCACCCGGGACGACCACCCGCCAGTCGTTCCCCAACCAGGGCACGCCGCGTTAGTACTCGAGGCCAGAATCGGAAATTACGACATGTCGCGAGTATTCATGGACGGCGGCAGCGGGATCAACATCATCTTCACCCGAACACTCGACGACATGCTCATCCAAAACAACGCACTCAAGTCCTCAGGCACAACCTTCCACGGGATCGTACAAGGAAAAGCAGTCTACCCCCTCGGAAGGATAAGCCTGGAGGTAGTCTTTGGGAACGCGACAAACTTCCGCAAGGAAACGCTTGACTTTGAAGTGGTCGACTGGAAGTCGCAATACCATGCAATCCTTGGGCGACCATCTTTCGCTCGCTTCATGGCCGTACCCCATTACGCCTATGTAATGACCCAATTCACACATAATTGAAGTCTCTGTGCTCAAGTGCCAGTCCCTGGATCGAACTCGCTGGCACACACAGTATTATAGATATATATCAAAGTACCAGTGCATCATTATTACAACGTATGATCCAGAGTAAATAAATAACAAGTTGCATAGCTCAAGGCTAGCTTATTCAATATAGATATAGCGGAAGCAAAAGAAAGTAACGTGGAGTCCATCAACAGCCACATGCGAACATGCTGACTGTAGACTTGCAACCCCTAAACGCACCTTACTTGTCGTTCGAAAAACCTGCAACACCGAAGGTTACAGCCCGACAACGGGTCAGTACATCTGATTTGTACGGCAAGTGACACGGAAAAGTTTATATAAAGGACCTACAACTACATGCAAGGTATGTCAAAGGAAAGGCTTATGGTTTAGTTTTGTAGAAAGCCAATTTTCTCCTGAACTAAACTAGTCAAAATTTTAAGTTGAACTTACTACTTAAGAACGAACTGGGCACACCAGTTCCAACACCACACCCTTGTTTAATCTTGCCCACTCAAATTATTATGGTGATTCATACGTCAAGATCCTCCAGTAACATTAATGTCTAGTAGCTCAAGGATGTCCATAACCGGGGACACGGCTAATCATGATTAGTTTTTACTCTGCAGAGGTTAGTACACTTTCCCCGCTGGACTCAACCCGAAGATTGAGACGAAGTCTTTCAGAAGAGGTCACCTACACCCAATGGCAAGCCGGTACCACATATCACATCTACATCTGCTAGCTTTGCACGGGAGAGGCTTCCTACATCATACTCAACTAAGCCAGAGCCCATATGGCCAGCGGCTGTACATGTAAGCTTCTAGTCACCAAGTATGTCTGATCTTTTTGAGCCTGGACGGCGCCCACTGCGTCAGATGGTACTCGCCATGACGTACTTTCAACCACCAAACCAACCATTAGGGGTACAACATGGTCTCGACCTTAGATAAGGCACGAGCCCCCAGGAAGCACTCCCTACCCGTCCAGAAGTGATTTCTATTTATTAAACAGTTGCTACACAAATTATTAAATAGCTCACAAGCACTCCACGAATTTACACAACCCAAACCACGTCTACAAAGCATAGCAATAAAGCAACAACACGGCTAGGTTGATCTACGGTAGACAAGTCAAAACATGTGGCTATCCTAACTAGTTTTGCAGCAACAGTAAAATAAACTACCTATCATGCAATAGGGTGATATATCTTAACATAATGCATATAGAAAATATAGGTATGAGTATGGTCAAAGCATCACTTGCCTTATACATTCGATGAAGTTCTTCGCTCTCGCGGTCCCGTCAACTCTACTCGTCACACTCCGAGCAATCTATCGTCAAAGAAAGAACTCAAATAAGCGATCACATCACAAGGACAAACAAAAGATCAACAAAACAAACACAAATGTTTTAGTAACAAAACAAAAGCTTCGAAGTGCAAAGGTGTCGATGTGCTCGAAGGTGATCGGTGGAAGTGAACTCGAGAGAATCAACGGATAAAGAATTGTCGATACAAGATTATGATCAAGGCATTATGAAATCAAGGTAAAGATCATAGCAATATGAATGGTATTTGGATATTGCCGATAAGATGTCTAATACGATCCAATATGCAAAAAGAATCACGTGAAACGGAATACTACAACGCAGGTCATAGCAATTGCAACATTGAATTGAATTTGAATTTAAAAATATCAATGAACCTATGAATTTTTGTGTACACATGATATAAACAGAAGGTACATGACATGAGTGATCCAACGCAAAAAGAATCACTCGATTTGGATCAACGGTATAAAAGATATGGTCTCCGGAATTTTAATTTTAATTTTAAAAAAATTCAAATTCAAAAGTGTGCAAAGTGTGCAAAACTTTATACCATGCTAAAGTACAGAGCAATATGAAAGTATGGCAAAAAGATTCACCGCGATCCGACTTACGGTGTAGAAGATATCGCGGGCGCGAGTTGGGGGGGTTTTCTGCCAAAAGGACTCGTTCGCGAATAAAATAACTTCACAAAAAGCAATCGGGTCCCCGGCGGCAGTTGACCAGATCTGGATCGGGGTTGACCTCCGGCGAGCTCCGCTTGGCTTCGGAAAGAGGAGGCCGTGGCCGGCGACGTGGGGCGGTGGGGGAGGCCGGCAATTGGCGTCGGGGGCGGCCGGCGGCGCGGCACGGACGGTCCAGCGCATGCGGAGGCGGGCGGCGCGGCGTCGGGCGCGGGCTCCGGCGAAGCTCAGCCGGCCGCGCTAGCACGGGGAGTCGGTGGCGCGGCCCTGGCGGCGGGCGGCTGCGTGGCCGTGGCGGCCCGGCGGCTCGTTGGCCGTGGCGGCTGGCGCGGCCGCACAGCCGAGGCGGCGCGTGGAGGTGGCGACGGCGGCCGGTGCTGAGAGATGGCCGGGATCCGGCGGGAACCCCGGCGGCGGCGAGTTTCCTTTTTTTTCTAGGGTTTTCCAAAAACGAAAAAAGAAAAGGAAAAAGGATTTTCGGAAAATTATTTATAGGCAAACTGAAAAAAAAACAATGGGTCCGAGTTGGGCTCCAATTTGCGCTCGGGGCGGAGACAACTACTGGGCCGGGCGCTACGGATTTTTCCTTTTTAATTAAAAATCGAAACTTCAAACAATAAAATAAAAATAACCGTAACTCGGAAAAATATGAAATAAAATTCTAAGTTCATCAAATAATACAAAGAAAATTATGAAATGAATAAATTTTCCAAAAAGGAAAATAAAAATAAAAACATTTTCCAAATATTTTATTTAAATATAAAATGCTTTTCATAAATCCTATAAATCTAATAAATTATTAAAACATTTTTATTTGGTCAAAAGCATTTACAAAACATTTCTAAATAATACAATATTTTAAAAAAAATTTGTTACACCAATAAATAATTTGGTAAAATAGAAATATCTCATTGAAATACTTGTTCAACTCATTTAAAATATTTAATAAATCATTTCAATGAAATAAAAACTCTCTTGGCATTATAAAATCTCTAAATTAATTTTATTGTTATTTATAATACTCAAAATAAAATTTAAAAACTTTAAAGTGATATTCTAAATATTTTCCAACTTTATTAAAAAGGGGATTAGTCATTTTATATCCTCTCAAATGAATTTTCCTTTAGTTGAAAAATATTTTGAATAATCAAAAGAATTCCAATAAAGATTTAAACCTTTTCCAAACTTTTAATAAGTTGAAAGAGTCATGTTACCTTCTCTCATTTTATTTTGTTGGTTTTGCTTTTAGATAATAAATTCCAAAACACCAACGGTGAATATTAGGGAAAGTCATTTTATTCCCTCTCACTTTAATATTCATTTCGTCACCAAAAGTTTTAAATCCCAGAGAAAATCAAACACACCAAGCAAACACTCATTATCTATTTAATTTTATTAACATTCCAAAATTCGAAGAATTTTGGGATGTTACAACCTACCTCAAGCTGAAGATGCCAGGCCCACACGGGGTCATCACAATCAGCGGCAGTTTCGTCAGATCCGACCGCTGTGACAAAGAATTCCACAAGATAGCAGAAGCATTCATAGCCCACCAAGGCAGCAGGACCACGGGACTTGCAGAAGAAGTGCTCCCGTAGAAGGAAAGGAACATTGCCCGAAGAAACACGGCACCCGGAGACAAAGCTACTAGGCCCTTAAGGCCACTACATCATCGCTCTAAGCAAAAGGGACATGTCCTCAACAGAGCCCTCCTACTCTTTGTAAGAGACAGCAGGAAAGATATTACATAGATATTTTCCCCCAAATTTCTTGGCACTCGGAGGCTCGCCGAAGCAGCCACCCCCCGAGGCGTCCTCCGCAATCGCGACACATTAACTTGGCACTCGGGGGCTCGCCGAAGAAGCCACCCCCTGAGGCGTCCTCCGCAATCGCGGCACATTAACTTGGCAGTCGGGGGCTCGCCGAAGCAGCCACCCCCCAAGGCGTCCTCCGCAATCGCGACACATTAACTTGGCACTCGGGGGCTCGCCGAAGCAACCACCCCCCGAGGCGTCCTCCGCAATCGCGGCACATTAACTTGGCACTTGGGGGCTCGCCGAAGAAGCCACCCCCGAGGCGTCCTCCGCAATCGCGGCACATTACACTCGGGGCTCGCCGAAGCAGCCACCCGCCGAGGCGTCCTCCGCAATCGCGACACATTAACTTGGCACTCGGGGGATCGCCGAAGCAGCCACCCCCCGAGGCGTCGTCCGCAATCGCGGCACATTAGCTTGGCACTTGGGGGCTTGCCGAAGCAGCCACCCTCCGAGGCGTCCTCCGCAATCGCGGCACATTAACTTGGCACTCGGGGGCTCGCCAAAACGGTCACCCCCCGAGGCGTCCTCCGCAATCGCGGCACATTAACTTGGCACTCGGGGGCTTGCCAAAGCAGCCACCCTCCGAGGCGTCCTCCGCAACCGCGGAACATTAACTTGGCACTCGGGGGCTCGCCAAAGCAGCCGCCCCCCGGGGCGCCCCCCGCAACTACAAACGCAGACGACCCTCCAAGACAGCAAATATACAACCAAGAAGAAGCATATACAACGAAGGGAAGCACCTAATATTTAGGCTCCAACTTCGCCTTAATAATTGCACCCAGATGGCGGTCGTTCTCTTCGCAAACTCGCCTCACAACCTGGTGCGCATGCCTATCTACAACCACGTAGTGCTCATTCATCGGATGATCCCTACCACCTGGAGGACCCGCCACCACCTGAGAAAAATCCACCCTTGTCCAATGACTATGGACCAAGTTCAAAGCAGCTCGGGCTCCAGCACGAATCTGATGATCCATCACTCGACGTAACTCGGCAGGGAGAGAAAATATGCGACAGAGCCTCTCAAGGGACGAAGGAACCACCTCCAACGGATAAAACTCAGCATGGATACCACCCAATACCCGCTGGCAGTATTTGAGAGCATCCGGTACCCGCTCAACTCGGAGACGAAGCAAAGCAAACGCTCGAGCACGAGCCCCATCTTCCCAAAAGGGATTGCTCTCCTGCACAACAGGATCATCAAGCCGCGACATCTCCGACTGAACGGCCCTCTCTTCATCCCGAGTTCGCCCTGCCAGCACTTCGAAAGTCAAGAACTACGATCAAGACAGAGACGGCAAAACCCACTAAGAGGAATCAAGCAACCAAGCAGAGGCAAGACTCACCCCGCAGGAGGTCGGACAACTTCATCACCCACGAAGCAAGGCCCTCAACCACGGACACGGCGCGCTCGCGACGAGTACGCTGAACGGCCACGGATCCCTTCAGTCGGACAATCTCCCGCTCAGCGTCCTTCAGCCGCAAGCAAACGGACTCGTACGCACCCTCGCGAGCGTCATCCTTCAGCGAACTCCACGGACGAAGAACGCTCGGAGTGGCCTACCGCAGGATGAACAAATCAAATCAAAAACAGCAAGAGGAACAGCCAAGCAGTCACTCAGATAAAAGTAGCAAAAGATCAACCATCACAAGAGTCACGAATTACAGATAAAGTTTCAAAGCGGCGCAACACTACTGTGCCTCCCCCTCACCTACGACAGGGGGACCCTGAGCATCTACAACTTGTTGCAGGCGACGAGCCAGCCTATCGGCTCGGTCGTCCTGCTCAACAGAATAGTTCGGGATGGTCTCAACCAAGGAATCATAAAAGGAAATCCCATGCCCTATAAGGACGACAAGGGCCGTGGAAGAACCACTCACCACGCTCTCCGCCACCATTTCCACCATACGTTGCCCATCCGGGCCGAAAGCAGCAACCCGAGCACCCAGGCCATCAGGCACCTTCGTACCCTCCGGCATAAGGTGCTCGTGCGCAAGACCCACAAGATTGGAAGCCCGGGCGCAGACGTCCTCGACCACTTCAACAGCATCTGCAACAGCATCGACATCACCTTGGAGAATCCCAGACCCCGACGCAGCAGCCTCCATCGGCTTCGCACCTATAGCAGCTGCACCAAGCAAAGATACGTCATCACCGGAAGACAATAGAAACAACAATGGTTGAACGCCAAACTTACACACGAGCGAGCCCGCCAAGGCGCGAAGACGTTTTCCCTCGACTGCCTCCACCCGCGCACGCGCGTCCTCAGCTTGGCGAAGGCGAACCAGCTCCTCGTGTTGACCATGCAACTCCGCCTCCTTGGAAGCCAAGGCAGCCTTAAGAACGAAAACCGTCTTTTCCGCCTTTTCGTCTTGTTTCTCGGCAGCCTAGCGATAACCTGCAAGGCAAGACAGTACTCAGAACAAAAGACGAAGCGCCCAAAAACTCAGCAGCGCAAAACTCACCATCCATAGCGGATAAGGCATCCTGGGAAGAATCATGGGCCCGTTGCCAACGCTCAGCATCAAGAATCAAACGCTCACAGTGCTGGAAAACAAGCTGCAAGAACCAGGCAATCAGGTGTTAAGTAAGGACAAGACTACAACCAACTGCAAACAGTTACTTCTAGCATCGGGGGCTACTCCCATCGGGAGCACTGTCGTGCCCCCGATGATAAAGCAATACAGACACGAATCATCTTACCATCTTGGAGACATGGTCAAAAGCACGGGCCTTCTCTTCCATCGCCAGATCAAGACGGCCAAAGTACGGAGGACCAAGTTCAGTCGGCCTGGGCTCAGGACCAACAGCACCAGGCGCCTCAGAAGAAGTCACACCGGGAATTACACCCACAGTCGAAACGACAGGACTCGCCGTCGGCCTAGACTGGCCAGCGGAAGCCGAGAGGTCCTCAAGATGCTTGGCTGCCGCCCCAAAACTCGTCGACTTCAGATCAGTAGCAGCTGCGCTGGTGCACGAAGGATCCGGAGCAGGCGCAGCACTACAAAATAAGCATTATCAGACGCAAGAGCAAGGAAAAAGGAACGGGCACAAATCCAGCAGACTCTTACCCGACACGCGCATCACAAGGACGCCTCAGCCTCACAAGCCTGACCCTCTTGGGCGGAGGGGCCGGAGCAGCAGCCGAAGGGGAAGGCCCAGCAAAAGGAGCAGCAGGAGGGACATCATCACTTAACGCAGCATGATCTTCATCATCCAAAGGGCGCGAACGCTTCACACGAAAGGGACTCGAGTCTTCACTATCTCCAGTCTCCACTAGCACAATCTCAGCATTAACAGCCGGCGCAGCATTATCAGCTGTGGAAGCATCAGGATCTTCAAGAATATCGGCGTCCTCCGGCTGCGGAGGATTACACGGCACTAGAGCATGACCCTGCAAGGCAAGCAATGTCAACAACAAAACAAAACCAGGTACTCTTCCAGACAAATGAATGAACACGGGCACCAACCGGCGGCGGAGAATGATTAGAAGCATATGGACGGACAAGATGCATCTCGGAAATACTCGAGTACTTGGTCACTTGCTGGATACGAGCTAGCAAGACATCAGGTTATAGCTCTTCAGGCGAGCATCTCGTCGAGTCACCGAGTCCCTCGTACTGCCACATAGGGCGAGCTCGATGCTGCAACGGTTGAACTCGCCTCCCCACAAAAACAGAGATAAGCTGACAACCAGTGAAGTTATCCTTTAGCACAAAAATCCTCTCCAAAAACGGAGTCAGCTCGGACGACTCCACCTCGGTCAAAGAATGAGACCACGAAGGCATTCTGACCACCCGCGTGCCCGGATTGAAAGAAGCAAGACCAAATTGCTGACCAACAATGAAGCGATCCTTCAGATAAAACCAGCCTCTTCGCCAGCCACTAACGGAATCGATCTTCTCCAAGTCAAAATATGAATGTTTATCCCCAATGGAGATACCTACTCGACCCACGGCGTACTCACAGTTCATCCTTTTTACATTAAAAAGGCGTCTCCAAAGTCCCCAATGGGGGTAAATCCCCAGGAAGGCCTCGCAAAGAGTGATGAAACACGCAATGTGCAAAATTCCATTGGGAGTCAGGTCATGCAACTGGAGCCGATAGGAATACAAGAAGCCTCGAATGAAAGGATGCAGCGGAAGAGCAAACCCACGGTGGAAGAAAGCCTGGAAGCATACCCGCTCGTCCGCCGCCGGCGCTAGAATTGACTCATCACCAGGAAGACGGACATCGCCCGCCACCACCATGCCATCAACAACCAGCGCATCCAGATCTCCAGCCCCAAACGTGGACCGCTCCCACTTGCCGGACATCTTGGCCGACTCGACAACATCACGGGGGCGCTTGGACATAGATCTCACAATAGGTCGCAGAAGAGAAAAGACGAAGGCTCAGGAACACGAAGGAAGAAGAGAAAGAAGAGGAAGGGAATGGCTGCGTAAAACATACAATTTACCCAGCCACATGGTATTTAACTCCAAGAGCCCCACAAAAGGGGCCACAATGCAACCTTTTTTCCCAGTAAAACGTGGCACGACCACATACAGAGGCGAAAAGTATGGAAAATCCAACCGGCGCAATAACAACACCGCCCACTACGTGCGCAAAAAGAGGACCATGATCGCGCGACGCGAAAATTTCGGCGGGACAGCGCCAAGTCATTTCCCACGACAGACCGCAGCGGTCAAAAAAATTACAGAAGACCACGCCAACGTCATGTCACAGCAAAGCGTACTGAGTACTCCATCAAGGCCCAGAGATTCCATCTTTCAGATCTTTTCCCCAAGGAAGAAAAACACCTTACTCCCATCGGGAGCGTACATCATAAGAGTCCCGGGTGCTCCCTCACCTAAAGGTCAGCCATGTGCTCGAGTGACCACTCGCACTTATGAGAGTCTCGGGTGCTCCCTCAAACCCGACGTAAGACAAACATGCATTCGCCAAGACCATACGGTGCTAAGAGTCTCAGGTGCTCCCTCACCTCAAAGAACCGAAATGGCATTCGAGTGATTACTCGCGAAAACCCCCCCGACCGAGCACTCGAAACAAAGCTCCTCGGGTGAATGAGTGAACAGCTCGCTTGATGTTTTGTTCCAAGCGGGTGCAATGCTATAAGGCTCTGCGCCTCAAAAACACACATTCCTGGAACACAATACACTGTGCCCAGATGCCACGCAAGATTAGCGTGTAGGTAAGACCCCGCTGCGAAGTACAGCCGGGCTGGGACTTGCCGAAGAGCGATTTCACTCCCAACCTTTCCCATGCGCTGCGCATGATAGAAAATCCGGGCGGACGCGCCTTAGGCTATGCACATTACTGGCGGCAAATGAACACCGTAAGACCTGAAGCGGCCGGACTTTTGCTCGACACCAGTGTTCCAAGATCACGTCGAGGGACGTGGGTTTGATTGGGCTACTGTGGTATTTGCCCTAGCGCAATTCACCAAGGCTCGATCCGTCGACTCCTTGTCCCTTTCATCTTAGCATCCCTCGAAACAGGTTTTGTCTTGGCCACCAGACTGCCAGCGACCCGCGGATGAACCGTGCATACCAATAACCGACAAATGAATGTACTCGAGTCCCTGCGCGACTCTTCGAGTCCCCCAGACACTCGAGGGCTACTGACGAGGGGGTGACCCCGCGACTCCTACGGATAAGCCTACCTGGTGTCCATGAAGACAGAAGGCCCATGAAGATACAGACTCGGCCTGCTAGTTGGCGCCGGCGTAGGAGTCCACGACTCACAAGGAAGGTGCAAAGACCTGTCGTACGGAGCAAGCTAGGGTTAGGAAAGCTTACTTGTAAACGTAGATGAACTCCCCGAGACGTAGCCCGATATATAAGGGCTAGGAGGGGGGACGCCCAAGACATCTAATATCACCTGTAACCCTAGCCTTGAGCGCTCCAGCCTTGGCCTCCACTGTAATCGCACCTCCCACCATCAATAATATCGAGCAGGAGCGAGCCTCCCTGTTTGCCAACGAGCTAGAGTCCAACCTGTGCATCTCATGACTAACCAGGGTCCCTGACCATGGGATTTGCCGGGGTTGATCCCCGTCAATGCTTTTATTGGGAAGTACTACCCCCAGCTAAGATTATCTAATTGAGGAATAATATTATGAATTTTAAGCAATTGGATAATGATCATGTTGTCCAATCTTGGGAACGCTTGAAATCTCTTGTTAAGAATTGCCCTACGCATGGTTTGACTACTTGGATGGTTATCCAAACTTTTTATGCAGGCTTGAACTTTACCTCGCGGAACTTGCTAGATTCGGCCGCGGGAGGAACCTTTATGTCAACAATGCTTGGTTCTTCCACAAAACTACTCGATGAGATGATGACCAATTATTCCCAACGGCACACCGAAACAGCTCCAACAGGTAGGAAGGTAAACTCTGTCGAGGAGATCTCCTCCCTAAATGAATAATTTGACTTGATTATGTCTCTACTTACCAAGCAATCTCCTATTGATCCTCATGATGTTCCTTTAAATTCTTTGATTGCTCAAGATCAAGTAGATGTGAACTTTATCTCTAGAAACAACTTCAATAACAATGCTTATAGGAGTAATTTTGGTAGCAATCCTAGACCGTTCCCCTCCAACAATTATGGGAACAACAACACTTATCCTAGCACCAAGAACTCCACTTCTGAACTAGAGAATATGCTTAAAGACTTCATCACTACCCAAAAAGCCTTAAACAAGAGTGTAGAGGAAAAACTAGACAAATTAGATAATCTCTCGTCGAAGGTAGACAATTTAGCCCATGAAGTAGAATTGCTTAAAATTAGAACTTCTCCTCTTGAGGAGAGGAAGGTCACTCCTATGAACGCTATTCAAGTGAAAATTAATGAAAACATTAGGATGATTGCTAAACTTAAAGAGAGATGGGCTAGAGAAAAGGAAGAAGAAGATAGAAGTAAGAGCCTTCCTACACACCATACCGTTGCTACTATCCAAGTTGTTGAGGATATCCAAACTCTTAGCACCCAATGCACCCCTAGTCCCATAGGACCTATTAATGGTGATGCTATGACCTCAACCGTAGAAGAAGAAACTCCTATGACTATAGAAGCTACCAAACAAGTGACCCTAAAGGACACCACTACCACCTTACTTGATATTAGTGACCTTGATTTTGATAATAGCACCCTTCCAGAAGTTATTGGTTCCCTTCACAAGATGTCTAGAGATCCCCACACTAGCACACTTAATCTTGCCTTCACGGAGCATATCACTAATGCTCTCATTAAAGCTAGGGAGGAGAAACTTAGGGTAGAAGCCTCCATACCTAGAAAGCTAGAAGATAGTTGGGATCCTATGATTAAAGTTAAGTTGAATAACTTCTCTTGCTATGCTTTATGTGATGTTGGAGCTAGTACCTCCGTTATGCCCAAAAGAATGTATGATATATTTGAATTGAAACCTTTTGATCCTTGTTCTTTTGGTGTTCGTCTTGTTGACTCTTCCGTAAATAAACCTTTGGGGAAGATCGATGATGTTCTTATCATTGTCAATGAAAATTATGTTCCCGTTGATTTTACTATTATGGACATTGAATGTGAACCATCATGTAATTATTTTGGGATGCCCCCATGCATGCCCTTCCCCATCAACAATTATCAGTTCGTCTTTCGTTCCACTATATTTTTATCACTTCATGCGTTATGTGCTATGCTTGGAGCGTCTTGCTCTTTATTTCCTTTTTAGTTTTCCTTAGCTTTGCTTGCTGTTAATAACAAGTTAGAACCCATCTTTCTTTGTGTGATAGAGAAACACGCTCCACTTCACCCTAGAACACAACATAGGATTTTCATGCTTATCTTTGTTGTGTGTGTTCTTTATCTTTTTCGTAGCTGCTGTCATGTTTAGCTCTTAGTTTTCATTCTTATCTTTTTAAGAGATTTTGTTTAGTTTTTTGCTGGAACTGTCTTGAGTTTTCATGTTTATCTTGTTTAGAGAGTTTGCATATTGCACTGAGTTGTGTGTCTTGACTTGAAGTAGGTAATTGAGGTTGCTATTCAATTGTAGTAGTAACTTGCAATAGTTTTGAGGTATTGCCTTGAGTAATGTTTTAACTTTTGGTGTCAAGAGCTTTACCTATTAGTGATAGATGTCGTATTTTGGGCAATCCATGTTTATTTTCAAAAAACCTACAAAATTAGTTGAGAACTTTAGCTACTAGATGGATCACTAATCTTTGGAGGGATCGAATATTAGAGTACACTCACGTACCATGAGTCGAGGATGCGCAAGGATAACCAAACCCCCATACACTCCTCCTCGGGGTACTTGTCTCTTTGTGAACCTCCTAATTAGATTGAGAGTTACCGATAATAAGTGCATGAGTTCTTCAGACTAATGTGAGTATTCGAAAGTTGACACTTCCACCTAGCCATATTTTTCTAGCCTCTTTGGTACCGTGCATTGCCCTTTCTCACCTCGAGAGTTGGCGCATACTTCGCCGATGCATCCAAATCCTTGGCATGATACGTTCTGTCATCATAAGCCTCATTATATCCTTCCTCAAAACAGCCACCATACCTACCTATCAAGGCATATCCATAGCCTTTCCGAGATACATTGCCATGCAACATCCACCTTCTCATGACTTGATCTTCATGTCATACATGCTTTTTCTTGATCGATGAGCCGCATGCTAGTTGGGCCTTGCCCTAATCATTGCTACATGGCGCGCTAGTATCATTGCATATCCTTCTACACTGGCAGAGGCATACATTTGCATACTCCATGATGGTTTCATTTTCTTTATGTTGAGTACTTTTGTAAAGTGTGAAAGATCTTCTATACTTCTTGTAATATATAGAGTGTTGCCCCTAAAGTGAGGAAAAGATCCCAAAGAGGAAAAAATCAAAAGATCCCAAAGAGGAAAAATAAGAGTTAAATAGAAAGAGCCATTGAGGCCACCAAAAAAATAGAAAAAATAGAAAAAAGAGAAAAAGAAATAAAAAGAGAGAAGGGGGCACACTACTATTCCTTTTGAGAGATCCACACTCGTACTCCATCTTATATCTTGTAATCCATAGAGATTATCATTCATGCATATAGCTATGTGGGGACCTTCACACTATAGAACTTGGCTTGTATATTCCAATGATGAGCCTCCTCAAACGAGCTCTAGGTCTTCTTGAGCAAGCAAGTTGGATGCACCCCCACTAGTTCCATTGGAGAGCTTACCTTAGCTCATATGTGCATCCGTTGCATGGAAATCCCTACTCCTCACATCTTATCTATCATTTGGCTTTCTCTCGCCTATGATTGTCCTCATTGATGTGAGCCTTTCACACCTTTTTTGTCTTCCTCCTCCATCATTTTTCTCTCTTTGCCATCCTAAGTGTCAACTTTCTTGCTTACGCTCATCCATTGCATGAGTGCTCAAAATATCGAAAGGGAGTGGATCATTTTGACTTGTACCTGGCTAGTGGTCTGGGGACGAGTCAATACAAGATTCCAAAGAAGACCAAGTGTGAAACTTTAGTAGATTAAGTTCTCAACAATAAAAACTATGTTTTACTCTCTCGTATATTCCTATCCCCTTTCTTGCATGCAAACACCATTTGGAGACATTCGAGTCACGGACAGCGAGAGCCCTTGCACCTTTATGTTCTTATGTTGCTTGTTTCAATGCTAATATAGACTCTCGCCTGTTATGACTTGAATTGAATTACATGCCTTGATTGCTTTACTTAAAAGTTCTTATATGGTTGGTATCATGTCACCACAGAAATTATGCTTGTTATCATTTACCAACTCTAGGAAGAGCAGGAATTAAGCTTGGGGATGTTGATACGTCCAAAACGTATCTATAATTTCTTCTTGATCCATGCATCTTTTGTGTATATTGCTATGATATTGATGCACTTCCATACACTTTTGATCATATTTGGACTAACCTTTTAATTCACTGCACCCGAGTGCCAGTTCCTGTTTTCTGCTATTTTTGTATTTCAGGTTTTCCCATTACTTAAAGTGCCAGAAAAATTCTGGGAAACATATAGGAAAAATCAGCATGCAGGAAGCTTCGGGAAGAGACAAAGTGGGGCCAGAGGGGAGCCAGTGGTGTCCCAGGCGGCCACCTGGCGTGGCCACCCCCTAGGCCACACCAGGGGGGGTGCCTTGGGCCCCTGGTCCACCTCTGGCTGCCCCTTTCGCCTATATATCTCTCTCGTCCTGAAACCCTCGAGGACAGAACCCTTTTTCGCGATATTTCCTTTGTTCTGCCGCCGCGGCGCTTCCAAGATCGGGAGCACAAGGAGCCCTCTTCCCGGCACCCTGCCGGAGGGAGGAACCACCTCCGGGAGCTTCTCCACCACCATGGATGCTTCCCGGATGAACCGTGAGTAGTCCACCTTGGACCATGGGTCCATGATCAGTAGCTATGTGATGTTCTCCTCCCCTCTTTGTTCTTCATGGTTTAGACCTCGTGAGCTTCCCTACATGATCGAGGCACATATGTAATCTTGCTGCTGTTGCTATGCTGAGTCTGCTGGGATCTGATGGATTATGAGACTATGTTCAGATTGTGTTTGAATAATATATTTGATTCTCCTCTTTTATATTTATGTTCTTGAGTAATTATTGCATGTTCTCCGTTGTTGTTTATTGCTTTGGCCAAGTAGTAGGTAGTAACTCCAAGAGGGAGCGTTATGCATGATTGTGGGTTCATGCCCCCTGATGACTAACTTGAGTGACAGAAACATGAGTCTAGGGGATGTGTTGTTTCCACAAGGGAGAAAACAACGGCGCTTGTACTTGCGGGTGCAAGGATTGTTTACTTTACGCAAAGTTCTTTAATGCAGTTGTCTGTTGCTTTGAGTTTACACTTTGGGTGGGATTCGCAACTTAATACCAGCGAGATGTTCTGGATAGATATCTCAAGGTGGATGATTAGTAGGTAGATGCAGATGGATTTCGGTCTACTTGTCTTTGCGTACCGCCCAAGCTTTTGAGCCTTTTCCTTGCTTTGTAGAATAGTTAGCAGTGTTTTGCGCACATAACCCTGTCAATTGCCCAGTTGTAATTTGTATACCTCGCATGGCTATTTTATCGTCTTTTGGGAGAGAGACATCACTAGTGAACATCATGGGACCCCGGTCCATATTTCCACCACTGTTTACACCCGCTATTTATTTTCTGCTTTATTTCCTTTTCTGTTGCTATCGCTATCATTATTATCCCGTGCGTTTGATCCTTTGTAAACAACAAGGCCAGAGGGATTGACCACCTCTCTGTACTCGCTGGGAGCAAAGTTATCTGTTGTGTGTGCAGGTCCACGTCAACCGCCTAATTGCTGGCGCCGTTGTCACCTTCCTGTCATTGTCGGAGTCCTAGTGGGGACAAACCTTGGTATCTTCACCGAGTGAAATTTGCTGATGTCTACATCTCAACCTTCCACTTTGGGTAACCAACGAGGGGCGAGAAGCCATCAAATAGCAACCTCAGTTACCTACTTAAAGGCAAGACACAACTCAGTGCAACAACTAACTCTCTGAATAAGATAAACATGAAAACTAAAGAGAGTTCCAGCAACAAACTAAACAAAATCTAAAGCTCTTGAAAAAGACTAAAAATGAAAACTAAGAGCTAAACATGGCAACAGCTTCGAAAAGATAAAGAACACACAACAAAAGAAAGATAAGCATGAAATCCTATGATGTGTTCTAATTTGAAGTGGAGCGTGTTTCTCTCCCACACAAAGTAAGCTGGGTTCTAACTTGTTATGAACATCAAGAAAAGCTAAAGAAACCTGAGAGCGAGACGCTCCAAGAATAGCACATAACGCATGAAGTGATAAAAATATAGTGAGACGGAGGACGAACTGATGATTGTTGATGGAGAAGGGGATGCACGGGGGCATCCCCAATCTTAGACGCTTGAGTCTCCTTGAATATTTATTGGGGATACATGGGGGCATCCCCAAGCTTGAGCGTTTGACACTCCCGGATCTTCTTTCATCATCTTCCCTCGCACACTTGAAAACTTCCTTCATACATAACTCATCATAAGCTGATTAGAGAGGTTAGTACCCTTTATAAAATAATTTTTCTCCACTTGAAATAAATATATTCTTGAAGATCTAATGTTTCTCAAGATTGCCAAAAAGTTTTTGCAAAGAAAAATCAAGCTTAAGGTTTGCAAAAGTAAGGAGAGGCAAAAAGTGGCAGAATCTATGAAAAACGGAACAACTGGTAGTAAATAGTTTTTTGGGGGTACTTCTGCAACTCAAATAAAAAAAAACTCAGAACAGACGTTCAAAAAACAATTGTATGGAGCACGCTGTCAAAACAATTCAGATCAAAAAGATGATCTGGTGATTTTAGGCTAATTTTTCTGTCCAATGAGAGAATCAGTTTTCTGGACAACATGTCACAACTTTTGAACTTTCTTGCAATCGGAGCCTAAACTTGGCACAAAGCTTGAAAAGAAAGATACAATGATCTTACTACAGTAGTAACAATCATCAAGACCACTAAAAACAGAAGTAAAAACATCTTGGGTTGCCTCCCAACAAGTGCTTTCTATTACGCCTTTAAGCTAGGCATAAAGCAAAAAGATCAAGTTTTATCAAGAGAGAGAGAATAGCTAGCCCGTGTAACGGACTCAAAAGGTAACTTAATCTTCTTCCTAGGGAAATTTTCCATCCCCTTTTTAAGAGGGAATTGGAATTTTATATTCCCCTCTTTCATGTCAATAACAGCACCAACGGTGCGAAGAAAAGGATGTCCCAAAATAATTGGACATAAAGGTTCACACTCTATATCCATAATAGTAAAATCAACGGGAACATAATTGTCATTGACAATGATAAGAACATCATCGATTTTCCCCAAAGGTTTCTTTACGGAAGAATCAACGAGACGAACACAAAAAGAACAATGATCAAAAGGTTTCAATTCAAACATATCATACATTCTTTTGGGCATAACGGAGGTACTAGCTCCAACGTCACATAAAGCATAGCAAGAGAAGTTATTCAATTTAATTTTTATCATAGGATCCCAACAATCTTCTAGCTTCCTAGGTATGGAGGCTTCTACTCTAAGCTTCTCCTCCCTAGCTTTAATGAGAGCATTAGTGATATGCTCCGTGAAGGCAAGATTTAGTGTGCTAGTGTGGGGGTCTCTAGACATTTTGTGTAGCAAGCTAATAACTTCTGAAAGGGTACAACTATCAAAATCAATGTCACTACTATCAAAGGTGGTAGGTTTGTCATCTAGGCTCACTTGTTCGAAAGCTTCTCTGTTCATAGGGGTTTCTTCTTCTATGGTTGAGGTAGTAGCATCACCATTAATAGGTCCAATGGGACTAGGAGTGTGTTGGGTGCTAAAAGTTTGGGTATCCTCAACAACTTGGATAGTAGCAACAGTGTGGTGTGTAGGAAGGCACATAATTCTATTCTCTTCTATGGGGATAAATTCTGGTTTGGCCGCCATCTGATTTATCAAAGTAGATTGGGTGTGAGACATGTTTGAAACATATGTTTCAGTAGCGATAAGTCCAGTTTGGATATTAGAGATCTCACTGTTCAGGTTCTCAAGTTGCTTACTAATGTTTTGCAAAATGGAAGTGTGTTCACCTAATTGTATGGAGAAGGCTTTGTTTTGTTCAAACTGTGTGTGCATGTAATTCTTGGTAGCCTTCTCTATCTCTACCAGTTTTTCATAGCTAGGTAAATCTCTTTCCTTATAAGTTTGACCATAGGAGTTGTTGTTGCTAGGATAAGTGTTGTTGTTCCCATAGTTGGATGGAAACGGTCTAGGATTGCTAGCAAAATTACCCCTATAAGCATTATTATTGAAGTTGTTACTAGAGATAAAGTTCACATACCTGTTCCGGAGAAACCAAAGAATTTAAATGGACATCATGAGGATCAATAAAGGGTTGCTTGGTAAGTAGAGACATAATTAATACAATTTTTTCATTTAGGGAGGAAATCCCCTCGACAGAGTTTACCTTCCTACCTGCTGGAGCTCGTACGGTGTGCCATTGGGAATAATTGGTCATCATCTCATCTAGGAGTTTTGTCGCAGCACCAAGTGTTTTTGACATGAAGGTTCCTCCCATGGCCGAATCTAACAGGTTCCGCGAGGTAAAGTTCAAGCCTGCATAAAAAGTCTGGATAACCATCCAAGTAGTCAAACCATGTATAGGGCATTTCTTAACAAGAGATTTCATTCGTTCCCAAGCTTGGGCAACGTGTTCATTATCCAATTGCTTAAAATTCATAATGTTATTCCTCAATTGGATAATTTTAGCAGGTGGGTAGTACTTCCCAATAAAAGTATTCTTGCACTTATCCCAAGAATCTATGCTATTCCTAGGCAAGGATTGAAACCAAATTTTAGCTCCTTCCCTGGTACGGCGAGGATAGTTCTCTCACTCCTCGTTGGTTACCCCAAGTGGAAGGTGAGATGTAGCGTAGAAACAAATTTCCCTCGGTGAAGATACCAAGGTTGTCGAACCAGTAGGACTCCAAGAGATACAAGAAGGTGTCAACGGCGCAGAAATTGTTGCCGGATGGTTACGAGGTTGACATGGACCTGCACACACAACAAATAACTTTTCTCCCAACGAGTACAAAGGAGTTGTCAATTCCTCCGGCCTTGCTGTTTACAAAGGATCAACGCAAGAGATAATAATAGTAGCAACAGACATTAAAAACTGAAAGTAAATTGAAGGTGTAAACAATGGTGAAAATATGGACTGGGGTCCTGGGATGTTCACTAGTGATGTCTCTCTCCCAAAAGACGATAAAAGTTCTAGCGAGGTAAACAAATCACAGTTGGGCAATTGACAGGATTATAAACGCACCGCAATGCTAACTATGCTACAAAAGAAAGGAAGAGGCTCAAAAGCAATGGGCAGTACGCCAAGGTAAGTAGACCGAAATCCATCTGCATCTACTACAAATCATCCACCTTGAGATATCTATCCAGATCATCTTGCTGGTATTAAGTTGCGAATCCCACCCAAAGTGTAAAATCAAAGCAACGGACAACTGCATTAAAAGAACTATGCTTAATGTAAACAATCCTTGCACCCGCAAGTACAAGCACCGTTGTTTTATCCCTGGTGGAAACAACACATCCCCTAGTCTCATGTTTCTGTCACTCAAGCTAGACATCAAGGGGCTGAACCCACAATCAAGCATAACGCTCCCTCTTGGAGTTGCAACAAATCACTTGGCCAAAGTAAAATACGGCAACGGAGAACATGCAAGAATTTACTAAAGAACACAAATATAAAAGAGAACCAAATATATTACTCATCACAATCTGAACATAATCTCATAATCCATCAGATCCCAGCAAACTCAGCATAGCAACACAGAAAACTACAAAAGTACCTCAATCATGTGAGGCAGCTCACGAGGTCTCGAAAGTGGAAGCACAAAGAGGGGAGGAGAACATCACATAGCTACTAGTCACGTACCCATGGTCCATGGGAGACTACTCATGGCACATCCAGGAGGCTTCCATGGCGATGGATGGTCTCCCGGAGGGGATTCCTCCTTCCGGCAGGGTGCCGGGGCAGCTTGTCCTGGCAGCCCCGATCTTGAAACGGCGGCGGCGGCGGAACATAGAGGAGAACGGGAATAGCAGATCGATATTAGGGGTTTCCGTCACGGGGGGTAAATATAGGACAAAGGGGGCACCGAGAGGGGCCACAGGGCAACCAAGAGGCCTCCTGGCGCGGCCTAGGGTGGGGCCGCTCCAGGGACCCTCCTGGGGCCCTGGTGGGTCCACCCCCTTCCTTCCTTCGTAATTCGGGAAGCTTCTGGGTCGCTGATTTTTATATAATTTTTCCGGGATTTATTTGGCACTTTTAATGGCCGGAAAACCTGAAATAAAAAAACATCAGAAAACAGGAACTGGCAACTGGGTGCACTGAGTTAATAGGTTAGTCCAAATATGATAAAAAAGTGTACTCCCTCCGATCCATAATAAGTGTCGCTCTTCTAGTACAAAGTTTGTACTAGCTTAGTACAAAATGATCGACACTTATTATGGATCGGAGGGAGTATGAAAGTTCAAGCAAAACATGGCAAAGTCACACAAATCATGCATGGAGCAAGCAGAAACTATAGATACGTTTGGGACGTATCAACATCCCCAAGCTTAATTCCTGCTCGTCCTTGAGTAGGTAAATAATATTCCCTCCGTTCCAAAATAACTGTCGCAACTTTGTACTAGCTCTAGTACAAATTTGTACTAAGGCTACGACAATTATTTTGGAACGGAGGGAGTAACAAGCATAATTTCTGTGGCGACATGCCACACAACCATATAAGGACTTTTAAGTGAAGCAATCAAAGCATGCAATTCAATTCAAGTCTTTACAAGCAAGAGTCTATATTAGCATTGACATAAGCAACAAAAGAACAAAAGGTGCAAGAGCTCTCGCTGTCCGTGACTCGAATGTCTCCAGATGGTGTTTGCGTGCAAGAAGAGGGATAGGGAATACAAGATAAAAAAAGTTGTTGAGAACTACTATCTACTAAAGTTTCACACTTAGTGTCCTTTGTATTATTATCTTGACTCGTCCCTAGACCACTAGTCAGGTACAAGTCAAACTGATCCACTCCCTTTCGATATTTTGAGCACTCATGCAATGGATGAGCGTGAGCATGAAAGTTCACACCTAAAAGGCGAAATAGAAAGAAGGTGGAGGAGGAATACAAAAAAGGTGTGAAAGGCTCGCATCAATGAGGACAATCATAGGAGAGAGAAGGCCATATGATAGATATGATGTGAGGAGTAGGGATTGCCATGCAACGGATGCACATGTGAGCTAAAAGCTCTCCAAGGGAACTAGTGGGGGTGCATCTAACTTGCTTGCTCAAGAATACCTAGAGCTCATTTGAGGAGGCTCATCATTGGAATATACAAGCCAAGTTCTATAGTGTGAAGGGTCCCCACATAGCTATATGCATGTATGATGATCTCTATGGAGTACAAGGGATAGAGGATGAAGTGCTAGTGTGGATCTCTCAAAAGGAATAGTAGTGTGCCCCCTTCTCTCTTTTTATTCTTATTTTTCTCTTTTACTATTTTTTTGTATTTTTTTTGGTGGCCTCAATGGCTCTTTCTATTTAACTCTCATTTGTCCTCTTTGGGATCTTTTGATTTTGTCCTCTTTGGGATCTTTTCCGCAATTTAGGGGCAACACTCTATATTTTACAAGAATATAGGAGATCTTTCACACTTTACAAAGGTACTCACATAAAGAATATGTAACTATCATGATTCCAATGTATGCCTCTGCCAGGGTAGCAGGATATGCAATGATACTAGCGCGTCATGTAGCAATGATTAGGGCAAGGCCCAACTAGCATGCGGCTCATCGATCAATAAAGTAGCATGTAAGGCATGAAGATCAAGTCATGAGAAGGTGGATGTTGCATGGCAATGTATCTCGTAAAGGCTATGGAAATGCCTTGATAGGTAGGTATGGTGGTTGTTTTAAGGAAAGATATAAGGAGGTTTATGATGACAGAGCGTATCATGCCAAGGGTTTGGATGTACCGGTGAAGGTGGACACCAACTCTCGGAGGGAGAAGAAGGCAATGCACGACAGTCTGAAGAACTCATGCACTTATTATCGGTAACTCTCAATCTAATCACGAGGTTCGCAAAGAGACAAGTACCCCGAGGAGGAGTGTATGGGGGTTTGGTTATCCTTGCGCATCCTCAACTCATGGTACGTGAGTGTACTCCAATATTCGAACCCTCCAGAGGTTAGTGATCCGTCTAGTAGCTAGAGTTCTCAACAGGGGTTTTGGTTTTTGAAAATCACAAGGATTGCCCAAAATACGACATCTATCACTAATAGTCTCGAGCTCTTGACACCAAAAGTTCAAACATTACTCTAATCAATACCTCAAAACTATTGCAAGTTACTACTACAAAGAGAATAGCAACTTCAACTACCTACTTTCTAGTCAAGACACAAAACTCAGTGCAATAGGCAAACTCTCTAACAAGATAAAACATGCAACCTATAGAAAGTTCAACCTAAGACAAAACAAAAGCTCTAGAAGAAAACTAAAGCACAACAACTCAACAGGGCAACAACTAAGAAAAGAAAAGGAACAACTCAAAGCTAAGAGAATAAGCATGCAAATCCTATGAGGAGTTCTAGTTCAAGCGGAGCGTGTTTCTCTCCCACACAAAATAAATTTGGGTCTAACTTGTTATGAACAGTAAACAAAGCAAAAACAAACCTAAGAAAAGTAAAGAGCGAGACGCTCCAAGCATAGCACATAACACATGAAGTGATAAAAATATAGTGAGACGAGGGACGAAGTGATAATTGTTGATGAAGAAGGGGATGCACGGGGGCATCCCCAAGCTTAGACGCTTGAGTCTCCTTGAATATTTATTGGGGGTGCACATGGACATCCCCAAGCTTGAGCGTTTGACACTCCAGGATCTTCTTTCATCATCTTCCATCGCACACTTGAAAACTCCATTCATACATAACTCATTGTAAACTGATTAGAGAGGTTAGTACCCTATTAAAATAATTTTTCTCTACTGCAATAAAGATATTCTTGAAGATCTACTCTTTCTCAAGATTGCCAAAAAGTTTTTGCAAAGAAAAAACAAGCTTAAGGTTTGCAAGAGTTAGGAGAGACAAAACGTGGCAGAATCTGTTAAAAACAGAACAACAGGTAGTAAAGAAAATTTTAGGGATACTTCTGCAACTCAAATAAAAAAATCAGAACATACGGAAGTTCCGCGATTGTATAGAGCACGCTCTGTAAAAAAATCAGCTCAAAAAGATGAACTGGGAATTTTCCACTATTTTTCCCATCACGAGGAAAGAATCTGTTTTCTGGACAGCATGCCACAACTTTCACTTCCCTTGTCATATGAGGCTATAATTGGCACAAAGCTTCAAAAGTAAAGATACAATGATGTTGCTACAGTAGTAACAATCATAAAGACCACTAAGAACAGAAGAAAAACAAAAAGGAAAACCTAAATTCGTTGCGGGCTGCCTCCCGAAAGCACTTCTTTAAAGCCATTAGCTAGGCTTAAAGCAAAAGATCAAGTCTTATCAAGAAAATAACTAGCCCGTGTGACGGACTCAAAAGGCACCTTAATCTTTTTCCTAGGGAAATGTTCCATCCCTTTCTTGAGAGGGAATTGGAATTTGATATTCCCCTCTTTCATGTCAATAACAGCACCCACGCAAAGAAAAGGACGTCCCAAAATAATTGGACAAGAGGGCTCACACTCAATGTCCATAATAGTAAAATCAACGGGAACATAATTGTCATTGACAATGATAAGAACATCGTCGATCTTCCCCAAAGGTTTCTTTACGGAAGAATCGATAATACGAACACCAAAAGAGCAAGGATCAAAAGGTTTCAATTCAAGCATATCATACATTCTTTTGGGCATAACAGAGGTACTAGCTCCAACATCACAAAGAGCAAATCAAGAGAATTTATTCAATTTGATTTTTATCATAGGATCCCAACCATCTTCTAGCTTCCTAGGTATGGAGGCTTCTAGTCTAAGCTTATCCTCCCTAACTTTGATTAGAGCATTGGTGATATGCTCTGTGAAGGCAAGATTAAGTGTGCTAGTCTGGGGGTCTCTAGACATTTTGTGTAGGAAACCAATAACTTCAGATAAGGTGCAGTTGTCAAAGTCTAGATCACTACTATATATCAAGGAGGTAGTTATATCATTTAGGCTCACTTGTTTGAAAGCCTCTATGTTCATAGAGGTTTCTTCATCTATGGTTGAGGTGGTAGCATCACCATTGATAGATCCAGTGGGACTAGGGGTGTGATGGGTGCTAACAGTTTGGACATCCTCAACAACTTGGATAGTAGCTACGGTGTGGTAGGTAGGAAGGCCCTTAACTCTCTCTCTTCTTCCTCCTTTTCTCTAGCCCATCTCTCTTTAAGTTTGCCCAACATCCTAATGTTTTCATTAATTTGCACTTGGGTAGCATTCATAGGAGTGGTGTGCCTCTCCTCGGGGGGAGAAGTTCTAATCTTAAGCATCTCAACATCATGGGATATGTTGTCTACCTTCCAAGAGAGGATATCTAATTTGTATAATTTCTCTTCTACACTCTTGTTGAAAGCTTTTTGGGTAGTGATAAAGTCTTTAAGCATACTCTCTAGTTCAGAAGTGGAGTTTTTGGTGCTAGGGTAAGTGTTGTTGTTCCCATAGTTGTTGGATGGGAAAGGTCTAGGATTGTTGCTAACAAAATTACTCCTATAAGCATTATTGTTGAAGTTGTTTCTAGAGATAAAGTTCATATCTACTTGTTCTTGAGCAACCAAGGAATTTAAAGGAACATCCTGAGGATCAATAAGAGCTTGCTTGGTAAGTAGAGACATGATCAAGTCAACCTTTTCATTAAGAGAGGATATCTCCTCGACAGAATTTACCTTCTTACCAGTTGGAGATCGTTCGGTGTGCCATTGAGAGTAGTTCAGCATCATCTCATCAAGTAGCTTCATGGCAGCACCAAGTGTGGTTGACATGAAAGTTCCTCCCGCGGCCGAGTCTAACAGATTCCGCGAGGTAAAGTTTAAGCCTGCATAAAAAGTCTGGATAACCATCCAGGTAGTTAAACCATGTGTAGGGAAGTTCTTAACAAGATATTTCATACGTTCCCAAGCTTGGGCAACGTGTTCATTATCCAATTGCCTAAAATTCATAATGTTACTTCTCAACTGGATAATTCTAGAAAAAAATTTAGGTAAGGATTGCAGCCATTCTTACACTTGTCCCAACGTGGGATAGTACTTCCCAATAAAAGCATCCTACACTTGTCCCAAGAATCGATACTGTAAGAGCAAGTTTTGCCCCCGAAGGTTTTGGACATTGTTGGTCAAAGCAGAAGTGGAACTAATATTGTTTTCGAGTATAAACAGATACTTAGGTTCCGAAAGAATGGAGTTTGCAAGTAGAAGGTCAAAGGACAACTCACTGCAGTGAAGCTGCAGTCATCTACCGAAACCTTTGAAGGAAGACGACCCCTAAAAATGTCGTCGAAGGAGATGTATCTCTCGAGCAAAAGCGCAACAAGGAGAAAGCTGAAGCTGATCGAAGACGTAGTCTTTTTGCTAGTTTCTCTTTATTTCTTGAGTCGTAGGAAAAACCGTACTATTAAGAGGGGTTTGCTAGTTGAGATCTTTGTCGAAGTGAATTTGCTCTGCTCAACCAAAACCCACAAAAGCCTACCGAGAGAAATCTTACCGAGTCGAGCGAATAGCTCAAAGGAAAAGTCATCGCACTTCGTGCCCTCGAGAGAGAACTCGTTCGGTGAGTCAGCTTACTTGTTCCTCAAGTAAAGTTGCGCAGTGATTGGATTCCGACCGTTGTGGACACGCGTCAAGCGGTCGCATCGGGTCACTTCAGTCATTTTACCCATCGGGATCGCCAACTATAAATACCCCGCACCTACCCGCCATTTCGGGTTGGCTGCTCCACTGAAGATTCTAAGACAGAAGTCTGAGAGCATCCCAAAGAGATCCATCGAGAGAAAACCTACACCCAAGTCTGAGCTGAGTTGAGCAATTCATGGAGACTTAGGTTGAGATTAGCCGATCTTTTTATCTTGGAGATCAGCAAGTCTCCTAGACGGTTAGGCGTCGCCTGTCAAGCAGTCGAAGAGTAATTGTCACTGCTGAAGGAAGTTTGTAAAGGTCTCGGAGATGTCCTGAATCATCTACCACGAGTGAAAACTGGACAAGCTCGAGGAGTTTGTTGCAGTGGAGAATAGGACGGAGAAAGTTTTTCTCCAGGTGTTCAATCACCAGTCCCTCCAACCAGACGTAGCACTTTGCAGAGTGTGAACTGGTTTACCAAACATCGCTGTGTCAGGCTCGTTTTCCTTCTAGCATTTACTTCAAGTATTTACTCGCAGCCTGTTTGCCTTCGATGTTTTCCCTCGTTTCCAATCCTTTCGAGCCTTGCATTACTTTCGATACTGTATTTCCTTCGAGATGCCTTTAGTCCTTCGTTGTTTGCATGATTTCCTTCTAAGTTCCTTAGAATTTTTAGAAGTGATCATTCACCCCCTCCCCCTCTGATCATTCTTGAGCTTTCAATTGGTATCAGAGCTAGGCACTCCCTACGCTCTGCGTATTTTGGTCTAACCACCTGGAGTGTTGTCAAGAATGTCGTTTGCAGATGTTCGCTCGGGGGAACCGATTCCCATCTTCAATGGGAAGGACTATCCCTATTGGAAGGACAAAATGAAGAGGAATATCATGGCCATCAACTCTGCCGCTTGGGAAGTTGTCAAAAATGGTGTGAATGTCGCAGACAAAAGTGCCATCACTCCTGAAGAGGCTAAGAAGATGTCCCTTGATGCTGAAGTCTGGGTTTTCATCACAAATCATCTGATTCCCGAAAAATATCATGAAGTCAAGAATATTCCTTCGGCCAAAGGTGTTTGGGATTATCTCGAGAAGATTGGTGAAGGTGTCTCTACTCAGAAAGATGCTCGTGTTGACACCCTTCGAAGCAAGTTCTATCGTTTCAAGAGGCACGAGGGAGAAAAAGTTTGTTCCATATACAGCAGGCTCACTGCGTTGTCAAATGAACTGATTTCCCTCGGTGCAGATGACATTACCAATCGGATTATTGTCAGAACTTTGCTCCGTTCTCTTGATGATTCCTTCGATCACATTGTGCTGATGATTAAGGAAAGAACTGATTTCAAGGATATGGTTGCCGCTGATATTCTTGAAAGAATTAATACTTTCGAGATGGAAGAAGATGAAAAGCGTGATGTCAATGGAAGTCGAAAGAAATCACATGCTCTCAAGGCCAGAGCTTCACATCACTCTTCTCCTGAAGCCAGTTGTGAATCTGATGGTGCCTCTGATGATCCCGAAAACATTGGGAAAGATCTTGCACTGATAATGAGAAGATTCAACCGCTTTCAGAGAAGGAACTCCTCTTCACCGAAGAAAAACTACTCTTCAAGACATTCTAGCAATTCATCACAACATCGGTCATCATCCAACAACTCATCAGCGAAAGATAACTGTTGTTACAAGTGCAAGAAGCCAGGTCACTTCATTGCTGATTGTCCTCTCTGGGAAATTGAACATAAATCAAAGCATTCTCATAGCAGCTCTTCGAGCAAGTCTTACAGATCGAGCAAAAACCACGATTCGAAGAGATATGATTCAAGGTCCAGAAAATACAAGAAAGATGGTTCTGATGATGACAACAAGAAGAAGTATCACAAGCATCGAGAGGGTTCTTCATCAAAATCTCATTCCTCTCGTCGAAAGAATTCACACCGAGCCAAAGCCTATCTGGGAAAAGAGATGAACTCTGAAGATGAAGCTTCCGGTTCTGAAGCAGGATCAAAGTCAAGATCTGGTTCTGGTTCTGGTTCTGAATCTGATGGTGTTGCTGGGATAGCATTCGCCTCGAACAAGAATTCAAGTTCATTCTTCTCCAACCAAAGCAGCGAAGATGAATCTCCAGCTTACTGCTTCATGGCCAAGGCTAAGGTATCCTCATCTAAGAAATCCTACGATACTTCTGATGGATCTGCTTATGAAAGTGACTCTAGGATAAGCTATGCTAAACTTGCTAAAATTTCTTCTATCCAACAAGATGAACTAGATTCTCTAAGTGAAACTATTCAAAAATCTGAGACTCTGTTGATCGATGAGATTGAGAAGGGTCAAACTTTGACTAACGAGCATGCTGCTCTGAAGGAAAAGTATGATGAACTTTCCTCTCGTCATGAACTTCTCTCAGTGGACTACGAGAAGCTTACCTACGAATTCCTTCAAAGGAAAATGGCTCTCGAGAAACTGAGAGAGGCTAATGAAGAGTTGGAAAGTGTAAATCTCACTCTCATGGCTCAACAGGGTTCAGAAGATAAAAATGAATCTATTTCACCTTGCTTGACTTGTTTGGAACGAAGTAAAATTGACTCTATTTCTGAGAAATCGAAAGGAAAGCAACCTATTGTTATTGATGATGCTAACCCCTCGGACGAGGAAACCATTACCGAGGAACTCCTCAGGTTGAGAAATTTGTTTGAAACAGGCATGTTCAAAAGTGTGCAGGGACACCATTATCTGTGTGATATCCTTCGAAAGGCTCTTCTTCACAGGAATCCCCGAAACGAAGGAGTTGGCTTCGAAAGGAAAATCAATCCTGATGGAACCTTCTGGAAACCCGAACAGTATCCTAAAACTGTCAGGGTTCTTGCGAAAGAAAAGCCCATTGACATTGCTAACCTTTCAGGTTTCAGTTGCAAAATGGATAAGGCTATTGTCGATGAATCACTTGATTCTGACTATAAGCTTATCAAAGATCAGGAAGGAAAGGTGTCGGCTGAGTTCGTTGGTACTCCTCCAAAGAATGGCTTTTATAAGCGACAGATTTGGGTTCGCAAATCTCTCGTAGAAAAACTTCCCTCTAACCATTCTATGCAGGGAAAATCCACAGTACCACCGAATCACTACTATTCTCTCGAGGATAGAAATGAACCCTTGGTGCCTACTTCAAATGTTCCCCAGAAGGATTACTATCGTATCGATAGAAATGTTTATCGTCATCGTGACAATCGCACCAAAATTGCAATTACCCATCGTTATTCTAACCCCTCATCGAGGAATTATCTTTATGGTGTGCTTGATGGTCCTGATCGACAATGCAATCATGTTTGATATAATATTGCTGCCCCATCTAGCTCTACCATGCCTTCTAAGTCACCTGCTCGTTTGTGGGTGGTTAAGAAGAACTAATTCTTCTGCAGGGCTATGTCTCCGGTGGATCCGAATGGGTCATGGATAGTGGATGTACAAATCATATGACCGGAGACAAAGAGTTGTTCGCCGAAGAAAAACTGTCTGAATCTTCACAGAAATATATTACCTTCGGTGACAACAACAAAGGAAAAGTACTTGGTTTGGGTAAGGTTGCCATATCGAAAGACAAGCATATTGATAAGGTTTTTCTTGTACAATCTCTAGGATATAATCTTATGTCTATATCGAAACTTTGTGATATGGGTATGCTTGTACTGTTTTCTGCGTCTCGTTGTGTTGTCTTTTCACAGCATGATTATTCCTTCGTGTTCGAAGGATATCGCAAGGGTGATCTTTACGTCGTTGATTTTTCTTCGGGACCTGCAGTGTCCACATGTTTAATGGCCAAAGCCACTTCTGGTTGGTTATGGCACCGAAGACTTGATCATGCAGGGATGAAAAATCTTCAAACTCTTATCTCGAAGAAGAACATCGTTGGAATTGATAATGTGAAATTCGATAAAGATCGTCTTTGCAGTGCCTGTAAAGCAGGAAAGATTGCCAAGAAACGTCACTCAGCAAAAACTGTCATGACTACTACTCGTCCTCTTGAATTACTTCATATGGATTTATTCGGTCCTCAAAATTATGCTAGTCTTGGAGGTAACAAGTATGGTCTGGTTATTGTTGATGATTTCTCTCGATATACTTGGGTTTTCTTTCTAGATGACAAGAGCAAGGTTGTTGAAATTTTCAAAACTTTCGCAAAGAGAGCTCAAACTGAATATGAATTATCTCTCAAGCATATCAGAAGTGATAATGGTACAGAATTCAAAAATACTCATATCGAAGATTTTCTTGATGAATATGGCTTTACTCATGAATTCTCGGCTGCTTATACACCGCAACAAAATGGTGTGGTCGAGATAAAGAATCGAACACTTATTGAAATGGCCAGAACAATGCTTGTTGAATACAAGACCCCTATCAGGTTCTGGGCCGAAGCTATCAACATTGCATGTCATATCATCAACAAGGTTTATCTGCACAAGTTTCTGAAGAAAACGTCACATGAACTCATCACTGGTAAAAAGCCAAATGTGTCTTATCTCAGGGTTTTTGGTGCTCCATGTTACATCAGAGACATGAATCACAGCTCCAAGTTTGCCCCAAAGGCACACGAAGGTTTTCTTCTAGGTTATGGTTCAAATTCCCACACTTACAGAGTTTACAACTCACATCTTGGCAAAGTTGTAGAAACTGTAAATGTTCGATTTGATGAAACTAACGGCTCTCAAAAGGAGCAATTACCTCTTAACCTGGATGAACCACCTTTGGATGAAGTTATCAGGTACATGGCTATTGGAGATATTCGGCCTGTCGAAGGAAATGCACAACAAGCAAACAGGGATGATGATGGTCCAATGTTCCAACACATAGCCCGGGGCGCTGGAGATCAACACCCTGAAGCAATTGATGCACAGGTCGAAGGAGAACGCATAAACAAAGACAATGCTGATCCTGAAGGACAAGCTGAACCCGAAGGAAATGATCCCGAAGAACTAGCTGATCCCGAAGATCAACCCGATCCACAAGATGAAGAAAATTTTCCTCGTGTTCGAAGAAGAGTGGATGTCGACTCAATTCTCGAAGAGATTCGTTTACCAGGTCGTCCCACCACTCGTTCTCGTACTCGATTAGCTAACTTCTGTGGAAATTTTTCGTTTGTTTCCATGCTAGAACCTTCAAAATTTGATGAAGCCATGAGAGACTCCGACTGGATGACTGCCATGCTCGAAGAACTTAACCAGTTCGAGAGAAATAAAGTCTGGTCCCTTGTCGATAGACCTGATCCCACAAAGCATAATATCATTGGTACGAAGTGGATTTTTCCCAACAAGCAAGATGAAGATGGCATAGTGGTAAGAAATAAAGCTCGGCTGGTTGCACAAGGCTACACCCAAATCGAAGGTATTGATTTTGGTGAGACTTATGCCCCAGTTGCTCGACTTGAATCCATTCGTGTCATGCTTGCTTTTGCCAATTACAATGGTATATTGCTATATCAAATGGACGTCAAAAGTGCATTTCTTAACGGTGAGATCGAAGAAGAAGTGTATGTTATGCAGCCACCAGGTTTTGAAGACCCGAAGAATCCTGATAAGGTGTACAGATTGCACAAGGCCCTATATGGGTTAAAGCAAGCACCTCGTGCTTGGTATGAAACGCTGAAGGATTTTCTTCTTAAGAAGGGCTTCAAACCAGGAACAACTGATCCGACTCTTTTTACTCGTGCATACAAAAATGATCTTTTTGTGTGTCAAATTTATGTCGATGATATTATTTTTGGCTGTACTAACCCTGATATTAGCGAAGAATTTTCTCGTATGATGTCGAAGAAATATGAAATGTCTATGATGGGTGAATTGAAGTTCTTTCTCGGGCTTCAAATCCGTCAACAGAAGAATGGTACTTTCATTTCACAAGAGAAGTATCTCAGAAATTGCCTGAAGAAGTTTGATCTTGTCAGTTGCAAAACTATCAAGACTCCAATGCCTACGAATGTTCATCTAGATGCAGATGAGAAGGGCAAACCATTCGATCAGAAGAAATATCGCTCGATGATTGGTTCGCTTCTTTACCTTTGTGCATCTAGACCTGACATTATGCTATCAGTTTGTATGTGTGCTCGTTTTCAGGAAAATCCGAAGGAATCTCATCATATTGCTGTCAAGCGAATCCTTCGATATCTGGCTCACACACCAACCTTGGGTCTTTGGTATCCCAAGGGTGCCCAGTTTGATCTCGTTGGATATTCTGATTCTGACTGGGCTGGTGATCGAGTCGACAGGAAATCTACCTCAGGCACATGTCATTTTCTCGGTAGATCTCTTGTCTGTTGGGCCTCGAAGAAACAGAATTGTGTATCAATTTCTACGGCTGAAGCCGAGTATATTGCTGCCGGTTCATGCTGTACTCAGATTCTGTGGCTCAAGCAAACGCTGAAAGATTATGGTATTCTTGTGAAGAAAATTCCATTGCTATGTGATAACGAGAGTGCAATCAAAATTGCTCATAATCCAGTGCAACACTCTCGAACGAAGCATATTGATATTCGTCATCATTTTCTTCAAGATCACGTTCAGCGAGAAGATATTGTTATCAGTCATGTTCGCACCGAAGATCAATTGGCTGATATTTTCACAAAGCCCTTGGATGAAAAGAGGTTCTGTACACTGAGGTGTGAGTTGAACATTTTGGACTCACGCAATGTGCTGTAAGATCATAACTATCGGTACTTTGTATCATATGTTTATATTGTAGTTTACTTTCGTTATTTTTTCTGTCGTGTTTCTTTTTCGTTTATTTTGTTCGTTTGGTGTTGTCCTATACACTTATCACTCCGAGTTTTATCGCTGTTTTTATCTCGGATTGACTAAGTATCGGACCCTGTTTTCCCTCTATTCTATCCCTACCTATTCTGTGCTTTTCTCTCGTGAACATGTATATATTGTCCTCGATCAAGATTCCCTTCGAATGTCATTGATTCCGAAGGACAATCTATCGAAGTTTTATCTACTTTTATACTCGATGTTTGATGAGTTTGGTCTCGGACTTGGAGCAACTATCTTTCGGTTCGTTGGGATTTCCCGCGATTACCGCCACAAAATCCGTCCGTTGAATGCGGAGAGACGCGAAATCTGCGCCGTTGGATCAGATCTGACAGCTCTGTCAGACCCCCCCCCCTCCTTATGAATACTGATCCACCCCACCGGCCTGGACATCGCTATTCCTTCGACTTCGTCTCTTCGCCTCCAGACGCTTTCTCGCGCGCCGCCGTGCTGTTTCGTCGCTGTCGACTCCCTCGCCGCTTAGCTGCCGGAAGGAAGCCGCCGGAGACGTTCCCGTCGACTAAGATCTTCATCCGCGTCGCCGTAGTCGCCTCACATCACCAAGTTAGGGTATGAGTGGCTCTGGAGTCGATTCAATCTCATCTGTTCATCGTTTCCAGTTTTTGTGTTGATTTTCTGTGATTTCTTTTAGGTCTGTTTGATCCGTTTGGATCTTTGAAACTTGGGAAATCTGTTTCTACCCTTTTCTGTCGATTCCCCATCTGACCTTGGTAAGAAATCCCTCGGATTCTCACTTTGGCAATTCCTACAGTATCGTTTCGATAGATTTATTCTTGTGCAATTTGTTCATACAAGTTCTTCGTTAGATTTCCACCCGATGAAAAGCTAGCCTAGCACTTTCATGAAAACTTGCGATAAGACAAATCTCTCGATAAGATTGCTGCATTCAAAATGTTTTTCCTCGAAATTGCTGGTACTTGTTCACAACTTTCCTATATTCCCTCGTACCTTTCTTTTTCGCAGGAAAATGTCTGGCAACGAAGGAAATATTAGAGCACCCAAGCGTGTGGGAGGCCGAACAAGAATCACCAATAACTCTGAAGGTTTATCTGAGGAAGTAATCATAGAGAAGAAGTTGAGAACTCCCTCTGGTTCTGAGGATGATCGTACGAGAGAAAATCGGCTGCAAGCTTTGTGTCGATGATTATTACCATATCACCTTGGACACCGTCTCCTCCGACTCCGAGCAAGAAGAAGCCCCTCAACGTCAACCCAGAGTTCACTCGCCACTTCCTCGAAGCCCCAGGACCCCGCCGGAATCGCAGCTGGAATCTTCTGGAGATCAACACTCCTTCCGCACGAAGATCACTCCTCCAGGCGCTCGTCCAATTCGTCGTGCTCCAACGCTCGCCGAATCTTCTCGTCGTCGCCGAAGCCAGCCTCGCGAGTAGGGATTTCTTTCGACCCTATTCTCTCGACTTTTTTTACGTTGTGACAAAAAGTGGGAGATGTAGTGGCATCGAAGAAATTAGTTTGCCTACGGGATTAAGGGCTTTGCATTCCATTCGATAAACTCTTGCTTTTGAGGTTTTCTGAGTAGTTTCAACAAACTTTCGATTCACATTCGATCTGGTTGTAACTAACTCTAAGTAGGACTGTGAACTACAACTCTTTTCGTAAGATATCTATCTGCTGCTTGCAATACTTAACCTTTTGCAGGAAGTTATCCTTCATATAAGTTCACAGGTCATTCGAGGAGATTGCATATTTCTCATTGGATACTATCTGGAATGCAATTTCACTCGCTAAGTTTTTCTGATGTTTTTCCCTCGACACTACTTGTCAAATGTGCACTTCACAGGAAATCTTTATCTTTCGTGCATACATCAAGGGGGAGTACTTCATCAGTCCTTAGCACTGGTTTATCATCGAAAACTCAAACTTTTTCAAATTATTTATCGATGCCTGTTTTGTCAACAATCGTCCAAAAAGGGGGAGATTGTAAGAGCAAGTTTTGCCCCCGAAGGTTTTGGACATTGTTGGTCAAAGGAGAAGTGGAACTAATATTGTTTTCGAGTATAAACAGATACTTAGGTTCCGAAAGAATGGAGTTTGCAAGTAGAAGGTCGAAGGACAACTCACTGCAGTGAAGCTGCAGTCATCTACCGAAACCTTTGAAGGAAGACGACCCCTAAAAATGTCGTCGAAGGAGATGTATCTCTCGAGCAAAAGCGCAACGAGGAGAAAGATGAAGCTGATCGAAGACGTAGTCTTTTTGCTAGTTTCTCTTTATTTCTTGAGTCGTAGGAAAAATCGTACTATTAAGAGGGGTTTGCTAGTTGAGATCTTTGTCGAAGTGAATTTGCTCTGCTCAACCAAAACCCACAAAAGCCTACCGAGAGAAATCTTACCGAGTCGAGCGAATAGCTCAAAGGAAAAGTCATCGCACTTCGTGCCCTCGAGAGAGAACTCGTTCGGTGAGTCAGCTTACTTGTTCCTCAAGTAAAGTTGCACAGTGATTGGATTCCGACCGTTGTGGACACGCGTCAAGCGGTCGCATCGGGTCACTTCAGTCATTTTACCCATCGAGATCGCCAACTATAAATACCCCGCACCTACCCGCCATTTCGGGTTGGCTGCTCCACTGAAGATTCTAAGACAGAAGTCTGAGAGCATCCCAAAGAGATCCATCGAGAGAAAACCTACACCCAAGTCTGAGCTGAGTTGAGCAATTCATGGAGACTTAGGTTGAGATTAGCCGATCTTTTTATCTTGGAGATCTGCAAGTCTCCTAGACGGTTAGGCGTCGCCTGTCAAGCAGTCGAAGAGTAATTGTCACTGCTGAAGGAAGTTTGTAAAGGTCTCGGAGATGTCCTGAATCATCTACCACGAGTGAAAACTGGACAAGCTCGAGGAGTTTGTTGCAGTGGAGAATAGGACGGAGAGAGTTTTGCTAAAGGTGTTCAATCACCAGTCCCTCCAACCAGACGTAGCACTTTGCAGAGTGTGAACTGGTTTACCAAACATCGCTGTGTCAGGCTCGTTTTCCTTCTAGCATTTACTTCAAGTATTTACTCGCAGCCTGTTTGCCTTCGATGTATTCCCTCGTTTCCAATCCTTTCGAGCCTTGCATTACTTTCGATGCTGTATTTCCTTCGAGATGCCTTTAGTCCTTCGTTGTTTGCATGATTTCCTTCTAAGTTCCTTAGAATTTTTAGAAGTGATCATTCACCCCCTCCCCCTCTGATCATTCTTGAGCTTTCAGATACTATTCTTAGGTAAGGATTGCAGCCACTCCTTGGCTCTTCCTCTCAAGGAGAAAGGAACAAGCTTCAGCTTGACGATGTCTCCATCTACTTCCTTGTACTTTTTCATATCACAAAGCTCAACAAAATTATTTAAGTGCAAGGCAGCATCCTCTCCAGCACCTGAGAATTGATCTTCCATAAAAAGATTAAGCAAAGCAGGTTTAATTTCCTAAGAAGGTGCTGAAGTGGCAGGTGGAGCAATAGGAGTGAAGATAAAGTCACTGTTGTTGTGACTAGTGAAGTCACACAACTTAGTGTTTTCATTGGAACCCATAGTAGCAAGGTTGTGACTAGTGAAGTCACACAACTTGGTCCAAGGTAGACTACTCACGGATCATCCGGGAAGCGTCCATGGTGGAGGAGAAGCTCCCGGAGGTCAATCCTCCCTCCGGCAAGGTTCCGGGAAGAGGTCTGCTGGCGCTCCCGATCTTGGAAGCGCGACAGCGGCGGAACAGAGGACATATCGCGAAAAGGGTTCTCTCTTCGGAAGAATCCCATAACGGAGAATATATAGGCGAAGGGGGCAGCCAGGGGGCCACCAGGGGTCCAGGCGGCCCCCTGGTGTGGCCCCACCGTAGGGCGCCTGGGCACCTGGTGGTGGCCCTCTGGACCCAGTTTGGTGATTCTGGAAGCTTCAGGTACGCTGATTTTTTATCTGATTTTTCCCGAATTTTTGGAGCACTTTTAATATGGGGGAAACTTGAAATAGAAAAACAGCAGAAAACAGGAACTGGCACTGGGGTGCACTGAGTTAATATGTTAGTCCAAATATGATCAAAAGTGTATGAAAGTGTATCTAGATCATAGCAATATCACACAAAACATGCATGGAGAAAGCAGAAATTATAGATACGTTTGGGACGTATCAACCTATCACTAATAGCCTTGAGCTCTCGGTACACAGAAGTCCAAACATTACTCGAAACAACACCTCAAAACTATTGCAAGTTACTACTAAAATTATAATAGCAAACTCAATTACATACTCAAAGTAAGACACGAAATCAGTGCAACAGGCCAACTCTCTAAACAAGATAAGCATGAAAACAAAAGAGAGTTCCATAAGTAACAATCTAAATAAGAGCTCTTAAATATAAACATGAAATCAAGAGCTAAATATGACAACAACTAGAAAAAGTGAAGAACACTCAACAATGCTAAGCATGAAAACTATGAGCATTCTAGGTGAAAGTGGAGCGTGTTTCTCTCTCAAACAAGGTACGCTAGGTCCAACTTTTTATGAATAGAAAAAAACTAAAGCTAAGAAAAAATTAAAGAGCGAGACGCTCCAAGCATAGCACATAACAAATGAAGTGATAAAAATATAGGGTGGAGAAGAACGAACTGATGATTGTTGATGGAGAAGGGGATGTACGGGGGCATCCCCATGGTTAGACTATTGAGTCTCCTTGAATATTTATTGGGGGTGCATGGGGGCATCCCCAAGCTTGAGCATTTGACACTCTCGGATCTTCTTTCATCATCTTTCTTCGCACACTTGAAAACTCTGTTCATACGAAACTCATCACAAGATGATTAGAGAGGTTAGTACCCATAATAAAATAATTTGCCTCTGCTGGAAATAAAGATTTTCAACAAGGTCTACGGTTTCTCAAGGTTTCCAAAAAGTTTTTGCAAAGAAAAATGATGCGCAAGATTTGCAAAACTGGGAGAACGCAAAACAAGGCAGAATATGGGAAAAACGGACCAACAAGTAGTAAATAATTTTTTCGGGGTACTTCTGCAAATAAAAACACACTCAGAATAGGCCGCAGAAAGTCAATTGTATAGTGCATACTGTCAAAAAAATTCAGATCAATAAGATGATCTGGTGATTTTTAAGAATTTTTGCAATGGAGCAAACTGATTCTGTTTTTTGGACAACATGTCACAACTTTTGATTTTTCCTGCCACCGGAGGCTAATACTTGGCACAAAGCTTGAAAATAAAGATACAATGATGTTGCTACATCAGTAACAAGCATCAAGACCGCTAAAACTGAAAGTAAAAACATTTTTGGTTGCCTCCCAATAAGCGCTTTCTTTTATTCCTTTGGGCTACGCATGAAGCAGTAAGATCAAGTTTTGTCAATATCAAAAGGATAGCTTGCCCGTATAACGGACTCAAAATGTAACTTAATCTTATTTCTAGGGAAATGTTCCATTCCCTTCTTGAGGGGAAATTGGAATATTATTGTCCCTTCTTTCATGTCAATGATAGCAGCAACGATGCGAAGAAAAGGTTGTCCCGAAATACTTGGACATGAGGGATCACACTTAATATCCATGACAAGAAAATCAACGGGAACATAATTATCATTGACAACAATAAGAACATCATGAATCCTTCCTAAAGGTTTCTTTACAGAAGAATCAACAAGAGGAACACCAAAAGAACAAGGATCAAAAGGGTTCAATTCAGGCATATCATACATTCTTTTGGGTAAAACGGAGGCACTAGCTTCAACATCACATAAAGCAAACCAAGAAAAGTTGTTCAATTAAATCTTGACCATAGGATCCCAATTATCTTCTAGGTTTCTAGGAATAGAAACATATAATTTAAGAGTCTCCTCCCTAGCTTTGATAAGAGCCTTAGTGATATGCTCGGTGAAGGCAATGTTAAGTGAACTAGTGTGGGGATCTTTAGCCATTCTTTGCAAAAATTTGATAACTTCAGAAAGACTACAATTATTAAAATCTAGTTCACTACCATTAATTAAAGTGGCAGTGAGGTCATCTAACCTCATCCTCTCTTTTTTAGTCTCTAATTACAAAGGACCTTCTTGTCCTAGAGTTGAGGTGTTAGCATCACCATTAATCAGTCCATTAGGTGGACTAGGGATGTGATGGTTGCTAAAAGTTTTGAGATCCTCAACAACATGTAAAGTAGCAAGTGTGGTGTGTGTAGGAAGGTTCTTAACTCTCTCTTCCTCTTCTTTGTCTCTAGCCCCTCTATCCTTAAGTTTGTCTAGCATTCTAATGTTCTCATTGATTTGCACTTGGATGACATTCATAGGTGTGGTTTTATTCTCCTCAAGGGGAGAATTCCTAATCTTGAGCATCTCAACATCATGAGCAATGTTGTCTACCTTCAAAAAGAGATTATCTAGTTTGTCAATTTCTCTCTACACTCTTGTTGAAGGCTTTTTGATAGGTAATAAAGTCCTTAAGCATGCTCTCTAATTAAGAAGTGGAGTTTTTTGTACTAGGGTAAATGTTGTTCTTCCCATAAGAGTTAGAGGGGAACGTTCTAGAATTGTTGCTACCGAAGTTACTCCTATAAGCTTTATTGTTGAAGTTGTTCCTAGAAATAAAATTAACATCTATTTGCTATCTTTGTTGAGCAACCAAAGAATTCAAAGGAGCATCATGAGAATCAATAGGGGCTTGCTTAGTAAGTAAAGAAATGATCAAGTCAACCTTTTCATTTAAAGAGGAGATCTCCTCAACAAAGTTTACCTTCCTACCTGTTGGAGATCTTTCGGTGTGCCATTGAGAGTAGTTTTTCATCATATCATCTAATAGCTTCGTGGCGACACCAAGGGTGGTTGACATAAAAGTTCCTCCCGCGGCTGAGTCCAGCAGATTCCGCGAGGTAAAGTTTAATCTTGCATCGAAAGTCTGGATAACCATCCAAGTAGTCAAACAATGTGTAGGGAAATTATTAACAAGATATTTCATACATTCCCAAGCTTGGGCAATGTGTTACTTATCCAGTTGCCTAAAATTCATAATGTTACTTCTCAACTGGATAATCTTAGCGGTGTTTCGTACTTCCCAATAAAAGCATCCTCGCACTTATCCCAAGAATCAATGATATTCCTAGGCATGGATTCGAGCCACTCCTTATCTCTTCATCTCAAAGAAAAAGGAAAAAAGCTTAACTTTAACAATATCACCATCTACTTCCTTATACTTTTGCATATCACAAAGCTCAATAAAATTATTCAAATGCAAAGCAGCAGCATCTCCAGCACTGGATAATTGTTTTTTCATAACTAGATTCAACAAAGAAGGTTTAATCTCATAGGAAGTCGCCTCAGTGGCGGGTGCAGCAATAGGAGTGCAAATAAAGTCTTTGTTGTTGTGACTAGTGAAGTCACACAACTTGGTGTTTTCAGAGGAACCCATAATAACAGCAGCAAGCAAGAACAAGATAACTATATTTTTTGGTATTTTTGATATAAGACTCTAAAGCGAAAAGTAAAAGGTAAACTAACAACACTGAAAAGCAAAGGTAAAAGTAAAAGGTACTGGTTTTGTAGACTAGAGTCCCGGGCAACAACGCCAGAATTTATTTTGATGGCACTGGTTTGTGCTCCTCGTTGGCTACCCCAAGTGGACGGTTGAGATGTAGACAACAGTGAATTTCCCTCGTTGAAGATACCAAGGTTTGTCTCCAGTAGGACTCCAAGTTCAACAAGAAGGTGATAATGACGCCAGAAATTCTGCTAGCGTGTAAGTTGATGTGGTCCTGCACACAAATGCAAATAAATTTGCACCCAACGAGCCAGAGAGGTTGTCAATCTCTCCGGTCTTGTTATTTACAAAGGATCAAACACAAGGGTGGAAATAGTAGTGGTGATTGCAATGAAAGGAAATAAAATCAGTAAAGGTGAACGGTATAAACTATTATGGAAATATGGACCGGGGTCCCATGACTTTCACTTGTAATGTCTCTCTCCCAAAATACGATAAACAACTATGTTGGGTGAACAAATTACAGTTGGGCAATTGACACAGTTATAAATGCACCGCAATGGTAATTATGCTACAAGAAAGCTAGAGGCTCAATCGTACGTGCATTACACCAAAACAAGTAGAAAATTTATTCATCATCATCTACTCACTAATCATCCACCTCGAGATATATATCCAGAACATCTCACTGGTATTAAGTTGCGAACCCCAACCAAACTGTAGGATGAAAGAAACAATGAACTATATTAACACTCTATGCGTAATGTAAGCAATCCTTGCAACCGCAGTTACAAGCACCGCTGTTTTCTCCCTGGTGGCAATAGCACATCCCCTAATCTCATGTTTCTGTCACTCAAGCTAGACATCGGGGGGCATGAACCCAAAATCATGCATAGCGCTCCCTCTTGGAGTCACTATCTACTACTTGGTCAAAGCAATAAAAAGCAACGGATAACATGCAAGAATACTCAAGAACTAAAACATAAAAGGTAAACCAAATATATTACTCATCACAATCTGAACATAATCTCATAATTCATGGGATCCCAGCAAACACAGCATAGCAACACATAAACTAATACAGAAGTGCCTTGATCATGTAGGGTTGCTCACAAGGTCTAAGAATTGAGGCAAAATATTGGAGAGAAGACATCATCTAGCTACCGATCATGGACACATGGTCCAATGGGAACTACTCACAGGAAATCTGGGAAGCAATCACTCGAGGGAGGAGCTTCCAGAGGTGAATCCTCCCTCCGGCAGGGTGTCGGTGAAAGGACGTGGATGTCGCCTAGAGGGGGGGTAATTAGGCGCTTAAAATAATTACGGTTTAGGCTTGAACAAATGCGGAATAAAACTAACGTTTAATTTTCCAAGTAAGAAACCTAAATAAGTTAGGCTCAACTATGTGCACCAACAACTTATACTAAGCAATATATACAACTATGTGATAGGAAGATATATAAAAAGAACACTATGGCTATCACAAAGTAGGTGCACAAGTAAATAGGTTGAATAGGTGTGCAACTAGATGAGCAACCTAAGGGACAAGCAATGTAACAACAATATGATCAAGCACAAGATAAACAAGGTAATAAGCTTGCTCAAAGTAAAGGTAGAGAAAATCGCAAGTGGATCCGATGGAGACAAGGATGTGTTATCGAAGTTCCTTCTCTTGCGAGAAGTACGTCTCTGTTTGGAGAGGGTGTGGAGCACAATGCTCACACGAAGGCCACCTAGGGCCACCCTATTCTCCTCATGCTCTCACCAATGCGAGATACCTTGATTCCACTATGGGACACTTGAGGGCGGTCATCGAACCCGTACAAATGGAGACCCTTGGGGGCGGTCACCGAACCCGTACAAATGCTCGGGGCTATGTCCACAACCAAATTGGAGGCTCCCGTAGTGTCCCGAAGCTTTACACAACAATGTTTGAGCTCCACAACAACAACAAGCCTCTAGGGGCCAACACAACCAAGAGGAACAAGATCTAGAGTGCCAATGCACCCAAGAGTCTAAGATCTAGAGTGTCAATACACTCAAGAGTAACAGTCTTCTCAACTTCACTTACCACTACAACGAATCCTCGGAGAGAACTCAAACCGATGCACCAAAGAAATGGCAAGAGCACACGAAGTTATAAAATCCCCCACTCTCAAATCCCACCAAAGCAACCAAAGCTATGGAGAAATATGAGAGGAAGAACAAGGAGACCACCAAAGAGCTCCAAGATCTAGATCCACAAGGTTCTCCTCACTTAGAGGAGAGATGACTTGGTGGAGAATGTAGATCTAGACCTCCACTCTCTTTTCCCTCAAAAAGGAGCAAGAATCATGGGAGGGATAGAGAGATCTCAAGCTAGAAGAGGTCAACAATGGAGGTGAAAAACGAGATCAAGAACCGTGGGTGACAAAGGAGGAAGAAGACCCCCTTTTATAGGTCCCCACGAATCCAACTGTCATGTGAAGTCTCACCAACCATGGTACTACCGTGATGAGAGTAGTAGTATCGCTGGCGTGGTAGTTCCATTCGGAGTACCGCTGGCGCGGTACTAGTGCGAGCATCACAGTACTACCGCCCCAGCGGTACTACCAAATATTACGTGTCGTGCTAATACCGCTCGGGTACATAGAGCTGAGCGGTAGTGGCACGGTAGTAACCTCCGGTACTACTGCTCGTGTGGTACTACCGTGCACAGCACGGTACTACCGCCCCAGCGGTACTATCGAACATTAAGTATCGTGCTACTACCGCTCGGGTACAAAGAGCTGAGCGGTACTTTGGTACTACCGCTGGCGCGGTACTACCGCCCTGGTAAAACCAGGGATCCCTTAGCACATAACTGATGAACTCCAAAATAAATAGGCAAACCCTGAACTACCATAACTTCTGCAAATGAACTCCGATTAAGGCAAACTCAAGCTTGATGTAAGGCTAATGAAACGAGCTACCTAATCACGACAAATGAGAAATATTTAGAAGTGGCAAGGGAGAAATGCCAAACACAAAGAGGTGTCAAAACTCTAACCGAAAAGTACCGGTAAATCTCCCACATCGAAAAACACAAGATAATATGCATATGAAATCCGTTTTCGATGAACACGAGCTTGTCAGGAAGAAGACTACAAGCTCCAAAACTCACAAGGAGAAAAGACAAACAAGAACCAATAAAGATGATTCCAAGGATGCAATGGTTTGAGATCTCCATGAACGATGCGGCCTAGCCTATAACCCAGTCTCCTAACTAATACCATAAGACCGGTGACTAGAAGCCTATCAAGGTCAAACCTTTGTCTTGCGCATAATCCACTTGAGCTTGATGATGACGATCATGCCCGCCTCAAGTTAGAACAATTGTATTGATTCCACCGGCTCGATGAAGACTAGTAGATTGCTCCCCTATACTCCATTATGGGTGAGCCTCTTTTAGGCACATATTCATAAGACCATTATCACCAAATGCCCGGCAAGCTCCAAGCATATGATATCTTCGTAATGCTCCTCTCGAACTTGCATACATCAACCTGAACGATGTTTGGATAACTCCATGAATAACACCTTGGTCAACACATAATCTTCATCTTTCAACCTTGAAGCCGACCTAAGATCTCCAAGCGTTGCCTATGGACAAACCTTAAAGTATAACTCAAGAAACCGTTAGTACATAAAGATTGTCATCAATTACCAAAATCAAACATGAGGGCACATACCCTTTCTTCCGGGACAGGTATTCTAGCGATCCCGAGATCGGGATCGCGGCGGTGGCGGACCAGTGGTGAAAATCGTGTAACGGAGGTCCTCCCGAGGGTTTTCGGAATAGGAGGGATAAATAGGCCAAAGGGGGAGGGACCCGCCTGGTCAAGGGGGTGGGCCACTCTGGTCCCCCTCCGGCCTTCTCGAGTCTTCTATTGCGCTGATTTTTATATGATTTTTTTGGATTTTTTCGAGCACTTTAATATTGACATTTTCCTGCAATGCACGGACAATAGCAGAAAGAAATTGGAACTGGGGCACTGAGTTAGGGTGTGTTTGGTTGAGGGTTCGGCCTGCATCGCATCGAGCGAGCGAGCGGGGCGAGTTGTTTGGTTTGGTGGGCCGAGTGGGTTGAGCGGGACGGAGCGACATGGACCGAGGAAAATTTCCAGTGTGAACGCGAGCAGGGTGATGCAGCCGAACCGCGCGGCCGCGAGCAGAGCGGAGCGATGCGGGCTGACTCGGCGAACCAAACATATCCTTAGTGTTGGATATATGCCCTAGAGGCAATAATAAAGTGTGTTATTATTAATATTCAAGTTCATAATTAATGTTAATATTTCTGTGCTAAAATTGCAATGACCCTGACTATGAAATTCAGAAGAAAACTCATATGCATGTGTGGAAATGTAAACAACAAGAGTTCCTGGTTTATCCTCTAAGACCAGCTCATGTGCTACCTGATGATTACGTTTTCTTAATCATGGAAATTGTTCTTGCAACATGGATGTCGATAGCAATGAGAGCATGTTGCTAGCAGAATAATGATGTTGAACCGACCCCAGTATTAAATTATATACTTAGAGATCACATCGTAACTATGTTATAAGTCTATCATGATTTGTTGTCATATGCGTAATTCCTTAGACCATGAGAATATCGGGTTGCTTCACACAGGAAGATATCCTTTGGTTCTTAGATGAATCCTCCCGTAAATGGGAAGTAGTAAAATAAGTTCTGGGCATATCAGATAGTGTGTCTAGTAATAGCGATAGTTCAAGAATGGGATTTGCTCCTTCACGATGAAGAGATATTGACTTTGGGACCACTCGGTATAACAGTATCCATTGTAGTCTGGTCAGACACTTTGTGATTTAGTCACGGGGATACCGGAATACAAAACGAGGAATAGAGACAAACGAGCAAAGAGGATAACTGATGGCTTGTGTTCAAGAAGTTGTTACACATGGATGCCAAAACTTCTCTCCTCTAACTTTGTCATATATCGCGAAGCAAAAGGAATAGTGTATGAATAACATAAAGGTTCACTCGAAGTTTCTTCGTGTATGTGTGGGAGTCAACATGGCTCCGCTGTTGATTATTGACTAATGACCATTGATACGTCTCAAACGTATCGATAATTTCTGCTCGCTCCATGCATGTTTTGTGTGATATTTCTATGATCTAGATACACTTTCATATACTTTTGATCATATTTGGACTAACCTACTAACTCAGTGCACCCCAGTGCCAGTTTCTGTTTTCTGCTATTTTTCTATTCCAGGTTTCCCCCATATTAAAAGTGTTCCAAAAATTTGTAGGAGAATGCGCGATAGAAAACAAAAAATTTCTCTCACATGCGGAAGCAACATCCAAGATCCAATCTAGAAGATGCTAGTAACGGGGAGAGTAGGTCATCATACCCTCGAAGAACACGCGCGTTGAACGTTTATTTCAACGCGTCTTGGTGAAGTTGTTGGTGAAGTTCGATCAGATCAGCACTGCAAACGAGCAGTACCTCCGGAGGCTTGCACACGTACATCTCAATGACGTCTCCTTCTTCTTGATCCAGCAAGCAAGAGGGAAAAATAGATGGGATCGATTCCAGCAGCACAACGGCGTGGTGGTGGATATGGTGAAGAGTTTCCCGCGGGTAGGGCTTCACCAAGTGATGCACGTGAGGGAGGAGGAGGTGTGGAAGGACTTGGGTGTTCTTGGTGAGCCTCTCCCCTCTCTTATATAGGCAAGGAGGTTGTAGCCACTACAATTCCCAAGTGAAAACCCCTCTCTCATTAAAAAAGATGGTAACACCTTTCTTTTAAGAGTGGTAACCCTCCCATTGAAGGGCTTCCCATTTATTGGCATAATAAACCAAGGAGGGCTGGTCACATGGACTATTGGACCACCCTTGGTCGTCCAAAACAGGTGGGGCCCATAGTGGGACCCTCTGGAACCTTCTAGAACATTCCGACACTGCCAAAAAAATCCCAAACTTTTCCGGAACCCTGAAATCAACTTGCCTTATATAAATCTTTACCTCCGGACTCTTCTGGAGCTCCTCGTGATGTCTAGGATCTCATCCGTGACTCCGAACAATATTCGAACAACATTAATAAAATTATCCCAGAGCTATTATAGCGTTACCGAGCGTTAAGTGTGTGACCCTACGGGTTCGAGAACGTGCAGACATGATTGAGACATCTCTCTGATCAATAACCATTAGAGGGACCAGGATATCCGTAATGACTCCCACACATTCAACGAAGATCTTTATCGATTGAACCACTATGTCGTGGACTAGTATAATCCATACACAATTTCCTTTGTCACACGATATTTTACTTACCCGTGTTTCGATCGTCGATATTGCTATACCTAGTTCAATCTCGTACCGGTAAGTACTCTTTACTCGTTCTGTAATACAACATTCTTTGTGACTAACTCATTAGTCACGTGCTTGCAAGCGTTACTGAATGTGCATTACCGAGTGGGCCTGTAACAGCCCAGTTTTCACAAAAATTAAAATTTTTGTTTTCGGTGTGAATTGTTTGATTGTCTGATTTGTTTGCAGTGTTTGCATCCCCGATTTATCGATCAGCGATTTTCCCCCCTCTTATCTCATATCGGACGGAGACCGACCCTTGCCACCCTGACACTCGACCTTTGCCACACCGCGTTCCACCCGATCACCGTCGCGATACCGCACGAGACCAGCCGCAGCCAACGGAACGAAAAACCCCATTAAATGATTAAACGGGTTAATTTTATAGCGCACCGGAAAGTGTTCTCGGAACGGTTCTAGCGCGAGGTGAACGCCTCCGGCTCGACTCGCTGATCGCGCAGTTCGAAGTTTTACCCGAATTGGAGGTACTGCGGACCCCCGACGGTCAGAAACGTGAGCACCGCGCGCGCAAGAGAAAAACCGGGGATGTTTTTGCAAACTGCCGGCCACCTAGACTATATAAAGACCACCCCACCACTTAGGGTTTTCCTAAGCCAAACTAGGCAGCCACTAGCCCTCAGATCTGGAATTTTAACCCCATTTTCGCACAACCCTAGATCTCAGTTTTTTTCGGACCGTTCGATCGCGGGATCGGATGGCTCACGTTGCGCCACGTCAGCACAGGGACTCCCTAGCCCGAGCTCCCTCCTCCCCTGCCCGTGGAAGCGCAGCACCCCCCCCCCCCCCGGTCGCCGCCGCCTCCCTCCGGCAAGGCCAGCCACCGCCGGCTGCCCCGGCCATCATGGCCCTCCTCTTCCCCGCGGCTCCCCTCCTCTCTGCCTTCTCCCCTACCTCACATTTTCTTCCCCCTTCCCTGTAGATCGCGCCGCCCGCGCCATGGCCGGCGAGCCCACCTCGAGCCGCCGTATGGAGCTCGTCCCGTGGCCCGATCCGCCACCCCGCCGCCGGATCTGGACGCCCGGTCACCGCCGCGTGCGTTCCCGTCCGCCCCGTCGCCATCCGCCTCCCTTGCCGGAGCCCGGCTCGCCGGTGAGCACCGCCGTGGTGCGTCCCGTGCGGGAGGCACGAACAGCCCGAGCTGGTTTCTCCAGCGCCCCACAACGGCCACGCGAGCCGGCCCAGGCCTCCCAGGCCCAGCCAGCGCCTCCCTCCACCGGCCCAAGACCCCGAGCCCAGCCAGGCCAGATGGGCCGATTTCGGCCCATGGTGAGAAGAGGCCCAACTCTTTTTTTCTGTTAATAAGAACCTGCGAATTTTTCTAAGTCCCAGGATTTATTGCTGCTGATCTGTTTTTGCGACGATTATTGCGATGAATCCGTAGCTCGTATGACGTTGGCCCCAAAAGGAATTTTGTTGCGCTTGATGTGGTGAAACTTTCATCTTTTGTGAGCATTTGCATTTGAGCTCATCTTGTTTGTGTAATTGTGTGCTAAAGTGGGCATTAGGCCGTTAAACTGGTACTAAATTGCTGTTAAGTGCTACTGTTAATATTTTATTGCAACTTTGCATGATGATTGTGACTCATCCATGAGGCCTATTGCATTGATTCTTTTTCCTATGTGTTAAGCATCATGTGTACTTCATTTCCATGCTTTAAATTGTCATATTTGGGTGCTCTAGCTATATTAAATCTTGCTCCAAAGTAGCTACCCTGCTGTTATTGTGCTGCTGTGGCTGAAACTGTTATTTTGTTGCAACTTCGGTCGACGAGTGTGTCGCGACCGTTTATCAGAATTGATTGATTCCAATTGCATATTGTTAAATATCATGTCTACTTCCATTACATGTATTGCATTGTCATGATATGCTTGCTGGTCATATAGTTATTTAACTCCAAAGTTGCTATGCTGCTGTTTTTGACAGCCACCTCTGTTTTTCTCTAAGTCTGTAACGCTCTGATGCCATGTTGCATGCTTAATATCTTTTGATCTATGATGCCTATTTGCATGATTCTTTTTGCCATGCCTCCCCTGTCATGTCTACCTTAATTTCATATCATTTGTGAGCATGTTTGCATTGATTATCCTGTTTATGCATTGCTCTAAAGTGTGCTTCGTGATGTTGGCAGATTGTGCCCGTAACTTGCTTTGCTTGTATCTTTTTAACCGTAACTCCGTTTGGAGTGTTCTTTATATGTAACTTGATTAGTTTTTCGTGTACTTTGTGTTTATGATATTGTTTTCTGTTGTTAAACAACCTAAAATATGGTTTAGGGCAGATCAGTACCAAATCTTTTAATCATCGTGTGGCACTTAGTGTTATGCCATGTTTAGGTTGTGCCTCACTTAAATTGACTAGCGTAGATAGTTTACTTTGTGCTTCACCTCTTGTAATGTTTGTGTGCTATGTCATGCTTGCTTGAGTTTCCATGTTAATAACCGTTGATTAATCACCTGTAGCTAAGCAACTTGAACCACCATAAACATGCGGTATTCGTCGTGTGTGACCGATACCCCACTTAAACTGTTAGTAACCGTTCTCGACGATAGATCCGTATCGCGTTGCCATGTAGTGTGATGTATTCTTGATCTTGTGTTGCCCCGTAGTAATAGATGCTTGCTCGTTGATTTTTTTCCAGTGTTTATCGTCTTGTGTGCTTCCGCGGGTACCTCTCGGAGACGATGCGAGCTTGCGATCCACTACACCTTCGGAACCTGACTTATCAACAGGCAAGGACTATACATTACTTATGATCCATTCTATTTCAACCAGCGGTTTACATGCTAGTCTAGGTTAGGTTCGATGTTTGATCCTACCACATACTTACAGCCTCTTTCAAACCGATACAGCCATGTCCCCTCCCAGCAAACCATGTTCTGCTATGTTACTTTTGCTCGTTTCTCAGCCCCTGCTTAGTATGCATGCTTAGGATGCTACGATGTTACCCTGTTACTCCTTGGTTTGGGATATCACATTATTACTATTGTTGTTGACGATATGATTATTATAATGTTGACTATATTCGACGAAGGATGGAAGGTCTAGGCTATCCCGCCCCGACGCTTTGTTCCATTCGAGTCACCTAGGATCCGAGTTTCGGGTATAGGTTTTAAGACTAAGCGTGCCTAACCGCGTGTGGGATTTTATGGGGTCCCCTCTTCTTACCTATCTAGCTTCAAACATTTCTAGTGGCGGCCCAAGCTGGTTTTACCTTTTGCAAAACGTGTGTGTGCGAGTGTCGACCTCGCAGATTTTCAAACAACTCGAGCCAGCGGAGACAGAGTTCCTTTGTTGGTCCAAACCTGGAAGCTCGAGGGCTATCCCCAGTGTTGGTTTAGTTACCCCGACCTCGTCCAGACGGTAGAGGCCGACCTGAGAGCGCGGCCGGCTTTCGAGTTGGATGTCGACTCACCGGGGGCCACCCGGATTTGTGCGTTGTTAGTTAGAGGGACTTGTCGTTCCGGATCTCTCGGGACTAAATCATAAAATGGTCGCCTATCATGGGTAGCAACTGAGAGAGATGGGCATGCGTGCGGAGCCTCGTAATGGGCAGTTGGTACAACCCTGCAGGGTTAAATCTTTCCGAGAAGCCGTTTCCACGGTTATGGACGACTTGAGACCTACTCCTTGTTCATAGACAACAACAACTGAGATAATCTTAACAACTTGATCAACGTGTGTGTGTGCCTTGATTGCTTCTTCTTTGTCGGGATGCGAAGAGGAGGACAAGGATAGGATAGGTGTTATGATTGCGTAAGTAGTTGATAGCAAGACTTTTGGAGGCGATTCCTCATCGAATGCTTGGCTTCTTATCTTACTCTCTAGATCGTTAGCCACTTCATAATGCTAGTGCGGCAGCAACCTCACCACTTACCCCTTCCTTACTATAAACTACTAGTTGTCCTAGAATGACGAGTGATGAAGTCCTTGCTGGGTCAGATGACCACTACAGTTGGATGCTGAGTACCTCTGTACTCATGATACTACCCCCAAACTCTTTTCAGGGTTCTTCATCGACGACAGGTATGGTGATCGACGTTTCACGTGGAGACTCGACGACGACTAGTTAGGCGGATCCCGGCGGAGGGCCTGGACCCGTGTGGTTATGGGGATCGATGTTTTTCTCTTTGCCAGTAGGCATTTGATTGTAGTCTGTACTCAGACATGTACCTTCCGCTGTTGTATTGTATTTGAGGCAGTTGTATGCCGATTGTATGAGATGTTGTATCTTGTATCCGTAATGTTGTGATATCATGTTGGAAATCCGGGGCATATGGCTTTGTCATATGTCGCGGTGGGACCGATATGTGCTTCGTCCCCGGATCTGGGTGGAAACACCTAGATCTGGAACAGTACCGCATATCGGGCCTTACAACTTGGTATCAGAGCCTTACCGACCGTAGGATCCCCTCTCTGGCCGAAGTCGAGTCTAGACAAGAACTATTTTGTAGTTACTAAGTTAGTTATCGGAGAGTAGGAATCTTTTTACTCCTTACCCTTGCTCTGGTCAGGACAAGTGTTGTAAGTGTTTTACTCTCGCCTTACCCCCTTCAAACTCTAGGATCTCGAGTGTGTGGAGTATCGAAATCGTTACAATGCCTTGCTTGCAGCGTATTGTCTCGATTCCGATCTCAGGTTTGGGAAATCCTGTAGTACCTTTAGTTCTTCCAACTCTGGTTTACATCTTGGTCACCCGTTGCCATCCATCCTTTTGCCCAGTGTTTTCACGACTTCCGTCGAAAAGCACTATCCCTTTGACCAGGTTTTAGTTGTCGTTCTTCCTCTTTGCACTGACGGTTTCGTATTTTCGACGATGTCGTATCCCTGCGGAAAGTTTTCTCGACGGAGTTTGACGTCGACATGGAGCAGAGTCCCTTGTTGGTGGTGTTGAAGAATTGTCGACTCTCTTTTCTCTCCCCCCTCTCCCCCGGATCGTCCTGGATCTCGGGACGAAATCCCTTGTTGGTGGTGTTATATTGTAACAGCCCAGTTTTCACAAAAATTAAAATTTTTGTTTTCGGTGTGAATTGTTTGATTGTCTGATTTGTTTGCGGTGTTTGCATCCCCGATTTATCGATCGGAGATTTTTTCCCCCTCTTATCTCGTATCGGACGGAGACCGACCCTTGCCACCCTGACACTCGACCTTCGCGACACCGGGTTCCACCCGATCACCGTCGCGAGACCGCACAAGACCAGCCGCAGCCAACGGAACGAAAAACCCCGTTAAATAATTAAACAGGTTAATTTTATAGCACATCGGAAAGTGCTCTCGGAACGGTTCCAGCGCGAGGTGAATGCCTCCGGCTCGACTCGCTGATCGCGCAGTTCGAAGTTTTACCCGAATCAGAGGTACTGCGGACCCCCAGCGGTCAGAAACGTGAGCACCGCGCGCGCGAGAGAAAAACCGGGGATGTTTTTTCAAACTGCCGGCCACCTGGGCTATATAAATACCACCCCACCACTTAGGGTTTTCCTAAGCCAAACTAGGCAGCCACTAGCCCTCAGATCTGGAATTTTAACCCCATTTTCGCACAACCCTAGATCTCAGTTTTTTTCGGACCGTTCGATCGCGGGGATCGGATGGATCACGTTGTGCCACGTCACCACAGGGACTCCCCAGCCCGAGCTCCCTCATCCCCTACCCGTGGAAGCGCAGCACTCCGCCGCCGCCGCCGCCTCCCTCTGGCGAGGCCAGCCGCCGCCGGCTGCCCCGGCCACCGTGGCCCTCCTCTTCCCCGCGGCTCCCCTCCTCTCTGCCTTCTCCCCTAGCTCACCTTTTCCTCTCCCTTCCCTGCAAATCGCGCCGCCCACGCCATGGCCGGCGATCCCACCTCGAGTCGCCGCCTGGAGCTCGTCCCGTGGCCCGATCCGCCACCCCGCCGCCGGATCTGGACGCCCGGCCGCCGCCGCGCCCGTTCCCGTCCGCCCCGTCGGCATCCGCCTCCCTTGCCGGAGCCCGGCTCGCCAGCGAGCGCCGCCGTGGTGCGTCCCGTGCGGGAGGCACGAACAGCCCGAGCCGGTTGCTCTAGCGCCCCCAACGGCCACGCGAGCCGGCCCAGGCCTCCCAGGCCCAGCCAGCGCCTCCCTCCACCGGCCCAAGACCCCGAGCCCAGCCAGGCCAGATGGGAAGATTTCGGCCCATGGTGAGAAGAGGCCCAACTATTTTTTTTTCTGTTAATAAGAACCTGCGAATTTTTCTAAATCCCAGGAATTATTGCTGCTAATCTGTTTTTGCGACGATTATTGCGATGAATCCGTAGCTCGTATGACGTTGGCCCCAAAAGGAATTTTGTTGTGCTTGATGTGGTGAAACTTTCATCTTTTGTGAGCATTTGCATTTGAGCTCATCTTGATTGTGTAATTGTGTGCTAAAGTGGGCATCAGGCCGTTAAACTGCTACTAAATTGTTGTTAAGTGCTGCTGTTAATATTTTATTGCAACTTTGCATGATGATTGTGACTCATCCATGAGGCCTATTGCATTGATTCTTTTTCCTATGTGTTAAGCATCATGTGTAGTTTATTTCCATGATTTAACTTGTCATATTTGGGTGCTCTAGCTATATTAAATCTTGCTCCAAAGTAGCTATCCTGCTGTTATTGTGCCGCTGTTGCTGAAACTATTATTTTGTGGCAACTTCGGTCGACGAATGTGTCGCGACCGTTATCGGAATTGATTGATTCCAATTGCATATTGTTAAGCGTCATGTCTACTTCCATTACATGTATTGCATTGTCATGATATGCTTGCTGGTCATATAGTTATTTAACTCCAAAGTTGCTATGCTGCTGTTTTTGACAGCCACCTCTGTTTTTCTCTAAGTCTGTAACGCTCTGATGCCATGTTGCATGCTTAATATCTTTTGATCTATGATGCCTATTTGCATGATTCTTTTTGCCATGCCTCCCCTGTCATGTCTACTTTAATTTCATATCATTTGTGAGCATGTTTGCATTGATTATCCTGTTTATGCATTGCTCTAAAGTGTGCTTCGTGATGTTGGCAGATTGTGCCCGTAACTTGCTTTGCTTGTATCTTTTTAACCGTAACTCCGTTTGGAGTGTTCTTTATATGTAACTTGATTAGTTTTTCGTGTACTTTGTGTTTATGATATTGTTTTCTGTTGTTAAACAACCTAAAATATGGTTTAGGGCAGATCAGTACCAAATCTTTTAATCATCGTGTGGCACTTAGTGTTATGCCATGTTTAGGTTGTGCCTCACTTAAATTGACTAGCGTAGATAGTTTACTTTGTGCTTCACCTCTTGTAATGTTTGTGTGCTATGTCATGCTTGCTTGAGTTTCCATGTTAATAACCGTTGATTAATCACCTGTAGCTAAGCAACTTGAACCACCATAAACATGCGGTATTCGTCGTGTGTGACCGATACCCCACTTAAACTGTTAGTAACCGTTCTCGACGATAGATCCGTATCGCGTTGCCATGTAGTGTGATGTATTCTTGATCTTGTGTTGCCCCGTAGTAATAGATGCTTGCTCGTTGATTTTTTTCCAGTGTTTATCGTCTTGTGTGCTTCCGCGGGTACCTCTCGGAGACGATGCGAGCTTGCGATCCACTACACCTTCGGAACCTGACTTATCAACAGGCAAGGACTATACATTACTTATGATCCATTCTATTTCAACCAGCGGTTTACATGCTAGTCTAGGTTAGGTTCGATGTTTGATCCTACCACATACTTACAGCCTCTTTCAAACCGATACAGCCATGTCCCCTCCCAGCAAACCATGTTCTGCTATGTTACTTTTGCTCGTTTCTCAGCCCCTGCTTAGTATGCATGCTTAGGATGCTACGATGTTACCCTGTTACTCCTTGGTTTGGGATATCACATTATTACTATTGTTGTTGACGATATGATTATTATAATGTTGACTATATTCGACGAAGGATGGAAGGTCTAGGCTATCCCGCCCCGACGCTTTGTTCCATTCGAGTCACCTAGGATCCGAGTTTCGGGTATAGGTTTTAAGACTAAGCGTGCCTAACCGCGTGTGGGATTTTATGGGGTCCCCTCTTCTTACCTATCTAGCTTCAAACATTTCTAGTGGCGGCCCAAGCTGGTTTTACCTTTTGCAAAACGTGTGTGTGCGAGTGTCGACCTCGCAGATTTTCAAACAACTCGAGCCAGCGGAGACAGAGTTCCTTTGTTGGTCCAAACCTGGAAGCTCGAGGGCTATCCCCAGTGTTGGTTTAGTTACCCCGACCTCGTCCAGACGGTAGAGGCCGACCTGAGAGCGCGGCCGGCTTTCGAGTTGGATGTCGACTCACCGGGGGCCACCCGGATTTGTGCGTTGTTAGTTAGAGGGACTTGTCGTTCCGGATCTCTCGGGACTAAATCATAAAATGGTCGCCTATCATGGGTAGCAACTGAGAGAGATGGGCATGCGTGCGGAGCCTCGTAATGGGCAGTTGGTACAACCCTGCAGGGTTAAATCTTTCCGAGAAGCCGTTTCCACGGTTATGGACGACTTGAGACCTACTCCTTGTTCATAGACAACAACAACTGAGATAATCTTAACAACTTGATCAACGTGTGTGTGTGCCTTGATTGCTTCTTCTTTGTCGGGATGCGAAGAGGAGGACAAGGATAGGATAGGTGTTATGATTGCGTAAGTAGTTGATAGCAAGACTTTTGGAGGCGATTCCTCATCGAATGCTTGGCTTCTTATCTTACTCTCTAGATCGTTAGCCACTTCATAATGCTAGTGCGGCAGCAACCTCACCACTTACCCCTTCCTTACTATAAACTACTAGTTGTCCTAGAATGACGAGTGATGAAGTCCTTGCTGGGTCAGATGACCACTACAGTTGGATGCTGAGTACCTCTGTACTCATGATACTACCCCCAAACTCTTTTCAGGGTTCTTCATCGACGACAGGTATGGTGATCGACGTTTCACGTGGAGACTCGACGACGACTAGTTAGGCGGATCCCGGCGGAGGGCCTGGACCCGTGTGGTTATGGGGATCGATGTTTTTCTCTTTGCCAGTAGGCATTTGATTGTAGTCTGTACTCAGACATGTACCTTCCGCTGTTGTATTGTATTTGAGGCAGTTGTATGCCGATTGTATGAGATGTTGTATCTTGTATCCGTAATGTTGTGATATCATGTTGGAAATCCGGGGCATATGGCTTTGTCATATGTCGCGGTGGGACCGATATGTGCTTCGTCCCCGGATCTGGGTGGAAACACCTAGATCTGGAACAGTACCGCATATCGGGCCTTACAACTTGGTATCAGAGCCTTACCGACCGTAGGATCCCCTCTCTGGCCGAAGTCGAGTCTAGACAAGAACTATTTTGTAGTTACTAAGTTAGTTATCGGAGAGTAGGAATCTTTTTACTCCTTACCCTTGCTCTGGTCAGGACAAGTGTTGTAAGTGTTTTACTCTCGCCTTACCCCCTTCAAACTCTAGGATCTCGAGTGTGTGGAGTATCGAAATCGTTACAATGCCTTGCTTGCAGCGTATTGTCTCGATTCCGATCTCAGGTTTGGGAAATCCTGTAGTACCTTTAGTTCTTCCAACTCTGGTTTACATCTTGGTCACCCGTTGCCATCCATCCTTTTGCCCAGTGTTTTCACGACTTCCGTCGAAAAGCACTATCCCTTTGACCAGGTTTTAGTTGTCGTTCTTCCTCTTTGCACTGACGGTTTCGTATTTTCGACGATGTCGTATCCCTGCGGAAAGTTTTCTCGACGGAGTTTGACGTCGACATGGAGCAGAGTCCCTTGTTGGTGGTGTTGAAGAATTGTCGACTCTCTTTTCTCTCCCCCCTCTCCCCCGGATCGTCCTGGATCTCGGGACGAAATCCCTTGTTGGTGGTGTTATATTGTAACAGCCCAGTTTTCACAAAAATTAAAATTTTTGTTTTCGGTGTGAATTGTTTGATTGTCTGATTTGTTTGCGGTGTTTGCATCCCCGATTTATCGATCGGAGATTTTTTCCCCCTCTTATCTCGTATCGGACGGAGACCGACCCTTGCCACCCTGACACTCGACCTTCGCGACACCGGGTTCCACCCGATCACCGTCGCGAGACCGCACAAGACCAGCCGCAGCCAACGGAACGAAAAACCCCGTTAAATAATTAAACAGGTTAATTTTATAGCACATCGGAAAGTGCTCTCGGAACGGTTCCAGCGCGAGGTGAATGCCTCCGGCTCGACTCGCTGATCGCGCAGTTCGAAGTTTTACCCGAATCAGAGGTACTGCGGACCCCCAGCGGTCAGAAACGTGAGCACCGCGCGCGCGAGAGAAAAACCGGGGATGTTTTTTCAAACTGCCGGCCACCTGGGCTATATAAATACCACCCCACCACTTAGGGTTTTCCTAAGCCAAACTAGGCAGCCACTAGCCCTCAGATCTGGAATTTTAACCCCATTTTCGCACAACCCTAGATCTCAGTTTTTTTCGGACCGTTCGATCGCGGGGATCGGATGGATCACGTTGTGCCACGTCACCACAGGGACTCCCCAGCCCGAGCTCCCTCATCCCCTACCCGTGGAAGCGCAGCACTCCGCCGCCGCCGCCGCCTCCCTCTGGCGAGGCCAGCCGCCGCCGGCTGCCCCGGCCACCGTGGCCCTCCTCTTCCCCGCGGCTCCCCTCCTCTCTGCCTTCTCCCCTAGCTCACCTTTTCCTCTCCCTTCCCTGCAAATCGCGCCGCCCACGCCATGGCCGGCGATCCCACCTCGAGTCGCCGCCTGGAGCTCGTCCCGTGGCCCGATCCGCCACCCCGCCGCCGGATCTGGACGCCCGGCCGCCGCCGCGCCCGTTCCCGTCCGCCCCGTCGGCATCCGCCTCCCTTGCCGGAGCCCGGCTCGCCAGCGAGCGCCGCCGTGGTGCGTCCCGTGCGGGAGGCACGAACAGCCCGAGCCGGTTGCTCTAGCGCCCCCAACGGCCACGCGAGCCGGCCCAGGCCTCCCAGGCCCAGCCAGCGCCTCCCTCCACCGGCCCAAGACCCCGAGCCCAGCCAGGCCAGATGGGAAGATTTCGGCCCATGGTGAGAAGAGGCCCAACTATTTTTTTTTCTGTTAATAAGAACCTGCGAATTTTTCTAAATCCCAGGAATTATTGCTGCTAATCTGTTTTTGCGACGATTATTGCGATGAATCCGTAGCTCGTATGACGTTGGCCCCAAAAGGAATTTTGTTGTGCTTGATGTGGTGAAACTTTCATCTTTTGTGAGCATTTGCATTTGAGCTCATCTTGATTGTGTAATTGTGTGCTAAAGTGGGCATCAGGCCGTTAAACTGCTACTAAATTGTTGTTAAGTGCTGCTGTTAATATTTTATTGCAACTTTGCATGATGATTGTGACTCATCCATGAGGCCTATTGCATTGATTCTTTTTCCTATGTGTTAAGCATCATGTGTAGTTTATTTCCATGATTTAACTTGTCATATTTGGGTGCTCTAGCTATATTAAATCTTGCTCCAAAGTAGCTATCCTGCTGTTATTGTGCCGCTGTTGCTGAAACTATTATTTTGTGGCAACTTCGGTCGACGAATGTGTCGCGACCGTTATCGGAATTGATTGATTCCAATTGCATATTGTTAAGCGTCATGTCTACTTCCATTACATGTATTGCATTGTCATGATATGCTTGCTGGTCATATAGTTATTTAACTCCAAAGTTGCTATGCTGCTGTTTTTGACAGCCACCTCTGTTTTTCTCTAAGTCTGTAACGCTCTGATGCCATGTTGCATGCTTAATATCTTTTGATCTATGATGCCTATTTGCATGATTCTTTTTGCCATGCCTCCCCTGTCATGTCTACTTTAATTTCATATCATTTGTGAGCATGTTTGCATTGATTATCCTGTTTATGCATTGCTCTAAAGTGTGCTTCGTGATGTTGGCAGATTGTGCCCGTAACTTGCTTTGCTTGTATCTTTTTAACCGTAACTCCGTTTGGAGTGTTCTTTATATGTAACTTGATTAGTTTTTCGTGTACTTTGTGTTTATGATATTGTTTTCTGTTGTTAAACAACCTAAAATATGGTTTAGGGCAGATCAGTACCAAATCTTTTAATCATCGTGTGGCACTTAGTGTTATGCCATGTTTAGGTTGTGCCTCACTTAAATTGACTAGCGTAGATAGTTTACTTTGTGCTTCACCTCTTGTAATGTTTGTGTGCTATGTCATGCTTGCTTGAGTTTCCATGTTAATAACCGTTGATTAATCACCTGTAGCTAAGCAACTTGAACCACCATAAACATGCGGTATTCGTCGTGTGTGACCGATACCCCACTTAAACTGTTAGTAACCGTTCTCGACGATAGATCCGTATCGCGTTGCCATGTAGTGTGATGTATTCTTGATCTTGTGTTGCCCCGTAGTAATAGATGCTTGCTCGTTGATTTTTTTCCAGTGTTTATCGTCTTGTGTGCTTCCGCGGGTACCTCTCGGAGACGATGCGAGCTTGCGATCCACTACACCTTCGGAACCTGACTTATCAACAGGCAAGGACTATACATTACTTATGATCCATTCTATTTCAACCAGCGGTTTACATGCTAGTCTAGGTTAGGTTCGATGTTTGATCCTACCACATACTTACAGCCTCTTTCAAACCGATACAGCCATGTCCCCTCCCAGCAAACCATGTTCTGCTATGTTACTTTTGCTCGTTTCTCAGCCCCTGCTTAGTATGCATGCTTAGGATGCTACGATGTTACCCTGTTGCTATGCTACGCTTGTCTCAAAAGTGGATACACTTATGGAAACAAATACATTAGTTGTATGAGTATGCTAGAAACTTGTGCTCAATATATAATATATCTTTCTGCAGGGATGAATCTTGTTGCTTTATGAGGCACAAACACCTAGCTTTCCAATGTGAGTACAATGATGATGAAACCTTGCTTCTTATGCTAACAGAAACTATGATTTTTATGACGCAGAGGAAATAGAAGAATTTGTTGCTTATAAGGGTGCCTATGAAATTTATTCTCTTCTTAAAAATATTGATGATGCCCCTTACAAATCTGAGAGTCTTGCTATACTTAACTATTGTTTGGAAAATTACAATGCAAATTATTATATTACTGAACATCTTGAGAGAATCTCTCCCCCAAAGGAAGAGACTAATGATTTGCAGGACTCTAGGGAAGAAGAAATTGCTGAACCTGAAAGCTCCTTGGATGAAAAAGAGGAGGAGAGTGACGATCAAAAGGAGGAAGAATGGAGCCATCCAAGTCTACCTTCTAATGAGAGTAACTCTTTGACTCTTACCTTATATGAGTGTTATGATCCCATGGATTCTTTTGAAATATCCCTTTTTGATGAAGTTGATGCCTTCTATGCTTATGGCCGTGATGCCACTATGGATGATGCTTACGGAGATGAACTTGCTATAGTTCCTCATGTTAAGCATGACATTTTTTCTATTTCACTCACACTTGATTGTCCTATTGTCTTTTTGAAATCTCCAACTCATATTCCGGAGAATTGTGCTCTTATCATGGCTCAATGTGATGGGTTGCATTTATCTTATAATCCTAAAGACTGTGTTGAAAACTATACACGTGTGCTTGTAGGTCATGAACAATATGATTTATGTGATAGTTATATTCTTTATGTTGTTCATGATGCTACTGAAAATTACTTTGAGAGAGGAAAGTTTGGTTGTAGAAACTTCCATGTTACAAAAACATCTCTCTTTTTGTTGAAAGTTTTGAAGTTATTCTTTTTCCACCTTCCTCTGCATGTCACTTTGTGCTTATTTGATTTATTTTCTTACAAGATGCCTATGCATAGGAAGTGGGTTAGGATTAAATGTCTTTCATATTTTCTTCTTGATGCTCTCTTTTGCTTGAAAATTTTTATTCTTGTGAGAGCATCTTCTATACTCTTTTTTCCTAGCTTAAAGGCGTAAAAGAAAGTGCTTGTTGGGAGGCAACCCAAGATGTTTTTACTTCTGTTTTTAGTGGTCTTGATGATTTTTACTGCTGTAGAAACATCATTGTATCTTTATTTTTCAAGCTTTGTGCCAAGTATAGCCTCATATGACAAGGGAAGTGAAAGTTGTGACATGCTGTCCAGAAAATAGATTCTGTCCTCGTGACGGAAAAATTTGAAACAAATCACCAGTTCATATTTTTGAGCTGAATTTTTTACACAGCATGCTCTATACAATCACCGAATTTTCGTATGTTCTTAGTTTTTTTATTCGAGTTGAAGAAGTACCCATAAAAAAATCTTTACTACCTGTTGTTCTGTTTTTCACAGATTCTGCCACGTTTTGTCTCTCCTAACTTTTGCAGACCTTAAGCTTGCTTTTTCTTTGCAAAAACCTTTTGGAAATCTTGATAAACAGTATCTCTTCAAGAATATCTTTATATCCAGTGGGGGAAAATTATTTATTAAGGGTACTAACCTCTCTAATCAGCTTATGATGAGTTGTGTATGAAGGGAATTTTCAAGTGTGCGATGGAAGATGATGAAAGAAGATTCGGGAGTGTCAAGCGCTCAAGCTTGGGGATGCCCCCATGCATCCCCAACAAATATTCAAGGAGACTCAAGCATCTAAGTTTGGGAATGCCCCTGTGCATGCCCTTCTCCATCAACAATCATCAGTTCGTCCTTCGTCTCACTATATTTTTATCACTTCATGCGTTATGTGCTATGCTTGGAGCGTCTCACTCTTAGGTTTATTTTTAGTTTTCTTTAGCTTTGTTTGCTGGTCATAACAAGTTAGATCCCGTCTTACTTTGTGTGGGAGAGAAACACGCTCCACTTTCAAAATCTAGAACACATCATAGGATTCTTCATGCCTATCTTCTTGTTGTTGTGTGCTCTTTATCTTTTCGTAGCTACAGCCCTATCTAGTTTTAGTCTTAGTTTGTCTTAGCAAGAGCCTTTGCTTTTGTTTAGCTTGTCGCTGGAACTCTCTTTAGTTTTCATGTTTATCTTGTTAAGAGAGTTGGTTGTTGCACTGAGTTATGTCTTGTTTTTAAGAAGTAGGTAATTGAGGTTGCAATTTAATTTCAGTAGTAGCTTGCAATAGTTTTGAGGTATTGATGTGAGTAATGCGCGAACTTTTGGTGTCAAGAGCTCTAGCCTATTAGTGATAGGTGTCGTATTTTCGGCAATCCATGTGTTATTTTCAAAAACCTACAAAACTAGTTGAGAACTCTAGCTACTAGATGGATCACTACTCTTCTAAGGTGTCGAATATTAGAGTACACTCATGTACCATGAGTCGAGGATGCGCAAGGATAACCAAACCCCCATACACTCCTCATCGGGGTACTTTTCTCTTTGTGAACCTCCTTATTAGATTGAGAGTTACCGATAATAAGTGCATGAGTTCTTCGGACTAATGTAAGTATTGAAAGTTGAAACTTCCACCTCCTCATATTTGCTAGCCTCTCATGTGCCGTTCATTGCCTCCTTCTCACTCCGAGAGTTGGCGTCCACCTTCGCCGGTACATCCAAACCCGTGGCATGATACGCTCTGTCATCATAAACCTCCTTATACATTTCCTCAAAACAACCACCATACCTACCTATCAAGGCATTTCCATAGCCTTTCCGAGATATATTGTCATGCAACATCCACCTCTTCATGACTTGATCTTCATGTCATGCATGTTCCTGCTACACTGGCAGCGACATACATTGCATACATCATGATAGCTACATCTTCTTTATGATTTGAGTACCTTGTAAAGTGTGAAAGATCTTCTATACCCTCTTGTAAAAGTAGAGTGTTGCCCTTAAGTGAGGAAAAGATCCCAAAGTGGACAAAATAAAAGATCCCAAAGAGGACAAATGAGAGTTAAATAGAAAGAGCCATTGAGGCCACCAAAAAATACAAAAAATAGAAAAAAAAGAAAAAGAAATAACAAGAGATAAAGGGGCAACACTACTATCCTTTTGAAAGATCCACACTAGTACTCCATCTTATCCTTGTACTCCATAGAGATGACCATGCATATAGCTATGTGGCGACCTTCACACTATAGAACTTGGCTTGCATATTCCAAGGATTAGCCTCCTCAAAAGAGCTCTAGGTCTTCATGAGCGAGCAAGTTAGATGCACCCCCACTAGTTCCATTGGAGAGATTTTCAGCTCATATGTGCATCTGTTGCATGGCAATCCCTACTCCTCACATCATATCTATCATTTGTCCTTCTTGCCTATGATTGTCCTCATTGATGTGAGCCTTTATCATCCTTTTTGTCTTCCTCCTCCACCATATTCTCTCATTGCCATCTCTCATGCTTACGCTCATCCATTGCATCAGTGCTCAAAATGTCGAAAAAGGAGTGGATCAAATTGACTTGTACCTGGCTAGTGGTCTGGGGACGAGTCAAGATAAGATTCCAAAGAAGACCAAGTGTGAAACTTTAGTAGATTGAGTTCTCAACACAAAAAATTGCTTTTTTCTCGTATTCCCTATCCCCCTTCTTGCACGCAAACACCATCTGGAGACATTCGAGTCACGGACAGCGAGAGTTCTTGCACCTAATGTTCCTTCCTTGCTTGCTTCAATGCTAATATAGACTCTTGCATGTTATGACTTGAATTAAATTACATACCTTGATTTATTTACTTTTAAAAGTTCCTATATGGTTGCTAGCATCTCACCACAGAAATTATGCATGTTATCATTTACCTACTCGAGGACGAGCAGGAATTAAGCTTGAGGATGTGGATACGTCTCAAACGTATCGATAATTTCTGCTCGCTCCATGCATGTTTTGTGTGACATTGCTATGATCAAGATACACTTTCATATACTTTTGATCATATTTGTACTAACCTACTAACTCAGTGCACCCCAGTGCCAGTTTCTGTTGTCTGCTATTTTCTATTCCAGGTTTCCCCCATATTAAAAGGGCTCCAAAAATTCGGCAAAATCGGATAAAAAGTCAGCGTAACGGAGTCTTCCAGAAGCACCCAAGTGGGGCCAGAGGGCCACCACCAGGGGCCCAGGCGGCCACCTGGCGCTTCCAAGATCGGGAGCACCGTCAGGACCCTTCCCGGCACCCTGCTGGAGGGAGGATCGACTTCCGGGAGCTTCTCCTCCACCATGGACGCTTCTCGGATGTGTCGTGAGTAGTCTACCTTGTACCATGGGTCCGTGATCAGTAGCTATGTGATGTTCTCCTCCCCTCTTTGTTCTTCATGGTTTAGACCTCGTGAGCTGCCCTACATGATCGAGGCACATATGTAATTCTTTTGCTTTTGCTATGTTGAGTTTGATGGGATCCGATGGATTATGAGATTATGTTAAAATCGTGATAGAGTAATATATTTGGTTTTGATCTCTTATATTTTTGTTCCTAAGTAATTCTTGCATGTTCTTCGTTTCTTTTTATTGCTTTGGCCAAGTGGTGGATAGTAACTCCTAGAGGGAACGTTATGCTCGATTGTGGGTACATGCCCCCTGATGACACGCTTGAGTGACAGAAACATGAGTCTAGGGGATGTGTTGTGGCCACAAGGGGGAAAATGGTGCTTGTAACCGCGGTTGCAAGGATTGTTTACTTTATGCAAAGTTCTTTTAATGCAGTTGTCTATTGCTTTGGGTTTACACTTTGGGTGGGACTCGCAACTTAATACCAGCGAGATGTTCTGGATAGATATCTCAAGGTGGATGATTAGTAGTAGATGTAGATGGATTTCGGTCTACTTATTTTGGCGTACTGCCCATGCTTTTGAGCCTCTTCCATTCTTTTGTAGCATAGTTAGCATTGCGGTGCGTTCATAATCCTGTCAATTGCCCATCTGTAATTTGTTTACCTCACATAGAAGTTTTATTGTCTTTTGCGAGAGAGACATCACTAGTGAACATCACGGGACCCCGGACCATATCCTTATCAATGTTTACAAGCTATTTTCAGTATTTACTTTCAGTTGCTACCATTATCGTTATCATTATCCCTTGTGTGTTTGACCCTTTGTAAACAACAAGACCAGACAGATTGACAACCTCTCTGAACTTCGTTGGGAGCAAAGTTAATTGTATTGTGTGGAGGTGTGCTAGCAAGGAAGATACTTCTCTCGCTTCTCGTTCGTTACCTCAAGTGGAAAGTGAGATGTAGCGTAGCAACATAATTTCCCCTATGTAGACGATAGGGTTTGTCTCCCGTAGGACTCGCAGAGATACAAGAAGGTGGTAAAGTGAACAGTGGTGCCGAGGTTGCTAACTTCGCCAGGACCTGCACACACAGCAAATAACTTTGCTCCCAGCGAGTATATAGGAGTTGTCAATTCCTCAGGCCTTGCCATTTACAAAGGATCAATGCAATAGATAATAATAGTGGCAAGGGAAAGTAAAGAACTGAAAGTAAATTGAAGGTGTAAACAATGATGGAAATATGGACCGGGGTCCCATGACGTTCACTAGTGATGTCTCTCTCCCAAAAGACGATAAAAGTGCTAGCGAGGTAAACAAATCACGGCTAGGCAATTGACAGGATTATAAACACACCGCAATGCTAACTATGCTATAAAAGAAAGGAAGAGTCTCAAAAGCAATGGGCAGTACGCCAAGGTAAGTAGACCGAAATCCATCTGCATCTACTAGAATCATCCACCTTGAGATATCTATCCAGAACATCTCGCTGGTATTAAGTTGCGAATCCCACCCAAAGTGTAAACTCAAAGCAACAGACAACTGCATTAAAAGAACTATGCATAAAGTAAACAATCCTTGCACCCACAAGTACAAGCACCGTTGTTTTATCCCTGGTGGCAACAGTAGATCCCCTAGTCTCATGTTTCTGTCACTCAAGCTAGACATCAAGGGGCTGAACCCAGAATCAAGCATAACTCTCCCTCTTGGAGTTGCAACAAATCACTTGTCCAAAGCAAAATACGGCAATGGAGAACATGCAAGAATTTACTAAAGAACACAAATATAAAAGAGAACCAAATATATTACTCATCGCAATCTGAACATAATCTCATAATCCATCAGATCCCAGCAAACTCAGCATAGCAACACATAAATTACAAAGGTGCCTCGATCATGTGAGGCAGCTCACGAGGTCTCGAAAGTGGACGCACAAAGAGGGGAGGAGAACATCACATAGCTACTGGTCATGGACCCATGGTCCAAGGGGGACTACTCACAAGACATCCGGGAGGCGTCCATGGTGATGGATGGTCTCCCGGAGGGGATTCCTCCTGCCGGCAGGGTGTCGGGGGAGCTTCTCCTGGCAGTCCAGATCTTGAAACGGCGGCGGCGGCAGGACAGAGAGGAGAACGGGAATAGCATATCGATATTAGGGGTTTCTGTCACGGGGGATATATATATAGGCAAAAGGGGGCACCGAGAGGGTCCACAGGGCATCCAGGAGGCCTCCTGGCGCGGCCTAGGGTGGGGCCCGCGCCAGGGACCCTCCTGGGGCCCTAGTGGGTCCACCCCCTTCCTTCCTTGGTGATTCGGGAAGCTTCCGGGTCGCTGATTTTTATATAATTTTTCCGGGATTTATTTGGCACTTTTAATGGCCGGAAAACCTGAAATAAAAAAACTTCAGAAAACAGGAACTGGCAACTGGGTGCACTGAGTTAATAGGTTACTCCAAATATGATAAAAAAAAGTGTATGAAAGTTCAAGCAAAACATGGCAAAGTCACAGAAATCATGCATGGAGAAAGCAGAAATTATAGATACGTTTGGGACGTATCAACATCCCCAAGCTTAATTCCTGCTCGTCCTCGAGTAGGTAAATGATAACAAGCATAATTTCTGTGGTGACATGCGACACAACCATATAAGGACTTTTAAGTGAAGCAATCAAAGCATGCAATTAAATTCAAGTCTTAACAAGAAAGAGTCTATATTAGCATTGACACAAGCAACAAAAGAACAAAAGGTGCAAGAGCTCTCGCTGTCCGTGAATCGAATGTCTCCAGATGGTGTTTGCCTGCAAGAAGAGGGATAGGGAATATGAGATAAAAAAGTTGTTGAGAACTACTATCTACTAAAGTTTCACACTTAGTCTCCTTTGGATTATTATCTTGACTCGTCCCCAGACCACTAGTCAGGTACAAGTCAAACTGATCCACTCCCTTTCGATATTTTGATCACTCATGCAATGGATGAGCGTGAGCAAGAAAGTTGACATTGCCATGCAACATCCACCTTCTCATGACCTGATCTTCATGCCATACATACTTTTGCTTGATCGATGAGCCGCATGCTAGTTGGGCCTTGCCCTAATCATTGCTACATGACGCGCTAGTATCATTGCATATCCTGCTACACCGGCATAGGCATACATTTTCATACTTCATGATAGTTTCATTTTCTTTATGTTGAGTACTTTTGTAAAGTGTGAAAGATCTTCTATACTTCTTGTAATATATAGAGTGTTGCCCCTAAAGTGAGGAAAAGATCCCAAAGAGAACAAAATCAAAAGATCCCAAAGAGGACAAATGAGAGTTAAATAGAAAGAGCCATTGAGGCCACCAAAAAATACAAAAAAATTAGAAAAAAGAGAAAATGAAATAAAAAGAGAGAAGAGGGCACACTACTATTCCTTTTGAGAGATCCACACTCATATTCCATCTTATATCTTGTACTCCATAGAGATTATCATTCATGCATATAGCTATGTGGGGACCTTCACACTATAGAACTTGGCTTATATATTCCAATGATGAGCCTCCTCAAATGAGCTCTAGGTATTCTTGAGCAAGCAAGTTGGATGCACCCCCACTAGTTCCATTGGAGAGCTTACCTTAGCTCATATGTGCATCCGTTGCATGGCAATCCCTACTCCTCACATCATATCTATCATTTGGCTTTCTCTCGCCTATGATTGTCCTCATTGATGTGAGCCTTTCACACTTTTTTGTCTTCCTCCTCCATCATTCTTCTCTCTTTGCCATCCTAAGTGTCAACTTTCTTGCTTACGCTCATCCATTGCATGAGTGCTCAAAATATCGAAAGGGAGTGGATCATTTTGACTTGTACCTGGCTAGTGGTCTGGGGATGAGTCAAGATAAGATTCCAAAGAAGACCAAGTGTGAAACTTTAGTAGATTAAGTTCTCAACAATAAAAACTATGTTTTACTCTCTCGTATATCCCTATCCCCTTTCTTGCACACAAACACCATTTGGATACATTCGAGTCACGGACAGCGAGAGCTCTTGCACCTTTATGTTCTTATGTTGCTTGTTTCAATGCTAATATAGACTCTTGCTTGTTATGACTTGAATTGAATTACATGCCTTGATTACTTTACTTCCAAGTTCTTATGTGGTTGGTAGCATGTGATACGTCCAAAACGTATCTATAATTTTTTTTCTTGCTCCATGCATGTTTTGTGTGATATTGCTATGATCTAGATACACTTTCATACACTTTTGATCATATTTGGACTAACCTATTAACTCAGTGCACCACAGTGTCGGTTCCTGTGTTCTGTTGTTTTTCTATTTCAGTTTTCCCCCATATAAAAAGTGCTCCAAAAATTCGGGAAAAATCAGATAAAAAATTGGCGCAGAAGAACCTTCCGGAAGGACCTGAGTGGGGCCAGAGGGCCACCACCAGGGGCCCAGGCGCCCTGGTGGCGCGCCCTAGCGGCTGGCCGCGCCAGGGGGCGCCTGGACCCCTGGTGGCCCCCCTGGCTGCCCCCCTTCGCCTATATATTCTCCGTGACGAGAAACCCTCGAAGCGAGAACCCTTTTTCGCGATCTCGCCTCTGTTCCGCCGTCGCCGCGCTTCCGAGATCGAGAGCACCAGCAGACCTCTTCCCGGCACCCTGCCGGAGGGAGGGCCGACCTCCGGGAGTCTCCCCTCCACCACGGATGCTTCCTGGATGTGTCGTGAGTAGTTTCCTTTGGACCATGGGTCCGTGATCAGTAGCTATGTGATGTTCTCCTCCCCTCTTTGTTCTTCATGGTTTAGACCTCGTGAGCTGCCCTACATGATCGAGACACTTTTGTAATCTTTCTGTTGTTGCTATGCTGAGTTTGATGGGATCTGATGGATTATGAGATTATGTTCAGATTGTGATTGAGTAATATATTTGGTTCTTATCTCTTATATTATTGTTCTTAAATAATTCTTGCATGTTCTCCGTTGATGTTTATTGCTTTGGCCAAGTAGTAGGTAGTAACCCCAAGAGGGAACGTTATGCTCGGTTGTGGGTTCATGCCCCCTGATGACACACTTGAGTGATAGAAACATGAGTCTAGGGGATGTGCTGTTGCCACAAGGGGGAAAACAACGGTGCTTGTAACCGCGGTTGCAAGGATTGATTACTTTACGCAAAGTGCTTTTTAATGCAGTTGTCTGTTGCTTTGGGTTTACACTTTGGGTGGGGCTCGCAACTTAATACCAGCGAGATGTTCTGGATAGATATCTCAAGGTGGTAGTAGATGCAGTTGGATTTCGGTCTACTTATTTTGGCGTTCTGCCCATGCTTTTGAGCCTCTTCCTTTTTTTTGTAGCATAGTTAGCATTGCGGTGCGTTCATAATCCTGTCAATTGCCCTTCTGTAATTTGTTCACCTTGCATAGCAGTTTTATCGTCTTTTGGGAGAGAGACATCACTAGTGAACATCACGTATCCCGGTCCATATCCTCATCACTGTTTCCACGCTCATTTACTTTTCTGATTTTACTTTCAGTTGCTATCATTATCCCTTGTGTTTGATTCTTTGTGAACAACAAGACCGGAGAGATTGAAAACCTCTCTGAACTTCGTTGGGAACAAAGTTATTTGTGTCTGTGTGCAGGTCCGCGTCAGTTGCGCCGCTGACACCTACTTATAATCTCCGGAGTCCTACTGGAAGACTCACTTCATACTTCCCTTTCTGATGATTTTGATACTTGCTTTGTTGATGGCCATGATGCCACTATGGATGATGCCTACGAAGATGAACTTGCTATAGTTCCTTATGTTAAGCATGAAATTATTTTTGTTGCACCCACACTTGATTGCCCTATTATCCTTTTGAAATCTCCAACTATTCCGGAGAATTTTGCTCTTATCAAGGCTCAATGTGATGGGTTGCATCTATCTTATCATCCTAAAAACCGTGTTGAAAACAATACACGTGTGCTTGTAGGTCATGAACAACATGATTTATGTGATAGTTATATTCTTGATGTTTTTCATGATGCTACTGAAAATTACTTTGAGAGAGGAAAGTTTGGTTGTAGAAACTTCCATGTTACAAAAACACCTCTCTTCATGTTGAAAGTTTTGAAGTTGTTCTTGTTCTACCTTCCTATGCATGTCACTTTGTGCTTCTTTGATTTATTATCTTACAAGATGCCTATGCATAGGAAGTGGGTTAGGATTAAATGTGTTTCACATTTGCTTCTTGATGCTCTCTTTTGCTTCAATTCTTATTCTCTTGTGAGCATCTTTCATAATCTTTAAGCCTAGCTTAAAGGCATAAAAGAAAGCGCTTTTGGGAGGCAGCCCACAAAGAATTAGGTTTATTTTTGCTTTTGTTGTGTCTTGATGTTTGTTACTACTGTACAAACATCATTGTATCTTTATTTTTCAGCTTTGTGCCAAGTTATAGCCTCTTATGATAAGGGAAGCAAAAGTTGTGACATGCTGTCCAGAAAACAGATTCTGTCTCTTGACAGAAAAATTCGAATAAAATCACCAAATCATCTTTTTGATATGAATATTTTTGACAGCATGCTCTATACAATTGTGAAACTTTCATATGTTCTGAGTTTTTTGATTTGAGTTGCAGAAGCGCCCCGAAAAAATTCTCTACTACCTGTTGTTCTGTTTTTCACAGATTCTGCCACGTTTTGCCTCTCTTCACTTTTGCAAACCTTAAGCTTGCTTTTTCTTTGCAAAAAATTTTTGGCACTCTTGAGAAACAGTAGCTCTTCAAGAATATCTTTATATCCAGTGGGGAAAATTTTATTTTATTAAGGGTACTAACCTCTCTAATCAGCTTATGATGAGTTATGTATGAAGGGAGTTTTCAAGTGTGCGATAGAACATGATGAAAGAAGATCCAGGAGTGTCAAGCGCTCAAGCTTGGGGATGCCCCCATGCATCCCCAATAAATATTCAAGGAGACTCAAGTGTCTAAGCTTGGGGATGCCCCCGTGCATCCCCTTGTCCATCAACAATCATCAGTTCGTCCTTCGTCTCACTATATTTTTATCACTTCATGCGTTATGTGCTATGCTTGGAGCGTCTCGCTCTTAGGTTTTATTTTTATTTTTCTTTAGTTTTGCTTGCTGGTCATAACAAGTTAGACCCCATCTTGCTCTGTGTGGGAGAGAAACACGCTCCACTCCAATCTAGAACACATCATAGGATTTTTCCTGCTTATCTTTTTGCTGTTGTGTTTTTCTTTATTTTTTCGTAGCTGCTGCCATGTTTAGTTTTAGTCCTAGTTTGTCTTTAGCAAGAGCCTTGGCTTTTGTTTAGTTTGTTGCTGGAACTCTCTTTAGTTTTCATGTTTATCTTGTTAAGAGAGTTGGTTGTTGCACTGAGTTGTGTCTTGTCTTGAAAGTAGGTAATTGAGGTTGCTATTTAATTCTAGTAGTAACTTGCAATAGTTTTGAGGTATTGATGTGAGTAATATCTGAACTTTTGGTGTCAAGAGCTCTAGCCTATTAGTGATAGGTGTCGTATTTTGGCCAATCCGTGTGTATTTTCAAAACCTACAAAAACTAGTTGAGAACTCTAACTACTAGATGGATCACTAATCTTTGGAGGGATCGAATATTAGAGTACACTCACGTACCATGAGTCGAGGATGCGCAAGGATAACCAAACCCCCATACACTCCTCCTCGGGGTACTTGTCTCTTTGTGAACCTCCTTATTAGATTGAGAGTTACCGATCATAAGTGCATGAGTTCTTCGGACTAATGTAAGTATTGAAAGTTGACACTTCCACCTTCCCATATTTTGCTAGCCTCTCCCGTGTCGTGCATTGCCTTCTTATCACTCCGAGAGTTGGTGTCCACCTTCGCCGGTACATCCAAACCCTCGGCACGATACACTCTGTCATCATAAGCCTCTTTATATCTTTCCTCAAAACAGCCACCATACCTACCTATCAAGGCATTTCCATAGCCTTTCCGAGATATATTGCCACGCAACATCCACCTCTTCATGACTTGATCTTCATGTCATACATGTTCCTGCTACACTGGCAGCGACATACATTGCATACATCATGATAGCTACATCTTCTTTATGATTTCGAGTACCTTGTAAAGTGTGAAAGATCTCCTTTACCTTCTTGTAAAATAGAGTGTTGCCCTTAAGTGAGGAAAAGATCCCAAAGTGAACACAATAAAAGATCCCAAAGAGGACAAATGAGAGTTCAATAGAAAGAGCTATTGAGGCCACAAAAAATACAAAAAAAATAGAAAAAAAAACTATGTGGGGACCTTCACACTATAGAACTTGGCTTGCATATTCCAAGGATGAGCCTCCTCAAATGAGCTCTAGGTCTTCATGAGCGAGCAAGTTAGATGCACCCCCACTAGTTCCATTGGAGAGCTTCCTAGCTCATATGTGCATCCGTTGCATGGCAATCCCTACTCCTCACATCATATCTATCATTTGGCATCTCTTGCCTATGATTGTCCTCAATGATGTGAGCCTTTCTCATTCTTTTTTGTCTTCCTCCTCCTCCTCCATACTTCTCTCTTTGCCATCCTAAGTGTCAACTCTCGTGCTTACGCTCATCCATTGCATGAGTGCTCAAAATATTGAAAAAGGAGTGGATCAAATTGACTTGTACCTGGTGTTGGGGTTCGCAGCAGAAAACACAAATTTTCTAACTAGCGTTCCCATAACCCAAGATCTAGCTAGCCATATTACCGTAACGGAAAGGATTGCGGAAATAACATACCTCAGGGTGTAGTCCGTTGCGCGGGAAACGTTCCCGCAAACGTGGTTGATGTAGCCGATCAAGTTTCACAGCCCCCTGGCTGTGTTGAGCACCCGGATGGGTGTAGTGCCACACGTGTAGCACCTCGTAGTACTCGCACACGTACGAGACTCGATGACGACCTCCGTTCTCTGATCCAGCGAAGGTGGCGGAAGCAGACCTCCGGACGGAGCTTCGGCAGCACGACGGCCTCCGATTCTAGCAGAGAAGCCTCAATTCCACTATAGGCTCACACTAGGGAGCCCACCGTGAAAGAGACAAGGGAGGGGAGAAGACCGGAAAAAATTGATCTCAATTCGGAGTAATATTAAATTTCTCACGAATTTCTGTGTATAAAATATGTGCACCCTGCCCATCTATATATAGGCAGAGGGGAGGGAGTCAACCCCTCTCCCTTAGCAATGTGGGACTAAAGTCCCTTTGCTAAGGGGGGTGTCCGGCCAAGGGGGGGAGGGGCGCACCCCTCATGGGCCCTAGGGCCCATGGCGCCTCCCCCCTCTTTCCTTTTTCCTTTTTCCCTTTTATTTCCCCTAATGGGCCTTTTTCTCCACTAAGGCCCATTGCACATATTAATTAGAAATAAAATGATTTTAATTATTAATTCAATTAATTAATAACTAAAACATAATATTCCATCTCCCGGTGCTCCGGAACAACTTCCGGTTCACTCCGAACTTGTTCGATTCAACACGGTACTTCTCCAATGACGTTTCCTTTATTCTCTGGTTACTCCGATGGTTCCGAAAAGGTCTCCGATTTCATCGAGCCCTTAAGTGTGTTACCCTACGGTCCGAGAACACTCCAGTCATGACCGAGATGAGGCTACGGTCAATGATCATCAGCGGGACCTGGATGCCCATAATGACCCCTCTGCATTCCGGATATCAAACACCGATTGGACCTTACGCCGTATAGCATTCCCTTTGTCAGCGATACTGGATTGTTCCGAGATTCGATCAATGACATCCTATGTCTGGTTCAACCTCGTTCTAAACTAATCCTCATTCACTCGTTCCCGTGATATTCATCCCCGTGACCTAGTCACACGCTGCAGCTTTATGGATGGAATCTCACCGAGTGGGCCCCGAGTATCTATCCATTATATGGATTGAAAAATCCCGCTCTTGTAACAATACTCCTCAACATATCTCCACGGAATACCCAAGATAGAACCGTTATGACCCGCATATTTCATTCAGGTGGTGGGATGTAGGTCAAAGCATCCGGGAAGATAGCAATTATGCACGTACTCACGGTCAAAGGAACGGTCTACCACGTTCTGTAATTACAGCACTGAACCTTCACAAGATTTGATCATGTTGTAATGCTTACTTTGGGTAATGTTCATCACGTCACTTAACCAGTGAGGTGACCTCATAGTCAAGAGACTTAATTGTCCATGATCGCGAAACCACGACCATCATGTTGACCATGAACTAGTTATCGATGTAGAGGCTAACTAGGAACTCTGGGTGTTTCTATACCACACATGTATCATTGTTTCACTGACACAGTTCTAGCACAGTATGAAACTGGTTATGAACTTGCTTAGATATATTGGAATAATCATATACTCCCTCCATTCCTAATTATAAGGTGTATAGTTTCTTTTAAAAAGTCAAAACTTAGTTAACTTTGACCGAATTTGTAGAGAAATATATCGATATAAATTATACCAAAACAGAATCATCAGATTCATCATGAAACAAATTTTCATATTATATTTATTAAATATCATAAATGTTGATAGTTTTTGCTATAAATTTGGTCAAAGTTTAAGAGGTTTGACTTTTTAAAGAAAACTATACACCTTATATCAAGGAACGGAGGGAGTATTATTTTCCTCTAGAGCATATATCCAACAGTCTCCCACTTGCACTAGAGTGCTAATAATCTAGCCGCATTTTTTCGATCATAATCGTCTTATCACATAAGTGTTCATTGATCATGCATGCTCATGGAAGAGGGTTCTTCAACGAACTACACCAATTCAGATTCGTATGTTTCCTTTGCAACTGGTACAGGTCAAAAGCTCTTTTGACATACCACTCATTATCATATAATGGTTGGATATAAGTTTCGCGGGAGAGTGAGACTATTATTTCACAGTATCCTCCAATGATCTCTTGGTTCAGTCTTTAGAAGACTCATCCTTAGTCATATATACTGGGAAATACACTCAACCAGAAGTCCAATACTTCTAACGCTAAACTTTTATCCATATGTTTACTTTCTTAAGTAGTATTATGTTTGTAGTGCCGTGAATTTTGCTCACATTTGTTTCATGTCTTTGGTGATGTCTCTAATTCCATATAGACCCATAATATGGCTTGCAATTGTAATCTTGCATTACATTCAAGTCTATTATCCTTTCTATATTTTAGAGAATAGTCCTCAGTATTCCTCATATACCGAATGCATGGACTTTATTCAGATTCTGTGTTTTACTCTTAAAGCACATCGGAATTTGTTCTTCTTCCAAGAAAATTTGAGTCATTCTGTTGTTGGATTCACAATGCATGTTATATGGTAGAATCATATGTCAAGAACATATAAGATCACATGTCAAGTACATGGTGCATCTCTATTCTTCCATCAAGACATTGCTTGTGATATTTGGATTTCATCCACTATATAATTTCTAACCACAAGAGCCTGTTTCTTGTCTAGAAGATTATTCCAACCTTCACTTCGTTTCATTATCCGTATCTTAATCTACTCATATAGATTTCAACGTGTAATGTGTTGGTATTTCTCATAAAAGAAGATTCTTGCAATCTTGTATTTTATTTGCCTTATGCTCTATATATCATAATGCACATATGTATATAAGACGATTCTCTATATACACAATCAATGCATATCCATATATATACATATGAGATCATTCTTCACACATATCAATGCATATATGTTTGAGACAATGATCATGCTCCCACTCAAATATATCCATCATATACTCACATATTTGTGGTTCAGCTTTCATCAAGTCTTATTGTTCACTATGTCTCACATAATGACAAAGCTTCCAGAGCTCCCACTCAGAAAATGCCCTCTGCATTCCAAGTTTCCGGGAAGTCTTCAAAGCTCCCACTCAGTTTCATGAAACTGCAGGCCCACTCAATATTTTGGTCATCACAAAATCACTTGATCAAATCAAGGTTGAGGGTTCCTGTCTTGAGGTACTATAGTCCATCTTTTTAACGAAGTAACCTTCGTCATGCCCATTGCAATTCTCTTTCAAATCCCAAATTTGACTGAGATGCTATTTCAGGCTATGGTCCATCATAGTGTAAATGAAATATTTTATTGATTAAAGCATTCCTACGTTTCCGTAGTCAATCACCATTGAACTTTGGTCATAACCAAATAATGCCTTATGCCCATTACATTATTCTCAATAACTCTCCAGTTTGTCGAGAATATGAAATAACCGATTTATTTCACGGGACGTGAGCCATCCTATATGTAACTCAATATTATTTCATTTCTCCTTGTGTTTTAGGCTACCATCATTCCTTTGTGTCTTCAAGCAATGTTATTCCCTATTGTTTTATTAAGAAGACTCATGATTATTGTTCTGTACATAACGTATTCATGATAACCTTCTAAATTCAACAATGGCTTCAACTCATATACCAAGATCTATCATCTTTGGCATATCCTTCCTTATATACCGTCATTACAGCGGAACATGCTTCCGTTGCAATACTCTGATATTCTGAAGGAAAGGTCCAATACCCTGGTCAAAGTTTCCATTATCTCCCATTGGATCCGTGTCGAGAGACTTCTTCTCGCATTACCAATCAAGAAACACACATTTTGCTATTCGGAGAGAATATGTAATTTCAATTGCTTGTAGTTTTATTACAAAGAAATTCTTTCTTTTAAGAAACCTTATAACACCATCAGTTATGGAGCTATCATGTCTCGTTAGATTCAGGATGGTCTCCTATTCATGAAGTGGGTGTTTTAACTTAATGAATTAAACAACCTTATTCGACAATAACTATAGTGCTAGGGGAAAGAATGTTTAGACTATACTACGGTTTAGTATGACTACGAATGGTTTAAGTAGTCTAGCACTTTCAACTTCCATCGTAGTTTGTGGTACAACTTCCACAAGTCTCCCATTATGTCAATATCAATACTTATCACTTCAGATCGTAGCGTAGTGATATGTATCCTTGTATTCTCACTTCTCACTGTGATTCCTGAATCTCAGTTTTATGATCTCAATTGAATACAACTTTCAATTAATCATATGAAGTCTTTAATGATAACTTACGTGCCCATTTAGTACATCATTTATGTATAATGATTGGCACAAGTTCTACTTGCTAGAACCTTGTCATGGTTATATTTATTGCAGAGGTTCATAGATCGTGTATCTAATCCATCTCATGCAATCAAGTTATGATTTTCATTCGATAATGAACTCACAAGTTAATAGATCATACATTTAATGAATTCATCAGTTATGAAGTCACCTCATGCAATCAAATCTTTGACTTGTTATAATCAAGATAACTTTGTCATTAAACATTGAATATTTCTTGACAATAATAGTAGTATTATAAATGCTTTCTATCATATCATAAATCAAGACGTAATCAAAGTATAATCACTCTTTTATTCATAAAGATGGAACAACTGACTTGTCTCATTACATGAATAACTTCGTCTCGCGAGATGCAAGACAAACAACTAAGTGTTCATACTATAATGATTACATAAGATTTATCTAATACTCTAAGTATCTCCTATGATAGATGTCTTGGCGGAATCCATGCTGGCCATCAACTGACTTGATATCCATCAATCCTCGATTTCACCTCTTCCCGTCCATGCAACGGCAGGTCCTGTTTTCATAAAACAGAATAAGTATCAGATACTCATTTACTGCAAATTTTGTATAAGGGAATAAACATTTATAAAGTATATGAAGTATATACCTTCTCCATCCACGACTTCTGCATCCTTGATAGGAGCAATGTCCGCGGCCAAGAGATCAGTCATGAAGTTCTGGAGACTCATATTAGCTCCTCTTCCGACATAGCTATGAACATAATCACCATAACTCGGAGGGAGTGAGTGCAATAACGTATTTATTGCAAACTCTTCCGTGGTGCTTTCGTTCATTGTCCAATATTCATAGTCCTCCACCAGGGTCAGGTACATCTCATGCATTCTGTCCAAGTGATCACCAAGGCTTGTGTGTTCTTCCATCTTTGTAGATAGAAACTTGCTTTCTAACTCAAATCTGGCAATTCTGAACTCACGTATGAACATTGTCTTTAGCGTGTCCATCATGTCATATGAGCCAGTGTCCTGAAACTGTATGCCCAAAACCTCTGACATGCTGAAGATCATGACATTCCTGACTACGAAGCATTTCTGTCGGCGAGCATAATGATCAAGTATCTCTTGATCGCCAACATGATCGTCCGGATGTTCTTCCACATGCATTTCTACTGTAAACAAGATGTCTGCTCTCTTGAGCGACGTCCTAAGCCGTGAGTACCAATCATCAAAGTTTGACCCATTTTCTCTAAGTCTTTCACCTTCCATGAAGAAAGATAGTTCACGTTGCTCTAGTACATTCATTTTCTACAAACATAATTGGAAGGAACACAATTAAGAATAGTTCACAACAATGAGTTCATATAATCATATTATAAATGAGCTCGCACTAAAACAATTCATCCCTAGGAAGTTTTAGTGATTACATGATCCAGATTCACTGCCCGACCTCGAATATCACACGGCCGATGGGTCAGTTTCAAAGGTAGACAACAACTTGTGCGATCACATTATCTTATATGTACTTTGACTCATGCTCGATCTTTCGATCTCTAGTATTCCGAGGCCATATCTGCATATGCTAGGCTCGCCAAATTAACCTCCATGTTATATGCTGCTCAGCAAGGCCATATCTGCATATGCCAGGCTTGCCGAACCCAATCTCATACGAACTCCATTTAATATGTAGGACAACTCCGGTATGTACGGAGCATCAAGCCATATGGGAGAACCTTCCAGGCGGTGCACACTTTGGTAGAATACTTGTGTTTGGCTTTGTTAAGGGATCATCTTATCACATGCTACCGTCGTGTATCCTATACTAGCAAGTTTTAAGATGTCTGAGCTATGGCAACACTAAGTCTATAGTGTCTCCATTTTAGTTTGTTTTATGATGACGATTACTACTTACTAGTAACACATAGAAAAGCTATCACTACATCACAAACAAACGAATGATAGCCCCCACTTAGCAATACAAGGTTTAGAAGGTCTAGTTGTATATTGCAAGTTTTACGTGGCTGCTAGGGCTTTCATAGTTAAACAGGTTTTAACCTACGAGTCAACCACAACGTCAACCATACGATTGTCTCTATTACACCCTGCACGGGGCCCTCCGTTGCAAATGCCACATCCGCTAAAGTAGAGAGACAAACACCCCCCCCAGCCATTTTATACGGTACAAGCCGCATGTCAAGCGTGGAACCAGTCTCGCGTAAGCGTACGCGTAAGGTCGGTCGGGGGTCGCTTCATCAAACAATGCCGCAGATGTGAACAAGTACACGTGGGAGGGTAACAATCATACAATCAACGCCCACATCCCTGATGTGTTCTATCCGTACAGTAATACTAAGCATAGACCTAGCTCATGATACCACTGTTGGGGTTCGCAGCAGAAAACACAAATTTTTCTAACTAGCGTTCCCATAACCCAAGATCTAGCTAGCCGTATTACCGTAACGGAAAGGATTGCGGAAATAACATACCTCAGGGTGTTGTCCGTTGCGCGGGAAACGTTCCCGCAAACGTGGTTGATGTAGCCGATCAAGTTTCACAGCCCCATGGCTGTGTTGAGCACCCGGATGGGTGTAGTGCCACACGTGTAGCACCTCATAGTACTCGCACACGTACGAGACTCGATGACGACCTTCGTTCTCCGATCCAGCGAAGGTGGCGGAAGCAGACCTCCGGACGGAGCTTCGGCAGCACGACGGCCTCCGATTCTAGCAGAGAAGCCTCAATTCCACTATAGGCTCACACTAGGGAGCCCACCGTGAAAGAGACAAGGGAGGGGAGAAGACCGGAGAAAACCGATCTCAATTCGGAGTAATATTTAATTTCTCACGAATTTCTGTGTATTAAATATGTGCACCCTGCCCATCTATATATAGGCAGAGGGGAGGGAGTCAACCCCTCTCCCTTAGCAATGTGGGACTAAAGTCCCTTTGCTAAGGGGGGTGGCCGGCCAAGGGGGGGAGGGGGCGCACCCCTCATGGGCCCTAGGCCCATGGCGCCTCCCCCCCTCTTTCCTTTTTTCTTTTTCCCTTTTATTTCCCCTAATGGGCCTTTTTCTCCACTAAGGCCCATTGCACATATTAATTAGAAATAAAATGATTTTAATTATTAATTCAATTAATTATTAACTAAAACATAATATTCCATCTCCCGGTGCTCCGGAACAACTTCCGGTTCACTCCGAACTTGTTCGGTTCAACATGGTACTTCTCCAATGTCGTTTCCTTTATTCTCTGGTTACTCTGATGGTTCCGAAAAGGTCTCCGATTTCATCGAGCCCTTAAGTGTGTTACCCTACGGTCCGAGAACACTCCAGTCATGACCGAGATGAGGCTACGGTCAATGATCATCAGCGGGACCTGGATGCCCACAATGACCCCTGTGCATTCCGGATATGAAACACCGATTGGACCTTACGCCGTATAGCATTCCCTTTGTCAGCGATACTGGATTGTTCCGAGATTCAATCAATGACATCCTATGTCTGGTTCAATCTCGTTCTGAACTAATCCTCATTCACTCGTTCCCGTGATATTCATCCCCGTGACCTAGTCACACGCTGCAACTTTATGGATGGAATCTCACCGAGTGGGCCCCGAGTATCTATCCATTATATGGATTGACAAATCCCGCTCTTGTAACAATACTCCTCAAAATATATCCACGGAATACCCAAGATACAACCGTTATGACCCGCATATTTCAGTCAGGTGGTGGGATGTAGGTCAAAGCATCCGGGAAGATAGCAATTATGCACGTACTCACGGTCAAAGGAATGGTCTACCACGTTCTGTAATTACAGCACTGAACCTTCACAAGATTTGATCATGTTGTAATGCTTACTTTGGGTAATGTTCATCACGTCACTTAACCAGTGAGGTGACCTCATAGTCAAGAGACTTAATTGTCCATGATCGCGAAACCACGACCATCATGTTGACCATGAACTAGTTATTGATGTAGAGGCTAACTAGGAACTCTCGGGGTTTCTATACCACACTTGTATCATTGTTTCACTGACACAGTTCTAGCAGGGTATGAAACTGGTTATGAACTTGCTTAGATATATTGGAATAATCATATATTATTTGCCTCTAGAGCATATATCCAACACATGGCTAGTGGTCTGGGAACGAGTCAAGATAAGATTCCAGAAAAAGACTAAGTGTGAAACTTTAGTAGATTGAGTTCTCAACAAATAAATATTTTTCTCGTATTCCCTATCCCCCTTCTTGCACACAAACACCATTTGCAGACATTCGAGTCACGGACAGCGAGAGCTCTTGCACCAAATGTTTTTTTGTTACTTGTTTCAATGCTAATATAGACTCTTGCATGTTATGACTTGAATTGAATCTCTAACCTTGATTGCTTTACTTTTCAAAGTTCTTATATGGTTGCTAGCATGTCACCACAGAAATTATGCTGTTATCATTTACCTACTCGAGGACGAGCAGGAATTAAGCTTGGGGATGTTGATACGTCCAAAACGTATATATAATTTCTGCTTGCTCCATGCATGTTTTGTGTGATATTGCTATGATCTAGATACACTTTCATACACTTTTGATCATATTTGGACTAACCTATTAACTCAGTGCACCATAGTGCCAGTTCCTATTTTTTGCTGTTTTTCTATTTCAGTTTCCCCCATATAAAAAGAGCTCCAAAAATTCGGGAAAAATCAGATAAAAAATCAGCGCAGAAGAACCTTCCGGAAGGACCTGAGTGGGGCCAGGCGCCCTGGTGGCACGCCCCAGGGGCTGGCCGCGCCAGGGGGCGCCTGGACCCCTGGCTGCCCCCCTTCGCCTATATATTCTCCGTGACGAGAAACCCTCGAAGCGAGAACCCTTTTTCGCGATCTCGCCTCTGTTCCGCCGCCGCCGCGCTTCTGAGATCGGGAGCACCAGCAGACCTCTTCCCGGCACCCTGCCGGAGGGAGGGCCGACTTCCGGGAGTCTCCCCTCCACCATGGATCCTTCTCGGATGTGTCGTGAGTAGTTTCCTTTGGACCATGGGTCCATGATCAGTAGCTATGTGATGTTCTCCTCCCCTCTTTGTTCTTCATGGTTATACCTCGTGAGCTGCCCTACATGATCGAGGCACTTTTGTAATCTTTCTGTTGTTGCTATGCTGAGTTTGATGGGATCTGATGGATTATGAGATTATGTTCAGATTGTGATTGAGTAATATATTTGGTTCTTATCTCTTATATTTTTGTTCTTAAGTAATTCTTGCATGTTCTCCGTTGTTGTTTATTTCTTTGGCCAAGTAGTAGGCAAAGTTTTAAATAGCGGGCTATAGCCCAGCTACAGCTGCGCTATGGCGTTTTTGAAGCCCTCCCGCTACAGCTACGTTGTTTTATCGCCACTTGGAAATAGCCGCTAATAGCTCCGCTAACAAAGGTTTAGCGCTAAATCGTACGTTCTATTTAGCTTTAGCGTTTTCTTCTTTCGTCTCGGCAGGCGCAAAACTTCGGCCGAATAGATTATTTTCCTCCCAAAATCCTCCTGACCCTACGCATCCCCAATCCTTTTCATCCCCAAAAAACCGTGTGATGGCAGCTGGTGGCTGGCGGCGGCGACCACACAGTGACGGCGGCGGCAGAGTGGCATGCCCTTTCTCCAGTGGCGGCACAGTGACGGTGGCCCTGAAGCATTGAGCTAGCCTCTGAATCCTCCTTTCCTACCATGAGCCAGTTGCCAGCAGACCATCGCTAGGAAATTTATTTTGTCCTCCTCTGTCTTAGCATTGAGCCAGATTGTGCTAGTGCTTGCACCTCGATTAACTTCACAACGTCGTGCTGGTGATTACTTTCTTAATCAAGCTTGAACAAACTAGTGTTGGAAGTTGGAACGTACAGTTATACAGTTATACATACCAGTGTTAGATTTAGGAAACCACAACCAACAGACGTTTTGGATTCTTGGGCATATAGCAATATAGCATTCTTAGTATAATTATACATGGAGAAAAGAGATGTGCTAGTGCTAGTACATCGACTAATTTGATCGCACACGAGCAATATACATGTGATATATCATATACAATACCTGATTGTATTATTAGTATTTATTTTCCATGATTTAAGCAAAACCGCTAAATGGGGCCATAGCCTGCTATAGCTTCATATAGCTTCTGACGGAGCCGCGGCTAAATGGCATAGCTCGCTATTTAAAACATTGTTAGTAGGTAGTAACCCCAAGAGGGAACGTTATGCTCGGTTGTGGGTTCATGCCCCCTGATGGCACGCTTGAGTGACAGAAACATGAGTCTAGGGGATGTGTTGTTGCCACAAGGGGGAAAACAACGGTGCTTGTAACCGCGGTTGCAAGGATTGTTTACTTTACGCAAAGTGCTTTTTAATGCAGTTTTCTGTTGCTTTGGGTTTACACTTTGGGTGGGTCTCACAACTTAATACCAGCGAGATGTTCTGGATAGATATCTCAAGGTGGATGATTAGTAGTAGATGTAGATGGATTTCGGTCTACTTATTTTGGCGTTCTGCCCATGCTTTTGAGCCTCTTCCTTTCTTTTGTAGCATAGTTAGCATTGCAGTGCTGTAACGACCCAATTCACACCGAATTGAAGTCTCTGTGCTCAAGTGCCAGTCCCTGGATCGAACTCGCTGGCACACACAGTATCATAGATGTATATCAAAGTACAAGTGCATCATTATTGCAACGTATGATCCAGAGTAAATAAATAACAAGTTGCATAGCTCAAGGCTAGCTTATTCAATATAAATATAGCGGAAGCAAAAGCAATAACGTGGAGTCCCATCAACAGCCACATGCGAACATGCTGAGTGTAGACTCGCAACCCCTAGACGCACCTTACTGATCGTCTGAAAAACCTGCAACACCGAAGGTTACAGCCCGACAACGGGTCAGTACATCTGATTTGTACGGCAAGTGACACGGAAAAGTTTATTTAAAGAACCTACAACTACATGCAAGGTAAGTCAAAGGAAAGACTTATGGTTTAGTTTTGCAGAAAGCCAATTTTCTCCTGAACTAAACTAGTCAAAATTTTAAGTTGAGTTCTACCTGAAACACACAGCAACCCATGCTACTCTTGTCCCAACCAAATTATTATTAAGTGTTCATCTGTCAAGATCCTCCAGTAACAGTAATGTCTAGCAGCTCAAAAATGTCCATAACCGGGGACATGGCTAATCATGATTAGTTTATACTCTGCAGAGGTTAGTACACTTTCCCCGCTGGACTCAACCCGAAGATTGAGACGAAGTCTTTCAGAAGAGGTCACCTACACCCAACGGCAAGCCGGTACACCTATCATATCTACATCTGCTAGCATTGCACGGGAGAGGCTTCCTACATCGTACTCAACTAAGCCAGAGCCCATATGGCCAGCGGCTGTATAGGTAAGCTTCTAGTCACCAAGTATGTCTGATCTTTTTGAGCCTGGACGGCGCCCACCACGTCAGAGGGCTCACCATGACGTATTCTCGTCCACCAAACAAACCATTGGGTGCATTTAACCCCGGCACTGTCCTCAACCGAGCCACAACTACCGGGATGCCACCCTCCCGTCCAGAAGTGATTTCTATTATTATAAAGTTGCTACACAGTTTATTAAATATCTCACATGCACTCCATGAATTCTCACAGCCCAACCTCATCTACAAAGCATAGCAATAAAGTAACAACACGGCTAGGTTGATCTACGGTAGACAAGTCAAAACATGTGTCTATCCTAACTGGTTTGCAGCAACAGTAAAGTAAACTACCTATCATGCAATAGAGTGATATTTCCTAACATAATGCATATAGAAAATATAGGTATGAGTATGGTCAAAGTATCACTTGTCTTATACATTCGATGAAGATCTTCGCTCTCACGTTCCAGTCAACTCTACTCGTCACAGTCCGAGCAATCTATCGTCAACGAAAGAACTCAATAAGCAATCACACCAAAAGGACAAAACATAAGTTCAACAAAACAATCATTAAAGTTTTAGTAACAAAACAAAAGGTTTTGAAGTGCAAAGGTGTGGATGTGCTCAAAGGTGATTCAGTGGAACGTGAACTCGAGAGAGTCAACGGATAAAGAGTTGTCGATACAAAAGTATGATCAAGGCATTATGAAATCAAGGTAAAGATCATAGCAATATAAATGGTATGTAGATATTGCCGATAAAATATCTCATATGATCCAATATGCAAAAAGAATCACGTGAAACGGAATACTACAACGCAGGTCATAGCAATTGCAACATGGAATTGAATTTGAATTTGAACAGATCAATAAACTTGAGAATTTTTGTGTACACATGATATAAACAGAAAGTACAAGGAACGAGTGATCCAACGCAAAAAGAATCACTCGATTTGGATCAACGGTATAAAAGATACGGCCACCGGAATTTGAATTTGAATTTGAAATAACTTCAAATTCAAAAGTGTGCAAAACTTTATACCATGCTAAAGTACAGAACAACACAAACGCGTTGCAAAAAGTTTCACCTCGTTCCAACTTACGGTGTAGAAGATATCGCAGTTACGGTATCGGGGGGTTTTCTGCCAACAGGGACTCGCTCGCGAATAAAATTCTTTGCAAAAAGCAATCGGGTCCCTGTGGTGCGGTTGACCAGATCTGACTCCGGCGAAGTGCGCTACTTCGGCGAGCTCCGCTCAGCACCGGCGAGGGGAGGCGGCTACCGGCGACGTGGGAGGCAGGGGAGGCGCGGAGGAGGCCGGCAGAGGGCGGCTCAGCCGTGGAGGTGGCCGGCGGCGCGGCGCGGGGCTGGCCGGCGTGCTCCCGCGGGCTTGGTCGCGGCCTCGGGTGGAGGCGGCGCTCGGACTCCGGCGAGGGCAGGCGGCGCGCGGCCGGGAGAGGGCGAAGCGGCGGCGGCTCCCGCGGCTGCCCGCCGTGGTGGCGCTGGCCCGGGCGGCGCACGGCGCGTAGATCCGGCACGGGCGGTGTCCGGCGATGGCCGGCGCAAGGCGGCGCGGCGCGACGGCGGAAGGCGCGGCCGGCGGCGGCGAGGCGGGACCCGCCGGCTAGGGTTCCGAATTTTCCAAAAAAAAAGAAAGCAAAAAAAAGAAATCGGGAAATATTTCATAACCAGAGAAAAAAGAAAAAAAATGATCCGAGTTGGGCTATGTTGCGCTGCGAGCGAAAAAAAAACTATTGGGCCGGCCTGCGGATTTTCTTTTTCTTTTAAAACCGAAACTTCAAACAATAAAATAAAAATAACCGTAACTCCGAAAAATACGAAATAAAATTCTAAATTCATCAAATAATACAAAGAAAAATATTAAATGAAAATATTTTCCAAAAAGGGAAAAAAATAAAAAACTTTTCTAAATACTTTATTTAAATATAAAAATACTTTTCATAAATCAAAGAGATCCGATAAATTATTAAAATATTTTTATTTGGTCAAAAACATTGACAAACCATTTCTAAATAATAAAATATAAATTTTAAAATTGCCACACCAATAAATAATTTGGTAAAATAAAAATATTCCATTGGAATACTTTTTCAACTCTTTTAAAATATTTAATAAATCATTTTAATGAAATAAAAACTCTCTTAGCATTATAAAATCTCTAAATTAATTTTAGAGTTATTTATAATACTCAAAATAAAATTTTACAACTTTTAAAATAATATTCTAAATATTTCCAACTTTATTTAAAAAGGGGATAAGTCATTTTGTATCCTCTCAAATGAATTTCCTTTAGTTGAAAAATATTTTGAATAATCAAAAGAATTCCAATAAAGATTAAAAACCTTTTCCAAACTTTTAAAGTTTGAAGGAGTCATATTACCTTCTCTCATTTTATTTTGTTGGTTTTATTTTTAAATAATAAATTCCAAAACACCAACGGTGAATATTAGGGAAAGTCATTTTATTCCCTCTCACTTTAATATTCATTTCAACACCAAAAGTTTTAAATCCCAGAGAAAATCAAACACATCAATCAAAAAATCATTATCTATTTAATTTATTAACATTCCAAAATTTGGAGAATTTTGGGATGTTACAGGTGCGTTCATAATCCTGTCAATTGCCCTTCTATAATTTGTTCACCTCGCAAAGCAGTTTTATCGTCTTTTGGGAGAGAGACATCACTAGTGAACATCACGTATCCCGGTCCATATCCTCATCACTGTTTCCACGCACATTTACTTTTCTGCTTTTACTTTCAGTTGCTATCATTATCCCTTCTGTTTGATCCTTTGTGAACAACAAGACCGGAGAGATTGACAACCTCTCTGAACTTCGTTGGGAACAAAGTTATTTGTGTCTGTGTGCAGGTCCGCGTCAGTTGCGCCGCTAACACCTACTTATGATCTCCGGAGTCCAACTGGAGACAAACCTTGGTATCTTTACTGAGGGAAATTTCCCGTTGTGCTACATCACATCTTCCACTTGGGGTTGACCAATGAAGGGCGAGAAATCACTATCATCACCTCGCACATCAGCATGTCACCACAGAAATTATGTTTGTTATCATTTACCTATTCGAGGACGAGTAGGAATTAAGCTTGGGGATGTTGATACGTCCAAAATGTATCTATAATTTATGCTTGCTCCATGCATCTTTTGTGTGATATTGCTATGATATTGATGTACTTCCATACACATTTGATCGTAATTGTACAAACCTATTAACTCAGTGCACCCCAGTGCAAGTTCATGTTTTCTGCTGTTTTTGTATTTCAGGTTTTCCCATTACTTAAAGTGCCAGAAAAATTCCGGGAATAATATAGGAAATATCAGCATACAGAAAGCTTCGGGAAGAGGAAAAGTGGGGCCAGAGGGGAGCCAGGGTTGGCCCAGGCGGCCACCTGGGGGCCCTGGTCCACCTCTGGCTGCCCCCCCTTCGCATGTATATCTCTCTCGTCCCGAAACCCTCGAGGACAGAACCCTTTTTCGTGATCTCTCCTCTGTTCCGCCGCCGCAACGCTTCCAAGATCGGGAGCACCAGGAGCCCTCTTCCCGGCACCCTGCCGGAGGGAGGAACCACCTCCGGGAGCTTATCCACCACCATGGATGCTTCCCGGATGAACCGTGAGTAGTCCACCTTGGACCATGGGTCCATGATCAGCAGCTATGTGATGTTCTCCTCTCCTCTTTGTTCTTCATGGTTTAGACCTCGTGAGCTGCCCTACATGATCGAGGCACATATGTAATCTTCCTGCTGTTGCTATGCTGAGTTTGCTGGGATCTGATGGATTATGAGACTATGTTCAGATTGTGTTTGAGTAATATATTTGATTCTCCTCTTTTATATTTATGTTCTTGAGTAATTCTTGCATGTTCTCCGTTGTTGTTTATTGTTTTGGCCAAGTAGTAGGTAGTAACTCCAAGAGGGAGTGTTATGCATGATTGTGGGTTCATGCCCCTTGATGACTAGCTTGAGTGACAGAAACATGAGTCTAGGGGATGTGTTGTTTCCACAAGGGAGAAAACAACGGTGCGTGTACTTGCAGGTGCAAGGATTGTTTACTTTACGCAAAGTTCTTTAATGCAGTTGTCTGTTGCTTTGAGTTTACACTTTGGGTGGGATTCGCAACTTAATACAGCGAGATGTTCTGGATATATATCTCAAGGTGGATGATTCGTAGGTAGATGCAGATGGATTTCGGTCTACTTGTCTTGGCGTACCACCCAAGCTTTTGAGCCTCTTCCTTTCTTTGTAGCATAGTTAGCATTGGTTTGCGCACATAATCATGTCAATTGCCCAGCTGTAATTTGTTAACCTTGCATGGCTATTTTATCGTCTTTTGGGAGAGAGACATCACTAGTGAACATCATGGGACCCCGGTCCATATTTCCACCACTGTTTACACCCGCTATTTATTTTCTGCTTTATTTCCTTTTATGTTGCTATCGCTATCATTATTATCCCGTGCATTTGATCCTTTGTAAACAACAAGGCCGGAGGGATTGACAACCTCTCTGTACTCATTGGGAGCAAAGTTATCTGTTGTGTGTGCAGGTCAACGTCAAACGCTTAATTGCTGGCGTCGTTGTCACCTTTTTGTCGTTGTCGGAGTCCTACTAGAGACAAACCTTGGTATCTTCACTGAGGGAAATTTGTTGTTGTCTACATCTCAACCTTCCACTTTGGGTAACCAACAAGGGGCGAGAAGTCATCAGGGTGCATCCAACTTGCATGCTCAAGAAGACCTAGAGCTCGTTTGAGGAGGCTCATCATTGGAATATGCAAGCCAAGTTCTATAGTATGAAGGGTCCCCACATAGCTATACGCATGTATGATGATCTCTATGGAGTACAAGGGATATAGGATGGAGTACTAGTGTGGATCTCTCAAAAGGAATAGTAGTGTGCCCCCTTCTCTCTTTTTTCTTTTTCTCTTTTTCTAATTTTTTGATTTTTTGGTGGCCTCAATGGCTCTTTCTATTTCTCTCATTTGACCTCTTTGGGATCTTTTGATTTTTTTTCCTCTTTGGGATATTTTCCTCACTTTAGGGGCAACAATCTATATTTTACAAGAATATAGGAGATCTTTCACACTTTACAAAGGTACTCACATAAAGAAGATGTAGCTATCATGATGAAAATGTATGCCTCTGCCATGGTAGCAGGATATGCAATGATACTAGCGCATCATGTAGCAATGAGTAGGGAAAGGCCCAACTAGCATGCGGCTCATCGATCAAGCAAGTAGCATGTATGACATGAAGATCAAGTCATGAGAAGGTGGATGTTGCATGGCAATATATCTCGGAAAGGCTATGGAAATGCCTTGATAGGTAGGTATGGTGGCTGTTTTGAGGAAGGACATGAGGAGGTTTATGATGACAGAGCATATCGTGCCAAGGGTTTGGATGTACTGGCGAAGGTGGACGCCAACTCTCGGAGTGAGAAGAAGGCAATGCACGGCACAGGAGAGGCTAGCAAAATATGGGAAGGTGGAAGTGTCAACTTTCGAATACTCACATTAGTCCGAAGAACTCATGCACTTATTATCGGTAACTCTCAATCTAATCAGGAGGTTCACAAAGAGACAAGTACCCCGAGGAGGAGTGTATGGGGGTTTGGTTATCCTTGCGCATCCTCGACTCATGGTACGTGAGTGTTCTCTAATATTCGAACCCTCCAGAGGTTTAGTGATCCATCTAGTAGCTAGAGTTCTCAACAGGGATTTTGGTTTTCGAAAATCACATGGATTGCCAAAAATACGACATCTATCACTAACAGGCTAAAGCTCTTGACACCATAAGTTCAAACATTACTCTAATCAATACCTCAAAACTATTGCAAGTTACTACTACAAAGAGAATAGCAACTTCAACTACCTACTTTCTAGTCAAGACACAAAACTCAGTGCAACAGGCAAATTCTCTAAACAAGATAAAACATGCAACCTATAGAAAGTTCAACCTAAGACAAAAGAAAAGCTCTAGAAGAAAACTAAATCACCACAACTAAACAGGGCAGCAGCTAAGAAAAGAAAAAGAACAACTCACAGCTAAAGAAATAAGCATGCAAATCCTATGAGGAGTTCTAATTCAAGTGGAGCATTTTTCTCTCCCACACAAAAGAAAGATGGGGTCTAGCTTGTTATGAACAGCAAACAAATAAAAAACAAACCTAAGAAAAGTAAAGAGCGAGACGTTCCAAGCATAGCACATAACGCATGAAGTGATAAAAATATAGTGCAACGAGGGACGAACTGATAATTGTCGATGAAGAAGGGGATGCACGGGGGCATCCCCAAGCTTAGACGCTTGAGTCTCCTTGAATATTTATTGGGGATGCATGGGGGAATCTTCAAGCTTGAGTGTTTGACACTCCGGGATCTTCTTTCATCATCTTCCATCGCACACTTGAAAACTCCCTTCATACATAACTCATTGTAAACTGATTAGAGAGGTTAGTACCCTATTAAAATAATTTTCCTCTACTAAAAATAAAGATATTCTTGAAGAGCTACTGTTTCTCAAGATTTCCAAAAAGTTTTTGCAAAGAAAAAGCAAGCTTAAGGTTTGCAAAACTTAGGAGAGACAAAACGTGGCAGAATCCGTGAAAAACAAAACAATAGGTAGTAAATATTTTTTTAGGAATACATCTGCAACTCAAATAAAAAAACCCAGAACATACGAAAGTTCCGTGATTGTATAGATCCCGCTGTGTAAAACATTCAGCTCAAAAAGATGAACTGGGAATTTTCTATGATTTTTCCCGTCACGAGGACAGAATCTGTTTTCTGGACAGCATGTCACAGATTTCACTTCCCTTGTCATATGAGGCAATACTTGGCACAAAGCTTGAAAATAAAGATACAATGATGTTGCTATAGTAGTAACAATCATAAAGACCACTAAAAACAGAAATAAAATCATCTTGGGTTGCCTCCCAACAAGCGCTTCCTATTACGCCTTTAAGCTATGCATAAAGATTTCAAAAGATACTCTCATAAGAATAAGGATTTGAAGCAAAAGAGAGCATAAAAATGCAAATAAGAAACACATTTAAGCCTAACCCACTTCCTATGCATAGGCATCTTGTAAGAAAATAAATCGTGAAAGCACAAAGTAACAAGCATAGGAAGATAAAAGAAGAAGAACTTCAAAACTTTTAACATGAAGAGAGGTGTTTTTGTAACATGAAAGTTTCTACAACTAAGCTTCCATCTCTCAAAGTAATTTTCAGTAGTACCATGAACAACATCAAGAATATAACTATCACATAAATCATGTTATTCATGACCTACAATCACACGTGTATATTTTTCAACACGGTCTTTAGGATCATAAGATAAATGCGACCCAGCATATTGAGCCTTGATAAGAGCAAAATTCTCCGGAATTTGAGTTGGAGATTTCAAAAGGATAATAGGGAAATCAAGTGTGGGTGCAATAGCAAAAATTTCATGCTTAACATAAGGAACTATAGAGAGTTCATCTTTGTCAGCATCATCCATATTGGCATCATGGCTATCAACAAAGCAAGTATCAAGATTTTTAGAAAGGGACATTTCAAGTGAGTGCTCGGAATCATGGGATTACTCCTCAAAGCAATCATTGGACTCTTCTAGGGCAGCAAACATTTTATTTTTTAAATACTCAATATAAGTATTGGGGGTATAATTCTCGAAGCAATAAGCAAGAACTGCAAAGTTTTCGGACTGGTGAATAGTATTGTGATACTTTTCAATCAAAGAAGCAATCTCATAAGCACCCTTAAAAGCAACAAACTCTTCAATCTTCTCAACATCAAAGTAATCATAAACACCTTTAGCATAAGAAGATAAGATCTCATTTTCATTAAACTCACATTGGAAAGGAAGGTATTTATGATCTATATTAGAACAGCAAGTAAAATCATAAATGTGGCACAAAAGTTTAGCATGGCAATAAGAAACATGTATTTGATCCCATAAGTGTTTCCCTTTCTGAGGTAGGCGGTGTCGCGTATATTGAGCATGATCATCCAATGATTTTCCCTCAACCAAGTCGGTTGGGTTTTTAGCGCGAGCACAAATTGATTGAAGACGATCCAAGTGAAACATGTCAAACAAGTCCATCCTACCATATTTGGGTGGTTCAGCACCCATGGTGAGGATAGCATCACTAGGCAAAGCAAGACAAAGGCAAAAGGTAGCAACTATTTTTGTGTTTTTTCATATAAGACACAAAAGCAAAAGCAAAAAACTGGAAAGGTAAACTAACAAGACGAAAAAGAAAAGATAAAAGATAGTGTGCAACTCCCCTTTCTTGTAGACTGGAGTCCCCGGCAACGGCGCCAGAAATAGCTTGATGCTAGCAAGGAAGATAATTCTCTCGCTTCTCGTTGGTTACCCCAAGTGGAAGGTGAGATGTAGCGTAGCAGCAGAATTTCCCCTATGTAGAGGATAGGGTTTGTCTCCCGTAGGACTCGCAGAGATACAAGAAGGTGGTAAAGTGAACAATGGCGCCGAGGTTTCTAACTTCGCCTGGACCTGCACACACAACAAATAACTTTGCTCCCAACGAGTACAGAGGAGTTGTCAATTCCTCCGGCCTTGCCGTTTACAAAGAATCAACGCAATAGATAATAATAGTGGCAACGGAAAGTAAAGAACTGAAAGTAAATTGAAGGTGTAAACAATGATGGAAATATGGACCGGGGTCCCATGACGTTCACTAGTGTTGTCTCTCTCCCAAAAGACGATAAAAGTGCTAGCGAGGTAAACAAATCACAGCTGGGAAATTGACAGGATTATAAACGCACCGCAATGCTAACTATGCTATAAAAGAAAGGAAGAGGCTCAAATGCAATGGGCAGTACGCCAAGGTAAGTAGACCGAAATCCATCTGCATCTACTACGAATCATCCACCTTGAGATATCTATCCAGAACATCTCGCTGGTATTAATTTGCGAATCCCACCCAAAGTGTAAACTCAAAGCAACAGACAACTGCATTAAAAGAACTATGCGTAAAGTAAACAATCCTTGCACCCGCAAGTACAAGCATCGTTGTTTTATCCCTAGTGGAAACAGCACATCCCCTAGTCTCATGTTTCTGTCACTCAAGCTAGACATCAAGGGGCTGAACCCACAATCAAGCATAACGCTCCCTCTTGGAGTTGCAACAAATCACTTGGCCAAAGAAAAATACGGCAACGGAGAACATGCAAGAATTTACTAAAGAACACAAGTATAAAAGAGAACCAAATATATTACTCATCACAATCTGAACATAATCTCATAATCCATCAGATCCCAGCAAACTCAACATAGCAACACAGAAATTACAAAGGTGCCTCGATCATGTGAGGCAGCTCACGAGGTCTCGAAAGTGGAAGCACAAAGAGGGGAGGAGAACATCACATAGCTACTGGTCATGGACCCATGGTCCAAGGGGGACTACTCACAAGAAACCGGGAGGCGTCCATGGTGATGGATGGTCTCCCGGAGGGGATTCCTCCTTCCGGCAGGGTGCCGAGGCAGCTTCTCCTGGCAGCCCCGATCTTGAAACGGCGGCGGCGGCGGAACAGAGAGGAGAACGGGAATAGCAGATCGATATTAGGGGTTTCCGTCACGGGGGCTAAATATAGGACAAAGGGGGCACCGAGAGGGGCCACAGGGCAGCCAGGAGGCCTCTTGGCGCGGCCTAGGGTGGGGCCGCGCCAGGGACCCTCCTGGGGCCCTGGTGGGTCCACCTCCTTCCCACTTTGGTTCTTCGGGAAGCTTCCGGGTCGCTGATTTTTTATATAATTTTTTCGGGATTTATTTGGCACTTTTAATGGCCGGAGAACCTGAAATACAAAAACAGCAGAAAACAGGAACTGGCAACTGGGTGCACTGAGTTAATAGGTTAGTCCAAATATGATTAAAAAGTGTATGAAAGTTCAAGAAAAACATGGCAAAGTCACACAAATCATGCATGGAGCAAGCAGAAATTATAGATACGTTTGGGACGTATCAGCAGTACAGGTCAAGGAAGCAACATTTGTCGTAAAAGGTGCCATTGTTTTCTTGCCACCTACTCTTATCTGTCGGAGTCGTAATGGATACAAATCCTATCCTCTACATAGGAGAAATTTGCTGCTATCCTACATCTCACCTTCCACTTGGGATAACCAGCGAAGGGGGAGAAGCCATTATCACTTCCACGCCATCGATCATGTGTCCGGAAGACGTTTTGAGTCATGACCACATAATACCGAACCTATTGGGTCACACACTTAAAGTGCAGTAATCTGTTAGAATGCTAGAATGGTTAAAGGTTTAGTGGATGCAAGTGAAGTTGTTCAGAGAGCAAAGGAAATGTCTAAATCACTCTGGAATTTTTTTCAGGTGGTTTTAGAACATATGAGAATGGCACCGGGGAAGTCCGAGATTAACCGGAATAGTTTTCGGGTAATCGGTGGACGACCCGACAAACTGTCGCGGTCACTGGACATGTTAGACCGTAAACCGGATCATCCTGAAACCTATCCAGATAGTTCCGGAACATCCGTTAGAGGTCTCGGAAGATCTTGGAAGTGTTCCGGAAGGTCCCGGGATGTCCCGAAACCATCTCGGAAGGTCCTGGAAGCTTCCGGAAGGTCATGGAAGGTTCCGGACAGTACCACCTAATGCGCCCAACCCCTGGCTTAGGGGGAAAGCCACCTGGGCTGGCCCATGTCGGCCAGGAGGGGGGCGCACCAAGGGGGGGTCCTACTCCAAGTAGGATTGCAATCCTCCTTGGAGTAGGAGGACTCCTCCTAGGGGAGTTCGAGTCCATGTAGGACTCCTCCCCTAGGGTGGCCGGCCAAGGGCCCTTGGCCACCTATAAAAGGTGAGCCAAGGGGGGAAGCGCACCCCATAATCCCCTGCGCCCCCCTTGCCCTAGTTTGCTAGTTGCTACACATTAGACCCCGGTTTAGAGTTCGTTCTAGATCAGAATCCGCTAGGGTTTTTTCCCTCTAGTTTTCTCGGAGGCGTTCTTCTCTGGACGGTAGAGTGCTGCCGGATTGCTGTGCCGGATGTGTGGATACCGTTAGAGGGATCATAACTTTTATCCTTCTTTGAGGAGCTTCTTCTTCCTCGGAGATCTTGATCGAGGGACTTGTTCATGGGACAATTCGTGAGATCTTCTTCAAGCTTCACCAACTCTACTTCCACTACATCCGTTGATGAGCTTTGACCTAAACCTTGTATGCCATCTTCTTGGATGATCTTGGGTTCTTGCTTTGTAGGCACGAATTTTTTTTGTTTTCTACTACGTTTCCCAACACTTAGTAGGTTAGTCCAAATATGTTGTAAAAGGTATGAAAGTGTGGCAAAACACATAGCAATATCACCAATATAAGTATGGAACAAGCAAAAATTATAGATACATTTGTGACGTATCAACAACCAAACATTTGAACTGGAGGATGGGTTTCTTTCCCCTCCCTCACGTTCCGCATCTGTGCAGTGACCAGAGGAAACCCGAAATCCCACCGCTACCAGCCCCCTCCCTTTCTCCCCCGCCTCCCTCGCCGTCGCCATAGGGCTCGGCAGGGCAATGCCCGATAAGAACCGGCGGCGGCGGGGCTTCCTTTCCTCCTCGTGCACAGGAGCGGGCAGGAAGGCTCCTCCGGGTAGAGGAATTTCACGGGTGTCGTATGGTGGGCGGGGTGGCTTGCTTGCGTGATGTAGGCTTTGGCGCGTCATCTGGCGTTTGGCAGCGGGGATGATTGTGGTGCGCGCGGAGGAGGTCGTGATGACGGTAGGGCTTTGGCCGATCTGGTGTGCGACAAGCCTTTCACGACGCGAGCCACGGGCGGCGTTGAGCGACCTCAGCTACTTCCGATGGCGAGGTGGTGGTGCCTTCTTGTTGGGTCGGCTGGGATGGCGGTGTTGCCTAGATCTTTCCATTGAGCGGGGCAGGTAGTGGGCGACCGGCTTCGCCGTGGCCGTCGGGCCAGCGGAGCAGGTGGTGCGATAGTGTTGGTGCTCCTCCTCCCTCCTTGCTTAGCACCGACGCATGATGGTTGAAGGGGTGGCCCGGGAGGGGCTCAGACCTGGGATAATTCCTGGTGTGCGGAAGCTGAGGCCTTTCTACCTGCCTCTTTGGTCATCGTGACTGCTAGTCTGAGCGGAGTTGGAGTTGGGGCGGTGGATTCCATGTTGGCGGCCTTGAAAGGTGGGAGGCGCAGTGCTCGTGGGCGGAGCTAGCGGCTCGGGTCGATTGGTTGCCATGGTTGTGCGGGCGGCATGGGGACCGGTACCTGACGTTTGAAGACGTATCGGAGGCAATGAGGGTCTGTTAGGGTGAAACCTCACTCTGGCTTGGCCATACCGACACCGGCGATGCCTATGGGGGTTGTCTCCTTCTTGAAGGCATCGTCGCGGCTTCTCTTCGTCCTTCTGTTGCTTCGGAACAAAACTTAGTACCTGGATGAGGAGGTGGCGGTGCTTTGGCATTGTACCCTTGTTGAAGGTGCCACCTTGGAGCACTCAGATCGCTGGACACGACTAGTCGTCCTTAACACCCATGTATTGTGCCCTGAGTGTGAATTAAGTCGAGAAACTCTAACACGACCAATTGAGGTCGTTCTTAAGAGCATCTCCAGCCGCACCCCCAAGCAGACCCCCAGGGCGGCGCTATTTGCGCCGGATGAAAAAAAATCCCCTGGTCGCGCCCCCAACGGCCCAAACTTCGCCGGATTGGACCAAAATTAGATCCTGCGATCTCAAGCCAAACCCAGCGCGCTGGGGGTTGCCTGGGGGCGCCGGACGAAAGATATCGCGCGCGAAATCTCGGCGGGCGCGACGTTTGTGGCCCCGCCAAGTCAGCGACAGAATCGTTCGTTGTCCTCATCTCTCCGCCTCCGCCTTTCCGCACTGAATTGATTCTTGCCGCCGGTCAGCCTTCCCAGGCGAATAAATGCTAGCCGCCGAGCAATCCAATCGACCACGTGCGGTGCAGTAATGGCACCGGACGCCGCGTGTAGCTCCCCTCAGCGCGCCGCGTGTCCACACACGTCGCTATAAAATGCGCCCCCTCACCGTCTTCGCCGCACAAGCTCTCCATTCCTCGCTGCAAAGCTCTCCAAGCCTCGCTTTTCTTCTCTCTCTCTCTCCCTCTCCCCCGCAGACATGGCCGAGTGCTTTTCCGGTGACGGCGCCGCAATGAACGGCTTCGACCGCTGGAACCTCCAGGAGTGGGAGGCGACGCTCCTCTGTCGGGCGAACTACCCATGTCCGCCTGACATGCGCGTCCCCACAGACTGGGTTCTCAGCAACGGTGGTGTGCCAGTGCCGCTGATATGTCCCAAACGTATCTATAATTTTTGCTTGCTACATGCATGTTTTGGGTGTTATTGCTATGTGTTTGCTACACTTTCATATCTTTTTATAACATATTTTGGAACTAACCTATTAATGGTTGTAAGAGTGCACAAGTTCTTGTTTTTGTACTTTATGTGTAGAAATTACTTGGATATATAAAAAATCATAAAAAGGAGCCTTGTAGGAGTTGGACTCTAACTCTCCCGAAATCTGTCCCCACCAGAGAGGTTTTAGAGATTGCGTCGGAAAAGCGAGAAGACGACCTCAAACGGAAAAACTTAAAACTACAAAGTTGTAGACATTTTTTTCCGGTGGGTCTAAAAAAACAATTCATCTCAATCGGAGTTCGGATGCTCCCTCTGGACCCGAAATACCAAAGACGTAATCTGGATGATGGGAATCCGAGAGTCTATATAAAGAGATGAAACCTAGGTCAAAGGGCACCACGAAAATTCCTCCCCCTTGGCAGCCGTCTTGAGGGGGACATCCATCTACAAACCAGCACCATCTCCAAGGAAGAAGAAGAGGGCCAAGGGCCGCTGCCCCCAAGGGCCGTGGCCGCCGCCGCCGTCTCCTTCTCCTCCTCCGGGCCGCACCTCTCCATCAACATCTCTCTCTCTTTCTCACCATGTCTATGTGTGAGTAGTTCTCCTCGGGACTGAGGTTTTTACCAGTAGCTATATGGTCAATTCTCTCTCCCATGATGTGATCTTCGTTGTGATCATAGGCTAAATCTAGGATGATCCCATGATGTTTCCCCTTCCTCTATGTATTGGATTGATGTACTCACTTGATCTTATCTAGTATAATCCCTGAGACCATGATGACAACGGTCTATTGGACATGGGTTAGAAGAATATTTTCATGAGCGATTTCCTATTTTGTGTGTTGATTGAAGATTTATAGTCTCTTGGTGCTTATCTTTGACTATCCTTGAGATATGTTGTGGTGATTGTGGTACTCTCTTTGGATGGCCGCGGTGACATTGGGAAATCCATAGATTGAGAACTACGAACTCTGAGGTGTGCTTTTGTAGCCCTACATAATTCTTGTCATCTCTTGACCACAAAGGAATGACCTCCGAGTATGTCTTCATTGCATGTTTTATGGGAAATATCATGTGATTGGACTATGTTAATGTTGTTGGGAGTTTCCACTAGTGAAAGTATGAAGCCTAGGCCTTGTTTCCATCATTGTTACACCGTTTGTGCTCACTTTTGTCACATGTTTGCTTGCTGCATTTTTCATTACAGATTTATATTACCTTGCTTTTCCACACCTATCACCCATATTTTACCATCTCTTCGCCGAACTAGTGCACCTATACAACTCCTAGTTGTATTAGGTGTGTTGGGGACACAAGAGACTTCTTGTATTTTAATTAAAGGATTGCTTGAGAAAGACCATCTTCAACCTCTACTTCCCTGAGTTCGATAAACCTTAGGTCATCCACTTGAGGGGAATTGCTGCTGTCCTACAAACCTCTGCGCTTGGAGGCCCAACATAGTCTACAAGAATAGAAGCGTGTGTAGACATCAGCCGCCGATCCCGGTCAGCGCCGCCTTCGCCGACGAGGTCGAGACCCTCCGCACCGCCATGCCGTCGATGGTTCGGGAGAACCCTCTCTACGCGGTGAACAACGAGGAGGAGTGGCGCGCCTACTTCACGCGCCGCCACGCCGAGGCCAGGGCGTCCACCAATGGTGGGCCAACACCATCGGGTGGAAGAACTCCAATGGCCATCGCCGGTGGTGGGGCGCCCCCGGCCGCACCCTCCACGCCGTCCTCACCCACATCAAGGGCGGCAACGACCCACCGCTCACCTACCCGCTGGCGTCCACGCGTGGTTATGTGACCGACGGTGGCCGCGCACACACGTCGTTGTGGGCGTCCATGCCACGGCGCATGGACGCCGGATCGTCGTCGACTTCCGGGTCGGGCTCTCGCTCCTCCGGCGTGGTGCCATCTTCTCTCCCCCTGTCAATCAGGAGGCGGCGACGCCGCTCGGACGGCGCACATGCTCCGGCGGCCTTGTTATAAACGAAGGATGCTCCGCCGCGTCCGCTCCGACGCCTACTCCTCCCAGCCGGAGTTTCCTGGCTTGTCTCCGCCAGCCGAAGAAGGATCCCGAGCCCGAGCCCCCGGCCTACGTCAAGCCGGACACGAGGCGATGGCCGCCGACGACGACTACACCCTTGCTTGGGCGAAGCAGGACTGAGAGAGGGAGGAGCTCGAGTACCTCGAGGCGTTGCACCTCGCGAATCGAGCGCTCGAGCGCGAGAGCGGGAGCAAGCCGGGTGGGGGCAGCAGCAGCAGCGTCGGACAAGCTCGCCGCCAGTGGTCAGCAGCGGCGTCGTCATCGTCGACAACGACGACGAGGAGGATGAGGCGCCCCTCCGGTTGAGGAGGAGGAGGCCGGTGCCCGGCGGCGCGGGGTCCAGCAGCATCGCCCTGAAGGACGAGCCGCCGAGCGACGACGACGGCGGCGACTGCAACGCCCAGATCTACCACATTCTTGACATGCAATAGATCTTTTAAATTTTTCTTTTAATGTTTTATGTAAAAACCGCCGAACTATCTACGAATTCACCTAAATTTTGTTCAATTTGAATTAATTTCGTGCAAATTCATTTCATTCCGTCGTTTTAATTCGATGGATCTTGGGTGCGTGACTGGAAAGGAAACCGGTTCAAAGCTGCTATTTTCGTCGGCAGGCCTCCAAGCGACATTAAAATAGCGCTGAAACACGGCTTGAGAGGTCGAACGGCTGGAGATGCTCTAAGAGCATCTCCAGCCGCGGCCCCAAGAGGCCCCCAAGACGACTTTTTCTGCGTCGGGCGGACGAAATTCGCCCAGCCGCGCCCCCAAGAGTCTGTTTAGCGCCGGATTGGGCCAAAAGTGGATCCGGCGATCCCAAGCCAAACCCAGCGCCCTGGGGGTCTCTTGGGGGCGCAGGATGAAACGAAACGATGTGTGGGGTCGCTCTGTCGGCGTGATAGGCCTTTCCCTCCCGCCATTTTCTCCCCTTCCCCCCCCCCCCCCCCGCCATTTGCCCCGGCTCCCGCCATTTCCCCCAGATCTCCCCCATGGCTCCGAAGAAGAAATACGAGGCCCCTCGCCGCGTTGACGGCGCACCAGTTCCGCCGACCAAGCAGAGGAAGCCGAGAGCGCCGACACCAAGGCCGTAGGGCTTTACGGACTCCGAGTGGCTCGCCGACGAACAGCGCCGCTCGGTGTCCACGACCGACCGGCGCAACCGCCTCTTGAGCCGGAAGTCCTGGGAGATCATGAAGGCCACGCAGGAGGCGGCGGCGAAGAAGCTGGAGGCGATGGAAGCCGCGACGGCGGCGACGAGGCTTGAGCTCCAGGACACACTCGCACAGGCTGCGGCGGCCAAGGAGGCAATTGCGGCGGCGGCGACTCTCCGCTTCGGCGGGGTGCTGTTTCCTCTCCCAACTCAGCAGAGCGTCACCTCCCCCGCCGGCAACTTCTCGCCTTCTACGCCGTCGGCATGGGCGGCGTCGCCTGACCACAGTGGCTTCAACCCCAACCTCGCCTTCCCCCACATGCCTCTACCGCGGACAACCTCGGCATCCTGCTCGTCGGCCTACGCGACTACATGTGCCCCGTCCTTGCTGCGCCGAGAATTCATCCCCTTCTCCACGGAGATGGAGGACATCATCGCCGCGGGGTCCGAGGCACACGTCGCCGTCGGTTCAGAGGCCTTCTTCGCCGACGACACCGACTTCGCCCAGCGCGCCGACGAGGAGACGCAAGACTTTGAGGTGGACGACGAAGAAGAGACCCAGGAAGCGCCGGAGGAGTGAAGAGGAAGAGCGGCGAGTCGTCCTTGAACCGCTACAAGTGGACGACCAAGGAGGACGAGTGCCTCGCCGAGGCATGGAAGATGGTGAGCTTGGACCCCATCACCGTCTCCAACCAAAACGGCGACACGTACTGGAAGAGGATCAAGGCGGCTTTCGACGAGCGCAAGATGGTCGACCCCAAATTCAAGGACGTCTACATGGAGCGCGGCGCGAAAGCCATGTCAAACTACTGGGCGTCAGTGCAGACGGCGTGCAACAAGTGGCATGGCATCCAAGAGGAGGTGAACGCTCGGCCGGAAAGCGGCGCCAGCGCCGATCAAAAGGTATGATCTCGACGCGAACTCGCCGCAATCTCGCCGTTCGCACGCCTATACTGACATTCGTTTGGTAGTACGCGCGCATGTTCAGCATGTATCAAGATGACACCAGCACCGAATTCAAGTTCATCCACGTCTTCCCGCTGATCGAGATGTGCGACAAATGGGCGGAATGCCGCGTGATGCTCGCCAAGACCAAGAACGGCGTCTACGACCCAGACGCGCCGGCGCCGCCGGCGTCCGAAGGGCACCCCGCCGAGGGTAACAAGAAGGCCAAGGCGTCGAAGGCCAAGGCGCCGGTTGCCGAGCGGCTGCAGTCGACCATCGAGAAATGCATCGCCGACGCCGCAAGCAACGCCGCGATCAGGGAGGAGACGTCCAGGGCGAGGTGGGCCGAGATTTTGGGCAAGCAGGACGCTAAGCTTGACCTCCTGAGGAACACCGCCGCCGCCAAGAAGAGGAACACCGATCTCACCTTCCTGTCGACAATGGCGACGATGGATTTGGGATCGGTGGACGCGCAGATGAGGGCCTGGCTTGTCTCCGAGCGCGATAAGATCTTGCTCCAGATGGCGCCGCCCGTTGTCACGCCGCCCGCTCCCCCGACAGCCGCGCCTGCGCTGGGCGTGCCTACCTCGCCCACGCCGAACACGCCGTCGACTCCGGACACGCCGTCCATGCCGGTTGAGACATTCGGCGAGCCGCTGGCTTCTGCGGTCGACCTGGACAGCCCGCTTTGAGCTGCCGGCCGGCCTACTTTTTTGTTCCCTGCGTAGATCACGCCGCCTGTGGCATGTTTGATCGCCGAACCATGGCATGTTGATCGCCGAACTTTGCTGTTTTTTGAAGCGGGAAAAAATCTATTCGAACTTGTGTGCGCGTTGCCGTTTTCTTGGGTTCGCCCTTGGGGACGCGGCTGGAGGAAACTCGCCCCAGGCCTTTATCGCCGCCCGAGCGCCCCCAAGCGGCGCTAAAATAACGCCGAAAATCGTCTTAGGGGGGTGGAACGGTGGAGATGCTCTAACACGCATGTATCGTCCTTAGCTCGATCGTTGTGGTGGAGGATATGTGTACCCGCGGGGCGTAGGCATACCTAAAGCGCGCGCAGCCTGGTGGTTAAATCGATGGACCACCCCGGCCTGCAGAGGGCTGCGCGGGTGTATCCCCGTCGGCCGCGGCGCAGCATTGGCCCCGCTTCTGGCACCCCCATTTCGATCGTGCGAGCAGCCGGCGCCGTCAGCGAGCTACCGCGCCGCGCGGGGCCGTAAAACGCACTCGCTCGATCTCCAGAGGCGACGTTGCACGCCGGTCGCATGCACGGATGAGTCCCATAACGGCATGGCATCTGGCGCGTGATGCATGCGTGCTCTAACAGACAAATTGGTTATGGTGCATGCATATGCAAATGCATGCTTGTTTTCGCAAGGAACATGAGGGTATGGATATGGCCAGGATAGCGTGCCTTTTGCATGTAGCCTGTCACCTCTCCGCTCCAAGTTTTTGTAGTTTTTCCTTTGCTAAGGTCGTGTCAGCCTTACAATCAAGTATTCGGCCTGCACTTGTTGTGGATGGAAGCCAGATATGTATACATGCTTCGGACCACAGACCAAATTGGTCCTGATTCATTAAGAAAACAGTGAAGCACACATCTTTCTTTAGCATACGTCGACGTTGCAAGCAAATTTTCTTCTTCAAATCATCGAATGGCCAATTTAGAGTGGAATCAGTTGAAATGCACGATATTTCTGGCTTATTGATTTTTTGAAACGGACTGGCTTATTGATTGAAGTCATGTAGTTGTTGCTGTTGCTTTCATATGACTTGTTTCATTCAGAAACCATATCAAGAAAAGATGACTTATTGTAGTATCTCTCTTCCTTTTTTTTTCTCGGATGTGCATAGCATGCGCATCATCGATTAATAGATAGAAAAAAGGGGGGAAAACCCCTCCACATTGTTGTTACAAACTCATCCGCAAATACACTCCACCCATCTAACTAAGCTAAACTAGGAAGCAGAGCTCTCGCGATTTGCCCGCCCAGCCACCGCATTGAGGACAGCCTCCATGCCCTCCTTGATCAGCCCCGCTTGCACCCAAGCTCGCCCTTCCTCCGATATCCTCCTCCGCATCTCCGGGATGGAAGGAACCGCCCCGTCAAATACGATCTTATTCCGGTGTTTCCACTGCTCCCGGAGAACCAAGGCCAAGAGGGTCCTAATGTCCCTGCTGAGGCCAGGCCCGCTAACCTGAGTCTCACACCACTCGTTCAGGGACGGCGGCGGCGGCGGCACCCAGTCCGGCCTCCCCAATGCTCCGCACACCATAGACCAAACTGTCCTAGCGAAGACACACGCCACTAGGATGTGGCTGATCGACTCCTCGCCCTGACTACAGAAGGGGCAGGCATCCTGGTGAGGCAGGCCCCTCTTAGCCAGTCTGTCCGAAGTCCAACATCTATTTTTTAAGGCGAGCCACACAAAGAATTTGCAGCGCAGGGGTGCCCTAGACGTCCAGATGAACTCGGCAGCTGGGTTGGTTTCTCGGCCCGCAAACTTAGCCGCATATGCCGAGCGCACCGAGAACTTTCCACTGCGCTCCCAGGACCAAGTCAATTTATCAGGAGTAGTCAGGTCCAACTCCACCTCTGCCACTCTAGTCCACAAGTTTAAGAACTCATGCAAGGCGTCCGGGTCTAAGTTTGGGTCAATGTCCATCAGCCAGCTGCCCTCCTCCACCGCTGCGGCCACCGTTAGGTACGCCCGCCGTTCAGCCGGAATTCGAGCGTAGATGCGTGGGGCGAAATCCTCGATGTGCATCCCCTTCAGCCAACGATCCTCCCAAAAGAGAGAGGAGGATCCATCCCCAAGGGTAGTTTGAGCTGCCGATTGGCAGAGTCTCAACGACTCCACCGGTACAGGGATCTCTAAGTCCTTCCATGGTATGGACTCATCTACCCGACGGAGCCAAGGCCACCTAGCCTGCATCGCGATGTTCATCCACCTCAAGTCCGGGAGGTCCAAGCCACCAGTCCACTTTGGCGAGCAAACAGTGTCCCAAGCGACCGCACAATTTCCTCCTTTTGCCTCCTCTTTCCCGCACCATAAGAAGCCTCTAATGACTTTGTTCATGTCCTCAATCGTTTTTATGGGGAGGTCGAGTGCCATCATCGAATGAACCGGGATGGCAGTAAGAACAGATTTGATCAGGGTGAGTCTTCCACTCTTGGCCAGAGCCGAGCCCCGCCAGGTCGGAAGGCGGTGGGCTAGCTGGTCCACTAGTCCTTGGAGCTGCGCAGCCGATTGTTTCCGGAGGGTAAGGGGCAGGCCGAGATACTTGCACGGGAATTGGCCTGGAGAAAAACTCAGAACCTGCTGGACGAGCGCTCTCTTCCTTTTTTCAAAACCCTAACCCCTGTAGTACCACAAGACTTCTTCTCTAACACTTGTCCCAGAAAATCAAACAGTAGTTTAATTAAGTAATTACAACGACCCTGACCTGAATAAAAAGCACACCTGATTGAGGCGAATGGCGATAACCTATTTAATCTCTCACATACGGTATTAAAAGCCAGGTACCAATGGCTCGAACGTACTAGTAGTTTATATATCCACAAAAGACGAGGGAGAGGGTATCTAGCCATCTATCTAGCAGCGAGGGAGCGAGCGACAGCATCGTGATCAAGTCGTCCAACCTGAACCTGAACCAACAACTACAATTCCCGCTGCACCTGATGTCTGTTGGATCGTCGTGGTCGTCCATGCCAAGTCAAAACCTACATCATTTTTCTACGCACGTAGCCGCTGGAGCTACATGCCGGCACCTGGACATGCGCTGCAAAACAAACTTGCTACGTACGCTCCTGCTCCTGCCTGCACCACGCTTCACGGACAACCAGATTATACTAAATAGTAGTAACTAAATTAAGGACTGGATTAATGGAGCATCATCCATGACACCTACGTGACGCCGGAAGGAAGAATTGGCTCGCGTCTGCCAATAGTTTACACCCGCGAGATCCGAGACAGGGATATGCTCTGTTTTCCTTTATAATTTAAACACAAAATGCGTGAGAATGCGATAGCCGGAAGATCGACGATGACGATCCATCATCGATCAGTACTAGTGGCCGGACGGTCCGCTGCAACTTGCGCCTAGGCCTAGACAATGCCGTATACTCTATGTATAGCAAGTCTCGTTATCTAGCTAGGGGCAAGGAATCCCCCAACCTCCTATTCCTATAGACAAATTTAACTTGGAATTATCATTGTCATAAGCTAATTAGGTTAGCTCCCAAGTCAATTAGCCATCCTTAATCAGCCTGCCGGGAGCGAGAGGAGGCAGCGACTGAGCGATTAGAGGGATTCCGTTCCCTACGTAAGCAGGCCTAAAGATGTTTTATCCCAGTCTGCGTGATGCACTCTCAAAATAATCAAAACGGCATGCAGTATTATGAGTCCTCCGTACGTAATTATACTGTTATACATGGTGTTCGTCAACGGCAAAGGCTATAGTCTAGTACATATACTAGCTAGGGTTCCGGTGACGTGAGAGGAATAAGAAGAAGGGGGCGTTGGAGTTGGACTAGCGAGCTAATGAAGGAACGGGTGTACGTGAAATGAAAGCCCGTCAATCAATTTGTGTATGCGCTAACTGGCGCCGTGTGTTCCACAGGGAAAGCAACCGCGGACCTGATTGGGGCAAGCAGGCCGGTCGACCATGATCCGAGACTGGCAAAGGCAGGAGAACAGCGGGCGTCACCGTCGTGTTCTCCCGGTCGGCACCCGAGGAGCAGATGGGGATGGCGCAAAATGTTACTACCACTAGTTAGACGAGTGGTCGCTAAACCGGATGTATCCAGTATTGAGGTAAGTCTAGATACATCCATTTTTGTGACGATTGATGCGGAACGAAGGAGGAAGTAGTAATTCCCTGGTCCACTTGCGTCGCTCTCGCGGGCGACCGAGGGGCTAACCCTAGCCGTCGCCGTCGAGCGTTCCTCCTCCTCCCCTTCCCTTCCCTCGCTGCCGCCTATCCGTGCCGTCGGGCAAAGCTCGGTAGGTGCTGGCGGCGGCGGGGTCTCCTTTCCTCCGCGCAGTTGGAGGATCCGCGTGGGGGGGCATCTTCAGGCGGCGGCGCGGCGTAGATCCAGGGCGTGCCAGCTCTTAGCGTCCCTCAGCGGCGAGCGGCGGCGCATGGAGGTCCTCGGCGTTCTGCGTCGCGTGGTGTGGCTCTCTCCGGTGCGTGGCGGGGTGGCTGGTGCGGAGGGTTGGACGGGGCGCGAACGTTTGTGCTCCTGCGGGTGGGGTGCGGCGGCCGCGCTACTCCCGGTTCGGGAGGTGGCGAGCGGTTGTGAATCCGAGAAGATCTGGCGCGGGCGGTTGGCCGACGGCGCTGGTGGTGGGTGCCCAGGGCGGCGGCATGGCGTTCCTTCGGGCGGCCCGGGCTGTGATTCAGGTGGCTTGGGCTGCAGTCGGCCCCTCTGCGGTAATGGGGAGAAGTAGTGGCGCGGTGGCGGTGGTTGGCGCACTCGATGCGATCTGGCCGGATCTATAGGTGGGGCGCGATGGTACCTCCGGTGAGCAGCCTTGGTAACGGCGGCGGTCTTCGGGAAACTCGGCTCGTGGACGTGCTGACATCGTTGGCCTTGCGCGGATCTGCTTCGATCGCCGCAGTGGGGAGCTTAGTGCAAGGGATGGGCAACACCGCTTCGGTTGCCCGTCACCGGCACGGGGTGTGCCGGTCGTGGATGCGTCCGCTTCCCCTCTTCCCCATTCCCTCGTCCGTTTGTGTGCGGCGGCAGCTCCGATGATGATCAAGGCGAGATATGGGTTGCGGTTTCATCGGTTGTGAGCGTTCCCTCATACCAAAGCCGGTATCTTTGGCCGTTCTTCGGGAGGTCCGGATGTAGGGCGGCGGCCTTGGCGGTGGGAGGCGTGTTTTTGGGGGTAGAGCAGACGTCTCGGGTGCGGACTGACAACCTTGGCTACGTGGGTGGCTTGGTCGTTGTTGGGCGGCACAACGTGGTGGCGGAGGTGGGGGAGAGTGGGGGTGCATAACCTGCCCGGTGTCTTCCGGCTGACGATGGCGGTGTTTGCGGACGCTGTATCCTTCTTGAAGGCTTCGTCACAGTGCTCCCTCGTCCACGCGTACTCCGGGTGAAAACTCAATCCTCTAGATCTGGCGGTGGCGGCTCTACAAAGTCGTTTCCTTCTTGGAGGCACCGTCTTGGAGTTCATACTTTGTCGTGTCCGATATCTTTGTATCTAGCCTAGAGTGTGTGTTGGTGTGGCGTAAGTTTATACCGGTGCTCAGTTGTATGGTGATGACGCTTCCTTTATATATAAAGCGAGGCGAAAGCCTATTTCAATAATCAAAAGAAAAGAAAGATAGTTCCCGTTTCCGGTGGCAGGCAAGCAGGCAGTCCGTCCGTCCATCCACCAGCACGTAGAGTATCAATCAGCTGATGTTCGGCCGCGTACGTGCATGCACCCAAACCCTACTTTACTCGTGCGTCAATCAGCTGATGGATGTCCACTTGTGCCGGGTGATTGGTTCAAGTTGAATGGTTCAGTCTGTTGGAATAATGCTTGCTTGCCGTTTATGACGAGTCATTTGGATCCAACGATTAGATAGTGGGTCATGTTTACTAGCACTCCGTAGTACTACAGGATATAGTGGAATGGAATTATTCGTACTCGTACTCGTCGTTAATTGACTTGGTAGCAGGATTGTCTTGGCTTTCATCGGCATATCCCGACCGAATGGCCCTTGAACTAGCAGCATAGGGAGTTTCTTGTCAATCTTTGCTACATATCCTACTAGCTAATTTAACCTAATCGGCTGTGGCGCTGATGGAACCAAGTCTTTGATCAAGTCTTGAGTGACATCAGTGAGTTGATTCCACGTACGGTGCAAACGTTCGGTGGTGGTTGGGCTTGCGCAAAAACGCAAGACAAGACACGTGCCGTGCTGCCTAGTCCGTCCATGATCATGCGTGGTTGTTTCTGGATAAACATGGACTCTCTACGGTCGAGTTTAATCAACCAGGATATATGCCCACATCCACATGCAATGTATGGCTCCATTGATCCATCTCTTCTCTTTACTGTGACAGAAACGTCAGGTTTTCGCTGGTTTTATTTACCACTAGTACTAGCAGTATAAAGATGAGACTTGGATAGATTCCTGAAGGATTGTGTGCGGATATGTACCGTAAACCAGCCGGCAGGCACGCTTGGATGCGCAACAGCGAGGTGGTACGTAACGTACGTACCACCCTTGTGTCTGGACTCAATTAACCTGACAAAAAGGGTGGTAATCTGATTTAACTTTTGGTAAGGCTGTATTATTCTTATTTTCTTCTTGAGAGGAAAAGGTCAGGCTGTGTTTGGATAGTTGGATGCATGCACCGGTTTTTACGATATGCTTTCTGGCTACTATAGGTAGTCCAACAAACTCTTTGTAGTGTAGTCATTTCCAGTCTCCTCTTAATTAGGAGTACACAACAGAACGGTGGCCTAGGATAGATAGTAGTGCGCTTTAACAAAGAGATAGGCCGGGAGCCTGTCCGGCGACACACACGACATGATTCTTCTCGCCTAAAGGAAAAAAGAGACTCATTTTCTGATCGGATAACAAATCACAAATATCCAAGCCTAGTTAGTCACTCTATCTGTTGCTACAAAACGCACGCACATACAGTATCCACCTACCTACTACACTACAGCCTCGATGGTCAAGATAGTCGTCGGCCGGTCCGCACGTAGCTAGAGTACAATCTAGTTTTTTTTTTTTGAGGGGATAGAGTACAATCTAGTAGTACAACTCACGTAGGCAATTAGGCCGGGGCCGCATCGGAACCGAATCCAGAACGCCCACGGGAGAAAAGGCCGACCGCATGAATGAACCACCGTGTCCGGCCGGTGTAACGTGGAGACGTCCAACTCCATCGGCGCCGGCAAACTCTGTCCTTTTGACGTGCCTAGTGGTACTACCACCGCCGAGTCGCCGTCGTGATCTGGCCGGCGCCTTGGGACGCGCCGGCGCGCAGCGGCGTCCCGGCCCGGGACAGCTCTCCTCGTTTTTCCTCTTTGCTTGCACTGACGAGCGTGAATACTACAGTGTCCGAATCCCGACAGATCACCGTGCTCTTGACCGTGCCGCGCCGCGCCTCGCCGTCAGGTTCTGACTTTGAGGCTGAGCTACGCGCCACGCTACACACGTGCAGACGGACACCATTGTCACCGGCTGACGAGCTTTCACCTGACCCGGTGGTGCATGGACGAGAGCGGGGACAGCACGGCTCCGTAGCCATGCGACCAAGGGACACACCTACGGGCTACGTGCTGGCCGTGGCCGGACGACAAATCACTTGACACAAGCAAACAGCCAGGAGATCCATCCATCGATCTATCTATCGATGGCCATGGCCTGTGCCTTTTCTGAAACAATGGCGTGTGCCTGCCTGATTAATTGCAAGCGTGTGATTATGTAGTGTACTGCTCACGGTCACAGGAGAAGAGATGGATAGCATCTCGATCGCTGTGGCACGGGCGTGCGGTGTAGGTAGGGACATGCATGCACGCTCTGCTATGGTGCCTGGTGGTGTGGTGGAGAAACCCAAGTTCGCACGTTGGATATAGACAGGTCATGGCTAGCACAAGTGCCTATCAGACGTGACTAATTACTGTCAGAAGATTGACATTGATCGACTCATGTTCGTGATGGCATAGTCGGAGCTGACACAAACGGGATGTGGATGCAGGTGCTTTTATGCTCTTTGCATGGTGAAGCAGCTTACAGATACGGTGGTAATTTCATTTGTTTTTTCTTCTTCTCCCGCGATCTTTTTCTAAGGATGCGCCATGGATCAGTCACACAGAAGGTAACACCAAGACGACAGGGTTTAGTACAAGCTACGGTCGGGAACACCACGGTCAACATGGCCAAAACGCCACATGTGTACTACTCGCTTCTAGTCCACCTTACCGCCCTAATTGGAAGTGATTTATCGTCCCGAGCAGCCTAGTCGTGCGACAGTTCTACCCCTCTCTTGAGGTGATGGCTGCTGAACTTCGTGAATGGGGCATGGAAGGCTGGGACTGGCAGCTCGAGCAGTTGTCTGACAACGAATTTGGGGTGATCTTCCCCTCGCATGAGAGCCTCCGCATGGTCGCCAAGAGCGCTAGTTGTACTCTTTCGTTGCATCAAAATGCGGTCTCGGTGCGGGAAGTTGTGGAGGTTGACCGCTCCTTTGGTTCTCTGGTCGATGCCTACGTCCTGCTGGAAGACGTGCCGCCGGAGATGCGGAATGCGGCGATGCTCATGGCGTTTGGTGAACTGATCGGGAAGCCTATCTCTGTTGACTCTGACTCCCTTGGCCGCCGTGGCGCCGTCCGGATGCTGTTCAGTCTGCGCAATCCTTCCATGGTTAAAGGTTTCGTTGAGTTCGTTCCGTACCGTAAGGCGTTCCGTATCAAAGTTCGGTTGGAGGATGCCCCTGTGCCCCCTGACGTTGCTGTTCCCAACCCTCCTCCTCCCAATGACCCGATCCAGGGAGAGAACCTGTTCAGCGAGAGTCAAGGGGCCTCGGGTGAGCCCTTTACTCCCAGGGAGTGGGAGGCGCTTGGCCCGCGTCTTCAAGAGCTCTATCCTAACCGCAGGCCTGTGAGTAGCAACGATCCTAAAGGTAAGGCGGCTGCTGAGGAGTCTCCTGACGTCAATGATGCCTTTCCTCCATCCCCCAAGCCCCTGCTCAGGCTCCTCCTCCGGCTTCCTCTATGCCTCCCGTGGACTCGCCTAGAGGTCTCCGCTCTCCAACCTCTGATGTGTGCTCGAACCACCCTACCCGGGCGGCCTCGCCTTCTCTCTCGGATGTTCTGGATTCACCTTCTAGGGTGGTTGTGGAGGATGATTGCCTGCGGCCTGCGGGCTCGCGTCGACGGAAAACTGTCAAGAAGACTTCTGCCAGAGCTCGGGCCCGCAAGGAAGCTGCTGCGTCGAAAATCTCCGGTTCGGGCCTCTTTCGCTCCCTCAACATGGATGAGGTAGGGGAGGGACCCGTGGATGGTCCTCCGTCCCCTGCTCCGGTCCCTTCCCCGGCTCCGTCCTCGGCTTCGGTGTCTCTCAAGACGCCCCTCTCCACTGCCCGCAAGAGTAGGAGGGTGGCGGACGCTGGGACCCTGGTTCATCTGCGTGCGGAGCTGAGGAATGCGGCTCGGGACACTGTCGTGATCGGTATGTCTCCCCTTTCCCCCAAACGTACGGTTTTGTCTGATTTCCCTGTTGAACATTTTGTTAATGTGGCGTCCGATGCGGGTTTATCTCTGGGATCGGATCTCCCCGCGGCTTCGGCCCTTCTCTCGGTTCTCCGTGCGAACGAGTTGGCTCAAGCCAGCCTCGCCAAAGCTGCGGAAGCCGCGAAGGCTTGTTCCTCTTCTTCTCCCAACCCGTTGGGTTCTCCTGGCCCTCAAGGTCTTGGTAGAGGCCAAACCTCGAGGGGCCCTCGCCTGGGGGCGCGCGCTAAGAAGCAGCTCTCTGCTAATATCCCCCGGCGTTCTAGTCTTTGTATCCATAATTTATCTTCCAAATGAAAATTCTTTTCTGGAATATTAGGGGTTTTGGCGCTAGGGGGCGCCGGAACCAGCTTCATGACCTTCTCTTTGATGAGCATATCGACATTCTTTGTCTTCAAGAGACGAAACGTGAGAATTTTTTGTTGACGGATTTTAATGGTTTAGGGGGCTCGGACTTTACCTGGAACTGGATGGCAGCCGTTGGTTCTGCCGGTGGGATTCTTATTGGCTCTCGGAATGATTTATTTGATGTTTCGAACGTTCTGGTTTCCAATTTTTTTCTCTCCCTTAGGCTGACCTGCCGGGTCTCCTCGGTTTCCTGGGACCTCGTTTCTGTTTATGGGCCTTCGGATAACGCTCTCTCTGCTCGTCTCTTGGAGGCATTGGACGTTCATCTCTCGAACCAAACTCTTCCTATGCTCTTGGGTGGGGACTTTAACCTCCTTCGCTTTTCCTCCAAGGAAAGTTCGGAGCATTTCTGTGCGGCAAGGGCCGAGGATTTCAACGGTCTGATTGCTGGCCATGCTCTTCGCGAACTTCAGCGTTCTGGGGCCCGTTACACCTGGTCGAACCACCAAACCAACCCTGTCCGATCGGTGTTGGACAGGGCGTTTTGCTGTGTTGGTTGGGAGGCGATCTATCCTCGGTGTTCCTTGCTGGCTATCCCTTCGGTTGGGTCTGACCATACTCCTCTTGTGTTGGATTCGGGAGGTGGACTGCGGCCCCCTCATAGATTCAGGTTTGACTCTTCCTGGCTTGGCTGTGAGGGTTTTGTCCCGTTGGTCTCTTCCAAGATCCTTGGCCTCCTCGCTTCACCTCATCGTCCCTTCGGCCCGCTTGACGATTGGCGCTTCTGTTCGAGGGGCCTGAGACAGTTCCTTAGATGTTGGGGAGCCAATAAGGAGATCTGTGACCGTGCAGTCAAGGCCGAACTGCTCAGTAAAATTAAAGCCTTGGACGTGCTGGCGGATTCGGTGGGTCTTGATGCGACTGGCTTGACCCAGCGTTACGAGCTTGAGAGCTCGCTGCTCGAGGTTCATTCCACTGAAGAGGAATTTTGGAGGCAGCGTGGTCGCATCTCTTGGGTGCTTAAAGGCGATTCCCTCACTGCTTACTTCATGGCCATTGCTAATGGCCGTCGTCGTCGGTGTCTTATTTCTAGGCTGCTCATTGATGGAGAGATTTGCGAAGACTTAGAAACTATTACCTCCCATATTACACAGTTCTATTCTTCTCTTCTTGCGGCTCGCCCTGATGTGGGTGTTCGCCTTTGTGGATCCTTCTGGCCGGAGGAGGCTCGGGTCTCGCATGAGGACAACTATGCCCTCATGCTCCCTTTGTCCGACGAGGAGATCGACATCGCGGTGTTTTCTTCCAAGGCTAACTCTGCCCCGGGTCCGGATGGCTTCTCCATCACCTTCTTCCAGAAGTTCTGGGCTTCTATTCGCTTTTTGGTTTATGCTATTATTCAGGGTTTTTGTTTGGGTTCCGTGGATATCTCGAGACTCAACTATGCTACCCTCTCCCTGATCCCTAAGGTTAAAGGGGCTGACAATATCAAACTCTTTCGACCTATTGCGCTTATTAATAATCTCGCTAAGTTCCCTTCTAAAGCGTTCGCCTCTCGGTTGGGTCTGATTGCTCACAAAGTGATTAATCACAATCAATCTGCGTTTATTAAGGGGCGGTTCATCCTGGACAGTGTCCTCAGCCTCCATGAGGTGCTTCATGAAATTAAACGGTCTAGAATCAACGCGATTGTGCTCAAATTAGACTTCGAAAAGGCGTACGACTGTGTGAGTTGGTCGTTCCTTCGTGATGTCCTCTTGGCTAAAGGTTTTGATGGCGCATACGTCCATCGTGTCATGCAATTGGTGACTGGGGGCCACACTGCTGTTTCGGTTAATGGCTGTGTGGGCCCTTTCTTTCCTAATGGCAGAGGCCTTAGGCAAGGTGATCCTATCTCTCCCCTGCTCTTCAATTTCGTGGCTGATGCTCTTTCCGGCATCCTTGACCGTGCGGCCGGAGTTGGCCACATCTCTGCGGTTCTCTGCCCCCTTCTCCTTTCGGGGCTCACCCACCTCCAATATGCTGATGATACGGTTATCTTGGTGGAAAATAATAATCTCTGTCTCTCTAACCTCAAATTCCTGCTGCTTTGCTTTGAGGCCTTGTCGGGCCTCAAAATTAACTTCTCTAAAAGTGAGATTTTCGCGCCCGGGTGTTCCTTAGAGGAAGGGCTTAGAGTTTCTTCCCTTATGAACTGTGCTCTGGGGAGCTTCCCTTTCCGGCACCTTGGGATCCCTGTCTCGCAGGACCTGGTCTCGGCTAAAGTGTTGGCTCCGCTGGTTCGTAAGGTTGGTAATAGGTTGCTACCTTGGCGGGGTAGACATCACTCCTCCGCCGCCAAAGTCTGTCTGATTAATGCTTGCCTTTCCTCCCTCCCTACCTACACCATGGGGTTCTATCGGCTTCCTGGCTCTATCCATGAAGGTTTTGACAAACACCGTAGTGGTTTCTTCTGGAACGCGGCTGATAACCGGAGGAAATACCGTTATGTGAAGTGGAAATCGATGTGCCTCCCCAAGTGCATGGGGGGACTGGGCATCATCAATTCTGCGGTTATGAATGACTGCCTCATAAAGAAATGGTGGTGGAAAATTTGCACGGGCAGCACGGACGCCTTTTGGTTTAAGCTTCTGAAGGCTAAATACTTCCCTAACTCTTCTCCTCTCCTCTCTTCTGCTGCGGGAGGATCCCAATTTTGGCGCTCCTTGTGCAGACTTCGGGACACCTTCCGCTCTTTTGTTCTTTTTTCGGTTAAAGACGGTTCTGCGGTGCGCTTCTGGCTTGACCTTTGGTCACCTGTGGGCCGCATTTGTGATGTGTTCCCGGTTCTGTTTTCTTTTTGTCCCAAGCCGGACATCTCAATCTCTGAGCTGGCTGCGGCAAACTGGGACTTTGGGTTTCGCAGACTGCTCTCTCCTTCTGAGTTGGAGGATTGGCAACGGTTTGTTGGCCTTCTTCCGGTACTCTCGGAGGGTAGGGACGAGGTCGTCTGGACTCTTGCCAGATCGGGTGTGTTTTCGGTTAAATCTCTTTATGCTGAGCTTGTGGCTGGGAGACGAACTTCCCGTTTCTCTCCGGTCTGGAAAGCGCGCATCCCTCCTAAGATCAAGGTCTTTTTGTGGCAAGCGTTTAAGTTGAAGTTGTCGTGCTCGGAACAAATTCATAAGCGTAATCCAGCTCGTTCGGCGCACTGCGTAATCTGTGGGATTATGGAGGACACCGTACACATCTTCTTCCATTGTCCGCTTGCTAAGTTCATTTGGAGTTGCTTCCGGGAATGGTTAGGTAACTCGTGGAACCCTCGAACTTTTGGGGAGGTTCGAGGCCTGGTTCGCCCTCTGTCTGCTCGCTTCCGGCGTCTTTTCTAGACTGTCTTTCATGCGGCTTGCTGGGTGTTGTGGAACATTCGTAACAAATTAACTATCGAGCATATTTTCGCTAAGCACCCAGCGTCTTTTATCTTTAAACTAACTGGCTTTCTACAGATCTGGAAGTCGTTATGTAAGAGTTCTGACCTGGAGGACTTGGAGACGATCATTTCAAGAATGAAGACCACAACTGCTGCTTGTCTTCCGCCTCGTCAGTGACTCCATTTCCTCGGTGGTGGCCTAGGCAGCTCTGTTGCGCGTTCTCCTGCTCCTAGTTCCTCGTCCCTCTCTTCGGCCTGCGTGCCTGGTTGGCTTTGGGCCTGTAAGATCTTTCTTGTTGTATTGGCGCTACTTTGCCTTGGTTCGTGGGCCTGTTGTGGCGTGGTGTCTGACCCGTACTGTTGTGTCTGCTGTGAACTCGTTCCGGCCGGTTATGGCTTTATTTATAAAGTCGGGCAATAGCCTTTTATCTAAAAAACAGTTCTACCCCTCGCAGAAGACCTGTTGGAGCACCGTGCTCGCCGAGAGGGGCATCCCATTGAAGACCACATTGTTGCGATGTGTTCAGAGCGTCCACGGGACAAGGGAGGTGGTTGTTCATACTCCTTTCCTTGCTTCTCTCGCTGGGTGGATAGCAGTCCAGCATCGCTGCCGGGAAGCCAATCTGGGCGTCCCCATCGACTCATTAGGGGCGCACACACCTGTCGGGCAAGGACACAACCGAGCAGGATGTGGTCAATCATCTCCAGCGACTGATCGCAGGAGGAGCAGGCAGTCGGATGAGACAAGCCATGACACTCGAGCATGTATGTCGTCCAGCATCTACCTTGCATGGCGAGCCATGAAAAGATCTTAGACGTCGGCGGGGACCTCGAGCCCTAGATCTGCGTGGATCCAGTAGATTCTACCCTTCCGCAAAGAGAGCACGGTAGGCCGTACGAGATAAGAATCTCTCGTCGCCTTCACATGCTCAATAGATCCAGTCCTGCCAATGTTCTGTGTCTAATCAACAAGCATGAGAAATTCAGCCAGTGCCTGTGTGTTCATGTTCGACAGCACGTCGAACCGCCAGCTTGAAGATGCTCTGTCTTAATCAATGCTCTGTCTTACCGTACGCCATCGTGCCCCTTCTTCTCCAGGTGCACGCTTGAAGATGGACGTGATACCATCGTCTTCAGAGAATTTGATTACTCGCTTCTTAACATGTCATGTTGTACTTTCTTTTTAAGTGCTAGAATTTTTCACAAACACACGCTAACACAATACCTTTACTGTGACATTATATTATCCATCCCTTCCCTTTACTGTGACAAAAACATCGCTGATTTTACTTAGGGACAGTATAAAAGATGAGACTTGAATAGATTCCTAAAGTATAGGATAGTGCGCGAATATGTACCCGTACTCCGTAAGACTACCCATAGTGGGAATAACATCAGTAGTAACATTACATTTATCAATGCAAAATAGGTGATGTTGCAAGTAGTTAATGAGGAAAAAGAGGAGTGTGATAATTTAGTTAGTTACTTGCTCTTTGAGTAACATCACACATATCAATACAATATGAGTTTATAACATAATAAATAAAGTGTTACATGACACTACATCTATGTTACTTCTCGCTATAAAGATGATAATATAGACTAATAATTACGCAATGTTACTAGTTGAAATTACTCCCCACTATGGCTAGTTTAAACCAGCCGGCAGACACGCTTGCATGCTCAACAGCGAGGTAGTCCGTACCACCGTTGTGTCTGGACTCAATTAGCCTGACAGAAAAAGGTGGTAATCTGATTTATTTTGGTACTCCATCAGAGGGAAAGGTCATGCTATACTTGGATGCACCAGTTTTTATGATTTGCTTTCTGGCTACTATTGCTAGCCCAACATACTCGTTGTAGTCGTGTAGTGTATTCATTTCGAGTCTGAGTGCACAACAAAACGGTGACCTAGGATAGCTAGGCTTGTGGAGTACAATACGTACGTGCACATGAGTAGCACGCTTTAACAAAGAGAATAGGCCGGGAGCCTGTCCGGCGAGGCGACGACACACTCGACATGACACGATTCTTCTCGCCTAAGGGAAAGGAAAACTCACTCTCGATTTGGGTCACACATCACAACCATCCGATCCAAGCCTAGCCACTCCATCTCTTTTTACAAAACGCACGCACACACAGCCTCGATAGTCGCCGGTCTGCACGTAGCTAGTACTACTCAACTCACGAAGGCAATTCTTATGCCGGGGCCGCATCGGAACCGAATCCGAAACGCCCACGGGAGAAAAGGCCGACCGCATGAATGAACCGCCGTGTCCGGCCGGCAAATGCTGTCCTTCCACAACGTGGCGACTTTCACCGTCCGGTCGCCGTCGTCATCCGGCCGGCACCTTGGGACGCGTCGGAGCGCAGCGGCGTCACGGGACACCTCCATTTTTTTTCTTCTCTGCGTGCATTGATCAACGTCAATCCCACAGTGTGCCGATCCTGACAAGCCACCGTGCAGTCGTCGGTGCACGTACGGCGGATCCTGCCCTTGACCACGCCGGCGAGCAGTGCTGACTTTTGAGGCCGAGCTACACGCCAGCGAACAGGACAGACACCATGGTCACCACCTGCCGGAGCTACTGTAACATGGAGCTTTTCAGCTAACCCGGCGGACGAGCGCGGGGACAGCACGGCTCCGTGGCCACGCGACCAAGGGACAAATGCAAGCATACAAACTGGCTGGCACAAGCAAACGGGCAGGAGATCCATCGATCGATCTATCGATGGCCATGGCGTGTGCCTGCCTGATTTAATTGCAAGCGTGTGATGTTACTGCTCACAGTCACAGGAGAAGAGATGCGTGTGATATTACTGCTCACAGTCACAGGAGAAGAGATGGATTGCATCTCGCTATCGCACGAGCGTGTGTGTGCGCGCGCGGTGTAGGAGTGAATTACAAAAAGCTACCAATATTGGTGGATAGGATTGCAGAAACTATTTTTTTTTCAAATCTTTGCAAATTACACATGATTTTTTTTAATCGTTGTAAAAAAACATTGTTCACCTGATTTGCTTTATTTGAATATATTTATGACATGTGAGATCCATCTGTAAGGCGAGTGTTTTGCAAAAAAAACCTCAAAAGAAAAGAAAGAAAGCAATCGGGTCCTCGGAGCTCCTCACCTCCTCCCGCGGTGGCGTCCCTCTCCGCTCCCCGAACTCGTACATCTTCTTAGGTTCGATGCCAGTGATGTTGTGCGTCTGCTTACTCGGCACGCCGCCGGCCTCCCTCTCGCGGAGGTGCTCCTCCACGCACCGCAGCATCTCGTCTTTCGGCGGCGGCGCGCGGCGGCCGAACAGCACCTGCGCGACCCACCGTGCCTGCACCTCGAAGAACCACATGACCAGGACCTTCCTCGGCACACCCACGACGAAGGAGCCGTCGATGAATTCCACGCGCCCGTCCGCGTGTAGCTGGTGTACCCGCTCATGTAGGCGCAACACGTCGCCGTGGTTGGCCAGCATCCTCGACATGGCCGGCATGGCGGCCTCGGCCTCGGAACCGGCAACGACGTGCACCTCCTTGGCGCGCTAGTGTCGGCGTCACCGCGCACTAGCCTACCGGTGCGCTCATTGGCCTCGCCGGAGAAGGAGAGGGAGGCGCGGCGCCGGCGTGACCTGCTGGGCGCGGCGCGGTAGCTCGGCTCGCCGACGGTCGGCCTGATTGCTTTTTTTTGGGGGGGGGGGGGGGGGGTCTTTTTACAAAACGACATTCTTACAGGTGGGTCTCACATGTTAGAAACATGATTAAAACAGGCTAAGTACACGATCTATAATTTTTGCAATGATTAACAAAAATATTATGTGTAATTTACAATGATTTAATAAAAATGTATTTCCTATAATCCTATCCTCATTGTCGTGGTTTTGCACGCTCTGGTGACTGGTTGTGTGGTGGAGAAACCCAAGTTTGCACGTTGGATATAGACAGGTCATGGCTAGCACAAGTGCCTATCAGACGTGACTAATTACTGTCAGAAGATTGACATTGATCGGTTCATGCTCGTGATGGCATAGTCGGAGCTGACACTAACGGGATGTGGATGCAGGTGCTTTTATGTTCTTTGCATTGTGAAGCTGCTTACGTTGGTAATTCCATTTGTTTTGCCTTTTTATCAAACAGTTTGATTACTGTCTTCTTAACATGTCATGTTCTACTTTCGTTTTAAGTGCTAGCTAGCATTAGACGGCTCTTACCTTCGTTTTGGATTCGGGGCTATTCTTCTTATTATTTTTCGGTTGCACCGGATGCATTTTTATGTTATTGTTGTGTTATCTGATGATAGTGTTATCCGTCCCACCCATAAGTTCGTATGGAATAAAATGGTTGTATGTTGTACTCTCTTCGTTTTAAATTAAATACTTTATTTGTCCCATAATATAGTATTATTTTAAAAGTTATGCTAAGTTTAAAAATGATACTACATTATGGAACGCAAGGAGTAACTTTTATTTATATGTGTGTAAATAAAAATTATTTAATTTAAAATGGACGAAGTACGGCGTATGAACACCTACAGCCGTACAATAATCACGTAAGAAGTCATGCGCTACGTACGCACAAGAATGGTATGTACTCCAGTACACACTATGACCTAGCCATTCAGATATCGTATTGCCCTAGCAGGTTAGCAGCAGCTGCATTCTAATATATCCTGTTCTGAAACAGATGTGCCCTGTTGGTCGACTGGTCAAAGTCAACAATTCCATTCCACGAGCGAAATCAATCAACACGGACTATATCGCCAAATGTTGACGGGATTATCCGGTCAAGAAATCGCCAGAATAAGAAACCAATCAATCAACCAGACAAATAAACAAACGCAGAAGCAAACTCGTTCGTGCGTGCGTGCATGCATTGGGTCCAAAACCTCCGGCAACCAGCGTCTGCTCGTTCTCGTGCTGGTGCTCCATCTTCTGAACGTCACGCCGGCCGGCCGATGGAATCAAAACGTGCCGTCTTCTTTACCTTGAAGCCACCTCCAACGTGCATGGTGATGGTGGCATACATATCTTGAGCACTGGCCCTCCCTAATTAGATTAGACAGCACGACTACAGATTAGATTAGATTAGGCGGGGAAACGGAACAGCGGGAGTAGCAGTACGGTCGACGGCTGACTTCATGTGTTCCTGACCTGTCTTTCCTTGCCCGACAAATCTCTTTGGCTCCAAGCTTAAGTGTCAACTATGCTGACTTTGCATGGAGCAGCTGGCTGGGCACGGGCACTGAGGCAAAGCAACAACTAGTCAAGCACTACAAGGAAAAATAAACTTGTCGTAGCACTAGTGTAGATTTCTGGCATAGCATACACAAGCACATGCGGGAGAGTTTGTTTGGACGTGTTTGGTAATCATCTTCCATTTTACCTGCATCACATATACATTTTCATAGATACAGACAAAAAAATTAACACTTATACTTTGTTTGGTTGTCCACATTGAGGTTGCCTTTTGATACGGTGTTTGGTTGCCCGTTTCATCTTCGCTCATATAAACTACATGTTGTTTGATTGCATGTACGGAGTATGATTAAGATTAAACAGCTATACATAACTCATACAGTGCGATGGCGATTGTGGTGAACAATGGTGGTGTTTGGTTGCCCGCTTTATCTTCGCTCATATAAACTGCATGTTGTTTGATTGCATGCACGGAATATGATTAAGATTAAACAACTATACATAACTCATACAGTGCGATGGCGATTGTGGTGAACAATGGCGAGGACACAAGCAACTAGTTCGCTGCGTCGCCGTCGAACTCAGTGTCGAGGCCACCGTCCACCACTGCGGGCTCGCCTGTGCGAAACATCGGCCTTTTCGGGTCGACGAGCAAGCGTTCATCCGTCAACCGTCGTGGTGAGCCGCTCTGCGTTCTCTACACCCAAACTAAAGAAAAATGCAAGGGGGGTGACCTCACAAAACTGAACGAAGCTTCAACTACAAAGGACAACACCAGCGACGTTGGGCAGAGGAACCACACAGGGGTGGCGCTGGATGTGGAGGAGGACGAAGGCATCCACTAGGAGCTCGTCGGCTCCTTCTGGACACGGCGGGTGGGGCATGCAGGGCAGCAAAGGCCACCCCCTCTCGTTCACGGTGACCTTCGCGTTGTTGCACGCACAAGTACTGCAGGCGAGGCAACCCGCTCAGGCCAATCTACACTCCTAGGTACTTCTCGGGTCCGCTTGGCTCCCCCGATGGTCAAGGCACCGACGCAAAGCCAAGGAAGTGACCGAGGGTGCGCCCGCACCGCACCCCCGCCGAAGAAGCGTCGTCCACCTCCTCCCTTTCTCCTCACTCTCCCCTGCATCTTCTCCATCTCTCGAATTCTCTTCCATACTTACAGCTACACAGGACGACATGGCCGTCCCGAAAGGTCACGTCACCTCTACGGTTGACGAAATTATAAATCGATCGCCTGAATGGAACTATGCCAACGATGTGCATCTTTTTCATGTAGAGCTTATCTTGAATCAAAGTACCGTTGTGTAGATCAGAATAAGGGGAGAAAGGGGGTTAGGAAGAAGGTTTGTGGAGGTAGGAGAAACACACGTACAGGAGCTATCATCCCTGGTGCATCCCCTCGTGCAACGGAAACCACCGTGTTAGCTCGCCAGAGCCTAGCTTGATGAAAACAACCGATTCAAACATTTCAAGCGGATGCTTTAAGTTTCGTGCAATACGAGTCCAACAGTGTTTACAGGGAACCAAACAAGCTCATTTCTTCTCACCAGAGATAGATTGGGTTGGATATTTACGAGGAACCAAGCAAGCTCATTTCTTCTTACCAGAGATAGATCGGGCTGGATACGAGTAACCAAACACATCGTTTGTGACTCGACAAGTGGCTCGGTTGTCTACGTACTCCTCCTTTGTTTTCCTTATAGAAGAGTGAACTGGATGACCACGAAGTTGCCTGTCGTAGCGAAATTCCTCGTCAGCCTAACTTTCTTCGGTAAGATCCGACTTGTGGTCTTTTGTGTGCAGGCAACGAATTGAGATGTCAGCCGGCTACGAATTAAGATGCTTTGCATTGTCTATCCGTTGCTCACACAATCCAAAATGGAGAACAACGAGGCACGAATTAAGATGCTTGCATTCTCTATCCGTTGCCCACACAATCCAAAATGGAGAACAATGACTGCATTGTTGCGTAAGCAGATTTAGGGCAAGAAAAGAATGGAAGGAAGGATCTTCCCAATAGATTAGCATCGGTTACGACAAATTTGCTTGCCTCCGGCTGCTTTTTCCGAGGTGATTGTGCTGTCAGCAGAATATGTCAGTTTTGCACCTTACATCAAAGCCTAACAACGCGCCAGCTCCTGAGTTAAGTTCACGCCTCTAGACCAACTGAATGAATTATGCTTCAATATGACACAGGAAACAAGGAAATCCTTTCAGAACCATGCTTCCAACAAAGGCTGCAAGCCTGCAAGGCTGAACAAGTTTCAAGAGGTATAAACGTTCATTCACCTATGCAAATTGTAAACAATAAACTTGTCAGTTGTCACAAACACACACAAGACAGAAACAAATATGCCACACTACTATGCGATGAATTCGACCTAAGCACTTACCAGAAGCTGAGGCCATAATGACATTTGTTTGATCAGTGTACACGGAGATGAAGTCACTCGTCAGAATTCTCTGCAGGTCTCAACGATCTGTTCATGTTATCCAAATAACCCTGTCCACACAGGAAAATTGTCAATGTCACTATACCAGTTCTCAACTGAATGATCCAACCATCTACTACAATGATTATGTCAACTGTATACATGAACCAAGTAATGGAATATGATGTCATCCTGGTATTTGGTGTGCGTACCTGGAGTATGCAAACTGCAGCGAATTTATCTGTCATTGTTTTCGTCTCGATTGGATCATTTAGTTTCAGAGGATTTAAAAGGGCTTCTACGCACTGGAGAAACAGCACGATTTGAGCAAAACAGTGATATCGATGAGAAAACTTCACAACCAAACACTTTGAAAAGAGACATGACAGGCATTTTCCCACAAAACACTTTAAAAAAAGACTACAATGTATCCAATGGTCAAAACAGAACTGCAATCCACTCCACACCTTCTGCTATTTGAACAAGAAAGCACACCGAGGAAAGGGGCTATCACCTTTGAGGTAAAATTCTCATCCCAATATGTGTAACTCAAATCATCAAGTTTCCCAGTTTTACAAAGTTCTCCTACAAGAAGACTTACTTGTAATGCCTGCGTTACAGAAAAAGAAACATTAGAAAACATAAAGTGAAACAAGAGGTGAACTATACTACCAAAAGGATGCCGTACATCTGGAGAAGATTGGCCCTGTAAGTTGAATGGATAGCCCACAACAAGCCCAGCAAGTGAGTACTCTTTAACCTATTCACAAAATGAAAATAGCATCGTTGATAGCATCTTCAATGTGCATTATTGAAAATTAAAGACAAGTCGGAAATCCAGGAAAAATATAACATATGGAACAACTAAAAATGTAATGAATGAGAAATCGTAAGTTTGTAAACTCATCAAAACACTACTACCGGTGCTCGATGTGCTGTGCCGCACTGTGATTCTGAAATATTGTTAGTTATAAGGATCCTTACTAACTCTAGTAAGATATTTTTGTTATGGTCCTAAAAAAGAGGCCGGCAATTAGGTAGAGGATAAAAATAGCAAACTACGCTTGAAATAGTAAACTACAATTAGATAGTTTTGTCTTACTATGCATAATAATATGGTGCGGTGTTGCTTCTTAATACATGCATGCAGTTCTGCATATTCTTGGGAAAAACAATTGGTGCAGTATCACCAAATAACTGGTGTTATTTAATTTTTTCTGAAGAACGCGCAGTGGTGAAGTCCTCCCCACTTGTGCCAAGAGGTCCTGGGTTCGAACCAGCCTCTCTGCATTGCACTGTAGCAGGGGTAAGACTAGGTTCCTATAATCCCTCCCCAGACCCTACCTTGTGTGGGAGCTTCTATGCACTGGGTCTGTCCTTTTTTTTAACACAGCTCTTGGGGGCTCATTACAGAATAGTAAAACCAAATGATATTTCAGAAGAAAAGAAAATTGAAACTTATTCACACAAAAAACTAGTTAAACGGAGCTTAAATGTGTTATCTATGCATAATATGGTGCAGTATTGCTTCTTAATACATTGAATGCAGTTCTCCTGCATATTCTTGGAAAAACAATTGGTGTAGTATCGCTAAATAACTGATGGTATTTAATGTTTTCTGAAGAACACAGCTCTCGGCAGCTCATTAAAGAATAGTAAAACCAAATGATATTTGAGAGGAAAAGAAAAGAAAAGAAAACTGAAACTTATTCACAAATGAAACTGAAAAGTAAACACATTTGGGTATGCTTCCTTAATGTTATTTGTGCACGCTTTGCACAGGTGATGGCTTTCGCTTGAACTTTCGGAATAGATGTTACATATATCTTATCTTTCTACTACTCCCTCCGATCCATATTAATGGACTTAAGTTTGTCTAGATACACATGCATCTAGTCTAAATACTTAACTAGATACATACAAATCTAGACAAAGTTGAGTCCATTAATATGGATCGGAGGTAATAGAAGATTCTACTATTCCTCATTTCCAAACGCGCCGTAAGATTGACATTACTAGCAGGTTTAGGTGTTTACTGGCTCCCAGCGCACATGCGTAAATTAGCTTCAACCAAGCCTGCATCAGCTCCGTGCTATGCACAAATCTAAGTTAAGAGGCTGTGACCATCCAGGAGGCTATGACACTCCAAGTTCGTACCAGCATTGCAACATACCATCCCTGTGCATTTTTTAGTTGAATTTTGCAAAGTGGGGCCATTGGTTATCCGCACACTAAAAGCCTATCAGAGGTGAGTATCTTTTACTGTATAGCTAGATACACAAAAAATCTACCCTTAACTTGAGTAAATAAGCCAATACATATAAGACTTGAAACCCTGACTTAATGCCAATAAGAGCATATTTCCTTTGTCGACTTTTCCTCATTAAGTAGAAGCAAAATGTGCATTTTCAGAATGCAAAATCAGTTTCAATCATTTTTTTTAAATGATGGTGGAAGCAGACAAACATTAATTAAAGAACAAAATGATATTGTTTATTGAGTACTGATCTTGTGTTTATGAGTAAGTGTTAATCATGAACAAGTATAAGCAACATACCAGTGTTTTGAAATCGTCTGCCATCAAATTGATGTTTGTCTTTGTCCTACCCAAGACACTGCAGGAGATAATCAATGCACTTGTCAATCCCAATGTAATTTTTACTTTATTAAGGAAATGCAAGCATATCCTCTATCTCATTGCCAAATTATAGAAAAGACTACTGGCCTATTGTAGTAATTTTTTTCTCAAGATAAAAGTACTCACGAAAATAGACCAAGCACATTATTGCAGAATTTAGATGACATCCCACTTCCACGAAAGTGGGAATTATAATGGCAATGACAATCATGACTATACTCAGTCAAGCTACTCTTGGTACGGGTGAAACATACCAAACACGGTGAAGTCATGATTACCATCCAAACAAGTGTTACAGGGTACATAAATATGAAAGCAAAGAAGGTGTGTGATCAATACAGGTCACCAGAATAGAATTGTGTGCCACAGAATTTTGTAATTCACAACACTAGTTTTTCCTTCAAAAAATGAAGGTCTACAGTCAATTCTCCTATAAATTGAAGTTATGCCAACAACCATGCAGACATCGGTCTGGTCCTATAACACAATCTTGCACATATTAAGTACGCATACAAATTCAATGAATTACTAGTAGTGCTTTGTTAGCGGTTGGACAGTCCAATTCCAACAGGGTGACGGTTCGTATTACACACAAGAATTTTCCGAACACTGAATGAATGGACTGTAGATACTTTAGTCCATTAGGCCATTAAGAGGAATGGAATAAACCATTCTTGCGCATTACATATGAGCATATGATACATGACCACTTAGATTTGCATCATCACATAGACAAGGTATAAACTGCACCGACACACTGAAGTTACATTTGCATCAGTTATAAAGATAAGTAACAAACAATCGCAACATATCAGCAATACATTTGCATCAAGAAACATGTGAGTAGCACCAATTGCTAGAAGAACGGACCTTAGAGGCAAGGCAATCTTGTTTTGCTGATCGGAAACCGCCAGCCCGACGTACTTACTACCGACATCGAGCCCGAGAAGCCGAGGTTTCTTCTTGGACCCACCCTCAAGCAATTTCCGGAACAGCTCCTCTGCTTTCAACAGCCTCATTGTACACCTCCTGCAGTTTCAAGTGCGAATGTGGCCTTGCAAGCAGCGGCGAATCTAGAAAGGAAATGGAGGGAGGGCTCAAAGCTAATGGAAACAAAACTTAACATATGTTTAAATAAAAAGTCATTATCTCACAAACCTTTTCTCCAAATAACCTCGAAATTTCAAAAGATTTCTACTAGAAATTTGCAATGTTACTGGAATTTTCTTGTTTTTTTTAAATAATAATATTTTGAACCAAAATTTGAATTTGTTGAAGGAAAAACTCATTATCTCGTAAACCTTTTCTTCAAATAAGATCAAAAGTTCACAGATTGCTACTGGAAACTTGTACTAGTATTTACTGGAATTTTCTTGATTTTTTTAAATGGATTAATTTGAGGATGTCAATGACCAACCATCAACAGCAAACCAATGTTAACAAATAACAACTAGAGCCAGGGGCTAAATACTATGGATTATTAGCAAAATAGCAGTAACATCTAAACAAGGATGGATTGAATCTGAATTTAAACCTTCACGGTTCAGAGTTCAGACTACAACAGTCAATAGCCCCTGGATTAAACTGCTTCGATCTTTCAGACCTCAGAGAGCTATGGCAGCAGCCAGCCAACAGAACGGCGCTGGAGGTCGCCGGCGAGCAGGAGACCCCAGCCCGGACGGCCAAACAAGAAAAGATCCCTAACCCCCGGCGGCCGGCGCGCTCCCCGCTGGGGATGCCCAAAGTTCTGAGGCGGGATAAGGAGAGCCGGCGGAGCCACGGAGAGGCTCGACGATGGGATGAGGGAGAGGGACTGGGCGCCGCGTCGGGGAGGGATTCCAGCGGCCGGTGGCGGCTAGGGCATGGCAGCTCCTCTCGTGTGGTCTATCTCTCTGCGGTTCTGGCCTCACTGCCTCTCGCGTTGGGGAGATTTGATAATTTGCCACACTTTTCTTTGCACTTTGAGGATTTGCCCCTAACACAACTAGCCCACAGCAATATGGCCAAAATGCCCTTGTGTTTACCTACGTGAGAAACTCAGGCCACCCGCGCCGCCCAAGCTCCCCGCCGCCACCGCCTCCTCCGGCCGCTCTCCGGCGAGCCGCCGCGCACCGCGCCCGCAGGTCCGCCTCCTCCTCTCCCCTGCTCCCTTCGGCCGCGCTCTCGCCCCCGGCGCCCCTGCGCTCGCCTCGCGGCTCGCTCCGGTGGCAGCGCTCTCGCCCCCGGCGTTCGCGCTCTCGCGCCGGTGGCCGCGCCCCTCGCCCTCGCCGGGCTGGCCGGGCTGGACGCGCCCTCGCCCGTGGCCTCCGCTGGCCGCGCTCTCGCCCTTGGCGCCCTTCGCCCTCGCCGGGTTGGCCGCGCCCACCGGGGAGCTCGGCCATGGCGGCGTCGTCCTGCTAGGGAGAGAAAGGGAGGAGGTGAGGGAGAGAGAGGGAGCAGGGGAGAGGAGGAGGCGGACCTGCGGGCGCGGTGCGTGGCGGATCGCCGGAGAGCGGCCGGAGGAGGCGCCGGCGGCGGGGAGCTCGGGCGGCACGGGGGCGGGGCTGGCTTGAGTTTCTCTCACGTAGATAAACACAAGGGCACTTTGGTCATATTGCTGTGGGCCAGTTGTATCAGGGGCAAATCCTCAAAGTGCAAAGAAAAGTGTGGCAAATTATCAAATCCCCCGCGCGTTAAGTACATAACACAAACCTTCAAACATACACATTCGAATATGGAGTTCATTTGCTAAATATGACTGACCTATACCAAAGGAACGAGGCAAGTGCGCGGCGAGCCGGGAGGAAGCGGCAGCCTGGGATGCCGGAGAGAGCGGCGAGCAGACGACCACCTGAGAGAGGGGGCTTTGGCGAGCAACGGAGACTTTGGAGGAGGCGCTGGCGAGCCGGCGACCTAGGGCTACGAGCCGGTCGACGACGTCTAATCGGGGAAAGACCTGGGAGCGGGAGACAGCGGTGAGGTCGAACGAGGCAGCGACGCACAAACGGACTGGGCTGGGCCAACAGCATACTGATACCCCGGCCCATTTCATACAGATCTTGCAAAAACTATATGAAATGAGCCGGGGTAGAAAACGAGTTCTGCTAATTCTTAAAAAAAAAGCAAACAAGTTCTGACTTCTGAACGTGGTCACACTGACTGACCTAAGCTGGTGCTCAGATGCCCGAGCGGCCATCGGTCACCCGAGACCGCACGAGGTCTCGTATCATATGGTCGATCGATTTAGTCTCGTGGTTGTTTAATCGAGCAGACAGGGAGAAAACGCTAGGTTAGAGTATCTTCAACAGCCTTTGTAAAAATACCTTAGAGCATCTTCAACAGGCTTTGTAAAAATATCCAGGATTTGCAAAAACTGTAATTTTAGAAATTGGAGTAAAAATAACTAGCACCAACAACATTTGTATAACTGATTCCACACCAATTTTTTTACCAAGCTTGCTAAAACTGCATCTTCTTTTTGTATATTTGCAAAGTCCAAAGCAGGATTGTAAACTGCCCAGAACCGACGCGGGAAAGCCAACCGCCCCCGCTCGAAACTTTCTTGGTCGTGGCGCCGTTGTCGGCCACTGCCCTATCGGCTCCCCCGTCCTCGTTCTCCCTGGCGTCGCCTCCCCTGCGTGCCCGAGCTCCCCTGCCGCCCCGCCTCTCATTTCCCCGCCGGCGCGAGCATCTCCGCCGCTGAATCGAGCCTACCCCGACCGCATAGTTGTCGGTCGATTCGGCCCGGATTAGGCCTTCGCCGGTGCGAGAAAAGCTCAGCGCGGCCCCAGATCCTCCGGGACGTTCGTCGCCGCCCCGCCCGCATCCCCTCCGCAAGCGCCGGAGCACGGCGGCAACCCGAGCCACCATGATGAGCTCACTCGGGGCGGTGTCGGTCGTAAGCGCCTTTCGGGCAAGCTCGCGGCGTCTCCCGGTCGTCCTCACGCGCACCTGGACGCACCCATGCCGGCCGACGAGCTCGCAACGTCGAGTTCGGACACGGCCACACCTTGTCTCCCACCCGCCTGTGAGATGTTCGACAAATTGCCCACCCACCACTCTAGTTATGAAAATCTTATTATACAAATGCTGTCAAAGCACAATTTAGTTTGCCTTTATAAACCTTTTCTCTTTTCTTGGTATATTTAGTTTTTAACAATCCATTATACAAATGTTGTTGGAGATGTTCTTAGAAGGCGAACTTTTACTCGGGAGGGTGCCCTCCCACTCCCACATCCCTAACGCGTCGACGAAGTTTCAGCAGCGTATCGACGACATTATTTTGTTTTTAAATCATATAGTACATACTTCAGAACTCCACAAGATCTGCATGTATTGCTCTATAATGAATTATGTCGTGATCTGAAGTTTTTAAATCATATACTCCACAATACATTTAATGACGGCGTATCGACGACGATGTAGTAAAATGGAATACTTCAGAGATACGATACGGATGTCGGCCGCGAATCGGGTGTATCGCCCACGTTCGCACGGCGGATTTGATAGTATCGGTGCTTCAGAGGCGCGACGACGAGGAGAGAAGCTCCCATGGCCATGGCGGAGGCGGCAAGGAATCAGCGGAGCCCTGCCACCCCTCGCCCCGTGCGCTGCATCGTCAAGCTAGGTGCTCCCTCCACCCGTATTTTCCTTACTGTGTGCCTCTGTAGTCTGTACCTGTGTGCGCCTCTCCGGCCGGTGTTGATTCGACGAACTCTGCTATGCTGACGCAGGCGGAGCGGCCATCACGAACAAGGGGGAGCTGGAGAGCATCGACGAGGGGAGCCTGCGGTCGGCCTGCGCGCAGCTGCGGCAGGCCATGTCCGACGGCACCGCCCCGGAGAAGGCTATGGGGATGGACTGGAGCAGGAGGCCCGGCGATCCGGCCGAACCAGCCGTGGACGCGGAGGGGTTCGCGGGCATGGCGGGGCTGGGGCTCGACAGCAACTTCGTCGTCGTCCACGGTGCCGGTATGTATAGCTCGGAATCTGTATTGCCTCTGGGCGCTGCTTCTCTTTCTTATACCTGCTGATGAGCTCAAGTGTGTGATTTGGGGTGTAGAATCCATGTAACTACAGTTGGGCTGCTATAGTTTGAGTTTGTAAAATTAGTGTTCATGAATCATGATATCAAGACTGTAATAGTCCTCTACCTGAATTTACCATTTCAGGTTCTTTTGGTCACTTCCAAGCAAGTAGATCTGGAGTACACAAAGGAGGGCTGCATTCAACACTGGTGAAGGCTGGCTTTGTGGCTACGAGAATTTCAGTACGTCACACTTCTAAAATTTCATTATCATATGGATGCCGTAACTTCCATGTAAATATTTTTCAGTATCTTGTCGATGTGTGCCATGCTTCTTTGATGCAATGCTTAAACAGTGTCCTAATACTATGTATATTGTAACATAGGTGACTTCTCTCAACCAGGAAATTGTTAGAGCCTTGGCAAGAGGTACAGAAATGAAGACTACTCCATTTTATGCTAATAATCTAATTCAGCTACATGCTTATTATGGTAACCTGTTATTATGGTCAAGTAGTCAACTAGTGTGTAGTCACTAGTGTCAAGTTGCATAGGTATTGAAAACTCATGATTATGTTTATTCTTGTTTTCCACAAGATCTGAGTGTGTTCCTTTGTGTTGCTCTGTAATGAATTATGTCATGATCTGAAGTTTTTAACTTAAAATTGCAAGGATTCCTGTTCATATATGATATACCAATAACAATTCATATATCTATTGATGGATTTTCAATGAACTGACCAGTTTATGTATCAATTTTGCGATATGTATTTTATATAAAAACTATTGATTTATTAGGTGTGAATCAGTGGTAAGTAAATGACTTGTGGAACTGCATATGTTTCTGCAGAAGGAATACCGTCGGTTGGGATGTCACCATTTGCTTGTGGATGGTCTACTCAGCAAAGAAATGTGAGCAAACTAGAGGATTGTTGCATTGTTGGATAGACACCTGACATTACACAGTTCTTGTGGATCTATGTCTAATCCTGTTAATAAAGATGTTTTCTGCTTATTATTTGACATATGTGCACTTGCAGCTTGCATCAGCCAATGCTTCTCAGATCATTGAGTCACTCCATGCTGGCTTTGTCCCTGTAAGCTGTTGCACCCTAGGTTTTTGAGTAATTATTTCTGTAGAAAATGAAATTCACTTTGATCCAAGTTTTTGGCTTAAGTAATATAATTATGTGAATCATATGCGGCAAAAATGCCTTTTCTGGATATTAGTGGCATAGTCTTTACACTTGTGTTTAATGAGCATTGTTTACATGGAGCTTTCACTAATACTTTTGATAAGCTGCAATGATTCGCAATACATATATGTTCCCAACATAGCTCTGAGTCTATTGTTAAGTAATAAATCAGTTCTGATATTTGAAATAACCTGGACACTTATTGATTAATGTTATAAGAAAGGGAGGCATCACCTAACTTCCACATGTTCTTTTTTCATTCACATATGAAAAAGAATACAAACTTGCAGCTACAGTTTTCTGCGTAGAATAATGGTTCGTTTTCTCGCAGGTTTTGCATGGAGATGCTGTTCTTGATGAATTGCTGGTGAGTTTAAAATTGGATCATGCCCAAATTATTGTTGAGATTCACATATAGGTTGGTCTACACACTTTTTGTTCATTTGTACTAAGTCTGATGTTAGGATTAACTGACCAGGACTGCACCATATTGAGTGGGGATGTCATTATACGCCACCTTGCGCAGCTTCTGAGCCCAAAATATGTTGTGTTTCTGGTACTGTTACCGTGTCTCCTTTACCATGACTTGGTCATTTATTCTAGCAGTGTGGCAACTTGCTGAATTGGCTGTACTATCTTTCTTATTAGCCAATTTTGTTGTTATAAGATGCGCCTCATCTTATTGCATTTGTATGCATCATGCTTCATATATTTCATTGTTTTGTTAAGTTTTTCGTTATTGTCAAAATTTTACATAGCTCTCTGAAAATTGAGATTTAGACAGATGTTCATGGAGTATATGACCGACCTCCAAGTGACCCAAATGCAGTACTTCTCAAAGAGATAGGTTAGTATTCACCTGTTGCAGATCAATTTTGTCTGCCTGTGTAATCTTCTTGGCCTATATACATGAATTACTGTAGGGAAATACAGGAAGAAACATGCAATTTCAGTTTATTTTTCTGATCTCTTTGGGGGGATAGGCAAGCGTATGGATGGCAAAATCTTAACTGACCTGTGTTGCTTAACAGAGGTAGATGACAAAGGAGGCTGGTCGATTGTAAAACCTGCATTAGAAGGCAACAGGAAAGGAGGTATCATCCTGTCTCTCTTCCATGTGTACCATGATGATTGGGTGTTTGATGTCTGCATAGTTGTGTACTCCAGTATATACTGAGGAACTGATGAAGGCGTGCTGCTACAGCCTACAGAGGTTGAATATAATTGTATATAATTGAAAAGATATGCCTGATCCAAGTAGTTAGTGATGATTTCCAAGTGAAAACCTTATAATCACCAAATGCATTATTTGTTCTCATGTATCATTTGAAGGAACAAACAGGTTAGCCATCTTTTCAACATTTTGAATCAAATGCTCTAAGGGATGGAGTAATAATTTGTAATATGAGTCCTTGTGATAAAAAATATGGTTTATTGGACTGAGAACAGACTAAATTCGTGATCACCAGATGTACTGGTTGTAAACTGGTAGTATCGCTTGTGCAAGCCTAAGATTTCCAGCTATTCACTGCAGTGGAGATATCAGTGGCTGCACACGACACCACTGGAGGAATGGAGACCAAAATATTGGAAGCTGCTGCGATAGCTAGGCTTGGAGTTGATGTGTACATTACAAAGGTGTGAATATCTCATGCCGTAAAACATAATTAAAACGGTAAATGTATTTTCATAATGTGATGGTACAGTTTTGTTAAAAGTTGTTTTGTGATGCAGGTTGATACAGAGCACTCCCTGAGAGCCTTGAAGGGAGATGTGAACACAAGCTCGGACGACTGGCTTGGAACTGTTATACGCTCTGCCAAATAGAGTTCTTTTTTTTAGAGTTGTAGCAAAAGAAGAGAAGTAACAAATTTTTATGTCGTGTAGGGTCCGCTGATGAGCTTTGAAGTTCGCCGGATGATAATTTAGAGGTTTATTCCTACTGCGACTACTTTTTTGCTAAATGCCACGCTAATGTTGTGACCAATGTTAATACCTCCATTTATCCGAAAAACAGAGAACCTTCCTTTATGATTTGCAGTAGCAATTTGTTTCTTTTACGAGAAAATACAACTGTTTTGTCAGCTGGAGTGTGAGGTGGATTTTCTGCAATCAGGACCGTATAAACCAATAGTTTTATATGGAGTACAAATAATATTCTACTGAGCTGAAAAGAGTTGAGAACAATCATTTGTAAATCGTGTAACCTATTTTTGATACTTTTTTTAACATAGGTTGATAATCAAATTGAAGGCATCAAGGCCTGGTAATTTCTCATGCCATCATTTTCCGGAATAAATATAACCGCGCCTGCGATAACTTGAAGGAATTCCACGAAACTCGTAACGCAAGCAGCAAACGCTAGGGCCAAAAAAACGAACGACTGGTCCAGGGTGAGGCGAGTAGGGTCGGGGACTGGGCGGTCCACCGTTTCCGTCTATCCACCCACAGCCGGCTACCACCGTACCCAGCAGGGACAGAGCGCAACACCAACGCAAACCCGTTCCGTACCCACGCGTTCCCTTCGGCCGCTCCAGCGGTCTCGCCGCGCGTACCGGCGCCGCACCGTGCTTCCTCTCCCCCAAGGCCGCCGCCTTCGGTAAGCGAGCTCTGCTCTCTCCCCGCCCCGCCTTGATTTTTTCCGTTCCACGCCGCTATAGCATCGTCCTCCTGACCTCTCGTCTTGACACTTGAACGCCAGTTCTGTAACTCAGAACAGATTGACCAGCATTTAGGGATTAGATGATTAGGTCTTGTAGTTTTCTAGCACTGTTTAATATAGGATTTCTAGCACTGCTTAAAATAAGTTTTCTAGCACTGTTTGTATGTTATAAGAGCATCTCTAGGAGAGCCCGTAAACAATCGAAAACTGTAAAATAACTGTCGAGTTCAGTTTTCGCGGCGGAAAAACGCGCCGAACAGCACCCGTAAAGTCCCCCGACCCGCAAAAGTTTTTGAGGGGCGCCAAAAATTTTCAGCGTGAAATTCGCTGTTCGTGCGTCCGACCCGGCAGGGCCCTGCATAGCGCGGAAACGGTTGGGCGGGAGGGACATTTCATCCCCGCGCAGTTTCCCTCTCATCTTCTTCGAGCGCCCGCCGTCGCCGCCCCGTCTGCCGCCCGCGTCTCTGGCCCAGATCTGCTGCCCCAACCTTTCGGGGGCCGCCGCCAGCCCGGATCCGCCACCCCAAACCTTTTGGGAGCCGCCGGCCCCTCACGAGTTGCTTCCGCCGGCCGAATCACCGCCGCCGGAGCCATCGGCGAGTTGTTCTCCGGTCGTTTTAAAGCTGCGCCCCGGCGATTCGCAACGTCACCCTGTTTTTGTTTCGATTTTAGATGGATTTGAGTTCGGATGAAGAGTTTTTGCTCGAGGATTCGTCCTCGTCCGACGACTCTCACGTAGAGTATTTGCTTGACAATCACCGGAGGCAGATGATCGTTGCGGTTCTCGCCGTGAAGGTGCTCGAGGATCGGAAGAAGAAGAAGCGGCAAGGATCCACCGCCGGCCGGCTTTGTATTCCTTGCAATCGGCACCTCGTCAACGAGCTTTTGATGCAAGATTACTTTGTGGATATTCCAACATATCCGCCTCACATCTTCCATAGAAGGTACCGAATACGCCAATCCCTTTTCGTGAAGATAGTGCAAGCCGTTGAGGCTAATTGTCGTCATTTTACCCGTCGGAGGAATGTCGCGGGTTTAATTGGTTTTAGTGCATATCAAAAACATACCGGGAGATTGAGGATGGCACCATCCATAGTCAGCTTCAGCGGGATCTTATTGAGCACCTCCGGCAGAGGCATGGGCAGTGATTTACCATTTTTTTTGTTATTGATTTTATTCATATGTAATAAAAACTAGTATTTGTTTGTATTTCGGCACAAATATTGTATTGGATTATTTAATAATTTAATTATTTTGTATTGTAATTTGAATTACATTTGCATTGTACAATTCATAATTTATTGTATTGTACATATTGATTTTTTATGCAAATTTGTGTTCCGCGGTTTACGGGTACTGCTAGAGATGCTCTAATCACCGAGAGACCAAGGTTCACATCCATTATTAATTCAGATCTGTTTTGTGATTTCACGCAATTTAGTAAAATTATACTACCAAGTTTCAGGCAGAGTCGCTTCGGTTGATGTTAGAGCACGTCATTGTTTGTGTGCTCTGGTGAAGTCTGTATGTGACATTGACTATCTGCTTACTACTGTAGGTGCGGTGATTGTATTGCTCCAGTTGTGGTGATCGACCTGTAACATATACTGTACAATGCAAGGCATATCAGTGTGCGATTCAGTCATCTCGCCCCATGGAACAAGCTGCAGACCAGCATTTGTTGCCAGGAGTGATCTGAGGTTCTTTTGCAAAATTAATTCAGTAAGCCATCGATGGCGCTGGTGTGTGGAAAAGCTGCAGATGGGGACCAGCAGCAGAAAGATGAACAACACAGTGAGGACTAATGCCAGATGGTTCTTTGGAGGAGATGGTCGTGAGAGTAACAGTAACGGTAATGCCAAAGCGAGGCTGGAGCGCAGCGAGTCTGCTAACGAAGACATCTTGATCTTCTACTTTCAGCTGGACGTACAAACTCGGATACAAGTGAGTGATTGCTTCTTTACCATCACCTCACCACAACTACTAATATCTGGCATGTCTCTGTAATTTTTACCAGTCAATGGTCTAGATTATAATTTACTAGGACTATTTGAATGTAACTTCATTTCACTATTGTTCCCACTGACAACTCATACATCCAATTGTTTGATATTTACTTATGCAAATCCAACCCACTGTTGAATTGCTTGTTCTTTTCCAGTACGCTTTGAATATAGAGCAATTTGAAGCAGCAAAGCAGTTGAGGGAAAAGCTTGCTGAGGTACCTTAATGAACTTCACTTCTCAGATAAGTGAATTTATAGCATGGGTTTTTTCTAAGAAGGTTATTTTGTAGATTGAAACGGAGGTAACTAGGCAGCGTGAAGCTAAAAGAGGTTCATCAAAGAATGAAGCTCAGGATAAATCTTTAAATCTTCTACGCGCGCGGTATGTTGATATTTCCTTGTTACCCATTAGGAGAAGAATGAGAAATACTCTAACTTGTACATTTACTCCATATAAGGAATATGCTCTGCTGCTCCATTTTATTATTTAAAATATGGGCTATATAGTCCACTAAATCTGGCAAGCAAACATTTGTTGTGGAACGCTTGGCAGATAACTTAGCTTTATCTTTTTGTTGCAGTGCAGATTTGCAGAAGGCTATTGAGAGTGAAAACTATGCTTTGGCAGCTGAGCTGCGTGACACAATCTCTAAGCTTGAGGTATACCAAAACTGAGGTGCACCAACCATGTGATGATTATGTGAAATAGCTTGACATCAAATGTAATGTAGGGTGATTCTCTGGCGCTCTCTGCTAAAGCCCTTGTTTACCAAAATGTGAAATATGAGTTTCGACTAGGGCAGAAAGTACGTCACAAGGTACATGGTGAGTAATTTGCACCATCTGATGTTGTTAAAAGCTCTGGCATGCAAAAGGACTGCTAATAGTCCATTTATTGTTATTTCTCATGTGTTCAACATTCTGACTGGTAGGGACATATTCATGATATGTGAATACTTTATCAGTATACTTGAAGTGGATTTTAATAACCTAGAGGAAGTAAACATATTAGTGTTGTTCACTATCATTTTTTGTCAGCAATAGTCTGTCAATTATTTAAGTTGTTTAAGTTTGCGTTCCTACAGTCTGTGACTGAACTGAACCATTGAAAATAACCATATGTAAGGTGTGCCCCATATTTCGGTAAGTATACTGTAGTGTTATATGGTTTGGAAGAGTTGAGAATATATTTTCTTTTATCTTTATTCATGTGTTTTTCATTGGGCTTAATTTTGTGTAGTTCAGCACTCACTATTGAACTTCATCTATGTGAGACACTAGTTTATATTGTCTTTTGATTTCTCCTGCTGAAGGATATAGAGCTGTGATATGTGGCATGGATCCTGTGTGTTGTGAATCCAAGTCATGGATGGAGACAGCGAATGTGGAGAAGTTATCAAAAGGACCAAATCAACCTTTTTATCAAGTAAATGCTGCTTCCAGTTTAAGTTGTTCCTCAGTATCCACAGTTCCGAGCAAATCTCAGTTCCTTTTTCTTGTAGCATCTGAAAGATATATTTTAATGCTGACTTGTCAGCTTTACATTGAGTTACACGGACATTACATAGCGCAATGACAACCATTGATATATGATTCTGGCAAATGCTAACTTAGTGACTTGATTCCTCTCTACTTGACTTATCCAGTTGTACAGCTGCACATGAGTCCTGAAATTTCTGGAATCCTTTGCAAGGCTGTGATGGGAACCTTCATTTATTTATAACTTAGTTACCATCTAAGCTAACTCATTATAGCAATATCTATCTATCCTTCTTACTTTCCTCCTTGCAATATCTATCTACCATAAGGGCTTTGAATTGTGTATTTGAGGTGATGGAAAATAGAGGTGGCCCCGACAATACATTACTCCCTCCGTTCACTATTATAAGACGTTTTGGATATTTCAATATGGACTATATATAGACTGAAATGAATGAACATACACACTAAAACACATCTATATACATCCGATTCCGATTCAGAAAAAAGTTAGAACATTGATCTTATAATAGTGAACGGAAGTAGGAACCTGAATCTGTGTCCATGAGGACATAAACCAGGTGGTGAGATTGTACATCCTCACCTACCCAAGTGAGCTAGGCTCACTTCCTGAGGTGATGATATTCACAATTTTGTTTTGTTTAACCCTGACTAGTTAATCATGCCCTTCACGAGGAAAATTCGTTATTGTGAACACTGTTTCTCTCTGGAATCTGGATTGACATCTTTGTTGAACTTTGCTTTAGCTTCAGCATGACTCTGCATGTCGATATGTGTGCAATTTAATTTACAGGGTTGCAGATCTTCCTTTTAACCGGTTCCAAATCATTTTGTACACATTATAATGCTATGGTATTGCTATTATTCCAGGTGCTGGTTGATGTATATGCTGATCCAGAACTCCTTGTTGCATATGGTATTATTCTCTTCTTTTCCTAATCCATATATATGCAAGGTTTCAAATTTATTGTTTTCTTCAGTGAAAACAATGTCTGTTCTTTCTCTGCTCTTCAGATACCGTGTGTTGAATCATGGTTGTTACTCTAGTTTATGCTATACTTCTATTTATAACGCTTCCCAAAATATGCATGAAAATATAATTCATTATTTCACTACGTCTCCTTGCACCTTTTTTTGTGGAGAAAGAAGGGGGAAACCCTTCTGAGTTCTAATATCCGAGCCACAGTTTAGCTACAGTGTTTAAAACAACCGAAAATAAAAAGAAGCTACAAATAATATTCTCCACTCTGTTTACTGCAAATAATCTTCACTCGGCAAAGGTGTATCGATTGTGTGTTCTGGTACACCATGATGGGACAAATGCCATGATATCTAAAAGGCTGGTGGAAACAAGTCAAACAGTGTCTAAGATGCGGAGCTTTAATAAGCATACCTTTAGTATGTGTTGAATACTTAAAGGGTACAAGAAACAAGATAGCAGGCTATTTCATAATCAAATCAATTGTATTTTTTTTGTTTTTTGTTTACCATTGCCATTTTGAGATGTGTTTATCACTTTGTAATTTCAGTCGCAGAAGAAAATCTTTCGGAGGCTGATGAATCAGAGAAAGTGAGTTTGAGTTCCTCGTTTGGTTGTTTCCCTTTTTTTTCTTACCAAAGTGAATTTTTGATCTTTCCATTCTTATAATACAGGGAAGGTTTGAGCACCCCTACACCGAATTTTTATTTTATGGCGAGGACACAGCCCGGGACTTCATTCCTGTGAAGCAACTACGGGAGAAGTATGACCAGCCACGTTATGAAGCCTCTGGAGATGAAAATGACGATGATGGCACCACAAATAGCTGAACTGTGAGGCTGCACTGAGACTGGGGTTCGTCTATTTGGAAAACTAGGAACTGTTCTTTTTTGCATGGAAATAGACTGAAGTAATCTGATTTTCGTTCAGGTGGCGCGTGGCGGGAATTTTTCTTAGACCATTCCTGATTCACCATTACTAATGAGGGTATGAGAGATGGGAGGACAGCAGCAGTGAGTGGGCAAAGTATCAGTGAAGACTGAGTCATCATGGAATTGCAAAAACCTGTAATGAGAGAAGCTAAGTGCAGCATCCGAACTTGCAGATTGGGGGCAGCGTTTTTTTTTTGCAGATTGGGGGAAGCGTTCACTGATGGAACTTGCAACTTCCTCCCACGATTTTGAGTTTTGAGTGCGAATGATTCTAAAGCCGTGGATGTACTGAAGGAGATCCTTTATGGATATGCGCTGTATATTTGGCCCAGTTGTACTGCAACTCTGTCCCCTCTGATGGGCATATGTACATAGCATAATTACAGTCATCATGCTTGCAATTTTGCTGGAGTATGTGAAGTAAAGGAAGGCTACACGTACAGATGTTGGATTTTTTTAGCTTCCATGTAGGCCGCATATTTATCGACTTGGAAGAAACCATTTCTTTTATGAAGGATCATCTCGTGGACATGTGGAGTCCTAGTGTTGGAACCGTTTGGGTGCCGTATTGTTTCGTGACCGGGCAGAGCACGCTTCCGACCAAACGAACAATCATTGAAGGGGGGGTGTTTTGAGTCCTCCCTGGACTTTTTTGAGATATAGTCCTCCCTGGAGTTTGGGCTCTAAAATTTGATCGCTAATAACCTGTGACTTCCTCACGCTTTCGTTGCAATTTGCATGGTTCCAGCGTTAATGACCGGCGGAGCATATTGTATTTCACACTCTGCACAATGATGATCCACATGGGGCACGACGTGTGTCATGCGTAGTGGTTTTAATCCATGGGCAACGCCATTCACCTTTTCTTTTCAACCCTATGAGGTGGACTTTTACAGTTCTTTTCATACTAAACGATGACTTTGCCAGCCAACTCAATTCGCTCACATCACAAAATTTAAGCTCATGCGCAGCACCCAAAATCTGACCATCGTCCTCTGACGGTCGACACTGATGCGCTCGAAATTGCGCAGCCACAAGTTCAGAGCCGGCCTCGCCGATTCGAAACTAAATGGTTGGCAGAGATAGGTATAGAGGAAATTGTCCAAACGGCCTGGGAGAATGGTAAACTACGCACAAGTGCATCTTTTGCCGATATCACATGTGAGGTGCATGATGCCCTCCATGCTGGACGCAGCTTCAGTGACGTGCTGAGACAAAGTCTCATGGTGACTTTGCCCCATCTTAGTCCTCCATTTTAGATCCAATGCTCCAGATTGACACAAAGTTGTGCAGAAAAATTTAAACTTCTCAGAAAAAATTGAAATTTTACACATAAATTGTAAATGTTTGGTTCTATATTTGGATAACTTTTCAATCCATTTGAATTAGTGGTTTGCGATTAAATAGCTTTACAATTTATGTGTAAAATTTCAATTTTTTCTAAGAAGTTTAAATTTTTCGGCACAACTTTGGGTCAATCTGGAGCATTGGATCTAAAATGGAGGGCTAGATGGGGCTAAATCACCGTGAGACTTTATCTCAGCACGTCACTGAAGCTGCGTCCCTCCATGCTTGGGATAGAGATGTCCTGTGGGGACCACGTTCTAAGCTGAGGCTATTGCAGAAACAACTTAATGATGTGCTATCCGGGCCACTGTCGGATCAAACGGTGGCTAAGCAACATGAACTTCACTCTCAGATTGAGAAAATGCTCGAGCAAGAAGAACTATACTAGATGCAAAGGGGGCGAGCGGACTGGCTTTGCAAAGGCGACCGCAACACGGAATTTTTCCATCGGTCGGCGACATCACGAAGGAAGCGAAACACCATCAAGAATTTGAAGGATGCGACGGGAACAATGATTGATGATCCTCCCCAGCTCAGGACCATATTTCTGGTTACTTTGAGGCCTTGTTCTCTGCCAGCGGAGGGAACTCGGGTCCTTCGGTGATCAACGTGCAGCCCCGGGTGAATGCTGAGATGAATGCAGAGCTCCTAAAACCCTTTACAAGAGAGGAAGTTAAAGCAGCATTGTTCAATATTGGGGACTTTAAAGCCCCTCGTCCAGATGGGTTGCGTGCGATATTCTACAAAGGTTTTTGGCACATCATTGGAGAGGACCTCACGAATGAGGTGCTGCTTGCTCTTAACTCACGAGAAATTCCTGCAGTCTGGAACAATACTACGATTGTACTTATCCCTAGAATTGAGTGCCCGGAAACGATTACTCAGTTTAGGCCGATAAGTCTTTGCAATGTTATATACAAGGTGATCTCAAAGTTGCTCTCTATCAGAATGAAGTTCTTGCTCACGGATGTTATATCTCCTAACCAAAGTGCTTTTGTTCCGGGTCGATTGATAACGGATAACTTTCTTCTTGCATTTGAATCCTATCACACAATTAAAAGGAAGTCTAAGGGAAAGTTTGGCCTGTGCGCGGTCAAGCTGGATATGCACAAGGCGTATGATAGAGTTGAGTGGAACTTTCTGCAGCAAATCATGATCAAACTTGGCTTTGCTCCAGTCTGGGTACAGTTGATAATGGCGTGTGTGACTTCGGTTTCTTACCAAGTCCGTGTTAATGATGAGCTGTCAAACACGTTCATCCCTACCCGTGGGTTAAGACAGGGCGATCCGTTGTCTCCTTATCTCTTCCTCTTGTGTGCGGATGGTCTCTCTAGTGTGTTATCCCATGAGGAGGAGGCGGGAAGGCTAATTGGAGTCAAAGTGTGTAGAGATGCGCCGACTATTTCTCACCTACTATTTGCAGATGATTCGTTAATCCTAATGCTTGCCGATCTGACGAATGCAGATAGCCTGCGTAGGGCTCTTTCCGAGTATTGTGAGGCTTTAGGCCAATTGGTGAGCCAGCAGAAATCAAGCATTCTCTTCAGTCCATGCATCCCGGCTCAGGTTCGCGCTGAGGTTTGCTCACGGCTGAATATTCTAGCGGAGGCGATCACAGATAAGTACCTCGTCTTACCACCTATTGTCGGACTGGAGAGGACCGACTGCTTCCAACATATTGTTGATCGGGTATTGACCCGTATCCGGTGCTGGAAGCAGAAACTCCTGTCGGTAGGAGGGAAGGAAATCCTAATCAAGGATATTTTGCAAGCAATTCCCACATATGCTATGTCTGTCTTCCAGCTTCCAAAATTGATCTGCAATGCAGTCACGACTGCACTCTCAAGGTACTGGTGGGGTGATACGGAGGATAAAAAAGTATGCACTGGTTTGCGTGGTGGAAGCTTAGTATTCCGAAGGGAAAAGGGGCATGAGTTTCAGATACCTCCAGTGCTTTAACCTAGCACTTCTCGGCAAAGCAATGTTGGAGGTTGCTGGAGGAGCCCGGTTCCTTGTGTGCACGGGTTCTTCAGGCGAAATATTTTCTGGATTCTGAACTGTACTCTCAAGAAGGGAAGTTCATATACTTGGCAAAGCTTTTGGGGAAACATTACGCCCAGGGGAAACATAGTTATTACAAAGGTCTTGGAATTAATAAACACAGACACAAGATCCTGGGATGAAGAGTTGGTTCGAGAGTTATTTTTGCCGATTGATGCACACCGGATTCTGAAAATCCCCTTGGTAATGGTTGTGATGGAAGATTTCATAGCCTGGCACCCTGAGAAGAGCGGGAACTTTACGGTTAAATCAGCATATCACACTCAATGGGATCACTAACACGGACGAAAATTAAGGAGAACAAATACCACAGACACCTCAAATACTAGCCCGGTTTGGAAATTCCTGTGGAAGCTGCCTTTGTCGGCCAAGGTTAAAATTCATTGCTGGAAATCTCTGCTTGGAGCTATCTGATACGTCCCAAACGTATCTATAATTTCTGCTTGCTCCATGCATGTTTTGTGTGACTTTTCCATGTTTTGGTTGAACTTTATTACACTTTTAAACCAATTTGGACTAACCTACTAACTCAGTGCACCCAGTTGCCAGCTTCTGGTTTTCTGCTGTTTTTGTTTTTCAGGTTTTCGGCTGATTAAAGTGCCCAAAAAATTCCGCAAAAATTATATTAAAAATCAGCGGGAAGGAAGCTTCCGAAATAACCAAGGGAGAGAGCCGGGACCACCACTAGGGAGCCAGAAGGGTCCCTGGCGCGGCCCCAACCCTAGGGCGCGCCAGGCACCCTCCTGGCTGCCCTGGGTGGCCCCTCGACGCCCCCCTTCGCCTATATAACCCCCTCGGGGTAGAAACCCCTAAACAGGAACTCTTTTTCGCGGAAACCTCTCTGTTCCGCCGCCGCCGTTTTTAGATCGGGGCTGCCTGGAGAAGCTGCCCCGGCACCCTTCCGGAAGGAGATCACCCCTCCGGGAGACCATCCATAGCCATGGACGCCTCCCATATGTACCGTGAGTAGTCCCCCTTGGACCATGAGTCCGTGATCAGTAGCTATGTGATGTCCTCTCCCTCTTTTGTGCTTCCACTTTCGAGACCTCGTGAGCTGCCTCACATGATCGAGGCACCTATGTAATTTTCTGCTGTTGCTATGCTGAGTTTGTTGGGATCTGATGGATTATGAGACTATGTTCAGATTGTGATGAGTAATATATTTGGTTTGCCCTTTTATATTTTTGTTCTTGAGTAAATTCTTGCATGTTCTCCGTTGCAGTATTTGCTTTGGCCAAGTTATTTGCTTGCAACTCCAAGAGAGAGCGTTATGCTCGATTGTGGGTTCAGCCCCCTGATGTCTAGCTTGAGTGACAGAAACATGAGACTAGGGGATGTGCTGCTGCCACCAGGGACAAAACAACGGTGATTGTGCCTATTGGTGCAAGAATTGTTTACTTTACGCAAAGTTCTTTTAATGCAGTTGTCTGTTGCTTTGAGTTTACACTTTGGGTGGGATTCGCAACTTAATACCAGCGAGATGTTCTGGATAGATATCTCAAGGTGGATGATTCGTAGTAGATGCAGATGGATTTCGGTCCACTTACCTTGGCGTACTGCCCATTGCTTTTGAGCCCTTCCTTTCTTTGCAGCATAGTTAGCATTGCGGTGCCTTCATAATCCTGTCAATTGCCCAACTGTGATTTGTTTACCTCGCTAGCATTTTTATCGTATTTTGGGAGAGAGACATCACTAGTGAAAATCACGGGACTCCGGTCCATCTTCATACCATTGTTCACACCCACTATTTATCTTTCTTTTTTTACTTTTACTAGTACCTTTTTATCTCTTGTGTTTGATCCTTTGTAAACGACAAGGCCGGAGGAATTGACAACTCCTCTGAACTCGTTGGGAGCAAAGTTATTTGTTTTGTGCAGGTCCACGACAACTCCACCCATCGGAGTAATTTCTGGCGCCGTTGTCACCTATCGTACTTATCGTTGAGTCCTACTGGAGACAAACCTTGGTATCTTTACTGAGGGAAATTACCGCTACGCTGCATCTCAACCTTCCACTTGGGGTAACCAACGAGGGGCGAGAAGCCATCAAGCTAATTTTTGGCGCCGTTGCCGGGGACTCAAAGGAAGTACAAATACGCGAGTCCTGATAACCGCCAATTCCTGGCGCCGTTGTCGGACTCCTGTATCAAAAATAGGGGAGTTACACGCTATCTTTTACCTTTGCTTTTTAGTCTTGTTAGTTTACCTTTCAGTTTTTACTTTTGTGTCCCTAATAAAAAATACCAAAAATACCCTGCTACTATGGGTTCCAATGAAAACACTAAGTTGTGTGACTTCACCAGTCACAACAACAGTGACTTTATCTGCACTCCTATTGCTCCACCTGCCACTTCAGCACCTTCTTATGAGATTAAACCTGCTCTGCTTAACCTTGTCATGAAAGATCAATTTTCAGGAGTAGGAGAAGATGCTGCTTTGCACCTAAACAACTTTATCGAGCTCTGCGACATGCAGAAATACAAGGAGGTGGACGGAGACATCGTCAAGCTGAAGCTTTTCCCTTTCTCCTTGAGAGGGAGAGCCAAGGAGTGGCTACAGTCTCTACCCAAGAATAGTATTGATTCTTGGAGTAAATGCAAGGATGCTTTTATAGGGAAGTATTATCCCCCTGCTAAAATTATTCAATTGCGGAGTAACATTATGAATTTCAGGCAATTGGATAACGAACACGTTGCCCAGGCTTGGGAACGTATGAAGACGCTCGTCAAGAACTTCCCTACACATGGACTGACTACCTGGATGGTTATCCAGACTTTTTATGCAGGCTTGAACTTCACCTCGCGAAACCTGTTGGATTCGGCCGCGGGAGGTACCTTTATGTCAACCACACTTGGTGCTGCTACAAAACTACTAGATGAGATGATGCTAAATTATTCACAATGGCACACCGAGAGAGCTCCAACTGGTAAGAAGGTAAACTCTGTCGAGGAGATTTCCTCTTTAAATGAAAAGGTTGACCTTATCATGTCTCTACTTACCAAGCAACCCTCTATTGATCCTCAAGATGTTCCTTTAAATTCCTTGGTTGCTCAGGAGCAAGTAGATGTCAATTTTGTCTCTAGGAACAACTTCAACAATAATGCTTATAGGAGTAACTTTGGTAGCAACAATCCTAGGCCTTTCCCATCCAACAACTATGGGAACAACACTTATCCTACCACCAGCAACTCCTACAGCCAAAACTATAGGGAGAGAGACCTGCCTAGTTATGAGAAACTTGTAGAAATAGAAAAGGCCACTAAAAACTATATGCACACTCAGTTTGAGCAAAACAAGGCCTTTTCTAGACAATTAGATGAGCACTCCTCCATCCTGCAAAGCATTAGCAAACAACTTGAGAGCCTGAACGGTGATATTTCCAGTCTCCAAACCAGACTCACTGCCATTGAAACTTATGTTTCAAACATGTCTCACACCCAAACTACCTTGATAAACCAAATGGCAGCCAAACCTGAAGTTATCCCCAAGGAAGAAGATAGAATTAAGAGCCTTCCTACCTACCACACAGTAGCCACTATCCAAGTAGTTGAGGAGATCCAAACTGATAGCACCCATCACACCCCTAGTCCCATTGGACCTATCAATGGTGATGCTACACCCTCAACCATTGAAGAGGAAACCTCTATGAACATAGAGGCTTTCAAACAAGTGAGCTTAAATGATATCACTACTTCCCTTATAGATAGTAGTGAACTATACTTTGATAACTGCACTCTACCAGAAGTTATTGGTTTCCTACACAAAATGTCTAGAGACCCCCACACTAGCACACTAAATCTTGCCTTCACGGAGCATATCACCAATGCTCTAATTAAAGTTAGGGAGGAGAAGCTTAGACTAGAAGCCTCCATACCTAGGAATCTAGAAGATGGTTGGGATCCTATGATTAAAATTAAATTGAATAACTTCTCTTGTTTTGCTATTTGTGATGTTGGAGCAAGTAACTCTGTTATGCCCAAAAGAATGTATGATATGCTTGATTTGAAACCTTTTGATCCCTGTTCTTTTGGTGTTCGTCTTGTTGATTCTTCCGTAAAGAAGCCTTTGGGGAAGATCGACGATGTTCTTATCATTGTCAATGACAATTATGTTCCCGTTGATTTCACTATTATGGACATTGAGTGTGAGCCCTCTTGTCCAATTATTTTGGGACGTCCTTTTCTTCGCACAGTTGGTGCTATCATTGACATGAAAGAGGGAACCATCAAGTTCCAATTCCCTCTCAAGAAAGGGATGGAACATTTCCCTAGGAAAAAGATTAAGCTACCTTTTGAGTCCGTCACACGGGCTAGTTATTCTCTTGAAAAAACTTGATCTTCTGCTTTAAGCCTAGCTAATGGCTCTAAAGAAGCGCTTTCGGGAGGCAGCCCGCAACGAATTTAGGTTTTTCTTTTTGCTTTTGTTCTGTTCTTAGTGGTCTTGATGATTGTTACTACTGTAGCAACATCATTGTATCTTTATTTTTCAAGCTTTGTGCCAAGTTTAGCCTCTTACGGCAAGGGAAGTAAAAGTTGTGACATGCTGTCCAGAAAACAGATTCTGTCCTTGTGACCAGAAAAATTCCATAAAAATCCCAGTTCATATTTTTGAGCTGAAATATTTACACAGCGTGCTCTATACAATTATGAAACTTCCGTATGTTCTGAGTTTTTTGATTTGAGTTGCAGAAGTACCTCGAAAAAAATCCCCTTTCTCTGCTGTTCTGTTTTTCTCAGCTTCTGCCCTAGTTTTTCTTTTCGCAGTTTTGCAATCCTTAAGCTTGCTTTTTCTTTGCAAAATTTTTTGGGAAGGCAAGAGAAACAGTAGCTCTTCCTGGAAATATTTATTTGCAGTAGAGGAAAATTATTTTATTAGGGTACTAACCTCTCTAATCAGCCTACAATGAGTTATGTATGAAGGGAGTTTTCAAGTGCGCGATCGAAGGTGATGAAAGAAGATCCAGGAGTGTCAAGCGCTCAAGCTTGGGGATGCCCAAGTGCACCCCCAATAAATATTCAAGGAGACTCAAGCGTCTAAGCTTGGGGATGCCCCCGGCGCATCCCCTTCTTCATCAACAATCATCGGTCTGTCTTTCGTTGCACTATATTTTTATCACTTCATGCGTTATGTGCTTTGCTTGGAGCGTCTCGCTCTTTACTTTTCTAGGTTTGTTTTACTTTCTTTGCTGTAGTAACAAGTTAGACCCCAACTTACTCTTTTGTGTGGGAGAGAAACACGCTCCACTTGAACTAGAACTCCTCATAGGATTTGCATGCTTATTTCTCTTAGCTGTGAGTTGTTCTTTTTCTTTTCTTGGCTGCTGGTCTGTTTAGCTGTAGTGCTTTAGTTTTTCTAGAGCTTTTCTTTCCAGGTTGAAATTTCTATAGGTTGCATGTTTTATATTGTTAGAGAGTTTGCCTGTTGCACTGAGTTCTGTGTCTTGACTAGAAAGTAGGTAGTTAAAGTTGCTTTTCTCTTTGAAGTAGTAACTTGCAATAGTTTTGAGGTATTGACTAGAGTAATGTTTGAACTTTTGGTGTCAAGAGCTCTTGCCTATTAGTGATAGATGTCGTATTTTGGGCAATCCGTGTGTTTTCCGAAAACCAACAACCCCTGTTGAGAACTCTAGCTACTAGATGGATCACTAACCTCTGGAGGGTTCGAATATTAGAGTACACTCACGTACCATGAGTCGAGGATGCGCAAGGATAACCAAACCCCCATACACTCCTCCTCGGGGCACCTGTCTCTTTGTGAACCTCCTATTAGATTGAGAGTTACCGATAATAAGTGCATGAGTTCTTCGGACTAATGTGAGTATTCGAAAGTTGACACTTCCACCTACCCATACTTTTTCTAGCCTCTTCGGTACCGTGCATTGCCCTTTCTCACCTCGAGAGTTGGCGCATACTTCGCCGGTGCATCCAAACCCTTGGCATGATACGCTCTGTCATCATAAGCCTCATTATATCTTTCCTCAAAACAGCCACCATACCTACCTACAAGGCATTTCCATAGCCTTTCCGAGATACATTGCCATGCAACATCCACCCTCTCATGACTTGATCCTCATGTCATACATGCTACTTGCTTGATCGATGAGCCGCATGCTAGTTGGGCCTTGACCTAATCATTGCTACATGACGCGCTAGTATCATTGCATATCCTGCTATCCTGGCAGAGGCATACATTTGCATCATGATTAGTTACATTTTCTTTTTGTGAGTACCTTTGTAAAGTGTGAAAGATCTCCTATATTCTTGTAAAATATAGAGTATTGCCCCTAAAGTGAGGAAAAGATCCCAAAGAGGACAAAATCAAAAGATCCCAAAGAGGACAAAATCAAAAGATCCCAAAGAGGACAAATGAGAGTTAAATAGAAAGAGCCATTGAGGCCACCAAATAATAAAAATAAAAGAGAAAAAGAGAAAAAGAAAAATAAAAAGAGAGAAGGGGGCATACTACTATTCCTTTTGAGAGATCCACACTAGTACTTCATCTTCTATCCCTTGTACTCCATAGAGATTATCATCATGCATATAGCTATGTGGGGAACTTTTACACTATAGAACTTGGCTTGTATATTCCAATGATGAGCCTCCTCAAACGAGCTCTAGGTCTTCTTGAGCAAGCAAGTTAGATGCACCCCCACTAGTTCCATTGGAGAGATTTTAGCTCACATGTGCATCAGTTGTATGGCAATCCCTACTCCTCACATCATATCTATCATATGGCCTTCTCTCGCCTATGATTGTCCTCATTGATGTGAGCCTTTCACACACATTTTTGTCTTCCTCCTCCACCCTTTTTCTGTTTCGCCTTTTAGGTGTCAACTTTCTTGCTCACGCTCATCAATTGCATGAGTGCTCAAAATATCGAAAGGAGTGGACCAGTTTGACTTGTACCTGGCTAGTGGTCTGGGGACGAGTCCAGATAAGAATCCAAAGGAGACCAAGTGTGAAACTTTAGTAGATAGTTGTTCTCAAAACCTTTTTTTCTCTTTCTTCCCAGTCCCTTGCTTGCACGCAAACACCATATGGAGACATTCGAGTCACGGACAGCAAGAGCTCTTGCACCTTTTGTTCTTTTGTTGCTTGTGTTAATGCCAATATAGACTCTTGCCTGTTAAGACTTGAATTGAATTGCATGCTTTGATTGCTTTACTTAAAAGTCCTTATTTGGTTGTGTGGCATGTCACCACAGAAATTATGCTTGTTATCATTTACCTACTCGAGGACGAGCAGGAATTAAGCTTGGGGATGTTGATACGTCCCAAACGTATCTATAATTTCTGCTTGCTCCATGCATGTTTTGTGTGACTTTGCCATGTTTTGGTTGAACTTTATTACACTTTTAAACCAATTTGGACTAACCTACTAACTCAGTGCACCCAGTTGCCAGCTTCTGGTTTTCTGCTGTTTTTGTTTTTCAGGTTTTTTGGCTGATTAAAGTGCCCAAAAAATTCCGCAAAAATTATATTAAAAATCAGCGGGCAGGAAGCTTCCGAAATAACCAAGGGAGAGAGCCGGGACCACCACTAGGGAGCCAGAAGGGTCCCTGGCGCGGCCCCAACCCTAGGGCGCGCCAGGCACCCTCCTGGCTGCCCTGGGTGGCCCCTCGACGCCCCCCTTCGCCTATATAACCCCCTCGGGGTAGAAACCCCTAAAAAGGAACTCTTTTTCGCGGAAACCTCTCTGTTCCGCCGCCGCCGTTTTTAGATCGGGGCTGCCTGGAGAAGCTGCCCCGGCACCCTTCCGGAAGGAGATCACCCCTCCGGGAGACCATCCATAGCCATGGACGCCTCCCGTATGTACCGTGAGTAGTCCCCCTTGGACCATGAGTCCGTGATCAGTAGCTATGTGATGTCCTCTCCCTCTTTTGTGCTTCCACTTTCGAGACCTCGTGAGCTGCCTCACATGATCGAGGCACCTATGTAATTTTCTGCTGTTGCTATGCTGAGTTTGTTGGGATCTGATGGATTATGAGACTATGTTCAGATTGTGATGAGTAATATATTTGGTTTTCCCTTTTATATTTTTGTTCTTGAGTAAATTCTTGCATGTTCTCCGTTGCAGTATTTGCTTTGGCCAAGTTATTTGCTTGCAACTCCAAGAGAGAGCGTTATGCTCGATTGTGGGTTCAGCCCCCTGATGTCTAGCTTGAGTGACAGAAACATGAGACTAGGGGATGTGCTGCTGCCACCAGGGACAAAACAATGGTGATTGTGCCTATTGGTGCAAGAATTGTTTACTTTACGCAAAGTTCTTTTAATGCAGTTGTCTGTTGCTTTGAGTTTACACTTTGGGTGGGATTCGCAACTTAATACCAGCGAGATGTTCTGGATAGATATCTCAAGGTGGATGATTCGTAGTAGATGCAGATGGATTTCGGTCTACTTACCTTGGCGTATTGCCCATTGCTTTTTAGCCATTCCTTTCTTTGCAGCATAGTTAGCATTGCGGTGCCTTCATAATCCTGTCAATTGCCCAACTGTGATTTGTTTACCTCGCTAGCATTTTTATCGTATTTTGGGAGAGAGACATCACTAGTGAAAATCACGGGACTCCGGTCCATCTTCATACCATTGTTCACACCCACTATTTATCTTTCTGTTTTTACTTTTACTAGTACCTTTTTATCTCTTGTGTTTGATCCTTTGTAAACGACAATGCCGGAGGAATTGACAACTCCTCTGAACTCGTTGGGAGCAAAGTTATTTGTTTTGTGCAGGTCCACGACAACTCCACGCATCAGAGTAATTTCTGGCGCCGTTGTCACCTATCGTACTTATCGTTGAGTCCTACTGGAGACAAACCTTGGTATCTTTACTGAGGGAAATTACCGCTACGCTGCATCTCAACCTTCCACTTGGGGTAACCAATGAGGGGCGAGAAGCCATCACTATCCCGTGCCTTGGAGTTCTTGCTAATAGACACATTGCTACGAGCAGTCAATACCCTATGTGTTCGGCAGATTGTGAAAGCATAAACCATGCACTATTTCTATGCCCTCGAGCACATGCGACATGGACCCAGATTGGCTTGAGTGCGTCTATCATGGCGGCTTGCGGCGCTGACAGCAACATGGTGTCTATTCTCCATGAACTGTTATGCTCCAGGCCGGCCTCGACTGATCCTGATTCTGAGACTGAGCCGACGTCCCTCGTGGCTGTGGGCGCTTTGTATATTTGGTGGGAAAGGAGGCAAGCAGTTCTTGGTGAAGATATTATGACTCCAGCGAAATCGGCGCATGCTATCAAGACAATAGCGATGAACTTCACAAGAGCATATACTAAGAAGAAGACTATCATTCGGGATGGTTGAAAGAAACCAGTCGAGGGATGCCAAAAACTGAATATTGATGCTGCTTTTAAAATTGACTCGGGTTCGGGTGGGACAGGAGCCATCATTCGGGACTCGAAGGGATCCTTCGTCGCGGCCGCTTGTACGGGAGCTGAAGCGGCTGGCCTACGCAATGGGCTACTTCTAGCGGCATAAATGGGTTGCAACAATCTGGAGGTAGAGATGGACTTCCTAGAAGCTGTACAAGTATGAAAGATGGTGGAAACTCTCTCGGATCGTCCGCTGCTATCTATGAAGAATGTACTTTCCTTAGTCGTAATTTCAGTTTCATTAGCTTTACTTTCTGTCCTCGTACTGCCAACTCGGTAGCTCATATTCTTGCGAGTAGAACGAAGGGCTCTACCACGTCTGTGTGGAAGGAGGAACCTCCTATGTTCTTACTCAATGCACTAGCAAATGATGTATCCTTGATATCACATGCAATATAAGCGGCCGACTTGGCCTTTTCCATTAAAAAAACCATCAGACCCAACCTTTGTCATTCTTTGTCATATTAAAATCTTAGACTAATTACAAAATTGATCTATATATCTGTTATTATGCTGCATCTGATCTACCTTTGAAGGACCCTCAAGGAATATACTGCAAAAAGTTTGTACATTGCAAAAAAGAAAGTGATGACACGATAAACAAAAATGAGACCAACCCAGAGCTAACCCTGTTGGCTTTTAACTCTAGCGCTCAGCCAACGGGTCGATGTCCCGTCTATACATAACATTTGAAATATATCACTTTATTTATTTACTAGAAATATACCCTGCGTGTTGCAACGAGAATTTCTTTTAAAAAACAACATTATATAAATAAAAAGTATGACACATTAAGTTATCAAATTGAAACTACAAAATTCAATTTGTCATAGTAGAGATACTAAATTTATTCAACACGAAAAAGTTTGTATTAATTTTTTTAGCATGGAAAATACAATAATAAAAATATGGTTGATATGGATTTTGCATAAAGATTTTAATAAATAGAGATGACATGGATATTTAATTGACTAAAAGAATAAATGGTGTGTCTAGCTTGCATGTGGAGATAGATAGTTTAAATGGCCCTATAGTGGAGATGACATGGACAATTGATTGGATAAAAAAAGGATGATGTGGATAGCTTGCATGTTAAGATAGACAACTTAAATGACTCTAAGTGAGGTTTTACTTTATAAGAGATATAGATTCCATCTTGCAAAATTAAGCCTGAAATAAATCACTTTGTGTATCAGAACTTGGCTACTAAGCAGCAGCACCTGGTCACTAAAGTCAAAGTGTGGGGATATATTTATGCATTTGGCCTATCAAAATCCTTGTGTGGTCTCTATTTAACACACTGGTCTGTCTAATGAATACCTCTAGCACATCTGCTATACAATATTAATAAATGTTGAGTATAACGTATATTAGGAAATATGAGATAGAGTAGGATTCTATTCTACCTTGTCTTGTACTCCAAGTAGATCATTGTACTCCTATATATGCCTCCAAGGCTCAAGCAATAAACATCGATTCCATCAAATCCTCTCTATCCTTCTACATGGTATCAGCCTAAATACGATCTAAACCCTAGCCGTCGTCGTCGCTTCCGCCCGCGCAGCCCCTGGGGCGATCCATGATAGCCGGCGCCGGGGACTGCGCCGCCCGTACCTAGGGTTCGTCCGACGGTTCTGTTGACCGGCTGCCCTAGATAGTCTTTTTCCCGATCTCTTGATCCAGTTTTCTCTCTTCCGCCGGTCGTCTTGATCGGCGTCTTTTTTGGTTTTCCGATCTAACATCGGTTTGCGTCGCCCACCGTCGCCGTCGATCCTCACGCGCCACTACTCCGACACCGGCGTGACTACATGCTTGATCACCGACAAGGCGGCTTCGCGCGACGTGGCGACCCGTGGTCGCCTTCCGCGCGTCAGCCTGCCCGTCGCCCTCGCCGAACGTCGCCGCCTTCACTTCAGATCGGGAGTCCTCCGCCACCATCATCGTCACCGTACCACGCTGGCTTGAGTCGCGTCGGCTGGCCTCGCGCCGACTGACTCGCGTCGACTCGCCCGCGCCGGCCGATTCTGCTCGGTCCCCATCGCCATCATCACGCCGAGAAGCGCCCCTCCACCTCGCGGTCGATCGGATTGATCACCCGCCCGCCCGCGATCGGCCCCATCCGCGCCGCGCAGATGATCCGTACAGTCGTCCGCGTGCGCTTCCGCAGGATCCCGTGAAGAACGTCTCCGAGTACAAGCGCCTATCCACTGATCGAGCATCGGGCGGCCGCCGCGCCGCCCCTGTGGTTCTCCCGGTGGCTGCCCCGACTTCTTCGCCGCCGCTGCGTTGCCCCCACGGGCCGTAGCACCGCGGCGCGCAGTCCACGCCGCCGCCCCGAGGCCGTCCCCGCGGTTGCACCAACCCGCGCGCTGCCGCTGCGTCGCCCCTTCGGGTCGTAGTGCCGCAGCCCGCGGTCAGCGCCGCCCCGAGGCCGTCCGCTCCAGGTCGTCCCCGAGGCTGCACCGACCCTCGCGCTGCCGCTGCGTCGCCCCGTCGGGCCGTAACGAGCGTGGCACGCGGTCCCTGCAACCGCCCCGAGGTCTTCCCCGTCGTCGCCCCCGACACGCGCGCCGCCGCTGCGTCGCCCCTTCGGGCCGTAGCGCCGCGGCACGCGGTCCGCTCCGCCGTCTGCGCGCGTTGACGCCCCCGTGGCACGCGCCGCGCCACCTCTCTTGGCGCGGGAACGCCACCGTCTGCGCCTGGTCTTCGTCATGCTGTCGGATCATCTTCGCCTACTTCGAGCACCGCCGTCGCCGCGCCACCCGCGCCGCTGCCGCTCACCCGAGCCGCGTCGACACCCTGTTCGCCGCTGCCGCTCACCCGAGCCGGGCCGCCTCTACCGGCGACCGACGCGCCCCCTCCCCCACGGACTGTCTCTGGTTCCGCCGACTTCATCGCCGTCCATCCTCTTTGTCTTCTTCCAGCACCAGCTCATTGTCAGCGTCGCCGTCATGTTCCTCGATCACTTCATCTAGCCCCGGCAACTGCGGCGACTCCACCCTCGACACCTTCTACCCCCCGCCGAGTTGCGCCGCGACCGTCGTCGAGCCCTTCTCTGCTGGTCCCTCTGACATGGCGTACAGCTCCTACTGGTCCCCGTCTCCGCATGCCTGGTACTGGCAACACCGGTGTGTGCCTTCATCTACGACGTGTTCCCGGGCCTGGCAAGCCTGGTGCGGCGCTTCGTCGACATCGCTTTCGTCTGTCTATGCATGCCCGGTGCTGGCAACACCGACGCGTGCCTTCGTCTACGACGTGTCCCCGGGATTGGAAAACCCGGCGCGACGCTTCGTCAACACCGTCTCCTTTCGTACGTCACCACCATCTTCTTTGCGACGTCCCGTGCTACGACTGACGACCGCCCGCCAGTGCCGCTCTTCCTGAGCCGCACTGCGCTCCTGACTTCCTTGCACCCGCGGCTCCTCAGCGACTACCTCGACATCGGATACCCCGACTCGACATCGACCACGGCATTTCTCGCACGGCTACCTCGACAACGGCTTCACCAGCCTACGCTCTCGGCTACTTCGACAACGACACAAAGGGCTACCGCCTGCTTGGGAACCTCGTTGGCTTCCACTTCAGCCACAAACTCTGCGATGCGTCGACCGTTACGACTGTGGTGGGGATGTCCGTCGGCTCCGCCTTCGGATTCTTCTCCAGTCTCACCGTCTGCGTCGCTACGTTGTGACTGCGGGGGGATGTTGAGTATAACGTATATTAGGAAATATGAGATAGAGTAGGATTCTATTCTACCTTGTCTTGTACTCCAAGTAGATCATTGTACTCCTATATATATGCCTCCAAGGCTCAAGCAATAAACATCGATTCCATCAAACCCTCTCTATCCTTCTACAATAAAAAATGTTTGATCCTTCTTATAGAGAAAGAAGAAATGATGACAGGAAAGCACATACATTGACGTCCAGACAATAGTTGATAGCATGGTTCATCTGACACCGTGTGTAGACACACATTTCCCCCTCTGTGCTCCTTTGAATAGAAGGATTACATGGCGATAAAGCGATTTGGCGGTCTCCATGAAGATCGTTTAAAATATATATTAATATATACTTAAACCCTTTTAAAATGACAATGTTTTTACAAATACACGTACATGTTCTTCAAATAAGTATAAAGTTAAATCAAGAAATGGCAGGCTATACAAAAAACAACCTAAATACAAGAAAGAGAAAGCCCAGTTTAATCAGGGTATGTATCTTTTTTTTGTAGATCACATACAAATAAATATGTTCATGAAATTTTACGCCTATACATTACAAATATATTTGTACGTATATATTTATTTTCAGATTTTTTGAAAGTGTGGAAATAGCATTTTGGCAAGAAAAAATGATTATTGAAATCAAGATGACTAAAGGGTTCTCAGGGAGTCGAGGTTCTCCACTAGCATGTATCTACATGACCGATATCTTTGAAGTCACATTCCTAAGCCACTTTAATTATATGTTTCAATAAGTAGGTAGAGCCAAGTAATGTGCATAAATGCAACATCCCCATATACGTCACTATCATTCATCCCCACTATGGTTACCAAATGGTAATTAAGGGTTTCCATGTAGACACAACTAAGAAGGTCCCTATTTATCCCCTATTGCGATGACCCGGAGAGGAGGGAGATAAGCAGTATCACTACGACCTCATATTCCCACCTTCTCATCAATAGTAATGACCTTCCATCCAAAGGATGTATATGTTGGATGGTTGACTTCACCAACATCGAGAAGATCGTTAACATAAACGTATAGAGAGGATGTCAAATCCTCTTAACATACTAGCATTCCTCCATATCCCCGAGAACTAGAGATATTACTCACACATCAAGGTCATAACACATCGCGGGATAAATCACGATGACCAAATATACAATGTCAAAGTAATACAGAAGTGGATCCATGCCGACTAATACATTACAAGGAGATGGATATGGGATGGTGATGGTGAAGACGGATGATGATAATGCTCTCTCGATGCAATGATGTAGAGGTGAAGTCCCTCTATTGACTCACCCTTCGAAGTCCTTTCCAAGGCTAGGGTTCTTCGTTCTTGACGACTTTATGGTGGCTAGACCTTTTTTTTGACAATTTCCTCCACAATCTTAATTTTTTGTAGTGGTACGAAGAAACTAATTTCGTGCTTAATTGGGAGAAGTGTCACTTCATGGTCAATGAAGGAATCATTCTTGGCCACAAGATTTCGGAGAGGGGAATTGAGGTGGATAGGGCAAAGATTGAAGCCCTTGAGCGGATGCCTTACCCAAGAGATATAAAATGTATTCGTAGTTTTCTCGGTCATGTTAGTTTGTATAGGAGATTTATTAACGATTTTTCTAAGACTTCGAGACCCCTCACTAATCTTCTCTAGAAGGATATGCCTTTGTTTTTTATGAAGATTGTAAGGAAGCCCTCGAAATCCTTAAGAAACCCTTAACAACCGCTCCTATAGTACAACCGCCTGACTAGAATTTACCTTTTGAAGTCATGTGTGATGCTAGTGATTTTGTTGTTGGAGCTGTTCTAGGACAAAGAGTTGATAATAAATTGAATGCTATTTATTATGCTAGCAAAACTCTTGCTAGTGCTCAGAAGAATCATGCTACAACGGAAAAGGAATTTTTAGCAGTTATGTTTGCTTGTGATAAGTTTAGGCAATATATTGTTAGTTCTAAAGTTGTGATTCACACTGACCATGCTGCTATTAAGTATCTTATGGAGAAAAAGGATGACAAACCAGGGCTCATCAGATGAGTATTCCTTCTTCAAGAATTTGACTTACAGATTGTTGATAGGAAAGGTGCCGACAATCCTGTTGAAGATAACCTCTCCAGGATTGAAAACATACCACATGATCTTGTTCCATTTATGGTAGCTTCCCTTATGAGCAACTAGCTGCCATTAAAGTAAGTTCTCTTTCGGATCCTTGGTATGCTGATCATGCTAACTTTATTGTTGCAAAGTTTTTTCCTCCAAGTTTTACATTTCATCAAAGGATGAAATTCTTCCATGATCTGAGGCACTACTTCTGGGATGACCCACATCTTTACATAGAAGGTGTAGATGGGATCCTAAGGAGATGTATACCCGAGCATGAGCAGACACATGTATTGAGGAAGTGTCGGCGACAGACATCATGCTGGCGAAAAAATTGCACAAAAGGTACTCCAATCAGGTTTCTACTGGCATACTCTCTTTAAATACGCTAGGAAGTTTGTTTTATCTTGTGATGAATGTCAAAGGGTCGGTGACATTAGTAGACGAAATGAATTGCCTATGAATTATTCTCTAGTTCTAGAACCTTTTAACTGTTGGGGGTTTGATTTTATGGGTCCCTTTCCTCCTTCAAACAAGTTCACACACATTCTAGTAGCTGTTGATTATGTGACCAAGTGGATGGAGGCAATCCCCACTGAAAGTGTTGATCATAAAACATCCTTGAAAATGCTTAAGGATGTAATTTTTCCTAGGTTTGGTGTGCCTAGATACCTCATGATCGATGGTGGTTCACACTTTACACATAGTGCTTTTAGAAAAACTTTAGCCAAGTATGATGTAAATCATAGGAACTCTTCACCTTATCATCCCCAAACAAGTGGGCAAGTCGAGCTCACCAATGGAGAGATCAAGCTGATCTTGCAAAAGACAGTTAGTAGTTCTAGAAAGGACTGGTCTAAAAAGTTGGGAGAAGCCTTATGGGCTTATAGGACTGCTTATAAAAATCCCATGGGCATGTCTCCTCACAAAATGGTTTATGGTAAAGCTTTCCATTTACCCCTTGAACTAGAGCACAAGGCTTATTGGGCTATTAGAGAACTGAACGCTGATGCCGAGCTTGCTGGGGAGAAGCGACTCTTAAACTTGACTTCTCTAGATGAGTGGATAAGTGAACCTTACGAGAATGCCAAGTTGTTCAAGGAAAGGGTAAAAAGTTGGCACGACAAAAGAATCTTGAAACGGGAATTTAATGTTGGTGATAAAGTCTTGTTGTATAGATCTCGTTTCAGGTTTTCTGCAGGTAAACCCCTTTCAAAGTGGGAAGGTCTGTACCTAATCGAGAGGTGTATCATTCCAGGGCTATCAAGTGGGGGCAGTCTTTCAACCCTAGAAGATAAAGTGTTTGAGCTTCAGCCATGAGCGCATCTGCCAGTTACATGATCATGGAAACAGAGGGATCATGTGTCGATGGGAGGCCCATGCCATGGAAGCTAGTCGCTGAAGCAGACAATAAACCACCACGGGACCAAGCTTAAATTTCCATTGGGTCATGGCACTCCCTTAGCTTATTCTAAGCTTGGGGGAGTAACTCGGTATCTTAACCTTTATCTTTTACCTTTTTTATGTTTGGGTCAAGGGTCATATCATGTTTAGGGAAATTATGTTATGAGATAGTTGTTTGCATTGAGGCCTTTCACTCCTTCACGAGTGAATCTTGTATCTGTGTGTGTGCAGTTGTCTATGATGAATGTTAATGAGAAGTTTTTTTGTTTGCTTCACTGCACTCGGTATTCTTCCCACGCAATCAACCTTATATGCTTATATCATGGAAGTCTGGATCTTATATTAGGTATGGCTTTGAAAACTCCATTGAATCTTGGCAAACATAGCATTGGTCATAGCAACAATTATTAGTGCAAAACAAAAGGAGTGGCTTTTGCCCCCTTGTTGTTCTATTTTCTTTTGTTCTCTCTCTTAAGTTCTTTATGTTATTTCGCCAAGAGTGTTTTGCTGACAAGGAAGACAACTTGATGTTTGCATGCCAAGTCTTAATGTTTATATTTTATTTTGAAATGCATCCAAGTCAACATTATTTGTTTTCTTTCATAACCTTTGCTAGACAAACTTTGTACTGAGCGGGAATACTGCTCGTGCACCCATACCTTGAGCCCAATATCTTCCACGAGAGTAGTCCACCATACCTTCCCATATGTGGTATTTCACCGCCACTCCTAAAGTATATTACTCATGTGCTACCTTTAAACCTTCAAAATAGTATTTCTCCTTGTTTTATTCCCCTGTTTTAGCTCATGAGAGAGTAATAGATAATTCATTATCTTCTCATGTTTGACAAGTTTTATCTTTTCACTTGCATGTCTAATCTGCGAGTCTTTAACACGAAGAGGGACTGGCATGAGTGCGCCCATCTTGTAAAAGATAATAGCAACAAACAAACTTCTTCACGCTTTGTTTCTGAGAAATAAGTTAAACTTTGGTAGTGATAAGCAAAGGAGATAAGAGGGATGTGATCGGACCTCCTAGGGTTCCGTTCTTCGAAACTTGCCCAACATGAGAAGTAATGAATTACCTCTTAGCATTCGTTGACAAATCATGCACCTCCCAAAGCTTATGTTCATAATCTTACCGTTTTCAAAGTTTGAAAGCTCTAGCAAATGAGTTTTCCCTATTTCCCTCTGCGCAGGGCCTAGCCTTTACTTTTATGTTGAGTCAGTAATTCCTATTTCCATCTATCCTTCAGAAGCAAACAGATAATGTTGACACCGATGCATTCCTTTATATTCATGCATTGAGTTTGTTTATGTTGCACCATTGTTGACATTATCGTTATAGTAAACATGTTGGAAGTCTAGCTTAGCTAAACTAAACATCTTCCTTTGTGTTAGTATTTTCACTTTTTACCTAAGAATTACCCCTACTCCAAAACTTTGAATTATGTTTATGCCAAAAAATATCAATATAAATATAAAATTTATACTTACTAGTTGTTCTCTGACCAAGAACATGTTTGCCTTGATTCAATGAGCTTTGACTTTGCCTTACATGTATATACTTGAATCATTACTTGTTCATGAGGAGCCTGATGAGTGAAGGTTGCTGTTTTGAATGCTTAAGTTTAGTGAGTAAATGTGACGCTTCTTGTCCGTATTCTTCTTTATCAACAGTTGACTCTCTAAACCAGTGATAATGTTTACCGAGCTCAGTATTCGCTTGGGGACAAGCGGAGTCTAAGCTTGGGGGAGTTAATACGTCCAAAATGCATCACTATTTTATATCATAATGCACCATATTCATTGATATATTTCATATTATGATGTATCTCTCATGTGATTTTGTCTCATTTTACACAGTTTACAATTATCCGGTGCCAAATCAGCAAAGTCAGGAAACAACTGGAAAAGTGCACATAGAGAGGGCATATCTCCACAACTCCAAAGCATACAAATTTATGGGAGAAGTGTTTTTGGAGAAAATGACGTGGAGGGTCAGAAGGGGTCCTGGAGGGGGCTACCTGGAGACCAGGACACCAGGTGGCACGGCCACCGCCTTGGCCGCCTGGGTGGTGTGGCCCACCTCCAGGACTCCCCTTTCATGTATATACTCCCTCTAACCTAAAAACAGAGGGAGGCAGATCAGATCAGTTTTTTCCACCACCGCTGCAAGGCGGAAACCAACAGAGAGAAGAAGACCTCTCCGACGACCGGATTCTCCCGGCGGAAACTCCTCCCGGAGGGGGAGATCATCATCGTCATCATCATCATCATCATCATCATCACCATCATCACAAGCGATCGAGATCATCATCACCATCTCCCTCAACACCAACACCATCTCCATCCCCATATCACTTTACCGCTACAATTGTGGTTGTATCTTATACAATTTGTCCCCCTCACTTTACTGGTGTTGATTACCATTTTCTGGTTGATGCTATTAAGTTTTGTTGGAGAATTATTGGTATGATCAGATTGTTGATTATATATTCATCACCACTGAGCATGATCTCTTTTATGTCTTGTGAGTAGTTCCTTTAGTTCTTGAGGACATGCGAGAAGTCTTGTTGCAAGTAGTCATATAATGTTGAAGTAATATTTGTTGGTTTGATATTTAACTTGTGGTGTCTTTATTCTAGTGGTTCTATGTGAACGTCGACAACATAGCACTTGATGGGTGTAGATAACGCCTCCTCGTTGGTTACCCCTAGTGGAAGGTTATGATGTAGATAACGGTAAATTTCCCTCAGTAAAGATACTAAGGTTATCAATCCAGAAGGATTCCAAAAGCAACAAGTAGGTGACAACGGCGCCATAAATTGCTTAGTGGCGTGGAGTTGACGTGGACCTGCAAACAAGAACACAAATAACTTTGCTCCCAACGAGTTCAGAGAGGTTGTCAATCTCTCCGGCCTTGCTATTTACAAAGGATAAAAACACAGGGGAAAGTAATAATTGTGTGGCTGAAAGGAAATAAAAGCAGTAAATGAAAGCGGTGCAAACTATGATGGAAATATGGACCGGGGTGCCATGACTTCCACTAGTAATGTCTCTCTCCCAAAAGATGGTAAACAACTATGTCGCGTGAGAAAATTACAGCTGGGCAATTGACAGAATTATAAACGCACCGCAATGCTAATTATGCTACTGGAAAGTAAAGAGGCTCAATCGTATGGGCATTACACCAAAAAAGGTAGACGGTTTATTCATCAACATCTACTCACTAATCGTCCACCTTGAGATATCTATCCAGAACATCTGGCTGGTATTAAGTTGCGAACCCCAACCAAATTGTAGGCTCAAAGCAACAGACAACTGCCTTAACACTCTACGTGTAATGTAAGCAATCCTTGCAACAGGCAGTCACAAGCACCACTTTTTATCCCTGGTGGAAACAACACATCCCCTAGTCTCATGTTTCTATCACTCAAGCTAGACATCGGGGGGCATGAACCCACAATCAAGCATAACACTCCCTCTTGGAGTTGCAATCCACTACTTGTCCAAAGCAACAAACGCAACGAAGAACATGCAAGAATACTCAAGAACAAAAAAATAAAGGTAAACCAAATATAATACTCATCACAAACTGAACATAATCTCATAATCCATCGGATCCCAGCAAACACAACATAGCAAATCATGAACTAATTCGAAAGTTCCTTGATTATGTAGGGCAGCTCACAAGGGCTAAGAGCATATCTAGTCGCGCTCCAAACAGGCCCCCCTCAGAGCGGCATTATTATCGCCGGATGCAACTTTTTCGCCCCAACCGCGCCGCCACGCCCCCCAACCGAACCCAGCGCGTTGGGGGTCGCCTGGGGGCGCCGGACAAAGCGAATACTCACGTGGGTCCGCGATGTCGGCGAGACAGGCTGCAGCTCCCGCCGTTTTCTTGCTTTTCCCTCCCCTTTTCCTCCCACCAACTCATTAGCCCCCCGCAGCTCCCGCCATTTTCCCCAGATCCGCCAGCCATGCCGCCAAAGAAGACGAAATATGTTCGCCCTCGCCCTGCCACCGATCCACCAGCACCCAAGGCGAGGAAGGAAAGAGCGCCGCTGGCAAGGCCGCCGGGCTTGACAAACGCTGAGTGGAAAGCCGATGTTGATCGCTGTGAAGCGGCAACAACCGATCGGCGAAATAGGCTGAACGCCAAGAGAGCCAGGGACGCAGTTCAGGTGGCGGCGAAGGAGCTGAAGTTAGCCCGCACAGCGGCGGCGGTGGCCACACATGAGCTGGAGGACGCCCACTCGGCGGCTGCGGTGGACATGGCGTACAAGCAACCTCGCCCGATTGTGCCGCCGCAGTTCCGCCCTTCCAGCGATCAGAGCGTCGCCTCACCGGCCGACAACATCTTTCTCTCTCCGCTGATGTGGGGGTACACACCCTCGCCGAACTACACTGACATCACCGCGGTAAAATCAACCTTTACAATCTGTCCTGTTTTGGCAGATTGTCTAAAAGTGTACAAACCGCTCTAATAAGTTTATGAGAAGTTTGTGTGAAGGAAAACCAGAGGCAAAATCTCAAGCTTGGGGAAGCCCTGGCACCCCCAACAAGTATTCGAGGAGAGTTAAGCATCTAAGATTGGGGATGCCCCCGTGCATCCCCTTCTCCATCAAACAATTATAAGGTCGTCTCTCTCAATACTATACTTTATTACTTCGCATGATATGTGCTATTCTTGGAGCGTCTTTATATTTGCTCTTATTTTTGTTTTGTTTGCTGGTCATTACAATGTTGGACCCTAGCATGCTTGATTGGGAGAGATACACGCTCCACTTTATCATAGAACATTCTAGAGCTTCACTTATATCTATTGACTGTTAAATTCATCTATTGCCTATTTTGTGAGCTCTTGATCTTCACTTGGATCTTTTTTGAGAGCATTTAATTTCTTTTGTAGAAAGTTTAGAACTCTCGTGCTTCACTTATATTTGTTTAGAGAGTTGTTTCTGTTGCAATGGTTTATATGTCTCATGGTATGATTTATTTGTGGCGTATAGGTAATCTAGATCACTAGGTCTAGCTTAGGATATCTTGCAATAGTGTTGAGGTTTTGATTGAGTAATGATGAATGTTTATGCCATTCTTTTGAATCATTTATTGGACTAACCTACTAAAATAGAGCCCAGTGCCAGTTTCTGTCTGTTTTGTCGTTGCAATGCAGAAAAGGTCCAAAATAAAGTAGCTCAGAAAATTCCCAAAAAATTACCAAAAGTCTTATTCATCGGAAGAGTTCTCCAGTTGGAGGAGGAGATCCGAGGGAGGTCCACACACTCCAGGCGGCCATAGGGCGCGACCAGGGGGACCCGCGCCACCTGGCTGCCTGGTTGAGGTGGTGCCCCCTCGGACTCCCCTTTGGCCTATATTAGCAATCGATCATCAACCTTGTCTCACTTGCATTGTTCAACATTCACTTGAGTTCATCTCATTCGCATTGTCTAAAATTACACTCACATACAAGCAACGATATTCTCCGACGTGATCTTCTTATCTAAAAAAGATGTTAAAGCAAGTTCATAAACAAAGCAAAGCCTGTATTATCCTCCATCCATTCGGAATTAGTTGTCACTGCAATGAGTGTATCCAAAATAAATGTTTCAACCTTATACTAACTTTAATAGAAAGTTATACTAAAATCGAAACATTTATTTTGAAATAGAAAAAGTATTTATATACAAAGATGTATGTTTTGAGTCATAAATTTGCAAAATGTTATTATACTCCTATTGATTTTAAATTTTGCATCAGCTTTATTTATTTGGTATCATATTTATGAAAGCATCAATATTGTATAAACCAAAAACTATACTTCCTTCATCACAAATTACTTGTCATTCAAATGGATGTATATCTCTCCTACTTAAAAAGAACGTAAGGTTCTGTCGTCCACCTCTTTTTTCGTTCAATCCTTCGTCCTTTTCAAACAATTTCCTCCACCATTTCAATCACGTTAATTGACATTCCTTTTCTCCCACTATCATTTAATCATCATCTTAAATGTCATTCCTTTTTCCACTATCATTTAATCACCATACAATCACGTTAATTGACATTCCTTTTCTCCCACTGCCATTTAATCATCAACTTAAATGTCATTCCTTTTATTCCACTACTGTTTAATCACCATACAATCATCACCTTAATTTTCATTCTTTTATTACACTACCATTTAATCACCATGCAAATCACCACAAATAAATATTTAATCAATCGTCCAATTCGGATGGGCTAAAGGCAACACGGCCAACCCAATTCGTCCACGTCACCGCTAGCCAGCAGGAAAAACACATCACGACTAGGACATCGATGGATTCAATTGCTCCAAGTCCCGTCTAAGTTCAAATTTCTCCAAGTTTACCGATCTTGAATTAGATGTCCGTCGTCGCACAACAAGCGCGGGATCAATTTGATGGTTTCATCAAACCATGGTGATGAGTGTTCACGTTGGGCGGGGTGACGCATACCAGGGTGAAGAAAGTGCGGAGCGACGAGGCGAGGGGAGCCGTGGACCGGCCGCCGGTGGACCGAACAACCCAAGGCGTTGTACGACGACGGAGGGCGGCGATCAATGGCATTGGCGGCCGGCGGTAGGAGATTATCATGTACGGGGAGGAGAGGGGAAAACAACCGCGTGTCCATCATGAACACATATCACCATTTCGCCATTGCCCGTTTCATTCGATCTATCTTCCCCTTCCTCTCTCATGCATCTACTCACTAATCATCCACCTTGAGATATCTATCCAGAACATCTCGCTAGTATTAAGTTACGAACCCCAGCCAAACTATAGGCTCAAAGAAAAAGACAACTACATTATCACTCTATGTGTAATGTAAGTAATCCTTGCAACCGTAATTACAAGCACCGTTGTTTTCTCCCAGGTGGAAACAACACATCCCTTAGTCTCATATTTCCATCACTCAAGCTAGACACCGGGGGGCATGAACTCACAATCAAGCATAACACTCCCTCTTGGAGTTACAATCTACTAGTTGGACAAAGCAACAAACGTAACGGGGATCATGCAGGAATACTCAAGAACTTAAACATAAAAGGTAAACCAAATATATTATTCATCATAAACTAGAAATAATCTCATAATCCATCGGAGCCCAGCAAACACAGCATAGCAACAATAAAACTAATACATAAGTGCCTTGATCATGTAGGGCAGCTCACAAGGTCTAAGAATTGAGGCGCAAGATTGGAGAGAAGACATCACATATCTACTTACCATGGACCCATGGTCCAAGGGGGACTACTCACGGCGCATCCCGGAGGCGATCATGGTGATGGAGAAGCCTCCGAAGGTCAACCCTCCCTTCGACAGGGTGCTGGGCCGCGGCGGCGGAACAATAGATGAAATTGCATGAAGGGGGGCTCTTTGAGGGTTTTTGGACCAGCGTGTAAATATAGGCCAAAGGTGAGCCTGAGGGGTGCCCCTGGCCTAGGCAGCCCGAGGGCGCGGCCAACCCCCTGGCTGCGCCAGGGAGGCGCCTGGCCAGGGGGTGGCCCCCTTCGGGCTTCCGGAGTCTTCTGTCTTGAATTTTTTTTTGTATTTTTTTTGGAATTTTCCGGGCACTTTTATTTTTCACAGAACAGACAGAAACTGGCACTGGACGCTGAATTAGTAGGTTAGTCCAAAATATGTTTTAAATCATATGAAAGTGCATCAAAACATACAGCAATATCAACACAAGGGAGTGTATGATCCAAAATTTCATGGCTACAGTTAGGTTTACCTTAATTACCTTCTTGTATTTGCGGACGCTTACAAGCGGTTTAATTGTAAGAGTGCACTTGCTTAGTTTAGGCGTTGTGCTAGCATAGGTTCACCCACACAACACTTATCAAAACAATAGATATTATTAGGAAAAATATGATAAAAGTAACTTGAATGCCTCTCCCGTGTGTCCTCATGAACGTTGTAGTCTTCATAAGTAAAACCCGTTGGCTCATCCTTTGTGTTCAAAAGGATTGGGCCACTTGTTGCACTTTATTATCTTTTACTTTACTTGCCACTTTATTTTCTTGTCAACTACTCCCTCCGTTCCTAGATATAAGGTGTATAAGCTTTTGAGAAAAGTCCAAAATATATTTGCATTGCAACTCTCATCTAGAATTTTTTTATAAGGATTTGATCATGTTTTCTTATCTTTTGCAAACCCCTCTATTTTCTCACGTCAATTAGCTAAATGTAATCCCGTCCAAACCTGGTGTAATTTTCCCTCAATGTTTTTTTAATTTCCGTGCCAAAAACTATACATCTTATATCTAGGAACGGAGGGAGTATTATAAAAACCCATAAAAAGTCACCTTTCAGTATTTTCAGTTGCTCTTTGCTCAAATTCACTTGTCTTTACCTTCTGCTCCTTGTTGGGATCGACACTCCTACTTATCGAAAAACTTACGATAGATCCTCTACACTTGTGAGTCATCACACAAGAAGTGCTCAAGTCCCTCACTCTCAAATACCAGCAAAGAAACAAAATCTATGGAGGATATGAGAGGAAGAACGAGGAGAACACAAAAGAACTCCAAGATCTAGATCCACAAGGTTCCCCTCACTAAGAGGTGAGATGAATTCGTGGAGAATGTAGATCTAGATCTCCTCTCTATTTTCCCTAAAAAATATGCAAGAATCATGGGAGGAATAAAGGGAAAGAAATTTGTAAGAGGTGAACAATGACGAGGAAAACTTGCTTAAAGTCATTGGCGCCATTGGGGAAGAAGGCCCCCTTAAATAGCTCCCTATGAATCTAACCATTATGTGCAGAAAACACTAGACCGGTACACCCGGTCCCTAAGTGTGGTACAACCACTAGACCAGTACAACGGGGCCGTCCGAGCCGTACAACCAGTCTATACTGGAAAACTAAGTGAAGTGGGGTACCTAGGGTGGATGGGGGCAGCCCGGTAAAATCGCACTGAGCGATACAACAAGTCTTAGTGAAGACAGGAAAACAAGAACAACCATAACTTTCGAGAATAAACTCCAATTTCAATGGAGTCAAGCTTGATAGACAGATAACAACGAGGGATGGTGCATAGGAAATCCGTTTTCGATATTGATGGACTCAAGCTTGATAGAATTATTCAGAAGAGGCAAGAGACAAATTACAATGATATAGAGGTGTGAAACCTCTATCGGCCGTGAAGAGCCAGTAAAAACTCCAACATCGAAAACACAAAATATGATACATAGTAAATCTGTTTTCGATGAATTTGAGATTGTCATGAAAAAGATCACAAGCTCCAAAACCCACAAAGAGAAAAGCCAAAGAAGAATTTATAAATATGATGCCAAGGATGCAATGGTTTGAGCTCTCTACGAACAATGTGATCAAGCTACACACTCGAGAGCCCCCCTTGATAGTACGACAATCTATCCTATAACCCAGTCTCCCAACTAATACCATGAGACTGGTAAAATAGAGAATCATCCAAGGTCAAACCTTTGCGTTGCACATGATCCACTTGAGCTAGATGATGACGATGATGCCCGCCTCAAGTTGGAACAACTTTCTTATTACCACACAGAAGACTCACAAATTGGAGAGCCACTCTTAGACACATCTTCACAATACCATTATCACCAAATGGTTGGTAAGCTTAAAGAATATGATCTCTTAGTGATGCTCCTCTTGAACTTGCACGCCACCACCTTGATGAATATTATGTTGGGGAACGCAGTATGCTACGCTAGCGCGAAATTTAAATTTCTACTGTGCACAACCAAGATCACCGCTACTGGGGATGAACTACGTGATTAGGGTTTACCACTAGATGCGCAGTCACGGCAGCGGAAGGAGAGTTGGCGATGCGCATCGGCGTCTGCTCCTCAAGTCCCTCGAACCGATCCGTCGTACCGATCCCGCGGTCCGTTCCCGCGAACAGTTCGTCCAAAAGCCGCAGGTTCAGCGCCTCCAAGGGATGCGCGCGTACAAGGAGGAGCGTCGGGCGGCGGACTGCGAGGTCCGGTGGCTCGTCCTGGAGGTGGAGTGGTGGCTAGGGTTGTGGTCTGTCCTGTACCCCTTCGGGGTTCGCCCTAGGCTTTATATAGGCGCCCGTGGAATGGCCTCAACCCTTGAGGCAATCCGGATCCTCCATCCATAATCCATTCGGATCACATCAGAATGGGCTCTTTTCCCCTTAAGCGCGCGAGCCTATAGGTTCACGTACACATGGACACGTCCCGAATCACATCTGGTTTGATAGTCGGTAGTGGTTCCCAGCAGAACGTGCCGACTCCCATATATGCGTAAAGTCATAAGACGAACCATTACAAAGTGTCATATGCAACATTCCTTTTGCCTCACGATATATGTTGTCAAGCTCAAGGCGAGTACTTGTCACCCTTGTGATAGCTTGACCTCTCTTCTCGAAACCGTGATACAGATTCCTGAACCGGGTTAACACTTATCCCATGTCGCATGGCCATGCTTTCTGAATCTTATCACTCGAGAGGGCCCAGAGAATATCTCTCCAAAGTGGAGGGGAAAATCCCATCTTGATCAACCATGTCTCGCGGCATGTATCATGACTCACCCATAAGCTACATTTATAACTACACAGTTACGGTGTAGCGTTTGATAGTCCCTAAGTGAGTCATTCCTCATCCCGAGAACATGCGAGGACCTCAGTTCTAGGTCATGACATATACATTGTATTGAGACTAACAGATGACAATATCTCGTTGCGTCTCAAAGTGGGTCTCTATCCAACTCAGTGATCCCATCACTAAGTCCATACTATCGGTAGCATCTCCATGCTCATGACTTGTGAAACATAGTCATCAATCGAATCATATACTAGTCAGGGATATGTGTCCGCATAACCTTATCAACTAGGGACCATTAGAACAATCATCATAGAATATATAGTCTCACAAACAAGTTACATACTTATTGATACATATCAGTGATGATGTTCAAGGACAATACAAATAACTCATGAATACATAAGGAGATTACATCATAACATGATTGCCTCTAGGGCATATCTCCATCAGTATCCCACTTGCACTAGAGTCAAGAAGTTAGGCATCTAAGGCCCATGGCTCTTACGTGCGCCTCATGCTTCGGCATCGGGAGAGGCTTCGTCAAAGGATCTACAACGTTTGCATCCGTGTGTACTTTGCATACATTTATATTACCATCATCTACGAATTGTCGTATGAGATGATAACGCCTTTCTATGTGCTTGGATTTCTGGTGATGCCTTGGCTCCCTGGCCTGTGCGATGGCACCACTATTATCACAATAGAGGTCCAACGGGTTTGTCGAGTATGGAACCAAATCAAGTAGGGTAATGAAATCCCTTATCCAAACACCTTCCTTTGAAGCTTCAGAAGCTGCAAGGTACTCGGCCTCTGTTGCAGAATCAGCTACCGTCTCTTTCTTGGAAATCTTCCAGCTCACTGCACCTCCGTTCAGAATGAACACATAACCAGATTGCGAATGAAAGTCATCCTTGTCAGTTTGGAAACTAGCATCCGTGTAACCCTTTACAACGAGCTCATCCTCACCTCGATAAACTAGGAACATATACTTAGTCCTTTTCAGGTACTTTAGGATGCTCTTAACTGCTGTCCAGTGGCTCTCGCCTGGATTAGCCTGGTACCTGCTCGTAGCGCTTAGAGCATAGGAAAAATCTGGACGAGTACATACCATAGCATACATGATAGACCCGATCGCCGAAGCATACAGAATCTTATCCATGCGTCTTTGCTCATCAGGAGTCGTTGGACCCTGAGTCTTTCTTAGATTAATGCCATGTGACGCAGGCAAGAACCCTTTCTTAGCCTCATGCATGTTGAACCTTTTCAACACCTTGTCAATATACGTACACTGGTTTAATCCAATAAGCCTCCTTGATCTATCTCTATAGATCTTGATTCCCAAAATGTAAGCTGCTTCTCCCAAGTCCTTCATTGCAAAACTATTTTTCAATGAGTCCTTGACAGCTTCAAGCATTGGAATGTCATTCCCAATCAGTAATATGTCATCCACATATAAGATTAGAAATACGATTGAGCCCCCACTAAACTTCTTGAACACACAAGGTTCCATTTCGTTCTCGATGAAGCCAAACAATTTGAAAACCTCTTTAAAACGAATATTCCAACTCCGAGATGCTTGCTTCAATCCATAAATGGATTTCTGAAGTTTGCATACCTTACTAGCATTCTCTGGATCGACAAAACCCTCGGGTTGTATCATATACACATCCTTTTCTAGATTTCCATTAAGGAAAGCTGTTTTGACATCCATCTGCCATATCTCATAATCGAAATAGGCACCTATAGCTAGAATAATCCGAACTGATTTAAGTGTAACATCCCAGATTTCACAAAAATTAAAATTTTTGTTTTCGGTGTGAATTGTTTGATTGTCTGATTTGTTTGCGGTGTTTTCATCCCCAATTTATCGATCGACGATTATTTCCCCCCCTCTTATCTCTTACCGGACGGAGACCGACCCTTGCCACCCTGACACTCGACCTTTGCGACACCGGGTTTCACCCGATCACCGTCATGAAAACTGCACAAGACCAGCCGCAGCCAACGGAATGAAAAACCCCGTTCAATAATTAAACCGGTTATTTTATAGTGCGCCGGAAAGTGTTCTCGGAACGGTTCTAGCGCAAGGTGAACGCCGCCGGCTCGACGCGCTGATCGCGCAATTTGAAGTTTTAACCGAATCGGAGGTCCTGCGGACCCCCGACGGTCAGAAACGAAAACACCGCGCGCGCGAGAGAAAAACCGGGGATGTTTTTGCAAACTGCCAACCACCTGGGCTATATAAAGACCACCACTCCCCCACCACTTTCTAGGGTTTACCCTAAGAAAAAATTGCAGCCACCCCCTCCACTTTTCTCAAATTTTCCTCCCAGATCCACCAAATCCGAAACCCTAGCTTCCAGGGCGTCCAGGACCATCAGATCTGTGATCTGAGGGCCCTAGAGAGGCCACGTATCCCCACAGCTGTCTCCCAGCCAGTCTGGGCCGCGCCGGGCCTGCAAAACCGCCACCGGGACCGATCCGGGCCGAACCACGCGTCGCCGTCTCCTCTCGTCGCCGGCAGCAGCGCCGTAGTCGCGCCACGACCACCGGTTGAGCTCCATCTTGCGCGGCCCCCGTTCTGTCCTCTCCTCCTCCCTCACCTCGCCGCTCTCTCTCCCAAGACGCAGGTCGCACCGCCGTCGTTGCCATGGCTCGTCCGAGCTCGTCTGGGGCCGGAGCCGCCGCGGCCTCGTCGCCTCTCGCTGGAGCCCCGCCTCCCTCGACTCCGGCGCCCTCCGATCACCGCGCTCGCCCCTCCTCTCCACCGAGTCACCTGGCGCCGCCCTGCACCGCCCCTCATCGCCGGCCGGTGGCCGCCGCCCGCAGTTGCCTCGATCTAGGACGGGATCGAGTCGGCGCCACAACAGCCGCCGGGTTGGGCCGGCCCACGCGCGCCTCCACCGAACACGGTCCGCCTGTCCAGCCGCCAACCGCTTCTAGTGGGCCGAGCCCACTAAGGGTGAGCCTCCTGTTTTTTTCTTTCCTCTGTTTTTTTCCTTTTATCTTATTCTGCGAAGTCTTTTAATATGTGCAGCTGATGCTATTTTGCGACGTAATTTGCGAGTAAACCGTAGCCCGGATGACGTTGCGCCCAAAAGGAAAATTGTTTAGAATTGTGTGTACTTCAGTTCATCTTTTGTGAGCATTTTGATTTGAGGCCATCTTGATGTTGTTAATCTCTGTTGAAGTGGGCATCAGATTGTTAACTGTTATTATTTTCTGCTAGTGTGTTGCTGCTGTTATTTTATAGCAAGTTTGCATGATGATTGTGACACATTCATGAGGCCTATGCTATTGGTTCTTGTTGCATACTGTTAAGCATCATGTCTACTTCCATTACATGTATTGCATTGTCATGTTTGCATTCCTGTTCATAGTTATGTTTAGCTCTAAAGTTGCTATCCTGCTGTTTTTGACAACCACCTCTATTTTTCACTAAGTCTGTAAATTTCCGATGCCCTGTTGCATGCTTAATATCTTTTGATCTGTTATGCCTATGACCTTGATTCTTGTTTGTACCTGATCATCATCATGCCTACTCCATGCTCATATATTGCTATGTCATGTTTCTGTACCTTTGCATATAGTTATACCCCTTTTTATACAACATGATAATAACAGTTTCTGCTATGATTTCCCGATTTTCACTAAGTCCTAGACCAGTCATGTTTTATTGCATTTTGCATGGGCTATAATTTATTGTTCATGATGCCTATTTTCATGATTCTTTTTGCCATGCCTTCCCTGCCATGTCTACTTTAGTTTCATATCATTTGTGAGCATGTTTGCATTCATTATCTTGTTTATGCATTGCTCTAAAGTGTGCTTCCTGATGTTGGCAGATTGTGTTCCAAACTTGTTTTTCTTGTATCTTTTTAACCGTAACTTCGTTTGGAGTGTTCTTTATATGTAACTTGATTAGTTTTTCATGTAATTTGTGTTTATGCTATTGGTTGCTACTATTAACCAACCTAAAATAGGGTTTAGGGCAGAACAATACCAATTATCTAAATTGTCGTGGAGCACTTGGTGATATGCCATGTTTAGGTTGTGCCCCACTTAAATTGACTAGCATAGATAGTTTATCTTATGCTTCACCTCTTGTAATGTTTGTTGCAATGCCACTCTTGAGTGAGATGCCATGTTAACAACTTTGTTGATCACCTGTAGGCTGTAGCTAAATAACTTGAACCATTCTAAATGTGCGGTATCGTCGTGTGCGTTGAGTACCTCACTTAACCTGTTAGTAACTGCTCTCGACGGTAAGTGCGATGTCTCGTGTTGCCTTCTTGTTGATGCTTGCTCGTGATTGCTTCGTATTAATAGATTCTTGCTCATCGATTGCCTTTTCCAGTGTTTCCTTCTCGTGTGCTTCCGCGGGTACCTCTCAGAGACGTTGCGAGCTTGCGATCGACTTCACCTTCGGTTTCGTCTTCTCATAAGGTAAGGGGGAGGATATATCATGCTTATAACTTTCAGCTCACTTGCGCCTAGGTGTAGGATAGATCGATTGCTTGATCCTACCACTTTATATTCATGACTCTCAAATAAACCCAAACAGCCATGTCCCTCTACATCCCAACAAACCTTTTTCGGCTATGTTACTATTGCTCGCTGCTCAGCCGCTGCTTAGAATGCATGCTAGGATGTTATCAACTGTTACCTCCTGTTACTCCTTGGATTGGGCTATCACATTATTATATTGTTGTGGATGATATGATTATTATAAATGTTGACTATATTCGACGAAGGATGGAAGGTCTAGGCTATCCCGCCCCGACGCTTTGTTCCATTTGAGTCACCTAGGATCGGAGTTCTGGGTATTGGTTTTAAGACTGAGCGTGCCTAACCGCGTGTGGGATTTTATGGGGTCCCCTTTTCTTACCTATCTAGCTTCAAACATTCCTAGAGGTGGCCCAAGCTGATTTACCTTTTGAAACCATGCATATATGTCTGTTGGGTCGCTCCTAGCAGATATCCTTTAAAACAACCTGGGCCAGAGGAGACATGGTTTCTCTGTTGGTCCACACTGGTGAGCTAGAGGCATGCCCACATGTGAGGGGATTAGTTACCTCGACCTTCACCAGACGGAAGAGTCCGATCCGAGAGCATGGCCAGCTTTTGGATTGGGTGTCGAATCCCCGGGGGCCACCCGGATTTGTTCATTGTTAGCTAGAGGGACCTGTTGTTTCGGATCTCTTGGAACTAAATCATAAAATGGTTGCCGGTGATGGGTATCAACTGAGAGAGATGGGCGTGCGTGCGGAGCCTTGTAATGGGCAGTTGGTACACCCCTGCAGGGTTAAATCTTTTCGAGAAGCCGTGTCCACGGTTATGGACGACTTGAGACCTACTCCTTGTTTATAGACAACAACAACTGAGATAATCTTAATAAACTTGATCAACGTGTGTGTGCCTTGACTGCTTCTTCTTCGTCGGGATGGGAAGAGGAGGACAAGGATAGGATAGGTGTTATGCTTGTGTAAGTAGTCGATAGCAAGACTTGTTGGAGGCGATTCCTCTTCGAATGCTTGGTTCTCATCTTACTCTAAATAGACCGTTAGCCACTCATATATTGCTAGTGCATCTGCAACCTCACCACTACCCCCATCTTACCCGTGAGAAGTTAGTCACAAGACTTGTGATATATTCTCACCCCCTTCTTTCCTTTTCCCTTTTATGTTTTTCCTGATCGGCCGCTACAGTTGATTACTACCTCAACCCTTCTTCTGGACGCCTTCGTGGAGACTCGACGACGACTAGTTAGGTGGATCCCGGCGGAGAGCCTGGACCCGTGCGGTTACGGGAATGGTGTGTTTTACCTATGCCACTAGGCATTTGAATGTAGTCTGTACTCAGACATGTATCTTCCGCTGATGTAATGTATTTAAGGCAGTTGTATGCCGATTGTATGAGATGTTGTATCTTCGTATATGTAATATTGTGATATCATGTTGGAAATCCGGGGCATATGACTTCGTCATATGTCGCGGTGGGACCGATATGTGCTTCGTCCCTGGATCTGGATGGAAACATCTAGATCTGGAACAGTACGACATATCGGTCCTTACAACTTGGTATCAGAGCCTTACCGACCATAGGATCCCTTTTCCGGCCGAAGTCAAGTCTAGAAAAAAACTATTTTGTAGTTACTAAGTTAGTTACCGGAGAGTAGGAATCTTTTACTCCTTACCTTTGCTCTGGTCAGGACAAGTGTCGTATGTGTTTTACTCTCGAATTATCCCCTTCCAACTTTAGGATCTTGAGGTTTGGAGTTTCGAAATCGTTACAATGCCTTGCTTGCATCGTATTGTCTCAATTCCGATCTCAGGTTGGGAAATCATGTAGTACCTTTAGTCTATCCGACTCTGGTTTATATCAGGGTCATCCGTTGATTTCCGTTCTCTTGCCCAGTATCCTCACGATTTCAGTGAGATTACTTCCCTTGATCGTCGCTTTGAAGTGTCGTTCTTCCTCTTGATCTCTTGATGGCTTCGTTCTTCGACATCACCATCTCCCTGCGGAAAGTTTCTCGACGGAGGTTCACCATTCGACATGGAGCAGAGTCCCTTGTTGGTGGTGTTGAAGATCGTCAACTCTCTTCTTTCCCCCTTCCCCTCTCCCCCGGATCAGCCTGGATCTCGGGACGAGATCCCTTGTTGGTGGTGTTGTATTCTAACATCCCAGATTTCACAAAAATTATAATTTTTGTTTTCGGTGTGAATTGTTTGATTGTCTGATTTGTTTGCGGTGTTTGTGTCGGGACCCGGGGTTAGCGTATGTAATTCCGGTCACAATGCAATCACATGGAGAGCCGAGAGCCGTACCCACTTGTCTAAGCAGACAAGGCCAAGCACATATCACTCTCGGTAAGCGTCGAACGTGAGGGGCATCCCATCCAGGCCGGATGATCAACTGAGATGGGTCCTCATCGTCCGCTCACAAGTCTAAATGCTTATGGGTGGTGAATCCCATACTCATAGACAAGTCGCCTCAACCATGTTATCGATTGAATCATAACCCTTACATAGACTTACTCCAGCCCGATCACTTAGTCGGGGTCTAGGGCGGGCTCGATCATACAACAAAGTGTGCACGTGACAGAGTCACGAGCAATCGCATCACGATGCCCCAAGCTGCGCGCATCTAAGGGCCACTTGGTGTATAAAATACCGCCAGCCAGATCACAACTAAGGTCATGAAAACCCATACTAAGACATGCATGTTATAAACATACACGCAACACACATGTCTAGTATAAACAGATGGTAATCACAACATGAACTCTACAAACTCAGTCTTTATAACTTCTGCTAAACAGAGCAGACATAGTAGTTGTATTACAAGCAGAGATCACATGTTTGTGATCCAACATTACATCAAACATCAACGGAAGATAATTATGTCTTAGTACAGACAAGTTTACCAAATGGCTTAAGAAGCCTGAAAGAAAAGTACAACGACCCTCCAAAGGGCACAGGCTGCTGCCTGGAACTATACGACTTGGTCCACGTCGAGCTCGAGGTAGAGGCCACCATCAGGGTCAGTGGTCTCGTCTCTAAAACATAGAATAAGAAAACGTGAGTACAAAGTCGTACTCAACAAGACTTACATAGGAACTAAACTACTCATGCACATGTATCAAGGCAAAGGGAGGTGGGGTTTCACTTGCAGAAGTGCCAGCTTTGACTTGGCTAGTCCTGATCTATGAATACCAGAATGAGGTAAGGAGCGTACACGAGTCCAAGTAACAGTCTCCAACCAATACACCACTATGGATACTTCCTCGACTTCCCACGAGGAAGCACGCCACAACACTCACACTTATCTTGGTGTGTTTTAGAAGTACCCATTTCAAGTTATCTATGATCAAGTAAAGGTCTCCAAGTAGTCCATAACCGCGGACACGGCTATTCGAATAGTTCATTAACCCTGCAGGGGTGTACTGCTACACACACGCCTCATCAGTTACCGCCCTGTAATGGACCCTTCAAGTGAGTACCGGCGAGGATGCTGCCACGACACTTCACTCACGGCACCATCTCCAGTCCTAGGGAGTCGCCTATTTGAGTTGGGACCACAATCGGAATCCGGCCGATTGTTCCGATGCGGACTCAAATGTTGTGTGACCGCCATCAAGCTCAACTCGATCATGATCACTTGATTCAACGTTCCCACAACCTACGCCAACCACTTACCTTAAGTCTGTCGGGACCCGGGGTTAGCGTATGTAATTCCGGTCACAATGCAATCACATGGAAAGCCGAGAGCCGTACCCACTTGTCTAAGCAGACAAGGCCAAGCACAGATCACTCTCGGTAAGCGTCGAACGTGAGGGGCATCCCATCCAGGCCGGATGATCAACTGAGATGGGTCCTCATCGTCCGCTCACAAGTCTAAATGCTTATGGGTGGTGAATCCCATACTCATAGACAAGTCGCCTCAACCATGTTATCGATTGAATCATAACCCTTACATAGACTTACTCCATCCCGATCACTTAGTCGGGGTCTAGGGCGGGCTCGATCATACAACAAAGTGTGCACGTGACAGAGTCACGAGCAATCGCATCGCGATGCCCCAAGCTGCGCACATCTAAGGGCCACTTGGTGTATAAAAGACCGCCAGCCAGATCACAACTAAGGTCATGAAAACCCATACTAAGACATGCATGTTATAAACATACACGCAACACACATGTCTAGTATAAACAAATGGTAACCACAACATAAACTCTACAAACTCAGTCTTTATAACTTCTGCTAAACAGAGCAGACATAGTAGTTGTATTACAAGCAGAGATCACATGTTTGTGATCCAACATTACATCAAACATCAACGGAAGAAAATTATGTCTTAGTACAGACAAGTTTAACAAATGGCTTAAGAAGCCTGAAAGAAAAGTACAACGACCCTCCAAAGGGCACATGCTGCTGCCTGGAACTATACGACTTGGTCCACGTCGAGCTCGAGGTAGAGGCCACCATCAGGGTCAGTGGTCTCGTCTCTAAAACATAGAATAAGCAAACGTGAGTACAAGTCGTACTCAGCAAGACTTACATAGGAACTAAACTACTCATGCACATGTATCAAGGCAAAGGGAGGTGGGGTTTCACTTGCAGAAGTGCCAGCTTTGACTTGGCTAGTCCTGATCTACGAATACCAGAATGAGGTAAGGAGCGTACACGAGTCCAAGTTACAGTCTCCAACCAATACACCACTATGGATACTTCCTCGACTTCCCACGAGGAAGCACGCCACAGCACTCACACTTATCTTGGTGTGTTTTAGAAGTACCCAGTTCAAGTTATCTATGATCAAGTAAAGGTCTCCAAGTAGTCCATAACCGCGGACACGACTATTCGAATAGTTCATTAACCCTGCAGGGGTGTACTGCTACACACACGCCTCATCAGTTACCGCCTGGGAATGGACCCTTCAAGTTAGTACCGGCGAGGATGCTGCCACGACACTTCACTCACGACACCATCTCTAGTCCTAGGGAGTCGCCTATTTGAGTTGGGACCACAATCGGAATCCGGCCGATTGTTCCGATGCGGACTCAAACGTTGTGTGATTACCATCAAGCTCAACTCGATCATGATCATTTGATTCAACGTGCCCACAACCTACGCCAACCACTTACCTTGGTTCCACCTGCTTGAGATCGTTAAAGGGAGAACTACTTGCGACTCCTGGACAGGTCTGGGGTGAGGTACTAGGCCGGGAGGGGTCAGTGAGCCCAATGTGTGGTCGTACTCTTTGTCTTGGATAAAACACAAGAACTCGGGCTTAAGGCAGTGTTCAACGAGACAACCCACTGTGTACTTCTACACAACCTCTCATCGTTCACCTTTGTTTAGGGTAGATTCACCAACACATTACCACCATCATTCACATGATCACTACCATCCCGACTCACAACAAAGTAGCCTCAGGTAACAACTCTAAGCATGCAGTAAGCTGTAACAGTTGCAGGGGCCACATGATATCAACCAACTCCTACATCTGCTAGGATTGTGGTTTGCTTACTACTGTGACAAAATGATAGGTCATGCAAAGGAATGGGTTCAACTAGCGGTAGAACGTATCATGGTGACATCCTACACATGCATTTGCGAGAATGAGAGGGAACTGGGATTTTATCGACATGATAAAAGAGGGGGTGCTTGCCTTGCTGACGATCACGATGTAACACTCTTCTGACGTGAGGTTGAACTAGTCTCCGAGATCAACTCTACCGAGAAGATGCAATCACCGAAACACTGAAAGTAATGCACATTCAACATAGTACAATGCACAATCAATATGTAAAACAAAGCATGGCAATGTGCTGATGTGACCTATGTTTGAATTGCCACATGTTAATTGAAGTTGATTTGAAAAGTAAATTCAAATTCAAACTCCAAATGTTATTCAATTTAGTTCAACTTGCATTTGCTAATGTTGGTACTTTGTAATCCAAGTGATCATATGTGTGAAATGCTTCTGAAGTACAAGTGAAGTGTGGTGCATTTCAATGGTTGAAGTTGGAATAGCTTTTGAATTGAATTTGAAATAATTCCAATTAAATCAAATAGCAAAAGCTACTGATCCCTTTTTAAGATCAACTCCAACATAGCTAAAAGTTGGAAATTTGGATACAGGATTTTCTCCTGATCATTTTTCATATATTACACTTTGAATTTGGAGTTATGGTTTAAAAGTTATTCAATTTCAAAGTTTTGCTTGTTTTCTAGAATTTACTGAATAAATAAATTGATTTCTTTTACTACATCAGCATTGCATCATGCTGACGTCAGGGGGTTTGACCAGTCAACTGACAGTGTGGCCCCACCTGTCAGCCTCACTGGGGGTTAATTAACTGTGTTTAAAATTAACCCAATTTGATTAGGGCTTTGGGCCCAACGTTAGTGAAAGGAGAGAGGGGATTAGCAGGGGGTTAGCTGGGGCTAATGGTGCGGGTCGCCGGACTCACTGTAGCCGGCCGGAGTTCACGCCGGAGAGGGGAAACGAAGCCCGGGTCCGCGCGCGTACGCCTGTGCCATCGGGGAAACGCGAGGAGGCCCGTGGCCATGGCTGCGACAAGGGGAGTGGCGACCGGATCCCCTGGTCATGGCGGAAAGCAGCAGGGGGCACGGGCAGAAGCACGGATGGGGGGGAAATGGAGTTGGGAGCTCACCAGAGACGATGGAGAGCACGGCGAGGCCGGGGGTGAAGAGGAGGCGACGAATTTCTCGCCGGGGTTGACGGCGGCCGGCGACGAGGAATTGAGGTGAGCGACGACTTCCGGGCGTCTCGGCTTCGATTGGGGGCGAAACTCGAGGGAGACGAGGGCGTGGGAGCTCCTGGACAGCTTTGCTGCTCGAGAGGAGGCCGGTGGCCACGCGCGGGCACGGCGGCGCTCTGGCTAGGTCTCGGGTGTGCGCGCGAAACAGACGAGAGAGAGAGGGAGACGAACTGGGAGAGGGGGAAGAAGGAGATGGCGGCTTCCAGGCGCGTCCAGCTGCGGGGATAAGCACGGGGGGGGGGCAAGCATGACGTGGCCCCGAGGCGTGCACGCCTCTGCCGTCGGTGGCGTCCTCCTGGCAGGAGGTAGAAGACGCCTCTGCCCTCCCTTGTGGGCTGGGCCAGGTGGGCCTTCGCTCGTGGGCGCAAGGTAAGGTCTTTTCCCCTGTTTTTCTTTTTATTTGTTTTCTGTTCTTTTTGTTTTGCCCTAAAAATAAATAGCTAGGGCATTTCTAAAAATCCCCAATCATTTTTATAAAACCTAGGTGATTTATTATTAGTCAACCCCAAGTTTTGGGAATTTTTGAAATTCAATTTATTTGAATTTCAATTCAAATAGACAAATGATTTAATTTCCAAGCCACTATTTGGATTATTGAAAAATCTATGAGCATGGGATTAATCCCAAATCACTTTTAAAATGATCCCACTCATTTTTAGGATTTTTCAACACATCCAAAAGAATTTTGGAAAAATATTTATTTCTGGCCTTTTTATTTAATTCATTTAGGGCTTTTCTTTTCCCCATTTCCTTTTCTTTTGCAATTTTTTCGAAGATGCAAAAATGCTAGCTTGGAAAAGCACCAACCTAAATTAGGGTTCTGACAACTCGCCCCCACTCAAAAGAATCTCGTCCCGAGATTCAGAAGTCGTCGGGAGGAAGGTGGGGTACTCAGCTCGTAGACGATCCTCTCGTTCCCAGGTAGCTTCTTTCTCTGAATGATGTGACCACTGCACTTTGAGGAATCTGATCTTCTGACTGTTGGGATACGGGGCAGAAAACACAAATTTTTCATACCTACGGTACCCGAACCCAAGATCTATGCTATGGCGATGTAAAGTAACAGAGGGAATCGGTGTTCATACCTTTGAAGACCGAAAGAGGGAAACGTTCTTGCGAACGTGGTTGGCGTAGACTCTGATCTATGACCTCCCTGTCGTGTAGAAGACCACCACCGGCGAGGATGACTCCCGGTAAACCTCCAGCAACGAAGTAGCACCACAGGTGTAGTGCCTCGAAGAGATTATACACGTACGGTACAATCGATGTTCCTCCCGGGCCCCGAACCAGGCGAGCAGCGGAAGAAAGACGGCTACGGATCCCGACTCCAGCAGAGCGACGGCCTGCCTTATGGTGGAGAACTCCAATCCTGGTGCAGACTCCAAACAAGGGGAGTCCACTTCCGGGAAGGAGAAGGAAGAAGAAGGAGATATTGGTGTGTTGGAAAAAGGGGGGACTACCCCTCCTTATATAGGCCAAGGGGGGGGGTGTGATCCTCCTCCCCTCCCCCATGTGGGACTAAACTCCCAAGGGGGGGTTGCGCCGGCCATAGGGGGGGTTGGGCCCCACCCTTGGCGCCAAGCCCAAGGGGGAAAACCCCTTCCTCCCCTAATGGGCCCCATGGGCCCATATAGCCTTTTTCCCATTTTTAATTTATTTAATATGTTTTAAATATTTAATTCAGATAATTAAATAATAAAACATTATTAAAACAATTAAACTTTATTTTGAACTATTCAAAATGTTCGGAAACCATCCCGTCCTCCTCCGGAACTATTCCGGTGATTTCTCCTATTTCACCGATTGATCCCGTAACTGTCCTATGCATCGATTGCCCTTAAGTGTAACACCCTAACGGTCCGGGAAACAACAGACATGGTCGAGACTCTTCTCATTGACCAATGACTAGTCAGTTGGACCTGGTTACAATCCTTGACAGCCCCTGCGCTTCCATCGAATGAACTTTGATCGCTTTTGGAAACCGTTAACGATACGACGTAATCCCTTTGTGCTGCGGTACTTTGTTTGTCCGAGGTTTGATCGTCGGTATCCTACATACCATGTTCACATCTCGTTCACAACAAACAACTTCTCTCGTCCATGATCATTGCATCTCTTGTGACCTAGTCACGTCCTTGCAAGGTGTTGATGCAATATCACCGAGTGGGCCCAGAGTACTTGTCCTGTCACAAGGACTGACAAGTCCCGCTCTGATCTATTAACATACTCATCAACCATCTATTTCGGAATACCCAAAGTGCACCGTTATAGCCAGCATATTTCAGTCAGGCGGTGGGATACAAATCAAACTCTCCTCATAGATGGTAATTACGTATGATCATTACGGTCTAAGGACTAAGCCATACGTTACAAAGTCATAGCAACGCTGAACTATGTGACTCGATCACATTGCAATACTTTAGGTGGGTGTACGTCCATCACATCATTCCCCTTAATGATATGACCTCATTGTCAATGGACTTAAGTGTCGCCATGATCAGGAAAGCTTGATCAATCAATAGCCCAATGAGATAGTTTACCCGAGTTAAACTACGGACCATGTTTTATACTACACCTGTATTAGTATTTCCAAGTAATACAATTATAGCACAGTATAAAACGTATTATGAACAAAACGGATATGTGACAAATATCTTTATTAATTTGTCTCTAGGGCACATATCTAACAGTCTCCCACTTTCACTAGAGTACAAATTACACTAGTTTACATCAGGTATGTATCTAACACCAATGGTCTCTCGGTGTTCTTCAAACTTGCCCTGTGGAAGAGGTTTAGTCATCGGGTCTGCTGCGTTCAGATCCGTATGTATCTTGTGAATCCTAGTGTGTCCATCCCTGACGTAGTCTCGCGTCACATGGAACTTTCGGAGGATGTGCTTGGCTGTAGAGTGAGTTCTTGGCTCCTTCGCGTTAGCAATGGCACCCGTGTTGTCGCAGAAGATCCCCGGGGTCAGTGCAACTGGGAAAGACGCCAAGCTCGATCACGAAATTCTTCAGCCATAGCGCCTCGTTTGACGCTTCGCAAGCGGCAATATACTCTGACTCCATTGTAGATTGAGCAACGACTGACTGTTTGCCACTCCTCTAGCTAATTGCGCCACCGTTCAACATGAAAACATATCCCGTCTGGGATTTCGAGTCATCTAGATCTGAGCCGGGGCTTGCGTCAACGTAACCTTTTACGGTGAGCTCCTCATCAACTCCTCCATAAACGAGAAAGAGATCCTTGGTTCTTCTTAAGTACTTAAGGATGTTCTTTACTGCTGTCCAGTGAGCCATTCCCGGGTTACTCTGGTAGCGATTGGTCATACTAATGGCCAGCGCTAAATACGGTCTGGTACATAGCATAGCATACATGAGAGAACCTATGGTTGAGGCATAGGGCTTTGAGGACATCTCCTCTTTCTCTTTTGCTGTGGTTGGGCATTGAGTCACGCTTAATTTGACACCTTTTATAACTGGCAAGAGACCTCTCTTGGAGTCATCCATTTTGAACCTTTTTCAATATCTTGTCAATATAAGTGTTCTGACTCAAGGCCAACCGTCGATTAGGTCTATCTCTATAGATCTTAATCCCCAATATGTACGCAGCTTCACCTAGGTCCTTCATGGAAAATTGTCCATTCAGATATTCCTTCACTTCCTCTAAGAATTTCTTATCGTTCCCTATTAGTAATATGTCATGTACATATAACACAAGGAATGCTACAGAGCTCCCACTCAGTTTCTTATAGACGCATAACTCTTCGACGTTTTGGACAAATCCAAAAGCTTTAATGACCTCATCAAATCGAAGATTCCAGCTCCGAGATGCTTGCTTCAACCCATAGATGGACCGTTGAAGCTTGCAAACCTTACCAGCGTTCCTTGGATCGACAAACCCCTCTGGTTGCATCATATACAACTCTTCCTCAATGTTGCCATTTAGGAATGCAGTTTTCACATCCATCTTCCATATCTCGTAATCATGATATGTAGCTATTGCTAGTAGGATCCGAATAGACTTTATCATCGCTACAGGAGAGAACGTCTCCTCGTAGTCAACTCCTTGAATTTGTCGGAAACCCTTCGCGACAAGTCGAGCTTTGTAGACAGATATGTTTCCGTCTGCGTCAGTCTTTTTCTTGAAAATCCATTTATTCTCGACGGCCTTGCGGTCCTCGGGAATATCCACCAAAGTCCATACTTTGTTGGTGTACATGGAGTCTATTTCGGATTTCATGGCTTCAAGCCATTTCTCGGACTCGGGTCCCTCCATTGCTTCTTTGTAACTTGTAGGTTCATCCGACTCATCAGCCGAGATTGCATTCACAAGCTGTCCGTAAAACTCAGTAGGTTGACGGACTCTTGATGACCTATGGGGCATAAAAGGTTCCTCTTCATTCTCATCATGATCATCATTAATGTCATGATCGTTATGAATGTCGTTCTGGCCATTCTCTTCAGCTCCCACTGTGGAAGATGGTTCCAGAACAATTTCCATAGCCGTTTCTTCCAATTGGAGTGATTGGTCAGTCACTTCATCGAGGTCTATTTTCCTCCCACTCAACTCTTTCGCGAGAAACTCCTTCTCAAGAAAGTGTCCCGTCTTGGCAACAAACGTTTTGCTGTCAGACTTGTTGTAGAAGGTGTATCCACAAGTTTCCTTGGGATAGCCCACAAAGATGCACTTATCCGCCTTGGATTCAAGTTTGTCAGGCTGTAGTTTCCTTACATAAGCCTTACAACCCCAAATCTTCAGGTGAGACAACTTAGGTTTTGTGCCATGCCATTCTTCAAATGGTGTTGTCTTTACGGATTTGGATGGTTCCTATTAAGAATATGAACGGCAGTTTCTAATGCATACCCCCAGAATGACACAGGCAAATCAGTATGAGACATCATCGATCATACACTATCCAATAGGGTTCGATTACGTCGCTCAGCCACACCGTTTCTCTGAGGTGTGCCTGCCGGCGTAAGCTGTGGTACTATGCCACAAGACTTCAGATGATTGCCAAACTCGTGACTCAAATACTCGCCACCTCGATCCGATCGAAGGTGCTTGATTTTTCTTCCGATTTGATTTTCGACCTCATTCTGAAATTCCTTGAACTTTTCAAAGGTTTCAGACTTGTGCTTCATCAAGTAAATACACCCATATCTACTCAAGTCATCAGTAAAGGTCACGAAGTAACGAAGACCATTGCGAGTGGGGACGTTCATGGGTCCACATACATCCGAGTGTATGATCCCCAATAAGACATCCGCACGCTCCATTACGCCATTGAATGGAGTCCTTGTCATTTTGCCCATGAGGCTTTGTTCACATGTATCAAGGGATCCAAAATCCAATGACTGAAGAAGTCCATCCTTATGGAGCTTCTCCATGCGTTTTATACCAATATGACCAAGTCGACAATGCCACATCATCATGTGATCTTCATCATTCTTCAATCTTTTGGCCTCAATATTGTTAATGTGACACACGTCACCATCGAGATCAAGTACGAATAAACCATGCAACTCCGGTGCGTGAACATAAAACATTTCATCCTTATAAATCGAACAACCAATTGTATCAGACTTAAAAGAATAGTGGCCTCGCTTCAAGCAAGAGCCACTAACGATGTTCACACTCAACGCGGGTACATAGTAGCAATTATTCAGAACTAAAACCAATCCCGAAGGGAGACTAAGATGCTTCGTGCCGACCGCCAAGACCTCAATCTGACAGCCATTCCCCACGCGCATCGTCACTTCATCTTTGAGCAAGCATATCCTATTCCTTAGTCCCTGAATGGAATTAGAAATATGAGCGACAGATCCTGTATCAAATATCCAGGATGTGTTCCCGGCGCTTGTCAAGAGAAGATCAACAATATGTATATCAAATATACCTTCGTCTCTCTTGGCGACCTTGCCAGCCTTCTTTTCCTTTAGGTTCTTGGGACAGTTGCGTTTCCAGTGACCTTCACCCTTGCAGTAGAAGCACTCCACTCCGGGTTTAGGCTTGGGTGACTTGGGAGGAGCGGCAACTGGCTTGCCATCCCTCTTGGGGCCACCTCTCTTGGCCTTCTCCCGCCTGCTTGACTTCTTGAAGTCAGTGGTCTTGTTGACCATGAAGACGGCGTGCTCCTTCTTGATCTCAACCTCGGCGCTCTTCAGCATGGCGAACAACTCAGAAGGGGTTCTGGTCATCCCCTGCATGTTGTAGTTCAGCACAAAACCTTTGTAGCTAGGGGGAAGCGACTGCAACACCCTATCAACAGCAAGTTCATCTGGAATCTGGCATTCCAGAGCATTCAAGCGCTGAACGTAGCCAGACATTTTGACTACGTGCTCACTCACGCTGCCGTGCTCGTCCATCTTTGCTGAGAAGAAGGCTTCATAAGCCTCGTACCGTTCAGCCCTGGCTTGAGGTGTGAAGACCGCCTTGAGGTCGGTGATAATCTCATATGCACCCATCCTCTCAAAGCGTTTCTGCAGCTCAGCCTCCATGGAGTAGAGCATGCCACTCTGGACAAGGTTGTAATCATCAGTCCTGGAGAGATAGACATTCTTCTCGTCTTGACTGGCATCATCTGCTGGTGCGTCACCTAACGCGTCCTCTAGTACGTATGCCATCTTGAGGGGAGCGAGGAGAATCCTCAGGGTGCGGAACCAGTTGGTGAAGTTTGTCCCATCTTTTTTTAGCTTATCTTTCTCTAGGAATGATCCTAAGTTGAACGAGGGGCGAGGTGCAGCCATCTACAAGGTTGATTCACAAGGATACATATTTAGACTTTTGTTCATAATGCGGAGTTTCAATTTAATCTCAAAATTCTAGAAAGCTCCCACTTAGATAAACACCTCTCAATTTAACTAAGTGATTACACAATCCCAGCCCCCATACCTCCCCCGATTGTCACGACCATCAGTATGCGAACCAGGTAGGCCTCTAAGCCAATCACATCAGGCATTTGACTCATGCTCGAACTTTCGGTCTTCTGTGTTCCAGGCCCGCATCTACATACGTCAAGCCTGCCAAACGAACCTTGATGTTAGCTGTTCAGCAAGGCCATATCTGCATATGCCAGGCTTGCCGAACCCAACCTCATGCGAACTCCGTTTAATATGTAGGACAAATCCGGTATGTACGGAGCATCAAGCCATATGGGAGAACCTTCCAGGCGGTGCCCACCAAGGGAGAACACAATGTTGGTATTGTGAGAGATGGTCCTGTTTCGTGCTACCGTCGATATATCTAGCATACTAGCATAAAACAGAAAGTAAAACTGTAAATCATACAACCTATGACCCCCCTTCATGCAAAGCAAAGTTAAACGCCTTTCTACTTTAGCTTGTGCAAGTTTTACGTGGCTAGTAGGGGTTTCGAGAGAGAGAACCGTTTCTATCCTACGAAAAACATGCCACAACACCGTCTCCCATCCGTCTCTATTACACCCCTGTCGGGGCCCTCCGTTGCAAACATCTTCGCATCGCTAATGCAGAGAGACAAACACCCCCCAGCCACTTTATATGGTACAAGCCATATGTCAAGCGTGGAACCAGTCTCGCGTAAACGCGTAAGGTCGGTCGGGGGCCGCGTCATCAAACATTGCCGCAACGCTAAATGAGTACACGTGGGAGGGTAACGAATGAAGATTCGATGCCCACATCCTAGATGTGTTCTACCCGTACAATACATCTACGCATAGCTAGCTCATGATACCACTGTTGGGATACGGGGCAGAAAACACAAATTTTTCATACCTACGGTACCCGAACCCAAGATCTATGCTATGGTGATGTAAGGTAACGGAGGGAATCGGTGTTCATACCTTTGAAGACCGAAATAGGGAAACGTTCTTGCGAACATGGTTGGTGTAGACTCTGATCTACGACTTCCCTGTCGTGTAGAAGACCACCACCGGCGAGGATGACTCCCGGTAAACCTCCAGCAACGAAGTAGCACCACAGGTGTAGTGCCTCGAAGAGATTATACACGTACGGTACAATCGATGTTCCTCCCGGGCCCCGAACCAGGCGAGCAGCGGAAGAAAGACGGCTACGGATCCCGACTCCAGGAGAGCGACGGCCTGCCTTATGGTGGAGAACTCCAATCCTGGTGCATACTCCAAACAAGGGGAGTCCACTTCCGGGAAGGAGAAGGAAGAAGAAGGAGATATTGGTGTGTTGGAAAAAGGGGGGACTACCCCTCCTTATATAGGCCAAGGGGGGTGTGATCCTCCTCCCCTCCCCCATGTGGGACTAAACTCCCAAGGGGGGGGGGTTGCGCCGGCCATAGGGGGGGTTGGGCCCCACCCTTGGCGCCAAGCCCAAGGGGGGAAACCCCTTCCTCCCCTAATGGGCCCCATGGGCCCATATAGCCTTTTTCCCATTTTTAATTTATTTAATATGTTTTAAATATTTAATTCAGATAATTAAATAATAAAACATTATTAAAACAATTAAACTTTATTTTGAACTATTCAAAATGTCCGGAAACCATTCCGTCCTCCTCCGGAACTATTCCGGTGATTTCTCCTATTTCACCGATTGATCCCGTAACTGTCCTATGCATCGATTGCCCTTAAGTGTAACACCCTAATGGTCCGGGAAACAACAGACATGGTCGAGACTCTTCTCATTGACCAATGACTAGTCAGTTGGACCTGGTTACAATCCTTGACAGCCCCTGCGCTTCCATCGAATGAACTTCGATCGCTTTTGGAAACCGTTAACGATACGACGTAATCCCTTTGTGCTGCGGTACTTTGTTTGTCCGAGGCTTGATCGTCGGTATCCTACATACCGTGTTCACATCTCGTTCACAACAAACACTTTCTCTCGTCCATGATCATTGCATCTCTTGTGACCTAGTCACGTCCTTGCAAGGTGTTGATGCAATATCACCGAGTGGGCCCAGAGTACTTGTCCTGTCACAAGGACTGACAAATCCCGCTCTGATCTATTAACATACTCATCAACCATCTATTTCGGAATACCCAAAGTGCACCGTTATTGCCAGCATATTTCAGTCAGGCGGTGGGATACAAATCAAAGTCTCCTCATAGATGGTAATTACGTATGATCATTACGGTCTAAGGACTAAGCCATACGTTACAAAGTCATAGCAACGCTGAACTATGTGACTCAATCACATTGCAATACTTTAGGTGGGTGTACGTCCATCACATCATTCCCCTTAATGATATGACCTCATTGTCAATGGACTTAAGTGTCGCCATGATCAAGAAAGCTTGATCAATCAATAGCCCAATGAGATAGTTTACCCGAGTTAAACTACGAACCATGTTTTATGCTACACCTGTATTAGTATTTCCAAGTAATACAATTATAGCACAGTATAAAACGTATTATGAACAAAATGGATATGTGACAAATATCTTTATTAATTTGTCTCTAGGGCACATATCTAACACTGACGTCTGGTGCTACGCTCGTCTTCATCAAGAATACGTACAGGGTACTCTCGATATGCAAGGTTATCTTGGAGATCAAGCGTTTCGTGGTATACTTCGCGGATGGGGTCCTTGAAGCAACGCCTGAGTTGAGAGACGTGGAAGACATCATGAACCTGGGAGAGGTGAGGGGGTAGTTCCAATTGGTAGGCAACTTCTCCACGTTTAGCGAGAATGCAAAAGGGACCGATATAACATGGGGCCAACTTGCCTTTGATACCGAAGCGATGGGTACCCTTCAGAGGAGTAACCCGAAGGTAAGCCTTCTCCTCCAGATTATATCTTTCTTCCCTATGATGACGATCATAATAGCTTTTCTGACGAGACTGGGCTGTCTTCAACTTCTCACGAACAATGCGAACCTTCTCTTCTGCATCCTGAATCAAATCCGGTCCAAAGAATTGTCTTTCACCGGTTTCTGACCAGTTTAGGGGTGTTCGACATTTCCGTCCATAGAGAAATTCAAAAGGAGCCATGCCCAAACTAGATTGGAAGCTATTGTTATACGCAAATTCGGCAAAAGAAAGAGAATTCTCCCATTTCTTTCCGAAAGAGATAACACAAGCTCTGAGCATGTCTTCGAGAATTTGATTGACCCTTTCTACTTGACCATTGGACTGCGGGTGATTAGCGGTGCTAAAGGAGAGGTGGGTTCCCATAGCATTATGGAAACTTTCCCAAAATCGAGAAGTGAAAAGACTACCACGGTCTGAATTGATTTCCAAAGGAACACCGTGAAGTGACACGATTCGGGAGACATACAAGTCCGCTAACTGGCTAGCAGTTATAGAATCTTGAACTGGAAGGAAGTGAGCAACTTTGGAAATTCTATCTATGACAACGAAGATGGCATCATTTCCTTTCTGGGTTTTTGGAAAGCCAGTGATGAAGTCCATACTGACTTTATCCCATTTCCACTCGGGGATAGGCAAAGGTCTAAGAGTACTAGCAGGTCTTTGATGTTCTGCCTTAACGCGACGACAAACATCACATTCAGCAATAAACTGAGCAATTTCTCTCTTCATCCTAGTCCACCAAAATCTCTGGCGTAGATCTCGGTACATTTTTGTGCTACCGGGATGAATGGAGAGGGGTGTATCATGGGCTTCTTTGAGGATGAGTTGCCTTAGTTCCCTATTCTTAGGTACTACCAAACGGTTTTCAAAGAATACCGTTCCCTTACTATCTATGGAGAAACATTTAGCAACTCCGCTAGCAATGTTCTCCTTGATCCGGCGAACACCTTGTGCATGCCTTTGGGAAACTATGATTTTATCCTCAAGGGTTGGTTTCGCCACCAAGTTGAAAAGAGATCCACGAGGAACAATCTCGAGATTGAGCTTCCGAAATTCCTCATGAAGAAGTGGTTGATACTGTTGCAACATGAGGTTTTTACAATACGACTTACGACTTAGTGCATCAGCCATGACATTGGCTTTGCCTGGGGTGTAAGAAATTCCTAAGTCATATCTTGTATCAACTCAATCCAGCGTCTTTTCCTGAGATTAAGATCTGGCTGGGTGAATATGTATTTGAGGCTTTGGTGGTCGGAATAGATCTCGCAACGATTACCAAGGAGGTAATGTCGCCAAGTTGTTAGGGCATGAACTACGACAGCGAGTTCAAGATCATGGGTAGGATAGTTCTCTTCACGTGGCCGCAACTGGCGTGAAGCATAAGCTACCACATGTCGATCTTGCAGAAGTATGCATCCTAACCCTTTCCGTGAAGCATCACAATAGATCTCGAAATCCTTTTTGGTGTCTGGAGGCGCAAGTACGGGTGCATAAGTCAATCTTCTTTTGGGCTCTTGAAAGCTTTCCTCGCACTTGGGAGTCCATTCGAATTTCTTCTCTTTCTTGAGGAGTTCAGTTAGAGGCTTTGCAACTTTAGAAAAGTTCTCGACGAAGCGACGACAATAGCTTGCTAAGCCAAGAAAACTCCTAACTTGCTTAACCGATTTAGGTGGAGTCCACTCAAGGACGGCCTGAACTCTCTCGGGATTGATAGCAATGCGTTTTGCAGAAATCACGTGGCCTAAGTAGGTCATTTCTGGTAGCCAAAATTCACACTTGGAGAATTTAGCATAAAGGCGATGCTCTCTAAGTTTCATCAATACCAGCCTAAGATGTTCTGCGTGATCTTCTTCGTTCTTCGAGTAGATGAGAATGTCATCAAGATAAACTACAACAAATTTATCTTGGTACTCCATGAAGATCGAATTCATCAAACGCGAGAATGTGGAGGGGGCATTGGTTAAACCGAAGGACATGACGGTGTACTCATAAAGACCATAGCGAGTAGTAAAAGCCGTTTTGGGAATGTCCTCATTTCTGATTTTGATTTGATGATAGCCTAATCTCAAATCCATCTTGGAGAAGACAGAGGATCCAGCAAGTTGATCATAAAGATCATTGATCCTGGGCAGTGGGTACTTGTTCTTTATCGTCGCTATATTTAGCGGGAGATAGTCTACGCACATCCTTTCTGTTCCATCTTTCTTCGTTACGAACAGAACAGGGCAACCCCATGGCTATGAGCTAGGGCGGATGAAGCCTTTTGCCAACGAAGCTTCAAGTTCGATTTTGTGCTCAGCTAACTCACGTGGGGCCATTCTATATGGGCGTTTGGATATTGGGGCGGTTCCTGGGATAAGATCTACCACAAACTCTACAGATCTGTCAGGTGGTATTCCTGGCAGCTCTTCTGGAAAGACATCTGGGAAGTCACAAACCACCGGAATATCTTAAAGGTCTAGAAAAGGAAGCACATTCAACAAATGCACGTGGGTTTTAGAGCTTGGTGAGGTGTACTTGATTGTCTGGCCTGATGGATGGGTTAGTTTCACTGACTTGGCTTTACAATCAAGGACAACATTCTGTCTTGATAACCAATCCATTCCTAGGATGACATCAATGTCTGAAGATTTGAGGGCTATAAGTGATGCAAGGAATACTAAACCCTCAATTGCAATTTCATTTTCATGACTCACCATGGTGGTGTGCCATCTGGATCTAGGGGATTACACAACTAAGGGGGTGGACAACATCGAAAAAGAGATGTCATGTGACAGTGCAAAGTCCTGGGATATGAATGAGTGAGATGCTCCTGGGTCAAACAGAACCGAAGCTGGGGTGGAATTGACAGGAAGGGTTCCGAGTACAACATCGGTTGACTTGTGGGAATCTAGAATGGATACATGATTCACATAACCATATTCATAGGCAGGAGGCTTGACATTGGAAGTCTTGGGTGGTCGCTTACCACGACGAAAGGCTTGCTTTGGTTTAGGTGTGGTGGCTACATGATTTTGGGGACACTCTCGAACATTGTGGCCTGATTGTACACATTGGAAGCAAACACCATGTGGAATGAAAGGAACTTGAGCACTTGATTGTCCAACAAAATTCCAAGGAGGAAGATTGGGTTGAGGTGGACGATATATGGTGGTTGGGGGTCTAGAAGCACTTACAGTATGACTGACGTCACTGAAGGGAATCCATACACATCGTTTCCGAGAAACTGGGCCAGAAGATTGTGCAAACTCACGATCACGCTTGCGAGACTCTTCATACAACTCATTTCCATACTCGGCCTTGAAGGATTTGTCGACTAATTCCCGGAAGTTGACGAACTCGTGAAGATTCAGGTCATGACGAAGGGCGGGGCTAAGTCCCTTGCGGAACCTTGCTTGTTTCTTGGCATCGGTGGATACTTCTTCTTGGGCATAACATGCTAGACGAGTGAACTCAGTCCGATACTCATGAACAGTCATCTTTCCTTGGGTCACATTGCAAAATTCTTCCTTCTTGCGCTCCATCAGCTGATCCGGAATATGATATCCTCGGAAGTCATCACAGAACTCTTGCCAAGTCACCACGTGACCAACTGGTTGTATTGCCACGAAGTTTTCCCACCATTGGAGAGCAGCACCTTCCAGAAAATATGCCGCGAATAGCACACGATCACCTGGAGCAACATGGGCTGTCTCAAGCTTACGCTCGAGGGAACGAAGCCAATCATCGGCATGAAGGGGCTCGGAAGGACATCGGAAAATTGGCGGGTTGAGGAGAATGAAGTCCTGGATGGTAACAACACTATGATGCTGACAAGAAGTATTCTTCTCAATACGCTCGAGAAGACGTGTCTGATCACGACGATTCTGTTCAGCCTCCATCATGATTTCTGCCGTTGAGGTTGGTGGAGGAGGTTTTTCACCGTGTATGTTACCGAAACTGGGGTCAATACCTTGATTTGCACCCGACATTCTTTGTGATAAGAATCAACAATCAGAATAGGATTTAGGACACAAATCTATGCTAAGATAGAAGACTATAATGCAATAGCATCAAAGCCACAAATGGACAGCATAACGGCTGCACCAGAATGGAAAATGAGACAACCTACAGGATAAAGGACATCACTTCCACAGAAACACTATGGAATGATGGCTCAGAAAGACCACAACACTCCTACAGCTACAACGAAGCAATCAACGAGATGTCCTAGTAAAGACATAGATGAGCCTAGTCCTATCTTCCCGTAGAACAAGAGGAGGGTGACTCAGAACTCAGATCGATGAGGATAAGGAGAAAAAATAAGTCTTACGTTGTTCCCTTATACCCAAAGTAGCTATATAACTATAGAATGCTAGACTCGACATCGGCCAATGGTTTGATAATCCTACAGGTAGTCCTGCTCTGATACCAAGTCTGTTGGGACCCGGGGTTAGCGTATGTAATTCCGGTCACAATGCAATCACATGGAGAGCCGAGAGCCGTACCCACTTGTCTAAGCAGACAAGGCCAAGCACAGATCACTCCCGGTAAGCGCCGAACGTGAGGGGCATCCCATCCAGGCCGGATGATCAACTGAGATGGGTCCTCATCGTCCGCTCACAAGTCTAAATGCTTATGGGTAGTGAATCCCATACTCATAGAAAAGTCACCTCAACCATGTTATCGATTGAATCATAACCCTTACATAGACTTACTCCAGCCCAATCACTTAGTCGGGGTCTAGGGCGGGCTCGATCATACAACAAAGTGTGCACGTGACAGAGTCACGAGCAATCGCATCGCGATACCCCAAGCTGCGCACATCTAAGGGCCACTTGGTGCATAAAAGACCGCTAGCCAGATCACAACTAAGGTCACGAAAACCCATACTAAGACATGCATGTTATAAACATACACGCAGCATACATGTCTAGTATAAACAGATGGTAATCACAACATGAACTCTACAAACTCAGTCTTTATAACTTCTGCTAAACAGAGCAGACATAGTAGTTGTATTACAAGCAGAGATCACATGTTTGTGATCCAACATTACAGTTTGCATCCCCGATTTATCGATCGGAGATTATTTCCCCCCCTACTATCTCTTACCGGACGGAGACCGACCCTTGCGACCCTGACACTCGACCTTTGCGACACCGGGTTTCACCCGATCACCGTCGCGAAAACTGCACAAGACCAGCCCTAGCCAATGGAACGAAAAACCCCGTTTAATAATTAAACGGGTTATTTTTATAGCGTGTCGGAAAGTGTTCTCGGAACGGTTCTAGCGCAAGGTGAACGCCGCCGGCTCGACGCGCTGATCGCGCAGTTTGAAGTTGTACCCGAATCGGAGGTCCTGCGGACCCCCGACGGTCAGAAACGTAAACACCGCGCGCGAGAGAGAAAAACCGGGGATTTTTTTGCAAACTGCCAGCCACCTAGGCTATATAAAGACCACCACTCCCCCACCCCTTGCTAGGGTTTACCCTCAGCAAAAATTGCAGCCACCCCCTCCACTTTGCTCAAATTTTCCTCCTAGATCCCCCAAATCCGAAACCCTAGCTTCCAGGGCGTCCAGGACCATCAGATTTGAGATCTAAGGGCCCTGGAGAGGCCACGTAGCCCCACAGCCGTCTCCCAGCCAGTCCGGGCCGTGCCGGACCCGCAACCCTGCCGCCGGGCCTGATTCGGGCCGAGCCACACATCGCCGTCTCCTCTTGTCGCCGGCAGCAGCGCCGCCGTCGCGCCACGGCCACCCGGTGAGCTCCATCTTGCGCCGCCCCCCTTCTGTCCTCTCCTCCTCCCTCGCCTCGTCGCTCTCTCTCCCAGGACAAAGGTCGCGCCGTCGTCGTTGCCATGGCTCGTCCGAGCTCTTCTCGGGCCGGAGCCGCCGCGGCCTCGTCGCCTCTCACCGGAGCCCCGCCTCCCTCGACTCCGGCGCCCTCCGGTCACCGTGCTCGCCCCTCCTCTCCACCGAGCCACCTGGCGCCGTCCTGCACCACCCCTCGTCGCCGGCCGGTGGCCGCCGCCCGCCGTTGCCTCAATCCAGGACGGGTTCGAGCCGGCGCCACCACAGTCATCGGGTTGGGCCGGCCCACGCGCGCCTCCACCGAACACGGCCCGCCTGTCTAGCCTCCAGCCGCTTCTAGTGGGTCGAGCCCACTTTTTGTTTCCTCTGTTTTTTTCCTTTTATCTTTTTCTGCTAAGTCTTTGAATATGTGTTGCTGATGCTGTTTTGCGACGTAATTTGCGAGTAAACCGTAGCCCGGATGACGTTGCGCCCAAAAGAAAAATTGTTTAGAATCGTGTGTACTTCAGTTCATATTTTTTGAGTATTTTGATTTGAGGCCATCTTGATGTTGTTAATCTCTGTTTAAGTGGGCATCAGGCTGTTAACTACTATTATTTTCTACTAGTGACACATCCATGAGGCCTATGCTATTGATTCTTGTTGCATACTGTTAAGCATCATGTCTACTTCCATTATATGTATTGCATTGTCATGTTTGCATTCCTGGTCATAGTTATGTTTAGCTCCAAAATTGCTATCCTGCTGTTTTTGACAGCCACCTCTGTTTTTCACTAAGTCTGTAACTTTCCGAAGCCATGTTGCATGCTTAATATCTTTTGATCTGTTATGCCTATGACCTTGATTCTTGTTTATACCTGATCATCATAATGCCTACTCCATGCTCATATATTTCTATGTCATGTTTATGTACCTTTGCATATAGTTATACCCTTGTTTATACAGCATGATAATAACAGTTTCTGCCATGATTTCCTGATTTTCACTAAGTCCTAGATCAGTAATGTTTTATTGCATTTTGCATGGGCTATAATTAATTGTTCATGATGCCTATTTGCATGATTATTTTTTCCATGCCTTCCCTGCCATGTCTACTTTAGTTGCATATCATTTTTTGAGCATGTTTGCATTCATTATCTTCTTTATGCATTGCTCTAAAGTGTGCTTCCTGATGTTGGCAGATTGTGTTCCAAACTTGTTTTTCTTGTATATTTTTAACCGTAACTCCTTTTGGAGTGTTCTTTATATGTAACTTGATTAGTTTTTAGTTTACATTGTGTTTATGCTATTGTTTGCTGCTGTTAACCAACCTAAAATATGGTTTAGGGCAGAACAGTACCAATTATTTAAATTGGCGTGGAGCACTTAGTGATATGCCATGTTTAGGTTGTTGATACGTCCAAAACGTATCTATAATTTCTGCTTGCTCCATGCCTCTTTTGTGTGATATTGCTATGATATTGTTGAACTTCCAATCACTTTTGATCATATTTGGACTAACCTATTAACTCAGTGCACCCCAGTGCCAGTTCCTATTTTCTGCTGTTTTTCTATTTCAGGTTTCCCCCTTATTAAAAGTGCCGGAAAAATTCTGGGAAAAATATAGGAAAAATCAGTGTACGGGAACCTTCGAGAAGAGCCAAAGTGGGGGTGAGGGGGCCAGGGGGGCCTAGGCGGCCACTTGGCGCGGCCACCCCCTAGGCCGCGCCAGGGGGGCGCCTGGAGCCCCTGGCCCACCTCTGGCTGCCCCCTTCGCCTATTTATTCCCCGTGACGAGAAACCCTCGGGGACGGAACCCTTTTTCGCGATCTCTCCTCTGTTCTGCCGCCGCTGCGCTTCCAAGATCGGGAGCACCAGAAGACCTCTTCCCGGCACCCTGCCGGAGGGAGGAATCACCTCCGGGAGCTTCTCCACCACCATGGATGCTTGCCGGATGAACCGTGAGTAGTCCACCTTGGACCATGGGTCTATGATCAGTAGCTATGTGATGTTCTCCTCCCCTCTTTGTTCTTCATGGATTAGACCTCATGAGCTGCCCTACATGATCGAGGCACACTGTAATATTTCTGCTGTTGCTATGTTGAGTTTGCTGGGATCCGATGGATTATGAGATTATGTTCAGATTGTGTTTGAGTTATATATTTGATTCTCCTCTTTTATATTTATGTTCTTGAGTAATTCTTGCATGTTCTCCGTTGCTGTTTATTGCTTTGGCCCAGTAGTAGGTAGTGACTCCAAGAGGGAGCGTTATTCATGATTGCGGGTTCATGCCCCCCGATGACTAGCTTGAGTTACAGAAACATGAGTCTAGGGGATGTGTTGTTGCCACAAGGGGTAAAACAACGGTGCTTGTACTTGCGGGTGCAAGGATTGTTTACTTTACGCAAAGTTCTTTAATGCAGTTGTCCGTTGCTTTGAGTTTACACTTTGGGTGGGATTCGCAAATTAATACCAGCGAGATGTTCTGGATAGATATCTGAAGGTGTATGATTAGTAGGTAGATGCATATGGATTTTGGTCTACTTGTCTTGGCGTACCGCCCATGCTTTTTAGCCTCTTCCTTTCTTTATAGCATAATTAGCATTGGTTTGCATACATAATCATTTCAATTGCCCAACTGTAATTTGTTTACCTCACATGGCTATTTTATCGTCTTTTGGGAGAGAGACATCACTAGTGAACATCATAGGACCCCGGTCCATATTTCCAACACTGTTTACATCCTCTATCAATTTATTGCTTATTTACTATCACAATCATTATTATCCCGTGCGTTTTATCCTTTGTAAAGAACAAGGCCGGAGGAATTGACAACTCCTCTGTACTCGTTGGGAAGCAAAGCTATCTCTTGTGTGTGAAGGTCCAGGTGAAGTAAGCAACCTAGAGTTGTGAATGGCGCCATTGTTCACTTCACCACCTTCTTATATCTGTTGGAGTCCTACTGGTTCGATACTCAACCTTAGCATCTTCGCTAAGGGAAATTTGCCGCTACGCTACATCTCACCTTCCACTTGGGGTAACAACCGAGGGGCGAGAAGCTATCTCGTGCATCAAGCAAATTTCTGGCACCGTTAACGGGGACTCCTCTTTTCAAGATAGGGGAGTTGCACACTATATTTTATCTTTGATTTTTAGTCTTGTTAGTTTACCTTTCAGTTTTTGCTTTAGTGTCTTTTATCGAAAATCAAAAAAATAGTTATCTTGCCTGCTGCTACTATGGGTTCCTCTGAGAACACCAAGTTGTGTGAATTTACTAGTCACAACAACAGTGACTTTATCTGTACTCCTATTGCTACACCTGCTACTTCAGCACCTTCTTATGAGATTAAACCTTCTTTGCTGAACCTTGTTATGAAAGATCAATTCTCTGGTGCTAGAGATGATGCTGCTTTGCACTTAAATAATTTTATTGAGCTTTGTGATATGCAAAAGTACAAAGAAGTATATGGTGATATTGTTAAGCTTAAGCTTTTTCCTTTCTCCTTGAGAGATGAAGCTAAAATCTGGTTTCAGTCTTTGCCTAGGAATAGCATAGATTCTTGGGATAAGTGTAAGGATGCTTTTATTGGGAAGTACTATCCCCCTTCTAAGATTATCCAATTGAGGAGATTTATTATGAATTTTAAACAATTGGATAATGAACACGTTGCCCAATCTTGGGAACGCATGAAATCTCTTGTTAAGAATTGCCCTACGCATGGTTTGACTACTTGGATGGTTATCCAAACTTTTTATGCAGGCTTGAACTTTACCTCGCGGGACTTGCTAGATTCGGCCGCGGGAGGAACCTTTATGTCAACTACACTTGGTGCTGCCACAAAACTTCTCGATGAGATGATGACCAACTATTCCCAATGGCACACCGAAAGAGCTCCAACAGCTAGGAAGGTAAACTCTGTCGAGGAGATATCCTCCCTAAATGAAAAAGTTGACTTGATTATGTCTCTACTTACCAAGCAATATCCTATTGATCCTCAAGATGTACCTTTAAATTCTTTGATTTCTTAGGATCAAGTAGATGTGAACTTTATCTCTAGAAATAACTTCAACAACAATGCTTATAGGAGTAATTTTGGTAGCAATCCTAGACCTTTCCTCCCAACAACTATGGGAACAACAACACTTATCCTAGCACCAAAAACTCCACTTTTGAATTAGAGAGTATTCTTAAAGACTTTATCACTACCCAAAAAGCCTTCAACAAGAGTGTAGAGGAAAAACTAGACAAACTAGATAACCTCTAGTCGAAGGTAGACAATTTAGCCCACGAGTAGAATTGCTTAAAATTAGAACTTCTCCCCTTGAGAAGAGGAAGGTCACTCCTTTGAATGCTATCCAATTGAAAATTAATGAAAACATTAGGATGATGGCTAAACTTAAAGAGAGATGGGCTAGAGAAAAGGAGGAAGAAGATAGAATTAAGAGCCTTCCTACACACCATATTTTTGCTACTATCCAAGTGGTTGACGATATCCAAACTATTAGCACCCAATGCACCCCTAGTCCCATAGGACCTATTAATGGTGATCCGATGACCTCAACTGTAGAAGAAGAAATTCCTATGACTATAGAAGCTACCAAACAAGTGATCCTAAAGGACACCACTACCACTTTACTTGATAGTAGTGACCTTGATTTTGATAATTGCACCCTTTCTGAAGTTATTCGTTTCCTTCACAAGATGTCTAGAGACCCCCACACTAGCACACTTAATCTTGCCTTCACGGAGCATATCACTAATGCTCTCATCAAAGCTAGGGAGGAGAAGCTTAGGGTAGAAGCCTCCATACCTAGAAAGCTATAAGATGGTTGGGATCCTATGATTAAAATTAAGTTGAATAACTTTTCTTGCTATGCTTTATGCGATGTTGGAGCTAGTACCTCTGTTATGCCCAAAAGAATGTATGATATATTTGAATTGAAACCTTTTGATGCTTGTTCTTTTGGTGTTCGTCTCGTCGATTCTTCCGTAAAGAAACCTCTGGGGAAGATAGATGATGTTCTTAAAATTGTCAATGACAATTATGTTCCCGTTGATTTTACTATTATGGACATTGAATGTGAACCTTCTTGTCCAATTATTTTAGGATGTCCTTTTCTTCGCACCGTGGGTGCCGTTATTGATATGAAAGAAGGGATTATAAAATTCCAATTCCCTCTCAAGAAAGGGATGGAACACTTCCCTAGGAAAAATATTAAGTTGCCTTTTGAGGCCATCACATGGGCTAGTTATTTTCTTGAAAAGACTTGATCTATTTGCATTAAGCCTAGCTAATGGCTTAAAGAAGCACTTTCGGGAGGCAGCCCGCAACGAATTTAGGATTTCCTTTTTGTTCTCCTTCTGTTTTTAGTGGTCTTGATGATAGTTACTACTGTAGCAACATCATTGTATCTTTACTTTTCAAGCTTTGTTCCTTTTATAGCCTCATATGACAAGGGAAGTGAAAGTTGTGACATGTTATCCAGAAAACAGATTCTGTCCTCGTGACTAGAAAAATCAGAGAAAAATCCTAGTTCATCTTTTTGAGCTGAATTGTTTACACAGCGTGCTCTATACAATTACAAAACTTTCGTATGTTCTGAGTTTTTTGATTTGAGTTGCAGAAGTATCCCTAAAAAAATCATTACTACCTTTTGGTCTGTTTTTCACAGATTCTGTCCTGTTTTGCCTTTTCTTCGTTTCACAAATCTTAAGCTTGCTTTTTTCTTTGCAAAAACTTTTTGGCAATCTTGAGAAACATTAGATCTTCAAGATTATCTTTATTTCTAGTAGAGAAAAATTATTTATTATGGGTACTAACCTCGCTAATCAGATTATGATGAGTTATGTATGAAGGGAATTTTCAAGTGTGCGAGGGTAGATGATGAAAGAAGATTATGAAGTGTCAAGCGCTCAAGCTTGGGGATGCCCCCATGCATCCCCAACAAATATTCAAGGAGACTCAAGCATCTAAGCTTGGGGATGCCCCCGTGCATCCCCTTCTCCATCAACAATTATCAGTTCGTCTCTCGTTTCACTATATTTTTATCACTTCATGCATTATGTGCTATGCTTGGAGCGTCTCTCTCTTAGGTTTTCTTTTTAATTTTCTTTAGATTTGCTTGTTGTTCATAACAAGTTAGAACCCAACTTTCTTTGTGTGGGAGAGAGACACGCTCCACTTCCAAAATCTAGAACACAACATAGGACTTTTCATGCTTATCTTTGCTGTGTGTGTTCTTTATCTTTTTCTTAGCTACTGTCATGTTTAGCTCTTAGTTTTCATGCTTATATTTTTAAGAGTTTTTGTTTAGTTTGTTGCTGGAACTCTCTTGAGTTTTCATGTTTATCTTGTTTAGAGAGTTTTCCTGTTGCACTGAGTTGTGTGTCTTGACTTGGAGTAGGTAATTGAGGTTGCTATTCTTTTCTAGTAGTAACTTGCAATAGTTTTGAGGTATTGTTTTGAGTAATTTTTGGACTTTTGGTGTCAAGAGCTTTAGCCTACTAGTGATAGATGTCGTATTTTGGGCAATTCGTGTTTATTTTCAAAACTTACTAAATTAGTTGAGAACTTTAGCTACTAGATGGATCACTACTCTTTTGAGGGGTCGAATATTAGAGTACACTCACGTACCATGAGTCGAGGATGCGCAAGGATAACCAAAACCCCATACACTCCTCCTCGGGGTACTTGTCTCTTTGTGAACCTCCTTATTAGATTGAGAGTTACCGATAATAAGTGCATGAGTTCTTCCGACTAATGTGAGTATTCGAAAGTTGACACTTCCACCTTCCCATATTTTTCTAGCCTCTCATGTGCCGTGCATTGCTTTCTTCTCACTCCGAGAGTTGGCGTCCACCTTCGCCGGTACATCCAAACCCTTGGCATGATACGCTCTGTCATCATAAACCTCTTTATATCCTTCCTCAAAACAGCCACCATACCTACCTATCAAGGCATTTCCATAGCCTTTCCAAGATATATTGCCATGCAACATCCATCTTCTCATGACTTGATCTTCATGTCATACATGCCACTTGCTTGATCTATGAGCCGCATGCTAGTTGGGCCTTTCCCTTATCATTGCTACATGACGCGCTAGTATCATTGCATATCATGCTACACTGGCAGAGGCATACATTTTCATACATCATGATAGTTACATCTTCTTTATTATTTGAGTACTTTGTAAAGTGTGAAAGATCTTCTATACTTTTTGTAATATATAGAGTGTTTCCCCTAAAGTGAGGAAAATATCCCAAAGTGGACAAAATTAAAAGATCCCAAAGAGGACAAATGAGAGAGAAATAGAAACAGCCATTGAGGCCACCAAAAAAACAAAAAAATAGAAAAAAGAGAAAAAGAAATAAAAAGAGAGAAGGGGGCACACTACTATTCCTTTTGAAAGATCCACACTAGTACTCCCTCTTATATCTTGTACTCCATAGAGATTATCATTCATGCATATAGCTATGTGGGGACCTTCACACTATAGAACCTGGCTTGTATATCCCAATGATGAGCCTCCTCAATGAGCTCTAGGTCTTCTTGAGCAAGCAGAGAGCTTACCTTAGCTCATATGTGCATCCCTTGCATGGAAATCCCTACTACTCACATCGTATCTATCATTTGGCTTTCTCTCTCCTATGATTGTCCGCATTGATGTGAGCCTTTCACACCCTTTTTTTCATCCTCCTCCGCCATATTCTCTCTTTTCCATCCTAAGTGTCAACTTTCTTGCTTACACTCATCCATTGCATGAGTGCTCAAAATGTCGAAAAGGAGTGGATCATTTTGACTTGTACCAGGCTAGTGGTCTGGGGGTGAGTCAAGATAAGATTCCAAAGAATACCAACTGTGAAACTTTAGTAGATTGAGTTCTCAACATGAAAATACTTTTTCTCGTATATCACTATCCCCTTTCTTGCACCAAAACACCATTTCGAGACATTCGAGTCACGGATAGCGAGAGCTCTAGCACCTTTATGTTCTTATGTTGCTTGTTTCAATGCTAAATATAGACTCTTGTCTGTTATGACTTGAATTGAATTACATGCCTTGATTGCTTTACTTTAAATTTCTTATATGATTGTTAGCATGTCACCACAGAAATTATGCTTGTTATCATTTACCTACGCGTGGACGAGCAGGAATTAAGCTTGGGGATGTTGATACGTCCAAAACGTATCTATAATTTTTGCTTGCTCCATGCCTCTTTTGTGTGATATTGCTATGATATTGATGGACTCACATACACTTTTGATCATATTTGGACTAACCTATAACTCAATGCACCCCAGTGCCAGTTCCTGTTTTCTGCTGTTTTTTTCTATTTCAGGTTTCCCCCTTACTAAAAGTGTCAGAAAAATTCTGGAAAAAATATAGGAAAAATCAGCGTACGGGAACCTTCGAGAAGAGCCAAAGTGGGGGCCGAGGGGGCCAGGGGGGCCCAGGCGGCCACCTGGAGCGACCACTCTCTAGGTCGCGCCAGGGGGGGCGCCTGGAGCCCCTGGCCCACCTCTGGCTGCCCCCCTTCGCTTATTTATTCCCCGTGACGATAAACCCTCGGGGACCGAACCCTTTTTCGCGATCTCTCCTCTGTTCCGCCGCCGCTGCGCTTCCAAGATCGGGAGCACCAGAAGACCTCTTCCCGACACCCTGCCGGAGGGAGGAATCACCTCTGCGAGCTTCTCCACCACCATGGATGCTTCCCGGATGAACCGTGAGTATTCCACCTTGGACCATGGGTCTATGATCAGTAGTTATGTGATGTTATCCTCCCCTCTTTTTTCTTCATGGATTAGACCTCGTCAGCTGCCCTACATGATCAAGGCACATATGTAATATTTCTGCTGTTTCTATGTTTAGTTTGCTGGGATCCGATGGATTATGAGATTATGTTCAGATTTTGTTTGAGTTATATATTTGATTCTCCTCTTTTATATTTATGTTCTTGACTAATTCTTGCATGTTCTCCGTTGCTATTTATTGCTTTGGCCCAGTAGTAGGTAGTGACTCCAAGAGGGAGCGTTATGCATGATTGTGGGTTCATGCCCCCCGATGACTAGCTTGAGTGACAGAAACATGAGTCGAGGGGATGTGCTGTTGCCACAAGGGGGAAAGCAACAGTGCTTGTACTTGCGGGTGCAAGGATTGTTTATGTTACACAAAGTTCTTTAATGCAGTTGTCCGTTGCTTTGAGTTTACACTTTGGGTGGGATTCACAACTTAATACCAGCGAGATGTTCTGGATAGATATCTCAAGGTGTATGATTAGTAGGTAGATGCAGATGGATTTCGGTCTACTTGTCTTGGCATACCGCCCATGCTTTTGAGCCTCTTCCTTTCTTTATATCATAATTAGCATTGGTTTGCGCACATAATCCTGTCAATTGCCCAGCTGTAATTTGTTTACCTCGCATGGCTATTTTACCGTCTTTTGGGAGAGAGACATTACTAGTGAACATCATAGGACCCCGGTCCATATTTCCAACACTGTTTACACCCGCTATCAATTTACTGCTTATTTACTTTTCAGTTGCTATCACTATCATTATTATCCCGTGCATTTTATCCTTTGTAAACAACAAGGCCGGAGGAATTGACTACTCCTTTGTACTCGTTGGGAAGCAAAGCTATCTGTCGTGTGTGCAGGTCCAGGTGAACTAAGCAACCTAGAGTTGTGAACAGCGCCATTGTTCACTTCACCACCTTCTTATATCTGTTGTAGTCCTACTGGTTCGATACTCAACCTTAGCATCTTCGCTAAGGGAAATTTGCCGCTACGCTACATCTCACCTTCCACTTGGGATAACCAATGAGGGGCGAGAAGCTATCTCGTGCATCAGTTGTGCCCCTCTTAAATTGACTAGCATAGATTGTGTATCTTATGCTTCACCTCTTGTAATGTTTGTGTGCTATGCCATGCTTGAGTGAGATGCCATGTTAACAACTTTTTTGATCACCTGTAGCTAAACAACTCGAACCATCCTAAATGTGCGGTATCGTCGTCTGCGACGAGTACCTCACTTAACCTGTTAGTAACCGCTCTCGACGGTAGGTGCGATGTCTCGTGTTGCCTTCTTGTTGATGCTTGCTCGTGATTGCTTCGTAGTAATAGATTCTTGCTTGTCGATTGCCTTTTCCAGTGTTTCCTTCTTGTGTGCTTCCGCGGGTACCTCTCGGAGACGTTGTGAGCTTGCGATCGACTTCACCTTAGGTTTCGTCTTCTCATAAGGTAAGGGGGAGCATATATCATGCTTATAAGTTTCAGCTCACTCGCGCCTAGGTGTAGGATAGATTGATTGCTTGATCCTATCACTTTATATTCATGCCTCTCAAATAAACCCAAACAACCATGTCCCTCTACATCCCAGAAAACCTTGTTCGGCTATGTTACTATTGCTCGCTGCTCAGCCGCTGCTTAGAATGCATGGTAGGATGTTATCAACTGTTACCTCCTGTTACTCCTTGGATTGGGCTATCACATTATTATATTGTTGTGGATGATATGATTATTATAAATGTTGACTATATTCGACGAAGGATGGAAGGTCTAGGCTATCCCGCCCCGACGCTTTGTTCCATTCGAGTCACCTAGGATCCGAGTTATGGGTATTGGTTTTAAGATTGAGCGTACCTAACCGCGTGTGGGATTTTATGGGGTCCCCTTTTCTTACCTATCTAGCTTCAAACATTCCTAGAGGTGGCCCAAGCTGATTTACCTTTTGAAACAATGCATATATGTCGGTCGGGACGCTCCTAGCAGATATGCTTTAAAACAACCCGGGCCAGCGGAGACATGCTTTCTCTGTTGGTCCACACTGGTAAGATAGAGTGTCAGAACCCCAACTAGGGTAAGTGCTAGGGCTTGTTTGATCCTTTGCATCATGTTAAAAATTCAAATGAAATTCTAAAATGGGGAAAGCAGAAGCCCTGAGAATTTAATTTAAATGGACAGATAAAAATATTTTTCCAAAAATCTTTTGAACATTTGGAAAATTCCTAGAATTGTTGCTGATCTTGGCAAAAGTGGTTTGGGTTCATTCCCATGCCCATGGAATTTTCTAAAATTCAAAAGGTGCTCTGGAAATTAAATTTGACCCCTAATTGAATTGAAATTCAAATGTTTCGAATTTAAAAAATTCCCAAATCCTAAAAGTGGCTTGCCACTTGCTACTTAGGATTTTATAAATACTTTGGTCATTTTTATAAAATGCCCTCATATTTTATTTGGGGCAAAACACAAAGAAGAAAAAGAAAACAGAAACAATAAATAAAAAGAAAAGGAAAAACCTAATCTAGCCCACCCCTACAGGCCAGCAGCCCAACTAACCTTTCCCCTGGTCCAGCCCACCAGGGGCACCATCGTCTTCTTCCCGGCGCCAGAGCAGGCAGCTCGCCGCCATGGCGAGCATGCCCGCAACAGTCGGCCACCTAGGCCTCCCCTGCCCCTCTCTCGACGCCAAGGAGACACCCAGAACGTCCCGCAACTTTCCCCCTTAGCCTCGGGTCACCTCCTCCTCTAGGCGTCGCCTTTCTCGCGCAAGAACCGAGCCCAACCGGAGCACTCCACCGTGCCCGACGTGGGCACCGGCTTCCCCTCGCTGCACCGCCGTGCCCAGAAGAACCGCAAGATCCTTCTCCATTGATTGGCACCTTCAATTCGGGCCGGGCCTCACCGGAGCCGACGCCAGCTCCGGCTTCCTCCCGCCGGCCACCGTGGGCTTCGAGCTCAAATTGCGTCGCCGTCCAAGCTTCTCCGCCTCCCCTGACTTCTACGTTACCCTCACGGTGAGCTCGCGCTGCATTTCCCCCATCCCGCTCCTTGTCCCGTGCCCGCGTTTTCCATCGCCGCCTATACCGAGCTCCGGCCGCTGCGCCATTTGAAGCCGTCATCGCCCTAGTGCCCCTGGCGTCCCCTTGCATAGCCCACCAGACGCGGGAACATGCGGGATTCATTTTGGTAGCCACCCCGTTCCCTCCCGTGGCCTTTTGGCAAGTCCGGCGAGCTCCTCCACCGTGGACTTGGTCGCCGGCGACGACCTAGCCATTAGGGCTAATTAGCCCAACTAACCCCCCTAACCCTCACTGATAGGTGGGTCCTGCCCCTTAATTAACCCACTGTTAATTAATTAAACAGGGTTTAAACCCAGAGAGACTGACAATAGGGACCCACCAGTCAGCCCCCCCATGTCATGCTGACGTGGTGATGACACAGTAAATGAATTTCTAATTAAAAGAAAACCTGAAAATGGCAGAAAATAGTATAAACTTCAAAAATGCATAGAAAATTCATACTAACTCCAAATTAAACAAATAATATATGAAAGATTATCAAAAAATGCAAAGATTAATAATATGCAACTTGTTTCTATGTTTGACCATTTTAAAATGGGTGAACAGTAGCAAACATGCATATGGCATAATTTGAATTTGAATTTGAAGTTTGAATTTGCATTCCAAATGCAATACACTTCAATTAAGATGAATTTGCCACAAACCAGTAGCATTGACATCATGGACAACTATATCATGTGCTTGTGCATTCTATTTCAATGTTGTCCCCCCCTTTGTTGATGATTGTTCCGGTAACAGACTTTCCGAGGCGAAGGTCACCCCCTGAAGCAGAAGTTCAAGAAACCAGTATATCTTCAGCAAGGCAAGCAAACCCCATTGACCATGTCTATAAAATCCCACTTCCCTCTCAGTCTCGCTTATGCATTGATTAGGATGATCACCTTGTTATCGATTCTACCGCATAGTGGAACCCATATCCGATGCATGACCTATCATCTTGTCACAGTAGTAAGCAAAACACAATCCTAGCTGACATAGGAGTTGATTGATATCATGTGGCCGCTGCAATTGTTAAACCTTATTGCATGCTTAGAGTTTACAATGAGGATACTTTTGATATGAGTCGGGATGATAGTGAACATGGTGTTGATGAAGGTGAAACTGTGTTTGTGAATCTACCCTAATACAAGGTGAACGATGAGAGGCTGTGTAGGAGTACACAGTGGGTTGTCTCGTCACTACTGGAAAAATGGCCTTTAATGACGCACCTATTTTTGCTAGTAATGGCGCACTTCCGGTGCGCCATTACTAGCACACCACTACTAAGACTTAGTAATGGTGCGCCATTATTATCTCAGCTAGTAATGGCGCACCATATATGCGCCATTACTACCTGTTCTGGTGCTCCAATGGACACCCTTTTTTTCTTTTCTTTTTGAATTTATAAGGCGGGAACATAGTAGTGGCGCATATTCTAATCTAAGGTGCGCCATTACTAAATATTTTTTCAATTCTTTTTCAAAATAAAATTTTCATTTTTTTTAAATTTTTCTTATTCTCGGGTCACTGCAGCTTAATACTCACTTCTTAAACACTTGTTGATATATGTATCATATCAATCATATTAAACCTTTTTCATGTCCATGGCTGCGACGACATTATGAACTTTTTTTGAAACTTAACGACCAGTCTCCTATTATATTTTGAACATTTTTTAAATATTTTTTCAAAAAATCGAAAAAAAATTCTGTTACTAGTGGCTCACTTTTCAAATAGTGCTCCATTAGTAAGTTTGAAATTTTTTCAATTTTTTTGTCGTCCAGATCTTAAAAGTCCCGTAACTTTTTTTCTGTTAGGTTTTTGAGAATTCTAAAAATGTTCAATTTGGATATAACTTTTCGAGTACATGATTTTTTATATAAAAAACTTTTTCATCGAAGTTCGTATGCAAAAGTTAAACCCATTTTACGAATTCTCAAGAGATTTTGCAAAAAAAAGTCGAAATTCATGTTTTTAAATTTTCCTAATAACTAGACCACATATTACATAGAAATCTTATTTTCTTTTATTTTTTTGACATTTCTATCATTTTCTTTATTTATTTTAAAACTGAAAAGGGGGTCCACCGGGTGGGTGCATTTTGTGAATTTTTTGGCCAACTCAGAAAGTTAGTAATGACGCACCTTACAAAGTGCGCCATTACTATGTCTTTGACTGGGTCAAACTTTGATCAAACATAGTAATGGCGCAGTTTGTAAAGGTGCGCCATTACTAAGTTTGACATAGTAATGGCGCACCTTTACAAAGTGTGCCATTACTATCTCTTGGACTGGGTCAAACCTTGGTCAAACATAGTAATGGCGCACCTTTCACAAGGTGCGCCATTACTATGTCAACATACTAATGGCGCACCTGTATAAAGTGCGCCATTACTATGTCCAGGAATTGGTCAATCCTTGGTCAAACATAGTAATGACACACTTTTCACCTGCTGCGCCATTACTGTTTAGGTTACTAATGGCGCACCAACACATGGTGCGCCACCACATGTATAGTGCGCCATTAGTTTCAATATTACATATAGCCGTTTTTCCAGTAGTGCGTTGAACACCGCCTTAAGGCCGAGTTCTTGTATGGTAATCCAAGACAAAGAGTACAACCACACATTGGGCTCACTGACCCCTCTCGGCCTAGTACCTTGATCCGTGTTGACGTCCAGGAGTCACATTAGTTCGGGCCTTCCATTTGGCATATGCATAGAAAAAGTGTGAGTGAAATTTTGCATCATCTTAGATATGTGGGTGGATCTGTGAGGCAGTAAAACCATCTTTCAGAGGTGGCGTCTTGGTTGCCTACATTGTCTGAGTCCGTATCGTTGATCCGGCCGGACTCTCGAGCGGTGACACACTCAGATAATCGACTCCTGGAATAGACCGGTTGTGAGCGAAGTGTCGTGGTGAACATCCTCGCCGGCAACCCTTGAATGGTGACGAGACCTGGCGGTAACTGATGGTCATGTGTGTGTAGTTTACACCCCTGCAGGGTTAACAAAACTATTTGAATAGCCGCGTCTGCGGTCATGGACTACTTGGAAGCTGTACCTGATTATTAGACAACTTGAATGGATACGCTAAAACTCGCAAGATAAGCGTGAGTGCTATGGCGTGCTTCCTCGTGGGAAGTCGAGGAAGTACCCATAGTGGTGTATTGGTTGGAGACTTGGTAGTGTACTCGTGTACGTTCTTACCTCAAGTATGGTACTCGTAGTATAGGACTAGCCAAGTCAAAGCTAGCACTTCTGCATGTTGAAACCCCACCTCCCTTTACCTTGAAACTTGAGCATGAGTAGTTTAGTTCTGATGTAAGTCTTTATAAGTACGACTTTGTACTCACGTTTGCTTATTCTATGTTTTAGATGAGAACCCAGACCCCGATGGAGTCACCTTTCTGAAGCTCGACGTTGACTAAGTTAGTATAGTCCAAGACAGCAGTCTGGCCCCTCGTGGAAGGGCACGTTTGTTGAACAAGGCTTCTCTAAGCCATTTGTTAATCTTGTCTGTACACAGACCTAATTTTATTCCGTTGTATGATGTAATGTTGATCACAGATATGTGATCTTTGTATGCTCTATGTGTAAGTCAATGAAGAAGTACTTTGTAGAATTCATGCAATGTGTACTTGCTGTTTACACTGGACATGTATGCTGCATGTATGGTTATAACATGCATGTCTTAGTGTGGGGTTCGATAGGTTAGTTGTGTTCTTGTCGGCGGTATTTTATACACCAAGTGGCCCTTAGATGTGCGCAGCTTGGGGCATTGCGATGCGATTTCTCGTGAATCTGTCACGTGGCACACTTTGTTGTATGATTGAGCCCGCCCGAGACCCCGACCAAGTGATCGAGCTGGAGTCTGTTTATGTAAGTGTTATAATTCAATCGATAATATGGTTGAGGAGAATTTTCTATGAGTATGGGATTTCACCACCCATAATCATTTAGACTTGTGAGCGGGCGATGAGGACCCATCTCAGCTGATCATACGGCCTGGATGGGATGCCCCTCACGTCCGAAGATTTCCGAGAGTGTTCTGTGCTTGGCCTTGTCTGCTTAGACAAGTGGGTACGACTCTCGGCTCTCCATATGATTGAGTTGTGACTGGAATTACATACGCATATTCCGGGTCCCGACAGACTTGGCATCAGAGCAGGATTGCCTGTAGGATTATCAACCCTTGGTCGAAGTCGAGTCTAGCCTTCTATAGTTATATAGTTACTCTGGGTATAAGGGAACAACGTAAGGCTTCTTTTTCTCCTTACCCTCATCGATCTGAGTTCTGAGTCACCCTTATATTTTCTACGGGATGATAGGACTAGGCTCATCTATGTCTTACTAGAACATCTCGTTGAGTGCTTCCTTGTAGCCGTAGGATTGTTGTGGTCGTCCAGAGTCTCCGTGTTTTGAGTTCCTTGAAGAAGTTCTATCCAATTTCTTTGAGGTTGTTTCATTTTCCATCCCGGTATAGCCGTTATGCTGTCCGAGTCATTCCAGGTTTCTTCATAATCTGATGCATTTGCAAAATCCTTCTCTCCGTTTCGATTGTCCTTTTAGAAGAACTTCTAGGTGGCGTACCTGACAGTTCCATAGAGTTTTTTGTAGGTTTTACTCTAGAAACTTATATTGATGCATTTGTAGTTCTTCCTGCCCCTTTAGATGTCTTCTAGCCTTAATAACCACACTGACCATCGTGTTGGGTACTTTGCTACTCTGACATATCTGTTGTAGCCCCTAGTAAATCTTGGACATCCTCTAGGAAAACCATCCAGTAACCCAACCCCTTAAACTATGCCACCCGACAGATGTGTAGAATTCATAGTGGATCTTATACCAGGCACAACCCCAATTTCCAGACGCCCATATAGAATGGCCCCACATGAGTAGCTGAGCTAAAAACCCAAATTTATTCTTCGTTGGCAAAAGGCTTCATCCGCCCTAGCTCATCGCCATGGGGTTTCCCCGTTCTGTTTGTAACGAAGAAAGATGGAACGGAAAGGATGTGCGTAGACTATCGCCCGCTAAATCTAGCGACGATAAAGAACAAGTACCCACTGCCCAGGATCAATGATCTTTATGATCGACTTGCTGGATCCTCTGTCTTCTCCAAGATGGATTTGAGATTAGGCTATCATCAAATCAAAATCAGAAACGAGGACATTCCAAAAACGGCTTTCACTACTCATTATTGTCTTTACGAGTACACCGTCATGTCCTTCGGTCTAACCAATGCCCCCGCCACATTCTCGCGCTTAATAAATTCGATCTTCATGGAGTACCTAGATAAATTTGTTGTGGTTTATCTTGATGACATTCTCATCTACTCGAAGAACGAAGAAGAGCACGCAGAACATCTTAGGTTAGTATTGATGAAACTTCGAGAGCATCGCCTTTATGCCAAGTTCTCTAAGTGCGAATTTTGGCTACCAGAAGTGACCTACTTAGGCCACGTGATTTCTGCCAAAGGCATTGCTGTCAATCCCGAGAGAGTTCAGGCCGTCCTTGACTGGACTCTACCAGAATCGGTTAAGCAAGTTAGGAGTTTTCTTGGCTTAGCAAGCTATTGTCGCCGCTTCGTTGAGAACTTCTCCAAAGTTGCAAAGCCTCTTACTGAACTCCTCAAGAAAGATAAGAAATTCGAATGGACTCCCAAGTGCGAGGAAAGCTTTCGAGAGCTGAAAAGAAGATTGACTTCTGCACCCGTACTTGCGCCTCCAGACACCAAAAAGGATTTCGAGATCTATTGTGATGCTTCACGACAAGGGTTAGGATGCATACTTATGAAAGATCGACATGTGGTAGCGTACGCTTCACGCCAGTTGCGTCCACATGAAGAGAACTATCCTAACCATGATCTTGAACTCGCTGTCGTAGTTCATGCCCCGAAAACTTGGAGACATTACCTCCTTGGTAATTGTTGTGAGATATATTCCGACCACCAAAGCCTCAAATATATTTTTACCCATCCAGATCTTAATCTCAGGCAAAGACGCTGGATAGAGTTGATAAAAGATTATGACTTAGGAATTTCTTTCACCCCAGGCAAAGCCAATGTCATGGCTGATGCACTAAATCGTAAGTCGTATTGTAACAACCTCATGTTACAACAGTATCAACCACTTCTTCATGAGGGATTTCGCAAGCTCAATCTTGAGATAGTTCCTCATGGTTTTCTTTCTACCTTGGTGGCAAAACCTACTCTTGAGGATCAAATCATAGTTGCCCAAAGGCGTGCACAAGGTGTTCGCCGGATCAAGGAGAAAATTGCTAGCAGAGTTGCTAAATGTTTCTCCACAGATAGTAAAGGAACGGTATTCTTTGAAAATCGTTTGGTAGTACCTAAGAATAGGGATCTAAGGCCACTCATCCTCAAAGAAGCCCATGACACTCCCCTCTCGATTCATCCCGGTAGCACAAAAATGTACCAAGATCTACGCCAGAGATTTTGTTGGACTAGGATGAAGAGAGACATTGCTCGATATGTTGCCGAATGTGATGTTTGTCGTCGCATTAAGGCCGAACACCAAAGACTTGCTGGTACTCTTCAACCTTTGCCTATTCCCGAGTGGAAATGGGACAAAGTCGGTATGGACTTCATCACCGGCTTTCCAAAAAACCAGAAAGGAAATGATGCCATCTTCGTTGTCATTGACCGACTTTCCAAAGTTGCTCACTTCCTTCCTGCTCGCGAGTCTATAACTGCTAGTCAGTTGGAGGACTTATATGTCTCTATAATTGTGTCTCTTCATGGTGTTCCTTTGGAAATCAATTTTGATTGGTAGCCTTTTCACCTCTAGATTATGGGGAAGTTTTCAGAATGCTATGGGAACTCATCTCTCCTTTAGTACAACTTTCCATCCCCAGTCTAGCGGTCAAGTTGAAAGGGTTAACCAAATTCTCGAAGACATGCTCAGAGCTTGTGTTATCTCATTCGGAAGGAATTGGAAGAAGTCTCTTTCATTCACCGAATTTTCTTATAACAATAGTTTCCAATCTAGTCTGAACATGGCTCCTTTTGAACTCCTCTATGGACGACGTTGTCGAACACCCCTAAACTGGTCAGAAACCGGTGAAAGACAATTCTTTGGACCGGATATGATCAAGGAAGCAGAAGAGCAAGTTCACATTGTTCGTGTTCGTTTGAAATCCGCCAAGTCTCGTCAGAAAAGCTACTATGATCTTCATCATAGGCAAGAAAGCTACAATCTTGATGAGAAGGCTTACCTTCGGGTTACTCCTCTGAAGGGAACCAATCGCTTCGGTATCAAAGGCAAGTTGGCCCCATGTTACATCGAACCTTTCCGCATTCTTGCTAAACGTGGAGCATTTGCCTACCAACTTGAACTACCCCCGCACCTTTCCCGAGTACATGATGTATTCCATGTGTCACAACTCAGGCGTTGCTTCAAGGACCCCATCCGCGAAGTCGACCATGAAACGCTTGATCTCCAAGATGACCTTTCTTATCGAGAGTACCCTGTTCGTATTCTTGATTCCGCAGAGCGTGTCACTCGTCGTCAGAAGATCAAGTTCCTCAAAGTACAATGGTCACATCACTCCAAGAAAGAAGCTACATGGGAAAGAGAAGACTGCCTCCGTGCCGAGTACCCCTCCTTCCTCCCGACGACTTCTGAATCTCGGGACGAGATTCTTTTCAGTGGGGGCGAGTTGTCAGAACCCCAACTATGGTAAGTGCTAGGGCTTGTTTGATCCTTTGCATCATGTTAAAAATTCAAATGAAATTCAAAAATGGGGAAAGTAGAAGCCCTGAGAATTTAATTTAAATGGCGAGATAAAAATATTTTTCCAAAAATCTTTTGAACATTTGGAAAATTCCTAGAATTGTTGCTGATCTTGGCAAAAGTGGTTTGGGTTCATTCCCATGCCCATGGAATTTCCTAAAATTCAAAAGGTGCTCTGGAAATCAAATATGACCCCTAATTGAATTGAAATTCAAATGTTTTGAATTTAAAAAATGCCCAAATCCTAAAAGTGGCTTGCCACTTGCTACTTAGGATTTTATAAATACTTTGGGAATTTTTATAAAATGCCCTCATATTTTATTTGGGGCAAAACACTAAGAATAAAAAGAAAACAGAAACAATAAATAGAAAGAAAAGGAAAAACCTAATCTACCCCACCCCTACGGGCCAGCAGCCCAACTAACCTTTCCCCTGGCCCAGCCCACCAGGGGCACCATCGTCTTCTTCCCGGAGCCAGAGCAGGCAGCTCGCCGCCGTGGCGAGCATGCCCGCAACAGCCGGCCACCTAGGACTCCCCTGCCCCTCTCTCGATGCCAAGGAGACGCCCAGAACGTCCCGAAACTTTCCCCCCTAGCCCCTGGTCACCTCCTCCTCTCGGCGTCGCCTTTCTCGCGCAAGAACCGAGCCCAACCAGAGCACGTCGCCGTGCCCGACGTGGACACCGGCTTCCCCTTGCTGCACCGCCGTGCCCAGAAGAACCGCATGATCCTTCTCCATCGATTGGCGCCTTCAATTCGGTCCGGGCCTCACCGGAGTTAACGCCAGCTCCAGCTTCCTCCCGCCGGCCACCGTGGGCTTCGAGCTCAAATTGCGTTGCCGTCCAAGCTTCTCCGCCTCACCTGACTTCTCCGTTACCCTCACGGTGAGCTCGCGCCGCGTTTCCCCCATCCCGCGCCTTGTCCTGTGCCCGCGTTTGCCATCGCCGCCTGTACCGAGCTCCGGCCGCCGCGCCATTTGAAGCCGTCGTCGCCCTAGTGCCCTTGGCGTCCCCCTGCATAGCACACCAGACGCGGGAGCACGCATGATTTATTTTGGTAGCCACCCCGTGCCCTCCCGTGGCCTTTTGGCAAGTCCGGCGAGCTCCTCCACCGTGGACTTGGTCGCCGGCGACGGCCTAGCCATTAGGGCTAATTACCCTAACTAACCCCCTAACCCTCACTGATAGGTGGGCCCTGTCCCCTTTTAATTAATTGAACAGGGTTTAAACCCCAGAGAGACTGACAGCAGGGACCCACCAGTCAGCCCCCCCACGTCATGCTGACGTGGTGATGACGCAGTAAATGAATTTCTAGTTAAAAGAAAACCAGAAAATGGCAGAAAATAGTATAAATTTCTGAAATTCATAGAAAATTCATACTAACTCCAAATTAAACAAATAATATATGAAAAATTATCAGAAAAATGCAAGGACTAATAATAAGCAACTTGTTTCTATGTTTGACCATTTTAAAATGGGTGAACAGTAGCAAACATGCATATGGCATAATTTGAATTTGAATTTGAAGTTTGAATTTGCATTCCAAATGCAATAAACTTAAATTAAGATGAATTTTCCACAAACCAATAGCATTCACATCATGGTCAACTATATCATGTGCTTGTGCATTCTATTTCAATGTTGTCCCCCCCCTTTGTTGATGATTGTTCCGGTAACAGACTTTCCGAGGCGAAGGTCACCCCCTGAAGCAGAAGTTTGATAAACTAGTGTATCGTTAGCAAGGCAAGCAAACCCCATTGATCATGTCTATAAAATCCCACTTCCCTCTCAGTCTTGCTTATGCATTGATTAGATGATCACCTTGTTATCGATTCTACCGCATAGTTGAACCCATATCCGATGCATGACCTATCATCTTGTCACAGTAGTAAGCAAACCACAATCCTAGCTGACATAGGAGTTGATTGATATCATGCAACCCTGCATCTGTCAAAGCTTATTTCATGCTTAGAGTTTACAATGAGGATACGTTTGATGTGAGTCGGGATGATAGTGAACATGGTGTTGATGAAGGTGAAACTGTGTTGGTGAATCTACCCTAATACAAGGTGAACGATGAGAGGCTGTGTAGGAGTACACAGTGGGTTGTTGATGGCTTCTCGCCCTTTGTTGGTTACCCCAAGTGGAAGGTTGAGATGTAGCGCAGCAGCAAGTTTCCCTCGGTGAAGATACCAAGGTTTGTCTCTAGTAGGACTCCAGAGATGATTAGTAGGTGTCAGCAGCGCAACTGACGTGGACCTGCACACAGACACAGATAACTTTGTTCCCAACAAAGTTCAGAGAGGTTGTCAATCTCTCCGGTCTTGTTGTTCACAAAGGGTAAAACACAAAGGATAATGATAGCAACTAAAAGTAAAAAGCAGGAAAGTAAATATAGCGTGGAAACAATTATAAGGATATGGACCGGGATACGTGATGTTCACTAGTGATGTCTCTCTCCCAAAAGACGAATAAAACTGCTATGCGAGGTAAACAAATTACAGAAGGGCAATTGACAGGATTATGAGCGCACCGCAATGCTAACTATGCTACAAAAGAAAGGAAGAGGCTCAAAAGCACGGGCAGTACGCCAAAATAAGTAGACCGTAATCCAACTGCATCTACTACTAATCATCCACCTTGAGATATCTATCCAGAACATCTCGCTGGTATTAAGTTGCGAGCCCCACCCAAAGTGTAAACCCAAAGCAATAGACAACTGCATTAAAAAGAACTTTGCGTAAAGTAAACAATCCTTGCAACCGCGGTTACAAGCACCGTTGTTTTCCCCCTTGTGGAAACAACACATCCCCTAGACTCATGTTTCTGTCACTCAAGCGTGTCATCGGAGGGCATGAACCCACAATCGAGCATAACGTTCCCTCTTGGAGTCACTACCTACTACTTGGCCAAAGCAATAAACAGCAATGGAGAACATGCAAGAATTACTTAGGAACAAAAATATAAGAGATAAAAACCAAATATATTACTCTATCACAATCTGAACATAATCTCATAATCCATTAGATCCCATCAAACTCAGCATAGCAATAGCAGAAATATTACAAAAGTGCCTCGATCATGTAGGGCAGCTCATGAGATCGAAACCATGAAGATCAAAGAGGGGAGGAGAACATCACATAGCTACTGATCACGGACCCATGGTCCAAGGAAAACTACTCACGAGACATCCGGGGAGCATCCATGGTTGAGAGGAGAATCTCGGAGGTCGGCCCTCCCTCCGGCAGGGTGCCGGGACGAGGTCTTCTGGTGCTCCCGATCTCGGAAGGGCGGAGGCGGCAGAACAGAGGCGAGTTTGCGAAAATAGGGTTCTCTCTCGAAGTTTCCCCGTGAAGGAGAATAAATAGGCGAAGGGGGGCAGCTAGAGGTGGACAAGGGGCCCCAGGCGCCCCCCTGGCACGGCCAGGGGTGGGGCCGCGCCGGGTGGCCGCCTGGGCCCCCTGGCTCCCCTCTGGCCCCACTCGGGATCTTCGCGAAGCTTCCTGTACGCTGATTTTTCCTGTATTTTTCCCGGAATTTTTCTGGCACTTTTTATATGGGGGAAAACTGAAATAGAAAAACAGCAGAAAACAGGAACTGGCACTGGGGTGCACTGAGTTAATAGGTTAGTCCAAATATGATCGTAAGTGTATGAAAGTGTATCTAGAACCTAACAATATCACACAAAACATGCATGGAGCAAGCAGAAATTATAGATACGTTTTGGACGTATCAGTTGTCTCGTTGAACACCGCCTTAAGCCTGAGTTCTTGTATGGTAATCCAAGACAAAGAGTACAACCACACATTGGGCTCACTGACCCCTCTCGGCCTAGTACATTGATCCGTGTTGACGTCCAGGAGTCACATTAGTTCGGGCCTTCCATTTGGCATATGCATAGAAAAAGAGTGAGTGAAATGTTGCATCATCTTAGATATGTGGGTGGATCTGTGAGGCAGTAAAACCATCTGTCAGAGGTGGCGTCTCGGTTGCCTACATTGTCTGAGTACGTATCGTTGATCCGGCCGGACTCTCGAGCGGTGACAAACTCAGATAGTCGACTCCTGGAATAGAACGGTTGTGAACAAAGTGTCGTGGTGAACATCCTCGCCGGCACCCCTTGAATGGTGACGAGACCTGGCGGTAACTGATGGTCATGTGTGTGTAGTTTACACCCCTACAGGGTTAACAAAACTATTCGAATAGCCGCGTCCGCGGTCATGGACTACTTGGAACCTGTACCTGATTATTAGAAAACTTGAATGGATACTCTAAAACTCGCAAGATAAGCATGAGTGCTATGGCGTGCTTCCTCGTGGGAAGTCGAGGAAGTACCCATAGTGGTGTATTGGTTGGAGACTTGGTAGTGGACTCGTTTACGCTTCTTACCTCAAGTCTAGTACTCGTAGTACAGGACTAGCCAAGTCAAAGCTGGCAGTTCTGCATGTTGAAACCCCACCTCCCTTTACCTTGAAACTTGAGCATGAGTAGTTTAGTTCTGATGTAAGTCTTGGTGAGTATGACTTTGTACTCACGTTTGATTATTCTATGTTTTAGATGAGAACCCAGTCCCCGATGGAGTCACCTTCCTGAAGCTCGACGTTGACTAAGTTAGTATAGTCCCAGACAGGAGTCTGGTCCCTCGTGGAAGGGCACGTTTGTTGAACAAGGCTTCTCTAAGCCATTTGTTAATCTTGTGTGTACACAGACCTAATTTGCTTCCATTGTATGATGTAATGTTGATCACAGATATGTGATCTTTGTATGCTCTATGTGTAAGTCAATAAATATGTACTTTGTAGAGTTCATGCAATGTGTACCTGCTGTTTACACTAGACATGTATGCTGCGTGTATGGTTATAACATGCATGTCTTAGTGTGGGGTTCGATAACTTAGTTGTGTTCTTACCGGCGGTCTTTTATACACCAAGTGGCCCTTAGATGTGCGTAGCTTGGGTCATCGCGTTGAGATTGCTCGTGACTCTGTCACGTGGCACACTTTGTTGTATGATTGAGCCCGCCCGAGACCCCAACTAAGTGATCGGGCTGGAGTCTGTTTATGCAAGTGTTATGATTCAATCAATAATATGGTTGAGGCGACTTGTCTATGAGTATGGGATTTCACCACCCATAATCATTTAGACTTGTGAGCGGGCGATGAGGACCCATCTTAGTTGATCATCTGTCCTGGATGGGATGCCCCTCACGTACGAAGCTTTTGGAGAGTGTTCTGTGCTTGGCCTTGTCTTCTTAGAAAAGTGGGTATGACTCTCGGCTCTCCATATGATTGAGTTGTGACTGGAGTTACATACGCATATTCTGGGCCCTGACATAGAGGCCTGCCCACATGTGAGGGGATCGGTTACCTCGACCTTGGCCAGACGGAAGATTCCGATCCGACAGCGTGGCCAGCTTTTGGATTGGGTGTCGACTCCCCGGGGGCCACCCGGATTTGTTCGTTGTTAGCTAGAGGGACCAGTCGTTTCGGATCTCTCGGAACTAAATCATAAAATGGTTGCCTGTGATGGGTAGCAACTGAGAGAGATGGGCGTGCGTGCGGAGCCTTGTAATGGGCAGTTGGTACAATCCTGCAGGGTTAAATCTTGTCGAGAAGTCGTGTCCACGGTTATGGACGACTTGAGACCAACTCCTTGTTCATAGACAACAACAACTGAGATAATCTTAATAAACTTGATCAACGTGTGTGTGCCTTGACTGTTTCTTCTTCGTCGGGATGCGAAGAGGAGGACAAGGATAGGATAGGTGTTATGTTTGCGTAAGTAGTTGATAGCAAGACTTGTTGGAGGCGATTCCTCATCGAATGCTTGGTTCCCATCTTACTCTAAATAGACCGTTAGCCACTCATATATTGCTAGTGCGTCTGCAACCTCACCACTACCCCCATCTTACCCGTGAGAAGTTAGTTACAAGACTTTTGATATATTCTCACCCATTTCTTTCCTTTTCCCTTTTATGTTTTGCCTGATCGGCCGCTGCAGTTGATTACTACCTGATACATTCAAAACGTATCTATAATTACTGCTCGTTCCATGCATGTTTTGTGTGATATTGCTATGATCTAGATACACTTTCATGCACTTTTGATCATATTTGGACTAACCTATTAACTCAGTGCACCAAAGGTGCCAGTTCCTGTTTTCTACTGTTTTTCTATTTCAGTTTTCCCCCATATAAAAAGTTCTCCAAAATCGGGAAAAATCAGATAAAAAATCAGCGCAGAAGAACCTTCCGGAAGAACCTGGGTGGGGCCAGAGGGCCACCACCAGGGGCCCAGGCGCCCTGGTGGCGCGCCCCAGGGTCTGCCGCGCCAGGGGGGCGCCTGGACCCCTGGTGCCCCCCTGGCTGCCCCCTTCGCCTATATATTCTCCGTGACGAGAAACCCTCGAGGACATAACCCTTTTTCGCGATCTCGCCTCTGTTTCGCCGCCTCCGCGCTTCCGAGATCGGGAGCACCAGCAGACCTCTTCCTGGCACCCTACCGGAGGGAGGGCCGAGCTCCGGGAGTCTCCTCTCCACCATGGATGCTCCCCGGATGTCTTGTGAGTAGTTTCCTTTGGACCATGGGTCCGTTATCAGTAGCTATGTGATGTTCTCCTCGCCTCTTTGTTCTTCATGGTTTAGACCTCGTGAGCTGCCCAACATGATCGAGGCACTTTTGTAATCTTTATGCTGTTGCTATGCTGAGTTTGATGGGATCTGATGGATTATGAGATTATGTTCAGATTGTGATTGAGTAATATATTTGTTTCTTATCTCTTATATTTTTGTTCCTAAGTAATTCTTGCATGTTCTCCATTGTTGTTTATTGCTTTGGCCAAGTAGTAGGTAGTAACCCCAAGAGGGAACGTTATGCTCGATTGTGGGTTCATGCCCCCCGATGACACGCTTGAGTGACAGAAACATGAGTCTAGGGGATGTGCTGTTGCCACAAGGGGGAAAAGAACGGTGCTTGTAACCGCGGTTGCAAGGATTGTTTACTTTACGCAAAGTACTTTTTAATGCAGTTGTCTGTTGCTTTGGGTGTACACTTTGGGTGGGGCTCGCAACTTAATACCAGCGAGATGTTCTGGATAGATATCTCAAGGTGGATGATTAGTAGTAGATGCAGTTGGATTTCGGTCTACTTATTTTGGCGTTCTTCCCATGCTTTTGAGCCTCTTCCTTTCTTTTGTAGCATAGTTAGCATTGCAGTGCGTTCATAATCCTGTCAATTGCCCTTCTGTAATTTGTTCACCTCGCATAGCAGTTTTATCGTCTTTTGGGAGAGATACATCACTAGTGAACATCACGTATCCCGGTCCATATCCTCATTACTGTTTCCACGCTCATTTACTTTTCTGCTTTTACTTTCAGTTGCTATCATTATCCCTTGTGTTTGATCCTTTGTGAACAACAAGACCGGAGAGATTGACAACCTCTCTGAACTTCGTTGGGAACAAAGTTATTTGTGTCTGTGTGCAGGTCCGCGTCAGTTGCGCCGCTGACACCTACTTATCATCTCTAGAGTCCTACTGGGGACAAACCTTGGTATCTTTACTGAGGGAAATTTGCTGCTGTGCTACATCACGCCTTCCACTTGGGGTTTACCAACGAAGGGCGAGAAATCACTATCATCACCTCGCACATGAAGCCAAATTTCTGGCGCCGTTGCCGAGGACTCCGAGTGCTAAGATAGGGGAGTTGCACACTACCCTTTACCTTTGTTTTTTAGTATTGTTAGTTTACCTTTCAGTTTTTATGTTTGTGTCTTATATCAAAAATCACAAAAAAATCTGCCACACTTGTTGCTGCTATGGGCTCCACTGAAAACACCAAGTTGTGTGACTTCACTAGTCACAACAACCAAGACTTTATCTGCACCCCCATTGCCACACCAGCCACTTCAGCTACCTCTTATGAAATTAAACCTGCCTTGCTAAACCTTGTTATGAGAGATCAATTCTATGGTGCTAGAGATGATGCTGCTTTACACTTGAACAATTTTGTTGAATTATGTGATATGCAAAAGTATAAAGAAGTAGAAGGTGATATTGTTAAGCTCAAGCTCTTTCCTTTCTCTTTAAGGGGAGAAGCTAAAATCTGGTTTCAATCTTTGCCTAGGAATAGCATATATTCTTGGGACAAGTGCAAAGATGCTTTTATAGGGAAGTACTACCCACCTGCTAAAATTATCCAATTAAGGAGTAATATTATGAATTTTAAGCAATTGGATAATGAACACGTTTCCCAAGCTTGGGAACGAATGAAATCTCTTGTTAAGAAATACCCTACACATGGTTTGACTACCTGGATGGTTATCCAGACTTTTTATGCAGGCTTGAACTTTACCTCGCGGAACCTGTTAGATTCGGCCGCGGGAGGAACCTTTATGTCAACTACACTTGGTGCTGCCACGAAGCTTCTCGATGAGATGATGACCAGTTATTCCCAATGGCACACCGAATGCGCTCCAACAGGTAGGAAGGTAAACTCTGTCGAGGGAATTACCTCCCTCAATGAAAAAGTTGACTTAATTATGTCCCTACTTACCAAGAAACCCTCTATTGATCCTCGTGATGTCCCTTTAAATTATTTGGTTGCCCAAGAACAAGTAGATGTGAACTTTATTGCTAGAAACAACTTCAACAACAATGCTTATAGGGGTAATTTTGCTAACAATCCTAGACCGTTTCCATCCAACTATGGGAACAACAACACCTACCCTAGCAACAAGAACCCCTCTTCTGAATTGGAAAACATGCTTAGAGATTTTATCACTACCCAAAAATCCTTCAACAAAAATGTAGAGGAGAAATTAGCTAAATTAGATAATCTCTCTTTGAAGGTTGAAAGCTTAGCCCTTGATATTGAGATGCTTAAAATTAGAACCTCTCGCCTTGAGGAGAATAAGGCCACTCCTATTAATGCTGTCCAATTACAAATTAATGAAAATATTAGGATGATGGCTAAACTTAAAGAAAGGTGGGCTAGATAAAAAGAGGAAGATGATAGAATTAAGAGCCTTCCTACCCACCGCACAGTTGCCACTATCCAAATTGTTGAGGACACCCAAACTATTAGCACCCAATGCACTCCTAGTCCCGTTGGACCTATTAATGGTGATGCTAATACCTCAACCGAAGATGAAGAAACTCCTATGAACATAGAGGGTTTCAAACAAGTGAGCCTGGACGACACTATTACAACCTTTTATAGTAGTGATATTTATTTTGGTAGTTGCACCCTCTCAGAAGTTATTAGCTTTCTACACAAAATGTCTAGAGACCCCCACACTAGCACACTTAATCTTGCCTTCACGGAGCATATCACAAATGCTCTCATCATAGCTAGGGAGGAGAAGCTTAAAGTAGAAGCCTCCATACCTAGGAAGCTAGATGATGGTTGGGACCCTATGATCAAAATTAAATTAAATAACTTCTCTTACTATGCTTTATGTGATGTTGGAGCTAGTACCTCCGTTATGCCCAAAAGAATATATGATATGTTTGAATTGAAGCCCTTTGAGCCTTGTTCTTTTGGTGTTCGTCTTGTTGATTCTTTCGTGAAAAAACTTTAGGGAAGATCGACGATGTTCTTATCATTGTCAATGACAACTATGTTCCCGTTGATTTTATTGTTATGGATATAGAGTGTGAACCTTTATGTCCAATTATTTTGGGACGTCCTTTTCTTTGCACCGTTGGTGCGGTTATTGACATGAAAGAGGGGAATATAAAATTCCAATTCCCTCTCAAGAAAGGGATGAAACACTTCTCTAGAAATAAAATCAAGTTACCTTTTGAGTCCGTTACTCGGGCTAGTTATTCTCTTTCTCTTCATAAAACTTGATTCTCCTTTTGCATCATGCCTAGCTTAAAGGCATAAAAGAAAGCGCTTTCGGGAGGCAGCCCGCAACGAATTTAGGTTTCTTTTTTATTTTTGTTGTGTCTTGATGTTTGTTACTACTGTAGCAACATCATTGTATCTTTATTTTTCAGCTTTGTGCCAAGTTACAGCCTCTTATGATAAGGGAAGCAAAAGTTGTGACATGCTGTCCAGAAAACATATTCTGTCCCTTGACAGAAAATTTCGAATAAAATCACCAGATCATCTTTTTGATCTGAATTTTTTTGACAGCGTGATATATACAAATGTGAAACTTTCGTATGTTCTGAGTTTTTTGATTTGAGTTGCATAAGTGCCCCGAAAAAATTTCTACTACCTGTTGTTCTGTTTTTCACAGATTCTGCCACGTTTTGCCTCTCTTCACTTTTGCAAACCTTAAGCTTGCTTTTTCTTTGCAAAAACCTTTTGGCACTCTTGAGAAACAGTAGCTCTTCAAGAATATCTTTATATCCAGTGGGGAAAAATTATTTTATTAAGGGTACTAACCTCTCTAATCAGCTTATGATGAGTTATGTATGAAGGGAGTTTTCAAGTGTGCGATGGAAGATGATGAAAGAAGATCCAGGAGTGTCAAGCGCTCAAGCTTGGGGATGCCCCCATGCATCCCCAATAAATATTCAAGGAGACTCAAGCTTCTAAGCTTGGGGATGCCCCCGTGCATCCCCTTCTCCATCAACAATCATCAGTTCGTCCTTCGTCTCACTATATTTTTATCACTTCATGTGTTATGTGCTATGCTTGGAGCGTCTCGCTCTTAGGTTTTATTTTTAGTTTTCTTTAGCTTTGCTTGCTGTTCATAACAAGTTAGACCCCATCTTACTTTGTGTGGGATATAAACACGCTCCACTTTCAAAATCTAGAACACATCATAGGATTTTTCCTGCATATCTTTTTGCTGTTGTGTGTTCTTTATCTTTTCATAGCTGCTGCCATGTTTAGTTTTAGTCTTAGTTTGTCTTTAGAAAGAGCCTTGGATTTTGTTTAGTTTGTTGCTGGAACTCTTTTTAGTTTTCATGTTTATCTTGTTAAAGAGAGTTGGTTGTTGCACTGAGTAGTGTCTTTTCTTGAAAGTAGGTAATTGAGGTTGCTATTTAATTCTAGTAGTAACTTGCAATAGTTTTGAGGTATTCATGTGAGTAATGTCTGAACTTTTGGTGTCAAGAGCTTTAGCCTATTAGTGATAGGTGTCGTATTTTGGGAAATCTGTGTGTATTTTCAAATCCTAAAAAACTAGTTGAAAACTCTACCTACTAGATGGATCACTAATCTTTGGAGGGATCGAATATTAGAGTACACTCACGTACCATGAGTCGAGGATGCGCAAGGATAACCAAACCCCCATACACTCCTCCTCGGGGTACTTGTCTCTTTGTGAACCTCCTTATTAGATTGAGAGTTACCGATAATAAGTGCATGAGTTCTTCGGACTAATGTAAGTATTGAAAGTTGACACTTCCACCTTCCCATATTTTGCTAGCCTCTCCCGTGCCGTGCATTGCCTTCTTCTCACTCCGAGAGTTGGTGTCCGCCTTCGCCGGTACATCCAAACCCTTGGCATGATACGCTCTGTCATCATAAACCTCCTTATATCTTTCCTCAAAACAGCCACCATACCTACCTATCAAGGCATTTACACATCCTTTCCGAGATATATTGCCATGCAACATCCACCTCTTCATGACTTGATTTTCATGTCATACATGTTCCTGCTACACTGGCAGCGATATACATTGCATACATCATGATAACTACATCTTCTTTATGATTTCGAGTACCTTGTAAAGTGTGAAAGATCTCCTTTACCTTCTTGTAAAATAGAGTCTTTCCCTTAAGTGAGGAAAAGATCCCAAAGTGGACACAATAAAAGATCCCAAAGAGGAAAATGAGAGTTAAATAGAAAGAGCCATTGAGGCCACAAAAAAATACAAAAAATAAAAAAGAGAAAAAAAGAAATAAAAAGAGAGAAAGGGGAAACACTACTATCCTTTTGAGAGATCCACACTAGTACTCCCTTTATATCCTTGTACTCCATAGATATGATCATTATGCATATAGCTATGTGGGGACCTTCACACTATAGAACATGGCTTGCATATTCCAAGGATGAGCCTCCTCAAACGAGCTCTAGGTCTTCATGAGCGAGCAAGTTAGATGCACCGCCACAAGTTCCATTGGAGAGCTTCTTAGCTCGTATGTGCATCCGTTGCATGGCAATCTGTATTCCTCACATCATATCTATAATTTGGCATCTCTTGCCTGTGATTGTCCTCATTGATGTGAGCCTTTCTCATCATTTTTTGTCTTCCTCCTCCGTACTCCTCTCTTTGCCATCCTAAGTGTCAACTCTCGTGCTTACGCTCATCCGTTGCATGAGCGCTCAAAATATTGAAAAAGGAGTGGATCAAATTGACTTGTACCTGGCTAGTGGTCTGGGGATGAGTCAAGATAAGATTCCAGAAAAAGACCAAGTGTGAAACTTTAGTAGATTGAGTTCTCAAAAAATAAATATTTTTCTCGTATTCCCTATCCCCCTTCTTGCACGCAAACACCATTTGGAAACATTCGAGTCACGGACAGCGAGAGCTCTTGCACCTAATGTTCTTTTGTTACTTGTTTCAATGCTAATATAGACTCTTGCATGTTATGACTTGAATTGAATTTATAACCTTGATTGTTTTACTTTTCAAAGTTCTTATATGGTTGCTAGCATGTTACCACAGAAATTATGCCATTATCATTTACCTACTCGAGGACGAGCAGGAATTAAGCTTGGGGATGTTGATACGTCCAAAACGTATCTATAGTTTCTGCTCGTTCCATGCATGTTTTGTGTGATATTGCTATGATCTAGATACACTTTCATACAATTTTGATCATATTTGGACTAACCTATTAACTCAGTGCACCACAGTGCCAGTTCCTGTTTTCTGCTGTTTTTCTATTTCACTTTTCCCCCATATAAAAAGTGCTCCAAAAATTCGGGAAAATCAGATAAAAAATAAGCGCAGAAGAACCTTCCGAAAGAACCTGAGTGGGGCCAGAGGGCCACCACCAGGGGCGCAGGCGCCCTGGTGGCGCGCCCCAGGGTCTGGCCGAGCCAGGGGGGCGTCTGGACCTCTGGTGGCCCCCCTTCGCCTATATATTCTCCGTGACGAGAAACCCTCGAGGACATAACCCTTTTTCGCGATCTCGCCTAAGTTCCGCCGCCGCCGCGTGTCACAACCCCAAATTAGGTATGTGCTAGGATCAAGTGCTCCTTTGCATCATGTAAAAATTCAAAAGAAACAAAAATGGGGAAAAGAAAAGCCCTGAGAATTTAAATCAAATGGCCAGATAAAAATCTTTTTCCAAAAATCATTTGAGTATTTGGAAAATTCCTATAAATGATGCTGATCATTTTAAAAGTGGTTTGGGTATTTTCCCATGCCCATGGAATATTCAAAAATTCAAAAGGTGCCGTGGAAATTTAATTTGACCCCTATTTGAATTGGAATTCAAATGTTTTGAATTTCAAAAATGCCCAAACCTTAAAAGTGGCTTGCTACTGGTCACTTGGGTTTTTAAAAATATATTGGGCATTTTACTAAAATACCTAGCTATTTTATTTAGCTAGGTCAATCAATTACAGAAAAGAAAAATAAAAAGAGAAAGAGAGAAGACCTACCTGTCGCCCAGGGCGAAGACCCAGCACGGCCCAGCCCACCGAGCCGCCTGTCGTCTTCCTCCCCGCGGCTCAAAGCAGCTCGGTGGCGACGACAGAGCGCGGCGACGCCACGTCGCCGCCGTGAGAGACGTCTGGGAGCTCCCTTGCCTCCTTCTCGCTCCACGCAGACGCCCAGCAGCCCCCGCAGCCATTCCCCCCATCCCTGCCTCCTCCACCTTCTTCCCCGGCGAGATCTCGCGGGTTCCCGAGCGCGTCTCGTCGCTGCCGTCACGCGCCACCGCGGCCACCGAGCTCGCCTCGCCGCGCAAAGCTGTCCAGGAGCGCTGCGGAAATCGGCTTCATCGACTCCCCCTGTCAATTTGAGCACGGAGGCCCCGGAGACGACGCCCGCCTCAATAACTTGCCGCCGGCCGCCATGTTTTCCGACGACGAATTCGCCACCTGCTGAAGCTCCCCGGCGACGCCGACGCCGTCTTCGAGCTCCTGGTGAGCCTCTGCTCACGTTGCCCCTTCCCGTGTCATCTCCCGTGCCCGATTTCTTCTGGTCGCCGTCGACAGTAGTCCGGCCACCGCGCCCGACGACGTAGCCGTGGCCCGAGACCACGCCTTTGACCCTCGCCTGCTCCCTTCGCTGCGCAACACCGCGGGCTGCACGCCCGTGCCCTCAGTTCTTCTCCCTGTGGCCTCTATCGCCGTTTCCACCTGAGCCCGAGCCCGGCCGCCGCGCAAGTCGACGCCGGCGTCAACTCCGGCCACCCCGGTGACGCCCGTGTGGTGTACATGATGCGGGCGGGCACGAGAAGCACTTCTGTGCCCTCGGTTTGGCAAGCCATGGCCGGAACCACTGTCCCCGTGAGCGCCGCCGCCTCGGTGGTTGCCGGCGTTTAAACGCCGGTGGACGCCGACGTGGCCTGTACTTAGGGGGCTAACCCCCCTCCTAATTGACCCCATGGGTCAATGACAGGTGGGGCCAACCCCCTCTAATTTAAATCAAAATTTTATTAAACAGGGATTAACCCCACTGAGGCTTACAGGTGGGCCCCTGTTGTCAGCCCCCCACACGCCAGCTTGACATCAGCCTGGCGCAATAATTCGATTAAATTGATTAAATCAATTACAGAAAATCCAGAAATTAGCCAAATCTTTAGAAAATCATAACTAATTCATTTTAACTCCAAATTGGACAAATAATATGTCTAAAATTATCAGAAAAATACAAGGATTATGAATATGCAATTTGTTTTCATGTTTGACTATTTTAAAATGGGTGAACAGTAGCAAACATGCATATGGATCCTTTTCAAATTCAAATTTGGAGTGATTTTGCAAATAATTTTGCAACACCCTTAATTCCAATGGATTCATCCACACATCAGAAGCTTTATCTCAAATATACCACATCACTTCATGATCAAACTTTTCAAGTGAAGTTTCATGCATTCAAATGCATTTGAAATTCATCGATAAATCAAATGGAGTTTGAATTTGCATTTCAAATGCAATATGCTCCTTTTAAATGAAATGCTCAACACATCAGTACCTTGAACATCACCATTACAATCTTATTCATGTGATTGTGCATTGTACATTATGTTGATCCTATGATTTTCATGTTGCTGATAGAAGTGGAGCCGGAACCCGAGATCACCCCCTTCGTTGAAGACCCCGTGACTGAACCTCGTCAGCAAGGCAAGCAAACCCCATTGATCATGTCTATAAAATCCCAATTCCCTCTCATGTTTCGCTTATGCATTGTTTAGGATGATCACCATGATAACGTTTCTATCGCATAGTTGAACCCATATCCTTTGCATGACCTATCATCTTGTCACAGTAGCAAGCAAACCACAATCCTAGCAGATGTAGGAGTTGGTTGATATCATGTGACCCCTGCAACTGTTACTGCTTATTGCATGCTTAGTGGTACAATGAGGTTGCTTTTGATGTGAGTCGGGATGATGGTGAACATGGTGTTGACGAACGTGAAACTGTGTTGGTGAATCTACCCTAATACAAGGTGAATGATGAGAGGCTGTGTAGGAGTACACGGTGGGTTGTCTCGTTGAACACCGCCCTAAGTACGAGTTCTTGTGTGGTGATCCAAGATGAAGAGTACAACCACACATTGGGCTCACTGACCCCTCTCAGCTTACTAACTCATCCCCTTCGATGTCCAGATGTCGCAGTAGTTCGGATTTCTGTAGGTATTGTGGCCTGGTAGCCAAGTGAGAGAACGGCTCATCCGAGACCGGCTTTCGCACCACGCACACATCGTCTGGGTACACTTAGGTAAACCGGCCGGGTTCACGATAGTGGAAGACAACCCAGATAGACGGCTTTCATGGACTAGATCGGCTATGAGGTAACAGTTGTGGTGGCATTCTCGCTGTCATCTCTTGAACGGTGACATGCAAAAGGCGGTAACTGATGACACGTGTGTGTAGCGGTACACCCCTGCAGGGTTAACAAAACTATTCGAATAGCCGCGTCTGCGATTATGGACTGCTTGGAAAGCTTAGCTTGATTATTAGACAACTTGAACTGGATACTTCTAAAACACACCAAGATAAGTGTGAGTACTATGGCGTGCTTTCTCGTGGGGAAGTCGAGGAAGGCACCATAGTGGTGTAATTGGTTGGAGAAAGTAGTGGAATCGTGTACGCTTCTTACCTCAAGTATGGTACTCGTAGTTCAGGACTAGCCAAGTCAAAGCTGGCACTTCTCCAAGTGAAACCCTCCTCCCTTTACCTTGATACATATGCATGAGTAGTATAGCTCCTACGTAAGCCTTGCTGAGTACGACTTTGTACTCACGTTTGCTTATTCTATGTTTTAGATGAACCCACCTACCTGATGGTGGCTTCTACCCGAAGCTCGAAGAATGAAGACTCAGACCAAGACCAAGCTAGTGTAGTCCCAGTCAGACGACTGGTTCCCTCGTGGAGGGCTTGTTTTTAGATAAGGATTCTCTAAGCCATTTGTTAAACTTTTCTGTACTCAGACCTAATTTTCTTCCGCTTGTCTGTTGTAATGTTGGATCACATGCTCGTGATCTCTGTGTGCACTCTGTAAGAGTTATCAATAAAGTTGTATACTTTGTAGAGAATTGCAATGATACCTGCTGTTCATACAAGGCATGTGTGCTGCGTGTATGTTTATAACATGCTTCTCTCTGTATGGGTTTTCGAGACCTTAGTTGTGATCTGGCTGGCGGTCTTTCATACACCAAGTGGCCCTTAGATGTGCGCAGCTTGGGGCATCGCGATGCGATTGCTCGAGACTACGTCTTGTGCACACTTTGTGGTATGATTGAGCCCTCCCTAGACCCCGACTAAGTGATCGGGCTGGAGTAAGTCTATGTAAGGGTTATAATCCAATCGATAGTATGGTTGAGGCGACTTGTCTATGAGTATGGTAGTTCACCACCCATATCAGTTAGACTTGTGTGCAGACGATGAGGACCCATCTCAGTGGATCATCCGGCCTGAATGGCATGCCCCTCATGTTTGATGCTTTCCGAGAACGTTCTGTGCTTGGCCTTGTCTGCTTAGACAAGTGGGTACGGTTCTCGGCTCTCCATATGATTGTGTTGTAGCGAGGCTTGCATACGCTAACCCCGGGTCCCGACACCGCGCTTTCGAGATTGGGAGCACCAGCAGACCTCTTCCCGGCACCCTGCCGGAGGGAGGGCCGAACTCCGGGAGTCTCCTCTCCACCATGGATGCTCCCCGGATGTCTTGTGAGTAGTTTCCTTTGGACCATGGGTCCGTGATCAGTAGCTATGTGATGTTCTCCTCCCCTCTTTGTTCTTCATGGTTTAGACCTCGTGAGCTGCCCTACATGATCGAGGCACTTTTGTAATCTTTCTGCTGTTGCTATGCTGAGTTTGATGGGATCTGATGGATTATGAGATTATGTTCAGATTGTGATTGAGTAATATATTTGGTTCTTATCTCTTATATTTGTGTTCCTAAGTAATTCTTGCATGTTCTCCGTTGCTGTTTATTGCTTTGGCCAAGTAGTAGGTAGTTACCCCAAGAGGGAAAGTTATGCTCGATTGTGGGTTCATGCCCCCCGATGACACGCTTGAGTGACAGAAACATGAGTCTAGGGGATGTGTTGTTGCCACAAGGGGGAAAACAACGGTGCTTGTAACCGAGGTTGCAAGGATTGTTTACTTTACGCAAAGTGCTTTTTAATGCAGTTGTCTGTTGCTTTGGGTTTACACTTTGGGTGGGGCTCGCAACTTTATACCAGCGAGATGTTCTGGATAGATATCTCATGGTGGATGATTAGTAGTAGATGCAGTTGGATTTCGGTCTACTTATTTTGGCGTTCTGCCCATGCTTTTGAGCCTCTTCCTTTCTTTTGTAGCATAGTTAGCATTGTGGTGCGTTCATAATCCTGTAAATTGCCCTTCTGTAATTTGTTCACCTCGCATAGCAGTTTTATCGTCTTTTGGGAGAGAGACATCACTAGTGAACATCACGTATCCCGGTCCATATCCTCATTACTGTTTCCGCGCTCATTTACTTTTCTGCTTTTACTTTCAGTTGCTATCATTATCCCTTGTGTTTGATCCTTTGTGAACAACAAGACCGGAGAGATTGACAACCTCTCTGAACTTCGTTGGGAACAAAGTTATTTGTGTCTGTGTGCAGGTCCGCGTCAGTTGCGCCGCTGACACCTACTTATCATCTCTGGAGTTCTACTGGAGACAAACCTTGGTATCTTTACTGAGGGAAATTTTCTGCTGTGCTACATCACGCCTTCCACTTGGGGTTTACCAACGAAGGGCGAGAAATCACTATCATCACCTCGCACATCACTACCTCGACCCTTCTTCTGGACACCTTCACGGAGCCTCGACGACGACTAGTTAGGTGGATCCCGACGGAGAGACTGGACCCGTGCGGTTACGGGAATGGTGTGTTTTACCTTTTCCACTAGGCATTTTAATATAGTCTTTACTCAGACATGTATCTTCCGCTGATGTAATGTATTTAAGGAAGTTGTATGCCGATTGTATGAGATGGTGTATCTTCGTATCTGTAATGTTGTGATATCATGTTGGAAATCCGGGGCATATGACTTCGTCATATGTCGCGGTGGGACCAATATGCGCTTCGTCCCTCGATCTGGATGGAAACATCTAGATCTGGAATAGTACCGCATATCGGGCCTTACATTATGCATCGCTACAGGCGAGAAGGTCTCGTTGTAGTCAATTCCTTGAACTTGTCAAAACCCCTTCACGACAAGTCGAGCTTGATGGATTTGAACATTTCCATCCATATCAGTGTTCTTCTTAAAGATCCATTTTCACTCAATGGTTCTTGCACCATTTGGCAGATCAACCAAGTTCCAAACTTGATTGTCATTCATGGACTTTAACTCGGATCTCATGGCCTCAAGCCATAACTCGGAATCTGGATCCACCATCGCTTCCGCATATGTCAAAGGCTCATCGTTGTCCAACAACAATACATTGCTTGCATTACACAGCCTTTCTGACCTTCATGGTGCGGGTGCTACTTCAACCACGGGTTCACTGACTGGCTCTGCCATAATGGCATCACTTTTTGTGTCTTCCCCGAGTGGTTTATCTCGAACCTCTTCGAGTTGCACCGTCCTCCCACTAGCCTTCCTAGTGATAAACTCTTTCTCAAGGAAGTTACCATGTCGAGCGACAAACACTTTGCCCTCTTGTCGGTAGTAGAAGTAATACCCTAAGGTTTCCCTTGGATATCCCACGAATATGCGCTTATCCGATTTGGATGCGAGCTTGTCCGACTGAAGTCGCTTGACAAACGCTTCACAACCCCAAATATTTAGAAAAGACAAACTGTGATGCTTCCCAGTCCATATCTCATATGGTGTCTTATCTACGGATTTAGATGGTACTCTGTTTAGTGTGAAAGCTGCAGTTTCTAGAGTATAACCCCAAAATGACGACGGTAGATCTGACTGACTCATCATCGATCAAACCATGTCCAACAAGGTGCGATTCCTCCGTTCCGATACACCATTTCTTTGCGGCGTTCTAGGAGGAGTGAGTTGTGGAACTATTACACGACTCTTGAGATGATCATCAAACTCTTGACTCAGATATTCACCTCCATGATCTGATCGTAGAAGTTTGATCGTCTTGCCGAGTTGATTCTCTACTTCATTCTGAAACTCCTTGAACTTTTCAAAGGTTTTCGACTTGTGCCTCATCAAGTAGATATATACATATCTGCTAAAGTCGTCAGTGAAAGTCACGAAGTACTGGTAACCACCTCTAGCAGTCATGCTCATTGGTCCACACACATCAATATGTATGAGTTCCAACAAGTCGGATGCCCTCTCGCAACTCTTTGCAAAAGGTGTCTTGGTCATCTTGCCAAGTATGCACGATTCACATGTCTCGAATGATTCAAAATCAAACGAATTTAAAAGTGCATCATCATGGAGCTTCTTCATGTGCTTTTCACTAATATGACCAAGCCGACAGTGCAAAAAGTAAGTTGTATTCAGATCGTTAGGTTTAAGCGTCTTGGCATTTATATTATAGACAGATTCACCTTCAAGATTCAAAATGAATAACCCATTCACAACGGGCGCCAAGCCATAAAACATCTTATTCAAATATATAGAACAACCATTGTCCTTAATAATGAATTCATAACCTTGTCTCATCAAACATGAGGCAGAAATAATGTTTCGACTTAACGATGGAACATAATAACAATTATCAAGATCCATTACAAATCCAGAAGGTAAATTAAGTTGCATGGTGCCGACGGCTAATGCAGCAACTCTTTCTTTATTCCCGACGCGAATGTCAACTTCTCCTCTTGCGACATCTCTACTTCTTTTTAGTCCCTGCATCGATTTGCAAATGTGAACAACCGATCCGGTATCATATACCCAAGAACTATTAGAAATATCCACAAGATAAATGTCTATAACATATACAACAAGTTTAACTGTAGAAGACTTACTCCCACTGCTCTTTCCCTTGCTGGCGAGCCACTTGTTGCAGTTCCTCTTCCAGTGACCATTATCCTTGCAATAGAAGCAAATGGTCTCCGCGTCAGGTCCAGGCTTAGGCGCCGGGGCTGGAGTCGGGATCACATCCTTGTCCTTTCCCTTTGCGTTAGCCTTCTTCTTGGTCCATGACTTCTTGAACTTGGCCGTGTTCTGCACCATCAACACTTGATGTGTGCCCTTCTTAATGTCCTGCTCTGCTATCTTAAGCATCCCATGCAATTCAGTGGGATTCTTTTCCATGCCATGCATATGAAAGTTCGTAATGAACGAGTTATAGCTTGGCGGAAGAGAACCCAAAATTGTATCTGTAGCTGACTCACGAGTCAATGGATGCCCAAGACGATCCAAAGCTTGCATGTATCCCATCATCTTGATGACATGCGGGCTCAGTGGATCACCCTCTTTTAGGTTGCAATCCATCAGGGATCGCCAGACGTTGAACCTTTAGGTCCTAGCCTGAACCTGAAACATGCCCTTAAGACTCTCAATCATATCGAAAGCCCTAATGTCTTCGAACTGTTGTTGCAGCTCGGGCTCCATAGAAGCCAGCATGAGGCAGCTGATCTCAGTAGACTCATCCTTGAGTTTCTGATAGGCATTCTTAGCAGCAGCGGTGGCATTATCAGCCGGTTCCTCTGGAAGCAGTTCCTCTAGAACATTTTCCTTTTATCATGCTTGAGAACAATTCTCAGATTTCTATACCAGGTGGTAAAGTTTGTTCCATTCAGTTTATCTTTCTCAAGGATGGATTTCAACGCAAAATTGGTAACTGGAGCAGGTGGTGCCATTGATCTACAACATAAAATGCAAAATACTAAGACATGTATTCATGAAGAGCAATTCATATTAAATGCTTTAATAAAATTACTCCCACTAAGTTCAACATCCCTCTAGTTGGCACTAAGTGATTCAGGATCCGATGGGGCAAATTGACTAGTGAGCTTTTGCATCACTGCTACCGACTCGATCTACCGGTAAGCAACTCCTTGCTAATCGCATCAACCATACGATTCATGTTTGTTGATGTGAATCACATACACACAAACACCTATGCCCCGAAGCCCAAAACTGTTTTGATAGCCTCGACAAGTTAACTAAGTGCTATGCGTGTAAGTGTCCGACACAAACCCATCACGCCAAGGAGATCTAGCAGCACCCTAATTTTATAGGCCTACTACTAAACATACATGACATGTGATGTGCAACAATTGGGGAGGCAAATTTTACTTGACATTCTTTGAGGGATCATCCTACTTAAAACATCTACCATGTCAAAGAAGGATGCATAAAGGGATAAACTTTCACAGGCAGTTTATACAAGTGATATGGTATAGCCCCTTTATCATAGCGCATGGTGATCTCCATCTCCATGTGCGCGAACCTCCCATGGCGATCTCCATCTCCATGTACGGTTGTCCTCGTGGTGATCTCCATCGCCACGCCATCGTTTCAACCGCCAAGTGTTACATAAGTTACTATGCTATTACAAACTAATAGCTATGAAAGTAAATTACATTACATGGCTCCACAAGTTGACACGCAGGTCACTAATACAATAATGAGACAACCATATGGCTCCAGCCGGTTGTCAAAAGCATGACACGCAGGCCATGAATAATAACATACACAATGGGCTATACCAAATCACAATCTTACCCTTCAAAACCAAGTTAGACGTTCTACCGCCGTCTAAACATCTTTTAGCACTAGTCAAATTAGGTCTGCGAAAAATCGCCTAATTAACTAAAACCAAGATATGGCCTCGTTTGGTAGGTCACGGAGCTCAATCGGAGTTCATATGACCAAGATATGGCCTCTGAACCGAACCTTCTCAAAGATTTCTGGACAGCGCAGATCATATATACACCCTGTCCTAATCCGTGTCCCAGATCATTCACCTAGTGATATCCGCGTGCCACAATAGGATTTACGGCTCACTGTCTATCCCAATGGCGGATAACCGACCTCTAGGGATAAGTTGTGGCACAACCTAAGTAGCTCGCGCCTCGGGACAGATCATGAAATCAAGAACCTCGAACATGCAAAACCAATCTGATCTACCAACACAAGATCTGATCTACATATCTCCATATGAAATTCTATCACGAATTCAACACCATGCAGCAGAGGCTCTGATACCACTGTTGGGGCACGCGGTACGCTACGCTAGTGCGAAATTAAAATTTCTACTGCGCACAACCAAGATCACTGCTACTGGGGATGAACTACGTGATTAGGGTTTACCACTAGACGCGCAGTCATGGTAGCGGAAGGAGAGTTGGCGATGCACGTCGACGGCTTCTCCTCGAATCCCTTGAACCGATCCCTCATACCGATCCCACGAACGGAGTCCCGCGATCTGATCCCGCGAACAGTTCATCCAAGCGCCGTAGGTGCAGCGCCTCCAAGGGATGCACACGTACAAGGAGGAGCGCCGGGCGGCGGACTGCTAGGTCCGGCGGCTCGGCCTGGAGGTGGAGTGGCGGCTAGGGTTGTGGTATGTCCTGTACCCCTTCGGGGTTCGCCCTAGCCTTTATATAGGCGCCCGCGGAATGGCCTCAATCCTTGAGGCAATCCGGACCCTCCATCCATAATCCATTCGGATCACATCCGAATGGGCTCCTTTCCCCTTAAGAGCGCGACCCTATAGGTTCACGTACACATGGACACGTCCCGAATCACATCCGGTTCGATAGTCGGTAGTGGTTCCTAGCAGAATGTGCCGACTCCCATATATGAGTAAAGTCATAAGACGAACCATTACAAAGTGTCATATGCAACATTCCTTTTGCCTCACGATATATCTTGTCAAGCTCAAGGCGAGTACTTGTCACCCTTGTGATAGCTTGACCTCACTTCTCGAAACCGTGATACAGATTCCTGAACCGGGTTAACAATTAACCCATGTCGCATGGCCATGCTTTCTGAATCTTATCACTCGAGAGGTCCCAGAGAATATCTCTCCAAAGTGGAGGGGCAAATCCCATCTTGATCAACCATGTCTCGCGGCATGTATCATGACTCACCCGTAAGCTACCTTTATAACTACCCAGTTACGGTGTAGCGTTTGATAGTCCCTAAGTGAGACATTCCTCATCCCGAGAACATGCGAGGACCTCAGGTCTAGTTCATGGCGTATACATTGTATTGATACTAACAGATGAAAATATCTCGCTGCGTCTCAAGTGGGTGTCTGTCCAACTCAGTGATCCCATCACTAAGTCCATACTATCGGTAGCATCTCCATGCTCATGACTTGTGAAACATAGTCATCAATCGAATCATATACTAGTCAATGATATGTGTCCGCATAACCTTATCAACTAGGGACCATTAGAACAATCATCATAGAATATATAGTCTCACAAACAAGTCACATACTTATTGATACATATTAGTGATGATGTTCAATGACAATACAAATAACTCATGAATACATAAGGAGATAACATCATAACATGATTGCCTCTACGGCATATCTCCAACATATTACCACTTGATGTGATCCTTTCTTGGGCTATATGAAATCTTCCTTTGATGCAAGCCCATTGAAAGGTACCTAACCCCGCATAGAAACACCAAACAATTAGATCATGGGTTAGTTCACAAAGAGTAATGGACAATGCTTACCATACCATGGTATCACATGACCCCACGTGGTACATATTATATGCTTCATGTGCTGCTCAACTTGAATCCATTCATAGCATGTTGACTTGATCAACATTGTATCTCTCCTACTCCCTTTATTAAGATGATGTCTTGGAGGTAAACATGAATGTTCACCAAATCTTCTTCTTCAAGGCATGATTGCAATATGCTCAACAATTCTCTCTTCATAAAGATGATGTCTTGAAGGTAAACATGAGTGTTGTGACGCCCCCAAAATCAAGTCGTACACAGTAATCATACACGCAAGGAACACGATTGAGATCAGGGACTCACGATGAGATATCACAACACAACTCTAAAAATAAAAATAATACAAGCTGTTTAATACAAGCCAGGGGCCACGAGGGCTTGAATACAACATCTCGAGAGCACAAAGTTAGCGGAAGAAATAGTATCTGAGTATAGACACAAGGTACACATGATCTGCCTTAATAAGGCTAGCACAAAAACAACAATGATCGAAAAGTCGAGGCCTCTTGCCTGGGAACCTCCAAACTACTCCTGGTTATCGGGGATCTCCATGTCGTAGAAGGCATCGGGGATCTCCTGCTCCTAGACTCCAAGGCTCCAACGTCGACTACAGAGGCTGATCAGGGAAAACAAAAAAGAGGAAATAAATCAAGGGTGAGTATCTAGCATACCCGCGAGTCTTACGTCCGCTACTAAGCATTTATAAATTTGTATCAATTGAAAGGGGAGGCTATATATAGTGCACTGCAAGGTAGAAAGTCAGAATAAGGATGAGAAGCTAGGCCTATCGAAGACTAGCATCTTCCGACGAGTCTTGCAGCATGAGCAGAGAATAGCCAACAGTTCATATAAAGCATAAAGTAACAATGCAGCAGAAGTTGATGAAGCATTGTATAATAATAAGTTGTATTAGATAACAATTAACAATGCCTTCAAGAATCCTTCCTCGACTTACCTGCGAGGAAGAAAACCCGGAACCAATCAGTTTAGTAGTAGTAGCTTGTAGTAGTAGAGTCTGGCTTCAACATAAAGCGTCCTGTTACCATGGACACGGCTATCCGAATAGATTATCTTCCCTTCAGGGGCTGCACTACTGTTACCCTACACGCTCGGATCTCCAGGGCGACGTGCACCTTGTTAGGGAATTCCCCACCGAGGCTATCCGATACGCCGAAGTCCATCCTTCAAGCTCAATAGAGAGTCCCTCCTCCGGTCTAAATCCTAAGCACAAAGGGACTTTGGACCCCTGCCCTTTGTACTCCTGCACGGTACGTGACTGGCCGGTGAAGCAGACCCACCTCCCACTACCGGAGTAGGGTTCCAAGCCCGGCAATCAGCCCGAGGTAAAGCTGGCATCCGAAGAGCAATCAAATGAGGCTACAAAGAAGAGGGCCCACACCATAATCCCACGTGGGGGTAGTGCGTATAGGGCACGTCGACCCACTCAAGTCATCCACCTGAACCATTAAGCATTTTACTATTATCTGTCGGGACAACCGTTATCGTTGCCCCTATCCGGATGAGTCGCGGACAACGACAGCAACCAGGTCCACCCCCATAACCAGAGCCGGTGGCCGCCTGCCCTGTCGTCCCACCAACTGGTGCGGTTACCAACAAGGTGAACCGTATCCTTACATTATCTCGTGTGTGCTCTTTGAAGAGCCCGACTTTCGTACAACAAGATATCTCACGGCCAACGAGCAAGGACCAGGCCCACGATGGTATCTGCCTCTCATGTCGTCCCAATACAATCCCTATGCGGGCACCGTTGGGTCACCCGACTCCTTACCTTTAAGAACACCAGTTGATTCAGGTGCCTACCATCAAGTGAAACCAGGAGGAATCGCCCTCGATGGTACACTTGAAGAGGTTCGACCGACACATCAGCGGAATGAATTAAAGAGGAATATCCTCGTATCATCCCAGTGATGCTACGCTACCGAGCCGGCGACGAGAGTGAAATACGAGTCCATCCACTCGTAGGTCAAACTTGAAGCGACTCGGAGAGTCTCGCCGTTGTAGGTTCCCTTGGGCGTCTGCTCTATACCGTACCTGTTGTAGTTATAATACTAATAATAATAATAACAATCCCGCGTTCACTCCCCAGAGCGATCATGGACCGCTATCAAATCCTAGTTGACTAACATGGCGCAGGGATAACTGTTGAATATTGCATAAGTAATAATAGGCAACATAGGATACATAAAGGTACATCAAGGGGCGACAATGACAGTCCATGCAATGAATAGGAATGTAACGTAGTAGCAGCAGCAAATGCCAAGTTCAAGAAATGTACGGAAAAGATAGGCAATATCTGGGGAAGGAAAATGGCTCTGCTTGCCTGGAAGCTCAACGGTAGGGGTAGGGTCGTCGACGTAGTAGTCGTACTCAGCGGCGGTGTAGTCAAAGGGAGCAGCGGGGTCTACCGGAGAATAATAGGGGGGCGAAACAGTAAATACAAAGAAGACATATGCAAACAGATGCATGACATGACAGATGCATTGTTATCGGTGTTCTAACGTAATACAAAGTGCTATGCTCGGAGCGGGAATTCATCCGTGGATGAAATACCGGCTCCGGGTGATTACCGACAGACGGCCCAGAGGGGGATGTCTCGTGTTCGTTGTGTTAGAGGGTTGTGGTTGATAAACGGATAGCTTATTTGTATTTGTCGTATTTTTCTGGTCAAGTTTCATATATAATTTTTTTTAATCCGACTTATGGTTTAAAAGATATTAATTTTAAAAGATTTAATCATTTTTAATCAATTTCTGGAATTATTTTAATACTTAATTAGACATTATCCAAAACAGGGATTTTGACCTTTCAAACCTAACAGGTAGGGCCCCTCTGTCATTGATACGTCCAAATTGCATCACTATTTTATATTGTAATTTAACCCTATTCATCGATATATTCCACTTTAAAGTATTGTTCTTATGTTGTTTTGGCTTGTTTTACACAGTTTGCAACTTTCCGGTGCCGAAGCAACAGAAGCAGAATTCAGCGGTGAAAACTGTACATCAAGTTGCTGAATCAAATCAAATGCAAATTTGACGAAATTTGACGTGGATCATTATTTTGGAGATTCACTGGAGGAGACCAAAGGTTGACCGGAGGGGACCCACCAAGGCTCCAGAAGGGTCCCTGGCGCGGCCCCCCCTAGGGCGCGCCAGGCACCCACCTGGATGCCTGGTGGCCCTCCTCGGTTGCCCCTCTGGCCTATATTACCCCCCTGGGGTAAAAACCCTAAAAAGAGTGGAGTTTCGCAGTTTCGCCGCCGCCTCGTGGCGGAAACCTACATAGAAGATAAAGCCATCTCCGGCGGGCAGATTCCGCCGGGGAGATCACCTCCCGGAAGGGGAGATCATCGCCATCGTCATCATCATCATCGCGGGCATCATCGAGATCATCATCAACATCATCCCCAACATCAGTACCATCTCCATCTCCATCCCATCTCATCTCACAATTGCAACTTGTGTTGTAATCCGTACTATCTATCCTCTCTACTGTGTTGGTGCTGATTACTACTTTGTGGTGAATGCTATTGAGTTTTGTTGGAGAAATATCATTGTGTCCAGATTGTTTGCCACCCATCTATCACCTCTGATCATGATCTCTTTTATGTCTTGTGAGTAGTTACTTTAGTTCTTGAGGACGTGGGCGAAGTCTAGTTGTTAGTAGTCATATGATGTTGAAGTATTATGTATTATTTGATACTTAAGTTGTGTTGTTATTCTCCTAGTGGTGTTGTGTAAGTCGAACACCCAACACTTCGCCTTATTAAGGACCCTGGGGAATACATTGTGCACAAAGGATGCTTATGGTGGGTTGCCGGAGTGACAGAAACCTGAACCCCAGTTCGCACACTTTTGCACAAGGGAGTTATGGATCCTCAATCGTAATGTTGTGCTTAGGCTTATGCCTTAATTACTACCTTGTATTTGCAGATGCTTGCAAGGTGTGTAATCATAAGAGTACACTTATCTTAGTCTAGAAGGTGTATTAGCATTGATCCACCCACCGAGACTTATCGACACAATACATACTACTTGGCGGAATATGGTGAAAGTATCTTGGTTACCTCTCCCGTGTGTCCTCAAGAACGCCTTAGCCTTTATAAGTTCAGTTCCTAGGCCTATCCTTTTCTCAAAAGGATCGGGCCACTTGTTACTCCTCAGTTACCCTGTTTACTTTGCTTGTCGTTTACCTTTCTGTTGCTTAAACAAAAAATCCTTAAATATTTATCTTTTAGTGTGTGCAGACCTTTCCTTATCCAAGGTCACTTGTCAATACCTTCTGCTCCTCTTCGGGATCGACATCCTTATTTATCGAAAAACTACAATTGATCCCCTAGACTTTTGGGTCATCAAGAATCGTTTATTGGCGCGGTTGACAAGGGAGGCATCCCAACTAAACCTATCAAATTCACCGCCATCAACGAGCTTTTCTGGCGCCGTTGCCGGGGAGTGTAGCGCTATTGGTAAGTGAAGCTGGTAAGGAAACCTTTACTTTGTGTTGTTGTTTTTATTTTTGTTGTTGCTACCCTCAGTCCTCATGGACCCCTCTACTATTGGTTCGTTGCTGGTGAGGAGCCGACCCACGACTGTGGTGGTCACTCCTACCCCTACTGAAATTGTGCCCTATAAAATACCAACTGGTATTATTGATTATGTCTTGGCTAATCATTATACAGGAGAAGGACATCCGGGAGAACACCTTCTATATTTGTCACAGTTATGTTCTTTATTTAAGCTTGCAGGTGTAACGATGGAGTTCTTCATGAAGAAACTATTCTCCGTATCACTTAAAGATAAAGCTTCAGATTGGTATAAGCTACTCGATAACTCTGATTTGCTTGAATGGAAAGAGCTTATGTCTCTCTTTTATGCAAAGTTTTATCCTCTTCGTGAAATTCACCAAGACAGGAACTACATCTACAACTTTTGGTCTCGCGACGGAGAGAGCATCGCTCAAGATTGGGGGAGACTGAAGTCCCTGATGCTAAAATGCCCCAACCATGAGCTCCCCAAGGAAATTATACTTACAAATTTTTATGCCAGGCTTTCTCGTCAGGACAAGGAAATGTTGGATGCGTCCTCTAGCAGGGTATTCCAGACCAGAAGTATAGAAGAAAAATGGGATCTTATTGAAAGGATCCAGAAGTACATTGAAGACTGGGAAATTGATAAAGGTATTGAAACTGCTATAAACTATGAGCATGACTACATTGAGAGTTATGTGAAAACTGATTACTTTAATACCTTTTGCTCTAAAATGGGTCTTGATTCCCAGCTAATGATTGACTTTTGCAAGGACTTTGCTTCTCATGTTGATTCTTCCAAGAAGAAGGAGATTCAACATCATAAACCTTTTTCAAAGAGTCACCTATTGAGATTAATATTACTGATCTTGTTTTACCTGCAGTTGTGTATGAACAGCCTCCTTATCTCGCAAGGATAAAGGAGCACTCTTTTGTTAAAGGTATTATAAAAAATGGAAGGACCACTGATGAACCTGAGGACCTGATCAAGGTCAAGCCTCAAGTTGCAATGGTTAAGGATCTAGTAACCAATGATATTAAAGAATCTATTATTAGTTTTTGTGATGTTTCCACTAACATTGTCACAGCCAAGAACAAAGGCCCAATTTCAGGTACACCAGTTGTATCTGTAAAAATAGGAGATCATAACTACTATGGGCTATGTGATTTGGGATCCAGTATCAGCGCTATTCCTTTCTCACTTTATCAAGAGATCATGCACGAGATTCAGCCGTGTGAGATCGAAGACATAGATGTCATGATTCATCTTGCAAATAAACAAAGAATCTTTCCAGTTGGGATTGTGAGAGATGTTGAAGTTCTCTGCGGGAAGGTAAAATATCCTACTGACTTTCTTGTACTTGGTTCAGTGCAACATAGTTTTTGCCCTATTATCTTTGGTAGGCCCTTCCTCAGCACTTGTGGAGCTATAATAGACTGCAAGAAAGGTAAAGTCTCAGTTGAATTCGACGATGATCCATATGAATTTAACTTCTCTAAGTTTTCTAAGCAGCTTCGTGGTACTGATTTGTCTAGTAATGACAAAATTATTGAAGACGTTGCTTTTATTGCTATTCCTCCTGACGATACTTTGCAGCAATTTATGGAAGACCACGAGAATGACATGCGTATGCAGGAGAGGAATGAGCTAGAAGACATACTTTTAAGACAAACTCCTATCCTGAAGCACAACCTCCCGGTTGAACCTTTAGGAATCCTCTCGCAACCAAAAGAAGACCCGGTGTTCGATCTCAAACCACTTCCCGATACGCTCAAGTATGCTTATTTAGATGAAAAGAAAATATATCATGTTATTATCAATTCTAACCTCTCAGGATTTGAAGAAGATTGATTATTGGAGACACTCCGCAGACACCGAGGTGCTATTGGCTATACTCTTGACGATCTCAAGGGTATCAGTCCATCCATTTGCCAACATACTACCAATCTCGAGCTCGGTGCTAAACCGGTTGTTGATCATCAACGACGGTTGAACCCAAGGATGAAGGACGTGGTTAGGACGGAGGTTCTCAAACTTCTAGCCGCAGGTATCATCTATCCTATAGCTGATAGTAAGTGGGTAAGTCGAGTTCATTGTGTTCCTAAGAAGGGAGGTATGAATGTTGTTCCTAATGATAAAAATGAACTAATACCTCACCGGACTATTATTGGATATAGAATGTGTATTGATTTCAGGAAGTTGAACAAGGCCACCAGGAAGGACCATTATCCTCTGCCCTTTATTGATCAGATGCTTGAGCGGTTGTCTAAAAGCACCCACTTTTGCTATCTTGATGGGTATTCTGGCTTCTCTCAGATTCATGTCAACATTGCAGATTAGGAGAAGACCACTTTCACGTGTCCTTATGGTACTTATGCTTATAGGTTTATGCCTTTTGGTTTGTGTAATGCACCTGCTACTTTTCAGAGGTGTATGTAGGCTATATTTCATGGTTTCTGTGAGGATATTGTGGAGGTCTTTATGGAGGACTTTTCCGTCTATGGAACCTCCTTTGACCACTGTCTCCACAAAGTTTTGCAGAGATGTGAAGAAACAAATTTGGTGCTCAATTGGGAGAAGTGTCATTTCATGGTTAACGAAGGGATAGTTCTTGGTCACAAGATTTCCGAAAGGGGAATTGAAGTGGACAAGGCAAAGATTGAAGCTATTGAAAGGATGCCATATCCAAGGGACATCAAAGGTATTCGTAGTTTTCTCGGTCATGCTGGTTTATATAGAAGATTTATCAAAGACTTTTCTAAGACCTCGAGACCCGTCACTAATCTTCTCCAGAAGGATGTTACTTTTGTATTTGATGAAGATTGTAAGGAAGCCTTCGAAGTTCTTAAGAAAGACTTGATAACCGCTCCTATAGTACAACCGTCTGACTGTAATTTTCCCTTTGAAATTATGTGTGATGCTAGTGATTTTGCTGTTGGACCTGTTTTAGGACAAAGGGTTGATAATAAGTTGAATATCATACACTATGCTAGCAAACCCTGTTAGAAACCTCTGTTAGGTAATGTGCTAGGATCGAAGTCATCTTGCATCATGTTAAAAATTTCAAAAGAAGTCATTTGAAATCAAAATCAAACTCAAATGGGAGAAGGAACCCCCGAGATGAATTAATTCAAAAGGCCAGAAATAAATCTTCTCCAAAAATTCATGTTTGATTTTTTAAAAGTCCTATAAATGAGTGTGATCACATATCAAGTGATGTGGGACCCACCCCATGCTCATGGAATTTTCAAATACTCAAACAGGACCTTGGAATTAATCAAAAACCCCTATTTGATTTAAAGTTCAAATAATTTGAATTTTAAAAATGTTCAAACTTTACAAGTGGCTAGCCTAGTATATTGTGAAGCCACATAAAAAGTTTCAACATTAATAAAATGGTTTGCTATTTTTTTAGCTAGCCAAAACAAATGTCAGAAGAAAACAGAAAAGAAAAATAAGAAAAAGAAACAGAGAACTTACCTCTCACCCAGGGGCGAGGCCCACTCACCTCAGCCGGCCCAGCCCACCTGGAGGGGGCACATGCGTCTTCTTCCCCTCCAGGCAGGCAAGCAGGTCGCCGGCGAGCGCCGTGGGCGCGCCAGGCAGCTGCCTGCCTGCCCAGGGGTTATCCCCTCGCCCGGAGACGTCTGGGAGACGCCCAGCTCCATTCCCCTCCCTCCTGTGCCATTTCCCCCTCCTCTCTCGCCCGTTCCTCCGTCGACCGAAGAGATCGCCGGAGCGCCGTCAAGCCCCCGCGTGGCCATCGACGTCCCGGAGCCCGTTGAAGCTGTCCCCCGTGTCCCCTTTCGAGAACATCACCGAGCTGCAGAAGATGGAGTGGCCGGAGCCCACCTAGGCAACGAATTCGAGCTCGAGCCGCCGCCGGGGCCGAAAGAGATCGACGTCGATTACCTCGCCGTCAAGCCCTCCCAGCTCAAGACGTCACCGCCGTTGAACTCCTGGTGAGAAGGCGGTTCAAACCCCTCTCTTCCCACCCCCTATTGCTGTGTCTGTCACGATCCGCCATGGGAGCCGAAGCACCTCGCCGCCACGGTCGTCATCGGCGAGCAACCGCTACGCAATCGAACCCGAGGCCATGTCCGTTGCACTCACAGGGCTCTACTGCGTCAAACCAATCCAGCCCCGCTTCCATACGCGCCTCCTAGCGAGTTTCACCTCATGGCCATGCCACTGTCGCCGCGTTCGCTCGTCGCCAGCGTCCCTCCGGTGGCCCCCGTGGTCGCCTGGACCTTCCATGCGACGTGTGACTGCACTTTCTTCAATTTGGTACAAGTGGCGCACCAAATGGTGGCCGGGAACTCCTTCCCCGTGAGCGCCGTCGCATCTGGTGAGGCCAGCGTTTAGCCGCCGGCAGCCCTTGACGTGGCCATGGTTAGATTAACCACTAACCAACCCTCTTAGCCACTGACACTGGGCCCCAGTGGCTTAATTAGCCACTGGTTAATTTAAACTAACCGGGATTTTAATTAGAGAGGCTGACACCCCTGGCCCACCAGTCAGCCCCCCTGACGTCACTGTGACATCAAGCTGACGCAATAAATCGAATAATTGATTTATATAAATCCAGAAAATCCAGAAAAAGGCAGAAACTTTGGAAATTCATAGAAAATTCATATTAACTCCAAATTTAACATAAAATATATGAAAAATGATCAGGAGAAAATAATCTATCCAAATTAACAACTTTCAACTATGTTTGAGTTGAATTTAAAATGTGACCAGTAGCATTTGCTATTTTGATTAATTGGAATTAAATCAAATTCATTTCAAATGCTTTTGCAACTTGAACCATAGCAACATACCACATTTCAATTGCACATCAGAGGCATATCATACACATTTCAAAATGAATTACATTGATCACACAATAGCATCTACAACTTGGCTAACTTGAATTCAAATTGGAGTTTGAACAGGAGACAACCCCCTTCGTTGAAGATTCCGAGACTGAACCTCGTCAGCAAGGCAAGCAAACCCCCTTTGATAATGTCGATAAAATCCCACTTCCCTCTCATGTCTCGCTTATGCATTGTATAGGATGTTTACCATGCTACGTTTCTACCGCATAGATGAACCCATTCCTTTGCATGACCTATCATTTGTCACAGTAGTAAGCAAACCACAATCCTAGCAAATGTAGGAGTTGATTGATATCATGTGGCCCCTGCAACTGTTACTGCTTATTGCATGCTTAGAGTGATACAATGATGTTACTATTATGTGAGTCGGGATGGTAGCAATAATGATGGTGGTGGAATTGTGTTGGTGAATCTACCCTAATACAAGGTGAACGATGAGAGGCTGTGTAGGAGTACACAGGGGGTTGTCTCGTTGAACACCGCCCTAAGTCTGAGTTCTTGTGTGGTGATCCAAGATGAAGAGTACAACCACACATTGGGCTCACTGACCCCTCTCAACCAATTAACTCATCCCTTTCGATGTCCAGATGTCGCAATAGTTCAGAGTTCTGGTAGGTTTGTGGCCTGGCTGCTAAGTGAGAGAACGGCTCAACCGAGATCGGCTTATGCACCACGCACACATCATCTGGGTCCACTTCGGTAAACCGGCCGGGTTCACGATAGTGGTAGCCAACCCAGGTAGGCGGCTTTCTTGGACTAGATCGGCTATGAGGTAACAGTTGTGGTGAGCATCCTCGCTGACACCCCTTGAATGGTGTCGAGATCAAAGGCGGTAACTAATGATCATGTGTGTGTAGCGGTACACCCCTGCAGGGTTAACAAAACTATTCGAAGAGCCGCGTCCGCGGTTAAGGACTGCTTGGAAAGCTTAGCTTGATTATTAGACAACTTGAATTGGATACTTCTAAAACACACCAAGATAAGTGTGAGTACTATGGCGTGCTTTCTCGTGGGGAAGTCGAGGAAGGCACCATAGTGGTGTAATTGGTTGGAGATGTAGTGGACTCGTCTACGCTTCTTACCTCAAGTCTGGTACTCGTAGTTCAGGACTAGCCAAGTCAAAGCTGGCATTTCTGCAATTGAACCCCACCTCCCTTTGCCTTGATACATGTGCATGAGTAGTATAGCTCCTATGTAGTCTTGCTGAGTACGACTTTGTACTCACGTTTGCTTATTCTATGTTTTAGATGAACCCACTGACCCCGAAGGTGGCTTCTTCACCGAGCTCGACGACTGAAGACCAAGCAAGTATAGAACCAGTCAAATGACTCATTCCCTTGTGGAGGGCTTGTGTTTAAATAAGGCTTCTTAAGCCATTTGTTAAACTTGTCTGTACTCGGACCTACTTTGCTTCCGCTTGTCTGTTGTAATGTTGGATCACATGCTTGTGATCTCTGTGTGCACTCTGTGAGAATTATCAATAAAATGTATACTTTGTAGAGAATTGCAATGATACCTGCTGTTCATACAAGGCATGTGTGCTGCGTGTATGTTTATAACATGCATGTATTTGTATGGGTTTTCGAGACCTTAGTTGTGATCTGGCTGGCGGTCTTTCATACAGCAAGTGGCCCTTAGATGTGCGCATCTTGGGGCATCACGATGCGATTGCTCGAGACTCCGTCTCGTGCACACTTTGTGGTATGATCGATCCCGCCCTAGACCCCGACTAAGTGATCGGGCTGGAGTAAGTCTATGTAAGAGTTATGAGATAGTCGATAGTATGGTTGAGGCGACTTGTCTGTGAATATGGGAGTTCATCACCCATATCATTTAGACTTGTGTGCGGACGTTGAGGACCCATCTCAGTTGATCATCCGACCTGAATGGGATGCCCCTCACGTACGATGCTTTCCGAGAACGTTCTGTGCTTGGCCTTGTCTGCTTAGACAAGTGGGTACGGTTCTCGGCTCTCCATATGACTATATCATAGCGGGACTTGCATACGCTAACCCCGGGTCCCGACAGACTTGGCATCAGAGCAGGACTGACTGTAGGACTAGCAGCCTTGGCCGAAGTTGAGTCTAGCTTGCTATAGTTATATAGTTACTCTGGGTATATAAGGGAACAACGTAAGGCTTATTTTTTTCTCCTTACCCTCATCAATCTGAGTTCTGAGTCACCCTCATCTTATTCTACGGGAAGATAGGACTAGGCTCACCTCTGTCTGATTATAACATCTCATTGTTGGCTTCCTTGTAGCCGTAGGAAAGTTGTGATTGGTTTGTTAGAATTGTTGTGCTTCCTGATTTCTTACATCGTATGTAAGTGTTGTTTTCTATGTTGTAAGAAATTGTCTTTTCTTACAATTACAACTGTTATGCTTCCCGAGTAATTCCAGGTTTATCTCATAATCTGATGCATTTGCAAACTCCTTCTTTCTGTTTCAGATGGCAGATCTTCCCCCTCGGCAGATTGTTCGTTTGACCAGGTGCCTCGGTGTGTGTGGCCATCCCGCCATGCTGATCGAGATGATGTCCTTCATTGGATACCGATGGTACCCTGAGTACACAGTTGAGGAGCAGTTCCTTGACTTCAACCAGACTCAGTTCCACTGCATTGTCAGGATCTACCCGCACCACAATGGAGCCACTCAGCCTATCCACTTTGGACATGGCATTGGCATGACTGAGAACATGGCTGTGCAGGATGCTGCATACTCATGTATTACCCTACTGAGAGAGGAGCACACTATGCTGAGAGATACCTCGTTCCGCTATATCCCTGCTGCACTTCCAGGAGAAGAGGGGTATTACACCGGACTGTACACAGATCACTCTTTGGAGGACCCTTTGCTTCAGATGACTGCTAGGTTTGCTTGTGATCGAGATCGTGATGCACGCGCTCTTCGTTTTGAGCTTCACGTCACCCGTGTTCGTCTATATCGAGCACTGACACTCTTGGCACCCTTCATGAGTGTTGGATCAGTCGAGTATGATGCTATCTACCCTGTCAGGACGCAGATGCCTTCTCGAGTTGCTTGGCCCGAGATTGGAGGCATTTTTCCACCCCGTGGTCCTCTGCTTCCACCCTACGCTGGACCTAGGCCCCATCCTTGCCCAAATGGATATCAGGGTCCACAGGCCTCCGTGTTTTCCGATGGTCACCTTCAGCTACCGGGTTACACGGGTAACTTCTACGAGGACTACTATGGAGATGGAGATGAGTGAGACCGCCTGTGGTCTTACTTAGTGAGGATGTAGTAGTATCTTTAGTATATTGTACGCAAGGTGTTCTAAGTTCCAGAGGCTTAGATAAATAATGTATAGGAAGTCAGAGTGCCTCTGAAGGATGTATCATCTTCATCACGTTTGTATTAGCTTGGCGCTTGTACTAAAATGATGTATGGTTTGTATGACAGCTTGTGAATATATGGCTTGTATGCTTTTATCACCATGTTGTCAAGATGATTACTTCCTTTGCTCTGTAATTCTTCCAGTACCTCAATACCTTGTTTAGACTCTTCCAATCAACTCTGTTTGACTTTGGTTTTTCACCTTCAGGATGTCTCAAGGAACCCGTGGCCAGCTTGGTCGTGCCCATGGTCGTGGGAATGATCCAGAGGAAGGCAATCTTCCACCCCCACCCACGATGGCTCAGGTTCTGATGGAGGTTGAGAGGAACCGCCGAGACTCTCACCATTTGCTGGAGGTCATTGCCCGCAACACCACTCAGCAGCGCAATGAGTTGGTGTCCTTGAACGACTTCATCCGGCTTCATCCCCCGGTTTTCAGTTACTCCACCGAGTCCCTTGACGCCGATGACTGGCTACGCAGCGTCGAGAGGAAGCTCCAGGCAGGCCATGTTGCAGATGGCGACAAGGCCAGCTATGCCACCTACCACCTCGAGGGTGCAGCTAGCTCTTGGTGGGAGAATTTCCTGAACATGCGTCCCGTTGGACCGCCCACATCTTGGGATGAGTTCTACACTTCCTTCCGCGAGCACCACATTCCAAAGGGTCTTATGGACCGCAAGCGTGAGGAGTTCTGCAACCTCACCCAAGGCAGAAGGACTGCTGACGAGTTTAGTCGTGAGTTCAACCGACTGGCTCGTTATGCTACTGAAGAGGTCTCCACCGACTCCAAGAAGCAAGAGAGGTTCCGTCGTGGACTCAATTCTGGACTCCTTCGTGAGCTCAACCTGCATGACTTTGCCACTTTCCAGGTCCTTGTCAACAAGGCCATCAAGGCAGAGGACATGAACACCCCCAATGACTTCCGCAAACACCCTAGATACGATGGTTCTTCCAGCTCAGGCTCCCAGAAGCGCAAGATCTGGATCCCCAACATCATGTTTTGCTAGAATAACCCACTGAGGCCATCCTATGTGGCGCCTCGTCCACCAGCTTCGTTCCACCCAGCTCCACCAAACAACCCAGCTCCACGCACTGTCTTTGGAGCCTGCTACAAGTGTGGTCAGGCAGGCCACTACTCCCGCGAGTGTCCCTAGAACCAGCTCTAGAATCAGAATGCTCCACCCCGTGTCGGAGGCAACAACAATGGTCGTGGCAAGCCACCCCAGAAGGTCTACACCACCAAACCCGCTCCTCCCGCCACTCGTGGACGTGTGAATCAGATTGCCGCCGAAGAGACTAACGACACCACTGACGTCATTCTTGGTACGCTCCCAGTCAATTATGTTCCTACTTCCGTTCTTTTTTACCCAGGAGCATCTCATTCATTCATGTCGGAAAGTTATGCACTTCGTCATGAGTTATCTTTTGTTGAATTGTCCACCCCAATGATTATTCAAACTCCAGGGTCAAGATGGCAAACTAATAGAGTAAGCCATGGTAATCAAATTGCAATTGAGGGTTTAGTATTCCTTGCTTCACTCATAGCCCTCAAGTCTTCAGACATTGATGTCATCCTTGGCATGGATTGGCTATCAAGGCAGAATGCCTACCTTGATTGCAAAGGCAAATCAGTGAAACTCACCCCCCTTCAGGAAAGACAGTCAACTACACCTCACCCAGAACAAGAACCCAAGTGCATTCCTTGAATGTACTTCCCCTTCCCGACCTTGAAGATGTTCCGGTGGTTCGTGACTTCTCGGATGTCTTTACTGAAGAGCTTCCGGGAATGCCACCCGACAGATGTGTAGAGTTCATAGTGGATCTTGTGCCAGGAACAACACCAATTTCTAGACGCCCATACAAAATGGCCCCATGTGAGTTAGCTGAGCTTAAAACCCAATTGGAAGCTTTGTTGGAAAAAGGCTTCATCCGCCCTAGCTCATCGCCATGGGGTTGCCCCGTTCTGTTCGTAATGAAGAAAGATGGAACAGAAAGGATGTGCGTAGAATATCGCCCGCTAAATTTAGCGACGATAAAGAACAAATACCCACTGCCCAGGATCAATGATCTTTATGATCAACTTGCTGGATCCTCTGTCTTCTCCAAGATGGATTTGAGATTAGGTGATCATCAAATCAAAATCCGAAACGAGGACATTCCCAAAACGGCTTTTACTACTCGTTATGGTCTTTACGAGTACACCGTCATGTCCTTTGGTTTAACCAATGCCCCCACCACTTTCTCACGCATGATGAATTCGATCTTCATGGAGTACTTAGATAAATTTGTTGTAGTTTATCTCGATGACATTCTCATCTACTCGAAGAACGAAGAAGAACATGCCGAACACCTAAGGCTGGTATTGATGAAACTTAGAGAGCATCGCATGTATGCTAAATTCTCCAAGTGTGAATTTTGGCTACCAGAAGTGACCTACTTAGGCCACGTGATTTCTGAAAAAGGCATTGATGTGAATCCCGAGAGAGTTCAGGGCGTCCTTGACTGGACTCCACCTGAATCGGTTAAGCAAGTTAGGAGTTTTCTTGGCCTAGCCAGCTATTTCCGTCGCTTTGTCGAGAACTTTTCTAAAGTTGCAAAGCCTCTAACTGAACTCCTCAAGAAAGATAAGAAATTCCTATGGACTCCCAAGTGCGAGGAAAGCTTTCAAGAGCTAAAAAGAAGATTGACATCTGCACCTGTACTTGCGCCTCCAGACACCAAAAAGGATTTCGAGATCTTTTGTGACGCCTCACGGCAAGGGTTAGGATGCATACTTTTGCAAGATAGACATGTGGTAGCTTATGCTTCACGCCAGTTGCGGCCACAGGAAGAGAACTATCCTACCCATGACCTTGAACTCGCTGCCGTAGTTCATGCCCTAACAACTTGGCGACATTACCTCCTTGGTAATCGTTGTGAGATCTATTCCGACCACCAAAGCCTCAAATATATTTTCACCCAGCCAGATCTTAATCTCAGGCAAAGACGCTGGATTGAGTTGATAAAAGATTACGACGTAGGAATTTCTTACACCCCAGGCAAAGCCAATGTGATGGCTGATGCACTAAGTCGTAAGTCGTATTGTAACAACCTCATGTTACAACAGTATCACCCACTTCTTCATGAGGAATTTCGGAAGCTCAATCTTGAGATTGTTCCTCATGGCTATCTTTCTACCTTGGTGGCGAAACCAACCCTTGAGGATCAAATCATAGTTTCCCAAAGGCGTGCACGAGGTGTTCGCCGGATCAAGGAGAACATTGCTAGCGGAGTTTCTAAATGTTTCTCCACAGATAGTAAAGGAACAGTATTCTTTGGAAATCGTTTGGTAGTACCTAAGAATAGGGAGCTAAGGCAACTCATCCTCAAGGAAGCCAATGACACACCCCTCTCGATTCATCCCGGTAGCACAAAAATGTACCGAGATCTACGCCAGAGATTTTGGTGGACCAGGATGAAGAGAGACATTGCTCGATTTGTTGCCGAATGTGATGTTTGTCGTCGCATTAACGCTGAACACCAAAGACCTGATGGTACACTTCAACCTTTTCCTATTCCAGAGTGGAAGTGGGACAAAGTCGGTATGGACTTCATCACCGGCTTTCCAAAAACCCAGAAAGGAAATGATGCCATCTTCGTTGTCATATATAGGCTTTCCAAAGTTGCTCACTTCCTTCCAGTTCGCGAGTCTATAACTGCTAGCCAGTTAGCGGACTTGTACGTCTCTAGAATTGTATCCCTTCACGGTGTTCCTTTGGAAATCAATTCTGATCGTGGTAGCCTTTTCACCTCTAGATTTTGGGGAAGCTTTCAGAATGCTATGGGAACTCATCTCTCCTTTAGTACAGCTTTCCATCCTCAGTCTAGCGGTCAAGTCGAAAGGGTTAACCAAATTCTTGAAGACATGCTCAGAGCTTGTGTTATCTCATTCGGAAAGAATTGGGAGAAGTCTCTACCATTCACCGAATTTGCTTATAACAATAGTTTTCAATCTAGTCTGAACATGGCTCCTTTTGAACTCCTATATGGACGACGATGTCGAACACCCCTAAACTAGTCAGAAACCGATGAAAGACAATTCTTTGGACCGGATATGATCAAGGAAGCAGAAGAGCAAGTTCGCATTGTTCGTGATCAATTGAAAGCATCCCAGTCTCGTCAGAAAAGCTACTATGATCGTCATCATAGGAAAGAGAGCTACAATCTGGATGAGAAGGCTTACTTCGGGTTACTCTTCTGAAGGGAACCCAACGTTTCGGTATCAAAGGCAAGTTGCACCCACGTTACATCGGACCTTTCCGCATTCTTGCTAAACGTGGAGAAGTTTCCTACCAACTTGAACTACCCCCGCACCTTTTCCGAGTACACGATGTATTCCATGTGTCACAACTCAGGCGTTGCTTCAAGGACCCCATCCGCGAAGTCAACCATGAAACGCTTGATCTCCAAGATGACCTTTCTTATCGAGAGTACCCCGTTCGTATTCTTGATTCCGCAGAGCGTGTCACTTGTCTTCAGAAGATTAAGTTTCTGAAAGTGCAATGGTCACACCACTCTGAGAGAGAAGCCACGTGGGAAAGAGAGGACCATCTCAGTGCCGAGTACCCCTCCTTCCTACCGTAGACTTCTGAATCTCGGGACGAGATTCTGTTGAGTTGGGCAAGTTGTCAGAACCCTCTGTTAGGTAATGTGCTAGGATCAAAGTCATCTTGCATCATGTTATAATTTTCAACATAAGTCATTTGAAATCAAAATCAAACTCAAATGGGAGAAGGACCCCCCCCAGATGAATTAATTCAAAAGGCCTGAAATAAATCTTCTCCAAAAAGTCACGTTTGATTTTTGAAAAGTCTTATAAATGAGTGTGATCACATATCAAGTGATGTGGGATCCACCCCATGCTCATGAATTTTTCAAATATTCAAACAGGACCTTGGAATTAATCAAAAACCCCTATTTGATTTAAAGTTCAAATAATTTGAATTTTAAAAATGTTCAAACTTTACAAGTGGCTAGCCTAGTATATTGTGAAGCCACATAAAAAGTTTCAGCATTTAATAAAATGGTTTGCTATTTTTTTTAGCTAGCCAAAACAAATGTCAGAAGAAAACAGAAAAGAAAAATAAGAAAAAGAAACAGAGAACTTACCTCTCGCCCAGGGGCGAGGCCCACTCACCTCAGCCGGCCCAGCCCACCTGGAGGGGGCACATGCGTCTTCTTCCCCTCCAGGCAGGCAAGCAGGTCGCCGGCGAGCGCCGTGGGCGCGCCAGGCAGCTGCCTGCCTGCCCAAGGGTTATCCCCTCGTCCGGAGACGTCTGGGAGACGCCCAGCTCCATTCCCCTCCCTCCTGTGCCATTTCCCCCTCCTCTCTCGCCCGTTCCGCCGTCGACCGAAGATATCGTCGGAGCGCCGTCAAGCCCCCGCGTGGCCATCGACGTCCCGGAGCCCGTTGAAGCTGTCCCCTGTGTCCCCTTCGAGCGCATAACCGAGCTGCAAAAGATGGCGTGGCCGGAGCCCACCTAGCCGACGAATTCAAGTTTGAGCCGCCGCCAGATCCGAAAGAGATCGACGTCGATTACCTCGCCGTCAAGCCCTCCCAGCTCAAGCCGTCACCGCCTTTGAACTCCTGGTGAGCAGGCGGTTCAAACCCCTCTCTTCCCGCCCCCTATTGTTGCCTCTGTCACGATCCACCATGGGAGCCGAAGCACCTCGCCGCCACGGTCGTCATCGGCGAGCAACCGCTACGCAATCGAACCCGAGGCCATGTCCGTTGCACTCATGGTGCTCCACTGCGTCGAACCAATCCAGCCCCGCTTCCAGACGCGCCTCCTAGCGAGTTTCACCTCACGGACGTTCCACTGTCGCCGCCTTCGCTCATCGCCGGCGTCCCTCCGGTGGCCCCCGTGGTCGCCTGGACCTTCCCTGCGATGTGCGACTGCACGGGCTTCAATTTGGTACAAGTGGAGCACCAAATGGTGGCCGAGAACTCCTTCCCCGTGAGCGCCGCCGCGTCTAGTGACGCTGGCGTTCAGCCGCCGGCAGCCCGTGACGTGGCCATGGTTAGATTAACCACTAACCGGCCCTCTTAGCCACTGACACTGGGCCGAGTGGCTTAATTAGCCACTGGTTAATTTAAACTAACCGGGATTTTAAACAGAGAGGCTGACACCCCTGGCCTACCAGTCAGCCCCCCTGACGTCACTGTGACATCAAGCTGACGCAGTAAATCGAATAATTGATTTATATAAATCCAGAAAATCCAGAAAAGGCTGAAACTTTGGAAATTCATATAAAATTCATATTAACTCCAAATTTAACATATAATATATGAAAAATTATCAGGAGAAAATAATCTATCCAAATTTCCAACTTTCAACTATGTTTGAGTTGAATTTAAAATGTGACCAGTAGCATTTGCTATTTGGATTAATTGGAATTAAATCAAATTCATTTCAAATGATTTTTCAACTTGAACCATAGCAACATACCACATTTCAATTGCACATCAGAGGCATATCATACACAATTCAAAATGAATTACATTGATCACACAATAGCATCTACAACTTGGCTAACTTGAATTCAAATTGGAGTTTGAATTTGCAATTCATTTGCAATATACTCCATTTAAATGGAATTGCCTCACACATCAGAAACATATACATCAAGTTTCAACCTTCAACCATGTGATTGTGCATTGTATTTACTTTGCTACCTTGTTTGTTGTTTGTCGAGTAGAGGTGGAACCGAAACAGGAGACAGCTCCCTTCGTTGAAGATTCCGAGACTGAACCTTGTCAGCAAGGCAAGCAAACCCCCTTTGATCATGTCGATAAAATCCCACTTCCCTCTCATGTCTCGCTTATGCATTGTATAGGATGATTACCATGCTATGTTTCTACCGCATAGATGAACCCATTCCTTTGCATGACCTATCATTTGTCACAGTAGTAAGCAAACCACAATCCTAGCAAATGTAGGAGTTGATTGATATCATGTGGCCCTGCAACTGTTACTGCTTATTGCATGCTTAGAGTGATACAATGATGTTACTGCTATGTGAGTCGGGATGGTAGCAATCATGATGATGGTGGAAATGTGTTGGTGAATCTACCCTAATACAAGTTGAACGATGAGAGGCTGTGTAGGAGTGCACAGTGGGTTGTCTCGTTGAACACCGCCCTAAGTCCGAGTTCTTGTGCGGTGATCCAAGATGAAGAGTACAACCACACATTGGGCTCACTGACCCCTCTCAACCTATTAACTCATCCCTTTTGAAGTCCAGATGTCACAATAGTTCGGAGTTCTGGTAGGTTTGTGGCCTGGCTGCTAAGTGAGAGAACGGCTCAACCGAGACCGGCTTATGCACCACGCACACATCATCTGGGTCCACTTTGGTAAACCGGCCGGGTTCACGATAGTGGTAGCCAACCCAGGTAGGCGGCTTTCTTGGACTAGATCGGCTATGAGGTAACAGTTGTGGTGAGCATCCTCGCTGACACCCCTTGAATGGTGTCGAGATCAAAGGCGGTAACTAATGATCATGTGTGTGTAGCGGTACACCCCTGCAGGGTTAACAAAACTATTCGAATAGCCGCGTCCGCAGTTAAGGGCTGCTTGGAAAGCTTAGCTTGATTATTAGACAACTTGAATTGGATACTTCTAAGACACACCAAGATAAGTGTGAGTACTATGGCGTGCTTTCTCGTGGGCAAGTCGAGGAAGGCACCATAGTGGTGTAATTGGTTGGAGATGTAGTGGACTCGTGTACGCTTCTTACCTCAAGTCTGGTACTCGTAGTTCAGGACTAGCCAAGTCAAAGCTGGCATTTCTGCAATTGAACCCCACCTCCCTTTTCCTTGATACATGTGCATGAGTAGTATAGCTCCTATGTAAGTCTTGCTGAGTAAGACTTTGTACTCAAGTTTTCTTATTCTGTGTTTTAGATGAACCCACTGACCCCGAAGGTGGCTTCTTCATCGAGCTCGATGACTGAAGACCAAGCTAGTATAGTCCCAGTCAGACGACTGGTTCCCTCGTGGAGGGCTTGTGTTTAAATAAGGATTCTAAAGCCATTTGTAAAACTTGTCTGTACTCAGACCTACTTTGCTTCCGCTTGTCTGTTGTAATGTTGGATCACATGCTTGTGATCTCTGTGTGCACTCTGTGAGAGTTATCAATAAAATGTATACTTTGTAGAGAATTGCAATGATACCTGCTGTTCATACAAAGCATGTGTGATGCGCGTATGTTTATAAATGCATGTCTTTGTACGGGTTTTCGAGACCTTAGTTGTGATCTGGCTGGCGGTCTTTCATACACCAAGTGGCCCTTAGATGTGCGCAGCTTGTGGCATCGCGATGCGATTGCTCGAGACTCCGTCTCGTGCACACTTTGTGGTATGATCGAGCCCTCCGTAGACCCCGACTAAGTGATCGGGCTGGAGTAAGTCTATGTAAGAGTTATGAGATAGTCGATAGTATGGTTGAGGCGACTTGTCTGTGAATATGGGAGTTCATCACCCATATCATTTAGACTTGTGTGCAGACGTTGAGGACCCATCTCAGTTGATCATCCGGCCTGAATGGGATGCCCCTCACGTACGATGCTTTACGAGAACGTTCTGTGCTTGGCCTCGTCTGCTTAGACAAGTGGGTACGGTTCTCGGCTCTCCATATGACTATGTCATAGCGGGACTTGCATACGCTAACCCCGGGTCCCGACAAAACCCTTGATAGTGATCAAAAGAATTATGCTACTACTGAGAAGGAATTCTTGGCAGTGGTGTTTGCTTGTGATAAGTTTAGGCAGTATATTGTCGATTCTAATGTTATTATTCATACTGACCATGCTTCCATTAAGTATCTTATGCAGAAGAAGGATGCCAAACCAAGGCTCATAAGATGGGTACTCCTTCAAGAATTTGATTTACAGATTGTCGATAGAAAAGGAGAAGAAAATCCGGTAGCGGACAACCTTTAAAGGATGGAAGATATTCCGCACGATCCTATTCCAGTCAACGACAGTTTTCCATATGAACAACTTGCTGTTGTAAAAGTACAATCTCATTCCGACCCTTGGTTTGCATATTATGCTAATTTTATCGTTGCAAAGTTTTTGCCTCCAGGTTTTACATTTCAGCAGAGGAAGAAATTCTTCACGGATTTGAGGCATTACTTTTGGGATGACCCCCATCTTTATAAAGAAGGTGCGGACGGGATCGTAAGAAGGTGTATACCGGAGCACGAGAAGAAGGACATTCTTTGACAATGTCACGATAGCCCCTATGGAGGACATCATGCCGGTGAGAGAACCGCAAATAAAGTTCCACAATCAGGTTTTTATTGGCCTACTCTTTTTAAGGACACCAGAAGGTACGTTCTATCTTGTGACAAGTGTTAGAGAGTTGGTAACATTAGTAGGAGAAATGAGATGCCTATGAATTAATCACTAGTAATCGAACCTTTCGATTGCTGGGGTTTTGATTTTATGGGTCCTTTTCCTCCTTCACACAAGTACACACACATCTTAGTTGCAGTCGATTATGTAACCAAGTGTGTTGAAGCAATCCCCACTGAGAGTGCTGATCACAAGACATCTTTGAAAATGCTCAAGGATGTAATTTTTCCCAGGTTTGGCATACCAAGGTACCTCATGACAGATGGAGGGTCACACTTCAAGCATGGAGCTTTTAGTAAAGATCTAGCCAAGTACGATGTCAATCATATAATTGCATCACCGTACCACCCTCAAACTAGTGGGCAAGTCGAGCTCACCAATAGAGAGATCAAGTTGATCTTACAGAAAACAGTGAACAGTTCTAGAAAGGACTGGTCAAAGAAGTTAGGATATGCTTTGTGGGCGTATAGAACTCCTTACAAGAACCCCATGGGCATGTCTCCATATAAGATAGTCTATGGAAAAGCTTGCCATTTTCCATTAGACTTAGAGCACAAAGCTTTCTGGTCTGTCAGAGAGCTGAATGCTGACCCAAAGTTAGCTGGTGAAAAGCGTCTCGTGAACTTGACTTCTCTAGATGAGTGGAGAGGTGAAGCTTATGAGAGCGCTAAAATGTTCAAGGAAAAGGTAAAGAAGTGGCACGATAAAAGGATTCTAAAACGTGAATTTAATGTTGGTGATAAAGTTTTGTTATTTAGATCTCATTTCAGGTTTTCTCCAGGTAAACTACTTTCCAGATGGGAAGTACCTTTTCATATCGAAGAAGTATATCGGTCCGGTGCAATCAAGATTAATAATTTTGAAGGAACCAAACCTCAAGTTGTGAATGGAAAAAGACTCAAACATTACATGGCAGGTGATCCTATCAATGTGGATGTGAATATGATATACACAACAACTCATGAAGAACATGTTGCAGCCCAGTTTTAGACACCGGCAGGAGCACTAAGAAAAGGTATGTATTACGGTAAGGAAACATCGCGAACGTCAATAATAGTTTACTTTTCAGGGGTTTTGCAAAATTAGGAAAAATCCAAGCCCAAGTGGAACCGGAGAGGAGCTCCAGGGGGCCCAGGAGGCCTCCCGGCGCGCCCCCCCTCCTGGCCGCGTCGGGCACCCTCCTGGGAGCCCCAGAATCCGACTCTGACCCCACTTTGGCTTGAAACTTTCCTTCTGTTGCGGAAATTTTTGCTATATATTTGCCCGGATAGTCCCGGCACCGTATCTCTCGATTTCGCGTGTTTTCTTCTCGAGCTATTTCTTCCAGGACTAAAAGTTCATTAGTAGAGATGTCTTCTTGTGGCTCGAGCGGAGAGGACTTCTTGGGATGGCATCTACGTCAAGTCCATAAGGATCTTAATCAAGGGAAGCACGTTGATTGGGCTACCGAAGAAGAAATTGTCGCAAGACAAGTGGAGATGGAGCGCTCTGTGAGAGAGGAAGTCAAGACTATCACTGCCCAACAACAAGGAGGTCCAAGAAATCCCATCATGGTGGGATCTATCCAACCTCAATATGATCTTTCTCTTAACCTTTCAGGGCCCTCCACTTCACTTGAAGATCAACGCGCGCTTTCCACCATCTCCGAGGCCTACCGCATCACCAACCAACTCTGTGAAGATTTCCGTGTACTAAAAGTTCAAGTGGAACTCTTGGAGTCATAGAACCGAACCCTTCGCCGTGTCATCAGGGATCTGAAGAAACAACCACAACAAGATGAGGAGTAAATCTCCTCGGGTAATGGCACCCCCTCGGCTTGTTCCAAGCTAGGGGAGTGCCCGGTATCTTTATCTTTGTCTTTAGGAGTCAAGTAGAGTCGTATCATGTCTAGGGAAGTTACTTTATGAAATAGGTGTTTCATTGAGGTCTATCACTCCTTTTGTGGAGAGTTTTGTATCCGTGAGTGTGGAGTCGATTATGAAGGAATATTAATGAGAAGTCTATTGGTTTCTTCGCTGCACTCGGTATCTCTTCACGCAATCGACATTATGAGCTGATTCTTATGGGGAGTATTGACCTTATATCAGGTATGGATTCGAAAACTTTATTTAATCTTGGCAAGTATAGCTTTGGTCATAACAACAAGCATGTTTTTCTCAAATTAGCGACATAGCCAAAGCCTTTGTGTTATTATGCTTGAAGTGTTATGTTGACAAGGAAGACAACTTGATGTGCCATGCTAGTTTTAATGTTTATGCTTTGTATTGCTTGCATCTAAGTCATCATCAATTGTCTGGTCTCTCAAAGCCTTGCTAGCCAAAACTTTGTACCAAGAGGAATTCTGCTTGTACTCCCATACCCTGAAACCAATATCTTCCACTTGTGTCCACCAGACCTTCCTATTCGTGGTATTCCACTACCACTCCTAAAGTATATAATTTATGTGCTATCTTTAGATGTTAAAAATCTTCTGTTTTGTGCCTCTGATTCAGCTCATGAGGAAGTGATGGGTAACCCATGATCATCTCAATTTGGACAAGTTTTATCTTGGGATTGCATGTCTAATCTGCAAACCCTAATACGAGAAGGGACTGGCATGAGTGCCCAGCTCGTAAAAGATAAATACTAACACACAAGTTCCTTCGCCCATTTATGAGTGATAAACAAAGGAATTTAAGGGGATGTGTTTTTCCTTTCATGGGATTAGTTCCTCGAAACTTGTCTAAATCATGAAGTGAATGAGTTATCTATCAGCAGTCGTTGATGGATCATGCACCTCCCAAAATCTGTTTTTATTCTGTTTGATCTAGAGATGGCACATAAGTTTTCCCTGCTTACCCTTTTGCACGGGGTTTATCCTTTATTTTGTGCTGAGTCAGTCCTTCCTACTTCCTTCCTTTTTGAGAGAGAACAGACACTTGATGTTGATAAAGATTCTTTCATATAAAGTCCCACTAAAAGTTAGAATATTACATCTTTGTTGACATTATCTTTTGATAAGTAAGTTTTTTGCAAAAGCTTATGCCTAGTAAAAATCTTCCTTTGTGTTAACATGTGCACTTCTTGACTAATAACATGTTCTTTCAAAAGCTTCAACTTGTGTCATTATAGGTGAAAGAGAAAAAGTAAAAGTTATTAGTTTTTCCTTGACCAATGTTATGTTTGCCATGATTTGATGAGTTTTCTTGGCCCTGCTTTGCTATAATTGTTACTACTTTCTCATAAGGGCCTTATAAGTTCAGGATGCTGTTGAGGATTCTTCAGTTTGGTGAGAAATCTTGATGCTTCTTGTCCGTCTTCTATTATCGACACTTCACTCTCTAAACTTGTGGACAGGTTTGCCGAGCTCAGTAATCGCTTGGGGACAAGCGAGGTCCAAGCTTGGGGGAGTTGATACGTCCAAATTGCATCACTATTTTATATTGTAATTTAACCCTATTCATTGATATATTCCACTTTAAAGTATTGTTCTTATGTTGTTTTGGCTTGTTTTACACAGTTTGCAACATTCCGGCGCCGAAGCAACAGAAGCAGAATTCAGCTGTAAAAAGTGGACATCAAGTTGTTGAATCAAATCAACTCCAAATTTGAAGAAATTTGACGTGGATCATTATTTTGGAGATTCACTGGAGGAGACCAAAGGTTGACCGGAAGGAACCCACCAGGGCTCCACAAGGGTCCCTGGCGCCCCCCTAGGGCGCGCCAGGCACCCTCCTGGATGCCTGGTGGCCCTCCTTGGTGCCCCCTTTGGCCTATATTACCCCCTGGGGTAAAAACCCTAAAAAGAGAGAAGTTTCGGCGTTTCACTGCCGCCTCGTGGCGGAAACCTACAGAGAAGAAAAATCCATCTCCGGCGGGAAGATTCCGCCGGGGAGATCACCTCCCAGAAGGGGAGATCATCGCCATCGTCATCATCATCGTCGCGGGCATCATCGAGATAATCATCAACATCATCCCCAACATCAGAACCATCTCCATCTCCATCCCATCTCATCTCACAGTTGCAACTTGTGTTTTAATCCGTACTATCTATCCTCTCTACTCTGTTGGTGTTGATTACTACTTTGTGGTGAATGCTATTGAGTTTTGTTGGATAAATATCATTGTGTCCAGATTGTTTGCCACCCATCTATCACCTCTGATCATGATCTCTTTTATGTCTTGTGAGTAGTTACTTTAGTTCTTGAGGACATGGGAGAAGTCTAGTTGTTAGTAGTCATATGATGTTGAAGTATTATGTATTGTTTGATACTTAAGTTGTCTTGTTATTTTCCTAGTGGTGTTGTGTGAGTCGAACACCCAACACTTCGCCTTATTAAGGACCTAGGGTAATACATTGTGCAAAAAGGATGCTTATGGTGGGTTGCCGGAGTGACAGAAACCTGAACCCCAGTTCGCACACTTTCGCACAAGGGAGTTATGGATCCTCGATCGTAATGTTGTGGTTAGGCTTATGCCTTAATTACTACCTTGTATTTGCGGATGCTTGCAAGGTGTGTAATCATAAGAGTACACTTATCTTAGTCTAGAAGGTGTACTAGCATTGGTCCACCCACCGACACTTATCGACACAATACATACTACTTGGCGGAATATGGTGAAAGTAACTTGGCTACATCTCTCGTGTGTCCTCAAGAACGCCTTAACCTTTATAAGTTCAGTTACTAGGCCTATCCTTTGCTCAAAAGGATAGGGCCACTTGGTACTCCTCAATTACCCTGTTTACTTTGCTTGTCTTTTACCTTTTTGTTGCTTAAACCAAAAATCCCTAAATATTTATCTTTTAGTGTGTGCAGACCTTTCCTTATCCAGGGTCACTTGTCAATACCTTATGCTCCTCGTCGGGATCGACATCCTTATTTATCGAAAAGCTACAATTGATCCCCTAGACTTGTGGGTCATCAAGAATCGTTTATTGGCGCGGTTGACAGGGGAGGCATCCCAACTAAACCTATCAACTTCACCGCCATCAGTCATACACAGTGGCTACACAATTCTCTTTATTTATTTAAACAGTAAAGGGGTCCCACTTGTCATTTGCACATGGGCAATAAAATAACTGATTTCATTTAAATTGCCAGGAGGGCCCAGTTGTCATAAAGACAGAGAAAATTATTCATTTGTTTAAATTAGCTAATAGGCCTAGGGCCCACTAGTCATCTACCCAAATAATAAACAGTGGGGGTTATCCTAACTATTTTAATTAGTTAGGCCTAATGGACTTGGTCCCACGAGTAAGAGGCAGAGGGGGAGGGGGGAGGGGGGTTAGCCCGTAGCTAGCACGCGCGTGCCCGCCGGCGAGGCAGAGCACGGCGAGGCCCGCCGGTGAGGGGGCCACGGAGGGCCACGACTAGCGTGGGAGGGCGCGACCGCGCGTGGCGAGCAGCAGCAGCAGCAGCCCAAAGGCGTGCACAGGGGGGCGTGGCTAGGGCGACGGTGGCCACAGCCATGGGAGGCAGCCGTGGGCAGTGCAAGCAACAGGGGGGGAGGAGCTCCGACGACGAACCAGTGCGGGGGAGGGGGATTGAGAGGGGGGCTCACAGGGAAGTGGAGTGGGGACAGGGATGTTCCGGGGCGGTCGCCAAAGAAGTGGGCGAGGCAGCGTGTCGCGGTCGCCGTGGCGAGGCAGAGCTCGATTTGCGGCGTGCGCGATGTCTCGACGATGATGAACCATGCGAGACGACTGGGACGTCAACGAGGAGGATCCTGGACATGTGCAGGTGGCTCGGGGAGGTGATTGGCCGCGTCCACGATGATGCGTCGGCGACGGTGTCGGGCAGCCATGGAGGAGGCAGAGGAAGACTGCGGCGCGAGGGCAAGGGGAAGAGGGAGCGGGGCACTAGGGTTTGCTAGAGGGGGGATGTAGTGGCCTCGGGGGCCTTAACCCCGCCGGCTAGCCGGCTGATGCCCTCAACGGCGCGGACATGGCGTGGCCGGCCGCGGGATGTGCGACACGCACACCATGAACACGGGAGGGAGGAGAGCTAGCCAGGGTGGGCTGGACCCAGTGGGGAGGGTAGGGGGGCTTGCCACGGGTGGGCTTCACCCATGAGCGTAGTTTAGGTGTTTTTCTTTTCTTTTCTTTTCTTTTCTTTTCGTTTCTTATCTTTTCTTTTCTGTTTTATTTTTAATTAGCCATCAAATGGGATTTTGTAAAATATGGGACCATCACCAATATTGTTATGGTATACCAATACAAGGCTACAAAATGTTTGAGCCTTTAATAAATTCATTTGAATTTTATTGTATTTAAAAGTGGATTAAACGTGGATAGTTTCTTACTGTTTGATTTGTTTAAAACGTTTAAATAATATAAATAAATACAATTGATATTTTATCATGACCTAGTGATTTTTAGGCATTTTATAAAATTATTTGCACAATTTTTGATTTAAGTTTATTTTCCACTTTTATTTTAATTCCTAGGGGCAATTTAATAATTCCAACATATTGCTTTAAAAAATTTAACATCATTGGGATTACTTACAGTATTGAGAAAAAAAATTCGTTAATTATTTGAATGAGTTTTATCCTGACTCGCATTAGCATTCCTTTAATGAAGTTGAATGATTTCATTAATGCATTTTAACTCATTAAAAATATGCCGACCTGGCACATTAGCTAAGCTAACAAGTGATTAGGCTTTGGGGACGTTACAAATCTCCCCCACTACAAAGAATTCTCGTCCCGAGAATTAAAAGGCAGTGTAAGGGCTAAAGCTTTGGTTTCGTAGTCTAGCGATTCTTCTGGTTCTTGTTGCCCTACTCGAAAAATTTAACCCTTCACGTTGACGTCTTCATTTCTCTGCATCGGTGCAACTCGATGTGTAGACATCCTTCCATCAGGGCTCCATCATACTTACGAATAGGTTAGGAGGAAAACTTAAGAGGCTCGGATCGGTACAAGGTTAATCAACCGAGGCGGTCCGAGGAAACGGGGCATAAGAGTATCTCTCGAGTTTAAACTCAGGGAAATACATCGAGAGAACAAAGGATGGCATGATAAATCTCAAGAGGATAGACAAGTAGTCAATGTCGATGACGGATGATGAAAAGGGGTCCAGAGCATCATGCATAAGCAATGTGTCTCGCATCGGGATGAATATAACAAGGTATGTGACTCATGAATGGCATACGAGGTCAAGCACGAGGAAAAAATCCTTGGGAACGAGAATGTACAAAAGAGTCAGGTTTCGGTCATGTGGAACTATGGGTTATGGGCCCACATTGAATAAGAAGGGTGGCGGCATAGTTTACGATCACAATGCAAGGTTTGTCAGAGAACAGCTTGTCAGCTATGTCGGCAACAACATCGGTACCAGGGGAAGTGGACAAAGACAACCATTTTCCTGCTCGTTAATACGAGGCGGACCAATTGGCAAAGTTCTCGACCCAGTGGTTACCGAAATGTCATCAACAGTGGCAACAAGGGGTTACTGACGAGGTTGTTGATAACCACAAGTGTAGGGGATCGCAACAGTCTTCGCGGGTAAGAGTAACCCAATTTATCGATTCGACACAAGGGGAGCCAAAGAATACTTATAAGCCTTAGCAGTTGAGTTGTCAAATCAACCAAACCTGAAAAAGCACTAGAAAAGATATAAGTAGCAACGGTGTGTTGACGGGTGTAGCCTTTAAGACTTCCCCAATCACCAACACCACAAAGTAGTAACAAAGTAGTAGGAGCAGCAAAGAAAGTAAAAGTAACAACGAAGGCAATGAAGGTGAAAGATGGACCAGGGTTCAAGGTTTCACTAGTGGTACCTCTCTAGGCAAAAGAACAAGGTGATGGGTGAACAAATTACAGTTGGGAAATTGACAGAATTGCACCAACTCTAGCCAAAGAAAAAATTAGATCATCCTAGTCTAAGAACCAAACGTAGGCATGTGTTCCATATGTAGTTGTACGTGCTTGCAATAAGAACTTTGCACAACATCTTTTGTCCTACCATCCCGCTACGAATGGGGCCACTTAAGGAACTTATGGAGATTACGGTGCTCCTGCGGCGGAGCACCGGAACAAAGCATTAACACTTCATGGACACATGTGATCCTCAAATTATAGCCCATCCCCTTTGGTGTCCCAAGTTGTCACCATTGGGATCGCCGGTTCCGGACTATAATAGGTGCATACACCGTAGATAAGATCTAGAACAACAATCATAATCATACAACCATAACGTGCTCAGATCTGAGATCATGCTACTCGTGCACTAGTAACAAGCATTAAGAACAACAAATTGCAGCAACAATAATTCATAAACCTCTTAGGACTGAACAAGGTAACAATTCATCGGATCCCAACAAACACAACACCAATTACATCATATGGATCTCAATCATGTAGGGCAGCTCATGAGAACATTGTATTGAAGATCTAGGGGGAGAGAATACGACATAGCTACTGCCAAGAACCCGTAGTCCAAGGACGAACTACTCAAGAAGCATCATGGGGGAAGGAGAGTCGATGAACATGGCCCCGGTGGCCAAGGCCCTCCCCGGCAGGGTGCCGGAGCAGGATCCTGGTGACCCCCGAAGCTAGTTTTCGATGGCGGCGGAGATCGGAATCGCTTCTAGAAAAAGTACTTCGATATTAGGGGTTTCCTCCTCGAGGGTAAAAATAGGGGCCAAAGGGGGCACCGAGAGGGGCCACCAGGCAGCCAGGAGGGTGCCTGGCGCGACCTAGGGCTGGGCCGCGCCATGTACCCTTCTGGAGTCCTGGTGGTGGCCCTCCCTTCCTTCCTTGGTGTTTCCCGAGGCTTCCGGGACGCTGATTTTTTATATAATTTTTCCGGAATTTTTGGAGCACTTTTAATGGTCGGAAAACCTGAAATACAAAAACAGCAGAAAACAGGAACTGGCAACTAGGTGCACTGAGTTAATAGGTTAGTCCAAATATGCTCAAAAGTGTATGAAAGTTCAAGAAAAACATGGCAAAGTCACACAAAACATGCATGGCACAAGAAGAAATTATAGATACGTTTGGGACGTATCAACATCCCCAAGCTTAATTCCTCCTCGTCCTCGAGTAGGTAAATGATAACAAGCATAATTTCTGTGGTGACATGCCACACAACCATATAAGGACTTTAAGTAATGCAATTAAAGCATGCAATTCAATTCAAGTCTTAACAAGCAAGAGTCTATATTAGCATTGACACAAGCAACAAAAGAACATAAGGTGCAAGAGCTCTCGCTGTTCGTGACTTGAATGTCTCCAAATGGTGTTTGCGTGCAAGAAAGGGGATTTGGGAATACGAGAGAGAAAATTTTTTATTGTTGATAACTAAATCTACTAAAGTTTTACACTTGGTCTCATTTGAAGTCTTATCTGGACTCGTCCCCAGACCACTAGCCAGGTACAAGTCAAACTGATCCACTCCCTTTCGATATTTTGAGCACTCATGAAATGGATGAGCGTGAGCAAGAAAGTTGACACCTAAACGGCGAAATAGAAAGAAGGTGGAAGAAGAAGACAAAAAGGTGTGAAAGTCTCACATCAATGAGGACAATCATAGGCGAGAGAAATCCATATGATAGATATGATGTGAGGAGTAGGGATTGCCATGCAACACGCGGATGCACACAGAGCTATAAGTGTATGAAAGCCCTCCAATCGAACTAGTGGGGGTGCATCCAACTTGCTTGCTCATGAAGACCTAGAGCTCTTTTGAGGAGGCTCATCCTTGTAATATGCAAGCCAAGTTCTATAGTGTAAGGATCCCCACTTAGTTATGCAAGTACAACATGAAAACTCTCTACAAACTAAAGCACATGTGCTACTATGAAGCACAAGTGTGGAATAAAGGATAGTAGTGTTGCCCCCTCTCTCTTTTTTTATTTTTTCTGATTTTCGGTGGCCTCCATGGCTCTTTATTTCTCTCTCTCTTTTTTTTCTTTCGTCCTCTTTGGGATCTTTTTTTGTATTTTGTCCACTTTGGGATCTTTTACTCCTTTCCTCACTATAGGGGAAACACTCTAGAAGAACATCAACACACTTTTATCTACTTACAGCTCTGAATCAAAAAGTAATGACTCTATATGAATGCCTCTGCCAGTGTAGCAGTATGTGCAATGATCAAGCACAACATGCAGCAAAAATATGACTAGCGGGCAAAGCCCAACTACATGAAGGCTATGAGATCATGCAAGGCAATATGACAATGAAGGATAAGTCATATGAACATGAAGAACAATGGATGTTGCATGGCAATGTATCCCGAAAAGGCTATGAAAATGCCTTGTCGGTAGGTATGGTGGCTGTTTTGAGGAAAGATATAAGGAGGCTTATGATGACAGAGCGTATCGTGCCAAGGGTTTGGATGCACCGGCGAAGTATGCGCCAACTCTCAAGGTGAGAAAGGGCAATGCACGGTACCGAAGAGGCTAGAAAAAGGATAGGTGGGTGGAAGTGTCAACTTTAGAATACTCACATTAGTCCGAAGAACTCATGCACTTATTATCGGTAACTCTCAATCTAATCAGGAGGTTTACAAAGAGACAAGTACCCCGAGGAGGAGTGTACGGGGGTTTGGTTATCCTTGTGCATCCTCGACTCATGGTACGTGAGTGTACTCTAATATTCGACCCCTCCAGAGATTAGTGATCCATCTAGTAGCTAGAGTTCTCAACAGGGTTTAGGTTTTCGAAAATCACACGGATTGCCCAAAATACGACATCTATCACTAATAGGTTAAAGATCTTGACACCATTAGTTCAAACATTACTTAAGTCAATACCTCAAAACTATTGCAAGTTACTACTACAAAGAGAATATCAACTTCAACTACCTACTTTCTAGTCAAGACACAAAACTCGGTGCAACAGGCAAACTCTCTAAACAAGATAAGCATGCGAACTATAGAAACTTCAATTCCGGACAATGAAAAACTCTAGAAGAAAACTCTAAAGCACATGAACTAAACAGGGAAGCAGCTAAGAAAAGATAAAGAACAACTCACAGCAAAGAATAAGCATGAAAATTCTATGAGGTGTTCTAGTTTAAAGTGGAGAGTGTATATCTCCCAATCAAGCATGTTAGGTTCCGATATTGTAATGATCAGCAAACAAAACAAAAGAACTAAGAAAATAAAGAGCAAGACGCTCCAAGCATAGCACATAACGCATGAAGTGATAAAAGTATAGTGGAATGAGGGACGAACTTATGATTGTTGATGAAGAAGGGGATGCATGGGGGCATCCCCAAGCTTAGACGCTTGAGTCTCCTTGAATATTTCTTGGGGGTTCCGGGCGCATCCCCAAGCTTGAGCTTTTGACACTCCAAGATCTTCTTTCATCATCTTCCATCGCACACTTTAAAACTCCCTTCATACATAACTCATCATAAGCTGATTAGAGAGGTTAATACCCTATTAAAATAATTTTCCTCTACTGCAAATAAATATTTCCAGGACGGTATACTGTTTCTCTTGATTGCGAAAGAGTTTTTGCAAAGAAAAATCAAGCTTAAGGTTTGCAAAACGAAGAAAGGGCAAACATGAAAGAATCTATGAAAAACATTAGTCCGAAGTGTCAACTTTAGAATACTCACATTAGTCCGAAGAACTCATGCACTTATTATCGGTAACTCTCAATCTAATCAGGAGGTTCACAAAGAGACAAGTACCCCGAGGAGGAGTGTACGGGGGTTTGGTTATCCTTGTGCATCCTCGACTCATGGTACGTGAGTGTACTCTAATATTCGACCCCTCCAGAGATTAGTGATCCATCTAGTAGCTAGAGTTCTCAACAGGGTTTAGGTTTTCGAAAATCACACGGATTGCCCAAAATACGACATCTATCACTAATAGGTTAAAGATCTTGACACCATTAGTTCAAACATTACTTAAGTCAATACCTCAAAACTATTGCAAGTTACTACTACAAAGAGAATATCAACTTCAACTACCTACTTTCTAGTCAAGACACAAAACTCGGTGCAACAGGCAAACTCTCTAAACAAGATAAGCATGCGAACTATAGAAACTTCAATTCCGGACAATGAAAAACTCTAGAAGAAAACTCTAAAGCACATGAACTAAACAGGGAAGCAGCTAAGAAAAGATATAGAACAACTCACAGCAAAGAATAAGCATGAAAATTCTATGAGGTGTTCTAGTTTAAAGTGGAGAGTGTATATCTCCCAATCAAGCATGTTAGGTTCCGATATTGTAATGATCAGCAAACAAAACAAAAGAACTAAGAAAATAAAGAGCAAGACGCTGCAAGAATAGCACATAACGCATGAAGTGATAAAAGTATAGTGGAATGAGGGACGAACTTATGATTGTTGATGAAGAAGGGGATGCATGGGGGCATCCCCAAGCTTAGACGCTTGAGTCTCCTTGAATATTTCTTGGGGGTTCCGGGCGCATCCCCAAGCTTGAGCTTTTGACACTCCAAGATCTTCTTTCATCATCTTCCATCGCACACTTGAAAACTCCCTTCATACATAACTCATCATAAGCTGATTAGAGAGGTTAATACCCTATTAAAATAATTTTCCTCTACTGCAAATAAATATTTCCAGGACGGTATACTGTTTCTCTTGATTGCGAAAGAGTTTTTGCAAAGAAAAATCAAGCTTAAGGTTTGCAAAACGAAGAAAGGGCAAACATGAAAGAATCTATGAAAAACAGACCAGCAGGTAGAAAAGAATTTTTTTAGGGATACTTCTGCAAATCAAAACAAAAAACTCAGAACATACAAAAGTTCCGTAATTTTATAGAGCACGCTGTGTAAAAAATTCAGCTCAAAAATATGAACTGGGATTTTTCTCTGATTTTTCTCGTCACGAGGACAGAATCTGTTTTCTGGACAGCATGTCACAACTTTCACTTCCCTTGTCATATGAGGCTATAAATGGCACAAAGCTTGAAAAGTAAAGATAAAATGATGTTTCTACAGTAGTAACAATCATCAAGACCCCTAAGAACAGAAGAAAAACAAGAAGAAAAACATAAATTCGTTGCGGGCTGCCTCCCGAAAGCGCTTCTTTAAAGCCATTAGCTAGGCATGAGTGTAACGATGCTCACGAAAGAATAAGAGTTGAAGCGCAAAAGAGAGCATCAAAGGAGCAAAGACAAACCACATTTAAGTCTAACATGCTTCCTATGCATGAGCAACTTGCAGGAAAATAAATAAATGAAGCACAAAGCAACAAGCATAGGAAGGTAAAACATGAGCACCTTCAAGATTTTCAACATGGAGAGGGGTGTTTTTCTAACATGAAAATTTCTATAACCATATTTCCCTCTCTCATATTAATTTTCAGTAGCATCATGAACAAAGTCAAAAATATAATTATGACACAAATCATGCTTTTCATGATCTACTAGCACACAATCATATAGACTTTCTAAGCAAACCTCATCATCATTAAGAACATCCATAGTAGGCAAAAATAGAGGTTTATCATAAGATTCATCAAGATAGCAAGGTTTATCATAAATAACAGTAGAAAAATCATCCTTGCAAGTATCATTCATAGGGGCATCATGGCCACAAGCATCAATTTCATCAAAAAGGGATATTTCAAAAGAATTCATAGGATCATAGCAATCAATATAGCATTCATCCTCCTTTGGTAAGCATGGAGGGAAATCATATAAAGTAAGAGTCAAAGAGTTACTCTCATTAGTAGGTTGAGATGGGTAGCTACTCCACTCTTCCTCCTTTTGTTCGTCACTCTCCTCCTCTTTTTCATCTAATGAGCTTTCAGTTTCAGCAATTTCTTCTTCCGTAGATTCTGCAAAGCATTAGTCTCTTCCTCTTGTGGAGAGAACCTTTTGAGATGGTCAATAATATAATAATTTTCATTAAAATCCTCAAAGCAATAATTAAGTATTTCAAGACTCTCGGATTTGTAAGGGGCATCATCAATATTTTCAACAAAGGAAGCAATTTCATAGGCACCCTTAAAGATAACAACTTCTTCTATTTGTTCTGCATCCTAAAAATCATAGTTTCCCTTAGCGTAAGAAGCTAAGGTGTCATCATCATTGTACTCACATTGGAAAGCAAGGTGTTTGTGCCTCATAAAGCAACAAGATTCATCCCTGCAGAAATATATATTATATATTGAGCACAAGTTTCTAGCATAGTCATACAACTCCTGTATTGGTCCCCATGAGTGTATCCCTTTTTGAGACAAGCGGTATTCCTTGTAATGTTTTTGTTGATCCTCCGTGAATCCGCCTTGCCAATAAGATCTAGTCTCAAAGAAAGTAGCCATTAGTAGCAAACAGAGTAATAAGAAAAAGTGTACTTATCAAGTGAACTTTATAAGTAAAGCTATGCTCCCCGGAAACGGAGCCATAAAATAGTCTTGATAACCCACAAGTGTAGGGGATCGCAACATTCTTCGCGGGTAAGAGTAACCCAATTTATTGATTCGACACAAGGGGAGCCAAAGAATACTTATAAGCCTTAGTAGTTGAGTTGTCAATTCAACCACACCTGAAAAAGCACTAGACAAGATATAAGTAGCAACGGTGTGTTGACGGGTGTAGCCTTTAAGACTTCCCCAATCACCAACACCACAAAGTAGTAACAAAGTAGTAGGAGCAGCAAAGAAAGTAAAAGTAACAACAAAGGTGATGTGCGAGGAGATGATAGTGATTTCTCACCCTTCGTTGGTAAACCCCAAGTGGAAGGCGTGATGTAGCATAGCAGCAAATTTCCCTCAGTAAAGATACCAAGGTTTGTCTCCAGTAGGACTCCAGAGATGATAAGTAGGTGTCAGCGGCGCAACTGATGCGGACCTGCACACAGACACAAATAACTTTGTTCCCAACGAAGTTCAGAGAGGTTGTCAATCTCTCCGGTCTTGTTGTTCACAAAGGATCAAACACAAGGGATAATGATAGCAACTGAAAGTAAAAGCAGAAAAGTAAATGAGCGTGGAAACAGTAATGAGGATATGGACCGGGATACGTGATGTTCACTAGTGATGTCTCTCTCCCAAAAGAAGATAAAAGTGCTATGCGAGGTGAAAAAATTACAGAAGGGCAATTGACAGGATTATGAACGCACCGCAATGCTAACTATGCTACAAAAGAAAGGAAGAGGCTCAAATGCATGGGCAGAACTCCAAAATAAGTAGACCGAAATCCAACTGCATCTACTACTAATCATCCACCTTGAGATATCTATCCAGAACATCTCGCTGGTATTAAGTTGCGAGCCCCACCCAAAGTGTAAACCCAAAGCAGCAGACGACTGCATTAAAAAGCACTTATCGTAAAGTAAACAATCCTTGCAACCGCGGTTACAAGCATCGTCGTTTTCCCCCTTGTGGCAACAACACATCCCCTAGACTCATGTTTCTGTCACTCAAGCGTGACATCGGGGGGCATGAACCCACAATCGAGCATAACGTTCCCTCTTGGGGTTACTACCAACTAATTGGCCAAAGCAATAAACAGCAACGGAGAACATGCAAGAATTACTTAGGAACAAAAATATAAGAGATAAGAACCAAATATATTACTCAATCACAATCTGAACATAATCTCATAATCCATCAGATCCCATCAAACTCAGCATAGCAACAGCAGAAAGATTACAAAAGTGCATCGATCATGTAGGGCAGCTCACGAGGTCTAAACCATGAAGAACAAAGAGGGGAGGAGAACATCACATAGCTACTGATCACGGACCCATGGTCCAAAGGAAACTACTCACAAGACATCCGGAGAGCATCCATGGTGGAGTGGAGACTCCCGTAGGTCGGCCCTCCCTCCGGAAGGGTGATGGGAAGAGGTCTGCTGGTGCTCCCGATCTCGGAAGCGCGGCGGCGGCGGAACAGAGGCGAGATCGCGAAAAAGGGTTCTGTCCTCGAGGGTTTCTCGTCACGGAGAATATATAGGCGAAGGGGGGCAGCCAGGGGGGCCACCAGGGGTCCAGGCGCCCCCCTGGCGCGGCCATCCTCTAGGGCGCGCCACCAGGGCGCCTGGGCCCCTGGTGGTGGCCCTCTGGCCCCACCTAGGTTCATCTGGAAGGTTCTTCTGCGCTGATTTTTTATCTGATTTTTCCCGAATTTTTGGAGCACTTTTTATATGGGGAAAACTGAAATAGAAAAATAGCAGAAAACAGGAACTGGCACGGTGTTGCACTGAGTTAATAGGTTAGTCCAAATATGATCAAAAGTGTATGAAAGTGTATCTAGATCATAGCAATATCACACAAAACATGCATGGAGCAAGCAGAAATTATAGATACGTTTTGGACGTATCAACATCCCCAAGCTTAATTCCTGCTCGTCCTCGAGTAGGTAAATGATAACAGCATAATTTCTGTGGTGACATGCTAGCAATCATATAAGAACTTTGAAAAGTAAAGCAATCAAGGTTAGAGATTCAATTAAAGTCATAACATGCAAGAGTCTATATTAGCATTGAAACAAGTAACAAAAGAACATAGGTGCAAGAGCTCTTGCTGTCCGTGACTCGAATGTCGCCAAATGGTGTTTGCGTGCAAGAAGGGGGATAGGTAATACGAGAAAAATATTTATTTGTTGAGAACTCAATCTACTAAAGTTTCACACTTGATCTTTTTTTGGAATCTTATCTTGACTCGTCCCCAGACCAATAGCCAGGTACAAGTCAATTTGATCCACTCCTTTTTCAATATTTTGAGCACTCATGCAATGGATGAGCGTAAGAACGAGAGTTGACACTTAGGATGGCAAAGAGAGAAGTACGGAGGAGGAGGAGGAATACAAAAAAGAATGAGAAAGGCTCACATCAATGAGGACAATCATAGGCAAGAGATGCCAAATGATAGATATGATGTGAGGAGTAGGGATTGCCATGCAACGGATGCACATATGAGCTAAGAAGCTCTCCAATGGAACTAGTGGGGGTGCATCTAACTTGCTCGCTCATGAAGACCTAGAGCTTGTTTGAGGAGGCTCATCCTTGGAATATGCAAGCCAAGTTTTATAGTGTGAAGGTCCCCACATAGCTATATGCATAATGATCATCTCTATGGAGTACAAGGATATAAAGGGAGTACTAGTGTGGATCTCTCAAAAGGATAGTAGTGTTGCCCCTTTCTCTCTTTTTATTTCTTTTTCTCTTTTTTTCTATTTTTTGTATTTTTTTGTGGCATCAATGATTCTTTCTATTTAACTCTCATTGTCCTCTTTGGGATCTTTTATTGTGTCCACTTTGGAATCTTTTCCTCACTTAAGGGAAACACTCTATTTTACAAGAAGGTAAAGGAGATCTTTCACACTTTACAAGGTACTCGAAATCATAAAGAAGATGTAGCTATCATGATGTATGCAATGTATGTCGCTGCCAGTGTAGCGGAACATGTATGACATGAAAATGAAGTCATGAAGAGGTGGATGTTGCATGTAAATATATCTCGGAAAGGCTATGGAAATGCCTTGATAGGTAGGTATGGTGGCTTTTTTGAGGAAAGATATAAGGAGGTTTATGATGACAGAGCGTATCATGCCAAGGGTTTGGATGTACCGGCGAAGGTGGACACCAACTCTCGGAGTTAGAAGAAGGCAATGCACGGCACGGGAGAGGCTAGAAAAATATGGGAAGGTGGAAGTGTCAACTTTCAATACTTACATTAGTCTGAAGAACTCATGCACTTATTATCGGTAACTCTCAATCTAATAAGGAGGTTCACAAAGAGACAAGTACCCCGAGGAGGAGTGTATGGGGGTTTGGTTATCCTTGCGCATCCTCGACTCATGGTACGTGAGTGTACTCTAATATTTGATCCCTCCAAAGATTAGTGATCCATCTAGTAGCTAGGGTTCTCAACTAGTTTTGTAGGTTTTGAAAATACACACGGATTGCCCAAAATACGACACCTATCACTAATAGGCTAAAGCTCTTGACACCAAAAGTTCAGACATTACTCACATCATTACCTCAAAACTATTGCAAGTTACTACTAGAATTAAATAACAACCTCAATTACCTACTTTCAAGACAAGATACTACTCAGTGCAACAACCAACTCTCTTTAACAAGATAAACATGAAAACTAAAAAGAGTTCCAGCAAAAAACTAAACAAAAGCCAAGGCTCTTGCTAAAGACAAACTAAGACTAAAACTAAACATGGCAGCAACTACGAAAAGATAAAGAACACACAACAGCAAAAAGGTAAGAAGGAAAAATCCTATGATGTGTTCTAGATTAGAGTGGAGCGTTTTTCTCTCCCACACAAAGCAAGATGGGGTCTAACTTGTTATGACCAGCAAGCAAAACTAAAGAAAACTAAAAATAAAACCTAAGAGCGAGACGCTCCAAGTATAGCACATAACGCATGAAGTGATAAAAATATAGTGAGACGAAGGACGAACTGATGATTGTTGATGGAGAAGGGGATGCACGGGGGCATCCCCAAGCTTAGACGCTTGAGTCTCCTTGAATATTTATTGGGGATGCATGGGGGCATCCCCAAGCTTGAGCGCTTGATACTCCTGGATCTTCTTTCATCATCTTCCATCGCACACTTGAAAACTCCCTTCATACATAACTCATCATAAGCTGATTAGAGAGGTTAGTACCCTTAATAAAGTAATTTTTCCCCACTGGATATAAAGATATTCTTGAAGAGATACTGTTTCTCAAGAGTGCCAAAAAGTTTTTGCAAATAAAAAGCAAGCTTAAGGGTTGCAAAAGTGAAGAGAGGAAAAACGTGGCAGAATCTGTGAAAAACAGAACATCAGGTAGTAGAGAATTTTTTCGGGGCACTTCTGCAACTCAAATCAAAAAACTCAGAACATAAGAAAGTTTCACAATTTTATAGAGCATGTTGTCAAAACAATTCAGATCAAAAAGATGATCTGGTGATTTTATTCGAATTTTTCTGTCAAGGGAAAGAATCTGTTTTCTGGACAGCATGTCACAACTTTTGCTTCCCTTATCATAAGAGGCTATAACTTGGCACAAAGCTAAAAAATAAAGATACAATGATGTTGCTACAGTAGTAACAAACATCAAGACACAACAAAAGCAAAAAGAAACCTAATTCGTTGTGGGCTGCCTCCCAAAAGCGCTTCTTTAGAGCCATTAGCTAGGCTTAAAGATTATGGAAGATGCTCTCGAAAGAATAAGAATTTTGAAGCAAAAGAGAGCATCAAGAAGCAAATATGAAACAGATTTAAGCCTAACCCACTTCCTATGCATATGCTTCTTGTAAGAAAATAAATCAAAGAAGCACAAAGTAACATGCATAGGAAGGTGGAAAAAGAATTACTTCAAACCTTTCAACATGAAGAGAGGTGTTTTAGTAATATGGAAGTTTCTACAACCAAACTTCCCTCTCTCGAAATAATTTTCAGTAGTATCATGAACAACATCAAGAATATAACTATCACATAAATCATGTTGTTCATGACCTACAAGCACACGTGTATAGTTTTCAACACGGTTTTTAGGATGATAAGATAGATGCAACCCATCACATTGAGCCTTGATAAGAGCAAAATTCTCCACTTGTCTAAGCAGGCAAGGCCAAGAACAGAACACTCTCGGAAAGCATCGAACGTGAGGGGCATCCCATTCAGGCCGGATGATCAACTGAGATGGGTCCTCATCGTCCGCTCACGAGTCTAAATGTTTATGGGTGGTGAATCCCATATTCATAGACAAGTCGCCTCAACCATGTTATCGATTGAATCCTAACTCTTACATAGACTTACTCCAGCCCGATCACTTAGTCGGGGTCTAGGGCGGGCTCGATCATACAACAAAGTGTGCACGTGACATAGTCACGAGCAATCGCATCGCGATGCCCCAAGCTGCGCACATCTAAGGGCCACTTGGTGTATAAAAGACCGCCAACCAGATCACAACTAAGGTCTCGAAAAACCATACTAAGACATGCATGTTATAAACATACACGCAGCACACATGCCTAGTATGAACAGCAGGTATCATCACATAACTCTACAAAGTGTATCTTTATTGACTTACACATAGAGCATACAAAGATCACATGTCTGTGATCATCATTACATCATACAACGGAAGCAAATTAGGTCTGACTACAGACAAGTTTAACAAATGGCTTAGAGAAGCCTTGTACAACAAACATGCCCTTCCACGAGGGACCAGATTGTTGTCTGAGACTATACTACCAAGGTCAACGTCGAGCTTCACGAAGGTGACTCCATCGGGGTCTGGGTTTCCATCTAAAAAATAGAATAAGCAAACGTGAGTACAAAGTCGTACTCAGCAAGACTTACATCAGAACTACACTACTCATGCTAAAGTTTCAAGGTAAAGGAGGTGGGGTTTCAACATGCAGAAGTGCCAGCTTTGACTTGGCTACTCCTGAACTACGAGTACCAGACTTGAGGTAAGAAGCGTACACGAGTCCACTACCAAGTCTCCAACCAATACACCACTATGGCTACTTCCTCGACTTCCCCATGAGGAAGCACACCATAGCACTCACGCTTATCTTGCGAGTTTTAGAAGTATCCATTCAAGTTGTCTAATAATCAAGCACAGCTTTCCAAGTAGTCCATGACCGCGGACGTGGCTATTCGAATAGTTTTGTTAACCTTGCAAGGGTGTAAACTACACACACATGACCATCGGTTACCGCCAGGTCTCGCCACCGTTCAAGAGGTGAGAGCGAGGATGTTCACCACAACACTTCGCCCACAACTCCGTTTTAGTCCAAGGAGTCAACTGTCTGAGTTCCAAACCCAACTGCAGTTCCGGCCGAGCTTCCAACTAGGACTCAAACCATGTAGGCACAACTGACAAGCCCACCTCGACGGATGGTTCTCCGCTTGACAAGCCATGTTCTACAAGCCCTACCATGAATGCCACATTTCATTTCCTTTATCTTTCTATGCATATGCCGAATGGAAAATCCCGAACTAGGTGTGACTCCTGGACTTGGATCGGGGTGAGTTACTAGGTCGAGAGGGGTCAGTGAGCCCAATGTATGGTTGTACTCTTTGTCTCGGATTACCATACAAGAACTCGGGCTTAAGGCGGTGTTCAACGAGACAACCCACTGTGTACTCCTACACAGCCTCTCATCGTTCACCTTGTATTAGGGTGGATTCACCAACACCGTTTCACTTTCATCAACACCATGTTCACCATCATCCCGACTCACATAAAAATCACCCCCATTGTACCACTAAGCATGCAATAAGAAGTAACAGTTGCAGGGGCCACATGATATCAAACAACTCCTATGTCAGCTACGATTGTGGTTTGCTTACTACTGTGACAAGATGATAGGTCATGCATCGGATATGGGTTCAACTATGCGGTAGAATCGATACAAGGTGATCTCCGAAACATGCATAAGCGAGACTGAGAGGGAATTGGGATTTTATAGACATGATCAATGGGGTTTGCTTGCCTTGCTGACGATACACGGGTCTTAACGGTGCTCTTCTCCTTCGAGGGTGATCACCGTCTCGCACTACTAGGGAAATAGCTATACATGGAAAGCTTATTAGCGGCGCATTTCATATGTAATGCGCCACTATGTTGTAAGGGGTGGCGCACTGGTAAAAAATGCGCCACCTATAAGCCCTTATAGGTGGCGCATTTTCCAAAATGCGCCACCCCTAAGAGTGGGCCAGCCCTGGATCCCCTTATACGTGGCGCATTTGAAGAAATGCGCCACCCCTAAGAACCTTATAGGTGGCGCATTTTGGAAATGCGCCACCCCTAAGAGCTTAGGGGTGGCGCATTCTGGAAATGCGCCACCCCTAAGGAATTATTAGTGGCGCATCCAGAATGCGCCACCCATAAGCTCTTAGGGGTGGCGCATTTCCCATATGCGCCACTAATAAGAAAAAACTGGGCGGGAAAATTCCCATATGCACCCCCCCCCCCCCGTGGACCGCCTTTTCAATTTGAAAAAAATAAAAGAAAATGATAGAAATGTCAAAAAAATAAAAGAAAATCAGTTTTCCAAATGATATGTGGTCTAGTTGTAAGGAAAATTTACAAATATGAATTTCGACTTTTTTTGCAAAATCTCCCGAGAATTACGTAAAATGGGCTTAACTTTTTCATACGACCTCCGATGAAAAAGTGTTTTACTCTTAGGGGTGGCGCATTTCCCATATGCGCCACTAATAAGAAAAACTGGGCGGGAAAATTCCCATATGCACCCCCCCCCCCCCCGTGGACCGCCTTTTCAATTTGAAAACAAATAAAAGAAAATGATAGAAATGTCAAAAAATTAAAACAAAATCAGTTTTCCAAATGATATGTGGTCTAGTTGTAAGGAAAATTTACAAATATGAATTTCGACTTATTTTGCAAAATCTCCCGAGAATTACGTAAAATGGGATTAACTTTTGCATACGATCTCCGATGAAAAAGTTTTTTATATGAAAAATCATCTACTCGAAAAGTTGAACATTTTTAGAATCCTCAAAAACCTAACAGAAAAAAATTTACGGGCATTTGAAGATCTGGAGGACCAAAAAAAGAGAAAAAATTGAAAAAAATTTTGAACTTAGTAGTGGCGCATTTTGGATAAAAAAAATCAAAATAGGCTAGAGGACAAATCGGGAAGTTAAAAAAAGTTGAAAATTTTAGATAGTAACATTAAAAAAAATTAAAAAAAATAAAATTTAAATTTAAAAAAAAAACAAAAAAAATTCAAAGTTCAAAATATGCTAATGGTCCCATCGAGAAAGTTTCAAAAAAATGTTGAAAATTTTAGCACACCCATGAACATTAACAAGGTCCTAGACATCAACATGGTTTAATAGGATTTATATGTTAGATATATCAACAAGTGCCTACTAGGTGAGCTGGAGTGAGAGTTGAATAGAACCAAGAAGTTAAGCGTGCTGGGGTTGGAGTAGTGCTAGGATGGTTGACCCTCGGGGAAGTTTGACCACGGAGGTTAGTTTGACCTGAGATTAAGCATAGTGATCGGGCATTAAGCATACTAACCTGAGATTAAGAAAAAATAAAAAATAAAAGAATAAAAAAAATAAAAAAAAAATGTTTTCCAGATCCAGATCCAGATTCAAAATTCAAAATTTAATAGTGGCGCATTTGGGCTTATAGGTGGCGCATTTCGAAATGCGCCACGCATAAGATTCTTAGGGGTGGCGCATTTGAAATGTGCCACTATTAAGGCCTTATTAGCGGCTTACCGTTAGTGGCGCATTTGAAATGCGCCACTAAACGCAAAAAAAGGACGCCACTAAAAGGCTATTCCCTAGTAGTGTCGGAACGTCTGTCACCGGAGCAATCATCAACAAAGGGGGCAACATCGAAAGTAGAATGCAACATGTTAAGGTTGTGACATGAAGTATATAGCACGGATGTGTTGAAGATTCAAGTTAATTGAAGTGTATTGCAATTGAATTGCAAATTCAAACTTCAAATTCAATTTCAAATTATTCCATATGCATGTTTGATACTTTTCACCCATTTTAAAATGTTCAAACATAAAAACAAATTGCATATTCATAATCCTTGCATTTTTTTGATAATTTTTCATATATTATATGTTTAATTTGGAGTTAATATGAATTTTCTATGATTTATTGAAGTTTTAAACAATTTCTGGATTTTTCTGGAATTCTTTTAATTCATAACTGCCATTACTGCATCAGCATGACACATGGCTGACGTCATGGGGCTCTGGCCAATGGGGTCGGCTTGTCAGTGGGAGAGGGGTTTAATCCCGTGGTTAATTAAATTAACAAGAAAGTTAAGGGGGCAGGGCCCACCTGTCATAGGCTTAAGGGGGGATTAGGGGCTAATCAAGCCCCTAATGACTAGGGCGGCCGTCGGCTTGCCGCCGGCGTCACTGGACGTGGCGGCGGCTCACCCGAATGGGCTCCCGGCCCCCATTTGGAGCACAAAGTGCAGGTGGAGGGAGCTCTCGAGGAGCCGCATCACCTGCGCTAAGTGGGCGTCGCCGGGGAGGCCGTGTGCGACGTCTTCTTCAACAACGGCGGCGGACGGAGCTCTGCGGTGGTGGCCGTCGTCGACAGAGAGCACTGGAGAGGTCGGGGTCGCCGGGGGAGGTGAGACGGCAGCTCAATTCCAAAAATGGTGCACGACGGCCGTCGGGAGGAGCTCGTTGTGGGCGGCGTCTTCGGGGACTTTGGAGCTCGATTGGCTGCGTAGTCTGACGAAGCCGAGGACGGGGAGCTTCCTGGACAACTTGCGGCGTCGAAAGGGGCACGGTGGCCGCGTGGTTTCCTCGTCGGCGCTCCGGCGGGTCTGGGCTAGGGCTTGAGAATGGCGAGGGGAGACGATGCGGAGGAGCAGAGGGAGGGGGAAAAGGGTTGGGGGTTAACCAGGCGTCTCCACGGCGGCAGATGGCGACGGGGGAGGCCAGCTAGTGGCCACGGCGACGCCGGCATGCCGGGCACGCAGCTGTGTGCTCGTGCCCAGGGTAGACGACAAGAGAGGAGGCGGCTGGGTTGGGTCAGGCCGAGGTAAGTGGGCCTGTGGCCTGTGGGGTGGGCTGGGGTTTTCTTTTCCCTTTTCTTCTGTTATTTATTTTCTGTTTCTTTTTCTTCCTTTGTTTTGCTCTGGAAAAAAATACCAAAGCATTTTATAAAAATGCCCAACTAATTTTATAAATACTAGGTGACCAGTAACTAGTCACTTTTAGGATTTGGGCATTTTTAAAATTCAATAAATTTGAATCTCAATTCAAATAAGGGTCAAATTTAATTTCCAGTGCACATTTTGAATTTTAGAAAATTCCTTGGGCATGGGAATAATCCAAACCACTTTTGAAATGATCACCATCATTTCTAGGAATTTTCCAAACATTCAAATGATTTTTGGAAAAAGATTTTTATCTGGCCATTTAATTAAATTCTCTAGGGCTTTTCTTTTCCCAATTTTTGAATTTCTTTTGAATTTTTCACATGATGCAAAGGACACAAGAAAATCCTAGCACTTACCCAAGTTAGGGTTCTGACAGCTCTCCCCCACTCAAAAGAATCTCGTCCCGAGATTCAGAAGTCGTCGGGAGGAAGGAGGGGTACTCGGCACGAAGGCGGTCTTCTCTTTCCCATGTTGCTTCTTTCTCAGAGTGATGTGACCATTGCACTTTGAGAAACTTGATCTGCTGACGACGAGTGACACTCTATGCGGAATCAAGAATACGAACGGGGTACTCTCGATAAGAAAGGTCATCTTTGAGATCAAGCGTTTCATGGTCGACTTCGCGGATGGGGTCCTTGAAGCAACGCCTGAGTTGTGACACATGGAATACATCATGTACTCGGGAAAGGTGTGGGGGTAGTTCAAGTTGGTAGGCAACTTCTCCATGTTTAGCTAGAATGCGGAAAGGTCCGATGTAACGTGGGGCCAACTTGCCTTTTATACCGAATCGTTGGGTTCCCTTCAGAGGAGTAACCCGGAGGTAAGCCTTCTCATCCAGATTGTAGCTTTCTTTCCTACGATGACGATCATAGTAGCTTTTCTGACGAGACTGAGCGGCTTTCAATCGATCACGAACAATGCGAACTTGCTCTTCTGCTTCCTTGATCATATCCGGTCCAAAGAATTGTCTTTCACCGGTTTCTGACCAGTTTAGGGGTGTTCGACATCTTCGTCCATAAAGGAGTTCAAAAGGAGCCATGTTCAGACTAGATTGGAAACTGTTGTTATAAGAAAATTCGGCGAATGGAAGAGACTTCTCCCAATTCTTTCCGAATGAGATAACACAAGCTCTGAGCATGTCTTCAAGAATTTGGTTAACCCTTTCGACTTGACCGCTAGACTGAGGATGGAAAGTTGTACTAAAGGAGAGATGAGTTCCCATAGCATTCTGGAATCTTCCCCAGAATCTAGAGGTGAAAAGGCTACCACGATCAGAATTGATTTCCAAAGGAACACCGTGAAGAGACACAATTCTAGAGACATACAAGTCCGCAAACTTACTAGCAGTTATAGACTCGCGAACTGGAAGGAAGTGAGCAACTTTGGAAAGTCTATCAATGACAACGAAGATGGCATCGTTTCCTTTCTGGGTTTTTGGAAAGCCGGTGATGAAGTCCATACCGACTTTGTCCCATTTCCACTCAGGAATAGGCAAAGGTTGAAGTGTGCCAACAGGTCTTTGGTGTTCTGCTTTAATGCGACGACAAACATCACATTCAGCAAAAAATCGAGCAATGTCTCTCTTCATCCTAGTCCACCAAAATCTCTGGCGTAGATTTCGGTACATTTTTGTGCTACCGGGATGAATCGAGAGGGGTGTATCATGGGCTTCTTTGAGGATGAGTTTCCTTAGGTCCCTATTCTTAGGTACTACCAAACGATTTTCAAAGAATACCGTTCCTTTACTATCTGTGGAGAAACATTTAGCAACTCCGCTAGCAATGTTCTCCTTGATCCGGCGTACACCTCATGCACGTCTTTGGGCAACTATGATTTGATCCTCAAGGGTTGGTTTCGCCACCAAGTTGAAATGAGATCCATGAGGAACAATCTCGAGGTTGAGCTTTCGAAATTCCTCATGAAGAAGTGGTTGATATTGTTGTAACATGAGGTTGTTACAATACGACTTACGACTTAGTGCATCAGCCATGACATTGGCCTTGCCTGGGGTGTAAGAAATTCCTACGTCGTAATCTTTTATCAACTCTATCCAGCATCTTTGCCTGAGATTAAGATCTGGCTAGGTGAATATGTATTTGAGGCTTTGGTGGTCGGAATAGATCTCACAACGATTACCAAGGAGGTAATGTCGCCAAGTTGTCAGGGCATGAACTACGGCAGCGAGTTCAAGATCATGGGTAGGATAGTTCTCTTCATGTGGACGCAACTGGCGTGAAGCATAAGCTACCACATGTCTATCTTGCATAAGTATGCATCCTAACCCTTGCCGTGAAGCATCACAAAAGATCTCAAAATCCTTTTTGGTGTCTGGAGGCGCAAGTACGGGTGCAGAAGTCAATCTTCTTTTTAGCTCTTGAAAGCTTTCCTCGCACTTGGGAGTCCACTGGAATTTCTTATATTTCTTGAGGAGTTCAGTCAGAGGCTTTGCAACTTTGGAGAAGTTCTCAACGAAGCGGTGACAATAGCTTGCTAGGTCAAGAAAACTCCTAACTTGCTTAACCGATTCAGGTGGAGTCCAGTCAAGGACGGCCTGAACTCTCTCGGGATTGACAGCAATGCCTTTTGCAGAAATCACGTGGCCTAAGTAGGTCACTTCTGGTAGCCAAAATTCACACTTGGATAATTTAGCATACAGGCGGTGCTCTCTAACTTTCATCAATACCAACCTTAGATGCTCGGCATGTTCTTCTTTGTTCTTCGAGTATATAAGTATGTCATCGAGGTAAACCACGACGAACTTGTCCAAATACTCCATGAAGATCGAGTTCATCATGCGTGAAAAAGTGGCGGGGGCATTGGTTAGACCGAAGGACATGACGGTGAACTCGTGAAGACCATAACGAGTAGTGAAAGCCGTTTTTGGAATGTCCTCGTTTCGGATTTTGATTTGATGATAGCCTAATCTCAAATCCATCTTGGAGAAGACAGAGGATCCAGCAAGTTGATCATAAAGATCATTGATCCTGGGTAGTGGGTACTTGTTCTTTATCGTCGCTAGATTTAGCGGGCGATAGTCTACACACATCCTTTCTGTTCCATCTTTCTTCGATACGAACAGAACGGGGCAACCCCATGGCGATGAGCTAGGGCGGATGAAGCCTTTTGCCAACAAAGCTTCAAGTTGATTTTAAGCTCAGCTAACTCACGTGGGGCCATTTTGTATGGGCGTCTAGAAATTGGGGCCGTTCCTGGGGCAAGATCTACAATGAATTCTACACATCTGTCAGGAGGCATTCCTGGCAGTTCTTCAGGAAAGACATCCGGTAAGTCACGAACCACCGGAATATCTTCAAGGTCTGGAAGGGGAAGCACATTCAAAGTATGCATCTGGGTTCTAGAGCTGGGTGATGTGTAGTCAATGGTCTGGCCTGAAGGATGGGTAAGTTTAACTGACTTGGATTTACAATCAAGGAAAGCATTCTGCCTTGATAACCAATCCATTCCTAGGATGACGTCAATGTCTGAAGACTTGAGGGCTATGAGTGAAGCAAGGAATACTAAACCCTCAATTGCAATTTGATTGGCATGGCTTACTCTATTAGTTTGCCACTTTGAACCAGGAGTTTGAATGATCATTGGAGAAAACATTTCTTCAAAGGCGAACTCATGACGAAGTGCATAACTCTCTGACATGAATGAATGAGAAGCTCCTGGATCGAAAAGAACGGAGGCGGGAACACGATTGACTGGGAGCGTACCAAGGATGACGTCAGAAGTATCAATAGCTTCCTCAACTGAGATTTGGTTCACACAACCTCCAACAGTGGCTAAGGACTTTGCTTGCAAGGAGTTGGAGGTGGATTTCTGTGAAGACTTATCTTTGGAAGACTTGGGTGGGGTGGCATCATGTCTTGGATGAGGATCAACTTTCACCGACAAGGAACATTTCCGTGCGATGTGGCCAGGCTGACCACACTTGTAGCAAACTCTGGTGTCAGGGGGTGGAGCAAGGATGGCAGGCTCACTACCATAATTTTTGGGATTCATGTTTGATGGAGGAGGTTGAGGTACCATATAGGATGGCCTTGCAAAAAGGTGTGAAGGAATGGCACTAGTTGGAATCCAAATCCGGCGTTTCTGAGGGGCCGAACTAGAAGATGGAGCAAACTCACGAGCATGCTTGCGAGACTCTTCGAACACCTCATTGCCATACTCAGCTCTGAAGGATCTATTGACTAAATCCTCAAAGTTGACAAACTCATGAAGATTGAGATCATGAAGAATAACAGGGCTAAGTCCCTTGCGTAACCTTGCTTGCTTCCTGGCATCAGTGGATATCTCCTCTTGAGCATAACGAGCAAGATGGTTGAACTCAGTCATATACTCATGGATGGACCTATTTCCCTGAGTAAGATTGCAAAACTCTTCCTTATTCCTTTCCATCATCTCATCCAGAATGTGGTACCCTCGGAAGGCATCACGGAATTGCTGCCAAGTCACTACGTGACCATCAGGTTGCATTGCAACATAGTTCTCCCACCATTCCCCAGCAGCACCTTCCAGGAAGTATACCGCAAACATCACACGATCATTGGGAGCAACATGCGCCGTCTCAAGCTTACGCTCGATGGAACAGAGCCAATCATCAGCTTCAAGGGGCTCAGAAGAACATCGAAATATCGGTGGCTTGAGGAGGCTGAAATCCTGAATGCTGACAACCACATTGCGCTGACGAGCGGTATTCTGCTCGATGAGCTCCAGAAGGCGTGTTTGATCACGTCGATTCCGTTCAGCTTCCATCATGATTTCCGCCGCAGAAGGAGGTGGAGGAGGTTCATCATTACTTCGATTCCGATCACGGTCTTGATTCCGAAGAACAGCACTATGAGTTCCACCTGACATCCTGTGTGATAAAAATCAACAATCAGAACAGGTTTTACGATGGAAACAAAGATAAGAGGACATGACTAGCAGGAAAAGATTGTAATGCAAAGGCAAAGATTCCAAGAAACACGGAATAAATCGGGAAGCATAACGGCTACACCGGGATGGAAAACAAGTAAACCTCGAGAAGATGGGAAAGAACTTCTTCAAGGAGCTCAAAACAAGGAGACTCTGGACGACCACAACAATCCTACGGCTACAAGGAAGCACTCAACGAGATGTTCTAGTAAGACATAGATGAGCCTAGTCCTATCATCCCGTAGATAAGATAAGGGTGACTCAGAACTCAGATCGATGAGGGTAAGGAGAAAAAGAAGCCTTACGTTGTTGCCTTTATACCCAAGTAACTATATAACTATAGAATGCTAGACTCGACTTCGACCAAGGGTTTGATAAGCCTACAGACAGTCCTGCTCTGATACCAAGTCTGTCGGGACCCGGAATAGGCGTATGTAATTCCAGTCACGATACAATCACATAGAGAGCCGAGAGCCGTACTATAACATCCCAAAAAAATTCAAATTTTGGAATGTTAATAAATAACATAATATTGATTGACTTGTTTGAATTTTAGAGTAAACGAAAACTTTTCTTTTGAGTTTTTGTTTAAAACCTTTACAAAGCATTTAATAAAATTTGGATAATCATTTATCCAATAATAAAAATCTTTGTTGTGAAGTTTATTCCAAATTCAAATAATGATTTTCTTTAATTTTGTCTTTTTGAAATTTGGTAGGAACCACAATTAAATATTTTCGAGCGAGAATAAAATGACTTTCTCAAGTTTATTGTGGTCCCATACTCATTCTCAAATTTTATTTGAAATTTGAGTTTATTTGATATTGACGTTTAAGAGATATTTAAATATTTCCAACAATTTATTGAATAAAATGAGAGGAGATAATATGACTTCTTCGAAGATAGTATTGAATTTTTTTAAAGTGCTCATTTGAACACTTGATTATTTTTTGTAATCATTTTGGTATTTATAAAACCCTAAAACTAATTTGGGGAATTTATTAGTGCCTTAAATGAATTTTGGTTGATAAACATCTATTTATAACATTTAATTCAAAGAAAAAATATATTTCTATAATCTCTATATTTTATTTAGTCTACATATATGTTTCGACTTTGGGAGGGATTTGATAATCCAGAATTTTAGTGTTGTTAGGTATTAGAAAATATAAATCCTAGATCATCTGAGCCGAGCCCATGTTTCTCATTTATTTTCCCTCTGTCTTTTTCCTCCTTGGACCTAATTTCCACTAAGGCTCATATCATCTTCTTCTATCTCACGTTCATGAACGAATGAGTCACTCATTACAGAAAAAAATGAGGTACATGGCACCTGGACACATTCCTCCCCTCCTTCTACTTAATTCCTTGACCGATTCGATATGAAGTCCACATTCGTAGCACATTATAAGGAATTCATTCAGGCAATTAAAACCTCACTTTAATGCTTTTAATGCCATTATTTCTCCATGAATGGCATTAACTCCATTTCCAAAACCTCGCTTTTAATGCCCATTATTTCTCCATGAATGTCATTAACTCCATTTCCAAAACCTTGCTCACTCTCCTTCTATGGACCTCCCATGACCCTATAAATACCGCCCCTAGGACCCCTTTGAACCACACATCCCCACGCATAAAGTCCCTCTCCAAAGCCCTCTCCTTCGTGCGCAATTTCTCGTTGGAGTAAAGATGCATCCACACTTCTGGTGAAGATTTTTGTCGCCATGAAAGGTACCTAGTCCATAATTCTTCCTCTAGTTTCTTCGCCTTGCCGATGCGCACCGTTGTGACATATTTTTCCTCTCGATTGCAAGGCCGAAGCACGCCGTCCGTTTCATTGTGCTCTTCATGTGTTCTTCTCTACTACGGCGGAACTTCTCGGCTATCCGAAGGCGAACATGGAGCTATAACCTTGTCCATCAAGTCGCCCAAATCATCCTCTACCCCGTTCGGCTGTTCGTTGATGTCGGAGACCTTTTTCCAAAATTCCGGCGAGATCTCCGGTAAGATTTTCTCCCCTTTGTTCATCATTTTTTTGTAAAAATTGAAGAGGTGCGGACCTATCAGAACTCGCCACGTGGCATCCTTTTATTAATCCCGTAATTCATTTTAGCAAAAATATCCAAACTTCAAAAATTCATATCTTCTAGCCCGTAAGTCGGATTTCGACAAATTTTATATCCCCGGATTCCTTGGAAAATGTAGTTTATTATTTTCCAGTAATATTACACTTTTGATAATTAGAAATTTAACTCAAATTTATTTTTATAATTTGAGTATATTTGATATACATCTTATTCTATAATTTATTTGGAATATTTTCTTCATCAAATTTGATCCTTAAAATCAAATCTTTCTGTTTGGACAATTGTCACATTCTTTCCATCATATAAATACACTATTTTGACCTCAAACCTTCATCTTATCTTCCATTTGGTTATATCTCTTTTTATATAAATTTGGCTACAAAAATTCAATCTTCTCAACAAGATCATCACGATTTCTATCGGATCTTTTTGAATCCAATCCAAGAATTGATTTCCTATTCAAATATTCATATGGAAAAACCAACTGAGTTTGACATACTCTCCATCCAATTGATTTTATAATCAACCTCCAACATATCCAATTGATTTTACAATCCTCGGATATATGATTTCCATCATATTTCCATCCAATCCAACTTGATCCTATCTCAACCTATCCATGCTATAGTAATTAGTTTATTAATAATGACAACTAAATATTTATATTGTAACTGTATCTTTATTTGGATCTTGACTTTGGATTTGTGTTTTGTGTAAGTGTGTTGAAGTATTTCTCTTTTATCGTTAGATATATTGTAAAGAGAAGGAGAGACGACAACGAGTACAATATTTCATATTCAGGATCCAGGCAAGTTACTCTTTTGATCATGCTCCAGTATTACCTATTTTTTTTATATGCATTGTAGTCCAACTTAAATATTATGCATTGATAGGATTATATATTATGCTATCCTATTACACCCAGTAGTTCATTGAGGTAGGTCCGAACCTTATATCATTGTCACCGCCGTGTAGAATTATACTGCTTTGCTAAGTAGACGTGGATTGGGAAGTGATCCATTATGAGGTATGAGTGACTAAGTAGTAAATAGGAACAAGATAATCTTAATGAACCACCTGGGTGGAATGGTTGGGGGCACCCTGGAGGAACCATTGGATTTGCCTGAGTGACCTGGAGATGGCCAGTAATCACTGCGGAATGCCACCCAGGCTTAAAGGGATAAATCATATTTTTCATAACTAGAAGCTTACGTGTGCAGCCACAAGCTATTATGGGCTCTGGCTTGGTTGATTAGTTGTAGTGACTCTTAGTAGGTGGTGCTACGAACGTAGTTATGTGTAGGTGGGATGGGCACCGCTAGAGTAGGGGAAACTCTTCTAAAAGACCATGTATCGACCTTCCTGTTTCCATACAACGTGTAGTATGGCAAATACCAAAGGAGGTGGTTGAGTCTTGTGGGGAAAAGTGCACAACCTCTGCAGAGTGTACAAACTGATCATGATTAGCCGTGTCCCCGGTTACGGACAACTTTGAGCATCTAGAAGTGGGAATGTTGACGGATCTCATCATCTTTAAATAATCAATCGGGTTTAATCAACCTCGGGAGTAGATTGACTTGGAGAAACCAATTCAATCATATTATGAGCTTTGTAGTACTGATATGATACTATTTGAGTAGGACAAAATCAGCTTTATGCAAATTTGAAACTTAGAGATTTTCCACTAGCCAAATTGCATGTAGAAGATAGGTCTGTTATATATTCTTTTCGGAGTAACTTGCCGTACATTCAAAGTACTGACCCATTTTGGGTTGTAACCTTCGGTGTTGCAGGATTGTATATGACGAGTAAGTGATGCGATGTAGGGTTACGATGTCTACACTCAACTCTGCCGTTGGTGTTGATGGGACTCCACTTATGTATTGTTTTTTTTCGCGGTGTATTCTAGCCCAAAGGCTATAAGGTAATAAATACCATGTACTTACATTACTTTTTGACATGTGATTTATGGTATTTCATCGAGTACTGTGTGTGCTAGCATACTGATCCAGGGATAGCACAGAAGCATAGTAGACTTGGTTCCCTTCGGGACCGGGTCATTACAAGATGGTATCAGAGCACATGTTGACTGTAGGTCGTGGCCCTAGAAACTGGAAAGCCATTAGGAAGTATACTCTCTAAAAATATTATTTAAAAAAAATCCATTACTACTCATCTTTTCTAAGTTTTACCAAACACTCCCTCTTACTCCAAACAAGTTAGACTATACCCATGCCACTTTGACCACTTAGAAGGATTGCGTTATATCACTTCGAGAAGGACAAGATATTCGACAACCTAAGACCATTTCGGAGAACATATGTATTCAACGTGCATTAGAAGTATGGAAGTATGGAAGACTCGAAGAAATTGAAGACTCTGATGATCCCAAGATTTACTCAAGACCCATAGAAGAACCGGATACATCCAAGACTAAGATGCTTGTGAAGAAGTTAAGGAATATATTACACATTACCAATAGTATCCAAGCCACCATGACAGTTGTGAAATGAACGAAAGAGTGCGAGTAGAGTGCCCGACCATGCGAGCTCATGTGGATGAAGGTACCATAGGAGTTGTTTGATTGAATTTATGAGTGATATTTGGAGTTTTCTCGGAGTTTTGGCTATTGATTGAATGATTGGTGTCATTTGAACTGTTAAATTTAAATTTGTATTTTTGGGATACGTATTTTGTAGGATTTATTATTAATTGAACCTTGAGCGTTGTGAGCAACGGACGATGTATCAGAAGACCATCACATCGGCGAAACTCCTTGTATCGAAGACTTTCAAGAACTGAAGAGAATGAAGACTTCCTGACGAAAACGTAGTAAACGAGTCTATTATGTATGTTAGATGTTTGATAATTGTTGTGTAGGTATCCATCTCCTCTTCTCTCTAAAATTCTATCTCATCTCTGACCAACCTTAAAACCCATAGATGGACATTAATATTTTGATGAGACCAGTGACCCAGTCAAAGTAGAAGAGTGGATTCAAAATATAGAAGGGACAAGAATTGCCCATTTGCAAGGAGAACACAATTGTTGAAGACGGAAGTTCCCTATTCTATGGATGCAAGTGTTAGCACAAACCATGTAGGATCATCGCCACCCAAAAACGTTTTATTAGTTTTGCAGTTGAAGACCTCTTTAAGAGGAGTGAGAAAGACTGAGTGTTAGAATACGAGATTCATCTATCTGCATATGAAGTAATAATTTGAGTACGGGATAGATTGGCCCCCATACCGAAGACTCTTATTGTAAACTTTTGTATGCTGGATTGGTAAATCAGAGAGCCTAAAAATCCCGTAGTAGAGTGCCGATGCGACAAGCCTAAACCATAGAATGGTAAGACGCATTACCCTTTGTAGACATGCAGTGTGCCTAATGTAGGTTGTACGGTGAGTAAGGAACATGAAGATTTTCAAGAAGCTCCAGTTGGAAGTTATTTTGACCACCATGAGCGTCTTGATAGGTAGTTTTGGAACCTGTGTTTTTTGCAAGACTTGTTTCTTGGGGAGACGCAGATTCTTATCTGTAGAATCTTGATGAAGAACCGTCATGGAATGACGAATTTTGGGGACCCCATAAGCATTCTTATAAGGGTGGTAGTTCTTGACACCCTGGTGTGGTAAATGGTCCAAAGCATGCCCTGGTCAAGATTCAGAACTGGTGTCTAAAGCCTCAAAACCAGGATATGATTCAGTAACAAAAATCATATGGATTTGTGGAAGACTTCACTGTTACGAGAAGTGAAGGATAAACTGCAAGCCTCATAATGTTATGCCAAGATCATGGGGAAGTAACCCAAGAAACCTCGACCCCAACCCATTTCTTTCTAGCCTTTGCAAATCTCGAGGACGAGATTTCTTTTAAGGGTGGTAGTTTGTAACATCCCAAAAAAATTCAAATTTTGGAATGTTAATAAATAATATAATATTGATTGACTTGTTTGAATTTTAGAGTAAACGAAAACTTTTCTTTTGAGTTTTTGCTTAAAACCTTTACAAATCATTTAATAAAATTTGGATAATCATTTATCCAATAATAAAAATCTGTGTTGTGAAGTTTATTTCAAATTCAAATAATGATTTTCTTTCTTTTGTCTTTTTGAAATTTGGTAGGAACCACAATTAAATATTTTAGAGCGAGAATAAAATGACTTTCTCAAATTTATTGTGGTCCCATACTCATTCTCGAATTTTATTTGAAATTTGAGTTAATTTGATATTGACGTTTAAGAGATATTTAAATATTTCCAACAATTTATTGAATAAAATGAGAGGAGATAATATGACTTCTTCGAAGATAGTATTGAATTTTTTTAAAGTGCTCATTTAAACACTTGATTATTTTTTTGTAATCATTTTGGTATTTATAAAACGCTAAAACTAATTTGGGGAATTTATTAGTGCCTTAAATGAATTTTGGTCGATAAAAATCTATTTATAACATTTAATTCAAAGAAAAAAATATTTCTATGATCTCTATATTTTATTTAGTCTACATATATGTTTCGACTTTGGGAGGGATTTGATAATCCAGAATTTTAGTGTTGTTAGGTATTAGAAAATATAAATCCTAGATCATCTGAGCCGAGCCCATGTTTCTCATTTATTTTCCCTCTGTCTTTTTCCTCCTTGGACCTAATTTCCACTAAGGCTCATATCATCTTCTTCTGTCTCACGTTCATGAACGAATGAGTCACTCATTACAGAAAAAAAAACAAGGTACATGGCACCTGGACACATTCCTCCCCTCCTTCTACTTAATTCCTTGACCGATTCGATATGAAGTCCACATTCGTAGCACATTATAAGGAATTCATTCAGGCAATTAAAACATCACTTTAATGCTTTTAATGCCATTATTTCTCCATGAATGGCATTAACTCCATTTCCAAAACCTCGCTTTTAATGCCCATTATTTCTCCATGAATGTCATTAACTCCATTTCCAAAACCTTGCTCACTCTCCTTCTATGGACCTCCCATGACCCTATAAATACCGCCCCTAGGACCCCTTTGAACCACACATCCCCACGCATAAAGTCCCTCTCCAAAGCCCTCTCCTTCGTGCGCAATTTCTCGTTGGAGTAAAGATGCATCCACACTTCTGGTGAAGATTTTTGTCGCCATGAAAGGTACCTAGTCCATAATTCTTCCTCTAGTTTCTTCGCCTTGCCGATGCGCACCGTTGTGACATATTTTTCCTCTCGATTGCAAGGCCGAAGCACGCCGTCCGTGTCATTGTGCTTTTCATGCGTTCTTCTCTACTACGGCGGAACTTCTCGGCTATCCGAAGGCGAACATGGAGCTATAACCTTCTCCATCGAGTCGCCCAAATCATCCTCTACCCCGTTCGGCTGTTCGTTGATGTCGGAGACCTTTTTCCAAAATTCCGGCGAGATCCCCGGTAAGATTTTCTCCCCTTTGTTCATCATTTTTTTGTTAAAATTGAATAGGTGCGGACCTATCAGAACTCGCCACGTGGCATCCTTATATTAATCCCGTAATTCATTTTAGCAAAAATATCCAAACTTCAAAAATTCATATCTTCTAGCCCGTAAGTCGGATTTCGACAAATTTTATATCCCCAGATTCCTTGGAAAATGTAGTTTATTATTTTCCAGTAATATTACACTTTTGATAATTGGAAATTTAACTCAAATTTATTTTTATAATTTGAGTATATTTGATATACATCTTATTCTATAATTTATTTGGAATATTTTCTTCATCAAATTTGATCCTTAAAATCAAATCTTTCTGTTTGGACAATTGTCACATTCTTTCCATCATATAAATACACTATTTTGACCTCAAACCTTCATCTTATCTTCCATTTGGTTATATCTCTTTTTTATATAAATTTGGCTACAAAAATTCAATCTTCTCAACAAGATCATCACGATTTCTATCGGATCTTTTTGAATCTAATCCAAGAATAGATTTCCTATTCAAATATTCATATGGACAAACCAACTGAGTTTGACATACTCTCCATCCAATTGATTTCATAATCAACCTCCAACATATCCAATTGATTTTACAATCCTCGGATATATGATTTCCATCATATTTCCATCCAATCCAACTTGATCCTATCTCAACCTATCCATGCTATAGTAATTAGTTTATTAATAATGACAACTAAATATTTATATTGTAACTGTATCTTTATTTGGATCTTGACTTTGGATTTGTGTTGTGTGTAAGTGTGTTGAAGTATTTCTCTTTTATCGTTAGATATATTGTAAAGAGAAGGAGAGACGACAACGAGTACAATATTTCATATTCAGGATCCAGGCAAGTTACTCTTTTGATCATGCTCCAGTATTACCTATATTTTTTATATGCATTGTAGTCCAACTTAAATATTATGCATTGATAGGGTTATATATTATGCTATCCTATTACACCCAGTAGTTCATTGAGGTAGGTCCGAACCTTATATCATTGTCACCGCCGTGTAGAATTATACTGCTTTGCTAAGTAGACGTGGATTGGGAAGTGATCCGTTATGAGGTATGAGTGACTAAGTAGTAAACAGGAACAAGATAAACTTAATGAACCACCTGGGTGGAATGGTTGGGGGCACCCTGGAGGAACCAGTGGATTTGCCTGGGTGACCTGGAGATGGCCAGTAATCACTGCGGAATGCCACCCAGGCTTAAAGGGATAAATCATATTTTTCATAACTAGAAGCTTCCGTGTGCAGCCACAAGCTATTATGGGCTCTGGCTTGGTTGATTAGTTGTAGTGACTCTTAGTAGGTGGTGCTACGAACGTAGTTATGTGTAGGTGGGATGGGCACCGCCAGAGTAGGGGAAACTCTTCTAAAAGACCATGTATCGACCTTCCTGTTTCCATACAACGTGTAGTGTGGCAAATACCAAAGGAGGTGGTTGAGTCTTGTGGGGAAAAGTGCACAACCTCTGCAGAGTGTACAAACTGATCATGATTAGCCGTGTCCCCGGTTACGGACAACTTTGAGCATCTAGAAGTGGGAATGTTGACGGATCTCATCATCTTTAAATAATCAATTGGGTTTAATCAACCTCGGGAGTAGATTGACTTGGAGAAACCAATTCAATCATATTATGATCTTTGTAATAATGATATGATACTCTTTGAGTAGGAAAAAATCAGCTTTATGCAAATTTGAAACTTAGAGCTTTTCCACTAGCCAAATTGCATGTAGAAGACAGGTCTGTTATATATTCTTTTGGGAGTAACTTGCCGCACATTCAAAGTACTGACCCATTTTGGGCTGTAACCTTCGGTGTTGCAGGATTGTATATGACGAGTAAGTGATGCGATGTAGGGTTACGATGTCTACACTCAACTTTGCCGTTGGTGTTGATGGGACTCCACTTATGTATTGTTTGTTTCCGCGGTGTATTCTAGCCCAAAGGCTATAAGGTAATAAATACCATGTACTTACATTACTTTTTGACATGTGATTTATGGTATTTCATCGAGTACTGTGTGTGCTAGCATACTGGTCCAGGGATAGCACAGAAGCACAGTAGACTTGGTTCCCTTCGGGACCGGGTCGTTACACGTACCCACTTGTCTAAGGAGACAAGGCCAAGCACAGAACACTCTCGGAAAGCATCGAACGTGAGGGGCATCCCATTCAGGCCGGATGATCAACTGAGATGGGTCCTCATCGTCCGCTCACGAGTCTAATTGTTTATGGGTGGTGAATCCATATTCATAGACAAGTCGCCTCAACCATGTTATCGATTGAATCATAACTCTTACATAGACTTACTCCAGCCCGATCACTTAGTCGGGGTCTAGGGCGGGCTCGATCATACAACAAAGTGTGCACGTGACAGAGGCACGAGCAACCAGATCACAACTAAGGTCTCGAAAACCCATACTAAGACATGCATGTTATAAACATACACGCAGCACACATGCCTAGTATGAACAGCAGGTATCATCACATAACTCTACAAAGTGTATCTTTATTGACTTACACATAGAGCATACAAAGATCACATGTCTGTGATCATCATTACATCATACAACGGAAGAAAATTAGGTCTGACTACAGACAAGTTTAACAAATGGCTTAGAGAAGCCTTGTACAACAAACATGCCCTTCCACGAGGGACCAGATTGTTGTGTGAGACTATACTACCAAGGTCAACGTCGAGCTTCACGAAGGTGACTCCATCGGGGTCTGGGTTTCCATCTAAAACATAGAATAAGCAAACGTGAGTACAAAGTCGTACTCAGCAAGACTTACATCAGAACTACACTACTCATGCTAAAGTTTCAAGGTAAAGGAGGTGGGGTTTCAACATGCAGAAGTGCCAGCTTTGACTTGGCTACTCCTGAACTACGAGTACCAGACTTGAGGTAAGAAGCGTACACGAGTCCACTACCAAGTCTCCAACCAATACACCACTATGGTTACTTCCTCGACTTCCCCACGAGGAAGCACACCATAGCACTCACGCTTATCTTGCGAGTTTTAGAAGTATCCATTCAAGTTGTCTAATAATCAAGCACAGCTTTCCAAGTAGTCCATGACCGCGGACGTGGCTATTCGAATAGTTTTGTTAACCTTGCAAGGGTGTAAACTACACACACATGACCATCGGTTACCGCCAGGTCTCGCCACCGTTCAAGAGGTGAGAGCGAGGATGTTCACCACAACACTTCGCCCACAACTCCGTTCTAGTCCAAGGAGTCAACTGTCTGAGTTCCAAACCCAACTGCAGTTCCGGCCGAGCTTCCAACCAGGACTCAAACCATGTAGGCACAACTGACAAGCCCACCTCGACGGATGGTTCTCCGCTTGACAAGCCATGTTCTACAAGCCCTACCATGAATGCCACATTTCATTTCCTTTATCTTTCTATGCATATGCCGAATGGAAAATCCCGAACTAGGTGTGGCTCCTGGACTTGGATCGGGGTGAGTTACTAGGTCGAGAGGGGTCAGTGAGCCCAATGTATGGTTGTACTCTTTGTCTCGGATTACCATACAAGAACTCGGGCTTAAGGCGGTGTTCAACGAGACAACCCACTGTGTACTCCTACACAGCCTCTCATCGTTCACCTTGTATTAGGGTGGATTCACCAACACCGTTTCACTTTCATCAACACCATGTTCACCATCATCCCGACTCACATAAAAATCACCCCCATTGTACCACTAAGCATGCAATAAGCAGTAACAGTTGCAGGGGCCACATGATATCAAACAACTCCTATGTCTGCTACGATTGTGGTTTGCTTACTACTGTGACAAGATGATAGGTCATGCATCGGATATGGGTTCAACTATGCGGTAGAATCGATACAAGGTGATCTCCGAAACATGCATAAGCGAGACTGAGAGGGAATTGGGATTTTATAGACATGATCAATGGGGTTTGCTTGCCTTGCTGACGATACACGGGTCTTAACGGTGCTCTTCTCCTTCGAGGGTGATCACCGTCTCGAACTACTAGGGAAATAGCTATACATGGAAAGCTTATTAGCGGCGCATCTCATATGTAATGCGCCACTATGTTGTAAGGGGTGGCGCACTGGTAAAAAATGCGCCACCTATAAGCCCTTATAGGTGGCGCATTTTCCAAAATGCGCCACCCCTAAGAGTGGGCCAGCCCTGGATCCCCTTATACGTGGCGCATTTGAAGAAATGCGCCACCCCTAAGAACCTTATAGGTGGTGCATTTTGGAAATGCGCCACCCCTAAGAGCTTAGGGGTGGCGCATTCTGGAAATGCGCCACCCCTAAGGAATTATTAGTGGCGCATCCAGAATGCGCCACCCATAAGCTCTTAGGGGTGGCGCATTTCCCATATGCGCCACTAATAAGAAAAAACTGGGCGGGAAAATTCCCATATGCACCCCCCAGTGGACCGCCTTTTCAATTTGAAAAAAATAAAAGAAAATGATAGAAATGTCAAAAAAATAAAAGAAAATCAGTTTTCCAAATGATATGTGGTCTAGTTGTAAGGAAAATTTACAAATATGAATTTCGACTTTTTTTGCAAAATCTCCCGAGAATTACGTAAAATGGGCTTAACTTTTTCATACGACCTCCGATGAAAAAGTGTTTTACTCTTAGGGGTGGCGCATTTCCCATATGCGCCACTAATAAGAAAAATCTGGGCCGGAAAATTCCCATATGCACCCCCCCCCCGTGGACCGCCTTTTCAATTTGAAAACAAATAAAAGAAAATGATAGAAATGTCAAAAAATTAAAACAAAATCGTAGTTCACCATCATCCCGACTCACATCAAAATCACCCCCATTGTACCACTAAGCATGCAATAAGCAGTAACAGTTGCAGGGGCCACATGATATCAAACAACTCCTATGTCAGCTACGATTGTGGTTTGCTTACTACTGTGACAAGATGATAGGTCATGCATCGGATATGGGTTCAACTATGCGGTAGAATCGATACAAGGTGATCTCCGAAACATGCATAAGCGAGACTGAGAGGGAATTGGGATTTTATAGACATGATCAATGGGGTTTGCTTGCCTTGCTGACGATACACGGTTCTTAACGGTGCTCTTCTCCTTCGGGGGTGATCATCGTGTCGAAACGTCTGTCACCGGAGCAATCATCAACAAAGAGGGCAACATCGAAAGTAGAATGCACAAGGACATGTTAAGGTTGTGACATGAAGTATATAGCACTGATGTGTTGAAGATTCAAGTTAATTGAAGTGTATTGCAATTGAATTGCAAATTCAAACTTCAAATTCAATTTCAAATTATGCCATATGCATGTTTGCTACTGTTCACCCATTTTAAATTGGTCAAACATGAAAAAAAATTGCATATTCATAATCCTTGCATTTTTTTTGATAATTTTTAATATATTATATGTTTAATTTGGAGTTAATATGAATTTTCTATGATTTATTGATGTTTTAAACAATTTCTGGATTTTTCTGGAATTCTTTTAATTCATAACTGCCATTACTGCAGCAGCATGACGCATGGCTGGCGTCGTGGGGCTCTGGCCAGTGGGGTCGGCTTGTCAGTGGGAGAGGGGTTTAATCCCGTGGTTAATTAAATTAACCAGAAAGTTAAGGGGGCAGGGCCCACCTGTCATAGGCTTAAGGGGGGATTAGGGGCTAATCAAGGCCCTAATGACTAGGGCGGCCGTCGGCTTGCCGCCGGCGTCACTGGACGCGGCGGCGGCTCACCGGAATGGGCTCTCGGCCCCCATTTGGAGTGCCAAGTGCACGTGGAGGGAGCTCTCGAGGAGCCGGATCACCTGCGCTAAGTGGGCGTCGCCGGGGAGGCCGTGTGCGACGTCGTCTTCAACAACGGCGGCGGCCGGAGCTCTGCAGTGGTGGCCGTCGTCGACAGAGAGCACGGGGGAGAGAGAGAGAAGAGGGGAAATACGCGCGGGGTTCACCTGAGCGTTGGAGATGTCGGGGTCGCCGGGGGAGGTGAGACGGCAGCTCAATTCCAAAAATGGTGCACGGCGGCCGTGGGGAGGAGCTCGTTGCGGGCGGTGTCTTCGGGGCCTTTGGAGCTCGATTGGTTGCGTAGTCTGACGAAGCCGAGGAAGGGGAGCTTCCTGGACAACTTGCGGCGTCGAAAGGGGCACGGTGGCCGCGTGGTTTCCTCGTCGGTGCTCCGGCGGGTCTCGGCTAGGGCTTGAGAATGGCGAGGGGAGACGATGCGGAGGATCAGAGGGAGGGGGAAAAGGGTTGGGGGTTAACCAGGCGTCTCCACGGCGGCAGATGGTGACGGGGGAGGCCAGCTAGTGTCCACGGCGACGCCTGCATGCCGGGCACACAGCTGTGTGCTCGTGCCCGGGGTAGACGACAAGAGAGGAGGCGGCTGGGTTGGGCCAGGCCAAGTTAAGTGGGCCTGTGGCCTGTGGGGTGGGCTGGGGTTTTCTTTTCCCTTTTCTTCTGTTATTTCTTTTCTGTTTTCTTTTTCTTCCTTTGTTTTGCTCTGGAAAAAAATACCAAAGCATTTTATAAAAATGCCCAACTAATTATATAAATACTAGGTGACCAGTAGCTAGTCACTTTTAGGATTTAGGCATTTTTGAAATTCAATACATTTGAATCTCAATTCAAATAAGGGTCAAATTTAATTTCCAGTGCACATTTTGAATTTTAGAAAATTCCTTGGGCATGGGAATAAATCCAAACCACTTTTGAAATGATCACCATCATTTCTAGGAATTTTCCAAACATTCAAATGATTTTTGGAAAAAGATTTTTGTCTGGCCATTTAATTAAATTCTCTAGGGCTTTTCTTTCCCCATTTTTGAATTTCTTTTGAAATTTTCACATGATGCAAAGGACACAAGCAAATCCTAGCACTTACCCAAGTTAGGGTTCTGACAGGGGAAAACTGAAATAGAAAAACAGCAGAAAACAGGAACTGGCACTGTGGTGCACTGAGTTAATAGGTTAGTCCAAATATGATCAAAAGTGTATGAAAGTGTATCTAGATCATAGCAATATCACACAAAACATGCATGGAACAAGCAGAAATTATAGATACGTTTTGGACGTATCAAAAGGCAATGAAGGTGAAAGATGGGCCGGGGTTCAAGGTTTCACTAGTGGTACCTCTCTAGGCAAAAGAACAAGGTGCTGGGTGAACAAATTAAAGTTGGGCAATTGACAGAATTGCACCAACTCTAGCCAAAGAACAAACTAGAGCATCCTAGTCTAAGAACCAAACGTAGGCATGTGTTCCGTATGTAGTTGTACGTGCTTGCAATAAGAACTTTGCACAACATCTTTTGTCCTACCATCCCGCTACGAACGGGGACACTTAAGGAACTTATGGAGATTAAGGTGCTCCTGCGGCGGAGCACCGGAACAAAGCATTAACACTTCATGAACACATGTGATCCACAAATTATAGCCCATCCCCTTTGGTGTCCCAAGCTGTCACCATTGGGATCGCCGGTTCCGGACTATAATAGGTGCATACAACCGTAGATAAGATCTAGAACAACAATCATAATCATACAACCATAACATGCTCAGATCTGAGATCATGCTACTCGTGCACTAGTAAGAAGCATTAAGAACAACTGCAGCAACAATAATTCATAAACCTCTTAGGACTGAACAAGGTAACAATTCATCGGATCCCAACAAACACAACACCAATTACATCATATGGATCTCAATCATGTAGGGCAGCTCATGAGAACATTGTATTGAAGATCTAGGGGGAGAGAATACCACATAGCTACTGCCAAGAACCCGTAGTCCAAGGAGGAACTACTCAAGAAGCATCATGGGGGAAGGAGAGTCGATGAAGATGGCCCCGGGGGCCAAGGCCCTACTCGGCAGGGTGCCGGAGCAGGATCCTGGTGACCCCCGAAGCTAGTTTTCGATGGCGGCGGAGATCGGAATCGCTTTTGGAAAAAGTACTTCGATATTAGGGGTTTCCTCCTCGGGGGTAAAAATAGGGGCCAAAGGGGGCACCGAGAGGGGCCACCAGGCAGCCAGGAGCGTGCCTGGCACGGCCTAGGGCTGGGCCGCGCCATGTACCCTTCTGGAGTCCTGGTGGTGGCCCTCCCTTCCTTCCTTGGTGTTTCCCGAGGCTTCCGGGGCGCTGATTTTTTATATAATTTTTCCGGAATTTTTGGAGCACTTTTAATGGCCGGAAAACCTGAAATACAAAACAGCAGAAAACAGGAACTGGCAACTGGGTGCACTGAGTTAATAGGTTAGTCCAAATATGCTCAAAAGTGTATGAAAGTTCAAGCAAAACATGGCAAAGTCACACAAAACATGCATGGCACAAGCAGAAATTATAGATACGTTTGGGACGTATCAGTTGTACACCGAGGTGTTTACCTAAGCAGGGGAATTTCACAGCTCAAGTAAGTTATATTACCAGAAAGGTCAATCGGGTCAATGGAAAGGAAATTGTGATGATACACAAGTATTAGGTGTATATCTTTCCCAAGGGAAAGCAAAGCAAGACATACATGACCATGGCTATATTGGCAGGGAGTCAAAGGAGGTTATCGATGATAACACAAATCATCGAGGGGCAAGGATGGAATTTCTCACCATGAATTCAATTGACACTTGGAAGAAGCCATGTAAGATTAGTCGAATAATAATCCACCAAAGGTCGGGTGGTTCGCAAAGAATCTGATGTGAGTATCGGCACTCAACCAGAAGGAGAAAGAATGCAAAGGCATCAGGCGATAGAAGCATCAGAATAATTCGAAGCTTAAGTACAAGGGAATTATGATTTCCAGATCATGAGGTGGATGTAATTATCCGTACGAACTTATTGGTGGAAGGGATTGCAAAGGCGATGAACACGTAGGTTCTCGAGAGTTTATCGGAGAGTAATCTTCGGAATCTTCACGTGAAGTAAGCGATCATATTTGGTAAAGGGCTCTCCGGAAGGACAGAGGTGCGAGAACCTAAATTCAGAGTTAGTAAAACCTTTAATCCGAAAGAGAAGAGAGATCAGAGTCCTAGAGTAAAGGTGCGGAGAGAAAGGATCCTAATCCCATCCAATTTGTGGCGTGGGCCGATAAGCCACACGACACTGTTAGTAAAGTAGTTTTGCAAAGACTAGACTCGACTTCGACCAAGGAGTTGGAAGGGGGTATCCTAAAGGCAGTCGGCTCTGATACCAACTTGTGACGCCCCCAAAATAAAGTCGTGTACAGTAATCATACATCAAGGTACACGATCGAGATCAGGTACTCACGATGAGATTTCACAACACAACTCTACAAATAAAAATAATGCAAGTTTTTTAATACAAGCCAGCGGCCACGAGGGCTCGAATACAATAGCTCGAGAGCACAAAGTTAGCAGAAGCAATAGTATCTGAGTACAGACACAAGGTACACATGATCTGCCTTAAGAAGGCTAGCACAAAAACAACAACGATCAAAAATGAGAGGCCTCCTGCCTGGAAACCTCCAAACTACTCCTGGTCATCGGGGATCTCCTTGTCGTAGAAGGCATCGGGGAAATCTTGCTCCTAGACTCCAAGGCTCCAACGTCGACTGCAGCGGTCGATCAGGAAAAACAAAAAAGGGGGAAATAAAGTAAGGGTGAGTATCTAGCATACCCGCGAGGCCGCGAGTCTTACGTCCGCTACTAAGCATTTATGCATTTGTATCAGTTGAAAGCAGAGGCTATATATAGTGGACTGCAAGGTAGAAATTCAGAATAAGGATGAGAAGCTAGGCCTATCGAAGACTAGCATCTACCGACGAGTCTTGCAGCATGAGGAGAGAATAGCCAACAGTTCATATAAAGCATAAAGTGATAATGCAGCAGAAGTTGTTGCAGCATTGTATAATAATAAGTTGTATTAGATAACAATTAGCAATGCCTCCGAGAATCCTTCCTTGACTTCCCTGCGAGGAAGAAAACCCGGAACCAATCAGTTTAGTAGTAGTAGTTTGTAATAGTGCGGTCTGGCTTCAGCATAAAGCGTCCTATTACCGTGGACACGGCTATCCGAATAGATTATCTTCCCTGCAGGGGTTGCACTACTGTTACCCTACACGCTCGGATCTCCAGGGTGGCGTACATCTTGTTAGGGAATGCCCCACCGAGGCTATCCGATACGCCGAAGTCCATCCTTCAAGATCAACAGAGAGGCCATCCGCCGTTCTAAATCCTAAGCACAAAGGGACTTTGGACCCCTGCCCTTTTTACTCCTGCACGGTACGCGACTGGCCGGTGAAGCAGACCCACCTCCCACTACCGGAGTAGGCGGTCCAAGCCCTGCAATCAGCCCAAGGTAAAGACGACGTCTGAATAGCCATCGAACGAGGCTACAACGCAGAGGGCCCACACCGTAATCCCACGTGGAGGTAGTGCGTATAGGGCACATCGACCCATTCAAGTCATCCACCTGACCCATTAAGCATTTTATTATTTTCTGTCGGGACAACGATTATCGTTGCGCCTATCCGGGTGAGTCGTGGACAACAATAGCAGCCAGGTCCACCCCCATAACCAGAGCCGATGGCCGCTTGCCCTGTCGTCCCACCAACTCGTGCGGTTACCAACAAGGTGAACCGTCTTCTTACCTTATCTCGCGTGTGCTCTTTGAAGAGACCGACTTTCGCACAACAGGGTATCTCACGGCCAACGAGCAAGGACAAGGCCCACGATGGTATCCGCCTGTCCTGCCGTCCCAATACAATCCCTGTGCGGGCACCGTTGGGTCACCCGACTCCTTACCTTTAAGTACACCAGTTGATTTAGGTGCCTACCATCAAGTGAAACCAGGAGGAATCACCCTCGATGGTACACTTGAAGAGGTTCGACTGAGACATCAGCGGAATGAACTAAAGAGGAATATCCTCGTATCATCCCGGTGGTGCTACGCTACCGAGACGGCGACGAGAGTGAAATACGAGTCCATCCACTCGTATGTCAAACTTGAAGGGAGTCGGAGATTCTCGCCGTTGTAGGTTCCCTTGGGCGTTTGCTCTGTACCGTACATGTTGCAGTCATAATACTAATAATAATAAGAACAGTCCCGCGTTCACTCCCCAGAGCGATCACGACCCGCTATCTAATCCTAGTTAACTAACATGGCGCAGGGCAAACTACTGAATATTGCATAAGTAATAATAGGCAACATAGGATAAAGGAAGGTACATCAAGGGGCTACAATGACAGGCTATGCAATGAATAGGAATGTAATGTAGAAGCGGCAGGAAATGCCTAGTGCAAGAAATGTACGCAAAATATAGGCGATATCTAGGGAAGGAAAATGGCTATGCTTTCCTGGAAGCTCGACGGTAGGGGTAGGGTCGTCGACGTAGTAGTCATACTCAGCGGCGGTATAGTCGGCAGGAGCAGCGGGGTCTACCGGAGAATAAAAAGGGGGGAGAAACAGTAAATACAAAGCAAAAATATGCAAACACATGCATGACATGATAGATGCATTGTTATCGGTGTTCTGACGCAATACAAAGTGCTATGCTCGGAGCGTGAATTCATCCGGGGATGAAATACCGGCTTCGGGTGATTACCGACTGACGGCCCGGAGAGGGAATGTCTCGTGTTCGTTGTGTTAGATGGTTGTGGTTGATAAACGGATAGCGTATTTGTATTTGTCGTATTTTTCTGATCAAGTTTCATATATAAAGTTTTTTAATCCGGCTTACGGTTTAAAAGATATTAATTTTAAAAGATTTCATCATTTTTAAATCAATTTCTGGAATTATTTTAATACTTAATTAGACATTATCCAAAACGGGGATTTTGACCAGTCAAACCTGACAGGTGGGGGGCCTCTGTCATACAAAGTGGCTACACAATTCTCTTTATTTATTTAAACAGTAAAGGGGTCCCACTTGTCATTTGCACATGGGCAATCAAATTAACTTATTTGATTTAAATTGCCAGGAGGGCCCGGTTGTCATACAGACAGAGATAATTAATCATTTGTTTAAATTAGCTAATAGGCCTAGGGCCCACTGGTCATCTACCCAAATAATAAACAGTGTGGGGAGGGGTTATCCTAACTATTTTAATTAGTTAGGCCTAATGGCCTTGGGCCCGCGAGTAAGAGGCAGAGGGGGAGGGGGGTTAGCCCCTGGCTAGCATGCGCGTGCCCACCGGTGAGGCAGAGCACGGCGAGGCCGGCCAGTGAGGGGGGACGTGGCGGGCCACGACCAGCGCGGGAGGGCGCGGCCGCGCGCGGCGAGCAGCAGTATCCCAAAGGCGCGCACATGGGGCGTGGCTAGAGCGACGGTGGCCACAACCATGGGAGGCAGCCGTGGGCAGAGCAAGCAACGGCGGAGGGGAGGAGATCCGGCGACAAACCAGTGCGGGGGAGGGGGATTGAGAGGGGGCTCAATGGGAAGTGGAGTGGGGGTAGGGAGGCTTCGGGGCGATCGCCGGAGCAGCGGGCGAGGCAGCGCGTCGCGGTGGCCGTGGCGAGGTGGAGCTCGATTGGCGGCGTGCGCGACGTCACGAAGATGATGAACCGTGCGAGGCGGCGGGGACGTCAATGAGGAGGATCCTGGACATGCGCAGGTGGCTCGAGGAGGCGGCTGGCCGCGTCCATGACGAGGCGTCGGCGACGGTGTCGGGCGGCCATGGAGGAGGCAGATGAAGACAGCGGCGCGAGGGCAAGTGGAAGAGGAAGCGGGGCGCTAGGGTTTGCTAGAGGGGGGCTGCGGTGGCCTCGGGGGCCTTAACCCCGCCGGCTAGCCGGTTGATGCCCTCCGCGGCGCGGACATGGCATGGCCGGCCGCGGGATGTGCGACACGCACACCATGAACACGGGAGGGAGGAGAGCTAGCCAGGGTGGGCTGGGCCCAGTGGGGAGGGTAGGGGGGCTTGCCACGGTTGGGCTTCGCCCATGAGCGTAGTTTAGGTGTTTTTCTTTTCTTTTCTTTTTGTTTCTTAGCTTTTCTTTTCTGTTTTATTTTTAATTAGCCATCAAATGGGATTTCGTAAAATATGCAACCATCACCAATATTGTTATGGCATACCAATACAAGGCTACAAAAAGTTTGAGCCTTTAAAAAATTCATTTGAATTTTGTTGTATTTAAAAGTGGATTAAACGTGGATATTTTGCTACTTTTTTATTTGTTTAAAACGTTTAAACAATGTACATAAATGCAATTGGTATTTTATCACAACCTAGTGATTATTAGGCATTTCATAAAATTGTTTGCACAATTTTTGATTTAAGTTTATTTTCCACTTTTATTTTAATTCCTAGGGGCAATTTAATAATTCCAACATATAGCTTTAATTTTTTTTAATAGCATTGGGATTACTTACGGTATTGAGAACATTTTTTTTTATTATTTGAATGAGTTTTATCCTAACTGGCATTAGCACTACTCTAATGAAGTTGAATTATTTCATTAATGTATTTTAACTCATTATTTCACACAATCTTCTTCAAGACATGCTTGCCATATGCTCAACTCTCACATGACCAAACTTTGGATATATAACTCCTGGCATAACACCTTAGTCATCAAATAAACTTCTTCAATCAACCTCGAAACCAACACATGGACTTCAAGAATTGCCTATGGGAAAGCCTTCAAATATAACTCAAGACAACCATTAGTCCATAGGGCTCAAAATCAATTAGCAAAACCAAACATGAGGGCACCGTGCCCTTTCAGATACCAGGGATCAAACCCTAATCCATCCAAAAACTATTACATAGGAAATCTCATCTAATTCGAATTCACCCCCATGTGCATACAATGAAATTACTCAAATGAGTGGAGGAATCATGATGGGATGATGATGATGGTGATGGTGATGAAGGCTTCAATTCCACTATTCAAAGGAGAAATTAGATGCCAAATTATCCCTCTAGGAGATGGAACAATAGTTGCGGAAACTCTCTCGAGAACGGATCTAAAAACTGGTGATCGTGGATAACTTCTAGGGTAAAAAAACATAGTCCAAGGGAGGAGGTAAGGCGGTGGCTGGGGGAACATGCACCCCATGGAGCCTGGGGGTAAAAAGCCAAATGGTTTACCGAATCAAACAAATTAAATAAAAAGTTCTTGAATGAACAACCATAAAATCAATCGATCATCAACCTTGTCTCACTTGCATTGTTCAACATTCACTTGAGTTCATCTCATTCGCATTGTCTAACATTACACTCACATACAAGCAGATGATATTCTCCGACGTGATCTTCTTATCTAAAAAAGATGTTAAAGCAAGTTCGTAAACAAAGCAATTCCTGTATTATCCTCCAACCGTTCGGAATTAGTTGTCACTGCAATGAATGTATCCAAAATAAATGTTTCAACCTTATACTAACTTTAATACAAAGTTGTACTAAAATCGAAAGATTTATTTTGAAATAGAAAAAGTATTTATATACAAAGATATAGTTTTGAGTCATAAATTTGCAAAATGTTATTATACTCCTATTGTTTTTAAAATTTGCATTAGCTTCACTTATTTGGTATAATTTTACAAAAGCATCAATATCGTATAAACCAAAAACTATACTTCCTTCGTCACAAATTACTTGTCATTCAAATAGATGTATATCTCTCCTACTTAAAAAGAATGTAAGGTTCTATCGTCCACCTGTTTTTTCATTCAATCCTTCGTCCTTTTTCAACAATTTCCTCCACCATTTCAATCACGTTAATTGACATTCCTTTTCTCCCACTATTATTTAGTCATCAACTTAAATGTCATTCCTTTTTTCCACTACCATTTAATCACCATGCAATCATGTTAATTGACATTCCTTTTCTCCCACTACCATTTAATCATCAACTTAAATGCCATTCCTTTTATTCCACTACTATTAATTCACCAGACAATCATCACCTTAATTGTCATTCTTGTTATTACACTACCATTTAATCACCATGCAAATCACCGCAAATCAATATGTCATCAATCGTCCAATTAATATTGGCTAAATCCAACACGGCCAAACCAATTCGTCCACGCCACCGCTAGCCAGCAGTACAAACACACCAAGACCAGGCCATTGACGGATTCAATTGCTCCAAATCCCGGCTAAGTTCAAATTTCTCCAAGTTTACCGATCTTGACTTAGACAGCCGTCGTCGCACAACAAGCGCGGGATCAATTCGTGGTGTCATTAAGCCATGGTGATGAGTGTTCACATTGGTCAGGGTGACGCAGACCAGGGTGAAGAAAGTGCGGAGCGACTAGGCAAGGGGAGACAGGGACTGGCCGCCGGTGGACCAAACAACCCAAGGCGTTTTACGACGACGAAGGGCGGCGGTTGATGGCTTCTCGCCCTTCGTTGGTTACCCCAAGTGGAAGGTTTGAGATGTAGTGCAACAACAGTTTTCCCTCGGTGAAGATACCAAGGTTGGTCTCCAGTAGGGCTCCAGAGATGATAAGTAGGTGTCAGCGGCGCAACTGACGCGGACCTGCACACAGACACAGATAACTTTGTTCCCAACGAAGTTCAGAGAGGTTGTCAATCTCTCCGGTCTTGTTGTTCACAAAGGATAAAACGCAAGAGATAATGATAGCAAGTAAAAGCAGTAAAGTAAATATAGCGTGGAAACAGTGATAAGGATATGGACCAGGATACGTGAAGTTCACTAGTGATGTCTCTCTCCCAAAAGACGATAAAACTGCTATGCGAGGTAAACAAATTACAGAAGGGCAATTGACAGGATTATGAACGCACCGCAATGCTAACTATGCTACAAAAGAAAGGAAAAGGCTCAAAAGCATGGGCAGTACGCCAAAATAAGTAGACCGAAATCCATCTGCATATACTACTAATCATCCACCTTGAGATATCTATCCAGAACATCTCGCTGGTATTAAGTTGCGAGCCCCACCCAAAGTGTAAACCCAAAGCAACAGACAACTGCATTAAAAAGAACTCTGCGTAAAGTAAACAATCCTTGTAACCGCGGTTACAAGCACCGTTGTTTTCCCCCTTGTGGCAACAGCACATCCCCTAGACTCATGTTTATGTCACTCAAGCGAGTCATCGGGGGGCATGAACCCACAATCTAGCACAACGTTCCCTCTTGGAGTCACTACCTACTACTTGGCCAAAGCAATAAACAGCAACGGAGAACATGCAAGAATTACTTAAGAACAAAAATATAAGAGACAAAAACATAATATATTACTCTATCACAATCTGAACATAATCTCATAATCCATCAGATCCCTCCAAACTCAGCATAGCAACAGCAGAAATAGTACAAAGGTGCCTCGATCATGTAGGGCAGCTCACGAGGTCTAAACAATGAAGATCAAAGAGGGGAGGAGAACATCACAAGGTACTGATCACGGACCCATGGTCCAAGGAAAACTACTCACGAGACATCCGGGGAGCATCCATGGTGGAGAGGAGACTCCCGGAGGTCAATCCTCCCTCCGGCAGGGTGCCGGAAAGAGGTCTTCTGGTGCTCCCGATCTTGGAAGCGCGGCGGCGGAACAGAGGCGAGTTCGCGGAATAGGGTTCTTCTTCTGGAGTTTTCCCATGACAGAAAATAAATAGGCGAAAGGGGGCAGCCAGAGGTGGACAAGGGGCCTCAGGCGCCCCCCTGGCGCGGCCAGGGGTGGGGCCGCGCCGGGTGGCCGCCTGGGCCCCCCTGGATCCCCTCTGGCCCCTCCCGAGCTCTTCTCTAAGCTTCCTGTACGCTGATTTTTCCTTTATTTTTCCCGGAATATTTCTGGCACTTTTTATATGGGGGAAAACTGAAATAGAAAAACTGCAGAAAACAGGAACTGGCACTGGGGTGCACTGAGTTAATAGGTTAGTCCAAATATGATCAAAAGTGTATGAAAGTGTATCTAGATCATAGCAATATCACACAAAACATGCATGGAGCAAGCAGAAATTATAGATACATTTTGGACGTATCAACATCCCCAAGCTTAATTCCTGCTCGTCCTCGAGTAGGTAAATGATAACAAGCATAATTTATGTGGTGACATGCTAGCAACCATAAAAGAACTTTGAAAAGTAAAGCAATCAAGGTTAGAGATTCAATTCAAGTCATAACATGCAAGAGTCTATATTAGCATTGAAACAAGTAACAAAAGAACATTAGGTGCAAGAGCTCTTGCTGTCCGTGACTCGAATGTCTCCAAATGGTGTTTGCGTGCAAGAAGGGGGATAGGGAATACGATAAAAAAAGTATTTTTGTTGAGAACTCAATCTACTAAAGTTTCATACTTGGTCTTCTTTGGAATCTTATTTTGACTCATCCCCAGACCACTAGCCAGGTACAAGTCAATTTGATCCACTCCTTTTCGATATTTTGAGCACTCATGCAATGGATGAGCGTAAGCACGAGAGTTGACACTTAGGATGGCAAAGAGAGAAATATGGTGGAGGAGGAAGACAAAAAGGATGAGAAAGGCTCACATCAATGAGGAAAATCATAGGCAGGAGATGCCAAATGATAGATATGATGTGAGGAGTAGGGATTGCCATGCAACGGATGCACATACGAGCTAAGAATCTCTCCAATGGAACTAGTGGGGGTGCATCTAACTTGCTTGCTCATGAAGACCTAGAGCTTGTTTGAGGAGGCTCATCCTTGTAATATGCAAGCCAAGTTCTATAGTGTGAAGGTCCCCACATAGCTATATGCATAATGATCATCTCTATGGAGTACAAGGATATAAAGGGAGTACTAGTGTGGATCTCTCAAAAGGATAGTAGTGTTGCCCCTTTCTCTCTCTTTTTATTTATTTTTCTCTTTTGTTCTATTTTTTGTATTTTTTTGTGGCCTCAATGGCTCTTTCTATTTAACTCTCATTTGTCCTCTTTGGGATCTTTTAATGTGTCCACTTTGGGATCTTTTCCTCACTTAAGGGCAACACTCTATTTTACAAGAAGGTAAAGGAGATCTTTCACACTTTACAAGGTACTCAAAATCATAAAGAAGATGTAAATAACATGATGTATGCAATGTATGCCGCTGCCAGTGTAGCAAGAACATGTATGACATGAAGATCAAGTCATGAAGAGGTGGAAGTTGCATGGCAATGTAACTCGGAAAGGCTATGGAAATGCCTTGATAGGTAGGTATGGCGGCTGTTTTGAGGAAGGATATAAGGAGGCTTATGATGACAGAGCGTATTATGCCAAGGGTTGGATGTACCGGAGAAGGTGGATACCAACTCTCGGAGTGAGAAGAAGGCAATGCACGGCACATGAGAGGCTAGCAAATATGGGAAGGTGGAAGTGTCAACTTTCAATACTTACATTAGTCCGAAGAACTCATGCACTTATTATCGGTAACTCTCAATCTAATGAGGAGGTTCACAAAGAGACAAGTACCCCGAGGAGGAGTGTATCGGTGTTTGGTTATCCTTGCGCATCCTCGACTCATGGTACGTGAGTGTACTCTAATATTCGACCCCTCAGAAGAGTAGTGATCCATCTAGTAGCTAGATTTCTCAACTAGTTTTGTAGGTTTTGAAAATAAACACGGATTGCCCAAAATACGACACCTATCACTAATAGGCAATAGCTCTTGACACCAAAATTTCAAACATTACTCACATCAATACCTCAAAACTATTGCAAGCTACTACTAGAATTAAATAGCAACCTCAATTACCTACTTTCAAGACAAGACACAACTCGGTGCAACAACCAACTCTCTTTAACAAGATAAACATGAAAACTAAAAAAGAGTTGCAGCAAGAAACTGAAAAAAATCCAAGGCTCTTGCTAAAGACAAACTAAGACTAAAACTAAACATGGCAGTAGCTATGAAAAGATAAAGAACACACAACAGCAAAAAGATAAGCAGGAAAAATCCTATGATGTGTTCTAAATTTTGAAAGTGGAGCGGGTTTGTCTCCCACACAAAGTAAGAAGGGATCTAACTTGTTATGAACAGCAAGCAAAGCTAAAGAAAACTAAAAACAAAACCTAAGAGCGAGATGCTCCAAGCTTAGCACATAACACATGAAGTGATAAAAATATAGTGAGACGAAGGACGAACTGATGATTGTTGATGGAGAAGGGGATGCACGGGGGCATACCCAAGCTTAGACGCTTGAGTCTCCTTGAATATTTATTGGGGATGCATGGGGGCATCCCCAAGCTTGAGCGCTTGACACTCCTGGATCTTCTTTCATCATCTTCCATCGCACACTTGAAAACTCCCTTCATACATAACTCATCATAAGCTGATTAGAGAGGTTAGTACCCTTAATAAATAATTTTTCCCCACTGGATAAAAAGATATTCTTGAAGAGATACTGTTTCTCAAGAGTGCAAAAAAGTTTTTGCAAAGAAAAATCAAGCTTAAGGTTTGCAAAAGTTAGGAGACACAAAACGTGGCAGAATCTGTGAAAAACAGAACAGCAGAAAGTAAAGAATTTTTTAGGGGCACTTATGCAACTCAAATAAAAAAACTCAGAACATACGGAAGTTTCGTAATTGTATAGAGAATACTGTGTAAAAAATTCAGCTCAAAAAGATGAACTGGGATTTTTCTGGAATATTTCTGGTCACGAGGACAGAATCTGTTTTCTGGACAGCATGTCACAACTTTTACTTCCCTTGCCGTAAGAGGCTATAACTTGGCACAAAGCTGAAAAATAAAGATACATTGATGTAGCTACAGTAGTAACAATCATCAAGACACAACAAAAGCAAAAAGAAAACACATAAATTCGTTGTGGGCTGCCTCCCGAAAGCGCTTCTTTAAAGCCATTAGCTAGGCATGATGCAAAAAGAAGAATCAAGTTTTATCAAGAGAAAGAGAAAACTAGCCTGTGTGACGGACTCAAAAGGTAACTTGATTTTATTTCTAGGGAAGTGTTCCATCCCCTTTTTGAATGGGAATTGAAATATTATATTTCCCTCTTTCATGACAGTAACCGCACCAACGGTGCGAAGAAAAGGACGTCCCAAAATAATTGGACACAAAGGTTCACACTCTATATCCATAACAATAAAATCAACGGGAACATAGTTGTCATTGACAATGATAAGAACATCGTCGATCTTCCCCAAAGGTTTATTTATGGAAGAATCAACAAGACGAACACCAAAAGAACAAGGCTCAAAAGGATTCAATTCAAACATATCAAATATTCTTTTGGGCATAACGGAGGTACTAGCTCCAACATCACATAAATCATAGCAAGAGAAGTTATTTAATTTAATTTTGATCATAGGGTCCCAACCATCATCTAGCTTCCTAGGTATGGAGGCTTCTACTCTAAGCTTCTCCTCCCTAGCTTTGATGAGAGCATTTGTGATATGCTCCGTGAAGGCAAGATTAAGTGTGCTAGTGTGGGGGTCTCTAGACATTTTGTGTAGCAAACTAATAACTTCTTAGAGGGTACAACTATCAAAATCAATATCACTACTATCAAAGGTGGTAGTAGTGTCGTCTAGGCTCACTTGTTTGAAACCCTCTATGTTCATAGGAGTTTCTTTTTCTATGGTTGAGGTATTAGCATCACCATTAATAGGTCCAACGGGACTAGGAGTGCATTGGGTGCTAATAGTTTGGGTGTCCTCAACAATTTGGATAGTGGCAACTGTCTGGTGTGTAGGAAGGCTCTTAATTCTATCCTCTTCCTCTTTTTCTCTAGCCCATCTTTCTTTAATTTTAGCCATCATCCTAATATTTTCATTGATTTGTAACTGGATAGCATTAATAGGAGTGGCCTTATTCTCCTCAAGGGGAGAGGTTCTAATTTTAAGCATCTCAATATCAAGGGCTAAGCTTTCTACCTTCAAAGAGAGATTATCTAATTTAGCTAATTTCTCCTCTACATTTTTGTTGAAGGCTTTTTGGGTAGTGATAAAGTCTCTAAGCATGCTTTCTAATTCAGAGGAGGGGTTCTTGTTGCTAGGGTAAGTGTTGTTTTTTCCATAGTTGGACGGAAACGGTCTAGGATTGCCAGCAAAATTTCCCCTATAAGCATTGTTGTTGAAGTTTTTTCTAGCAATAAAGTTCACATCTACTTGTTCTTGAGCAACCAAAGAATTTAAAGGGACATCATGAGGATCAATAGAGGGTTGCTTGGTAAGTAGAGACATAATTAAGTCAACCTTTTCATTGAGGGAGGTAATTTCCTCGACAAAATTTACCTTCCTACCTGTTGGAGCGCGTTCGGTGTGCCATTGGGAATAATTGATCATCATTTCATCGAGAAGCTTCGTGGCAGCACCAAGTGTAGTTGACATAAAGGTTCCTCCCGGAGCCGAATCTAACAGGTTTCGCGAGGTAAAGTTCAAGCCTGCATAAAAAGTCTGGATAACCATCCAAGTAGTCAAACCATGTGTAGGGCATTTCTTAACAAGAGATTTCATTCGTTCCCAAGCTTGGGCAACGTGTTCATTATCCAATTGCTTAAAATCCATAATATTACTCCTCAATTGGATAATCTTAGCAGGAGGGTAGTACTTCCCTATAAAAGCATCTTTGCACTTATCCCAAGAAACTATGCTATTTCTAGGAAAAGATTGAAACCAGATTTTAGCATCACCCTTAAAGAGAAAGGAAAGAGCTTGAGCTTAACAACATCACCTTCTACTTCTTTATACTTTTCCATATCACATAATTCAACAAAATTGTTCAAGTGTAAAGCAGCATCATCTCCAGCACCAGAGAATTGATCTCTCATAACAAGGTTTAGCAAAGCAGGTTTAATTTCACAAGAGGTAGCTGAAGTGGCAGGTCTGGCAATGGGAGTGCAGATAAAGTCTTGGTTGTTGTGACTAGTGAAGTCACACAACTTGGTTTTTTCAGTGGAACCCATAGTGGCAGCAAGTGTGGCAGATTTTTTTTTGTAATTTTTGATAAAAGACACAAAGATAAAAACTGAAAGATAAACTAACAAGACTAAAAAACAAAGGTAAAGGGTAGTGTGCAACTCCCCTATCTTAGCACTCGGAGTCCCCGGCAACGGTGCCAGAAAACTTGCTTGATGGCTTCTCGCCCTTCGTTGGTTACCCCAAGTGGAAGGTTTGAGATGTAGTGCAGCAGCAGTTTTCCCTCGGTGAAGATACCAAGGTTTGTCTCCAGTAGGACTCCAGAGATGATAAGTAGGTGTCAGCGGCGCAACTGACGCGGACCTGCACACAGACACAGATAACTTTGTTCCCAACGAAGTTCAGAGAGGTTGTCAATCTCTCCGGTCTTGTTGTTCACAAAGGATAAAACGCAAGAGATAATGATAGCAAGTAAAAGCAGTAAAGTAAATATAGCGTGGAAACAGTGATAAGGATATGGACTGGGATACGTGAAGTTCACTAGTGATATCTGTAACAGCCCACATGTAATAAGCTGCAAACACCATGTAATTTACTTTCTCTGTTGGACTTGTAACTTGGCATGGTGGATGTGTATGTCATTTCATGTGGTGATTTTAATTGGCTTTGAGGATGGAGTCATGTTGAGTTTTTTTCCTTTGCATCCAAAGTGGCTCAAGAAGGGTATTGTTGGAATTTTCCTTGTCACATGCTCACTTCACTTGACCCCAAACTTGGCCTAGCCATTTCATTTGCTATTTCAAGGGTTTTAAAACCCTCAAGGCATTTTTGCCACCACCAAAAACAGTAGCCCTAGTTCAAAGTGTTTTTGAATTCAAAAAGGGGCCACATTTTTGTTGTTGCCTAAATTTGTCAAACCAATTTTGAAAAATCTAGAAAAATGCAAGGATTAAGAATTTCAAGCTCATGGAATTTTGAACCTTCTATTTTTCTCTCAAAAACTCTTCAAAGTCCTTTTCTATTTAATTTTAAATGGAAAAGGGTACTGTTTTGCTTTTGGGGATTTTTCACTGCATGAAAAATTGCTCAAATCAATTTTGGGTGATCAAGCATCCTTTTTAGGGGATTTTAAAAATATTTGGGATATTTTATTTTCCCCTATCTTTTTCTTTTCCTTTTCTTTTCCTGCAGTTTTCTTTGCCATGGAAAAAGAAAAGAAAGGGAGATCAAGAGTTGGGCTCCTTTTCTTCTCCCAGGCCAGGCCCACCTGGGCCGTTTTCCCCTCGGCCCGCGCTGGACGAAGGGGTACGCCCCTGTCTTCTTCCTCTTTCCAGCGCGACGCCCTCCTTTTCCCCCTCCTCTCTCTCACAGAGCGCTGCCACGGCGGCAGTGGAGCCCCAGCTCCAGGGAGAGGCGCTCCCCTCCTTTTAAGCGCCGCGGGAGGAGCCCCAGGAAACCCTAGGATCCATTCCCTTCGCCCCCTTCTCCCGCCGCCGCCGCCATGATGATTTCGGAGCTCCCCTGTTCTTCAATGGCCGCCGGGTGGTTCCGGTGAATTCGCCGAGCTCCGACGCCGTCTTCGTTCAGGAGTTCGTGCTGCGCGCCTCCAGCATCATCTTCGTCCTCTCCGACCCGTGGATCCGCGAAGGAGCAAGGCGGCCCGCTTCTTCCTCCTCTGCTTCCACGGACCGCCTCCGTCCCCGTCACCGCAGTTTGACTCCTTCCTCTCCCCGGACGCCGAGCTCGTCTCCGACCTCCCCGGTGTGAGGATCCATGTCCTTCCGCCTCGTTTTCCTCCTCGCTAGTGGTTAGAATCGCCGTAGCAGAACGCCTCCGCGTGCGTGGGTGCCGTGCCCGCGTGCGGACGCCGTGCCCCAATCCGCGTCGCCGTCGAGCAGGAGCTGCACCCCGCGCGCTCTGCGTGCGGCCAGTGCGTGCGCAGCGTCGCCGGGGGCCGTGCACGTCTCCAAAGTCGACGCCTTTTTCAGTTTCTGAGCAATTGCGCCGCCCCCTTTTCCGACGAGCCTAGCGTTGCCGCCGTAGAGCCCACGATCCAATGCCATGGTGATTTGGACTCCTGGATGTCCCGTCTAGAGAACCCCGGCGTCAGTGGAGCGAACGCATGCCCGTAGCAGATGTGAGGGTCGCCGGAAGTTGCTGCCGCGTGAGCCTGACAGAGCTACAGTGCGGCTTCAGTGAACAGCTTCAGAGGCACTTGGTCTCTTTAACTTGGTTGCGAGCCCCCTTTGGACACGAGTCGAGCGGTAGCGGAGTGGCGTGCGAGTTGATCTGCGAGGGGGAGGTTGTGGGTTCGAACCCCGCCGGGCGCTAGCTCCCCCTCGGTTCTTTTTTTTTGTTTTTTCCTGGCCGCGTGGGGGTGGCTCGGCCCATGGGGGCTGCTGAGCCAGCCCAGTAAGTCACCGAAGGAGACAGCCCAAGTGGCCAAGCCCTCTTTCCTTTTTTATTTTCTCTTTTTCTGTTTTATTTCTTTTCTGATTTAAATTCAATTTGAATTTGAATTTCAAATTCAAATCTGAATTTGTCCAAGTTGTCAAACAGGGGCATCCCATATATGAATTTGGGGTAATTTGAGCTACTGAGTTCAGTGGTGATATTCATTCTTGCAATTGGCCCCTTTATTAACTGAAGCTTGGTCAAAAGTGCAATAAGCCCCCTGTTTAAATTCCTGTTCTGCCAAGTTTGGTCCAAAATTCAAATGGCCCATGCCATATATGAATTTTGGGTAATTTTGAGCAAGGAATTGCATGGTGATGCTGATTTCATCATCTGAACCTTTTTCAAAATTCATGAGGTGCAATTTTGCACTCAGCCCCCTGAACTTCAGCTGAATTTGCAACTGCCCTTGCAGATTCAAACTGAGACATGTCATATATGTTTTTGGGGTACTTTTCTGCAAGGATTTCAATGGTGAGGTTCTCATGATGTTTTGTGCAACTCCTGAGTTCAAAGTGTGTTCACCTGATACAGAAGCATTCAGATCTTTCTGCCTGCAGCATTTTCAACTTCAATGCATTTGAAAGTGTTGTTCTCTCAGTCTTTCTTTCTGTTCCATGTCATCTTCATTCTTCAAGTCAGCCTCAACATATTGTCGTGTGATGTGGCTGACCTCCAACATTTGTTGCACCTTCTTAAGTGTCAATTTCATCGACACTACTCCGTCTCCGGAATCATTGTATTACTTTCGTGTTATTTAAAATGCTTGTAATGCTTTGTTGATCATGTCATGCTATCATGCTATTTACACCTAAGTTAAGGCTCAGACCAAAGCCTTTACAATGTAAATAAAATGCATATGAAAGTGATGACTTGTCGTCATCACCTTCATTTAAACTTGACTAGACAGGGTCATACCATGTAAATAAAACTTGAGCATGCCATCCTTGTTTGAGTTGCATCAGTTGCTTACTTGTGTGCCTTTTCTTGCCGGTACCTTACGTTAGCACCTGAGACCGCCGAGGAGACTTACGTGGAGCTGTCCGACACCGAGCCCGAGGGTACCGTGAGTGCTGCTTCGACTACCTTACCAGGCAAGGGGGAGATCTGTGTCATTACTTTATAACTTTCTGCTCATGCCTAGCTGTAGATCTAGAACGTTATTGCTTGATCCTATCTACATTATATCCCATGTTTAAACCCATACAGCCATGATCCCCACTTCCCAACAAACCATTGATCTGCTAGGTTACCGCTGCTCAGCCATTGCTTAGTATGGATAGAAAACTTGCTGCTTACCTTATATAATTATGGTTGGGATATCATGCTATAAAAGAAGTTGGTTGATATTTATTACTGTTAAATGATGTTAATTTATATTCGACGAAAGGTGGAAGGCTGGACTGTTCCCGTCTGGTGCTTTGTTCCATTTGAGTCACCTAGGACCCGAGTTCCGGGTATTGGTTCTTTGATCGAGCGTGCCTAATCATGTGTGGGGTTTTATAGGGCCCCCTTGTCTTACCTACCTAGCTTCGTACATTCTAGTGGTGGCCCAAGATGATTTACATTTGCAATGTGTGTGTGCTGGTTGGATCCCCAGTTGTTTCCAAACCAAACCAGGGCCAGGAGGACATAGTTTCTTGGCTGGCCCACTTTGTCCGGCTGAGGACCCGGTCTCATAAGAGAACTAACCGGTTATCCAAACCTGCGACAGACGGTAGAGACCGATTCGAGAGCGTGGCCAGCTTTTGAGTTGGGTGTCGACTCACCGGGGGCCACCCGGAGTTGTGCGTTGTTAGTTAGAGGGACTCTGACGTTCCGGAGTTTCAGGCGCTTACCTAGCCAAGTGGAAACCGGGCGTACATGCGACGTCTATAATGGACAGTTGGTACACCCCTGCAGGGTAAATCTTTTCGAAAAGCCGTGTCCGCGGTTATGGACAACCTTGAGCCTACGTCCTGTTCATAGAATAACATCAATGATAATCATGCTATAAAATTTGACAAACCGTGTGCGTGCCTTGGTTGTCTTTCTTCGTCCAGGGGGACCGAGAGAGAAACGAGGTTGTGTTATGTTTGCGTAAGTAGGTGGACAGCCGACCTATGACACGTTGTCAACGTAAATTCTTGGATCTCATCTCTATTCTGATAGAACGAGTAGCCACCATACATGCTAGTACGGTTGCAAACTGCCTATATCTTTACCTTACCTGTAGCGTTAGTTATTCCGTAATGACATGTTCTCACCCCCGTTTACATTTCTGCCTTTACCGCTTTGCCTGATCGGTCGCTGCAGTGGACTACTACCTCGACCCCAGCACTGGACGATACTTCATGGAGGTACCCCCGGAGGATGACGATGAGTACGACTACATCGACCAGTAGGATCCTTAGTTGGGCTCAGACGTTCCCGTGGGTGGATTTATGTGTAGCCCTCTCTAGGGCAATTTGAATCTTGACCGTACTCGGTCCCTACTATGCTTCCGCTTGATGTATTGATGTTCTGATCGGATGTACTCTTGGTGATGTTATATATTTTAGACAGTGGCGTTGTATGCCCTGCTCTACTTATATTCTATATGTATTTCCTTTCTGTTAGAATTATGCTTATATACCTGTTGTCGAGAATCCGACAGCGACACGAGTGCGAGTGTCGTGCGTCGGTGGCGTTTGATGCGCTTCTAACTCCGACCGGACGCGAAAGCGACTAGTTAGAGTTAGTACCGCATCAGGGGCCTTACAATATCACTCTCTCAAAAGACGATAAAACTGCTATGCGAGGAAAAAAAATTACAGAAGGGCAATTGACAGGATTATGAACGCACCGCAATGCTAACTATGCTACAAAAGAAAGGAAGAGGCTCAAAAGCATGGGCAGTACGACAAAATAAGTAGACCGAAATCCATCTGCATCTACTACTAATCATTCACCTTGAGATATCTATCCAGAACATCTCGCTGCTATTAAGTTGCGAGCCCCACCCAAAGTGTAAACCCAAAGCAATAGACAACTGCATTAAAAAGAACTCTGCGTAAAGTAAACAATCCTTGTAACCGCGGTTACAAGCACCGTTGTTTTCCCCCTTGTGGCAACAGCACATCCCCTAGACTCATGTTTATGTCACTCAAGCGTGTCATCGGGGGGCATGAACCCACAATCTAGCACGATGTTCCCTCTTGGAGTCACTACCTACTACTTGGCCAAAGCAATAAACAGCAACGGAGAACATGCAAGAATTACTTAGGAACAAAAATATAAGAGATAAAAACCAAATATATTACTCTATCACAATCTGAACATAATCTCATAATCCATCAGATCCCTCCAAACTCAGCATAGCAACAGCAGAAATATTACAAAGGTGCCTCGATCATGTAGGGCAGCTCACGAGGTCTAAACAATGAAGATCAAAGAGGGGAGGAGAACATCACATAGCTACTGATCACGGACCCATGGTCCAAGGAAAACTACTCACGAGACATCCGGGGAGCATCCATGGTGGAGAGGAGACTCCCGGAGGTCAATCCTCCCTCCGGCAGGGTGCCGGGAAGAGGTCTTCTGGTGCTCCCGATCTCGGAAGCGCGGCGGCGGCGGAACAGAGGCGAGTTCGCGGAATAGGGTTCTTCTTCTGGAGTTTTCCCGTGACGGAGAATAAATAGGCGAAGGGGGGCAGCCAGAGGTGGACCAGGGGCCCCAGGCGCCCCCCTGGCGCGGCCATGGGTGGGGTCGCGCCGGGTGGCCGCCTGGGCCCCCCTGGCTCCCCTCTGGCCCCTCCCGTGCTCTTCTCGAAGCTTCTTGTACACTGATTTTTCCTGTATTTTTCCCGTAATTTTTCTGGCACTTTTTATATGGGTTAAAACTGAAATAGAAAAACAGCAGAAAACAGGAACTGGCACTGGGGTGCACTGAGTTAATAGGTTAGTCCAAATATGATCAAAAGTGTATGAAAGTATATCTAGATCATAGCAATATCACACAAAACATGCATGGAGCAAACAGAAATTATAGATACGTTTTGGACGTATCAGCGGTCAATGGCATTGGCAGCCGACGATAGGAGATTATCATGTACGTGGAGGAGAGGGGAAAACAACCACGTGTCCATCATGAACACATATCACCATTTCGTCTATTGCCCATTTCATTCGATCTATCTTCCCCTTCCTCTCTCATGCATCTACTCACTAATCATCCACCTTGAGATATCTATTCAGAACATCTCGCTCGTAATAAGTTACGAACCCCAGTCAAACTGTAGGCTCAAAGTAAAAGACAACTGCATTATCACTCTATGCGTAATGTAAGTAATCCTTGCAACCGCAATTACAAGCACCGTTGTTTTCTTCCTGGTGGCAACAACACATCCCCTAGTCTCAAGTTTCTGTCACTCAAGCTAGATATCGGGGGGCATGAACCCACAATCAAGCATAATGCTCCCTCTTAGAGTTAAAATCTACTACTTGGACAAAGCAACAAACGTAAAGGGGGTCATGCAAGAATACTCAAGAAATAAAACCTAAAAGGTAAACCAAATATATTACTCATCATAAACTGAACATAATCTCATAATCCATCGGATCCCAGGAAACACAGCATCGCAACACAAAAACTGATACATAAGTGCCTTGATCATGTAGGGAAGCTCACAAGGTCCAAGAATTGAGGCCCAAGATTGAAGAGAAGACATCACATATCTACTTATCATGGACTGATACGTCTAAAACGTATCGATAATTTCTTCTCGCTCCATGCATGTTTTGTGTGATATTGCTATGATCTAGATACACTTTCATACGTTTTTATCATATTTGGACTAACCTACTAACTCAGTGCACCCTAGTGCTAGCTCCTGTTTTTTGCTGTTTTTCTATTTCAGTTTTCCCCCATATAAAAAGTGCTCCAAAAATTTGGGAAAAATAAGATAAAAAATCAGCGTGTCGGAAGACTCCAGAAGCCCGAAGGAGGGCCAAGGGCCCAACACCAGGCACCCAGGCGGCCAACTGGCGCGGCCAGGCCCCTGGGCCCCTGGTGGCCCCCTTGGTTGCCCCCCTTCGCCTATTTATTCTCCGTCATGGGAAACTTCCGAAGACAGAACCCTATTTTGCAAATTCTCCTATGTTCCGCCGTCGCCGCGCTTCCAAGATCGGGAGCGCCGTCAGAACCCTTACCGGCACCCTGTCGGACGGAGGATTGACCTCCGAGAGCTTCCCCTCCATCATGGACGCTTCCCGGATGTGCCGTGAGTAGTCTACCTTGGACCATGGGTCGGTGATCAGTAGCTATGTGATGTTCTCCTCCCCTCTTTGTTCTTCATGGTTTAGACCTCTTGAGCTGCCCTGCATGATCGAGGCACTTATGTAATTCTTCTGCTGTTGCCATGTTGAGTTTCATGGGATCTGATGGATTATGAGATTATGTTCAGATCGTGATAGAGTAATATATTTGGTTTTGATCTCTTATATTTTCGTTCCTAAGTAATTCTTGCATGTTCTCCGTTGCTATTTATTTCTTTGGCCAAGTGGTAGGTAGTAACTCCAAGATGGAACGTTATGCTCGATTGTGGGTACATGCCCCATAATGACACGCTTGAGTGACAGAAACATGAGTCTAGGGGATGTGTTGTGGCCACAAGGGGGAAAACAACGGTGCTTGTAACCGCGGTTGAAAGGATTGTTTACTTTACGCAAAGTTCTTTTTAATGCAGTTGTCTGTTGCTTTGGGTTTACACTTTGGGTGGGGCTCGCAACTTAATACCAGTGAGATGTTCTGGATAGATATCTCAAGGTGGATGATTAGTAGTAGATGCAGATGGATTTCGGTCTACTTATTTTGGCGTACTGCCCATGCTTATGAGCCTCTTCCTTTCTTTTCTAGCATAGTTAGCATTGCGGTGCGTTTATAATCATGTCAATTGCCCATATGTAATTTGTTTACCTCGCATAGCAATTTTATCATCTTTTTGGAGAGAGACATCATTATTGAACATCACGGGACCCCGGTCCATATTCTCATCACTGTTTACAAGCTCATTTATTTTCTCGCATTTACTTTCAGTTTCTATCATTATCCCTTGTGTGTTTGACCCTTTGTAAACAACAAGACCAGAGAGATTGACAACCTCTCTGAACTTCGTTGGGAGCAAAGTTAATTGTATTGTGTGCAGGTCCGCGTCAGGTGCGCCGCTGACACATACTTATCATCGCCGAAGACCTAAGGGAGATAAACCCTATCCTCTACATAGGGGAAATTTGCTGCTATCCTACATCTCACCTTCCACTTGGGGTAACCAACGAAGGGCGAGAAGCCATTACCACTTCCACGCCATCAAGTAAATTTCTGGCGCCGTTGTCGAGGACTCCGAGTGATAAGATAGGGGAGTTTCCCACTACCTTTTACCTTTACTTTTTAGTGTTGTTAGTTTACCTTTCAGTTTTTATCTTAGTCTCCTTTATCAAAAATCCAAAAAAATATTGTATGTCTAGTTCCTTACTTGCCAATCAATGTCTTACTTCTTCGTAACCAGATCTTATTGGCATGGAGGATTCACCGAGGATCAAAAAAAGTGGTACAACGAACACCGCTTGTCTCAAAAGGGGATACACTTATGGAAACAAATACATCAGTTGTATGAGTATGCTAGAAACTTGTGCTCAATATATAATATATCTTTCTGTAGGGATGAATCTTATTGCTTTATGAGGCACAAAACACCTTGCTTTCCAATGTGAGTACAATGATGATGAAACCTTAGCTTCTTATGCTAAGATAAACTATGATTTTTATGATGCAGAGGAAATAGAAGAATTTGTTGCTTATAAGGGTGCCTATGAAATTACTTCTCTTCTTAAAAATATTGATGATGCCCCTTACAAATCTGAGAGTCTTGCTATACTTCACTATTGTTTGGAAAATTACGATGCGAATTATTATATTACTGATCATCTTGAGAGAATCTCTCCCCCAAAGGAAGAGACTAATGATTTGCAGGACTCTATGGAAGAAGAAATTGCTGAACCTGAAAGCTCCTTGGATGAAAAAGAGGAGGAGAGTGACGAACAAAAGGAGGAAGAATGGAGCCATCCACGTCTACCTTCTAATGAGAGTAACTCTTTTACTCTTACCTTATATGAGTGTTATGATCCCATGGATTCTTTTGAAATATACCTTTTTGATGAAGTTGATGCCTTCTATGCTTATGGCCGTGATGCCACTATGGATGATGCTTACGGAGATGAACTTGCTATAGTTCCTCATGTTAAGCATATTGCACAACATTTTTTTTGCTATTGCACCCACACTTGATTTTCCTATTGTCTTTTTGAAATATCAAACTCATATTCCGGAGAGTTGTGCTCTTATCAAGGCTCAATGTAATGGGTTGCATTTATCTTATAATCCTAAAGACCGTGTTGAAAACTATACACGTGTTCTTGTAGGTCATGAACAACATGATTTATGTGATAGTTATATTCTTGATGTTTTTCATGATACTACTGAAAATTATTTCAAGAGAGGGAAGTTTGTTTGTAGAAACTTCCATATTACTAAAACACCTCTCTTCATGTTGAAAGTTTTGAAGTTGTTCTTTTTCCACCTTCCTATGCATGTCACTTTGTGAATCTTTGATTTATTTTCTTACAAGATGCCTACGCATAGGAAGTGGGTTAGGCTTAAATGTGTTTCATATTTGGTTTTGATGCTCTCTTTTGCTTCAAAATTCTTATTCTTGTGAGAGCATATTCTATAATCTTTTTGCCTAGCTTAAAGGCGTAAAAATAAATCGCTTATTGGGAGGCAACCCAAGATGTTTTTACTTCTGTTTTTAACTGTCTTGATCATTGTTACTATTGTAGCAATATCATTGTATCTTTAATTTCAAGCTTTGTGCCAAGTTATAGCCTCATATGATAAGGGAAGTGAAAGTTGTGACATGCTGTCCAGAAAATAGATTATGTCCTCGTGACAAGAAAAATCAGATACAATCACCAGTTCATATTTTTAGCTGAATTTTTTACAGAACATGCTCTATACAATAACGGAACTTTCGTATGTTCTGAGTTTTTTTATTTGAGTTACAGAAGTACCCCTAAAATTTTCTTTACTACATGTTGTTCTGTTTTTCACAGATTCTGCCACGTTTTGTCTCTCCTAAATTTTGCAAACCATAAGCTTGCTTTTTCTTTGCAAAAACCTTTTGGTAATCTTGAGAAACAGTAGCTCTTCAAGATTATCTTTATATCCAGTGGGGAAAATTATTTATTAAGCGTACTAACCTCTCTAATCAGCTTATGACGAATTATGTATGAAGGGAGTTTTCAAGTGTGCGATGGAAGATGATGAAAGAAGATTCGGGAGTGTCAAGCGCGCAAGCTTGGGGATGCCCCCATGCATCCCCAACAAATATTCAAGGAGACTCAAGCGCCTAAGCTTGGGGATGCCCCCGTGCATCCCCTTCTCCATCGACAATCATCAGTTCGTCCTTCGTCTCACTATATTTTTATCACTTCATGCGTTATGTGCTATGCTTGAAGCGTCTCGCTCTTAGGTTTTATTTTTAGTTTTCTTTAGCTTTGATTGCTTTTCATAACAAGTTAGATCCTATTTTACTTTTTGTGGGAGAGAAACACGCTCCACTTTCAAAATCTAGAACATATCATAGGATTCTTCATGCCTATATTTTTGCTGTTGTGTGTTCTTTATCTTTTCATAGCTACTGCCATGTTTAGTTTTAGTCTTAGTTTGTCTTTAGCAAGAGCCTGGGCTTTTTTTAGTTTATTGCTGGAACTCTCTTTAGTTTTCATGTTTATCTTGTTAATAGAGTTGGTTGTTGCACTGAGTTATGTCTTGTTTTGAGAAGTAGGTAATTGAGGTTGCTATTTAATTTTAGTAGTAACTTGCAATAGTTTTGAGGTATTGATGTGAGTAATGTTTGAACTTTTGGTTTCAAGAGCTCTAGCCTATTAGTGATAGGTGTCGTATTTTGGGAAATCCGTGTTTATTTTCAAAAACCTAAAAATACTAGTTGAGAACTCTAGCTACTAGATGGATCACTACTCCTCTGAGGGGTCGGATATTAGAGTACACTCACGTACCATGAGTCGAGGATGCGCAAGGATAACCAAACCCCCATACACTCCTCCTCGGGGTACTTGTCTCTTTGTGAACCTCCTTATTAGATTGAGAGTTACCGATAATAAGTGAATGAGTTCTTCGGACTAATGTAAGTATTGAAAGTTGACACTTCCACCTCCTCATATTTGCTAGCCTCTCCTGTGTCGTGCATTGCCTCCTTCTCACTCTGAGAGTTGGCGTCCACCTTCGCCGGTACATCCCAACCCCTGGCATGATACGCTCTATCATCATAAACCTCCTTATATCTTTCCTCAAAACAGTCACCATACCTACCTATCAAGGCATTTCCATAGCCTTTCCGAGATATATTGACATGCAACTTCCACCTCTTCATGACTTGATCTTCATGTCATACATGTTCCTTCTACACTGGCAGCGACATACATTGCATACATCATGATAGCTACATCTTCTTTATATTTGAGTACCTTGTAAAGTATCAAAGATCTTCTATACACTCTTGTAAATTAGAGTGTTGCCCTTAAGTGAGGAAAAGATCCCAAAGTGGACAAAATGAAAGATCCCAAAGAGGACAAATGAGAATTAAATAGAAAGAGCCATTGAGGCCACCAAAAAATACAAAAAAAGAGAAAAAAATTAAATAAAAAGAGAGAAAGGAGCAACACTACTATCATTTTGAAAGATCCACACTAGTACTCCCTCTTATCCTTGTACTCCATAGAGATGATCATTCATGCATATAGCTATGTGGGGACCTTCACACTATAGAACTTGGCTTCATATTCCAAGGATGAGCCTCCTCAAAAGAGCGCTAGGTCTTCATGAGCGAGCAAGTTAGATGCACCCCCACTAGTTCCATTGGAGAGCTTTTTAGCTCGTATGTGCATGCGTTGCATGGCAATCCCTACTCCTCACATCATATCTATCATTTAGCCTTCTCGCCTATTATTGTCCTCATTGATGTGAGCCTCTCTAATCCTTTTTGTCTTCCTCCTCCACCATATTCTCTCTTTTCCATCCTAAGTGTCAACTCTCGTTCTTACGCTCATCCATTGCATGAGTGCTCAAAATATCGAAAAGGAGTGGATCAAATTGACTTGTACCTGGCTAGTGGTCTGGGGACGAGTCAAGATAAGATTCCAAAGAACACCAAGTGTGAAACTTTAGTAGATTGAGTTCTCAACACAAAAAATACTTTTTTCTCATATTCCCTATCCCTCTTCTTGCACGCAAACACCATTTGGAGACATTCGAGTCACGGGCAGCGAGAGCTCTTCAATATAATGTTCTTTCGTTGCTTGTTTCAATGCTAATATAGACTCTTGCATGTTATGACTTGGATTGAATTGCATGCCTTGATTTCTTTACTTTTCAAAGTTTTTATATGGTTGCTAGCATGTCACCACAACAATTATGCCTTTTATCATTTATCTACTCGAGGACGAGAAGGAATTAAGCTTGGGGATGTTGATACGTCTAAAACGTATCAATAATTTTTGTTCGCTCCATGCATGTTTTGTGTGATATTGCTATGATCTAGATACACTTTCATACGTTTTTTATCATATTTTGACTAACCTACTAACTCAGTGCACCCCAGTCCCAGTTCCTGTTTTCTGCTGTTTTCTATTTTAGTTTTCCCCCATATAAAAAGTGCTCCAAAAATCCGGGAAAATCAGATAAAAAATCAGCGTGTCGGAAGACACCAGAAGCCAGAAGGAGGGCCAGGGGCCCACCACCAGGCACCCAGGCGGCCACCTGGTGCGGCCAGGGGCCTGGTGATACGTCCAAAACGTATCTATAATTTCTGCTTGCTCCATGCATGTTTTGTGTGATATTGCTATGATCTAGATACACTTTCATACACTTTTGATTATATTTGGACTAACCTATTAACTCAGTGCACCCCAGTGCCAGTTCCTGTTTTCTGCTGTTTTTCTATTTCAGTTTTCCCCCATATAAAAAGTGCCAGAAAAATTCCGGGAAAAATACAGGAAAAATCAGCGTACAGGAAGCTTCGAGAAGAGCCCAGGAGGGGCTAGAGGGGAGCCAGGGGGCCCAGGCGGCCACCCGGCGCGGCCCCACCCCTGGCCGCGCCAGGGGGGCGCCTGGGGCCCCTGGTCCACCTCTGGCTTCCCCCCTTCTCCTATTTATTCTCCGTCACAGGGAAACTCCAAAGACAGAACCCTATTTCGCAAACTCGTCTCTGTTCCGCCGCCGCCGCACTTCTGAGATCGGGAGCACCAGAAGACCTCTTCCCGGCACCCTGCCGGAGGGAGGATTGACCTCCGGGAGTCTCCTCTCCACCATGGATGCTCCCTGGATGTCTCGTGAGTAGTTTTCCTTGGACCATGGGTCCGTGATTAGTAGCTATGTGATGTTCTCCTCCCCTCTTTGTTCTTCATGGTTTAGACCTCGTGAGCTGCCCTACATGATCGAGACACTTTTGTAATATTTCTGCTATTGCTATGTTGAGTTTGATAGCATCTGATGGATTATGAGATTATGTTCAGATTGTGATTGAGTAATATATTTGGTTCTTACCTCTTATATTTTTGTTCTTAAGTAATTCCTGCATGTTCTTCGTTGTTGTTTATTGCTTTGGCCAAGTAGTAGGTAGTGACTCCAAGAGGGAACGTTTTGCTCGATTGTGGGTTCATGCCCCCCGATGACACGTTTGAGTGACAGAAACATGAGTCTAGGGGATGTAATGTTGCCACAAGGGGGAAAACAACGGTGCTTGTAACCGTGGTTACAAGGATTGTTTACTTTACGCAAAGTTCTTCTTAATGCAGGTGTCTATTGCTTTGGGTTTACACTTTGGGTGGGGCTCGCAACTTAATACCAGCGAGATGTTCTGGATAGATATCTCAAGGTGGATTATTAGTAGTAGATGCAGTTGGATTTCGGTCTACTTATTTTGGCGTACTGCCCATGCTTTTGAGCCTCGTCCTTTCTTTTGTAGCATAGTTAGCATTGCGATGCGTTCATAATCCTGTCAATTTCCTTTGTGTAATTTGTTTACCTCGCATAGCAATTTTATCGTCTTTTGGGAGAGAGACATCACTAGTGAACATCACGTATCCCGGTCCATATCCTCATCACTGTTTACACGCTCATTTACTTTTCTGCTTTTACTTTCAATTACTATCATTATCCCTTGCGTTTGATCCTTTGTGAACAATAAGACCGGAGAGATTGACAACCTCTCTGAACTTCGTTGGGAACAAAGTTATCGTGTTTGTGTGCAGGTCCGCGTCAGTTGCACCGGTGACACCTACTTATCATCTCCGGAGTCCTACTGGAGACAAACCTTGGTATCTTCACCGAAGGAAATTTGTTGTTGTGCTACATCACGCCTTCCACTTGGTATTTACCAACGAAGGGCGAGAAATTACTATCATCATCTCGCACATCAAGCAAAATTTCTGGCGCCGTTGCCGGGGACTCCGAGTGCTAAGATAGGGGAGTTGCACACTACCCTTTACCTTTGTTTTTTTAGTCTTGTTAGTTTACCTTTTAGTTTTTATCTTTGTGTCTTTTATCAAAATTTACAAAAAAAAGTATTTATCTTGCTAGTTGTCATTATGTCTGGCCCTTTTGCCTTTGTTGAGACAGAGGTTCTCACCTTTAAACAAAAAGGTGGTGAAAACTTAAAAGATGCTTGGTATAGAATTAATTATTCTCAAAAAAGAGCCACCAAGAAGCAATCCACTACTATCCTGCTTAGAAATTTTTATGTCGGGATTACTCCTTGGAATAGGTTCATATTAGATACTGCTATCAATGGGAATTTTCTAGAAGCCCCGACTTGGGAGTCTCTTAATGTTATTGAAAATCTTGTTGGAAATCTCCCTAATGCTAGCATGCAAGAAAATATAACTCTATCTCACATTATGAAGAAACTCGAAAAGGTAGAGTTAGAAATACCAAGTATAACTAGGATAAATGAGTTGGATCGCAAGATTCAAGGGAATTTGAATAGGCTTGATAGCTCCATGCTTAAAATTATTAAAACTTTGGAGGTCATCAAATCCCGTGATACGGATCTTTCTAGGATAGATACGATTGAGGAAATCATTAATACTCTAGGAACTACTTTTTCCTCAATCAAACCAAAAAAGGTAGAGACTTTGGCAAGAAGGGAACCTAAGTACAATTATGTCCCTAAGGTTCCCCGACCTAAAAATAAACCATCTGCTGCCAAAGAAGTTGAAACCGTGAAAACTTTGGAAGAAATACCTCTCTTTGATAATTTTATAAATGAATCTTCCATTGATTTTCCGCCTTTTGGTTTTCTCCCTAAAAGTATCTTCATTAGGCCTTTATTTGAAAGACCTCTTAAGACTAGTTGTGCAATTGAAGAGCTTTTTGATGATCTTGATAATGATTCGATTGCTACAACTTGATCTTTTGCATCATGCCTAGCTCAAAGGCATAAAAGAAAGCACTTTCGGGAGGCAGCCCGCAACGAATTTAGGTTTTTATTTTTGCTTTTGTTGTGTCTTGATTATTGTTACTACTGTAGCAACATCATTGTATCTTTATTTTTCAGCTTTGTGCCAAGTTATAGCCTCTTACGGCAAGGGAAGTAAAAGTTGTGACATGCTGTCCAGAAAACAGATTCTATCCTCATGACCAGAAAAATTCCAGAAAAATCCCAGTTCATCTTTTTGAGCTGAATTTTTTACACAGTATGATCTATACAATTAAGAAACTTCCGTATGTTCTCAGTTTTTTGATTTTAGTTGCAGAAGTTCCCCTAAAAAATTCTTTACTATCTGCTGTTCTGTTTTTCACAGATTCTGCCACATTTTGTCTCTCCTAACTTTTGCAAACCTTAAGCTTGCTTTTTCTTTGCAAGAACTTTTTGGAACTCTTGAGAAACAGTATCTCTTCAATAATATCTTTATATCCAGTGGGGAAAAATTATTTATTAAGGTTACTAACCTCTCTAATCAGCTTATGATGAGTTGTGTATGAAGGGAGTTTTCAAGTGTGCGATGGAAGATGATGAAAGAAGATCCAGGAGTGTCAAGCGCTCAAGCTTGGGGATGCCCCCATGCATCCCCAATAAATATTCAAGGAGACTCAAGCGTCTAAGCTTGGGGATGCCCCCGTGCCTCCCCTTCTCCATCAACAATCATCAGTTCGTCCTTCGTCTCACTATATTTTTATCACTTCATGCGTTATGTGCTATGCTTGGAGCGTCTCGCTCTTAGGTTTTATTTTTAAGTTTTCTTTAGCTTTGCTTGCTGTTCATAACAAGTTAGATCCCTTCTTACTTTGTGTGGGAGAGAAACACGCTCCACTTTCAAAATTTAGAACACATCATAGGATTTTTCCTGCTTATCTTTTTGCTGTTGTGTGTTCTTTATCTTTTCATAGCTACTACCATGGTTAGTTTTAGTCTTAGTTTGTCTTGAGCAAGAGCCTTGGCTTTTGTTTAGTTTGTTGCTGGAACTCTTTTTAGTTTTCATGTTTATCTTGTTAAAAGAGAGTTGGTTGTTGCACTGAGTTGGTTCTTGTCTTGAAAGTAGGTAATTGAGGTTGCTATTTAATTTCAGTAGTAGCTTGCAATAGTTTTGAAGTATTGATGTGAGTAATGTTTGAACTTTTGGTGTCAAGAGCTCTAGCCTATTAGTGATAGGTGTCGTATTTTGGGCAATCCGTGTGTATTTTCAAAACCTAAAAAACTAGTTGAGAACTCTAGCTACTAGATGGATCACTACTCTTCTGAGGAGTCGAATATCAGAGAACACTCACGTACCATGAGTCGAGGATGCGCAAGGATAACCAAACCCCCATACACTCCTCCTCGGGGTACTTGTCTCTTTGTGAACCTCCTTATTAGATTGAGAGTTACCGATAATAAGTGCATGAGTTCTTCGGACTAATGTAAGTATTGAAAGTTGACACTTCCACCTCCTCATATTTTGCTAGCCTCTCCTGTGCCGTGCATTGACTTCTTCTCACTCCGAGAGTTGGTGTCCACCTTCGCCGGTACATCCAAACCCTTGGCATGATACGCTCTTGTTGGGGTTCGGGGCAGAAAACACAAATTTTTCATAACCTACGAGACCCATACCCAAGACCTATGCTATGCTGATGCAAGTAACGGACATAAATAGATCACATACCAGTATGTAGTCCGTTAAGCGGGAAATGTTCCCGCATGAACGTGGTTGGTGTAGTCGTACCGGCAATCCCCGATGCCGCGCAGATCCACGATGACTCCTGTAGTCACCCGATCCTTGTAGACCGATGACGGGATTACGTCCCCGTCGGAACGTTGCTGATGAAGACCTCGCGATACGACCACGACGATGAAGTAGCACCACAAGTGTAGTGCCTCGCGGGATTATACACATACAGTATACCCGACGTCCCTCCGGGATCCGAACCAGTAGAGCAGCGGAAAGAAGATGGATTCGGATCCCGATTCCAGCAGCACGACGGCGTGCGTATAGTGGAGAAATCCCCAACCAAGTGTATACTCCAAACAAGGGGAGTCCACTCGAGGAAGGAGAAAGGAGGGAGAGAGAGATGAGAGAAACTTGTCTCAAATCAATTTGTATGAAGAAAAAAGGGCACCCTACCCCTCCTTATATAGGCCAAGGAGGGGTGCCACCCGCCCCTCCACTTCCGGGGTGGGACTAATCCCAAGGGGAGGGCAAATGGTGCAGCCCTAGGGGGGTGGGCCCCCTTCATGGCGCCATGGCCCATGGGGGAGGACTCCCTCTCCCCTTAATGGGCCCTATGAGGCCCATATGCCTTTTCTTCCATTTTTAATTATATTTAAATATATTTTAATATTTAATTCATATAATTAAATAATAAAACATATATTAAACATTATTAAATATATTTTGAACCTTTCAAAATATCTAGAACAACTTCCGGCCTTCATCGGAACAATTCCGGTGTTCTCTCCAATTTCTCCGGTGATCCCGAATCAATCCTTACTGCGTCGAGTACCCTTAAGTGTAACACCCTACGGTCCGGGAAATAGCAGACATGATCGAGACAATTCTCATTGATCAATGACTAATCAATTGGACTTGGTTACAATCCTTGATAGCCCCTACGCTTGCATCGAATGAACTTCAATCGCTGTTGGATCCGTTAACCGTGTGCCTGTTCCCTTTGTCCTATGGCACTTTGCTTGTCCGAGGTTTGATCATCGGTATCCAATATATCTAGTTCGTCCTTGTTCTCAACAAACAAGTTTACTCGTTCCCGTGATATTACAACTCCGTGACCTAGTCACACGTTTGCAAACTTTATGATGTAACATCACCGAGTGGGCCCAGAGTACCTATCCGTCACACGGATGGACAAATCCCGCTTTGATCTATTTGCATACTCATCAACCATCTATTTCGGAATACCCAAAGTGCATCGTTATAGCCAGCATATTTCAGTCAGGCGGTGAGATACAAATCAAAGTCTCCTCATATATGACAATTACGTATGATCATTATGGTCAAAGGATCTGGTCACTATGTTATAGTTATCGCAATGTCGAACTATATGACTTGATCACATCGCAACACTTCTGGTGGGTGTATGTCCATCATATCATTATCCAATGATACGACTCCATTGTCAACAGACGCCATTGTCTCATGATCAGGAAACCTTGATCATCAATCGCCCAATGGACTAGTATACTAGGGTTTACTAGGGACCTGGTTGTTTGTATACCACACCTGTATTAATGTTTCCGCTTAATACAGTTATAGCATAGTATCAAACGTATTATGAACTAATGGAATATGCTCGATAAAACATATTTCATTTGCCTCTAGGGCACATTCCCAACAGTCTCCCACTTGCACTAGAGTACAAATAATCTAGTTGCATTTTCTCTGGATCATAACTCCTTATTGATCATGCTTGCCCGTGGAAGAGGTTGTATCAACGGTCTGGGTACCATTCAGAACTGTATGTCCTTTTGCAAATCATAATGTCGCCTAATTTGATATTCCTTCATTATCCACTATAATGATGAGGTATATATATTTGGCGGTGAAGTGAGACTTTGTTTGCTGTGTCATAGCAATGACATCCGGTGGGTCACGCGGACTTTCCCATAGTCATGCACACTTGAAACTCACTCAATCAGAAGTCGAACTTCTTAAGCCATAATATAACTCCTGCTACTTCTAAAGCAGCCACATCAATGTAGATTCAATCCTTAGTGCATTGTATGCAACTTTGATGTCTAACCATGTTTATTTCAACTTAGGCATTCATTAGTATGATATCTCAATTTTCTAGGTTAGTGTCAAAACTTGAACCAGCATAACATTTATGGTCAAGTCCACTATCCTTTACAAATTTGAGATGTATCCTCAGTTCTCTTCAGACACTGAAGGATAAACTTAACTCTTTGTTCAATGATTTACTCATAAATCATATCACAACAGGTTCTTACTACTAAGAACTTGGGTCACATTACGTCGAGTACATAACTCTGGTTTTATATGAAAGAACCTATGACAAAGGCATAGAGGATCCAACACATCCATTTCTTTCATTAACCATTAACCATTGTTCTTGTACTGAGATTAACTCAACACTTCTCTTGGATATACAAGTAAGGACCACTTCTTGACTTGTCCCATTCTGAACTCCTTCAGAATCTTATCCAGGAAAGTATTACGACTCAATGTTATTAAACACATATCTATCTTAATAGATCTTCAATGCTTAATACTTATTCATCTTCATGAAAGATTCAAATAATCATTAACACCAACTGCACCATTCATAATATGTTATCCATATATGAGAATGTTATCATGCTCCCACTCAAATATGTCATGCACATATTAAGTTATAGGATAACACTCATATTGCTCCCACTCAAATATGTCGGCCACATATAAGACAAGGATAACATCCACATGGCTCCCACTTAGATATGTCAGACACATATTAAGTTCAGGATACTAACCACATGGCTCCTACTCAAATATGTCATTTACATATAAGTCTAGGATAATACTCCCATAGCTCCCACTCAAAATATGTCGTCTACATATTAAGTTTTAGGAAACTATTCAGCTCCCACTCAGTTTCATGCAAATGCATGTTTCCTCGATATTTTGGTTAAGTCCAAAATCCTTTGATCATCCATCAAAATGAGAATTCATTTTACGAGACACTAGTATCCATATGTTTTTCCAAAACCTTCTTGTTGTACCAATTACAACACTTCTTCAAATACATGATTTGAGGAAGTCACGGTATTGATAACAATCCTGGATCAATCGTAGTGAACATCCATTTGACTCAAGCATTGCTACACATTGTAGTCAACCCATTGAATTTGTCAGAAACAATCTTTGTGACAAACCAATCTTGACGTCCCTTTGATGTTCACATTTATTCCTCATAACTCTGAAGTTATTGTGAATATCAAGTAACCTCCTTACTTGATAAGATTCAAGCAATTTTAAATGTAACTCAACATAGGATTTCATGACTCATAGTCATATCTCGTACTTAGGTCCACCATCGCTTCTTTGTAGTTCGTAGGAATGTCTTGTTCCATGAACATGACAAGTGAATCATGAATATCATTTTGCACCAGGGGAAAATATATATTCTTGAATCCTACCTTTCTCAGTAAAAGCTCTCATCAGAAGATCATGATCATTATCATTAGTTTCTCCTCTTATTGTAGACTTTTGCTTCCAGAACATATTCCGTTGCACTACTCTGACCTTTGGAGGCAAGGTCAATTACCTTGGTTGAACTTTCACTTTTCTTCCATTACCACATTTATCAAGAACAATTCTTGACAAACACCAAACATAGCAATACAAGTTTTGCTCCTTTTGGTTCTAGTTGTGGAAGATGCATCCATAGTTGTCTAAGGATACACTACAAAGATAATTTATCTTACATAAATCAAGCTTCCTAGAAACCACAACACACCATGACATATGTAGTGTTGGTTTCAACGAACTCAGATGGTTTCCCTATGCTGAAGTGAGTGTTTGCATATTAAATTAATAACTCTAAACAATAATAACGTAACTTGGTAAGAGATAACTTAGACCATACACTTTTCGATAGAATATGATCACAATGTTTAGGCACGTCAATCATATTGAAGTGTCTCAAGACATTGCAATTTGTGGAACAACTTTCACACAAGTCTTTATGCCCAAGACTAACTCAAAACATTTGTCACTTTGATCAAATCGTAGAGACTTGTCTTTCTTGTTAATTTAATATCCATCTTTACTCTGAAATCCCTTTTGATCATATCAAATTATTTCAGACTCATGTTTCATTAGTGAATACAAATATTCATCTAAGTCCACATACGAAGTTCACGAAATAATGAAATTCACCACATGCTGACATACGATACATCACAATGTATGATACTCAACAATCAGTACACATTCCGTTTACCAGAATGCGAGGTTTTAGTCATCTCACCTAAAAGGCATGGTTTGTATGTGTCAAGAGATCAAGTATCTTAAGACATCATCATACCATTCATGACTTAACTGTAGTGTCATTATTAAGTTTGGATAATTCTTGGCATTGAAGTATTTCTTATAAATGATCAAACTACTATCATCAATATAAGAATAACTCATTCATAATCGTAATGTGACCATAAGAAATATCATTCATAAAAGGAGAACAACTGACTTGTTTCTCACTAATATGAATAATTGTCTTCGCAAGATGCAAGACACACTAATAAAGTCCTCATTCAAACGATCATAAAATTTATTCATATATTAATCAATTGATAGATGTAGAGGGAGAGTGTTGTCGACCATCAACTATCTTGATTGCTGTCAGCACACATTGTCACCTCATCCCTTCCAAGTCACTCTCAAGCAGTAAGTTCAAGCATCGAATACTTAATCAACCGCAATTAGTGTTTCGTGGGAAAGACATTTATAACTCGTATATCAAATATACCTTCTCCGTAAATGACCATTCCTGCATTGGTTCTACTCTTAAAGTTCTTAACTTTTAAACATGACCTCATGACAGGTGAACAATTCTCCTTCATGACATAGTCCAGACATGGTCTTTGTAACTGGGAGGAAGCGGATGCAACTCCCCAGTTATCGCAAAGTAACGAGTCATTCAGTAGTCCAAGTTATACACAAGGTGTTCATGTATCTTATACATTTTACATGTGACTTTCTCAGCAGGTTGTTCCTTCAACCATGGTTGAAAGAAACCCGGTCCATATACTCATATTCCATTACTCTGATTTGTGACCAAGTGCTTTCAAGTTCACCTAGCACGTCATACGTGTTGGTTAACATGCATTCACAATTCAGATTCCATAGAATGAATTATGGTGTATTGGACAGTCATTCATAAGTGACAGTGAGTGCGATACTCATCATCATCTTCCTTGATTACGGAGTTGTCAGGTGTATCTCCTAGCAGTTCTTCGTATTATGTTTAGCAAGTCATTACTAATGAGTATGTCTCTAATGGTGTTGGTACACATCAATGAAGTAAGACCCATTTACCTTAAGTTCTATCATACTAAAAGAGCCATAGTTCTAAACATTGGTATGACGTTATCTACAATGATATTTTCTAAGACATGAAGATTAAGTTCATAATATGGAGTTCATGTTTCAAAAACAATTCTTGAACTCCCACTCAGACAAACATCCCTCATAGTTTGTTCTAAGTGATTACACGATCCTTGAAGAACATACCTCCCCCGTGTGACACGACCATCAGTATGTTGTTCAAGGTAGGCCATCATGCCAATCACATCATCCATGTGACTCATGCTCGACCTTTCGGTCTCTTGTGTCCCGAGGCCATGTCTACACATGCCAGGCTCGCCACAATAACCTTAGTGAGTATATGCCGCGTATGCAAGGCCATGTTTCTAGACATGCTAGGCTTGCTCCACCCATCTCTTGTGAACGTAAAAATGTTTGACACCTGTGTGACATGTGATGCCTCCATAATGAAGAACTTTCCAGATGGTGCTTCACTAAGGAAGGACACTTTGTTGGATTAGTGAGGGATCATCCTATTATGCTACCGTCGTATATCTAACATATTAGCAAAACAGGATGCAACAGTATAAATCATACATGCTATGATTCCCCCCGACATGCAAATTAAAGTTGAAAACGCCTTTCTACTTTATCTTTTGCAAGTTTTACGTGGCTGCTAGGGGTTTCGAGAAAATAACCGCTTTCTATCCTGCGAAAACAAGCCACAACACCAATCCCGCAATTGTCTCTATTACACCCCTGTCGGGGCCCTCCGTTGCAAACACCTTCGCATCGCTAATGCAGAGAGACAGACACCCCCCCCAGCCACTTTATATGGTACAAGCCATATGTCAAGCGTGGAACCAGTCTCGCGTAAACGCGTAAGGTCGGTCGGGGGCCGCTTCATCAAACATTGCCGCAACGCTAAATGAGTACACGTGAGAGGGTAACAATTGGAGAATTGATGCCCACATACTAGATGTGTTATATCCGTACAATACATCTACGCATAGCCTTGCTCATGATACCACTGTTGGGGTTCGGGGCAGAAAACACAAAAAATTTATAACCTACGAGACCCATACCCAAGACCTATGCTATGTTGATGCAAGTAACGGACATAAATAGATCACATACCAGTATGTAGTCCGTTAAGCGGGAAACGTTCCCGCATGAACGTGGTTGGTGTAGTCGTACCGGCAATCCCCGATGACGCGTTGATCCACGATGACTCCTTTAGCCACCCGATCCTTGTAGACCGATGACGGGATTACGTCCCCGTCGGAACGTTGCTGATGAAGACCTCGCGATATGACCACGACGATGAAGTAGCACCAAAAGTGTAGTGCCTCGCGGGATTATACACATACAGTATACCCGACGTCCCTCCGGGCTCCGAACCAGTAGAGCAGCGGAAAGAAGATGGATTCGGATCCCAATTCCAGCAGCACGACGGCGTGCGTATAGTGTAGAAATCCCCAACCAAGTGTAGACTCCAAACAAGGGGAGTCCACTCGAGGAAGGAGAAAGGAGGGAGAGAGAGATGAGAGAAACTTGTCTCAAATCAATTTGTATGAAGAAAAAAGGGCACCCTACCCCTCCTTATATAGGCCAAGGAGGGGTTCCACCCTCCCCTCCACTTCCGGGGTGGGACTAATCCCAAGGGGAGGGCAAATGGCGTAGCCCTAGGGGGGTGGGCCCCCTTCATGGCGCCATGGCCCATGGGGGAGGACTCCCTCTCCCCTTAATGGGCCCTATGAGGCCCATATGCCTTTTCTTCCATTTTTTATTATATTTAAATATATTTTAATATTTAATTCATATAATTAAATAATAAAACATATATTAAACATTATTAAATATATTTTGAACCTTTCAAAATATCCAGAACAACTTCCGGCCTTCATCGGAACAATTCCGGTGTTCTCTCCAATTTCTCCGGTGATCCCGAATCAATCCTTACTGCGTCGAGTACCCTTAAGTGTAACACCCTACGGTCCGGGAAACAGCAGACATGATCGAGAAAATTATCATTGATCAATGACTAATCAATTGGACCTGGTTACAATCCTTGATAGCCCCTGCGCTTCCATCGAATGAACTTCAATCGCTGTTGGATCCGATAACCGTGTGCCTGTTCCCTTTGTCCTATGGTACTTAACTTGTCCGAGGTTTGATCATCGGTATCCAATATACCTAGTTCGTCTGCGTTCTCAACAAACAAGTTTACTCGTTCCCGTGATATTACAACTCCGTGACCTAGTCACACGTTTGCAAACTTTATGATGTAACATCACCGAGTGGGCCCAGATTACCTATCCGTCACACGGATGGACAAATCCCGCTTTGATCTATTTGCATACTCATCAACCATCTATTACGGAATACCCAAAGTGCACCGTTATAGCCAGCATATTTCAGTCAGGCGGTGGGATACAAATCAAAGTCTCCTCATAGATGACAATTACGTATGATCATTACGGTCAAAGGATCTGGTCACTACGTTATAGTTATCGCATTGTCGACCTATGTGACTTGATCACATCGCAACACTTCTGGTGGGTGTACGTCCATCATATCATTCTCCAATGATACGACTCCATTGTCAACAGACGCCATTGTCTCATGATCAGGAAACTGTTGGATATATGCTCTAGAGGCAAATAATATATGATTATTCCAATATATCTAATCAAGTTCATAACCAGTTTCATACCGTGCTAGAACTGCATCAGTGAAACAATGATGCAGGTGTGGTATAGAAACCCCAGAGTTCCTAGTTAGCCTCTACATTGATAACTAGTTCATGGTCAACATGATGGCCGTGGTTTCGCGATCATGGACAATTAAGTCTCTTGACTATGAGGTCACCTCACGGGTTAAGTGACGTGATGAACATTACCCAAAGAAAGCATTACAGCATGATCAAATCTTATGAAGGTTCAGTGTTGTAATTACAGAACGTGGTAGACCGTTCCTTTGACCGTGAGTACGTGCATAATCACTATCTTCCCGGATGCTTTGACTTACATCCCACCACCTGACTGAAATATGTGAGTCATAACGGTTGTATCTTAGGTATTCCGTGGAGATACGTTGAGGAGTATTGTTTACAAGAGCGGGATTTGTCAATCCATATAATGGATAGATACTCGGGGCCCACTCGGTGAGATTCCATCCATAAAGCTGCAGAGCGTGTGACTAGGTCACGGGGATGAATACCAGGGGAACGAGTGAATGAGGATTAGTTCGGAACGAGGTTGAACCAGACATAGGATGTCATTGATCGAATCTCGGAACAATCCAGTATCGTTGACAAAGGGAATGCTATACGGCGTAAGGTCCAATCGGTGTTGATATCCGGAATGCACAGGGGTCATTATGGGCATCCAGGTCCCTCTGATGATCATTGACTGTTGCCTCTGCTCGGTCATGACTGGAGTGTTCTCGGACCGTAGGGTAACACACTTAAGGGCTCGACGAAATCGGAGACCTTTTCGGAACCATCGGAGCAACCAGAGAATAAAGGAGACAATATCGGAGGAGTACCGTATTGAACCGAAACAAGTTCGGAGTGAGCCGGAAGTGTTTCCGGAGCACCGGGAGATGAAATAATATGTTTTAGTTATTAATTAATTAAATTAATAATTAAAATCATTTTATTTCTAATCAATATGTGCTATGGGCCTTAGTGGAGAAAAAGGCCCATTAGGGAATTAAAGGGAGAAAAGAAAAAGAAAAAAAGGGGGGGGGAGGCGCCATGGGCCCTAGGGCCCATGAGGGGTGCTCCCCCCTCTCCCCCCTTGGCCGGCCACCTCCCCCTTAGCAAAGGGTTTAGTCCCACATTGCTAAGGGAGGTGGGTTGACTCCCTTCCCCAGCCTATATAAAGATGGGCAGGGTGCACATAATTAATAGAGAAAAATTCGTGAGAAAATAAATATAACTCCGAATTGAGATCGGTTTTCTCCGGTCTCCTCCCCTCTCTGGTCTCTTCCACGGTGGGCTCCCTAGTGTGAGCCTGTAGTGGAATTGAGGCCTCTCTGCTAGAATCGAAGGCCGTCGTGCTGCCGAAGCTCCGTCCGGAGGTCTGCTTCCGCCACCTCCGCTGGATCGGAGAACGGAGGTCGTCATCGAGTCTCGTACGTGTGCGAGTACTACGAGGTGCTGAACGTGTGGCACTACACCCATCCGGGTGCTCAACACAGCCAGGGGGCTGTGAAACTTGATCGGCTACATCAACCACGTTTGCGGGAACGTTTCCCGCGCAACGGACTACACCCCGAGGTATGTTATTTCCGCACTACTGTCCGTTACGGTAATACGGCTAGCTAGATCTTGGGTTAAGGGAACGCTAGTTAGAAAAATTTGTGTTTTCTGCTGCGAACCCCAACAGTGGTATCAGAGCTAGGTCTATGCTTAGTATTACTGTACGGATAGAACACATCGGGGATGTGGGCGTTGATTGTATGATTGTTACCCTCCCACGTGTACTTGTTCACATCTGCGGCATTGTTTGATGAAGCGGCCCCCGACCGACTTTACACGTACTCTTACACGAGACTGGTTCCACGCTTGACATGCGGCTTGTACCGTATAAAGTGGCTAGGGGGGTGTCTGTCTCTCTACTTTAGCGGATGTGGCATTTGCAACGGAGGGCCCCGTGCGGGGTGTAATAGAGACAATCGTATGGTTGACGTTGTGGCTGACTCGTAGGTTAAAACCTGTTTAACTATGAAAGCCCTAGCAGCCACGTAAAACTTGCAATATACAACTAGACCGTCTAAACCTTGTATTGCTAAGTGGGGGCTATCGTTTGTTTGTTTGTGATGCAGTGATAGCTTTGCTATGTGTTACTAGTAAGTAGTAATCGTCATCATAAAACAAACTAAAATGGAGACAATGTAGACTTAGTGTTGCCATAGCTTAGACATCTTAAAACTTGCTAGTATAGGATACACGACGGTAGCATGTGATAAGATGATCCCTTAACAAAGCCAAACACAAGTATTCTACCGAAGTGTGCACCACCTGGAAGGTTCTCCCATATGGCCTGATGCTCCGTACATACCGGAGTTGTCCTACATATTCAATGGAGTTCGCATGAGGTTGGGTTCGGCAAGCCTGGCATATGCAAATATGGCCTTGCTGAGCAGCATATAACATGGAGGTTAATTTGGCGAGCCTAGCATATGTAGATATGGCCTCGGAATACTAGAGATCGAAAGATCGAGCATGAGTCACAGTACATATAAGATAATGTGATCGCACAAGTTGTTGTCTACCTTTGAAACTGACCCGTCAGCCGTGTGATATTCGAGGTCGGGCAGTGAATCTGGATCATGTAATCACTAAAACTTCCAAGGGATGAAATGTTTTAGTGCGAGCTCATATGATTATATGAACTCATTGTTGTGAACTAGTCTTAATTGTGTTCCTTGCAATTATGTTTGTAGAAAATGGATAATACCCAGTACCTTGAAATGGTTTCCTTCTTACATGGTGAAAGACTAAAAGAAAATGGGTCAAACTTCATTAGTTGGTACTTACGCCTTAGAGCCGTGCTCAAGAGAATCAACCTTTCATTCTTAACTAAAAAGCATGTGGGAAACCCTCCAGCAAACGACATGGATGCACAAGCGGCGACTGATTATCAGTATCGTCGTAGGACATATGCCATAGCTAAGGGTATCATAGAAACCAGCATTCCGCAACATTTGCACGAGGAGTATGCTGATTTGGATACATACGATATGATCGATGAGCTGAAGTCATCAAACTTGCATCAGTTTAGAGTTGCCAGATTTGAGTTAGAAAGTGAGTTCTTTTTCTCTCTACAAAGATGGAAGAAGGCTCTTTCCTGAAGGCACACTTGGCCAAGATGCATGAGATACATCTGAGCCTCGTAGATGATTTTGACTATGATACCACACATGAGTCTGCGATATACACGGTGTTACACTCGCTTCCACCGAGCTATACAGACCATGTCCATGGCTATGTCGGCAGAGGTGAAAGCCTCGAGTTCTCTGACTTCATGGATAGACTCCAGTACCTGGAGCTTGAACCCATTGAAGGAGAAGTTGTCGATGGAGAAGGTATATACTTGATATACTTTATAAATGTTTACTCCCTTAAACAACAGTTGCAGCAAATGAGTATCTGATACTTATTCTGTTTTATGAAAACAGGACCTGCCGTTGCATGGACGGGAAGAGGTGAAATCGAGGATTGATGGATATCAAGTTAGTTGATGGCCAGCATGGATTCCACCGAGACATCTATCATAGGAGATACTTAGAGTATTAGATAAATCTTATGTAACCATTATAGTATGAACACTTAGTTGTGTGTCTTGCATCTCGCGAGACAAAGTTATTCATGTAATGAGACAAGTCAGTTGTTCCATCTTTATGAATAAAAGTGTGCTTATACTTTGATTACATCTTGATTTATGATATGATAGAAAGCATTTATAATACTACTATTATTGTCAAGAAATATTCAATGTTCAATGATAAAGTTGTCTTGATTATAACATGGTCAAAGATTTGATTGCATGAGATGACTTCATAACTGATGAATTCATCAAATGTATGATCTATTAACTTGTGAGTTCATTATCGAATGAAAATCATAACTTGATTGCATGAGATGGATTAGATACATGATCTATGAACCTCTGCAATAAATATAATCGTGACAAGGTTCTAGCAAGTAGAACTTGTGCCAATCATTATACATAAGTGATGTAGAATGGGCATGTGAGTTATCATTAAAGACTTCATATGATTAATTGAAAGTTGTATTCAATTGAGATCATAAAACTGAGATTCAGGAATCACAGTAAGAAGTGAGAATACAAGGATACATATCACTACGCTACGATCCGAAGTGATAAGTATTGATATTGACATAATGGGAGACTTGTGGAAATTGTACCACAAACTACGATGGAAGTTGAAAGTACTAGACTACTTAAACCACTCGTAGTCATACTAAACCGTAGTATGGTCTAAACGTTCTTTCCCCTAGAACTATAGTTATTGTCGAATAAGTTGTTTAATTCATTAAGTTAAAACACCCACTTCATGAATAGGAAACCATCCTGAATCTAACGAGACATGATAGCTCCATAACTGATGGTGTTATAAGGTTTCTTAAAAGAAAGAATTTCTTTGTAATAAAACTACGAGCAGTTGAAATTACATATTCTCCCCGAATAGCAAAATTTGTGTTGCTTAATTGGTAATACGAGAAGAAGTCTCTCGACACGGATCCAATGGGAGATAATGGAAACTTTGACCGGGGTATTGGACCTTGCCTTCAGAATATCAGAGTATTGCAACGGAAGCATGTTCCGCTGTAATGACGCTATATAAGGAAGGATATGCCAAAGATGATTGATCTTGGTATATGAGTTGAAGCCATTGTTGAATTTAGAAGGTTATCATGAATACGTTCTGTACAGAACAATAATCATGAGTCTTCTTAATAAAACAATAGGGAAAAATATTGCTTGAAGACACAAAGGAATGATGGTAGCCTAGAACACGAGGAGAAATGAAATAATATTGAGTTACATTAAGGATGGCTCACGTCCTATGAAATAAATCGGTTATTTCATATTCTCGACAAACTAGAGAGTTATTGAGAATAATGTAATGGACATAAGGCATTATTTGGTTATGACCAAAGTTCAATGGTGATTGACTACGGAAACGTAGGAATGTTTTAATCAATAAAAATATTTCATTTACACTACGATGGACCATAGCCTGAAATTGCATCTGAGTCAAATTTGGGATTTGAAAGAGAATTGCAATGGGCATGACGAAGGTTACTTCGTTAAAAGGATGGACTATAGTACCTCAAGACAGGAACCCTCAACCTTGATTTGATCAAGTGATTTTGTGATGACCAAAATATTGAGTGGGCCTGCAGTTTCATGAAACTGAGTGGGAGCTTTGAAGACTTCCCGGAAACTTGGAATGCAGAGGGCATTTTCTGAGTGGGAGCTTTGGAAGCATTGTCATTATGTGAGACATAGTGAACAATAAAATAACTTGATGAAAGCTGAACCACAAATATATGAGTATAAGATGGATATATTTGAGTGGGAGCATGATCATTGTCTCAAACATATATGCAGTGATATGTGTGAAGAAATGATATCATATGTATATATATGGATATGCATTGATTGTGTATATAGAGAATCGTCTCATATACATATGTGCATTATGATATATATAGAGCATAAGGCAAATAAAATACAAGATTGCAAGAATCTTCTTTTATATGAAATACCAACACATTACACGTTGAAATCTATATGAGTAGATTAAGATACGGATAATGAAACAAAGTGAAGGTTGGAATAATCTTCTAGACAAGAAACAGGTTCTTGTGGCTAGAAATTATATAATGGATGAAATCCAAATATCACAAGCAATGTCTTGATGGAAGAATAGAGATGCACCATGTACTGGACATGTGATCTTATATGTTCTTGACATATGATTCTACCATATAACATGCGTTGTGAATCCAACAACAGAATGACTCAAAAGTTCTTGGAAGAAGAACAGATTCCGATGTGCTTTAGGAGTAAAACACAGAATCTGAATAAAGTCCATGATTTCAGTATAGAGAGGCATACTGAGGACTATTCTCTAAAATATAGAAAGGATAATAGACTTGAATGTAATGCAAGATTACAATTGCAAGCCATATTATGGGTCTATATGGAATTAGAGACATCACCAAAGACATGAAAGAAACATGAGCAAAATTCACGGTACTACAAACATAATACTACTTAAGAAAGTAGACGTATGGATAAAAGTTTAGCGTTAGAAGTATTGGACTTCTGGCTGAGTGTATTTCCTAGTATATATGACAATGGATGAGTCTTCTAAAGACTGAACCAAGAGATCATTGGAGGATACTTTGAAATAATAGTCTCACTCTCCCACGAAACTTATATCCAACCATTATATGATAATGAGTGGTATGTCAAAAGAGCTTTTGACCTATACCAGTTGCAAAGGAAACATACGAATCTGAATTGGTGCAGTTCGTTGACGAACCCTCTTCCATGAGCGTGCATGATCAATGAAACACTTATGTGATAAGATGATTATGATCGGAAAATGCGGCTAGATTATTAGCACTCTAGTGCAAGTGGGAGACTGTTGGATATATGCTCTAGAGGAAAATAATATATGATTATTCCAATATATCTAATCAAGTTCATAACCAGTTTCATACCGTGCTAGAACTGCATCAGTGAAACAATGATGCATGTGTGGTATAGAAACCCCAGAGTTCCTAGTTAGCCTCTACATTGATAACTAGTTCATGGTCAACATGATGGTCGTGGTTTCGCGATCATGGACAATTAAGTCTCTTGACTATGAGGTCACCTCACGGGTTAAGTGACGTGATGAACATTACCCAAAGAAAGCATTACATCATGATCAAATCTTATGAAGGTTCAGTGTTGTAATTACAGAACGTGGTAGACCGTTCCTTTGACCGTGAGTACGTGCATAATCACTATCTTCCCGGATGCTTTGACTTACATCCCACCACCTGACTGAAATATGCGAGTCATAACGGTTGTATCTTAGGTATTCCGTGGAGATACGTTGAGGAGTATTGTTTACAAGAGCGGGATTTGTCAATCCATATAATGGATAGATACTCGGGGCCCACTCGGTGAGATTCCATCCATAAAGCTGCGCAGCGTGTGACTAGGTCACGGGGATGAATACCACGGGAACGAGTGAATGAGGATTAGTTCGGAACGAGGTTGAACCAGACATAGGATGTCATTGATCGAATCTCGGAACAATCCAGTATCGTTGACAAAGGGAATTCTATACGGCGTAAGGTCCAATCGGTGTTGATATCTGGAATGCACAGGGGTCATTATGGGCATCCAGGTCCCGTTGATGATCATTGACTGTTGCCTCTGCTCGGTCATTACTGGAGTGTTCTCAGACCGTAGGGTAACACACTTAAGGGCTCGATGAAATCGGAGACCTTTTCGGAACCATCGGAGCAACCAGAGAATAAAGGAGACAATATCGGAGGAGTACCGTATTGAACCGAAACAAGTTCGGAGTGAGCCGGAAGTGTTTCCGGAGCACCGGGAGATGAAATAATATGTTTTAGTTATTAATTAATTGAATTAATAATTAAAATCATTTTATTTCTAATCAATATGTGCTATGGGCCTTAGTGGAGAAAAAGGCCCATTAGGGAATTAAAGGGAGAAAAGAAAAAACAAAAAAGGGGGGGAGGCGCCATGGGCCCTAGGGCCCATGATGGGTGCGCCCCCTCTCCCCCCTTGGCCGGACACCTCCCCCTTAGCAAAGGGTTTAGTCCCACATTGCTAAGGGAGGTGGGTTGACTCCCTTCCCCAGCCTATATAAAGATGGGCAGGGTGCACATAATTAATAGAGAAAAATTCGTGAGAAAATAAATATAACTCCGAATTGAGATCGGTTTTCTCCGGTCTCCTCCCCTCTCTGGTCTCTTCCACGGTGGTCTCCCTAGTGTGAGCCTGTAGTGGAATTGAGGCCTCTCTGCTAGAATCGGAGGCCGTCGTGCTGCCGAAGCTCCGCCCGGAGGTCTGCTTCCGCCACCTCCGCTGGATCGGAGAACGGAGGTCGTCATCGAGTCTCGTACGTGTGCGAGTACTACGAGGTGCTGCACGTGTGGCACTACACCCATCCGGGTGCTCAACACAGCCAGGGGGCTGTGAAACTTGATCGGCTACATCAACCACGTTTGCGGGAACGTTTCCCGCGCAACGGACTACACCCCGAGGTATGTTATTTCCGCACTACTGTCCGTTACGGTAATACGGCTAGCTAGATCTTGGGTTAAGGGAACGCTAGTTAGAAAAATTTGTGTTTTCGGCTGCGAACCCCAACAGAAACCTTGATCATCAATCGCCCAATGGACTAGTATACTAGGGTTTACTAGGGACCTGGTTGTTTGTATACCACACCTGTATTAATGTTTCCGCTTAATCCAGTTATAGCATAGTATCAAACGTATTATGAACTAATGGAATATGCTCGATAAAACATATTTTATTTGTCTCTAGGGCACATTCCCAACAGCTCTGTCATCATAAGCCTACTTATATCTTTCCTCAAAACAGCCACCATACCTACCTATCAAGGCATTTCCATAGCCTTTCCGAGATATATTGCCATGCAACATCCACCTCTTCATGACTTGATCTTAATGTCATACATGTTCTTGCTACACTGGCAGCAACATACATTGCATACATCATGATAGTTACATCTTCTTTATGATTTTGAGTACCTTGTAAAGTGTGAAAGATCTCCTTTACCTTCTTGTAAAATAGAGTGTTGCCCTTAAGTGAGGAAAAGATCCCAAAGTGGACACAATAAAAGTTCCCAAAGAGGACAAATGAGAGTTAAATAGAAAGAGCCATTGAGGCCACACAAAAAAATACAAAAAAATAGAAAAAAGAGAAAAAAAATAAAAAGAGAGAAAGGGGCAACACTACTATCCTTTTGAGAGATCCACACTAGTACTCCCTCTATATCCTTGTACTCCATAGAGATGATCATTATGCATATAGCTATGTGGGGACCTTCACACTTTAGAACTTGGCTAGCATATTCCAAGGATGAGCCTCCTCAAACGAGCTCTAGGTCTTCATGAGAAAGCAAGTTAGATGCACCCCCACTAGTTCCATTGGAGAGCTTCCCAGCTCGCATGTGCATCAATTGCATGGAAATCCCTACTCCTCACATCATATCTATCATTTGGCATCTCTTGCCTATGATTGTCCTCATTGATGTGAGCCTTTCTCATCCTTTTTGTCTTCCTCCTCCACCATATTTCTCTCTTTGCCATCCTAAGTGTCAACTCTCGTGCTTACGCTCATCCATTGCATGAGTGCTCAAAATATCGAAAAGGAGTGGATCAAATTGACTTGTACCTGGCTAGTGGTCTGGGGACGAGTCAAGATAAGATTACAAAGAAGACCAAGTGTGAAACTTTAGTAGATTGAGTTCTCAACACAAAAACACTTTTTTCTCGTATTCCCTATCCCCCTTCTTGCACGCAAACACCATTTGGAGACATTCGAGTCACGGACAGCGAGAGCTCTTGCACCTAATGTTCTTTTGTTACTTATTTCAATGCTAATATAGACTCTTGCATGTTATGACTTGATTTGAATTTCTAACCTTGATTGCTTTACTTTTCAAAGTTCTTATATGGTTGCTAGCATGTCACCACAGAAATTATGTTGTTATCATTTACCTACTCGAGGACGAGCAGGAATTAAGCTTGGGGATGTTGATACGTCCAAAATGTATCTATAATTTCTGATTGCTCCATGCATGTTTTGTGTCATATTGCTATGATCTAGATACACTTTCATACACTTTTGATCATATTTGGACTAACCTATTAACTCAGTGCATCCTAGTGCCAATTCCTGTTTTCTGCTGTTTTTCTATTTCAGTTTTCCCCCATATAAAAAGTGCCAGAAAAATTCCGGGAAAAATACAGGAAAAATCAGCGTACAGGAAGCTTCGAGAAGAGCCCGGGAGGGGCCAGAGGGGAGCCAGGGGGCCCAGGCGGCCACCCGGCGCGGCCCCACCCCTGGCCGCGCCAGGGGGTGCCTAGGGCCCCTAGTCCACCTCTGGCTGCCCCCCTTCTCCTATTTATTCTCCGTCACGGGGAAACTCCGAAGACAGAACCCTATTTCGCAAACTCGCCTCTGTTCCGCCGCCGCCGCGCTTCCGAGATCGGGAGCACCAGAAGACCTCTTCCCGGCACCCTGCCGGAGGGAGGATTGACCTCCGGGAGTCTCCTCTCCACCATGGATGCTCCCCGGATGTCTCGTGAGTATTTTTCCTTAGACCATGGGTCTGTGATCAGTAGCTATGTGATGTTCTCCTCCCCTCTTTGTTCTTCATGGTTTAGACCCCGTGAGCTGCCCTACATGATCGAGGCACTTTTGTAATATTTCTGCTATTGCTATGTTGAGTTTGATAGGATCTGATGGATTATGAGATTATGTTCAGATTGTGATTGAGTAATATACTTGGTTCTTATCTCTTATATTTTTGTTCTTAAGTAATTCCTGCATGTTCTCCGTTGTTATTTATTGCTTTGGCCAAGTAGTAGGTAGTGACTCCAAGAGGGAACATTTTGCTCGATTGTGGGTTCATGCCCCCCGATGACACGCTTGAGTGACAGAAACATGAGTCTAGGGGATGTGTTGTTGCCACAAGGGGGAAAACAACGGTGCTTGTAACCGCGGTTACAAGGATTGTTTACTTTACACAAAGTTCTTTTTAATGCAGTTGTCTGTTGCTTTGGGTTTACACTTTGGGTGGGGCTCGCAACTTAATAACAGCGAGATGTTCTGGATAGATATCTCAAGGTGGATGATTAGTAGTAGATGCAGTTGGATTTCGTTCTACTTATTTTGGCGTACTGCCCATGCTTTTGAGCCTCGTCCTTTCTTTTGTAGCATAGTTAGCATTGCGGTGCGTTCATAATCCTGTCAATTGCCTTTCTGTAATTTGTTTACCTCGCATAGCAATTTTATCGTCTTTCGGGAGAGAGACATCACTAGTGAACATCACGTATCCCGGTCCATATCCTCATCACTGTTTACACGCTCATTTACTTTTCTGCTTTTACTTTAAATTACTATCATTATCCCTTGTGTTTGATACTTTGTGAACAACAAGACCGGAGAGATTGACAACCTCTCTGAACTTCGTTGGGAACAAAGTTATCGTGTCTGTGTGCAGGTTCGCGTCAGTTGCGCCGCTGACACCTACTTATCATCTTCGGAGTCCTACTGGAGACAAACCTTGGTATCTTCACGGAGGGAAATTTGCTGTTGTGCTACATCACGCCTTCCACTTGGGGTTTACCAACGAAGGGCGAGAAACCACTATCATCATCTCGTACATCACCTGGCCGCGCCAGGGGGGCGCCTGGGCCCCTCGTAGCCCCCCTGGCTTCCCCCCCCCCTTCGCCTATTTATTCTCCGTCATGGGAAACTTCCGAAGACAGAACCCTATTTCGCAAATTCTCCTCGGTTCCGCCGCCGCCGCGCTTCCAAGATCGGGAGCACCATCAGGACCCTTCCCGGTACCCTGTCGGATGGAGGATCGACCTCTGGGAGCTTCCCCTCCACCATGGACGCTTCCCGAATGTGTCGTGAGTAGTCTACCTTGGACCATGGGTATGTGATCAGTAGATATGTGATGTTCTCCTCCGCTCTTTGTTCTTCATGGTTTAGACCTCGTGAGGTACCCTACATGATCGAGGCACTTATGTAATTCTTCTGTTGTTGCTGTGTTGAGTTTGATGGGATATGATGGATTATGAGATTACGTTCAGATCGTGATAGAGTAATATATTCTGTTTTGATCTCTTATATTTTCGTTCCTAAGTAGTTCTTGCATGTTCTCCGTTGTTGTTTATTGCTTTGGCCAAGTGGTAGGTAGTAACTCCAAGAGGGAACGTTATGCTCGATTGTGGGTACATGCCCCATAATGACACGCTTGAGTGACAGAAACATGAGTCTAGGGGATGTGTTGTGGCCGCAAGGGGGAAAACAACGGTGCTTGTAACCGCGGTTGCAAGTATTGTTTACTTTACGCAAAGTTCTTTTTAATGCAGTTGTCTGTTGCTTTGGGTTTACACTTTGGGTGGGGCTCGTAACTTAATACTAGCAAGATGTTCTGGATAGATATCTCAAGGTGGATGATTAGTAGTAGATGCAGATGGATTTCGGACTACTTATTTTGGCGTACTGCCCATTCTTATGTGCCTCTTCCTTTCTTTTGTAGCATAGTTAGCATTGCGGTGCGTTTGCTATACCACATCACATGCACATCCTGCAAAACCAAGTTAGATGCCTCTAATCGGTTTATGCAAAATTTTATTTTACGTGGCTTCTAAGGTTTTGACTTAAACCGCAGCTACCAACGTTTATCATCAAGCATGATTATTCAAGTCGCTAGATTAACTTTGCGGGGTGTATGAAACACGAGATAATAAAATCTCGAGCCCCATACTGAACTTCGTCATACGCGTGATCCCCGTGCAGATCATATCTGCATTGCCCTTTAGTCTGCAGAATTTCTTCTTTCTCTAACTATGGTGGAATTCAACGAACTGTTAGCACTTCTTTGATCAATCAGGATCGCAGATTGCCAGAACTTTGAAACTCCACCATACTGTTATTGAGATCAGAAATACACAAATTCCAGGGAAGCAACAAGAACATCGGGTAACAGATTTCATCTGCCACCCGCATAAATAATTTTCAGCAATAGATCTGATCTACTCTAAAATTATATTATGCAATACCCATACATCTCTATGTATTCTAGATCGCAACATGCATCTACGCATAGCACGGCTCTGATGCCACTGTTGGGGAACGCGGCAGAAAACAAAAATTTTCCGCACTACGAACAGCCCAGGACCACTATGGAGACTGCATACAAGGTTTTGATCTGATCGTTACCGACTCGTAGCGCAGCGGAAGTAGAGTCAATGTAGATCGTTGGTGCAGACCCCCGCGGCTAGGATTTACAACCTCCCAACCGCGAGGATGTCCTCCCTCGTCTGCTCCTCGGACAGCGCTCCGAGAGGCGGTCGGACAGTCCCTCGGACGATGTCACGGACAGCCCTTCGGGAGGCCCCTCGAAACTCGATCGGTAACTCGGACAGCCCTTCGGGAGGACCCTTGAAACTCGAACGATAATTTGGACAGCCCTTCGGGAGGACCCTCGAACAGCCCCTCGGGCAAAAGATCGAAACTACGACCTCTCTACGGGGTTGCACACATACGGTGTCATCTATCCGGCAGGGCTTCGCCGTCCAGAACTAGTTCCTACCGGAACCCAGACAGCCTTTCGGCTCTACGAAACTATTTCGTGGGAGGGAGAGAAGAAAGCCAGATCATGCAATGGCACTTGTTGAGAGTTCAAGTGAGAACTTGGATCAGATTTGAGAGACCCCTCTCCACCCCTATTTATAGGGTGAGAGGCTATGGGGAAAAACCCAAAATGCCCTCCAAACTGCATCATTGCCTGCATCATCATGCAAGCTGCATCATCGCCTGCATCATCATGCAAGCTGCATCATCGCCTGCATCATCATGCAAGCTGCATCATCGCCTGCATCATCATGCAAGCTGCATCATCGCCTGCATCATCATGCAAGCTGCATCATCGCCTGCATCATCATGAATAGTGTATCCACTATTCATGAAGACATTTATCTGCGACCGTAAAATCCGAAACTTTTCTGTAGGTCTTAGAAAAATTCCAGTACCCACTAAAAGGATTTTGGACGCGTTCCGAAACAATTCCGGATTAGTGATTTTCATCTGCGAAAAGCAACCAAAGCGGTTCCGGCAGCTCCGGAACATTTCCGGTTTTTTCTCTCTGGAAAAATCCCAGAAGTTCCCAGAACAATTCTGGCACCCTCCAAGAATTTCCAGGCGTGTGCCGAAACCATTTTGACTTAATGATATATTCCGAAACAACTTTTTGGTTTTACCGAAATTATTCCGGTGTTCTCTTTCCGGAACTTTTCCGTTTTTCCGAAACCTTTCCGGTGACTTTCTCTCAGACTCCCTGTCTAGTATTCAGCAGATAGATGACCCTTAAGCGTGTGACCCTATAGGTTCGGTGAAGTATAGACATGACCCGGAACACTTTCCGATCAATGATCAACATCGGAGCCGTGGACACCCATATTGACCCCTATACCCACACGAATAAATATTCGAGTGAACCTCCAGTTGCCGTGTGCTATTCCTGTTGCTTCGTGATATGTTACAAATACCCGAGGTGAGACTTATCGGCATCCCCGTGGATCAACACTTGTCCACTATGCCAGTTACCTCGTTACTAGTATTGTTCTCTTTTCTCGTTCCCGCGTTCCGGCATCCCTGTGATCAAATCACACTGTGTCTGGCCAGACGATGGTGGATACCGTAACACCGAGAGGGCCCGAAGAATATCTCTCCATCGACGGAGGAGCAAATCCCAATCTTGAGCTACCTAGTTCCTTGTCATACTTTTCCGTGAACCCGTAAGCCGCCGTAATAGCCACCCTTTTACAGATGACGTTTAACAAACCCCAAAGTTCACGAAGCAAGTACGAAGGAACTCGATACTCTCATGGTCTAAGGAATTATGCAAACGCTCAACTTTCTCTGTGTTATAATCCATTAACTGGTGACGAATGTATCTCATAGCATAACATCAATCTGGGTCGATTCAACACAAATGTTCTTCTAATATTGTGCCCTCAAAATTGCCGGCATAGTCATGCCCATGATCAGGAAAACAGAACCATCATGCAACACTTGAGCTAGTCTTAGAGGCGAGACTACGAATATATATTTTTTATCCGTTTATTATTCCACACGTGCATATGAGTCTTCCTCCGAGCCTCGTGGTTATTGCAGACTCGAGAACCATAGCAGTTATAGCATGGAATATAAACATAATTAGGAACATGGGGATAAATAATAACATTTATTATTGCCTCTAGGGCATATCTCCTACAGCGGCCACCCTCCTGGCCACGCCAGGGAGGCGCCTGGCCAAGGGGTGGCCCCCCTCGGGGTCCCCTTCGGGCTTCCGGAGTCTTCTTCCTTGGATTTTTTTTGTATTTTTTCCCGAATTTTCCGGGCACTTTTATTTTTCACAGAACAAAAGAAACTGGCACTGGGCGCTGAATTAGTAGGTTATTCCAAAATATGTTGTAAATGATATGAAAGTGCATCAAAACATATAGCAATATCACCAAAATAAGCATGGAGAAAGCAAAAATTATAGATAAGTTTGGGACGTATCAGCACTTCACCTTTCAAAGGGCCTAGGGGAAGGTGTTGTGTACTAAGAATGCTTACGGTGGGTTGTCGGAGTGACAGAAACCTAAACCCTAGTTTGCACACTTTTGCACAAGGGAGTGTATGATCCTAAATTTTATGGCTACAGTTAGGTTTACCTTAATTACCTTCTTGTATTTGCGGACGCTTGCAAGCGGTTTAATTATAAGAGTGCACTTGTCTTAGTTTACGCGGTGTGCTAGCATAGGTTCACCTACACAACACTTATCAAAACAATAGATATTATTAGGCAAAATATGATAAAAGTAACTTGACTGCCTCTCCCGTGTGTCCTCATGAACGTTTTAGTCTTCATAAGTAAAACTCGTTGGCTCATCCTTTGTGTTCAAAAGGATTGGGCCACTTGTTGCACTTTATTATCTTTTACTTTACTTGTCACTTTATTTCCTTGTCAACTACACCCTCCTTTCCTAGATATAAGGTGTATAAGCTTTTGAGAAAAAGTCCAAAATATAGTTGCATTGCAAATCTCATCTACACATTTTATATAAAGATTTGATCATGTTTTCTTATCTTTTGCAAACCCCTCTATTTTCTCACATCAATTAGCTAGATGTAATCCTGTCCAAACCTGGTGTAATTTTCCCTCAATGTGTTTTTTTAATTTTCGTGCCAAAAACAATACATCTTTTATCTAGGAACGGAGGGAGTATTATAAAAACCCATAAAAAGTCACCTTTCAGTATTTGCAGTTGCTCTTTGCTCAAATTCACTTTTCTTTACCTTCTGCTCTTTGTTGGGATCGACACTCCTACTCATCGAAAAACTTACGATAGATCCTCTACACTTGTGAGTCATCACACATGAAGTGCTCAAGTCCCTCACTCTCAAATACCAGCAAAGAAACAAAATCTATGGAGGATATGAGAGGAAGAACAAGGAGAACACAAAAGAACTCCAAGATCTAGATCCACAAGGTTCCCCTCACTAAGAGGTGAGATGAATTGGTGGAGAATGTAGATCTAGATCTCCTCTCTCTTTTCCCTCAAAATATGCAAGAATCGTGGGAGGAATAAAGGGAAATCAAGTTGTAAGAGGTCAACAATGACGGGGAAAACTTGCTTAAAGTCGTTGGGGCCATTGGGGAAGAAGGCCCCCTTAAATAGCTCCCTATGAATCTAACCATTATGTTGCAGAAACACTAGACCGGTATACCCGGTCCCTAAGTGCGGTACAACCACTAGACCAGTACAACGGGTCCGCCCGAGTAGTACAACCAGTCTATACTGGAAAACTAAGTGAAGTGGGGTACCTAGGGTGGATGGGGGCAGCCCAGCACAACCGCACTGACCGATACAACCAGTCTTAGTGAAGACAGAAAAACAAGAACGACCATAACTTTAGAGAATAAACTCCAATTTCAATGGACTCAAGATTGATAGAAAGATAACAAAGAGGGATGGTGCATAGGAAATCCATTTTCGATTTTGATGGACTCAAGCTTGATAGAATTCTTCAGAAGAGGCAAGAGGCAAATTACAACGATATAGAGGTGTGAAACCTCTATCGGTCGTGAAGAGCCGGTAAAAACTCCAACATCGAAAACACAAAATATGATACATAGGAAATCTGTTTTCGATGAATTTGAACTTGTCATGAAAAGATCACAAGCTCCAAAACCCACAAAGAGAAAAAGACAAAGAAGAATTAATAAAGATGATGCCAAGGATGCAATGGTTTGAGCTCTCTACGAACAATGTGATCAAGCTACACACTCGAGAGCCCCCCTTGATAGTACGACAATCAATCCTATAACCCGGTCTCCCAACTAATACCATGAGACCGGTAATATAGAAAATCATCCAAGGTCAAACCTTTGCCTTGCACATGATCCACTTGAGCTAGATGATGACGATGATGCCCGCCTCAAGTTGGAACACATTTCTTATTACAACACAGAAGACTCAAAAATTGGAGAGCCACTCTTAGACACATCTTCACAATACCGTTATCACCAAATGGTTGGGAAGCTTAAAGCATATGATCTCTTAGTGATGCTCCTCTTGAACTTGCACGCCACAACCTTGATGAATATTACCACTTGTTGTGATCCTTTCTGGGCTATATGAAATCTTCCTTTTGTTGCAAGCCCCCTTAATTGTCATTCTTTTTATTACACTACCATTTAATCACCATGCAAATCACCGCAAATCAATATTTAATCAATCGTCCAATTCGGATGGGCTAAAGGCAACACGGCCAAACCAATTCGTCCACGCCGCCTCTAGCCAGCAGGACAAACACACCACGACCAGGCCATCGACGGATTCAATTGCTCCAAGTCCCGGCTAAGTTCAAATTTCTCCAAGTTTACCGATGTTGACTTAGATGGCCGTCGTCGCACAACAAGCGCGGGATCAATTTGATGGTGTCATCACGCCATGGTGATGAGTGTTCACGTTGGGCGGGGTGACGTAGACCAGGGTGAAGAAAGTGTGAAGCGACGAGGCGAGGGGAGACGTGGACCGGTCGTCGGTGGACCGAACAGCCCAAAGGGCGGCGGTCAATGGCATTGGCGGCCGGCGGTAGGAGATTATCATGTACAGGGAGGAGAGAGAAAAACAACCGCGTGTCCATCATGAACGCATATCACCATTTCGTCCATTGCCCGTTTCATTCGATCTATCTTTTCCTTCCTCTCTCATGCATCTACTCACTAATCATTCACCTTGAGATATCTATCCAGAACATCTCGCTGGTATTAAGTTACGAACCATAGCCAAACTGTATGCTCAAAGTAAAAGACAACTGCATTATCACTTTATGCGTAATGTAAATAATCTTTGCAACCACAATTACACGCACCGTTGTTTTCTCCCATTAATGTGAAAAGCTAAATCACAGGTAAACGTAAAAATATTTATGTTTCGTCGCAATGCACGGGCAATTACCTAGTAGAACTAAAATAATGTTAAATACATTTATTTGCGTGATAAATAATTTGGAGCAGAGGAAGTAAAAAAGAAACAATGCACAGAGTTAACGACGCAACACTCGTTCAATCACTGATCGATTAGGAAGGAAAGCATGCAATCATGTTGGCAGTTTACATGTAAACCATCCAATCATGCACGTGAACGGGAACGTCTTCCTCACCACACGAGAGACACGTGCGATGCGTAGGCGTAGTAGTTGTTGGGGACCAACCGCGAGGCCCCTCGCCTACGCCAAAACTTTGGGACGATCCTTTGCAGAGAACGAACCCAGGCGCGAGGCCGACCTACCGCTCCGTCCGGGTCCGGGCCTCCGCCCCCTTCCCTTCCCCACCCTCCCGCCTCTCCCTTCCTCCTACCTACTTACTTCTCTCCCCCAACCATCGCTCTCTCTTTCCCACACACCCACCTCTCCTGCTCCTTTTCTTCCAGCCCGGCACGCCTGATTCCAAAATCCGGAGATCCCAATTCCACTTTCCAGGTTCTAGCGGCGGGCAGGGGGCGGTCACCCATGGAGCTTAAGGTGGTATCGAAGACGGTGCCGGCAGCCTGGCGCGGCACGAGCCAGGGAGCAGCGCACGGCCGGAGCAGCATCGCCTTCGGATCGGCCTGGAGCAGACCTTCGTCGCGGCGGGCGCTGCTCGCGGCAACCAACAACTCCGCCATCCCCGCGGCCAAGTACGCCTTCCTGTCACACTTACCCTGCCTTTTCTGCATCAATTTGCCCATTGGCTGTGCTCGCTTGCGGATTGGGATGATTCTGTATTGGTTGGTTGGGTTGGTGATTTTGTACGCCCATTCTGGGATTGGTTGCGCTGTTTTCAGTTACTAGTACGTATTTGAGTTGTGAAATAGTACTTATTAAAAGTCTATTGCTGTTTTGATACTTAGTTAATGATTGAGTTGATCCCCAAGCTGTTTGTGGAGTAATCTGGTTTGACTTGGAGATCTCCTAACAATCGGAGAGTTGATTATGTTGTGCCTTCTGCTTGCAGCCACTGACTTTTTGTCGGTGGAAGATTTAACTTGAAACGTTCAGCATGTGACCTGGATTGTAGCCTTGTAGGGGCCATGCTTGTTCTTTAGTTGTTGGCTTATTGACTTATCAAAATATGTTTAACCTTGAAAATTACTGCAGCGTGTTTCTTACTAACACCAAATTACTAGTTCATTTACATTTGATGACTTGACGAGGTCTTCAGTTCATACTTAGAGACCAATAAATGGCGAATGATTTACTTTGACTGTGGCCCACTTGTAATGCCTTAGTGACTAAGGCTCGCCTAATTGTGGTGAAACTTTCTACAAACGTATGTGAAAGTGCAACCTTGAGCACAACATTGACTTATAGCACTACAAATCGGTTAACTTTGCTTATAGCTATGGTGCTTCTGCAAAAAAAAAATTGTTATACTGCAAGGAACTGATAACTTCTCTTAATGGTACACTTCTTCTAGGGTGGAGAAACAGAGGATAGATCGAAGTCAAATATTGACTTTGGACAGTATCAGGACCTCTTTGATTAGACTAGAAGACAGCATCATATTCGGTCTCTTGGAGAGAGCACAGTATTGTCACAATGCTGATACATATGATAGCGATGCTTTCCATGTGGATGGATTTGGGGGCTCTTTGGTTGAATTCATGGTCAGAGAAACTGAAAAGCTACATGCAAAGGTGGAGCATGCCTGCAATTAGAAATATGATCATGGCATTGCCAGGAAAATACATATGCTGATCTTTCTCATGTAGGTTGGGAGATACAAGAGTCCAGATGAGCATCCGTTCTTTCCAGAAGATCTGCCTGAGACACTGTTGCCGCCTATCCAGTATCCAACGGTAATGCACATTTCAAGTTTTCTTGGGTGTCAAATGCTTCCCTTGTAGGCTTGTAGAATTTTTTTTATTTGTCACTGTAGGAAAACATGGTCCTGGAATGGCCAACTAACATATCAGAATTTCGATCGAACAATACTGTGCTTCTGGTTTACACTGTTACTTGTTTGCAACTAGCATTCATTTTAGTTTCATTAGAAGCTCTGACAATCCATCTGGAGGCTGAAACATATATCTATATTGATTTTCGAATATTATCATCTATTGAAAGGCTCATATTTCTAGTAGATTACTGTGCTGTTCTTGTTGATGCAGTTTTGTATGGATTCTTATGTTATCTTTATCATCTGCATAGGTCCTGCATCCTATTGCTGATTCCATTAATATCAACAAAGAGATCTGGAGAATGTATTTTGATGAAGTTCTTCCAAGACTAGTGAAAGAAGGAAGTGATGGCAATTCTGGATCCAGTGCTCTTTGCGACACGACCTGCTTGCAGGTACTGCACTAGATTAATACTGCTGGTCTATGAGCCAGAGATCTAATTGTGGCAAATAACTTTTACTATGCCACAACTTTCGTTCACTAAATGGCAGCCTTGTCATTATCATTGTTTGCAAGATTTTATACTGTTGTAATTTTATTTCTGTATAAGTCATTTTCTCAGGATTATGCTGAGGTTCACTAGAGGTTCCTGCAACTAGGCATTTTTTATGTGAAGTACATTTTGCTCATCTCTCTTTTCCACCACTGTTCTATACTTCAGGCACTATCTAAAAGAATCCACTATGGAAAGTTTGTGGCAGAGGCTAAGTTTCAAGAGTCCCCTGAAGCTTACATTCCTGCAATAAGAGCTCAGGTTTGTGCTCTTATGCTATTTTGAGGGGTAAAACTGTTATTTGTTTTCCTCTTACAGAGAGTATCAAATGGACCATGATCCCATTGTGGAAACAACTAATTGTCAAGTGATCATTGCAGGACGGTGATCTGCTAATGCAGCTCCTCACCTATGAGACAGTTGAGCGTGCAATCGAACATCGGGTGGAAACCAAGGCCAAAATATTTGGACAGGAGGTGAATATAGGAGCTGAAGCCAAGGGTGCCCCGCCTGTGTACAAGATCAGACCCAGCTTGGTCGCCGGACTGTACAGCAACAGGATCATGCCGCTAACCAAGGACGTCCAGGTGGCATACCTTCTAAGGAGGCTGGACTGACCGCTCACAAATGTGCACTGCCTGCCCACCTGATTTTATGAAAGAATTATCTAGGCAGGAAACAGCCATAGGCATATTAATCTTGGGACTCACTTGGAAGAACATAGTATTTGTATCACAAGAGCCATTACGGTGGGGTCGTGGCATACGGGATATGATTTGATTACTGTTGGTATTTGCAAAGCTCGGAATCTTAGGGATGCTGCGACCGTTGGCGTAGAGCCAAAGTGTTTCGGTTCCAGCCTTGGGTGCTATTTTTTCAGAACAAGTTTTTTTTTGAGAAAAATTTAAAACAAATTTTGGGTGTACTAGTTTTGACCGTAGCGTTGGGCCGTCCATATCAGGCCCCTTGGCAAAGCCCACCCAGCTTCTGCTGTAACGGTTCTGGCAGTCAACAACGGGTGCATCCTTGCCTCAAAAAAAAAAACGGGTGTATCCTTTTGAAATCACTATTTGAAGGGTATCCAGGATACGCGCGCTAAGTGTGATAAGTGTTTTTTTATTGTGCATTTCAGAAAGAAAAAAATAGTTCGCGAAAAAAATAGTTCCCTCCGCGTTTTACACACGTCGAGTGGAGGAAATTTCCTGTTTTTGACGCAACCACAGGCAACAACAGTTATAACGTGCAACCACAGTTTTTTTGAACCGTGTCCAGACGTGATATGTGGCGGCTTCTGGAGCATCGAAAGTAAATTTTTCGGATGCTCTGAAAGGGTACTTCCTAACTAGTTGCTTCTCTTATAAAAACAACAGGCATAGCCTTTGGGCATCTATTTCCCTGTATTTTTTTAATTTTTTTAGGATAGCTTACAGATATGTAACTATTCTAAACTTTTACTTGTCCAAATCAATGAAAAGAACTGAAAGCTGATTTTTTTCGTCAGAGAAAAAGCAAGACAGAAGGAGGTCTGAAATCATCAAAAGGGATACCTTGCAAAGCTTTAGTATACATCTTTTGGTGGTGATAAATTGCACATCGCATGCCACTTATTGTAATTAGGGAAATTTGATGAACTTTATTCACGCAGAGCGACAGGTGCGTACTTTTTATTGATTTTTCAAATCATTAATCTCTTGAACTATATGTTCAAATCATGAGCCATGCTTAGTGTTGCGTTCCCCCGCATCAAGATCTTTAAAATTAAATCACATATTAATGGATTTTGATAATATTTTTTAAATGAAAAGGTGCTTCAAAACGTTCACAACTGTATTTATGGTGCTTCACTTTTAAAGAATCACAATTATACTTTTGTACGAAAAGCACAACTATGTTTCACCCAAAAGTACATGTGTATTTTGTTATCTTTCAAGGTGAAAACCTAAGGTGTATTAAAAAATGTTCAAGCATGTATTAAAAATTAATGTTAATTATGTATTTTAAAATATATTTAATATGCATAGATTTTTTTCGATTATACACTAAAATGTACAAGGTGTGTTGAAAAAAGTAGACATATATTAGAACCGAAGAAAATAAAAAAACTAGAAAATTGACAAAACTGATACGAAAACACATAGAAAAGAAAAGAACTCAAATTTCTAAGACTGATTCAAACCTGACCATAAAAGCTTTCTAAACATGATCTACAATATTGGAACGGTCTGTTTAGTAGAGCGTGAGAGAAAGACCGAAGATTCTCTCGTAAAAAAATGAGGCAAGACCAAAAACTATCTCGCACTAGGTGAGAGATAGCCATCACAATCAGACACCGCAGGGATGCCATATCGGCCAGCTACTGCCTTGTTCATTCCATCTGTTCCTTTTAATATTTTTTCTTTTTTTCTTTTGAATTCCCTTTTATTACTTTTAACACAATACAGTCACATACCCATTTTGAGAAGAAAAAAAGGGCAAACAAATCTAAAGCAGGAACCGCGGTCCAAGGTTGCCCAAGGGAACAGCTGGTAAAATACGGGGAAGATATATACAGCTATGTATCGGCTGTTGTTTTTTTTTTAATTTGAGAAACATGTATCATGCACTCTCTCTGCTCTCTACCCCGTGCTACTAGCAGCTTGTTCGTATTGGCGGCCCGGTCCACGCGGCTCCATAAATACCCTCCCGGCGTCACGCATTCCACCCCCTTCCACCCAACTCGATCGACCAAAATATGGCCGTCACGCCGCCCAATCCCCTCCTCCTCGCCATGTTCCTCCTCTTGGCGGCGGCGCCGGCCCCCTCCGCCGGGAAGTTGTTCGTCGTCGGCGACAAGAAGAAGTGGGCCCAGAACGTGAACTACACCACCTGGCCCGACCAGTACCACTTCCACGTCGGCGACTGGCTCCGTGCGTACCTCATCTCATCTCATCTCGACCCCTTCCCCTACCTTCCTTCCACCTTCGATCTTCTCCATCGATCTAATCTGCTCGATCGTGCTCGTGTAACTGCAGAGTTCAAGTACGAGAAGTCCCTGTACGACGTGGTGCAGGTGGCGGACCAGGCGGCGTACGACAAGTGCGACCCCAGAAAGCCGCTCGTCACCTACGACCGGGGCACGGGCTACGTCTTCCGGCTCAACCACACCGGCCGCTTCTACTTCATCTGCAGCCGCGGCTACTGCTATGGCGGCATGAAGGTCACCGTGCTCGTCGAGGACGACCCGCGCGCCGCCCCAGCGCCGGCTCCGGCGCCCAGCGCGGCCGCGCCCCGCGGGACCGTCACGTGGGTCCTCGCCGCCGCCGCGGCCTCGCTCTGCGCGGCCGCGGCTCTCGGTTTGCCGTTTCCGGCGTGAGTCCTGTATTTCCGGGTGTACGTACACCGTCCAGGCTTTTAACGCCGCTGCGTGGCCATGTATGGAAGGTACTTACTGATTAAGAAAGCGTGCTATGGAAACTTTGCGTATTTTCCGCGTTCTTGATCCACCATTTTGGTAATGACGATGCACACACGCAACTGTAGAAAAAGAAAACAAAGTAGCAGCCCATGCAACGTTTATTTTTGGATTGGAGTGGAAGTAGCACAAGCAACTGCTGAAGTGCTGAGACAAAAATAGCATAGCTTGCAAATCATGAGGACGAAGAAATGATTATCATAAACCATATTTTTGAGAAAAAAGGAACCCTGAATACCGGGGATATAGGTTCGTGTCGTGATAACTGTTTTTTTTTTAGATTTTGTCGTGATAACTGTTGCACGATTAAGATCATCATCAAGTTGCTTGCAAACAGGCTACAAAAAATCATTCTACAGATCATTCATAGAAATCAATATGGTTTTCTTAACAACAGATCTATTCAAAATTGTCATGCATGGGCATATGAATTTATTCATCAATGTCATCAATCAGAAAAAGAGCTCATTATGATCAAACTGGATTTTGAAAAAGCTTTTGATATCCTGGAACATCAAGCCATCAAGAAAATTCTGTCAGCCAGAGGTTTTGGTCCTAGATGGATCGTGTGGATTGACATGATTTTAAATTCTAGGACATCTGCAGTTTTGCTGAATGGCATTCCTGGCAAACCCTTCCAATGCAAAAGAGGTGTTAGACAAGGGGACCCTTTATCCCCCTACTATTTGTGCTTGTTGCAGACCTGCTACAAACAATTCTTAATGAAGCCATGCAGAATTAGTTGATTGTTCACCCCTGCCCCACAACAATATTAGAGGTTTTCTTGTTATTCAGCATGCAGATGACACACTTCTCACACTACTGAAATTCAGCGGTTTGTCGTCTGCCAAGGCGGACGGAAAAACTCTTTGTCGTCTGCCGTGGGACGGCAAAGCTCTCATCACCAGTTTCTCCGGCAAACAAGCGCTTTGCCGTCTGCACAATATCGACGATTGGCAAAGTGCTTTGCCGTCCGCTTTGGACACAACAGACGGCAAGTCTGACCTGACGGCGAACTCTTTTCAGTCGACCTTCGTCAGGCCGTTAACGGAGTGTTTGTCGTCTGCTGGAAGACGACAAAGGAGGGTGACGTCAGCTACTGGCTTTACCACGTCACCCCCTCTCCATTGTTTGTCGTCTGCTAGCAGCCGGCAACTCTTTGCCTTTGCCGTCTGCCAGCGGACGGCAAAACGACCAAATGACCACCCAACTGTTGCCAGATTGCACATTTGGGTGCCACGTGTCCCACTTTGCAGACGGCAAAGAACCTGTAGTCTCTGTTTTTTCTGTTTTGTTTTAAATCCCTGCATTTAACAAAAAATATAACATATCAGTAATATATATATATATATATATATCTTCACAGCATAATAGTGCATCCATATCAACTCCATATGAACAAAATCATAACAAAACCAAAGACATAACAATAAACATCTCCAACACTTTCATATCAACTTCAAGTTCAAAACAAAGTCATTTGTCCAACCATAACTACAAGTTCATCATTATTTATCACAAGTGTTGCAACTAAAAAAGAACTACTGTCGTATTACAATCAGTTTACTGGACTCAAAATCAATTACTCCAAAACCACCATGGTCCCAATCAATGTGGAACACTCCTATGCTTCATTCTTGGCTTGCTCTTTGGGATGTGCCATTGGAAAATTTCCCATCACTTCTTTGGGTCTCCCTTTAAATATTTCAAGACCTAAAAAGGAAGACTTCATGCCCGTTCTTCGTAGAATTGATAAGAGGTTATCTGGATGCTCCACTTTATTGTCTCAAGGAGAGAAATTGACACTGATTAAATCAGTATTCAGCAGCCTTCCCACATTCTTCATGTGCATATTGCCTATTCCAGCAGGGATTATGGAGCAGATCAATAAATATATCAAGCACAATTTCTGGAGGAAATATGGGAAGGAAGACAGAGGATCTGCACTCATCGCATGGCATAGAGTCACCAAGCCCAAGGAAAATGGAGGATTGGGAGTCCTAGATTTGCACCCACAATAGTGTTGGAAATATGCCCTAGAGGCAATAATAAAATGTTATTATATATATTTCCACGTTCGTAATTAATGTTTATATTTCTGTGCTATAATTGCAATGACTCTGACTATGAGATTCAGAAGAAAACTCACTTGCATGTGTGGAAATGTAAACACCAAGAGTTTCTGGTTTAGCCTCTAAGACCAGCTCATGTGCTAACTGATGATTACGTTTTCTTAATCATGGACATTGTTCTTGTAACAAGGATGTCAGTAGCAATGAGAACATATTGTTAGCAGAACAATGATGTTGAATCGACCCCAGTATTGAATGATATACTTAGAGATCACATCGTAACTACGTTATAAGTCATATCATGAAATGTTATCATATACGTAATTCCTTAGACCATGAGAGTATCGAGTTGCTTCACACAGGAAGACATGCTTTGGTTCTTAGATGAATCCTCCCGTAAATGGGAAGTAGTAAAATAAGTTCTAGGTATGTCAGATGGTGTGGCTAGTGACTATGATAGTTCAAGAATGGGATTTGCTCCTTCACGATGAAGAGATATTGACTTTGGGCCCACTCGGTATGACGGTATCCATTCTAGTCAGCCCAGACGCATTATGATTTAATCACGGGGATACCGGAATACAATAACGAGAAATAGAGACAAACGAGCAAAGAGGATAACGAGTGGCTTGTGTTCAATAAGTTGTTACACATGGGTGCCAAACATCTCTCCTCTAACTTTGTCATATATCACGAAGCAAAGGGAATGGTACATGACTAAACATAATGGTTCACTTGAAGTTTCTTCGTGTATGTGTGGGAGTCAACATGGGTGTCCATGGCTCCGCTGTTGATTATTGGCTATTGACAAAAGGCTGTTGACCTATGTCCAGAAGATGTTTTGAGTCATGTCCGTATTATACCGAACCTATTGGGTCACACACTTAACGAGAAGTAGTCTGTTAGAATACTAGTATGGTAGAAGGTTTAGTGGAAGCAAAGCAGAATAGTTCATACGGGTACCGGAAGTAGTTTCGGAGATTTATGGAATTGTTCATAAGGGCACCAGAAGTAGTTCTGGCTATTTAAGGATATGTCCGGATCACTCTGGAGTAGTCCCAGGTGGTTCCGGAACATATGAGAATGGTACTGGGGAAGTTCTGGATCAACCGGAATAGTTTCCGGATAATCGCTGGGCGTCTCGACAACCTTCGCGGTCATCGGGTGGCTTAAACTGTAACTCGGATGGTCTTGGAAACTATCCAGATGGCTCCGGAACTTCCGAGAACGGTCTCGGAAGGTCCTGGAAGTGCTCCAGAAGGTTCCGGAATGTCCCGAAATGATCCCCGAAGGTCCCGGAAGGTCCTGAAAGCTTCTGGAAGGTTCCAGAAGTTTCCGGGCAGTACCACCCACTACCCCACGCCCCTAGCCTTGGGGGGCAAGCCACCTAGGCTGCCCTGGCCGGCCAAGGAGGTGGGGGCGCACCAAGGGGAGGGAATCCTCCTCCAGGTGGGAATACGAAAACCCAAATATGGCAGGTTTCCGGTGGGAAGGTGTGGGAAGGTTTGGGAGGTTTGGGAGTCCAAGTTGGACTCCCCACCCCCTTATTGCGCCCCAAGGGCCTCTTGGCCACCTATATAATGTGGGGAAGGGGTGGGGGGCGCAGCACAACTTGTCCCCAAGGCCTATGCGCCACCTTCCCTCCCTCTAAACCCCGTTGCTCCACAATTAGACCCCGGTTTAGACGTTGTTCTAGATCGGAATCCATTAGGGTTTTCTCCCTCTAGTTTTCTCGGTGGCGTTCATCTCTGGACGGCGGAGCGCTGCTGGATTGCTGCTACGGGATGTGTGGATACTAATGGAGAGGTCGTACCTTCGACCTTTCTTCGAGGAGCTTGTTCGTGGGACTTGTCCGTGGGACTAGATCGCGGGACGGTTCGAGGGATCGATATCCTCGCGGTTGGGAGGTCATTGAAACTCCTAGCTGCGGGGATCTGCACCGACGGTCTTCACCAACTCTACTTCCGCTACATCGGTTGGTGAGCCATGACCTAAAACCTTGTATGCAATCTTCTTGGATGATCTTGGGTTCTTGATTCGTAGGCCGGAAATTTTTGTTTTCTACTACGTTTCCCAACAAATAGGAGCCTACTCATGAAGCACATGCATAAATTCATCAATAAACAAGACCTCCCCTGGGTTAACCTCATATGGCACTCATACTATCACCAAGGATTCCATCCCAATAGGAATACTGGATCATTTTGGTGGAGGCACATACTTAAGTTGTCTGAAGATTACAAGCACTGGAGTAACTGCATATTGGGGATAGGTAACACAGTGCTTTTCTGGCATGATGATTGGGGTCATGGGATTATGAAAAATTTACATCCTGAGCTTTTCTCCGTTGTTAGCAATCCATTTCAAACATTTGAGAAAATCTCTGCTGGGAAAAGCATTTACCTGGAGTCGGCTATTCCTGATTCAGCAAAGGAAAGAAGCCTTTATCCCAAGACTAACTTAACTTCGGATTGGATTCTTTTATCCGGACTGAGTCTAATCGTGATTTTCTCTCGATTATGATATTACCTCCCTCTGTCGCAATAGAAATCGAGAATGGAGCATAGAGAAACTCTGAAGAAGTGGATTTCTGATTTTTTGAATTAACACCATGTATAGAAACATTCGTAAAACAGGTGTTTGGTTGATCTATTTTGGGAGGTTACTTTTAATTAATATATAATACTGTAGAACACTTTGTTCTATAGTCATGCCTTCCAAAAAATAACTATTGCAAAAGTATGAAGATCCTAAAGGGGCTCGCAAAAAAAGTGAGATCGGTGGTGGCATGCATATAACTCTTGACAATCAAAAGAAAACTTCACACACACAAAAACAGTAATCATAAAGGAAATGGAAGCAAAAGGTATGAGGCACAATGTGAGGGACACGAAAACCTGCAAGTGAGGCAACTTTTGCCACTTCTCTCCAAATGTCGTGTTCGGTTTGTTCAAAATTACATTTCCAAATTCTTACAGTATTTTTGAAGTAAAGTCATCATGGCATGTTTTATTGTTAATCGTTCACCATGCTACAGAAAAGAAAACTAGGAGGTTCATCAACCCAAGAACAATTCATTTTAGAATTAAAGCAATCTCTAGCAATAACATGGGCAGCGCCATTAGCTTCCTTGTTGCAATGTTTGAATTGTAACCTTTCAATCTCCCTTATAATGTCAGCACAATGAGCATAGACAACAGCAGAATAACCCCACCCTTGATCACTAGAGCATGCATCAATTCCCTCTTGGTTGTCCGATTCCATTTGTGCTGAGTTGCATCCAATACTTGAGGCAAGAAGTGGACCATGTTTCATAACCAGCGCCTCCGCCATTGTAGCAGGTGCTACATGTGGGATAAATTCGCTAGGAGCAGCCATGAACCTTCTCTCGGTATCCCTTAATATTGCTTCCGCCGCACCCATACATCTTCATTGAATCGCCCCATCTACATTTAACTTACATATCCAACATCCGGTTTTTTCCAGTCCATTAAACAATCAACTGCCACCAACGACTTCTTGCTGGTTTTTATACGAGCATGAGTAGACATCAAAACCAAAATAGACAGATACATCGGTGTATTGGTGAGACACTCTCTCCGTGTGTAACTTATCTTCTCATCAATGGACAGTATTAATTGTGATACTTGCGTGGGAGCTCAGTCTGGCTGGAAGGTCTATTTTGCATCCGCCGGGCCTCGTTCAAACAGACGTGTAGGTTACCAATCGCTACGAAAATTGCATGATGGATGCGAGGCAAGAAATCAAACACGCCCAGGAATTCACAAAAGCGCTGCATGTGAGAGCCAAGGAGTATATGACATCGTGAATTCCATTCAGGTAGGAATTAGGGCATCTCCAGGGCCTCGCCAATTTTCACGTTTTGACCTTCAGCAATATTCTTCGTGAATATGGGCACATCTTAAACCCCTAAAAGCATCTCTTCTTTTTAGCCATCTCCATGGCATTTGCCGTCACAATACGACGACACTTATATTTACCAAACAAATATCTTGCCACTTTGTATTATGAATTTCTCATGGCCTCGTTGACATTTCTCACTATCGCATGTTGTTCAGATGGACCAAGCTAGCCGATTGTAATGATGCAAAAAGATGTAAAAAAGCAACTCGAGCAGGTGATGTAAACCGAAGAAGCAAAACCGGCCGGCCGTCGTGCTGCTGTTGTTCAGCTGTTGTTCGACTGAGGCCGGCCACATTTTCTCATCAAATTTTCGTAAATGTAGCAACAAAAGTGCATCATCAATCATAGATTTAAATTCTGTCAATTGTCTCAAACGAAGTTGTTGGTCCAACAAATAAAAATGCACATAGACATCACTCAATTTGTCTCCATTCCACCTCCATTCATCTGAAGCCCATCCATGTTGCCACCAAAGCCACCTCCCATACCATTCATCATGTTCATTTACCCTCCCATTCCTCCTCCCATGGCACCTCATTCCTCCCATGCACGTACACCAATCAACTACACATTCTATTCGAATCGACAATTTAAACAACAAAGAAATGCATACTATTTTTTTACCTTTGCGACATATCATCAAACATGTTGGATGCGACCTTCGGCGTTGACACATCTTTCTCCGACGACGGCGGTGGAGGAGGTGGATGGGGAGCAGCGTGACCGGATGAGGATGCCATGGTCGCCGACAGCTGCAAATCGTCCAGCTTGGACATTTTCGCCGGCCAACCTTAGTTCCCCATCAGGTTGAGACTGTGCCGCGCCGGCCACGTCCCGCCTCCGTCCCGCCTCCACCGCGAGGCTTGGTGGTCCCCTTCTTCTTTCTGGCCTTCGGAGCAACGACGACCGGCCGGGGTGAATTGGTGCGGAGGTGGCTGCCGCAACGGTGCATGGAGCGGCGGCCGCATTGGGGATAGTTGACCCGGAGGCGGCGACCACGGCGAGGTGGTTCATCACGCAAAAGGGAAAGAACTAGCGGTTAGGCGGCTGGCGGGCAAACCGATTTTGATTTTTACACCTCCTATAGGTGCAGATGCAAAGTTGCACCACGAAGTGATATAGGATACATCTTTGGAAGGTGAAGATGTTTTTTTTTTGCATCTACAATCATCTGTTGGAGTAGTATTTTTGGGCCTCGAAGATGCAAAAGGTAGTTATTTTTACATCTACATTTTCTATTGAAGATGCTCTAAGAAAGCCTGAATGGTCATTCCTGGTTATTGGACCAGGTCTCTCCAGCACCCACGTCTCTCATTCATTTCTGTCCTCTCCATCCACCTGATCCACAATCAGCCATATTTCATAGGTTTCAAAATTAAAAGTTAATCGGTTGAGTAATAGAACTTCTTTACCACCACCAAAATAAAGTATGCTTGATAAAACGATTAATTTCCCATTATAAAGTAACAAAAATTATAACAGTACATCATAACTTGATAAAATGTAGCTGGACCACAGGGAAATTCATCTCAAGATATTTCTGGGAAGCATGATAGTAAAATGGGAGAAACACCGGCGCAATGTAATAGAAATGACATTTGAGTAATGGCGAGCATTTTCTAGTCACCAAAAGGACAGAACCTAACCCAAGTCCTACAATAATATAACTGAACCCTGGCAGCAGTTTTGTTAAAAAGAGAGCATCTAATCTCTCGAAAACTAAAAGCAGGTTCACCCAACACCAACGACCTGAATGTTATTGGTCATTAGGTCATTGGAGAGTGAATGAGCTGATTTTCTGACTTATCTGTAATATTTCATTGGAACGGAAGAATACAGAAACCCAAAAATGCATGCAATAGCAGAGCAATCAGAAAGTGATTGAAGGGAACATAGCCCAGTCCAACTGCTTTCAACTGAGGTTAGAGATCAGTAGGGAATGTTGACAGAGAGAGGAGCCTGTAATTAGTGTAGGAGAAGGTGATGACTAATGAGCTGCGGGCCAATGAGTGAGAGTACTCTCAAGACAGCATGCTGGAGTCCTTGATAATTTCGTATAGTGAGATCACAATCTCAATAGCCAGCAGTATTATGACACCCCACTCAAGAAAATTCGATCGTCTATTTTGGAGCACTTCTTGAAGAAAATGAACATTGTGCTGTTACCAAAAATAAATTGCAAGTGAAAATGAGTAGGAAGGATGAAACCAGCTATTGCACAAAAGAAGAACGAACACAATACCTCCACGAATTTCAGTTTGAAGTCTAGGCTTCCAAAACGTTGATTCAGCTCATATTCTTCCCGAAGATATTCCAGAATTTGGGCATAATTTGCATTTTTCCAAGCAATTTCTGACCTGAGAAAATCATGTTGTTCATATTACGACAAAAAAGAAGATTCTAGCATCGATGTTATGCATTTCAGTACAGATTAACAAAGTCTCTTTTGTCATAACTGTCTTTGCTAAAAAAAATTGAGTGTCTTAGGCTCTTAGCAAATCTGGGAATAATAGTCTCACAGTGCATCTGCGGTTCTTCGAATCTCAAAGCGGAACATAATCCTAGTACAAAGATTAAAAACATAAAGAGCTGTGGTACTGTATATTTTGTACTCCTATGTCTGGAGATCAAAACATCAACATTTTCTGAAAGCACAGGGAAAGCTTTTCAATGAACAGCATAAATATTACTTTTTTTCTTTGCCGAGAGAAGTACCATGTGAGTATCAAACTGGTATGTAGATATCACATAGTCCTACCTGGCTATGATCTCAAGTTAGGTCTTCTTAATTTTTAGACAGTTACATGCCTTCTGTTCCATAACACAACACAGCACATCGGGTTGATGCATAATGAAATTCCTTCCAGAAAATGACAGCACATACACTGCTAAAATAGATGGTATATGATATATAATATACAGGAGGAGCGAGTGCAACACAGTACATACCTGTCAAAAAGGCCAAGTCTAATGATAACATCTGCAAGATTAGAATTAGCCTTGCCCACAAGTTGAAAGAGCTTCTTCCTTTTCATTGTGAAGTCCCCAGTCTTCTCCATGATACGATTGATTTCAGTGAATTCCTCAACCATATCATCAACCTATTAAAGTCACATGGAAATAGTTTGTCAACCCAGTCTTAGAACTTTAAACCTTGCAACCACATGGAAATAGTATATTGACATTGCTCAATCACACTACCTGCCGTATGTAATGATCAAGAGCGATACTTTGACCAAGAACACTTGAAATGATCCGAATTCCATCAGTGTCTAAACTTTTAAGAACTATATAATCAAGACCTCCTTTCATCCATGTTGGCAGGGATGGCTTCTCAACTACTGCATAATCTGTAAATTTTGAAATAAAAATCATCATGTGAGAATATAATAGAGGTTCAGTGTTATAAAAGTGGATTAAGCGCTAGGTGCAATATTACCACTGTTATTCTGTTAGCCAAGAGTGCCTAGTCAGTCCCAGGCAATCTTAGGCATGACTGGGTGCCTATATACTTATGTGGGTGGAGCTCAACTACATAATTTGAACCGGTCTGTATAAGAAACTAGAGAGCATTCTAGATATTTGCTCTCTTGGAACATGAGGTTTGACTCAAACTTCTCATATTTCAAAATATGCCTGTTCAAACATGCACTTCTGCATGCACTGCCACTAACATAACCCACTGCGCCTTGTACAACGTTGCACATGTTTCATAGTAAATTTTAAATTTATTTTGCAAACAATTAAGAAGGTCAGTTCCAGAAGCCGTGTAAAGGTTCGGCCAAAGCATTCTGGCCTTTAAAAATGCACTACATCTACATCAAACACTAATTAAATTCAGAGTAATTCTCTTGATCCTCAACGGTCTATATCAAATATCAGCAGTCATTATCATCGAAGGAAATTGGATTGATCGTGCACATACATAGAAATGGAAAGAAGAAAGATAAATACAAATCAATGAGGAAAACTACACTATTTAGCAGTTTACACAATAACAGGCCAGCTCGTGAATAGCATGGACATACCGTCTTTCCTCATCTCCGGAAGCCACCCCGAAGCATGATTCCTGATCATATCAAGATAGTGCTCAGCTTCATGATCAGCAATATTGAAGAGCACAGCGGAACCATATTGGAAGACAACCACGTAGCGATAGCAAAATCTGCTGTCCTTCACTCCAATGTCCTAAAAAAACGTCAGATAAATGAGGTTATCTGATGTACATACTACAATAACATGTTCAACAAACGATCAAACATGAAGATACATACTACAATAACATGTTCAACAAACGATCAGAATATAATTTTGGCCCTCGAAAATAAGTGGTGCTACACCGAAATCACTTACCATGATCTCTGGAGGGAATTCAGAGTAGCGGAGCGCAATGTAGTTTAGCGACCGGGTGGATGGAGGTACCACGTCGCTCCCGTGCTCCGCCTGAAGGCTCTTCAAATCAATGCTGTATAAAATGGATTAGAGAAACAAAATCAAACAGAAGCCGTCGTTTTATTCCTCTAAACCAAATCACCGTGGCCACACATGACAATGTTACATGAGAGATTAGAAAAGGAAAAACATTAGCACGCGAGTATTTTCCTCTCAGAACTATCATCAAACACCCAGCATGCAACCACCCGCGCGTTGTAACTCACCTGGTGGAGAGGAAGTAGGCCTTGACGGGGATGTAGCGCGCCAAGCCTTCCTCCTCCTCCTCCTGTGGAGGCGCGGGAGCCGGGGCCGCCTCTGCCGCCGCCCGGATCCAGGCCCAGTAGGCCGAGCTCCCGAGGCCAGAGTCGCGGGAGTCATGGGGCGCGGTGGAAGCGACCGCCACGGCCGATGAGAAAGGAGACACGCGGGCGGGGAGGTGCGGCAGGCGCGCCGGAGAGGGGCTCGACGGTGGCGGCCTCGTCTCGAGAAGGCGGCGGAGACGGCAGCACGCGCGCAGCCGCCCCATTGGTTGAAGCGACTTGGTGCCACGCCGCGCCGCGAGCAGCAAAGCTCCGTTCGCCTTTTTTTTTCTTGTTCTCCCCGAAAACCACTCGTTTTATTCTTGGAGAGAAAGGAATTGACGGCAAAATGGGCTTAATCTCATCGATTTGGGCCATCACGTAGAAGTTAGTTATATTTTATTTTGACACTTTTTTTTAGCAACACAGCGACTTGGTGCCACGCCGCGCCGCGAGCAGCAAAGCTCCGGTTCGCCTTTTTTTCTTGTTCTCCCCAAAAACCACTCGTTTTATTCTTGGAGAGAAAGGAATTGACGGCAAAATGGGGTTAATCTCATCGATTTGGGCCATTACGTAGAAGTTAGTTATATTTTATTTTATTTTATTTTGACACTGTAGAAGTTAGTTATATGATGATCATCATCATCATCAATTCATCATCATCTCTATAAACGGAAGAATTTTGACGGACCAAATCGACTGATTATTACGTCACGACTTTATCCAAAATCACCGATCAGAGACTACCCTCCTTGGAGGGAACACTTACACTTTCCCGCGGTTACAAATGGCACACTACATGCGCACGTCACTTGCCGTGATTTGATATTATTCTTTTTTCCATAGATTCAACTTTTTAATGTTTGTATCCCTTAAATCATGCGTCCAAATCACGAACCGCTTTCATTGTTGAATTACTTGAATCGAGATCTTCGAAACTAAATATTATGTTAATAGGTTTTAACAAACTATTTTTTCAAGAGGAGCTACGGATGTGCCTCTTGCAGAAACATACATATACTTCCACTAGAGATACGATCGGACCTCTCGGAAAATAAGAAAACATGCTTTTTATTTTTTAGAGGCACGGGTGTGCGTCTCGCTGAAATAGATTTGTGCTTCCAGGTATCGTCCCTCTAAAAAAACACGTTTTTTGCCTCTCACGAAAGCAAATATATGCCTCCACGAGAGTCATGATCGTACCTCTCTGAAAAAACATATAGGCATAGACGTCCTCTCGCGGAAGCAAATCTGTGCCTCCACGAGAGTCACAATCGTGCCTCTCGAGAAAAAAAATGATTTGTTTTCATAGGCACAGGTGTGCCTCTTGGGAAAAAATGACATTTTTTTCCTTTTTTAGAAGCACAGACGTGTCTCTCGCAAAACCAAACATGTGCCTCCACGTCGTGCTTCTCTAAAAACACGTGTTTTTTTGCAAAAAAAATATATCTTTTTTTTCTTCAAAATGTAAGAAAAGCCGCGTAAAAAACGAAAAGCCAAAAAACACAAAAAAAATCAACTAGACCAAAAAACACGTACACAAAAATAATAATAAAGGAAATCCCAAGGAAGCACTCAGCACGCGACATGTGGGGTGATCTTAACACACCAAAATTAACCTTTGTGGGAGATCCCAAAGGAGTACTCCTCAAATTTTTGCTCTCGACTTTATCACGATCTTTTTTTTTTAAGTTTTTCAGCTTGACCCTTCCAGTTTCTTGATTTTTCTTGTTTCATTTTCTGCGTACAATGGTCTATAAAAAGAATGTTGATGCATAAATTAAAAAAATCAGGTTGCTGCTACTCATGTGAAGGTGCAGATCGCAGTGGCTGACGATGCCCCTACTGACTGTCGAAGGGCGATATAGTGGCGAAGGCGCACCACTAGTGGCATCACGCCGATGAACATCTTACGGAGATGTGTGAAGATCGCTAGGATCACGATTTAATTTGGTAAAAGATGGTGAAAGTGAACACATATAGTCCTCCAAGATGTCTAGCAAGAATGGGGAGAAAGGCGGAATGAGGCCTGTTAGGATGAAGCTCGAAAAGATCACCGTCTCATTGGCTTCGGGTTTCGAAGGATACTTCCGTAGGATCACGCCCCTCGCTCCTGGTCGATCGGCGTGGACGAGACCGACCTTACCTTGTCCAACGTCACCTAGTCGAGCCGGGATGAGGCAAGGGTGTCGATCATCTCCTTCTCAACCTTGGCAGTTTTTTTTCCTGGGTGCAATGGGGAAAGCACAAAGAGACAAGCGAATGCGAATATCAGGGGTTAGAAACGTGAAGCAAAAGGTTGGCCTTTCAAGGCACTTGAAAACCAACGATATATAAGCCAAAGATTGAGAGGGTAGTGGGAATCAAACCCTCTCATGACCACCTCACCCGCAATTGGGTGAGTCTGGACGGTGATTTCAAACCGCATGGAAACCTAGGTGAAACCCCGGTCCAGTCGGTGCCATCATAAAGCAAATGGTGCATCATCTCGAAAATGTAAAGTAAGGTTATGTTGCATTAAAAAATTATGCATCCAACCCAAAAGGCATTACATGCTATGATTTCCTCTTTGAGGGATCTATCTATTTACTTCATATGTTGAGTTGATTTCTTATTTCGTCTAAACTCTAAAAGAAAATACTTGTGTGATGGAGGAATATCCATGAAATCGAAACTAGTGAGCTGCATAATTATGTTTACTAGATGATACCCCGCGCGTTGCTATGGGAACTATTAACAAAAAATAATGTTTTGAAATTTGAGAAAAAATATGAAACTTAGTATAATTTAATTATTAAATCTTTATTGAAAGAAATAGTGTTTAGAGTAAAAATCTAAAATTTTTAATGAAAAAACTAAAAATTACTGTGATTTGCTTTTATTAATTTATTACCTTCAGAATATACCGACGAGACGATATGAAACGAAAACAATGTTGAGTGGGGAGTGGAGATATCACCCTTAGCTAAACCTAAAACAATGATAACAACTACATATGTGCATTCATAAAAAACAATTGTCGCATGGAAAAATGAAATTTGAGGTAATTCATAATTTGATTTTCTATAAAAAATATATTTAGTTGTGATAGGTTGCATGTGCATGCGGATTTAATAGAAGCACGTGCGTGAAGAGTTAGTGGAAAAGAGATGAACCTACTTGATGATGTGGATAGCTTGCATGTCAAGAGAAATATATTAGTTCATTATTGTTGACATTATCTATGAGATGAGGATAATGATATGCACTTCAAATCTTCATTTGTGTCTGGTTGAAGCATATTTGTTTTAAAATTTTACTTTTGAGTGCTAGCTAATTGCGAAAGACTAAATGATAGTTGAGCATGTGGTACTTGTTGATCCTACAACTTTGACATAGCCCCTTCTGAAAAATGAGAGGATTGCAAGGTATAATGGCTGAGAACATGGTTTGCTTTGATCAATATACTTTTGGTTGTTAAATGTTTGCATATAAAGGTGTGATGACCTCCTCCAAATGGTTTTGTAAGAAAGATTGTTGTTCTATAATTTATGATTATGAAATTTAAATAATGATGCTTTCATGTGTGTATTCTTTGAATCGACTCCTCACTCCATGAAACTATGGGCATGTTTACGAAGTTTAGATTTTGCTTGGGGCAAGCGAGGTCTAACCTCCTGAGAGCGGATACATTTATTTTACATTATTATTTTCCTTTATCATTGGTATGTTTCATATTGTTTCTCAATTATAACAACTTTTTCTCTTAATTTTACATGTAACACATGAAGAGATAAATTCTAAAAGAAATATCGAACAACCCAAAGTATTGCATGTAACCCAAAGAAATTCTAAAACAAGTCAAAAATGAAAATGATGGAAAACCCAAATTTCCAATCCCCAAAACATTACAGAAAAATCAAAATTCCATAAAATTGTTGAAAAGAGTCCAAGAGCCGAAAAAGGGAGACGGGAAGAGCCCACCAGCCCCCACGCACCCTAGGCCTGCTTGGCATGGGTGCGTGGGCCCCCCTGGTGGCTCCTCGATGCTCCCTTTCGGCTATACCTTTCCCTGACCTAACTTTCATCGAGGGGATTTTACGTTGTTTTTCTCTGCATCTACCAGGCGAAACTTCAGTGAATCACTTTTGGTCCCCGACAAACACATTGTCCTTACTTATGTGCACTTGTAAACAACTTCTCAAACGGTCACCCACCCTTAAATTACTACAAATCAAGCATGCTCAACTTTAAGGTTTTCATGAGTTCTCGAAAAAGAAGGTGCATCTAGCTTGTTGTTAATACGAGTGTTTATCATTCCTAAATTTTCCATGCTTCAATTTTTTTTGCCATGGTCCAAAAATAAAACTTGTCATAGTGTGAAAACTAAATTTCCATGTCCAAGAATTAAAATTTGCTAAGGTTTAAAACCAAAATTTTCATGTGATGACCCACAAGTGTAAGGGATCGCGATAGTCTTCGCGGGTAACCCAATTAATTGATTTAACACAAGGGGAGCCAAAGAATATTTATAAGCTTTGACAGTTAAGTTGTCAATTCAACCGCACCTGAAAGATACTTGCTTGGCAACGTGATAGTAGCAATAACGGTAATATGGAAGTGAGGGTGGCTACGGATATAGTGGTGGCAAAGCAACAAAAGTAAAACGGTAAAGCAAAGTAACTTGTAACCAATAGAATTAAAAGACTGTAAGCTAGGGGGACGGGTGATTGGGCGCTGCATGGATGAGAGATAACATGTAATTTACTTGGGGCAAGGCACACAGAAAAGTAATGATCATCTAGGAAAATATTAAACATTAGGCATGTATCCCAAGGTAGTTGTACGTGCTTGCAATAAGAACTTGCACAACATCTTTTGTCCTACCATCACGCTACAAACGGGGCCAAAAGGAACTTATGGAGATTAAGGTGCTCCTGTCAAAGAGCACCGGAACAAAGCATTAACAATCAATGGATACATGGAATCCTCAAATTATAGTCCATCCCTTTTGTTTCCCAAGCTCTCACCATTTGGATCGCTGGTTCTGAACTATAATAGGTGCATAAAACTCATAGATAGGATCAAGAACACAAATATATTCAAGAAAACACATAGGGTTCAGATGTGAGATCATGGCACTCGGGCCCAAAGTGACAAGCATGAAGAACAACAAGTAGTAGCAAAGATGATAAACACCATAGTAGATGATAGGCAACATGCCCCCAACAATCTGATGAACTATTACATGATCTAACTCATCCAATCCCTACCATCCCCTTTGCCTACAACAGGGAATTACTCACACATGAAAGGAGAAGTCATGGAAGGGTGATGGAGTGGAGATGGTGATGACGATGGCTGATACGTCCCAAACGTATCTATAATTTCTGTTTGTTCCATGCACTTTTATGTGACATTGCTACATGTTTTGCTACACTTTCATATCATTTTACACATATTTGGACTAGCCTACTAACTCAGTGCACCCAGTGCCAGTTTCTATCTGCTGATGTCTTTAGTTGCAATGATTTCCCCAATTTAAAATGCTCGAAAAATTCCAGAAAAATCAGAATTAAAATCAGCATGAAGGAAGCTTCCGGAACCGGAGGAGAGCTAGGGGGCCCCACCTGACACCAAGGCGGCCAGGTGGCGCGACCGCGCCACCAGGGCGCCTGGGAGCACCAGGTGGCCCCTGGATCCCCCTTTGGACTATATTACCTCTTCGTCGCAGAAACCCTCGAGGAGAATCCCGCATCGCGAAATACCTCTCTGTTCCGCCGCCGTTGCGCTTCCAAGATCGGGAGCACCAGAAGACCTCTTCCCAGCACCCTGTCGGAGGGAGGATTGACCTCCGAGAGCTTCTCCACCACCATGGACACTTTCGGGATGTTCCGTGAGTTGTCCCCCTTGGACCATGAGTCCATGACCAGTAGCTATGTGATGTTTTCTCTCCATCCTTGTTCTTCAATGTTTAGACCTTGTGAGTTGCCCTACATGATCAAGGCACCTATGTAATTTTCCTGCTGTTGCTATGCTATGTTTGCTGGGATCCGATGGATTATGAGATTATGTTCAGATCATGATGAGTTATATATTTGGTTTACCTTTTATATTTTGTTCTTGAGTAATTCTTGCATGTTCTCCGTTGCTTTTTATTGCTTTGCCCAAGTAGTAGATAGTAACTCCAAGAGGGAGCGTTATGCATGATTGTGGGTTCATGCCCCCTGATGTCTAGCTTGAGTGACAGAAAGATGAGACTAGGGGATGTGTTCTTGCCACCAGGGAGAAAACAACAGTGCTTGTAACCGCGGTTGCAAGGATTGTTTACCTTACGCAAAGTTTGTTAATGCAGTTGTCTGTTGCTTTGAGTTTACACTTTGGGTGGAGCTCGCAACTTAATACCAGCGATATGTTCTGGATAGATATCTCAAGATGGATGATTAGTGACTAGATGCAAATGGATTTCGGTCTACTTGTCTTGGCGTACTGCCCATACTTTTGAGCCTCTTACTTTCAGTAGCATAATTAGCATTGCGGTGCGTTTATAATTCTGTCAATTGCCCAAATGTAATTTGTTCACCCAGCTTAGCTATTTATCGTCTTTTGGGAGAGAGACCTCACTAGTGAACATCATGGGACCCCGGTCCATATTTCCACCATTGTTTACACCTGCACTTTATTTACTGTTTTTACTTTCAGTTGCAATTATCACTAAAACTATCATTATCTCTTGCGTTTGATCCGTTGTAAACGACAAGGACGACGGGATTGACAACCCCTCTATACTCGTTGGGAGCAAAGTTATTTGTTTCTGTGTGCAGGTCCATGTTAACTCTCACGTCATCAAGTAATCTCTGGCGCCGTTGACACCTACTTGCAGAATTCGGAGTCCTCCTGGATTCGATAAACCTTGCAGTCCTCGTGTAAGGGAAATTAGCTGCTATATACATCTCAACCTTCCACTTGGGGTAGCCAACGAGGAGAACTACTTCAGTGCCATAAAGATAATTTCTGGCGCCGTTGCCGGGGACTCCACTCCTCAAGATAGGGGAGTTGCACACTATCTTTTATCTTTGCTTTTTAGTCTTGTTAGTTCACCTTATCGTTTTTATCTTAGTGTCCTTTATCAAAAATCACAAAAAATTAGTTACCTTGCTTTGTTTAGTCAGTATGTCAAAGTCCTTTGCCTTTGGTTTTGCACCCGAAGGGGATATTCTCACCTTCAAACAAAGAGGTGGAGAAAGTTTGAAAGATGCCTGGTTTAGAATGAATGATTCTCAAGATAGAGCCACCAAGAAGCAATCCACCACTATCTTCCTTAGAAAATTTTATGTTGGCACTACTTCTTGGAATAGGTTTGTTTTAAGTACTGCTATCAATAGAAATTTCCTAGAATCCCCAACTTGGGAAGCTCTTAATGTTATGGAAAACCTTTTTGGAAATCCCCCTATTGTTAGCACACAAGAGAACATTACTTTAGCTCACATTATGAGAAAACTTGATAAGATAGATCTAGAGATGCAAAGTATGGGAAAAATAAATTAAGTAGATCATAGGATTCAAGATAATTTAAATAGGCTTGGTAGCTCCATACACAAAATTTATACCCCTTTGGAGACCCTTAAATCCCATGATTTAGACTCTTCTAGGATTGTCAAGATTGAGGATATTATTGAAACTTTAGGAACTACTCCATCCTCTATCAAAACTAAAAAGGTAGAAAACCCATCAAAGAAGGAACCCAAGTTTGTCTACGTAGCCAAGGTTCCTCAACCCAAAACAAATAAATCTGTGGTTAGGGGTGTGGAAACTGTGAAGACTTTGGAAGAGATACCACTCTTTAATAGAATTAGAAATGAAATTCCAATTGATCTCACTACCTTTGCTTTTATTCCTAGAAGTGTTGACACTAGGCCTTTATTTTAAAGTCCTCTTAAGACTAGTTGTACTATTGAAGAGCTTTTTGATTATCTTGATGATGGTTCAATCGTTACAACTTGATCTTTGTATCATGCCTAGCTAAAAGGCATAAAAGAAAGCGCTTGTTGGGAGGCAACCCAAGATATTTTTCCTTTCAGTTTTAGTGGTCTTGATGTTTGTTACTACTGTAGCAACATCATTGTATCTTTATTTTCAAGCTTTGTGCCAAGTTTTAGCCTCCGATTGCAAGAAAGTTCAAAAGTTGTGACATGCTGCCCAGAAACAGATTATGTCCCCTTGACAGAAAAATGACAATAAATAACCAGATCATCTTGTTGATCTGAATTTTTTGACAACATGATCCATACAATTGGCTTTCGTGCATCTGTTCTGAGTTTTTTGATTTGAGTTACAGAAGTACCCCAAAAAAATTATTTAGTACCTGCTGGTCTGTTTTTCACAGATTCTGCCACATTTTGCGTTTTCTTCGTTTTGCAAACCTTAAGCTTGGTTTTTATTTGCAAAAACTTTTTGGCAATCTTCAGAAATAGTAGCTCTTTAATAATATCATTATTTCCAGTAGATAAAAATCATTTTATCATGGGTACTAACCACTCTAATCAGCTTATGATGAGTTTCGTATGAAGGGACTTTTCAAGTATGCGAAGGAAGATGATTAAAGATGATTCGGGAGTGTCAAGCGCTCAAGCTTGGGGATGACCCCATGCACCCCCAGGAAATATCCAAGGAGACTCAAGCATCTAAGCTTGGGGATGCCCCCGTGCATCCCCTTCTTCATCAACAATCATCAGTTCATCCTTCTCCATGCTATATTTTTATTGCTTCATATGTTATGTGCTAGACTTGGAGCATCTCGCTCTCCTTTAATTTTTAGTTTGTTTTAGTTTTGATTGCTGTTCATAACAAGTTGGATCCTAGCCTTCATTGTTTGGGAATAACATGCTCCACTCCATGTAGAACACAACATAGGCTTGCATGCTGATCTTTCTTTTTGTGTGTGATCTATATCTGTTTCATAGCTACTGTCATGTTTAGCTCTTAGTTTTCATGCTTATCTTTTTAAGAGCTTTTGTTTAGGTTGTTCTAGGAACTCTCTTGAGTATTCATGTTTATCTTGTTTTAGAGAGTTGGCTTGTTTCACTGAGTTGTGTGTCTTGCGTGAGTAGGTAATTAAGGTTGCTATTACAAGTGTAGTAGTAACATGCAATAGTTTTGAGGTATTGATTAGAGTAATGTTTGGACATCAAGGTGCCAAGAGCTTGAGCCTATTAGTGATATGTGTCGTATTTTGGGCAATCCGTGCTTATTTTCAAAAATTACAAAAATTAGTTGAGAACTCTAGCTACTAGATGGATTGCTAACCTCTGGAAGGGTTAGAATATATATGGTACCCTCACGTACCTTGGGTCGAGGATGCGCAAGGATAACCAAACCCCCATACACTCCTACTCGGGTTACCCGTCTCTTTGTGAACCTCCTGATTAGTTAGAGAGTTACCGATAATAAGTGCATGAGTTCTTCGGACTAATGCGAGTATTCGATTGTTGCCACTTCCACCTTCCAATATTTTGTTAGCCTCTTCGGTACCGTGCACTGCCCTTTCTCACCTTGAGAGTTTGCGCATACTTCACCGGTGCATCCAAACCCTTGGCATGATATGCTCTGTCATCATAAACCTCCCTATATCTTCCTCAAAACAGCCACCATACCTACATATTAAGGTATTTCCATAGCCTTTCCGAGATACATTGCCATGCAACATCCACCATCTCATGACTTGATCTTCATGTCATACATGTTTTTGCTTGACAGAGGAGCTGGATGCTAGTTGGGATTTGCCCTTATTATTGCTACATGACGCGCTAGTATCATTGCATATCCTGCTACACTGGCAGAGGCATACATTTGCATACATCATGATAGTTTTCATTTTTATTTATGTTGAGTACTTCTTGTAAAGTGTGAAGATCTTCTATATTCTTGTCAAATATAGAGTGTTTCCCTTAAGTGAGGAAAAGATCCCAAAGAGGACAAATTAAAAGATCCAAAAGAGGACAAATGAGAGATAAATAGAAAGAGCCAAAGAGGCCACAAAAATACAAAAAAAATAGAAAAAAGAGAGAAGGGGGCAACACTACTATTCCTTTCGAAAGATTGATACGTCCCAAACGTATCTATATTTCTGCTTGCTCCATGCATGTTTTGGGTGATATTGCTATGCTTTTGATGCACTGTCATACACTTTTGATCATATTTGGACTAACCTATTAACTCAGTGCACCCCAATGTCAGTTTCTGTTTTCTGCTGTTTTTGTATTTCAGGTTTTCCCATTACGTAAAGTGCCCAAAAAATTCCGGGAAAAATATATAAAAACTCAGTGATACGGAAGCCTCCAAACGCCCGAAGGAGGGCCAGGGGGACCCACCAGGCGCCCAAGCGGCTAGGGGGCTCTGCCGCACCCTAGGCCATGCTAGGGGGGCACCTGGACTCCCTAGTCCACCCTTGGCTGCCCCCCTTCGCCTATATTTACCTCTCATCCCGAAACCCTCGAGGACAGAACCCTTTTTCGCGATCTCCCCTCTATTTCGCCGCCGCCGCGCTCCAAAGATCGGTAGCACTAGAAGACCCCTTTCGTCACCCTGTCGGAGGGAGGATTGACCTCCGGGAGCTTTTCCACCACCATGGACGCTTCCCGAATGAGCCTTGAGTAGTCCACTTTGGTCCATGGGTCCATGATCAGTATCTATGTGATGTCTTCTCTCCACTTTTGCTCTTCAATGTTTAGACCTTGTGAGCTGCCCTACATGATCAAGGCAGATATGTAATTTTCCTGCTGTTGCTATGTTGAGTTTGCTGGGATCTGATGGATTATGAGATGATGTTCAGATTGTGATGAGTAATATATTTGGTTCTTCTCCTTTTATATTTATGTTCTTGAGTAATTCTTGCATGTTCTCCGTTGCTGTTTATTGCTTTGGCCAAGTAGTAGGTAGTGACTCCAAGAGGGAGGGTTATGCATGATTGTGGGTTCATGCCCCCCGATGACTAGCTTGAGTGACAGAAACATGAGTCTAGGGGATGTGTTGTTGCCACCAGGAGGAAAACAACGGTGCTTGTACTTGCGGGTGCAAGGATTGTTTACTTTACGCAAAGTTCTTTTAATGCAGTTGTCTGTTGCTTTGGGTTTACACTTTGGGTGGGGCTCGCAACTTAATACCAGCGAGATGTTCTGGATAGATATATCAAGGTGGATGATTAGTGAGTAGATGCAGATGGATTTGGTCTACTTGTCTTGGTGTACTGGCCATGCTTTTGAGCCTCTTCCTTTCTTTTGTAGCATAGTTAACATTGTGGTGCGTTTTTAATCCTGTCAACATTGCCCAGTTGTAATTTGTACACCTCGCATAGCTGTTTATCATATCTTGGGAGAGATACATCACTAGTGAACTTCATGGGACCCCGCTCTTTATTTCCATTACTGTTTACACCCTCACTTTATTTTAGTGCCTTTACTTTTGTTGCATTTATCACTACCATTATCTCTCGCGTTTGATCCTTTGTAAACGGCAAGGCCAGAGAGATTGAAAAAACTCTCTGTACTCATTGGGAGCAAAGTTATTTGTTGTGTGTGAAGGTCCAGGTAAAGTAAGCAACCTCTGGTTGTGAACGGTGCCATTGTTCACTTTGCCACCCACTTGTCGTCGTTGGAGTCCTATTGGTTCGATCTCAAACCTTGGTATCTTTGCCAAGGGAAATTACCGCTACGCTACATCTCAACCTTCCATTTGGGGTAGTGATGTCTACACACACTTCTATTCTTGTAGACTATGTTGGGCCTCCAAGCGCAGAGGTTTGTAGGACAACACCAATTTCCCTCAAGTGGATGACCTAAGGTTTATCGAACTCATGGAAGTAGAGGTTGAAGATGGTCTCTCTCAAGCAACCCTGCAATTAAGATACAAGAAGTCTTTTGTGTCCCCAACACACCTAATACAACTAGGAGTTGTATAGGTGCACTAGTTCGGCGAAGAGATGGTAAAATACGAGTGATAGGTGTGGCAAAGCAAGGTATTATAAATCTGTATTAAAAAGTGCAGCAAGCAAGCATGTGACAAAAGTGAGCACAAACGGTGTAACAATGGTGGAAACAAGGCCTAGGCTTCATACTTTCACTAGTGGCAATTCTCAACAACATTAACATAGTCTAATCACATGATATTTCCACTAAAACATGCATTGGATACGTACTCGGAGTTCATTCCTTTGTGATCAAGAGAGGACAAGAATTATGTAGGGCTAGAAAATCACACCTCAGAGTTCGTAGTTCTCAATCTATGGATTTCCCAATGTCACCGCGGCCATCCAAAGAGAGTACCACAATCACCACAACATTTCTCTAGGATAGTCAAAGACAAGCACCAAGAGACTCTCAATCTTCAATCAACACACAAAAGAGGAAATCACTCATGCAAATATTCTTCTAATCCATGTCCAATGGACCGCTGTCACCTTGGGCTCGGGGATTATACTAGATAAAGAAAAGTGAGTACATCAAATCCAATACATAGAAGAAGGGGAAACATCATGGGATCATCCTAGATTAACATAGCCTATGATCACAATTAAGATCACATCATGGGAGAGAGAATTGAGTACATAGCTACTGGTAGAAACCTCAGCCCTAAGAAGAACTACTCACACATAGACATGGTGAGAAAGAGAGAGATGTTGATGGAGAGGTACGGCCCGGAGGAGGTGAAGGAGATGGCGGCGGCGGTGGCCACGACCCTTGGGGGCAGCGGAACTTGGCCCCTTCTTCTTACTTGGAGATGGTGCTGCTGTGGAGATTCATCTCCCCCTCAAGACGGCTGCCAATGGGGAGGAAATTTCGTGGTGCCCTTTGACCTAGGTTTCCTCTCTTTATATAGACTCTCGGATTCCCGTCATGCAGATTACGTCTTCGGTATTTCGGGGTCAGAGGGAGCATCCGAACTCCGATTGAGATGAACTATTTTCTAGACACATCGGAATTTTTTTTCTACAACTTTTTAGTTTTAAGTTTTTCCGTTTGAGGTAGTCTTCTGACGTTTCCTACACAATCTTTAAAACCTGTCTGGTGGGGACAGATTTTGGGAGAGTTAGAGTCCAACTCCTACAAGGCTCCTTTTTATGATTTTTCCTTTATCCAAGTAATTCCTACACATAAAGTACAAAAAACAAGAACTTGTGCACTCTTGCAACCATTAATAGGTTAGTTACAAAATATGTTATAAAAAGATATGCAAGTGTAGCAAACACATAGCAATAACACCCAAAACATGCATGGATCAAGCATAAATTATAGATACGTTTGGGACATATCAACATCCCCAAGGTTAATTCCTGCTCGCCCTCGGGTAGGTAAATGTTAACAAGCATAATTTCTGTGATGACATGCTAGCAACCATATAAGAACTTTGAAATTAAAGCAATCAAGGTATGTGATTCAATTCAAGTCATAACAGGCCAGACTCTATATTAGCATTGAAATAAGCAACGAAAGAACATTAGGTTCAAGAGCCCTCACTGTCCGTGACTCGAATGTCTTCAAATGGTGTTTGCGTGCAAGAAGTGAGAGATGGGAATACGAGAAAAAATATATTTGTTGAGAACTCAATCTACTAATGTTTCACACTTAGTCTTCTTTGGAATCTTATCTTGACTCGTCCCCAGAGCACTAGCCAGGTACAAATCAATTTGATCCACTCCTTTTCGATATTTTGAGCACTCATGCAATGGATGAGCGTAAGCACGAGAGTTGACACTTAGGATGGAAAAGAGAAAGATATGGTGGAGGAGGAAGACAAAAAAGGTTGTGAAAGGCTCACATCAATGAGGACAATCATAGGCGAGAGAAGGCCAAATGATAGATATGATGTGAGGAGTAGGGATTGCCATGCAACGGATGCACATAAGAGCTAAGAAAAGCTCTCCAATGGAACTAGTGGGGGTGCATCCAACTTGCTCGCTCATGAAGACCTAGAGCTCGTATGAGGAGGCTCATCCTTGGAATATGCAAGCCAAGTTCTATAGTGTGAAGGTCCCCACATAGCTATATGCATAAATGATCATCTCTATGGAGTACAAGGATAAGAGGGAGTACGAGTGTGGATCTTTCAAAAGGATAGTAGTGTTTCCCCTTTCTCTCTTTTTATTTATTTTTCTCTTTTTTCTATTTTTTTCTATTTTTTTCTATTTTTTTGATGGCCTCAATGGCTCTTTCTATTTAACTCTCATTTTTCCTCTTTGGGATCTTTTAATTTGTCATCTTTGGGATCTTTTGCCCACTTAAGGTTAACACTCTATTTTAAAAGAAGGTATAGAAGATCTTCACACTTTACAAGGTACTCAAACATAAAGAAGATGTAGCTATCATGATGTATGCAATGTATGCCTCTGCCAGTGTAGCAGGAACATGTATGACATGAAGATCAAGTCATGAAGAGGTGGATGTTGCATGGCAATATATCTCGGAAAGGCTATGGAAATGCCTTGATTGGTAGGTATGGTGGCTGTTTTGAGGAAAGATATAAAGAGGTTTATGATGACAGAACGTATCATGCCAAGGGTTTAGATGCACCGGCGAAGGTGGACGCCAACTCTCGGAGTGAGAAGATGGCAATGCATGGTACCGAAGAGGCTAGCAAATATGAGGAGGTGGAAGTGTAAACTTTCAATACTTACATTAGTCCGAAGAACTCATGCACTTATTATCGGTAACTCTCAATCTAATAAGGAGGTTCGCAAAGAGACAAGTACCCCGAGGAGGAGTGTATGGGGGTTTGATTATCCTTGTGCATCCTCGACTCATGGTACGTGAGTGTATTATAATATTCGATCCCTCAAAAGATTAGCGATCCATCTAGTAGCTAGAGTTCTCAACTAGTTTTGTAGGTTTTGAAAATAAACACGAATTTCCCAAAATACGACACCTATCACTAATAGGCTAGAGCTCTTGACACCAAAAGTTCAAATATTACTCACAACAATACTGTCGGGGGAATGACCCCCGGGTAGGGTCACCCAGGGGAAACAATTCATCACAGCAAAGATCACCGACCTGATGGTCGCCGATCTAATCAAGGCCGAAATGATCAAGACTGAGCAAAAAGTGGGCCGAGCTTTACAGGTCGGAGGCCGATTGCCCCAAAGAGAGTGCAATCGGCCTCACCAGGAAGCACTCGGTCGGAGTAAACAGAGCAACCTCTAATCAGGATCCCAGGTCGGACACCTGGTACAAGTGCATTCAACGCGCAATCCCTGAAGATCGGGACTGTCAGAGGCGTGCGGTCTCCTCCAGCGCCGACCATGCGGACATGCCGACATGCCTAAGTCTCTAGCTTCACTGTTCATTAGCAAGGTCTACAGAATAGCGGCATGGTGAGCAGCAAGTCTACGCCGGGTCATCCGGGAGAACACAATGTGAGGACCCTAGCTAGTCTGAGGCTGACAGCTGGGCCCTCCCCTTTGTACATTTACCTTTGTACCCCGAGCTCGGCCTATAAGAGCCTTGGGTACCCCTCCTGCGTGATGGTCGACGGAGCACTTATTGCAACTTCACCCACCATAGAGAGAGCAAGGAGAGAGCTGTGCTTAGAGCCCTATTCTCCTTCATCTCAAATAGCTCAAGGAGCATTCACTGTAGCCATAGTTATTTCATATAGCTAGCTCGGTAGGACTAGGGGTGTTATCTCTACGGAGAGCCCCGAACCTGGGTACATCATGGTGTCTCACCGTGTGTTCCCACTCTAGCTAGCTCGACAGGACTAGGAGTGTTATCTCTACGGAGAGCCCCGAACCTGGGTACATCGTGGTGTCTCACCGTGTGTTCCCACTCTCGATTCCGGTACCAGCGACACTAACCACGGTTTTGTCCCCCTCTTTAGCCATCCCCATGGAATCTGCCATTACATATTGACGACAGTTGGCGCCCACCATGGGGCAGGCCGAGGTGTCGACCGGAGTTCTGATCTGGACGGGACCATCATCTGCATCGCGCGTGCGCTTTGCCTCCGGCCTGGTCATGAGGAGCGGAGCATGGGACTACGTCATTGACAACGCCTTGCGGTTTGGGGCAGGAATGCCTCTGCCGCGCGGCGTCATCATTCCTTTCGGCGGACATCGCGTTTTTGTCGCGGCACTTCCTGAGGTTTTTCCCAGGGAGGTACGGGTGTTTTCTGAGCTCACAGATCCGTTGCTAGGCGGGCCGGATGTCGTGGGAACAGAGAGCACGACTGCGCACATCCGTGCGGAGGTTATGATAGCGGGAGCGTCTAGTCGCAACAACTCTACTTCAGCGACCCAAGCCGCGAGGGCAGCAACCACAACACCAGCGGGCCCAAGCAACCCACCGGACGTGCTTTGCACTCCTGTGGATCTCCATGCTGATCCAGTTGTGGCTCATGCTGAGATGGAGAAGGTGCGTTAGGCTCTGAAGGAGCAATCAGATCATATCGACGTTGAAAAGCGCCGTATGGAGGCAACAGTTCGGGATTACAATGCAGCGCATGGCATCAAGCAGCGCGTTATCCCACCCCCAGTCATTGATGAGCTCAGAGCAGCAGGCCGAGAGTTCGGAAGAGAGCTGGGAGGGACCCAGCAACCGGCAACATCCACCATCGCCGCTCCACAGATCTCATACAGTTCTCCTGTGAAGAACATGAGAGCTGCCGAGCAGATCACCACCGAGTTGGAGCACTTGGGGCGAGAAGAGCTGCGGGAGAGGACGCACCGAATGCGTGACCTCATAACAACAACAAACCAGCAGCAGAAGGCGGCCACCGAGCAGCAAGGACCAGTGGCGTCAAAATCAGTTCGGGCAACTGCGGGTGCAAACCAGCCAAATGCTCCACCTCGGCAGCAGAGGCAGGCATCCTCGCCGCATGGTAGTTTGCACCGCAGTCGGAGGAATCAAGGGGCTGCGGGAGGCAGTCGGAGGGATGAGCCAGCAGTCAACAGCAGACACAATGAGCAACTGGCGGCGTCAGTCTGGCCGGCAATGAGTCAGGGTCTAGGTCCCCGAGTAATCACGACAATGATGCAAGGCACCGAATCGAGCAGTTGTAGTAGGATAAGCAACCAAAATACGATATACCAGCGGGTCCAGCGTGCTTTGGCCCGCGCATTCGGCAAGAGCAGTTCCCCAAAGGTTTCACATTGCCCAGGGACACCCCCAAGTACAATGGATCAGTCAAGCCAGAAGATTGGTTGGTTGATTATATGACTGCAGTCGGCATCGCAGGAGGTGGTCGGCGTGTAGCTGTACGCTATGCACCGCTCATGCTTCAAGGATCAGCTCAGTCCTGGTTGAAAAGCTTGCCCAGCAATAGCATCAATTGTTGGAAGGATTTTGAGGATGCGTTTGTTCGCAACTTCACCGGCACGTATGAGCGCCTAGGTCTGCCTCTGCACCTGGCACTCTCTGTACAAGGAAAGGATGAGCCCCTTCGCGATTACCTTCAGCGGTGGATCAAGCTCAGAAACACTTGCGAGGGAGTTCATGAAATCCAAGCCATCCAGTATTTCACTGACGGCTGCTTGGAAGGGTCTTTGTTGAAGCACAAGCTCCTACGCAAGGAGATAACATCTTTGGCCGACCTGATGAGAATAGACAATTCGTTTGCCGCATCTGATGCTGCAATGCGCCCGATCAAGTTGAGTCCCAGTGGTTTCATCCAAGGGCAATCCTCAGGGCAGCAGCAGCATTCGGTAGAAGAAAATGGGACGAATGATCCCAACCGGCGCGAAAGGCGCGAGATCCAGCGGAACAACAACTTTGGCAACAACAAAAACACCCCCAATTTCAACAACACCCTCGGTAACTTCAACAACAACAATAATACATGATTCAACAAGAGGAAGGAGGAGCAGCCGGATGCCCAATATGGAAATCGGCAGGTGGCAGTAGTCCAGCAGCAAGAGGAACAAGGGGCTGCGGGAGGCAGTCGGAGGAAGAAATCTGCAGAAAGGCCGCAGGGTCAGATCAGGCCCCCATACACCTGCGGCAAGTCCTAGCCCAGCCGATCTGCGCAGCGGGGTCTTACCTACACGCTAAGCTTGCGTGGCATCTGGGCACAGTGTATCGTGTTCCAGGAATATGTATTTTATTAAGGCGCGAAGCCTAGTTGATGATGCACCCACTTGGAATAAACAATCAAGTGAGCTGTTTGAGCAGTCCCTCGCGGAGCTTGGTCGAGCGCTCGGGCGAGGAGTAATGTAGAGGAGTACTTGCTCGGGAGGTCTTTGAGTGTTCGGGTACTTAGAGTTTTGTGAGTAATCACTCAAGTATCGCCTTCGCTCTCGGGGTGAGGGAGCACCCGATACTCTGGGATCGCTCGATCTGGCGAGTGCAGGTCTTCTTATCTTCTGTCGTGGTGAGGGAGCACCCGAAACTCTTCATGTGTGTGAGTAATCACTCGAGCGCGTCTTTTCTTTTAGGTGAGGGAGCACCCGAAACTCTCATGGGTGCGAGTAATCACTCGAGCACGTCTTTTCTTTTCCTTTCGGGTGATAAAGTACCCGAGCGCATTTTCTTTTTCGAGTGAGGGAGCACTCAGGGCTCTGTGAGTGCGAGTGACCACTCGAGCACATATTTACTGTTGAGGTGAGGGAGCACCCGAAACTCTAGTGGAGATGCTCCCGATGGGAGTTAAATGTATTTGAAAAATGTATTTGAGTTGGTAAAAACGTTGCTTGCAGGAGGTATTTTTTGCGCTGCCATTTTAATTTACCTCTTCTTGGTAAGGATAATGATCTCTTTGCTGGAGGACCGTCAAAGATGTTCTGTCTGCGAACCGTCATGTCTTCATGACCGGTCATAATGATGGCTGTTGGTGGCGTGCTGCGGCCGCCTGTTGAGTTATCGGTGCGCGCATTGAAAACGCGCGAGATTTGACGCGTCCAACGCATAGTGCCACCCGTGTGAAGGCATCTTTGTCTCAGAATTCGAATCGCCCGGCATGCTTGGTCTTTGAATTAATTGTTGTCGTCGTCTGGGCTTCTGTGTGCTCTTGGGTTTGTGCTATAAATAGATCCTTTTCTTCGTCTAGCAGCAGTGTTCGACCTCTTCTCATCTTGCTCCTTTTTCTCTTCCTCCTCTTATGGGACCCAAGCGAGGTGCGGGTATGACCGGCCGCGGCCGTGTTCGCCGTGGCCGCGGTGGTCGTACTCCGTGCTCCTCTCGCGGCGGCCGTCATGGTGCACCATCGACGCCTTCCTCCTCTTCCTCGGAGGAGGGTTTTTGGCGCTATGATTTCCTCCTGTGCATCCGTGGCTGGAACGCCGCTCACATTCTGCTTCCTTATGCATTTTTTGCCTGACGAGGGGGTGACCCCACGATTCCTACGGATGAGCCTACCCGGTATACCCGAAGACAGAAGGCCCGCGAAGATGCCGCCTGGGCCCAGACTTGGCCCACTAGTGGCACCGACGTAGGAGTCCGCGACTCATAAGGAAGGTGCAAACTTGCCGTACAAAACAATGTCATGGTTAGGAAACCTCATCTGTAATCCAGGACGGACCCCCCGAGACCTAGCCTAGTATATAAGGGCTTGGAGGGGAGACGTCAGGGAGGGGGAATACGCAATCTGTAAACCCTAGCCTTGTGCGCACTAGCCTTGGCTCCCCTGTAATCGCCATCTCCAATCAATAACATCGAGCAGGAACGTATCCTCCTGTTAGCCGACGAGCTATCGTCCAACCTATGCCTCTCATCACTAACCCAGGGTCCCTGACCATGGGATTTGCCGGGGTACATCCCCTTCAATTGGCGCCGTCTGTGGGAACTACACAGGTTGGAATTACGATCTCGGCGGTTCCGTCCCCAGCAAGCCACAACTCAAGAGCAAGAACCAGATGCAATCCACTCGAGGAATTCAAGATCACGGCGAACATCTCTGCCGCCCCAGCAAGATCGTTCAGCTTGCAGCCGTGTCAAGACCAATACTACGACGACAAGCGGGCCCACCGCCAGCGAAGGAGAACTCGACGACCCAAAAGAAAGGCGCGAGGGTTCCACATGGAGATCCCTATCGACGAACTACAGCATGAAGAAGAGGACCTGCCGACCACTCGACGACCCACCGCCACCCAGACACTTGCCGCACAACAAGACACCGACTCCGAGCTCGAGATCAGCGATCGCCAAGACCATCGCCAACAAGGAAGAAATCGACGACTCAGAAGACAGGCGCGAGGATTCTACGAAGAGACCCCACCCGACGAGTCGAACTATACAGCCACGCGCCCGCCGACCACTCGACGACCCGCCGCCGTGCGGACAGCCGCCGCCCGCCAGGACAGCGACTCTGAGACTCAGACCGACGAATACAACGACCCAGATCAAAGGCCAGACTAATTTTCCAATCTCATAAGGAACCAGAATCTAAGCGAGGGGATCGAAATTGACCCGCGAGCTCACGAGCACCCAGCGGATCACGCGTTGTTCTTCCGAATCTCAAGGAGGAAACAACACGCCAGATCCAGCAAGCTCACGGTCCGGGAACAGCTAGAAGGACCCTGCACGATCCACTGCTTCGAAGACAACTGGGGAAACATCAGATCGAGCCACACTCTGGGAGACCGCCGCCTGTTCAACGAACTCGCCGACAGTCTCAAGGAGGAAAAACAACAAGAAGCCAAGCGCACCCGACGAACCGAGTAGTCGCCCACTCAAGGACAGGTGTACACGATCCAAGAAGGCAAGGTATCGCAAGCCCAAAAGAATGCCTACACCCTGCAGGCCAGAGAAGCCGAGAACCTAAACACGGTCGAAGTCTACCAGCTACACAACGCAGAAACCAGCATCACGTTCTCCCAGAGCGACCACCCGCCTGCAGTCCCAAGGCCGGGGCACGCGCCCCTGGTCCTCGACGCCCAAATTGGAGGATACGACATGGACAGAATCTTCATGGACGGAGGCAGCAACATGAACATAATCTTCGCCAGCACCCTATGCAAGATGCTAATACCATGATCAGTATGGAAGAAATAAAGCACCGTGTTATACGGAGTAGTCCCAGGAGAAGCAGCTACCTCCCTTGGACTAATCGAGCTCGAAGTCGTCTTCGGCAGCAGACGCAATTTCGCAAGACACACCCTCGAGTTCGAAGTACTCGATTGGAAATCACAGTATCACGCCATATTGGGACGACCAGCGTTCGCACAATTCATGGCGATTCCGCACTACGCCTACCTCAAACTCAAGATGCCAGGATCCGCGGGTGTCATCACAGTCAACGGGAGCTTCATCAAGTCAGACAAATGTGATCGCGATTTCCACAAAGTCTCTGACACCTTTGGAGCCGAGCAAGAACTCAAAGAAATAGCCATGGCGACAGACAAAAGTATCTTTCCGCTAGCAAGTCGAAGCGAGTCAAAAGAGTATGGACGGGACTTTAAGATCGAAAGCGACACAGTCACCCACTAGGTGCACCCGACAGACCCAGGAAAAACAGTCCGCGTGTACGCCCACCTCCCGGAATAGCAAGCGACTGCCCTCATCGCTTTCCTCCGCGAAGAATGGGAAATCTTCGCCTGGTGCCCAGCCGACATGCCAGGAGTACCGCGCGAGTTCGCGGAACACGCGCTGCGCATCAAGCCAAACACTAAACCAGTAAATCAAGCGCTACGGAGATTCTCAGAACCCAAGCGCAGAGCAATCAGAGAGGAGATCAACCGATTACTCGACGCCCAATTCATCCGAGAGACGAAGAAAGCCACTTGGATCGCCAACCCAGTGTTGGTCCCCAAGAAAGACACAGACGTACTGCGGATGTGCGTCGACTACGGGCCAATCAACAAACACTGCCCAAAGGATCATTTTCCCCTGCCAAGAATCGATCAGATAATCGACTCGACAGCAGGATGTGATCTACTATCGTTCCTCGACGCCTACTTAGGGTACAATCAGATCAGGATGAAGGAAGAAGAGGAAGGGCATACATCATTCATCACCCCTTACGGCGTATTCTGCTACAGAACAATGCCCTTTGGACTCAAGAATGCAGGTGCTACATACCAGCGAATGATGCAAGCATGCTTAAAAGAGAAAATCGGAAGAAACGTGTAGGTCTACGTGGACGACATTGTCATCAAAACCTACAGCGCAAACACGCTACTCGACGACCTGCGCGAGACCTTCGCAGCACTCAACAAATACAAAATCAAGCTCAACCCGAAGAAGTGCGCGTTCGGCGTCCCAGCTGGGAAGCTGCTCGGGTACATGGTGTCTGCTCGAGGAATCAAAGCGAACCCCAAGAAAGTTCAAGCAATCGCCAGGATGCAGGAACCAACCAACATCACAGGCGTGCAACAGCTCACCGAAAGACTCGCAGCCCTGAGTCGTTTCATCAGCAGATTGGGAGAGCGCACATTGCCGTTCTACCAGTTGCTGAGTGATACGTCCAAAACGTATCTATAATTTCTGCTTGCTCCATGCATGTTTTGTGTGATATTGCTATGATCTAGATACACTTTCATACACTTTTGTTCATATTTGGACTAACCTATTAACTTAGTGCACCCCAGTGCCAGTTCCTGTTTTCTCCTGTTTTTCTATTTCAGTTTTCCCCATATAAAAAGTGCCAGAAAAATTCCGGGAAAAATACAGGAAAAATCAGCGTACAGGAAGCTTCGAGAAGAGCCCGAGAGGGGCCAGAGGGGAGCCAGGGGGGCCCAGGCGGCCACCCGGCGCGGCCCCACCCCTGGCCGCGCCAGGGGGGCGCCTGGGGCCCCTGGTCCACCTCTGGCTGCCCCCTTCTCCTATTTATTCTCCGTCACGGGGAAACTCCGAAGATAGAACCCTATTTCGCAAACTCACCTCTGTTCCGCCGCCGCCGCGCTTCCGAGATCGGGAGCACCAGAAGACCTCTTCCCGGCACCCTACCGGAGGGAGGATTGACCTCCGGGAGTCTCCTCTCCACCATGGATGCTCCCCGGATGTCTCGTGAGTAGTTTTCCTTGGACCATGGGTCCGTGATCAGTAGCTATGTGATGTTCTCCTCCCCTCTTTGATCTTCATTGTTTAGACCTCGTGAGCTGCCCTACATGATCGAGGCACTTTTGTAATATTTCTGCTATTGCTATGTTGAGTTTGATAGGATCTGATGGATTATGAGATTATGTTCAGATTGTGATTGAGTAATATATTTGGTTCTTATCTCTTATATTTTTGTTCCTAAGTAATTGTTGCATGTTCTCCGTTGGTGTTTATTGCTTTGGCCAAGTAGTAGGTAGTGAATCCAAGAGGGAACGTTTTGCTCAATTGTGGGTTCATGCCCCCCGATGACACGCTTGAGTGACAGAAACATGAGTCTAGGGGATGTGTTGTTGCCACAAGGGGGAAAACAAAGGTGCTTGTAACCGCGGTTACAAGGATTGTTTACTTTACGCAAAGTTCTTTTAATGCAGTTGTCTGTTGCTTTGGGTTTACACTTTGGGTGGGGCTCGCAACTTAATACCAGCGAGATGTTCTGGATAGATATCTCAAGGTGGATGATTAGTAGTAAATGCAGTTGGATTTCGGTCTACTTATTTTGGCGTACTGCCCATGCGTTTGAACCTCGTCCTTTCTTTTGTAGCATAGTTAGCATTGCGGTGCGTTCATAATCCTGTCAATTGCATTTCTGTAATTTGTTAACTCGCATAGCAATTTTATCGTCTTTTGGGAGAGAGACATCACTAGCGAACATCACGTATCCCGGTCCTTATCCTCATTACTGTTTACACGCTATATTTACTTTTCTGCTTTACTTTCAATTGCTATCATCATCCCTTGCGTTTTATCCTTTGTGAACAACAAGACCGGAGAGATTGACAACCTCTCTGAACTTCGTTGGGAACAAAGTTATCGTGTCTGTGTGCAGGTCCGCGTCAGTTGCGCTACTGACACCTACTTATCATCTCCGGAGTCCTACTGGAGACAAACCTTGGTATCTTCACCGAGGGAAATTTGCTGTTGTGCTACATCACGCCTTCCACTTGGGGTTTACCAACGAAGGGCTAGAAATCACTATCATCATCTCGCACATCAAGCCAAATTTCTAGCACCGTTGCCGGGGACTCCGAGTGCTAAGATAGGGGAGTTGCACACTACCCTTTACCTTTGTTTTTTTAGTCTTGTTAGTTTATCTTTCAGTTTTTATCTTTGTGTCTTTTATCAAAATTTACAAAAAAATCTGCCACACTTGCTGCTACTATGGGTTCCACTGAAAACACCAAGTTGTGTGACTTCACTAGTCACAACAACCAAGAATTTATCTGTACTCGCATTGCCACACCTGCCACTTCAGCTACCTCTTATGAAATTAAACCTGCTTTGCTAAACCTTGTTATGAGAGATCAATTCTCTGGTGCTGGAGATGATGCTGCTTTACACTTGAATAATTTTGTTGAATTATGTGATATGCAAAAGTATAAAGAAGTAGAAGGTGATGTTGTTAAGCTCAAGCTCTTTCCCTTCTCTTTAAGGGGAGATGCTAAAATCTTGTTTCAATCTTTGCCTAGGAATAGCATAGATTATTGGGATAAGTGCAAGGATGCTTTTATAGGGAAGTACTACCCTCCTGCTAAGATTATCCAATTGAGGAGAAATATTATGAATTTTAAGCAATTGGATAATGAACACGTTGCCCAAGCTTGGGAACGAATGAAATCTCTTGTTAAGAAATGCCCTACACATGGTTTGACTACCTGGATGGTTATCCAGACTTTTTATGCAGGCTTGAACTTTACCTCGTGGAACCTGTTAGATTCGGCCGCGGGAGGAACCTTTATGTCAATTACACTTGGTGCTGCCACAAAGCTTCTCGATGAGATGATGACCAATTATTCCCAATGGCACACCGAACGTGCTCCAACAGGTAGGAAGGTAAATTCTGTCGAGGAAATTACCTCCCTCAATGAAAAAGTTGACTTAATTATGTCTCTACTTACCAAGCAACCCTCTATTGATCCTCATGATGTCCCTTTAAATTCTTTGGTTGCTCAAGAACAAGTAGATGTGAACTTTATTGCTAGAAACAACTTCAACAACAATGCTTATAGGGGAAATTTTGCTAGCAATCCTAGACCGTTTCCATCCAACTATGGGAACAACAACACCTACACTAGCAACAAGAACCCCTCTTCTGAATTAGAAAGCATGCTTAGAGACTTTATCACTACCCAAAAAGCCTTCAAAAAAATGTAGAAGAGAAATTAGCTAAAATAGATAATCTCTCTTTGAAGGTAGAAAGCTTATCCCTTGATATTGAGATGCTTAAAATTAGAACCTCTCCTCTTGAGGAGAATAAGGCCACTCCTATTAATGCTATCCAATTACAAATCAATGAAAACATTAGGATGATGGCTAAACTTAAAGAAAGATGGGCTAGAGAAAAAGAGGAAGAGGATAGAATTAAGAGCCTTCCTACTCACCACACAGTTTCCACTATCCAAATTGTTGAGGACACTCAAACTATTAGCACCCAATGCACTCCTAGTCCCGTTGGACCTATTAATGGTGATACTAATACCTCAACCGTAGATGAAGAAACTCCTATTAACATAGAGGGTTTGAAACAAGTGAGCCTAGATGACACTGCTACCACCTTTGATAGTAGTGATATTGATTTTGATACTTGTACCCTCTCAGAAGTTATTAGCTTGCTACACAAAATGTCTAGAGACCCCCACACTAGCACACTTAATCTTGCCTTCACGGAGCATATCACAAATGCTCTCATCAAAGCTAGGGAGGAGAAGCTTAGAGTAGAAGCCTCCATACCTAGGAAGCTAGATGATGGTTGGGACCCTATGATCAAAATTAAATTAAATAACTTCTCTTGCTATGCTTTATGTGATGTTGGAGCTAGTACCTCCGTTATGCCCAAAAGAATATTTGATATGTTTGAGTTGAAGCCCTTTGAGCCTTGTTCTTTTGGTGTTCGTCTTGTTGATTCTTCCATAAAGAAACCTTTGGGGAAGATCGACGATGTTCTTATGTTTGTCAATGACAACTATGTCCCCGTTGATTTTATTGTTATGGATATAGAGTGTGAACCTTTGTGTCCAATTATTATGGGACGTCCTTTTCTTCGCACCGTTGGTGCAGTTATTTACATGAAAGAGGGGAATATAAAATTTCAATTCCCATTCAAAAAGGGGATGGAACACTTCCCTAGAAAGAAAATCAAGTTACCTTTTGAGTCCGTTACTCGGGCCAGTTATTCTCTTTCTCTTGATAAAACTTGATTCTTCTTTTTGCATTATGCCTAGCTAATGGCTTTAAAGAAGCGCTTTCGGGAGGCAGCCCGCAACGAATTTAGGTTTTTCTTTTTGATTTTGTTGTTTCTTGATGATTGTTACTAATGTAGCAACATCATTGTATCTTTATTTTTCAGCTTTGTGCCAAGTTATAGCCTCTTACGGCAAGGGAAGTAAAAGTTGTGACATGCTGTCCAGAAAATAGATTCTGTCCTCGTGACCAGAAAAATTCCAGAAAAATCCCAGTTCATCTTTTTGAGCTGAAATTTTTACACAGTATGCTCTATACAATTACGAAACTTCCGTATGTTATGAGTTTTCTGATTTGAGTTTCAGAAGTGCCCCTAAAAATTATTTACTATCTGCTGTTCTGTTTTTCACAGATTCTACCACGTTTTGTCTCTCCTAACTTTTGCAAACCTTAAGCTTGCTTTTTCTTTCCAAAAACTTTTTGGCACTCTTGAGAAACAGTAGCTATTCAGGAATATATTTATGTCCAGTGGAGAAAAATATATTTATTAAGGGTACTAACCTCTCTAATCAGCTTATGATGAGTTATGTATGAAGGGAGTTTTCAAGTGTGCGACGGAAGATGATGAAAGAAGATCCAAGAGTGTCAAGCGCTCAAGCTTGGGGATGCCCCATGCATCCCCAATAAATATTCAAGGAGACTCAAGCGTCTAAGATTGGGGATGCCCCCGTGCATCCCCTTGTCCATCAACAATCATCGGTTCGTCCTTCGTCTCACTATATTTTTATCACTTCATGCGTTATGTGCTATGCTTGGAGCGTCTCGCTCTTAGGTTTTGTTTTTAGTTTTCTTTAGCTTTGCTTGCTGTTCATAACAAGTTAGATCCTGTCTTACTTTGTGTGGGAGAAAAACACGCTCCACTTTCAAAATTTAGAACACATCATAGGATTTTTCCTGCTTATCTTTTTGCTGTTGTGTGTTCTTTATCTGTCCATAGCTACTGCCTTGTTTAGTTTTAGTTTTAGTTTGTCTTTAGCAAGAGCCTTGGATTTTGTTTAGCTTGTTGATGAAAATCTTTTTAGTTTTCATGTTTATCTTGTTAAGAGAGTTGGTTGTTTCACTGAGTTGTGTCTTGTTTTGAGAAGTAGGTAATTGAGGTTGCTATTTAATTTTAGTAGTAGTTTGCAATAGTTTTGAAGTATTGATGTGAGTAATGTTTGAACTTTTGGTGTCAAGAGCTCTAGCCTATTAGTGATAGGTGTCGTATTTTGGGCAATCCGTGTTTATTTTCAAAACCTACAAAACTAGTTGAGAACTCTAGCTACTAGATGGATCACTACTCTTCTGAGGAGTCGAATATCAGAGAACACTCACGTACCATGAGTCGAGGATGCGCAAGGATAACCAAACCCCCATACACTCCTCCTCGGGGTACTTGTCTCTTTGTGAACCTCCTTATTAGATTGAGAGTTACCGATAATAAGTGCATGAGTTCTTCGGACTAATGTAAGTATTGAAAGTTGACACTTCCACCTTCCCATATTTTGCTAGCCTCTCCTGTGCCGTGCATTGCCTTCTTCTCACTCCGAGAGTTGGTGTACACCTTCGCCGGTACATCCAAACCCTTGGCATGATACGCTCTGTCATCATAAGCCTCCTTATATCTTTCCTCAAAACAACCACCATACCTACCTATCAAGGCATTTCCATAGCCTTTCTGAGTTACATTGCCATGCAACTTCCACCTCTTCATGACTTGATCTTCATGTCATACATGTTCCTGCTACACTGGCAACGACATACATTGCATACATCATGATAGTTACATCTTCTTTATGATTTTGAGTACCTTGTAAAGTCTGAAAGATCTCCTTTATCTTCTTGTAAAATAGAGTGTTGCCCTTAAGTGAGGAAAAGATCCCAAAGTGGACACATTAAAAGATCCCGAAGAGGACAAATGAGAGTTAGATAGAAAGAGCCATTGAGGCCATCAAAAAATACAAAAAATTAGAAAAGGAGAAAAAGAAATAAAAAGAGAGAAAGGGGCAATACTACTATCCTTTTGAGAGATCCACACTAGTACTCCCTTTATATCCTTGTACTCCATAGAGATGATCATTATGCATATTGGAGAGCTTCTTAGCTCGTATGTGCATCCGTTGCATGGTAATCCCTACTCCTCGCATAATATCTATCATTTGGAATCTCTTGCCTATGATTTTCCTCATTGATGTGAGCCTTTCTCCTCTTTTTTTGTCTTCCTCCTCCACCATATTTATCTCTTTGCCATCCTAAGTGTCAACTCTCGTGCTTACGCTCATCCATTGCACGAGTGCTCAAAATATCGAAAAGGAGTGGATCAAATTGACTTGTACCTGGCTAGTGGTCTGGGGATGAGTCAACATAAGATCCCAAAGAAGACCAAGTGTGAAACTTTAGTAGATTGAGTTCGCAACACAAAAATACTTTTTCTCGTCTTCCCTATCCTCCTTCTTGCACGCAAACACCATTTGGAGACATTCGAGTCACGGACAGCAAGAGCTCTTGCACCTAATGTTCTTTTGTTACTTGTTTCAATGCTAATATAGACTCTTGCATGTTATGACTTGAATTGATTCTCTAACCTTGATTGCTTTACTTTTCAAAGTTCTTTTCTGGTTGCTAGCATGTCACCACAGAAATTATGCTGTTATCATTTACCTACTCGAGGACGAGTAGGAATTAAGCTTGCGGATGTTGATACGTCCAAAACGTATCTATAATTTCTGCTTGCTCCATGCATGTTTTGTGTGATATTGCTATGATCTAGATACACTTTCATACACTTTTGATCATATTTGGACTAACCTATTAACTCAGTGCACCCCAGTGCCAGTTCCTGTTTTCTGCTGTTTTTCTATTTCAGTTTTCCCCCATATAAAAAGTGCCAGAAAAATTCCGGGAAAAATACAGGAAAAATCAGCGTACAGGAAGCTTAGCGAAGAGCCTGGGAGGGGCCAGAGGGGAGCCAGGGGGGGCCCAGGCGGCCACCCGGCGCGGCCCCACCCCTGGCCGCGCCAGGGGGGCACCTGGGGCCCCTGGTCCACCTCTGGCTGCCCCCTTCTCCTATTTATTCTCCGTCATGGGGAAACTCTGAAGACAGAACCCTATTTCGCAAACTCGCCTCTGTTCCGCCGTCGCCGCGCTTCGGAGATCGGGAGCACCAGAAGACCTCTTCCCGGCATGTATGCTCCCCGGATGTCTCGTGAGTAGTTTTCCTTGGACCATGGGTCCGTGATCAGTAGCTATGTGATGTTCTCCTCCCCTCTTTGATCTTCATTGTTTAGACCTCGTGAGCTGCCCTACATGATCGAGGCACTTTTGTAATATTTCTGCTATTGCTATGTTGAGTTTGATAGGATCTGATGGATTATGAGATTATGTTCAGATTGTGATTGAGTAATATATTTGGTTCTTATCTCTTATATTTTTGTTCCTAAGTAATTCTTGCATGTTCTCCGTTGGTGTTTATTGCTTTGGCCAAGTAGTAGGTAGTGACTCCAAGAGGGAACGTTTTGCTCGATTGTGGGTTCATGCCCCCCGATGACACGCTTGAGTGACAAAAACATCAGTCTAGGGGATGTGCTGTTGCCACAAGGGGGAAAACAACGGTGCTTGTAACCGCGGTTACAAGGATTGTTTACTTTACGCAAAGTTCTTTTAATGCAGTTGTCTGTTGCTTTGGGTTTACACTTTGGGTGGGGCTCGCAACTTAATACCAGCGAGATGTTCTGGATAGATATCTCAAGGTGGATGATTAGTAGTAGATGCAGTTGGATTTCGGTCTACTTATTTTGGCGTACTGCCCATGCTTTTGAACCTCGTCCTTTCTTTTGTAGCATAGTTAGCATTGCGGTGCGTTCATAATCCTGTCAATTGCCTTTCTGTAATTTGTTTACCTCGCATAGCAATTTTATCGTCTTTTGGGAGAGAGACATCACTAGCGAACATCACGTATCCCGGTCCATATCCTCATCACTGTTTACACGATATATTTACTTTTCTGCTTTACTTTCAATTGCTATCATTATCCCTTGCGTTTTATCCTTTGTGAACAACAAGACCGGAGAGATTGACAACCTCTTTGAACTTCGTTGGGAACAAAGTTATCGTGTCTGTGTGCAGGTCCGCGTCAGTTGCGCCGCTGACACCTACTTATCATCTCCGGAGTCCTACTGGAGACAAACCTTGGTATCTTCACCGAGGGAAATTTGCTGCTGTGCTACATCACGCCTTCCACTTGGGGTTTACCAACGAAGGGCGAGAAATCACTATCATCATCTCGCACATCACTGAGAAAAGGAGAGAAATTCGAGTGGACCGAAGAAGCCCGCAGAGCATTCACGGACCTAAAGAAGACACTATCAATCCCACCGACCCTGGCGGTACCCAAAGAAAAATAAAAGCTGTACCTCTACGTGGCAGCACGCAACAACGTGGTAATCACAGTACTCGTCGTCGAGCGAACAGAAGAAGGCAAGATCCAGAGCATACAGAGGCCGATCTACTACCTCAACATGCTCTTGAAAAAAATCCCAGCAGCGATACCCGCACTACCAAAAGATACTACTGGCCATCATCACGACCTCAAGAAAGGTGTCACACTACTTCGACGAACACCCTATCACAATTGTGAGCAGCGCACCACTCGCAGACATTCTCAACAACCCCGGAGCGACTGGGCGAGTCGTCGAGTGGAACATTGAGCTCAGTCCGCGGGACCTGCAATTCAAGCACCCAACAACAATCAAGGCCCAAGTACTCCCAGATTTTCTGGTCGAGTGGACGGAGGTCCAGACACCAGGCCCCCCGGACCTATCGAACTCATGGACAATGTTCTTCGATGGGTCCAAAAGACAGCAAGGAGCCGGAGCAGGAGTCGTTCTGGTCTCCCCCAAAGGAACCAAGCTCAAATATGTCCTCCAGATCAACTTCAGCCACGCCTCCAACAACGAAGCCGAATACGAGGCACTGCTCTATGGCATGCGTATGGACAAAACATGCGGTGCCACTCGTCTCGTAATCTACGGCGACTCCAACCTCTTCGTCCAGCAGGCAATGAAAGACTGCAATGCAGTAGCCGGCAACATGGCGGCCTATCAGAAGCTCTACAACGCACTCGAAGGAAGTTTCGACGGCTGCGAGCTCAATTATATCCCCAGAGCAAACAACATGGAAGCTAACGAACTCGCAAACATCGGCTCGACTCGAGGACCAGTACCACCCGGTGTCTTCCTTGAAAGCATCAGCAAGAGATCCATCAAGGAGAAACCAGCAGCAACAGAGGCAGGTGTAGATGACGATACCACAGAGCCAGCACAAGTGGCATCAGCAAATTCCTCTGAAGGCAACAACAGCCAAGAGGTCGAACCTACGGATCCAACAACACTCGAAGGACCAGCGTGGAAAAACCGTTCATCTGATTCCTAATTGAAGGCACACTACCGCAAGACGTCTCAGAAGCTCGGCGCATCAGCCGCCGACCCAAGGCATTCACAGTAATCAACAGACAGTTATACAAGCGAAGCATCACCCAGATACTCCAAAAGTGCATCGATGAAGAAGACAGCAAAGCCCTACTGCTCGAAATCCACGAGGGAACCTGCGGGCACCACGCGAGCAGTCGAGTGCTTGTGTCCAAAGCATTCTGAGCAGGGTTTTATTGGCCCACTGCGATGAAAAACGCAGAAGACATCGTGCGGCGTTGCATTACCTGCCAAAAGTTTGCCAGCAGACCGCACGCTCCAGCCTCAGAACTCAAGACCATACCACTATCATGGCCCTTCGCCACGTGGGGACTTGACATGGTGGGCCCACTCAAGAAATCATCAAAAGGAGCAAGAACTCACCTGCTAGTAGCAGTCGACAAGTTCACCAAATGGATCGAAGGAGTACACATCACCAGCTCCACAGCCCTCACGGTGGTGAATTTTATCAAATCAATCATCTTCAGGTTCGGGGTGCCACACAACATCATCACAGACAACGGCACGAACTTCACAGCAGCAGAATTCCAGAACTTCTGCGAAGAGTTGGGTATCAAAATAACCTACGCATCAGTCGCGCACCCGCAGTCTAACGGCCAAGTGGAAAAAGCAAATGGCCTAGTATGCGGAGGACTCAAAAAGAGGCTCCTTGCACCACTCGAGCAGGCCGCGGGAAACTGGGTAGAAGAGCTCCCTGCAGTACTATGGAGCCTGCGCACCACCCCAAACACCGCAACCCAGGACACACCTTTCTTCATGGTGTACAGGTCGGAGGCAGTACTACCACATGACCTCAAATTCGGTGCACCCCGGATCTCGGGATACGAAGAAGAAGAAGCAGAAGAAGCACTGCAAGATGACAAGGCCATAGCAGACGAAGCAAGGGACACAACCCTAGCAAGGTCAGAGGGGTATCAGGAAAAACTGTGCACTTACCAAAGTAGCCGCCTGCGCACCAGAACCTTCAATAAGGGAGACCTTGTCCTACGGCTCATACAAGAGAAAGTCCACAAGCTCGCCCCCCAATGGGAAGGACCGTTCATAATCACAGAAGTCATAGGAGGAGGTGCCTATAGACTGAAGAACACAAAGACTGACGAGGACGTGGGAAATCCATGGAACGTAGCGAACCTACGGCTGTTCTACCCATAGTCTCCACCAGTCATGCTCATCTGGCAGCCCATGTAAACCTTCGACGCAATAAAATGATGTTTCCCAAATACTACCACATCAAAGAACTCAGGGGCTCGAGTACAAAACTCACCCCGAGAGACGCTATCATCGCAATCGCGATCTTTTACTAAAGCACTCGGGGGCTCGAGTACAAAACTCCCCCCGAGAGACGCTATCGTCGCAATCGCGATCCTTTACTAAAGCACTCGGGGTCTCGAGTACAAAACTCCCACCGAGAGATGCTATCATCGCAATCGCGATCTTTTACTAAAGCACTCGGGGGCTCGAGTACAAAACTCCCCCCGAGAGACGCTATCGTCGCAATCGCGATCTTTTACCAAAGCACTCAGGGGCTCGAGTACAAAAATCCCCCCGAGAGACGCTATCGTCCCAATCGCGATCTTTTACTAAAGCACTCGGGGGCTCGAGTACAAAACTCTCCCCGAGAGACGCTATCGTCGCAATCGCGATCTTTTACCAAAGCACTCAGGGGCTCGAGTACAAAATCCCCCCCGAGAGACGCTATCGTCGCAATCGCGATATTTACTAAAATACTCGGGGGCTCGAATACAAAATCTCCCCCCGAAAGATGTTATCATCGCTCACGTAGCCCGAAGCTTAAAAGGGACCAAGCAAAAACCCATCGACAAGTGCCATCCGTTGAAATCTGTCCAGAATCAAAAGGAAAGACACGGCCACAACCAGACTGAACACCAAGCACTTTGAATTTTTTTTGGAGGAAGCCAGGATGCAGACAATCCTTTAGTCTTCACCTGATCGCCAACGATCACCTAAAGACTCGGGGGCTACTCCCATCGGGAGCGCTGCCACGCACCCGATAAAAGACAGAAAATAATGGAAGAACGGCAAAGGAAATAAATCTCAGCCTACGTTCGACTCTCCGACTCAAACGTAACCTCGGGGGCTACTCCCATCGGGAGCGCTGTCGCGCACCCGATAGAACCCACAGTGCAAGTTTTGATAGACTTGGAGACAGTTCTCGATCGCAAAGGACTCGAACACAGCTCTCGGTTTCAAGGGACTCGAAGACAAAATTCCATCACAAAGGCTCAAGCAGTTCACATCACAGGGACCCGAAGATCATTCTCAGTACGAAAAGATTCAAAGTACATTGGATAGAAGGCAGCTCTGATTACTTGAAGGCAATCCTCATTACATGGAGAACTAGCCCAGTTACAAAAGACACAAGCAACCGATAAGCCTACAACATCAATCACCCAAGGAATTATGGCTTCTACATGTATGCCCATGCTGGGATGATTGGCACTAAGTAAGCAAGCATCATCACAAAAAAAGGAGGAGTTGAAGCAGCCAGCTCATGATGTCAATGACATAGCAAAAGGTGAATCCCGACTTATTTGTGGAGCACCAAAGACGATGCTCCACCAGCTCCTTCGCCTGCTCCACCAGCTTCTTCTCCAGCTCCACCCGAGCTGCCGGCGAAGATGACGCCATTGCCTCCAGTTCTATAAGGTCGCCTGGCGCACCCGCTTGACCGGTGGCTTGACGTCGAGGTCCTCCTCAGAGCCGGAGGGGGAAGAAGTTGAAGACGGCTCAGCATCAGCACCCGAAGAGTCGCCGGAGGAGGAAGCAGTTGAAGACGCAGGCGAAGGACTCCTCGGCCCTTCAGAACCATCGCTTCTTGTTTCCGGCCAGTACGGATCCATGCGGTTGCCGCTAGGGTCAAAGGCGCGGATGACAAGAGTGTCTTCGCCATCAAAACGACAACAAAGAGTGTCACCATCTCACAAGTTCAACCGTCGAGCAAAGGACTTCCAGCCAAAGCCAAGAAAAATCAAGCGGGAACTATCAATCTCCAACTTAACATAAGAAGGAGATCGAGCGCACCCCTGAAGACGAAGCAGCAAGACATCAAGACTACGTTCAGAAACAAGGGCAGAAAATGCAGAAGGAAGCAGAATGCGAGCGGCTTTCCGGCCACGGACGCGCAGGAGGAAATCATAGCGCCAAAAACACTCCTTCGAAGAAGAGGAGGAAGGCGTCGACGACACAACATGTCGACCACCTCGAGAAGACCGCGGAGTACGACCACCGCGACCACGGCGAACCCGAAGGTGGCTAGTCATACCCGTACCTCGTTTTGGCCCCATGAAAAGATGAAGAAGAAGAGCTAGAGAGGCAGAGGACGAACACTACTGCCAGATGAGGAAAAGGGGTCTATTTATAGCACAACCACAAGGGCACGCAGAAGCTCAGACGGCGGCAACAATTAATTCAAAGACCAAGCAAGCCAAGCGATTCGAATTCCGAGACAAAGATAACTTCACACGGGCGGCACTGTTGATGGCTTCTCGCCCTTCGTTGGTAGGCCCCAAGTGGAAGGCGTGATGCAGTACAACAGCGAGTTTCCCTCGGTGAAGATACCAAGGTTTGTCTCCAGTAGGACTACGGAGATGATAAGTAGGTGTCAGTGGCGCAACTGACGTGGACCTGCACACAGACACAAATAACTTTGTTCCCACCAAAGTTCAGAGAGGTTGTCAATCTCTCCGGTCTTGTTGTTCACAAAGGGTAAAAACGCAAGGGATAATGATAGCAATTGAAAGTAAAAAGAAGTAAAGTAAATAAAGCGTGGAAACAATAATAAGGATATGGACCGGGATACGTGATGTTCACTAGTGATGTCTCTCTCCCAAAAGACGATAAAACTGCTATGCGAGGTAAACAAATTACATAAAGGCAATTGACAGGATTATGAACGCACCGCAATGCTAACTATGCTACAAAAGAAAGGAAGAGGTTCAAAAGCACAGGCAGTACGCCAAAGTAAGTAGACCGTAATCCAACTGCATCTACTACTAATCATCCACCTTGAGATATCTATCCAGAACATCTCGCTGGTATTAAGTTGCGAGCCCCACCCAAAGTGTAAACCCAAAGCAACAGACAACTGCATTAAAAACAACTTTGCGTAAAGTAAACAATCCTTGCAACCGCGGTTACAAGCACAGTTGTTTTCCCCCTTGTGGCAGCAGCACATCCCCTAGACTCATGTTTCTGTCACTCAAGCGTGTCATCGGGGGGCATGAACCCACAATCTAGCACAACGTTCCCCCTTGGAGTCACTACCTACTACTTGGCCAAAGCAATAAACAGCAACGGAGAACATGCAAGAATTACTTAGGAACAAAAATATAAGAGATAAAAACCAAATATATTACTCTATCACAATCTGAACATAATCTCATAATCCATCAGATACGATCAAACTCAACATAGCAATTGCAGAAATATTACAAAAGTGCCTCGATCATGTAGGGCAGCTCACGAGGTCTAAACAATGAAGATCAAAGAGGGGAGGAGAACATCACATAGCTACTGATCACGGACCCATGGTCCAACGAAAACTACTCATGAGACATCCGGGGAACATCTATGGTGGAGAGGAGACTCCCGGAGGTCAATCCTCCCTCCGGCAGGGTGCCGGGAAGAGGTCTTCTGGTGCTTCCGATCTTCGGAAGCGCGGCGGCGGCGGAACAGAGGCGAGTTTGCGGAATAGGGTTCTTGTTCTGGAGTTTTCCCGTGACGGGGGATAAATAGGCGAAGGGGGCAGCCAGAGGTGGACCAGGGGCCCCAGGCGCCACCCTGGCGCGGCCAGGGGTGGGGCCGTGCCGGGTGGCCGCCTGGGCCCCCTGGCTCCCCTCTGGCCCCTCCCGGGCTCTTCTCAAAGCTACCTGTACGCTGATTTTTTATCAGAATTTTCCCGAATTTTTCTGGCACTTTTTATATGGGGGAAAACTGAAATAGAAAAACAGCAGAAAACAGGAACTGGCACTGGGGTGCACTGAGTTAATAGGTTAGTCCAAATATGATAAAAAATGTATGAAAGTGTATCTAGATCATAGAAATATCACACAAACATGCATGGAGCAAGCAGAAAGTATAGATACATTTTGGACGTATCAACATCCCCAAGCTTAATTCCTGCTCGTCCTCGAGTAGGTAAATGATAACAACATAATTTCTGTGGTGACATGCTAGCAACCATAAAAGAACTTTGAAAAGTAAAACAATCAAGGTTAGAGATTCAATTCAAGTCATAACATGCAAGAGTCTATATTAGCATTGAAACAAGTAACAAAAGAACATTAGGTGCAAGAGCTCTCGCTGTCCGTGACTCGAATGTCTCCAAATGGTGTTTGCGTGCAAGAAGGGGATAGGGAATACGAGAAAAAGTATTTTTGTGTTGAGAACTCAATCTACTAAAGTTTCACACTTGGTCTTCTTTGGAATCTTATCTTGACTCGTCCCCAGACCACTAGCCAGGTACAAGTCAATTTGATCCACTCCTTTTCGATATTTTGAGCACTCATGCAATGGATGAGCGTAAGCACGAGAGTTGACACTTAGGATGGCAAAAAGAGAATATGGTGGAGGAGGAAGACAAAAAGGATGAGAAAGGCTCACATCAATGAGGACAATCATAGGCAAGAGATGCCAAATGATAGATATGATGTGAGGTGCAGGGATTGCCATGCAAAGGATGCACATACGAGCTAAGAAGCTCTCCAATGGAACTATATGCAAAATAAACATCTCTATGGAGTACAAGGATATAGAGGAAGTACTAGTGTGGATCTCTCAAAAGGATAGTAGTGTTGCCCCTTTCTCTCTTTTTATTTTCTTTTTCTCTTTTTTCTATTTTTTTGTATTTTTTGTGGACTCAATGGCTCTTTCTATTTAACTCTCATTTGTCCTCTTTGGGATCTTTTAATGTGTCCACTTTGGGATCTTTTCCTCACTTAAGGGCAACACTCTATTTTACAAGAAGGTAAAGTAGATCTTTCACACTTTACAAGGTACTCAAAAGCATAAAGAAGATGTAACTATCATGATGTATGCAATGTATGCCTCTGCCAGTGTAGCAGGAACATGTATGACATGAAGATCAAGTCATGAAGAGGTGGATGTTGCATGTCAATGTAACTCGGAAAGGCTATGGAAATGCCTTGATAGGTAGGTATGGTGGCTGTTTTGAGGAAAGATATAAGGAGGCTTATGATGACAGAGCGTATCATGACAAGGGTTTGGATGTACCGGCGAAGGTGGACACCAACTCTCGGAGTGAGAAGAAGGCAATGCACGGCACAAGAAAGGCTAGTAAAATATGGGAAGGTGGAAGTGTCAACTCTCAATACTTACATTAGTCCGAAGAACTCATGCACTTATTATCGGTAACTCTCAATCTAATAAGGAGGTTCAGAAAGAGACAAGTACCCCGAGGAGGAGTGTATGGGGGTTTGGTTATCCTTGCGCATCCTCGACTCATGAACGTGAGTGTTCTCTGATATCCGACTCCTCAGAAGAGTAGTGATCCATCTAGTAGCTAGAGTTCTCAACTAGTTTGTAGTTTTTGAAAATAAACACGGATTGCCCAAAATACGACACCTATCACTAATAGGCTAGAGCTCTTGACACCAAAAGTTCAAACATTACTCACAGCAATACCTTAAAACCATTGCAAGCTACTACTAGAATTAAATAGCAACCTCAATCACCTACTTCTCAAAACAAGACACAACTCAGTGCAACAACCAACTCTCTTAACAAGATAAACATGAAAACTAAAAAGAGTTGCAGCAACAAACTAAACAAAAGCTAAGGCTCTTTCTAAAGACAAACTAAAAACTAAAACAAAACATGGCAGTAACTATGAAAAGATAAAGAACACACAACGGCAAAAAGATAGGCATGAAGAATCCTATGATGTGTTCTAGATTTTGAAAGTGGAGCGTGTTTCTCTCCCACACAAAGTAAGACAGGATCTAAATTTTTATGAACAGCAAGAAAAAGCTAAAGAAAACTAAAAACAAAACCTAAGAGCGAGACGCTCCAAGCATAGCACATAACACATGAAGTGATAAAAATATAGTGAGACGAAGGACGAACCGATGATTGTTGATGGAGAAGGGGATGCACGGGGGCATCCCCAAGCTTATACGCTTGAGTCTCCTTGAATATTTAATGGGTATGCATGGGGGCATCCCCAAGCTTGAGCGCTTGACACTCCTGGATCTTCTTTCATCATCTTCCATCGCACACTTGAAAACTCCCTTCATACATAACTCATCATAAGCTGATTAGAGAGGTTAGTACCCTTAATAAATAATTTTTCTCCACTGGATATAAAGATATTCTTGAAGATCTACTGTTTCTCAAGAGTGCCAAAAAGTTTTTGCAAAGAAAAAGCAAGCTTAAGGTTTGCAAAAGTTAGGAGAGACAAATTGTGGCAGAATCTGTGAAAAACAGAACAGCAGATAGTAAATAATTTTTTAGGGGCACTTCTGCAACTCAAATAAAAAACTCAGAACATACGGAAGTTTCGTAATTGTATAGCGCATACTGTGTAAAAATTTCAGCTCAAAAATATAAACTGGGATTTTTCTGGAATTTTTCAGGTCACGAGGACAGAATCTGTTTTCTGGACAGCATGTCACAACTTTTACTTCCCTTGCCGTAAGAGGCTATAACTTGGCACAAAGTTGAAAAATAAAGATACAATGATGTTGCTACAGAAGTAACAATCTTCAAGACACAACAAAAGCAAAAATAAAAACATATATTCGTTGCGGGCTGCCTCCCGAAAGCGCTTCTTTAAAGCCATTAGCTAGGCATGATGCAAAAAGATCAAGTTGTAGCAATCGAATCATTATCAAGATCATCAAAAAGATCTTTCAAATAAAGGACTAACGAAGATACTTCTAGGGAGAAAACCAAAAGGCGGAAAATCAATGGAAGATTCATTTATAAAATTATCAAAGAGAGGTATTTGTTCCAAAGTTTTCACGGTTTCAACTTCTTTGGCAATAGGTGGTTTATTTTTAGGTCGGGGAACCTTAGGGACATAATTGAACTTAGGTTCCCTTCTTGCCGAAGTCTCAACCTTTTTTGGTTTGATAGAGGAGAAAGTAGTTCCTAAAGTATTAATGATTTCCTCAATCTTATCTATCCTAGAAAGATCCGTATCACGGGATTTGATGACCTCCAAAGTTTTAATAATTTTAAGCATGGAGCAATCAAGCCTATTCAAATTCCCTTGAATCTTGCGATCCAACTCATTTATCCTAGTTATACTTGGTATTTCTAACTCTATCTTTTCAAGTTTCTTCATAATGTGAGATAGAGTTATGTCTTCTTGTACGCTAGCAATAGGGAGATTTCCAACAAGATTTTCAATAACATTAAGAGACTCCCAAGTCGGGGCTTCTAGAAAATTCCCATTGATAGCAGTATCTAATATGAACCTATTCCAAGGAGTAATCCCGACATAAAATTTTCTAAACAGGATAGTAGGGGATTGCTTCTTGGTGGCTCTTTTTTGAGAATCATTAATTCTATACCAATCATCTTTTAAACTTTCTCCACCTTTTCGTTTAAAGGTGAAAACCTCTGTCTCAACAAAGGCAGAAGGGCCAGACATAATAACAACCAGCAAGATAAATAACTTTTTTGTAAATTTTGATAAAAGACACAAAGATAAAAACTGAAAGATAAACTAACAAGACTAAAAAACAAAGGTAAAGGGTAGTGTGCAACTCCCCTATCTTAGCACTCGGAGTCCCCGGCAACGGAGCCAGAAATTCGCTTGATGGCTTCTCGCCCTTCGGTTGTAGGTCCCAAGTGGAAGGCGTGATGCAGTACAACAGCGAGTTTCCCTCGGTGAAGATACCAAGGTTTGTCTCCAGTAGGACTCCGGAGATGATAAGTAGGTGTCAGTGGCGCAACTGACGTGGACCCGCACACAGACACAGATAACTTTGTTCCCAACGAAGTTCAGAGAGGTTGTCAATCTCTCCGGTCTTGTTGTTCACAAAGGGTAAAAACGCAAGGGATAATAATAGCAATTGAAAGTAAAAAGCAGTAAAGTAAATAAAGCGTGGAAACAATAATAAGGATATGGACCGGGATACGTGATGTTCACTAGTGATGTCTCTCTCCCAAAATACGATAAAACTGCTATGCGAGGTAAACAAATTACAGAAAGGCAATTGACAGGATTATGAATGCACCGCAATGCTAACTATGCTACAAAAGAAAGGAAGAGGTTCAAAAGCACAGGCAATACGCCAAAGTAAGTAGACCGTAATCCAACAACATCTACTACTAATCATCCACCTTGAGATATCTATCTAGAACATCTCGCTGGTATTAAGTTGCGAGCCCCACCCAAAGTGTAAACCCAAAGCAACAGACAACTGCATTAAAAAGAACTTTGCGTAAAGTAAACAATCCTTGCAACCGCGGTTACAAGCACCGTTGTTTCCCCCTTGTGGCAACAACACATCCCCTAGACTCATGTTTCTGTCACTCAAGCGTGTCATCGGGGGGCATGAACCCACAATCTAGCACAACATTCCCTCTTGGAGTCACTACCTACTACTTGGCCAAAGCAATAAACAGCAACGGAGAACATGCAAGAATTACTTAGGAACAAAAATATAAGAGATAAAAACCAAATATATTACTCTATCCCAATCTGAACATAATCTCATAATCCATCAGATCCGATCAAACTCAACATAGCAATTGCAGAAATATTACAAAAGTTCCTCGATCATGTAGGGCAGCTCACGAGGTCTAAACAATGAAGATCAAAGAGGGGAGGACAACATCACATATCTACTGATCACGGACCCATGGTCCAAGGAAAACTACTCACGAGACATCCGGGGAGCATCCATGGTGGAGAGGAGACTCCCGGAGGTCAATCCTCCCTCCGGCAGGGTGCCGGGAAGAGGTCTTCTAGTGCTCCCGATCTTCGGAGACGGCGGCGGAACAGAGGCGAGTTTGCAGAATAGGATTCTTGTTCTGGAGTTTTCCCGTGACGGGGGATAAATAGGCGAAGGGGGCAGCCAGAGGTGGACCAGGGGCCCCAGGCGCCCCCTGGCGCGGCCAGGGGTGGGGCCGCGCCGGGTGGCCGCCTGGGCCCCCCTGGCTCCCCTCTGGCCCCTGCCGAGCTCTTCTCGAAGCTTCCTGTACGCTGATTTTTTATCTGAATTTTCCCGAATTTTTCTGGCACTTTTTATATGGGGGAAAACTGAAATAGAAAAACAGCAGAAAACAGGAACTGGCACTGGGGTGCCCTGAGTTAATAGGTTAGTCCAAATATGATCAAAAATGTATGAAAGTGTATCTAGATCATAGAAATATCACACAAAACATGCATGGATCAAGCAGAAATTATAGATACGTTTTGGACGTATCAACTGTGCGCTGGACGCGTCAAATCTCACATGTTTTCAATACACGCATCGATAACTCAACAGGTGGCTGCTGCACGCCACCAAAATCCATCATTATGACCGGTCATAAAAACATGACCTCTCGGAGACAGAGCATTTTTGACGGTCCTCCATCAAGGAGATAGTTATCTTCACCAACAAAAGGTAAATCAAAGGGGCAGCGAGCAGAAGATGCAGCTTGCAAGCACCGTTTTTACATGGTTTAAATACATTTTTGCAAATATATCTAACTCCCATCGGGAGCGTATCCACCCATGAGAGTTTCGGGTGCTCCTTTACACAAAAGACAAAATGTGCTCGAGTGATTACTCGCACCCATGAGAGTTTCGGGTGCTCCCTCACCTAGAAAGGAAAAATGTTCTCGAGTGATTACTTGCACCCATGAGAGTTTCGGGTGCTCCCTCACCCCGACACAAGATCAGCAGACCTGCACTCGCCAGATCGAGCAGTCCCAGAGTATCGGGTGCGCCCTCACCCCGAGAGCAAAGTGATACTCGAGTGATTACTCGCAAAACTCTACGTACCCGAGCACTCGAAGACCTCCCGAGCAAATACTCCTCTACGTTACTCCTCGCCCGAGCACTCGGCAAAGCTCCGCGAGTGATCACTAAAACAACTCACTTGATTATTTATTCCAAGTGGGTGCATTATCTACTAGGCTCCGCGCGTCAATAAAAACACATATCCCTGGAACACGATACACTGTGCCCAGATGCCACGCAAGCTTAGCGTGTAGGTAAGACCCCGTTGCGCAGATCGGCCGGGCTGGGACTTGCCGCAGAGCGATTTCACTCCCAACCTTTTCCATGCGCTTGCATGATAGAAAAAGTCGGGCGGACGCGCCTAGGTTATGAACTTTACTGGCGGCAACTGATCACTGTAAGACCTGCAGCGGCATGACTTTGGCATGACACCAGTGTTCCAGGCTCATGTCGAGGGACATGGGTTTGATTGGGCTACTGCGGTTTTTGCCACTAGTGCAATTCACCAAGGCTCGACCAGTCGACTCCTTGGGCCTTTCAGCTTAGCATCCCTCGAAATAGGTTTTGTCATGGCCCCAGACTGCCAGCGACCCGCGGTTGAACCGTGCATACATCAAAATGACGCAAAGAATGGATTCGAGTCCCTGCGCGCCTCTTCGAGTCCCCCAGGCACTCTGGGGCTACTGATGAGGGGGTGACCCTACGACTCCTACGGATGAGCCTAACCGGTATACCCGAAGACAGAAGGCCCGCGAAGATGCCGCCTGGGCCCAGCCTTGGCCCACTAGTGGCACCGACGTAGGAGTCCGCGACTCATAAGGAAGGTGCAAACTTGCCGTACGGAACAAGGTCATGGTTAGGAAACCTCATCTGTAATCCAGGACGGACTCCCCGAGACCTAGCCTAGTATATAAGGGCTTGGAGGGAGACGTCAGGGAGGGGGCAATACGAAATCTGTAAACCCTAGCCTTGTGAGCACTAGCCTTGGCTCCCCTGTAATCGCCATCTCCAATCAATAACATAGAGCAGGAACGTATCCTCCTATTAGCCGACGAGCTATCGTCCAACCTGTGCCTCTCATGACTAACCCAGGGTCCCTGACCATGGGATTTGCCGGGGTACATCCCCGTCACAGCCCTCGTTTCTGAGCGCAGTATTGATGGCTTGCTGATACGTCCAAAACGTATCTATAATTTCTGCTTGCTCCATGCATGTTTTGTGTGATATTGCTATGTTTTAGATACACTTTCATACACTTTTGATCATATTTGGACTAACCTATTAACTCAGTGCACCCCAGTGCCAGTTTCTGTTTTCTGCTGTTTTTGTATTTTAGGTTTTCCCATTACTTAAAGTGCCCAATAAATTCCGGGAAAATATATAAAAAATCAGCGTGAAGGAACCTTCCAGAATCACCGAAGGAGTGCCTGGTCGACTGGGACCTCCCCTGGTGGCCCCCCTTGGCCCTTATTTTTAATCGCGTCGCGAAAACCCTGATTCCAGACCTCTTTTCTCCAGAAGAAATTCCGATCTCCGCCGCCATCGCCGACAAGCCTCGGGGGACTAGAATTCCTGTATCGGCACCCTGCCGGGACGGGGAAGTGCCCCCGGATTCATCTCCATCGACGTTGCTTCCTCCCTCCATGAAGCAGGAGTAGTTCTCCCTCGGGGCTGAGGTTTCTACCAGTAGCTATGTGTTCTTCTCTCTCTCCCATGATGTGATCTTCGTTGTGATCATAGGCTATGTTAATCTAGGGTGATCCCATGATATTTCCCCTTCCTCTATGTATTGGATTGATGTACTCAATTGATCTTATCTAGTATAATCGCCGAGACCAAGGTGACAGTGGTCTATTGGACATGGATTAGAAGAATATTTTCATGAGTGATTTCCTCTTTTGTGTGTGGATTGAAGATTAAGAGTCTCTTGGTGCTTGTCTTTGACTATCCTTTAGATATGTTGTGGTGATTGTGGTACTCTCTTTGGATGGCCGCGGTGACATTGGGAAATCCATAGATGAGAACTACGAACTCTGAGGTGTGCTTTTGTAGCCCTACACAATTCTCGTCCTCTCTTGACCACAAAGGAATGACCTCCGAGTGCGTCTCCATTGCATGTTTTATGGAAAATATCATGTGATTAGACTATGTTAATGTTGTTGAGATTTGCCACTAGTGAAAGTATGAAGCCTAGGCCTCGTTTCCACCTTTTCAATACCGTTTGTGCTCACTTTTATCGCTTGTTTCCATGCTGTACTTTTTATTACATATTTATATTACCTTGTTTTTCCACACCTATCACCCATATTTTACCATCTCTTCGCCGAACTAGTGCACCTATACAACTCCTAGTTGTATTAGGTGTGTTGGGGACACAAGAGACTTCTTGTATCTTAATTGCAGGGTTGCTTGAGAGAGACCATCTTCAACCTCTACTTCCCTGAGTTCGATAAACCTTAGGTCATCCACTTGAGGGAAATTGCTTCTGTCCTACAAACCTCTGCGCTTGGAGGCCCAACATAGTCTACAAGAATAGAAGCGTGCGTAGACATCAAGCTATTTCTGGCGCCGTTGCCGGGGAGGTAAGCGTTGAAGGTATATCTTTAGATCTTGCAATTAAATCTTTTCGTTTCTTGTTTTTATTTTCACTAGTTAGGCCTTATGGAAAACAACAAAAATATTATGAGAGTGCTTTATGAGCTCTACCTTGAGTTGGGACATGAAGTGTTTGAAGAGAAAATCAAAAAGCCTATGGAGCTTCATTATTTGCACAACACTCATGTTAGTACCAATGTTACTAGTATGTCTTCTTTGAATACCTTTTATGCTAATGATATGCAAAGCTATAAGCTTGGGGATGCTACGTTTTATGAAGATGATCTTTTTAGCCCCCCAAGTTTTGATGAGGAAATTTATTTTGATGATACTTTGCCTCCTATCTATGATGATTATTGTGATGACACTTATGCTATAAAGAATAATTTTTTACAAGTGCATCATGATAAGAATGATTCATGTGATAGCTATTTTGTTGAGTTTGCTCCCACTATTACTAATGAGAAGGATTTTTGCTTATGTGGGGAGTAACAAATTTTCAATGCTTGTGGATCATGATAAGAAAGTTTTATACGATACTTATATTGTTGAGTTTATTCATGATCCCACTGGAAATTATTATGAGAGGGGAACATATGCTTATAGATATTTCAATAATATCAAGTTCCCTCTCTTTATGTTGAAGGTTTTGAAGTTGCACATTTTTTGCCTTCCTATGCTAATATTTTTATGCTTCAATGAGTTATTTCTCTACAAGATCCCTTTGCATAGGAAGCATGTTAGACTTAAATGTGTTTGGTATTTTCTTCTTTATGCTCTATTTTGTGCTTCAACTCTTATTCCTATGAGAGCATCATTAAAATCTTAAGCCTAGCTAATGGCTTTAAAAAAGTGCTTTCGGGAGGCAGCCCGCAACGAATTTAGGATTTTTTTGTTTTTCCTTCTGTTTTTAGTGGTCTTGATGATTGTTACTACTGTAGCAACATCATTGTATCTTTACTTTTCAAGATTTGTGCCATTTATAGCCTCATATGACAAGGGAAGTGAAAGTTGTGACATGCTGTCCAGAAAACAGATTCTGTCCTCGTGACTAGAAAAATTATATAAAAATCCCGGTTCATCTTTTTGAGCTGAATTTTTTACACAGAGTGCTCCATACAATCACGAAACTTTCGTATGTTCTGAGTTTTTTGATTTGAGTTGAAGAAGTACCCCTAAATAATTCTTTACTACCTTCTTTTCTGTTTTTCACAGATTCTGCCACGTTTTGTCTTTCCTAACTTTTGCAAACCTTAAGCTTGCTTTTTCTTTGCAAAAACCTTTTTGAAATCTTGAGAAACAGTAGCTCTTCAAAAATATCTTTATATCCAGTGGGGAAAAATTATTTATTAAGGGTACTAACCTCTCTAATCAGCTTATGATGAGTTATGTATGAAGGGAGTTTTCAAGTGTGCGATGGAAGATGATGAAAGAAGATCCAGGAGTGTCAAGCGCTCAAGCTTGGGGATGCACCCATGCATCCCCAATACATATTCATGGAGACTCAAGTGTCTAAGCTTGGGGATGACCCCGTGCATCCCCTTCTTCATCAACAATCATCAGTTCGTCCTTCGTCTCACTATATTTTTATTACTTCATGCGTTATGTGCTATGCTTGGAGTGTCTCGCTCTTAGGTTTTGTTTTTTAGTTTCTTTAGTTTTGATTTCTGTTCATAACAAGTTAGATCCCGTCTTACTTTGTGTGGGAGAGAAACACGCTCCACTTTCAAAATCTAGAACACATCATAGGATTGTTCATGCCTATCTTTTTGCTGTTGTGTGTTCTTTATCTTTTCATAGCTAATGCCATGTTTAGTTTTAGTCTTAGTTTGTCTTTAGCAAGAGCCTTGGATTTTGTTTAGTTTGTTGCTGGAACTCTTTTTAGTTTTCATGTTTATCTTGTTAAAGAGAGTTGGTTGTTGCACTGAGTAGTGTCTTGTCTTGAAAGTAGGTATTTGAGGTTGCTATTTAATTTTAGTAGTAGTTTGCAATAGTTTTGAAGTATTGATGTGAGTGATGTTTGAAATTTTGGTGTCAAGAGCTCTAGCCTATTAGTGATAGGTGTCGTATTTTGGGCAATCCGTGTGTATTTTCAAAACCTACAAAACTAGTTGAGAACTCTAGCTACTAGATGGATCACTAATCTTTGGAGGGATCGAATATTAGAGAACACTCACGTACCATGAGTCGAGGATGCACAAGGATAAACAAACCCCCATACACTCCTCCTCGGGGTACTTGTCTCTTTGTGAACCTCCTTATTAGATTGAGAGTTACCGATAATAAGTGCATGAGTTCTTCGGACTAATGTAAGTATTGAAAGTTGACACTTCCACCTTCCCATATTTTGCTAGCCTCTCCCGTGCCGTGCATTGCCTTCTTCTCACTCCGAGAGTTGGTGTCCACCTTCGCCGGTACATCCAAACCCTTGGCATGATATGCTCTGTCATCATAAACCTCCTTATATCTTCCTCAAAACAGCCACCATACCTACCTATCAAGGCATTTCCATAGCCTTTCCGAGATATATTGCCATGCAACATCCACCTCTTCATGACTTGATCTTCATGTCATACATGTTCCTGCTACACTGGCAGCGGCATACATTGCATACACCATGATAGCTACATCTTCTTTATGATTTCGAGTACCTTGTAAAGTGTGAAAGATCTCCTTTACCTTCTTATAAAATAGAGTGTTGCCTTTAAGTGAGGAAAAGATCCCAAAGTGGACACAATAAAAGATACCAAAGAGGACAAATGAGAGTTGAATAGAAAGAGCCATTGAGGCCAAAAAAATACAAAAAATAGAAAAAAGAGAAAAAGAAATAAAAAGAGAGAAAGGGGCAACACTACTATCCTTTTCAGAGATCCACACTAGTACTCCCTCTATATCCTTGTACTCCATAGAGATGATCATTATGCATATAGCTATGTGGGGACCTTCACACTATAGAACTTGGCTTGCATATTCCAAGGATGAGCCTCCTCAAACAAGCTCTAGGTCTTCATGAGCGAGCAAGTTAGATGCACCCCCACTAGTTCCATTGGAGAGCTTCCTAGCTCATATGTGCATCCGTTGCATGGCAATCCCTACTCCTCACATCATATCTATCATATGGCCTTCTCTCGCCTATGGTTGTCCTTATTGATGTGAGCCTTTATCACCCTTTTTGTCTTCCTCCTCCACCATATTTCTCTCTTTGCATTCCAAAGTCTCAACTCTCGTGCTTACGCTCATCCATTGCATGAGTGCTCAAAATAACGAAAAGGAGTGGATCAAATTGACTTGTACCTGGCTAGTGGTCTGTGGACGAGTCAAGATAAGATTCCAAAGAAGACCGAGTGTGAAACTTTAGTAGATTGAGTTCTCAACAAAAATACTTTTTCATCTCGTATTCCCTATCCTCTTTCTTGCACGCAAACACCATTTGGAGACATTCGAGTCACGGACAGCGAGAGCTCTTGCACCCTTTGTTCTTTTGTTTCTTGTGTCAATGCTAATATAGACTCTTGCTTGTTAAGACTTGAATTGAATTGCATGCTTTGATTGCTTTACTTAAAAGTTCTTATATGATTGGTAGCATGTCACCACAGAAATTATGCTTGTTATTATTTACCTACTCGAGGACGAGCAGGAATTAAGCTTGGGGATGTTGATACGTCCAAAACGTATCTATAATTTCTGCTTGCTCCATGCATGTTTGTGTGATATTGCTATGTTTTAGATACACTTTCATAAACTTTTGATCATATTTGTACTAACCTATTAACTCAGTGCACCCCAGTGCCAGTTTCTGTTTTCTTCTGTTTTTGTATTTTAGGTTTCCCCATTACTTAAAGTGCCCAATAAATTCCGGGAAAAATATATAAAAAATCAGCGTGAAGGAACCTTCCAGAATCACCGAAGAAGAGCCAGAGGGGGCCCACCAGTCACCGAGGCGGCCACCCCGCGCGGCCTAGGGGTAGGTCGCGCCACCAGGCCGCCTGGGCGACCGGGACCTCCCCTGGTGGCCCCCTTGGCCCTTATTTTTAATCGCGTCGCGAAAACCCTGATTCCAGACCCCTTTTCTCCAGAAGCAATTCCGATCTCCGCCGCCATCGCCGACAAGCTTTGGGGGACCAGAATTCCTGTGCCGGCACCCTGCCGGGACGGGGAAGTGCCCCCGGATTCATCTCCATCGACGTTGCTTCCTCCCTCCATGAAACGGGAGTAGTTCTCCCTCGGGGCTGAGGTTTCTACCAGTAGCTATGTGTTCTTCTCTCTCTCCCATGATGTGATCTTCGATGTGATTAGGCTATGTTAATCTAGGGTGATCCCATGATATTTCCCCTTCCTCTATGTATTGGATTGATGTACTCAATTGATCTTATCTAGTATAATCCCCGAGACCAAGGTGACAACGGTCTATTGGACATGGATTAGAAGAATATTTTCATGAGTGATTTCCTCTTTTGTGTGTGGATTGAAGATTGAGAGTCTCTTGGTGCTTGTCTTTGACTATCCTTTAGATATGTTGTGGTGATTGTGGTACTCTCTTTGGATGGCCGCGGTGACATTGGGAAATCCATAGATGAGAACTACGAACTCTGAGGTGTGCTTTTGTAGCCCTACACAATTCTCGTCCTCTCTTGACCACAAAGGAATGACCTCCGAGTGCGTCTGCATTGCATGTTTTATGGAAAATATCATGTGATTAGACTATGTTAATGTTGTTGAGAGTTGCCACTAGTGAATGTATGAAGCCTAGGCCTCGTTTCCACCTTTGCAATACCGTTTGTGCTCACTTTAACGCTTGTTTCCTTGCTGTACTTTTTATTACAGATTTATATTACCTTGTTTTGCCACACCTATCACCCATATTTTACCATCTCTTCGCCGAACTAGTGCACCTATACAACTCCTAGTTGTATTAGGTGTGTTGGGGACACAAGAGACTTCTTGTATCTTAATTGCAGGGTTGCTTGAGAGAGACCATCTTCAACCTCTACTTCCCTGAGTTCGATAAACCTTAGGTCATCCACTTGAGGGGAATTGCTGTTGTCCTACAAACCTCTGCGCTTGGAGGCCCAACATAGTCTACAAGAATAGAAGCGTGCCTAGACATCACTTGCTGCTTCGTCTTCAGGGGTGCGCTCGATCTGCTTCTTATGTTAAGTTGGAGATCGATAGTTCCCGCTTGATTTTTCTTGGCTTTGGGTGGAATTTTTTTGCTCGACGCTTGAACTTGCGTGATGGTGACACTCTTTGTTGCCATTTTGATGGCGGAGACACTCTTATCATCCGCGCCTTTGACCCGAGCGGAAATAGCATGGATCCGTACTTGCCGGAGACAAGCAGCGATGGTTCTGACAGGTCGAAGAGTCCTTCGTCTGCGTCTTCAACTGCTTCCTCCTTCGGCAACTCTTTGGGTGCTGATGCTGAGCCGTCTTCAACTGTTCCTCCTCCGGCTCTGAAGAGGACCCCGACGTCAAGCCTCCGATCAAGCGGGTGCGCCAGGCGATCTTGTAGGACTAGAGGCAGCGGCGTCATCTTCGCCGGAAGCTCAGGTGGAGCTGGAGAAGAAGCTGGTGAAGCAGGAGAAGAAGCTGCTGGAGCATCGTCCTCGGTGCTCCGCAAATAAGTCGAGCTTCACCTTTTGTTATGTCATTGACATCATGAGCTGACTGCTTCGACTCCTCCTTTGTCTCTGATGATGCTCGTTGTCTTAGTGCCAATTATCCCAGCATGGGCACACATATAGAAGTCATAATTCCTTGGGTGATTGATGCTGTAGACTTATCGGCTGCTTGTGTCTTTTGTAACTAGGTTGGTTCTCCATGTAATGAGGATTGTCTTGGATTAATCAGAGCTTCCTTCTATCTAATATACTTCGAATTTTTGTACTGAGAATGATCTTCGGGTCCTTGTAATGCGAACTGTGCTTGAGTCTTTGTAATGGAATGTGTCTTCGGGTCCTTTGCGACCGAGAGCTGTCTTCGAGTCCATCGAATCTTTGCACTGTGGGTTCTATCGGGTGCGGGACAGCGCTCCCGATGGGAGTAGCCCCCGAGGCTACGTTTGAGTTGTAGAGTCGAACATAGGATGAGATTTGTTTCCTTCATCATTCTTTTGTTAGCTGCCGTCTTTTATCGGGTGCGCGACAGTGCTCCCAATGGGAGTAGCCCCTGAGTCTTTAGGTGATTGTTGGTTATCAGTTGAAGACTAAAAGGATTGTCTGTGTCTTGTGCTCCATCCAGATTTCTCCAGAGTGCTCGGTGTTCTATCTGTTTGTAGCCGTGTCTTCCCTTTGATTCCGAACGGTTTTCAGCGGCTGGCGCCTGTCAGCGGTTTTTACTTGGACCTTTATTTGTAAGTTACGATCCGCGCGGGAGATGGTAGTTTTCCTCCGAGGGGGATGTGTTCGAGCCCCCGGGATTTTTTGAGGTGAAGATCGCGTGAGCAACGATAGAGTTTCTCAGGTGGAGTTTTGTACTCGAGGCCCCGAGTGCTTTAAGTAGAGATCGCGTGAGCGACGATAGCGTCTCTCGGGGGAGTTTGTACTCGAGCCCCTGAGTGCTTTAAGTAGAGATCGCGTGAGCGATGATAGCGTCTCTCGGGGGAGTTTGTACTCGAGCCCCCGAGTGCTTTAAGTAGAGATCGTGTGAGCGACAATAGCGTCTCTCGGGGGAGTTTGTACTCGAGCCCCCGAGTGCTTTGGGTATAGATCGCATGAGCGACGATAGCGTCTCTCAGGGGGAGTTTTGTACTCGAGCCCCCGAGTGCTTTGGGTATAGATCGCGTGAGCGACGATAGCGTCTCTCGGGGGGAGTTTTGTACTCGAGCCCCCGAGTGCTTTGGGTATAGATCGCGTGAGCGACGATAGCGTCTCTCAGGGGGAGTTTTGTACTCGAGCCCCCGAGTGCTTTGGGTATAGATCGCGTGAACGATGATAGCGTCTCTCGGGGGGAGTTTTGTACTCGAGCCCCCGAGTGCTTTGTGGTTGTAGTATTTGGGCAACATCATTTTATTGCGTCGAAGGGTTACATGAGCTGCCAGTTGAGCCTGATTGGTGGATACTATGGGTAGAACAGGTGTAGGTTCGCCACGTTCCATGGATTTCCCACGTCCTCGTCAGTCTTCGGGTTCTTCAGTCTATAGGCGCCTCCTCCTATGACTTCTGAGATTATGAACGGTCCTTCCCATTGGGGGGCAAGCTTGTGGACTTTCTCTTGTATGAGCCGTAGGACAAGGTCGCCTTTGTTGAAGGTTCTGGTGCGCAGGCCGCTGCTTTGGTAAGTGCGCAACTTGTCCTGGTACCCCTATGACCTTGCTAGGGCCGTGTCCCTTGCTTCGTCTGCTGTGTCCTTGTCATCTTGCAGTGCTTCTTCTGCTTCCTCTTCTTTGGACCCCGAGATCTGGGGTGCCCTGAATTTGAGGTCATGTGGTAGCACTGCCTCCGACCCGTACACCATGAAGAAAGGTGTGTACTGGGTTGCGGTATTTGGGGTGGTGCGCAGGCTCCATAGTACTGCAGGGAGTTCTTCTACCCAGTTGCCCGCGGCCTGCTCGAGTGGTGCAAGGAGCCCTTTTTGAGTCCTCCGCATACTAGGCCATTTGCCTTTTCCACCTGGCCGTTAGACTGCGGGTGCGCGACTGATGCGTAGTTGATTTTGATGCCCAGTTCTTCGCAGAAGTTCTGAAATTATGCCGCTGTGAAGTTCGTGCCGTTGTCCGTGATGATGTTGTGTGGCACCTCGAACCTGAAGATGATTGATTTGATAAAGTTCACTGTCGTGAGGGCTGTGGAACTGGTGATGGGCACTGCTTCGATCCACTTGGTGAACTTGTCGACTGCTACCAGTAGGTGTGTTCTTCCTCCTTTTGATGACTTCTTGAGTGGGCCTACCATGTCGAGTCCCCAGGTGGTGAACGACCATGATAGTGGTATGGTCTTGAGTTCTGAGGCTGGAGCGTGTGGCCTGCTGGCGAATTTTTTACAGGCAATGCAACGCCGCACGATGTCTTCTGCGTTTTTCATCGCGGTGGGCCAATAAAACCCTGCTCAGAACGCTTTGAACACGAGCACTCGAATTCTCGCATGGTGCCCGCAGGTGCCCTCGTGGATTTCGAGCAGTAGGGCTTTGCCGTCTTCTTCGTCGATGCACTTCTGGAGTATATGGGTGATGCTGCGCTTGTATAACTGTCTGTTGATCAATGTGAATGCCTTGGATCGACGACTGATGCGCCGAGCTTCTGAGACGTCTTGTGGTAGCATGCCTTTGATTAGGAATCGGAGGAACGGTTTTGTCCACACTGGTCCTTCGAGTGTTGTTGGATCTGTACGTTCGACCGCTTGACTGTTGTTGCCTTCAGATGGACTTGCTGATGCCACCTGTGCTGGCTCTGTGTTGTCGTCATCTACAGCTGCCTCCGGTGCTGCTATTTTTTCCTTGATGGATCTCTGGCTGATGCTTTCGAGGAAGACGCCTGGTGGTACTGGTCCTCGAGTCGAGCCAATGTTTGAGAGTTCGTCGGATTCCGTGTTGTTTGTTCTCGGGATATAATTGAGCTCGCAGCCATCGAAACTTCCTTCGAGCGTGTTGTAGAGCTTCTGATAGGCCGCCATGTTGTCGGCTACTGCATTGCAGTCTTTCATCGCCTGCTGGACGACGAGCTTGGAGTCTCCGTAGATTACGAGGCGAGTGGCACCGCATGTTTTGGCCATGCGCATGCCGTAGAGCAGTGCCTCGTATTCGGCTTCGTTGTTGGAGGCGTGGATGAAGTTGATCTGGAGGACGTATTTGAGCTTGGTTTGTTTGGGCGAGACCAGAACGACTCCTGCTCCGGCTCCTTGCTGTCTTTTTGACCCATCGAAGAACATTGTCCATGAGTTCGATAGGTCCGGGGGGCCTGGTGTCTGGACCTCCGTCCACTCAACCAAAAAGTCTGGGAGTACTTGGGCTTTGATTGCTGTTGGGTGCTTGAATTGCAGGTCCCGCGGGCTGAGCTCAATGTTCCACTCGGCGAGTCGCCCAGTCGCTCCGGGGTTGTTGAGGATGTCCGCGAGTGGCGCGCTGCTCACGATTGTGACAGGGTGTTCGTCGAAGTAGTGCGACACTTTTCTTGAGGTCGTGATGATGGCCAGTAGTAGCTTCTGGTAGTGCGGGTACTGCTGTTGGGACTTTGTCAAGAGCATGCTGAGGTAGTATATCAGCCTTTGTATGCTCTGGACTTTGCCTTCTTTTGTGCGCTCGACGACGAGTGTTGTGCTTACCACGCTGTTGCGTGCTGCCACGTAGAGGTACAATTTTTCTTTTTCTTTGGGTACCGCCAAGATTGGTGGGGTCGAGAGTGTCTTCTTCAGGTCCGCAAATGCTTTGTGGGCTTCTTCGGTCCACTCGAATTTCTCTCCTTTTCTCAGCAACTGGTAGAATGGCAATGTGCGTTCTCCCAATCTGCTGATGAAATGACTCAGGGCTGCGAGTCTTCCGGTGAGCTGCTGCACGCCTGTGATGTCGGTTGGTTCCTTCATTCTGGCGATTTCTTGAACTTTCTCGGGGTTCGCTTCGATTCCTCGAGCGGAGACCATGTACCCGAGCAACTTCCCGGCTGGTACGCCAAATGCGCACTTCTTTGGGTTGAGCTTGATTCTGTACTTGTTGAGTGATGCGAAGGTCTCGCGCAGGTCGTCGAGCAGCGTGTTTGCGTTGTCGGTTTTGATGACGATGTCGTCCACGTAGACTTGCACGTTTCTTCCTATTTGCTCTTTTAAACAAGCTTGCATCATCCGCTGGTATGTGGCGCCGGCGTTCTTGAGTCCGAAGGGCATTGTTCTGTAGCAAAATACGCCGTAAGGGGTGATGAATGATGTATGCTCTTCGTCTTCTTCCTTCATCCTGATCTGATTGTATCCTGAGTAGGCGTCGAGGAACGATAGTAGATCGCATCCTGCTGTCGAGTCGATTATCTGATCGATTCTTGGCAGGGGAAAGTGGTCTTTTGGGCAGTGTTTGTTGACTGGCCCGTAGTCGACGCACATTCGCAGTACGTCTGTGTCTTTCTTGGGAACCAGCACAGGGTTGGCGACCCAAGTGGCTTTCTTCGTCTCTCGGATAAATTGGGCGTCGAGTAATCGGTTGAATTCCTCCCCGTTTGCTCTGCGCTTGGGTTCTGAGAATCTTCGTAGCGCCTGCTTCACTGGTTTGGTGTTTGGCTTGATGCGCAGCGCGTGTTCCGTGAGCTCGCGTGGTACTCCTGGCATGTCGGCTGGGCACCATGCAAAGATTTCCCATTCTTCGTGGAGGAAAGCGATGAGGGCAGTCGCTTGCTCTTCCGGGAGGTGGGCGTACACACGGACTGTTTTTTCTGGTTCCGACCTAGTGGGAGGTCGTGTCGCTGTCGATCCTGAAGTCCCGTCCATACTCTTTTGTCTCGCTTCAGCTTGCTAGCGGAAACATACTTTTGTCTGTCGCTGACGAGGGGGTGACCCCACGACTCCTACTAATGGGCCTACCCGGTGTCATTGAAGGCCCACGGAGCTACCGCCGGACTCGCCTCGACCCGTTAGATGGCACCGACATTGGGAGTCCTCGACTGACAAGGAAGGTGCGGGGACATGCCGTACAAGCTAGGGTTAGATTACCTGTAATTAGAGATTGATTCCCCTAGACCTGGTCTACTATATAAAGGCTAGGAGGGGCAACGCATAGACCATCGAATCATACATCGCCTGTAACCCTAACCTACGGCACATCTGCCTTGGCATCCCCTGTAACTTCTCCACAATCAATATATCGAGCAGGAAGTGTGTCCTCCTGTTTGCCGATGAGCTTATCGTCCAACCTGTGTCTTCTCCAACTAACCCAGGGTCCCTGACCATGGGATTTGCCGGGGGACATCCCCGATAATTGGCGCCGTCTGTGGGAACCACACAGGTTGGAATTACGATCTCGGCGGTCCCATCTTCAGCAAATCACAACTCAAGGGCAAGAGCCGGACCCAACCCACTCGAAGGACTCAATGTCACGGCAAACATCTTCGCCGTCCCAGCAGTCTTGATCGAGTCGCAGCCGTATCAGACCCAGTACAGTGGAGGCAACCAAACACGGCGTTAGCAACGAAGGAACCAACGATCCAGAAGAGCCGCAAGGAACCCCTACGCAGGAGTCCCACTCAAGGAGGTGCGACGCGCAGCAGGAGACCCGCAGGTCTTTCGAAGGACCACCACCACCCGGGGACCCGCCGAGCATCACGACGATGGCTACGAGCCTGACACCAGCAACCAACAACATCACCGCCAAAGAAGGACTCAACGACCCAGGAGGCGTGCCAGGGAGATTCGCAGCGAGGACAAACCCCGCAAGCCGCACGACGCAGTCGAGGAGCCAAGGGCCATCCGATGCACCGCCACGCGGGCACTCAACGACAGCCAAGACAGCGACTCGGAGACACCGGTCGGCGAATACTACGACCCGGAGCGAAGGCCGGACGAATTCGCCAACCTCATCAAGCATCAGGACACAATTCGAGGAATTGAAACAGACCCTCGATTCTACGAACACCCGGAGGACCACGAGCATGTCTTCAAAATCTCAAGGAGGAAGAGGCACAGCGGTTCAAGCAAACTCACGGTCAGAGAACAGTTTGCAGGACCCTGCACAATTCACAACTTTGAAGATGAATGGGGGCGCATCAGATCCAACCACACCCTGGGAGAATGTCGCCTGTTCAACGAGCTGGCCGACGACCTCAGGAACGAAAAACGCAAAGGAGACAAGCGCGCTCGAGAGCTCGAGCAATCGCCACCACCAAACCCCGAGGGACGCCGCAGCCCGCCGCACGGACATGTGCTCATGATACAGGAAAGCAGGGTGCCACAAGCGCGGCGTGACGCCTACACCCTGTAGGCTACAGCAACCGAGAACATGAAACCAGTGGAAACCTACCAACTGCACGACGCGGAGACCATCATCACGTTCTCGCAGGACGACCACCCGCCAGCCATACCAAGACCAGGACACGCGCCCCTCGTGCTCGACGCACAAATCGGAGGATATGACATGGATAGGGTTTTCATGGACGGAGGCAGAAGCATGAACATCATCTTCGCAAGCACCCTACATAAAATGCTGACCCCTCGGTCGGTATGGAAGAAGTCAAGCACCGTACTAAACGGCGTAGTACCCGGAGAAGCAGCAACATCACTCGGATCAATCGAGCTTGAGGTTGTCTTTGGCAACCGACACAATTTCTCCAAGCACGTCCTCGAGTTCGAGGTGCTCGACTGGCCATCTCAATACCACGCCATATTGGGACGACCAGCGTTTGCGCAGTTCATGGCAGTACCACACTACGCCTATCTCAAGCTCAAGATGCCAGGCTCAATAGGAGTCCTCACGATCAACGGAAGCTTCATCAAGTCGGACCAATGCGAACGCGATTTCCACAAAATCTCCGACACACTAGGAGCGGACCAAGAACTGAGAGAAATAGTCATGGTCGTCGACAAGAAAATCTTCCCATTGGAAAGCCGCAGCGAGCCAAAGGAGTATGGTCCTATCTTCAGAATCGACAATGACACGGTCACGCACCAGGTACACCCGGCGGACCCAGACAAAACAGTCTGCGTGTACGCCCACCTGCCAGAGGAACAAGCGACTGCTCTAGTGGCTCTCCTTCGAGACGAGTGGAAGATATTCGCCTGGTGCCCAGCCGACATGCCTGGCATACCACGCGAATTCGCAGAACACACTCTAAACATCAAACCAAACACGAAACCAGTGAAGCAAGCTCTAAGACGATTCTCGGAGCCCAAGCGTAGGGAAATTGGAGAAGAAGTCAAACGACTGCTCGACGCCCAGTTCATCTGAGAAACCAAGAAGGCAACTTGGATAGCAAACCCAGTGCTCGTGCCCAAGAAAGACACGGACGTACTGCGCATGTGCGTCGACTACGGGCCAGTGAACAAGCACTGCCCGAAAGACCACTTTCCCCTGCCAAGGATTGACCTAATAATTGATTCAACTGCAGGATGCGATCTGTTTTCCTTTCTGGACGCATATTCAGGGTACAACCAGATAAGGATGAAAGAAGAAGACGAAGAGCACACCTCATTCATCACACCTTACGGTGTATTCTGTTACAAGACCATGCCCTTCAGGCTGAAGAACGCAGGTGCCACGTACCAGCGGATGATGCAAGCCTGCCTAAAGGAGCAAATCGGAAGGAACGTACAGGTATACGTAGATGATATCATCATCAAGACCTACAAAGCAGACACGCTACTCGACGACCTGCGCAAAACCTTCGCAGCACTCAACAAGTACATGATCAAGCTGAATCCAAAGAAGTGCACTTTCGGCGTACCGGCCGGGAAACTGCTCGGTTACATGGTCTCCGCCCGAGGAATCGAAGCAAACCCCGTGAAGGTCCAAGCCATTGCCAGGATGCAAGAGCCTACTGACATAAAAGGAGTACATCAGCTAACTGGAAGACTCGCAGCACTAAGCCGTTTCATTAGCCGGCTAGGGGAACGCACGCTGCACTTCTACCAACTGCTACGGAAAGGAGAAAAATTCGAGTGGACAGAGGAAGCCCGCAAAGCATTCACGGACCTCAAAAAGACGCTCTCAACTCCACCAGTTCTGGCGGTACCCAGGGACAAAGAGAAACTCTACCTCTACATAGTAGCACGCAGCAGCGTAGTAAGCACGGCACTCGTCGTCGAACGCATGGAAGAAGGCAAGGTCCAAAGCATACAGAGGCCAATCTATTACCTCAGCATGCTACTGAACAAGTCCCAGCAGCGATATCCACACTACCCGAAGTTACTGCTGGCCGTCATCATGACTTCACGGAAGGTATCACACTACTTCGACGAGCACCCGATCACCATAGTGAGCAGCGCCCCACTCGCGGACATCCTCAACAACCCAGGAGCAACTGGACGAGTCGCCGAGTGGAACATAGAGCTCAGCCCGCGAGATCTACAGTTCAAGCACCCAACAACAATCAAAGCCCAAGTACTCCCAGACTTCCTGGTCGAGTGGGCAGAGGTCCAAACACCAGGACCCCCGGATCTGTCGAACTCATGGTCAATGTTCTTCGACGGATCGAAAAGACAACAAGGAGCAGGAGTCGTCCTAATCTCCCCCAAAGGAATGAAGCTGAAGTACATCCTCCAGATAAATTTCAGCCACGCATCCAACAACGAAGCAGAGTACGAGGCACTCCTCCACGGCATGCGCATGGCCAAAACATGCGGAGCCACCCGCCTCATCATCTACGGGGACTCCAATCTCGTCGTCCAGCAAGCGATGAGAAATTGCGACACCCTAGCCGACAACATGGCAGCGTATCAAAAACTCTACAACGAACTCGAAGGGAGTTTCGACGGCTGCAAGCTCAACTACATCACCAGGGCCAACAACACGGAGGCGGACGAGCTCGCAAACATCGGATCGACCCGAGGGCCAATACCACCCGTAGTTTTCCTGGAAAGCATCCGCCAAAGGTCCATCAAAACACCGGCGCTGGCACTCGAGACAGCCGAGGAAGAAGAGGACACAACAGACCTAGCGCAAGTGGCATCAGCAAACCCGTCAGAAGGCACCGGCACCAGCACACCCAACGACACAGCAGCAGACGAGCTCGACGGACCAGCCTGGGCAAAACCATTCCTTCGGTTCATAATCGAGGGAACGCTACCGCAAGACGTGGCCGAAGCACGACGCATCAGCAGACGCTCCAAAGCGTTCACGGTGATCAACAGACAGTTGTACAAATGCAGCATTGTGCAAATACTACAAAAGTGCATCGACGAGGAAGACGGCAAAGCCCTACTCCTCAAAATCCACGAAGGCACATGCGGGCACCACGCAAGCAGTCAAGTACTCGTGTCCAAGGCATTCCGAGCGGGTTTTTACTGGCCCACAGCTATGAAAAACGCAGAGGACATAGTACGGCGCTGCGTCGCCTGCCAGAAATTCGCTAACAGACCGCACGCCCCAGCTTCAGAGCTCAAGACCATACCATTATCCTGGCCATTCGCCACCTGGGGACTCGACATGGTCGGCCCACTCAAGAAATCATCAAAAGGAGGAAGGACACATCTACTGGTCGCAGTCGACAAGTTCACCAAGTGGATCGAAGCAGTGCCAATCACTAGTTCCACCGCCCTCACGGCCGTGAACTTCATCAAGTCAATAATCTTCAGATTCGGAGTGCCACACAACATCATCACAGACAATGGCACAAATTTCACAGCTGCCGAATTCCAGAACTTCTGCGAAGAGATAGGCATTAAAATAAACTACGCGTCAGTCGCGCACCCGCAATCCAACGGCCAGGTGGAGAAAGCAAACGGACTCGTATGCGGAGGACTCAAGAAGCGGCTCCTCGCACCACTCGAGCAGGCCGCCGGAAACTGGGTAGAAGAGCTCCCCGCAGTATTTGGAGCCTACGGACCACGCCAAATACTGCGACCCAATTTACACCATTCTTTATGGTCTACGGGGCCGAAGCAGTACTACCACATGACCTCAAGTTCGGAGCACCTCGGGTCACGGGGTACGAAGAAGAGGAAGCAGAAGAAGCAATCCAAGACGACAAAGACACAGTCGACGAGGCAAGAGACGTGGCCCTGTCAAAGTCAGAAGGATACCAGGACAAGCTGCGCACTTACCAAAGCAGTCGCCTTCGAACTAGAACCTTCAACAAAGGGGACCTAGTACTACGAGTGATACAAGAGAAGGTCCACAAATTAGCCCCCCAATGGGAAGGCCCATTCATAATATCAGAAGTCATCGGAGGCGGCGCTTACATGCTGAAGAACCCAAAGACGGACGAAGATGTGGGCAATCCATGGAATGTCGCAAACCTGCGACTGCTCTACCCTTAACATCAATCGGTTGGACATGACTGGCAACTCATGTAACCACTCGACCGCAATAAAAGCATATGTTGCCCAAACATTACCAGCTTTCAAAAGCACTCGGGGGCTTAAGAAAAATCCCCTCGAGCCCTGCTATCGCCTACGCGATCTTACATCAAAAAGCACTCGGGGGCTTAAGAAAAATCCCCCCGAGCCCTGCTATCGCCTACGCGATCTTACATCAAAAGCACTCGGGGGCTTAAGAAAATCCCCCCGAGCCCTGCTATCGCCTACGTGATCTTACATTAAAAAGCACTCGGGGGCTTAAGAAAAAACCCCCCGAACCCTGCTATCGCCTACGCGATCTTACATCAAAAGCACTCGGGGGCTTAAGAAAAATCCCCCCGAGCCCTGTTATCGCCTACGCGATCTTACATCAAAAGCACTCGGGGGCTTAAGAAAAATCCCCCCGAGCCCTGCTATCGCCTATGCGATCTTACATCAAAAGCACTCGGGGGCTTAAGAAAAATCCCCCCGAGCCCTGCTATCGCCTACGCGATCTTACATCAAAAAGCACTCGGGGGCTTAAGAAAAATCCCCCCGAGCCTTGCTGTCGCCTACGCGATCTTACATCAAAAGCACTCGGGGGCTTAAGAAAAATCCTCCCGAGCCCTGCTATCGCCTACGCGATCTTACATCAAAAAGCACTCGGGGGCTTAAGAAAAATCTCCCCGAGCCCTGCTATCGCCTACGCGATCTTACATCAAAAAGCACTCGGGGGCTTAAGAAAAATCCCCCCGAGCTATCTCCTACGCGTTCTCACATCAAGTACCTTCGAAAAACATGGCAACAATCAGATGGAGCACCAAGTACTCTGAAGAAAACTTTGGAGGAAGCACAGGACACAAGCTCATTTAGTCTTCACCCGATCGCCAACGATCACCTAAAGACTCGGGGGCTACTCCCATCGGGAGCGCTGCCGCGCAACCGATAAAAGGACAGAAATCAACGAAAGAACGACAAGGGAAACAAATCTAAAGACTACACTTGACTCTACAACTCAGACGTAGCCTCGGGGGCTACTCCCATTGGGAGAGCTGTCGTGCACCCGATAGAACGCACATTGCATAGTTCGGGCGAACTCGAATACAACTCTCGATCAGGACTCGAACACAGCTCTCGGCCGAGCAAAAGCCCAATGATAAAATACTGTCGCAAAAGACTCAAGCACAGTTTACATCACAAGAGTCATTTCCAGTACAAAAGGACTCAACTACATTTGGATAGAAGGCAGCTCCTGTTACAAGAGGGAATCACCCAAGGAATTATGACTTCTACATGTGTGCCCATGAGGGGTAACCGACTCTAGTACAAGAGCATCATTACAAACAAAGGAGCAGTCGAATCAGCAGGCTCATGATGTCAATGACATAACAAAAGGTGAAGCTCGACTTATTTGCGGAGCCATTGAAGGCGATGCTCCACCAGCTTCTTCTCCTGCTCCTCTAGCTTCTTCTCCAGCTCCGCCCAAGCTGCCGGCGAAGATGACGCCGCTGCCTCCAGTTCTACAAGGTCGCCTACCGCGCTCGTTTAACCGGCGGCTTGACATCGAGGTCTTCTTCAGAGCCAGAGGGGGAAGCAGTTGAAGACGGCTCACCACCAGCACCAGAAGAGTCCCTGGAGGAAGAAGCAGTCGAAGACACAGGCAAAGGACCCCCCGACCTTGTGGAAACGTCGCTGCTTGACTCCTGAGCTCGCGGGTCCATGCTGTTGCCGCTCGGATCAAAAGCACGGACAGTAACAGTGCTCTCGCCATCAAATCGACAGCAAAGAACATCGCCATAGCGCAGACCCAAACGGCGAGAAAACGAACTCCAGCCAGAACCAAGAAAGACCAAGCGGGAACGGTTAAACTCCAAATCGACATAGGACGGAGCTCGATCGCTCCCCTGAAGACGCAGAAGCAAGACATCCAAACCAAGATCGGCCACAATGGCAGAAAAAGAAGGAGGAAGAAGAATGCGAGTGGCACTAAGGCCACAAACGCGCAGTAAGAAGTCATGCCACCAAAAGCCCTCTGCAGAAGAAGAAGAAAGTGGTAGCGGAGTGCCATGTCGACCACCCGTCCAGAATGAGGAGTAAGTCCACCTCTACTACGACGGACGCGACCACGGCCGGAGCCTCTCTTTGGAGCCATGAAAAGTTAGAAAAAGGGAAGTAGAAGAGGAGACAGATGGAGAAAAGCAAACCAGGACGAAGCCAATTTATAGTGCAAAGGAAGCCCCGACGCTTCAGAATCCGAGGCCAAAGATGCTCGCCCACGGGGTGCGCTGTTCATACTACCATCAAATCACGCGCGTTGGAAACGCGCGCCTCAGGAACTTAACCGGCGCTGCTCGCACGCCACTGAGCTCATCATCATGACCGGTCAAGATGAAAAGACAGTTCACTGCCAAGCATCTATGACAATAACCACATAGCGACGTGGTTATCCTGACAGGAAAAAAGCAGAAGACCAACCAACGTCTCATCACAAGTAAAGCTTATCAGGAATGCTACCGACGCCTAGAGATTTTATCAGATCTTTTTCCAACAAAGAAAAAACATCTCACTCCCATCGGGAGGAGCCCATCTCGAGAGTCCCCAGGTGCTCACTCATCTGAAGATCAATAAGGTGCTCGAGTGATCACTCGCACGCACTAGAGTTACAGGTGCTCCCTCACCTATGGACCCACAAGGTTCTCGAGTGACCACTCGCACCCTTAAGAGTCCCGGGTGCTCCCTCACCTCTGAAAGAAGCTCAAAACAACTTTTCGAGTGATTACTCGCGGAAGGATTCCTCGCCTGAGCACTCGAAACAAAGCTCCGCGAGTAAGATGAGTGAACAGCTCGCTTGATGATTTGTTCCAAGTGGGTGAAATGCTATAAGGCTCCGCGCCTCAAAAACACGCCTATTCCTGGAACCACGACACACTGTGCCCAGATGCCACGCAAGACTAGCGTGTAGGTAAGACCCCGCTGCGAAGTTCGGCCGGGCTGGGACTTGCCGAAGAGCGATTTCACTCCCAACCTTTCCATGCGCTGCGCATGAAGTATAAAGCCGGGCGGACGCGCCTTAGGCTACGCAACCAACTGGGGGCAAATGAACACCGTAAGACCTGAAGCGGCCGGAGTTTTGCTATGCTCCACTATTCCAAGCTCATGTCGAGGGGCATGGGTTTGATTGGGCGATCGCGGTATTTGCCACTAGCGCAATTCACTAAGGCTCGATCCGTCGACTCCTTGGGCCCTTTCTGCTTAGCATCCCTCAAAACAGGTTTTGTCATGGCCACCATGCTGCCAGCGACCGCGGGTGCACCGCGCATACAAGACACAGACGCATGAAGATGAACTCAAGTCCCTGCGCGACTCTTCGAGTCCCCCAGGCACTCGGGGGCTACTGACGAGGGGGTGACCCCACGACTCCTAATAATGGGCCTACCCGGTGTTATTGAAGGCCCACGGAGCTACCGCCGGACTCGCCTTGACCCGTTAGATGGCACCGACATTGGGAGTCCTCGACTGACAAGGAAGGTGCGGGGACTTGCCGTACAAGCTAGGGTTAGATTACCTGTAATTAGAGATTGATTCCCCTAGACCTGGTCTACTATATAAAGGCCAGGAGGGGCAACACATACACCATCGAATCATACATCGCCTGTAACCCTAACCTACGGCACATCTGCCTTGGCATCCCCTGTAACTTCTCCACAATCAATATATCGAGCAGGAAGTGTGTCCTCCTGTTTGCCGACGAGCTTATCGTCCAACCTGTGTCTTCTCCAACTAACCCAGGGTCCCTGACCATGGGATTTGCCGGGGGACATCCCCGACAGTCGCCATGGATATTTCTGTGAGTTCTTGCTCGGCTCCGAAGGTGTCGGAGACTTTGTGGAAATCGCGATCGCACTTGCCTGATTTGGTGAAGCTCCCGTTGACTGTAATGATGCCCGCTGATCCTGGCATCTTGAGTTTGAGGTATGCGTAGTGCGGAATCGCCAGGAATTGTGCGAACGCTGGACGTCCCAGTATGGCGTGATACTGCGACTTCAAATCGAGTACTTCAAACTCGAGGGTGTGTCTTGCGAAATTGCGTCTGCTGCCAAAGACGACTTCGAGCTCGATTAATCCAAGGGAAGTAGCCGCTTCTTATGGGACTACTCCGTATAATAGGGTGCTTGATTTCTTCAATACTGATCGTGAGATCAACATCTTGCGTAGGGTGCTGACAAAGATTATGTTCATGCTGCTGCCTCCATCCATGAAGATTCTATCCATGCCGTACCCTCCGATTTGGGTGTCGAGTACCAGGGGCGTGTGTCCCGGCCTTGGGACTACAGGAGGGTGATCATTCTGGGAGAACATGATGCTGGTTTCTGCGTTGTGTAGCTGGTAGACTTCGACTGTGTTTAGGTTCTCGGCTGCTCTGGCTTGCAGGGTGTAGGCGTCCTGTTGGGATTGCGATACCCTGCCTTCTTGGATCGTGTACACCTATCCTTGAGTCGGCGACTGGTCGGTTCGTCGAGTGCGCTTGGCTTCTCGCTGTTTTTCTTCCTTGAGGCTGTCGGCGAGTTCATTCAACAGGCGGCAGGCTCCCAGAGTGTGACTCCATCTGATGTATCCCCAGTTGTCTTCGAAGCAGTGGATCGTGCAGGGTCCTTCTAGCTGTTCCTTGACCGTGAGTTTGCTGGATCCGGCGTGTCGTTTCTTCCTTGAGATTCGAAAAAAAAGCGCGTGATCCACCGGGTGCTCGTGGACTCGTGGATCGATTTCGATCCCTGCGCTCAAATTCTGGTTCTTGATAAGGTTGGCGAATTTGTCTGGTCGTCGATCTGGGTCGTAGTATTCGCCGTTCTGAGTCTCAGAGTCGCTGTCCTGATGGGTGACAGTTGTCTGCACGGAGGCGGGTCGTCGTGTGGTCGGCAAGCGCGTGGCTGTATAGTTCGACTAGTCGAGTGGGGTCCCTTCGTAGAATCCTCGCGCATGTCTTCTGGGTCGTCGGTTTCTTCCTCGTTGGCGATGATCTTGGTGATCACTGATCTCGAGATCGGAGTCGGTGTCTTGTTGGGCGGTGGGTGCCTGGGTGGCGGTGGGTCGTCGAGTGGTCGGCAAGCCCTCTGCTTCGTGCTGTAGCTCGTCGATCGGGATCTCCATGTGGAACCCTCGCGCCTTTCTTTTGGGTTGTCGAGTTCTCTTTCGCTGGCGGTGGGATCGATTGCCGCCGTAGTATTGGTCTTGGCACGGCTGCAGGCTGAGCGATCTCGCTGGGGCGGCAGAGATTACAGGGAAGCCAATGCTAGTGCGCACAAGGCTAGGGTTACAGATTCTGTATTGCTTGATCTCGACGTCTCCCCTCCTAGCCTTTATATACTAGGCTAGGTCTCGGGGAGTCCATCCCGGATTACAGATAGTATTTCCTAACTCTGATCTTGTACCGTATGGCAAGTTTGCACCTTCCTTATGAGTCGCGGACTCCTACGTCGGTGCCAATAGTGGGCCAAGGTTGGGCCCAGGCGTCATCTCTGTGGGCCTTCTGTCTTCGGCTACACCGGGGTAGGCTCATCCATAGGAGTCGTGGGGTCACCCCCTCGTCAACAGGGCACCTGGTTTGGGGGCAGACGGACCGGGAGCAGGGCGCCATGCACCGTATTTGCCCTTTTTCTTGGCAACCTTGGAGGTACCAGGGGCGTCATCGGTTCGGGGGCGTTTTCCTTCGGCCACCGTCTGCTCGGCCGGCTCGGATTCTGCGCCGAAGTCACCAGTGGAATCAACATCACTGCTCCATTCGGCCATGAAGCGTTTGATGGAGGAATCAGACTCACCCGGCTGGTTGAGGCCGAGATCAAAGGAAGCAGTCCGAGCTTTGATTTAGGAGTCGGTTTCCTCTTCAAGCTCCAAGTCTTCGGCGTCCTCTTCTGCGTGGTCGGGGTGGTAGCCCGAGGCGGCTTGTCCATCTTGAATGGCCTTGGAGCCAAGGAATTCCTGGAGAAGAGCACCCGATCAGAATCAACAAGAAGGAAAAAGAGCTCATATGGAAGTAAGACTAGAAGTATACCATGGGGCAGGGCCAGATGCGATCGTGCGCCCTCTTTCCGAATTTGAAGGGGCAACGATTTTGAGGTCGGCAAGGAAGTTCATTCGGCAGATAAGTTCAGCTTCACCCATGTTAAACGTAGAGATCTGAGTGGGGTCCAGGAGTCAGCTCATATCGCAGATGCGGTGGCATCGGCGCTGCAGAGGGAGCACTCGGCGGCAGAGCCAAGTAGCGAGCAGATCGGCAGGTTGCAATCCTTCGGCCCTAAGAACTTGGATGTGGGCCATCTGGAGGTTTAGGTCAGTGTCCCCATCTCCTGGCTTCTCGGACCAGTTGTGCTTGGCAATCGGAGGCGACAGAGAGAACTCGTGCAAGTTATGCAGGTCCTTGTCCTTTGGTGAGGAGACATAAAAGAACCCCATCTGCCAGCTCTTGATGGACTGCGGTGGCTGGGGATGAGGGTAGAGTCGGGACTTGCAAACATAGATGGTGGCAACACCGCACTCGGCCATCACCTTCACCTCCTCTTTCTTCTGGGTCTTGGGGTCGACAGTGAACACCCCGGTGCCCACTTGGAAACTGCAAAAATGGAAGATCCAGCTCCAGAGGCCAACGGTGGGCCGAACTCCGAGGTAGCCATCGCACAGCTTCACAAACGCGGAGAGCCACATGATGGCATTCGCCCCGAGGTGGTGCGGTTGCAAGCGATAGAAGTCAAGGAACTCGCGCAAGAAGTGGCTCATCGGGAGCCCGAAGCCGCGCTGGAAGTGCGTGAGCAAGACGACACGCTCGCAGGCCTTGGGTACGGGCGCAAGCTCGGGACCGGGGATGCGGCAGTCGAGGTCCGCCGGGATCTTGCGTGACCGGCGGAGGAGAGCGATGTGCATCTCATTGACAATGGAGCCCTTCCACGAGCCCTTCTGAGAAGCGGCGGCGGCGTCGTCGTCCCCCATGGAGGCGTCGGACTCCGTGGTGGGCGAGGAGGATCAAGATGATGATGAAGACGGCGGCGGCAGCGGCGGAAGCCTAGATCCGTGTGCACCAATGATGGAGGAGGAGAAGCAGCGGCGGTGGCGGCGGCGGAGTGCAGCCGGGGGGGGGGGGGGGGGTCCTCGGTGGAGCAGACCTAAGTTCCGGCGGCAACAGCAGCAACACTGAGAGGCGCGCGGCGTGGCGGCGGCGGAGACAGAGGAGGAGAGCGCGAGGAAGAAGATGGAGTGAGGGGTGCGTGGCGCATCTCCCACCCCGTGGACTATTTAAAGACCCGGCGGAGCGGTAGTGGGATCCGCTGTGCCGGCTCGGTTAGTGGTGTGGCCGCGTGTATCTCCACCGTATCATTAGTTCAGAGCACAGAAGATCCGGCGGATGGGACGCGACGTGCGCGCGTGGGTCGAGGCAGCGGTTATGGCATGTCAAATCATGGCACGTCGTCCCGTATTCCCAGGCAAATACGAAGCGCCAAGTTTGGTCAACAGTCCAGTCAAACTAACCGTTGAGCAGATCGGACGAGAAGATCAAGAGCAATCGGCAGATAGCAAGCAATCGACCCATTGAGAGCAATCAGTCAGAAGATCAAGAGCAACCGGCAGATAGCAACCAATCGGCCCATTGAGAGCAATCGGTCAAAAGATCAAGAGTAATTGACAGATGGCAAGCAATCATCCCATTGAGAGCAATCGGTCAGAAATGAAGATTCAAAATACCAGAGGCATAGAAGGAACCTATGCAAGCTCGCAGTCTCTGAGTTCGGCGGGAGCTCCGCAGCTTCAGGGCTACTGTAGGGGGAATGGCCCCCGGGTAGGGTCACCCAGTGGAAACAATTCATCAAGGCAAATATCACCGACCTGATGGTCGCTGATCTAATAAAGGGCCGGACTAATCAAGACTGAGCAAAAAGTGGGCCGAGCTGTCCAGGTCGGAGGCCGATTGTCCCAAAGAGAGTGCAATCGGCCTCACCAGGATGCACACGGCCGGAGTAAACAGAGCAACCTCCAAGCATGATCCCAGGTCGGACACCTGGTACAAGTGCATTCAATGCGCAATCCCTGAAGATCGGTACTGTCAGAGGCGTGCGGTCTGCTTCAGCGCCGATCACGCGGACATGCCGACAGACCTAAGTCTCTAGCTTCACTGTTCATTAGCAAGGTCTACATAATAGCGGCATGGTGAGCCGCAAGTATACGCCGGGTCATCCGGGAGAACACGATGTGAGGACCCTAGCTGGTCTGAGGCTGACAGCTGGGGCCTCCCCTTTGTACATTTACCTTTGTACCCCGAGCTCGGCCTATAAGAGCCCCGGGTACCCCTCCTGCGTGAGGGACGACGGAGCACTTATTGCAACTTCACCCACAATAGAGAGAGCAAGGAGAGAGCTGTGCTTAGAGAACTCTTCTCCTTCATCTCAAACAGATCAAGGAGCATTCACTGTAGCCAGAGTTATTGCATATAGCTAGCTCGGCAGGACTAGGGGTGTTATCTCTACGGAGAGCCACGAACCTGGGTACATCGTGGTGTCTCACCGTGTGTTCCCACTCTCGATTCCGGTACCAGCGACACTAACCTCGATTTGTCCCCGTCTTTAGCCATCCCCATGGCATCTGCTGTTACATATCGACGACAAATACCTCAAAACTATTGCAAGTTACTACTACAATCGAATATCAACCTCAATTACCTACTTTCAAGACAAGATACAACGCAGTGCAACAACCGACTCTCTTAACAAGATAAACATGAAAACTAAAGAGAGTTCCAGCAACAAACTAAACAAAATCCAAGGCTCTTGCTAAAGACAAACTAAAACTAAAACTAAACATGACAGTAGCTATGAAAATATAAAGAACACACAACAATAAAAAGATAGGCATGAAAAATAGTATGATCTGTTCTAGAATGGAGTGGAACGTGTTTCTCTCCCACACAAAGTAATCCGTGGTATAATTTGTTATGAACAACAATCAAAGCTAAAGAAAACTAAAAATAAAACCTAAGAGCGAGACGCTCTAAGCATAGCACATAACGCATGAAGTGATAAAAATATAGTGAGACGAAGGACAGACTGATGATTGTTGATGGAGAAGGGATGCATGGGGGCATCCCCAAGCTTAGACGCTTGAGTCTCCTTGAATATTTATTGGGGATGCATGCGGGCATCCCCAAGCTTGAGCGTTTGACACTCCCGGATCTTCTTTCATCATCTTCCATCGCACACTTGAAAAATCCCTTCATACATAACTCATCATAAGCTGATTAGAGAGGTTAGTACCCTTAATAAAATATTTTTTCCCCACTGGATATAAATATATTCTTGAAGAGCTACTGTTTCTCAAGATTTCCAAAAGGTTTTTGCAAAGGAAAAGCAAGCTTAAGGTTTTCAAATGTAAGGAGAGGAAAAACGTGGCAGAATCTGTGAAAAACAGAACAACATGTAGTAAATAATTTTTTTGGGGCACTTCTGCAACTCAAATGAAAAAACTCATAACATACAAAAGTTTCATAATTTTATAGAGCATGATGTGTAACAAATTCAGCTAAAAAAGATGACCTGGTGATTTGTTCCAATTTTTTCCGTCTAGAAGACAAAATCTGTTTTCTGGACAGCATGTCACAACTTTTGCTTCCCTTATCATAAAAGGCTATAACTTGGCACAAAGCTTGAAAACTAAAGATACAATGATGTTGCTACAGTAGTAACAATCATTAAGACCACTAAAAATAGAAGTAAAAACAAACGGAAAGTAAAGATAACAAGGGTTGTCTCCCTAGAGCTCTTTCTTTATAGCCATAAAGATAGGCTTAAGATTTTAATGATGCTCTCGTAGGAATAAGAGTTGAAGAACAAAAAAAAGCATCAAGATGCAAATAATAAACACATTTATGTCTAACATGCTTCCTATGCAAAAGGATCTTGTAGAGAAATAACTCATTGAAGCATAAAGATATTAGCATAGGAAGGCAAAACAAGTGTAACTTCAAAACCTTCAACATAAAGAAAGGGAACTTGATATTATTGAAATATCTATAAGCATATATTCCCCTCTCATAATAATTTTTAGTGGCATCATGAATAAACTCAACTATATAAGTATCACATAAAAAATTCTTATCATGATCCACAAGCATAGAAAATTTATTAATCCCCACAGCTATCACATGAATCATTCTTATCATGATACACTTGCAAACATTGATTCTTTATAGCATAAGTGTCATCACAATAATCATCATAGATAGGAGGCAAAGTATTATCAAAATAAATTTCCTCATCAAAACTTGGGGGGCTAAAAAGATCATCTTCATAAAACGTAGCATCCACAAGCTTATAACTTTGCATATCATTAGAATCAAAGGTATTCAAAGAAGACATACTAGCAACATTGGAATCATGAAGAGTATGAAAATAAATTTCCATAGGTTTTTTTTTATTTTCTCTTCAAACACTTCATGTCCCAACTCAAGGTAGAGCTCATAAAGCTCTCTCATTTCTTTGTTTTTCATAAGCCTAACTACTGAAAATAAAAATAAAAAACGAAAAGATTTAATTGCAAGATCTAAAGATATACTTTCAACGCTTACCTCCCCGGCAACGGCACCAGAAATAGCTTGATGTCTACTCACACTTCTATTCTTGTAGACTATGTTGGGCCTCCAAGCGCAGAGGTTTGTAGGACAGCAGAAATTTCCCTCAAGTGGATGACCTAAGGTTTATCGAACTCAGGGAAGTAGAGGTTGAAGATGGTCTCTCTCAAGCAACCCTGCAATTAAGATAAAAGAAGTCTTTTGTGTCCCCAACACACCTAATACAACTAGGAGTTGTATATGTGCACTAGTTCGGTGAAGAGATGGTAAAATACGAGTGATAGGTGTGGAAAAGCAAGGTATTATAAATCTGTAATAAAAAGTGCAGCAAGCAAATATGTGATGTCTACGCACGCTTCTATTCTTGTAGACTATGTTGGGCCTCCAAGCGCAGAGGTTTGTAGGACAACAGCAATTTCCCTCAAGTGGATGTCCTAAGGTTTATCGAACTCAGGGAAGTAGAGGTTGAAGATGGTCTCTCTCAAGCAACCCTGCAATTAAGATACAAGAAGTCTCTTGTGTCCCCAACACACCTAATACAACTAGGAGTTATATAGGTGCACTAGTTCGGCGAAGAGATGGTAAAATATGGGTGATAGGTGTGATAAAACGAAGTAATATAAATCTGTAACAAAAAGTGCAGCAAAGAAACAAGTAACAAAAGTGAGTGCAAACGGTGTAACAATGATGGAAACAAGGCCTAGGTTTCATACTTTCACTAGTGGCAACTCCCAAAAACATTAACATAGTCTAATCACATGATATTTCCCATAAAACATGCAATGGAGACGCACTCGAAGGTCATTCCATTGTGGTCAAGAGAGGATGAGAATTATGTAGGGCTACAAAAGCACACCTCAAAGTTCGTAGTTCTCAATCTATGGATTTCCCAATGTCACCGCGGAAAGAGAGTACCACAATCACCACAACATATCTCAAGGATAGTCAAAGACAAGCACCAAGAGACTCTCAATCTTCAATCCACACACAAAAGAGGAAATCACTAATGATAATATTCTTCTAACCCATGTCCAATAGACCGCTGTCACCTTGGTCTGGGGGATTATACTAGATAAGATCAATTGAGTACATCAATCCAATACATAGAGGAAGGGGAAATATCATGGGATCACCCTAGATTAACATAGCCTATGATCACAACAAAGATCACATCATGGGAGAGAGAGAGAAACCACATAGATCAAGATACAAACCCTAGCCCCGAGGGGAACTATTCACACATGGACATGGTGAGAGAGAGAGAGTTGTTGATGGAGAGGTGCAGCCCGGAGGAGATGAAGGAGACGGTGACGGCGGCGGCCACAGCGGCGGCGGCGCCCACGGCCACGACCCTTGGGGGCTGCGGCCCTTGGCCCCTTCTTCTTCCTTGGAGATGGTGCTGCTGTGGAGATTGATCTCCCCCTCAAGACGGCTGCCAAGGGGGAGGAAATTTCATGGTGCCCTTTGACCTAGGTTTCCTCTCTTTATATAGACTCTCGGATTCCCATCATCCAGATTACGTCTTCTGTATTTCGGGGTTTCTAGAAGCATCCGAACTCCGATTGGGCCGAATTTTATGTCTAAATCCAGCGGAAAAAAATTCCCTACAACTTTGTAGTTTTAAGTTTTTCCGTTTGAGGCCGTCAGCGTTTCCGAGGCGATCTTTAAAACCTGTCTGGTGGGGACAGATTTCGGGAGAGTTAGAGTCCAACTCCTACAAGGCTCCTTTTTGTGATTTTCCTTTATCCTAGTAATTCCTACACATAAAGTACAAAAACAAAAACTTGTGCACTCTTGCAACCATTAATAGGTTAGTTCCAGAATATGCTATAAAAAGATATGAAAGTGTATCAAAAGCATAGCAATATCACACAAAACATGCATGGAGCAAGCAGAAATTATAGATACGTTTGGGACGTATCAACATCCCCAAGCTTAATTCCTGCTCGTCCTCGAGTAGGTAAATGATAACAAGCATAATTTCTGTGGTGACATGCTATGAATCATATAAGAACTTTGAAAGTAAAGCAATCAAAGCATGCAATTCAATTCAAGTCTTATCAGGCAAGAGCCTATATTTAGCATTGAAACAAGCAACATAAGAACATAAAGGTGCAAGAGCTCTCACTGTCCGTGACTCGAATGTCTCCAAATGGTGTTTGCGTGCAAGAAAGGGGATAGGGATATACGAGAAAAAATATTTTTGTGTTGAGAACTCAATATACTAAAGTTTCACACTTGGTATTCTTTCAAATCTTATCTTGACTCATCCCCAGACCACTAGCCAGGTACAAGTCTAAATGATCCACTCCTTTTCGAAATTTTGAGCACTCGTGCAATGGGTGAGCGTAAGCAAGAAAGTTGACACTTCGGATGGCAAAGAGAGAAAAGGTGGAGGAGGAAGACAAAAAATGGTGTGAAAGGCTCACATCAATGAGGACAATCATAGGCGAGAGAAAGCCAAATGATAGATATGATGTGATGAGTAGGGATTTCCATGCAACGGATGCACATATGAGCTAAAGAAAGCTCTCCAATGGAACTAGTGGGGGTGGATCCAACTTGCTTGCGCAAGAAGACCTAGAGCTCATTTGAGGAGGCTCATCATTGGAATATACAAGCCAAGTTCTATAGTGTGAAGGTCCCCACATAGCTATATGCATGAATGATAATCTCTATGGAGTACAAGATATAAGATGGAGTACGAGTGTGGATCTCTCAAAAGGAATAGTAGTGTGCCCCCTTCTCTCTTTTTATTTCTTTTTTTTGGTGGCCTCAATGGCTCTTTCTATTTCTCTCATTTGTCCTCTTTGGCATCTTTTAATTTGTCCACTTTGGGATCTTTTAATTTTTCCACTTTGGGATCTTTTCCTCATTTTAGGGGCAACACTCTATATATTACAAGAAGTATAGAAGATCTTTCACACTTTACAAAAGTACTCAAATCATAAAGAAAATGTAACTATCATGAAGTATGCAAATGTATGCCTCTGCTAGTGTAGCAGGAACAGGTATGACATGAAGATCAAGTCATGAAGAGGTGGATGTTGCATGGCAATATATCTCGGAAAGGCTATGGAAATGCCTTGATAGGTAGGTATGGTGGCTGTTTTGAGGAAAGATATGAGGAGGTTTATGATGATAGAGCGTATCATGCCAAGGGTTTGGATGTACCGGCGAAGGTGGACGCACACTCTCGGAGTGAGAAGAAGGCAATGCACGGCACAGGAAAGGCTAGCAAATATATGGGAAGGTGGAAGTGTCAACTTTCAATACTTACATTAGTCCGAAGAACTCATGTACTTATTATCGGTAACTCTCAATCTAATAAGGAGGTTCACAAAGAGACAAGTACCCCCGAGGAAGAGTGTATGGGGGTTTGGTTATCCTTGCACATCCTCAACTCATGGTATGTGAGTGTACTCTAATATCCGATCCCTCCAAAGACTAGTGATCCATCTAGTAGATAGAGTTCTCAACTAGTTTTGTAGGTTTTTGAAAATAGACACGGATTTCCCAAAATACGACACCTATCACTAATAGGCTAGATCTCTTGACACCAAAAGTTCAAACATTACTCACATCAATACCTCAAAACTATTGCAAGTTACTACTAAAATTAAATAGCAACCTCAATTACCTACTCTCAAGACAAGACGCAACTCAGTGCAACAACCAACTCTCTTAACAAGATAAACATGAAAAATAAAGAGAGTTCCGGCAACAAACTAAACAAAAGCCAAGGCTCTTACTAAAGACAAACTAAAACTAAAACTAAACATGGCAGTAGCTACGAAAAGATAAAGAACACACAACAGCAAAAAGATAGGCATGAAGAATCCTATGATGTGTTCTAGATTTTGAAAGTGGAGCGTTTTTCTCTCTCACACAAAGTAAGACAGGATCTAACTTGTTATGAACAGCAAGCAAAGCTAAATAAAACTAAAAATAAAACCTAAGAGCGAGACGCTCCAAGCATAGCACATAACGCATGAAGTGATAAAAATATAGTGAGACGAAGGACGAACTGATGATTGTTGATGGAGAAGGGGATGCACGGGGGCATCCCCAAGATTAGACGCTTGAGTCTCCTTGAATATTTATTGGGGATGCATGGGGGCATCCCTAAGCTTGAGCGCTTGACACTCCTGGATCTTCTTTCATCATCTTCCATCGCACACTTGAAAACTCCCTTCATACACAACTCATCATAAGCTGATTAGAGAGGTTAGTACCCTTAATAAATAATTTACCCACTGGATATAAAGATATTCTTGAAGAGCTACTGTTTCTCAATATTTCCAAAAAGTTTTTGCAAAGAAAAAGAAAGCTTAAGGTTTGCAAAAGTTAGGAGAGAAAAAACGTGGCAGAATCTGTGGAAAACAGAACAACAGGTAGTAAAGAATTTTCTAGGGGTACTTCTGCAACTCGAATAAAAAAACTCAGAACAGACGCTCGAAATTCAATTGCATGGAGCACGCTGTAAAAAAAATCAGATCAAAAAGATGATCTGGTGATTTTAGGCTAATTTTTCCGTCCAAGGACAGAATCTGTTTTCTGGACAGCATGTCACAACTTTTGAACTTTCTTGCAAACGGAGGCTAGACTTGTCACAAAGATTGAAAATAAAGATACAATGATGTTGCTACAGTAGTAACAATCACCAAGACCACTAAAAACTGAAAGTAAAAACTCCAACTAAAGATAACAAGGTTTGTCTCCCTAGAGCTCTTTCTTTATAGCCATAAAGATAGGCTTAAGATTTTAATGTTGCTCTCATAGGAATAAGAGTTGAAGCACAAAAGAGAGCATAAAGAAGCAAATACCAAACACATTTAAGTCTAACATGCTTCCTATGCAAAGGGATCTTGTAGAGAGATAACTCATTGAAGCATAAAGATATTAGCATAGGAAGGCAAAATAAATGCAACATCAAAACCTTCAACATAAAGAGAGGAACTTGATATTATTGGAATATCTATAAGCATATGTTCCCCTCTCATAATAATTTTCAGTGGGATCATGAATAAACTCAAAATTATAATTATCACATAAAAAATTCTTATCATGATCCACAAGCATAGAAAATTTGTTACTCTCCACATAAGTAAAATTCTTCTCTTTAGTAATAGTGGGAGCAAATCAAGAAAATAGCTATCACATGAATCATTATTATCATGATACACTTCCAAACATTTATTCTTTATAGCATAAGTGTCATCACAATAATCATCATAGATAGGAGGCAAAGTATCATCAAAATAAATTTCCTCATCAAAACTTGGGTGGCTAAAAAAATCATCTTCATCAAACGTAGCATCCCCAAGCTTATAGCTTTGCATATCATTAGCATCAAAAGTATTCAAAGAAGACATTCAAATAACATTACTACTATCATGAGTGTTGTGCAAATAATAAAACTCCATAGGATTTTTGATCTCCTACTCAAACACTTCATGTCCTAACTCAAGGTAGAGCTCATAAAGCTCTCTCATAATTTTGTTGTTGTTTTCCATAAAGCCTAACCAGTGAAAATAAAAACAAGAAACAAAAAGAATTAATTGCAAGATCTAAAGATATACCTTCAAGCACTCACCTCCCCGACAACGGCGCCAGAAATAGCTTGATGTCTACGCACGCTTATTTTCTTGTAGACTATGTTGGGCCTCCAAGCGAAGAGGTTTGTAGGACAACAACAATTTCCCTCAAGTGGATGACCTAAGGTTTATCGAACTCAGGGAAGTAGAGGTTGAAGATGGTCTCTCTCAAGCAACCCTGCAATTAAGATACAAGAAGTCTCTTGTGTCCCCAACACACCTAATATAACTAGGAGTTATATAGGTGCACTAGTTCGGCGAAGAGATGGTAAAATATGGGTGATAGGTGTGATAAAACGAAGTAATATAAATCTGTAATAAAAAGTGCAGCAAATAAAAAAGTAACAAAAGTGAGTGCAAACGGTGTAACAATGATGGAAACAAGGCCTAGGTTTCATACTTTCACTAGTGGCAACTCCCAACAACGTTAACACAGTCTAATCACATGATATTTCCCATAAAACATGCAATGGAGACGCACTCGAAGGTCATTCCTTTGTGGTCAAGAGAGGATGGGAATTATGTAGGGCTACAAAAGCACACCTCAAAGTTCGTAGTTCTAAATCTATGGATTTCCCAATGTCACGCGGAAAGAGAGTACCACAATCACCACAACATATCTCAAGGATAGTCAAAGACAAGCACCAAGAGACTCTCAATCTTCAATCCACACACAAAAGAGGAAATCACTAATGATAATATTCTTCTAACCCATGTCCAATAGACCGCTGTCACCTTGGTCTCGGGGATTATACTAGATAAGATCAATTGAGTACATCAATCCAATAGATAGAGGAAGGGGAAATATCATGGGATCACCCTAGATTAACATAGCCTATGATCACAACAAAGATCACATCATGGGAGAGAGAGAGAAACCACATAGATCAAGATACAAGCCTTAGCCCCGAGGGGAACTACTCACACATGCACATGGTGAGAGAGAGAGAGTTGTTAATGGAGAGGTGCAGCCCGAAGGAGATGAAGGAGACGGCAACGGCGGCGGCGCCCACGGCCACGGCCACGGCCCTTGGGGGCAGCGGCCCTTGGCCCCTTCTTCTTCCTTGGAGATGGTGCTGCTGTGGAGATTGATCTCCCCCTCAAGACGGCTGCCAAGGGGGAGGAAATTTCGTGGTGCCTTTGACCTAGGTTTCCTCTCTTTATATAGACTCTCGGATTCCCGTCATCCAGATTACGTCTTCTGTATTTCGGGGTTTCTGGAAGCATCCGAACTCCGATTGGGCCAATTTTATGTCTAAATCGACCGGAAAAAAACTTCCCTATAACTTTGTAGTTTTAATTTTTTCCGTTTGAGGCCGTCTTGTAGCGTTTCCGAGGGGATCTTTAAAACCTGTCTGGTGGGGACAGATTTCGGGAGAGTTAGAGTCCAACTCCTACAAGGCTCCTTTTTGTGATTTTTCCTTTATCCAAGTAATTCCTACACATAAAGTACAAAATAAGAACTTGTGCAGTCTTGCAACCATTAATAGTTTAGTTCCAAAATATGTTATAAAAAGATATGAAAGTGTATCAAAAGCATAGCAATATCACACAAAACATGCATGGAGCAAGCAGAAATTATAGATACGTTTGGGACGTATCAACATGTGACAAAACTGAGCACAAATGGTGTAACAATGGTGGAAACAAGGCCTAGGCTTCGTACTTTCACTAGTGGCAACTCTCAACAACATTAACATAGTCTAATCACATGATATTTGCATTAAAACATGCATTGGAGACGTACTCGGAGTTCATTCCTTTGTGATCAAGAGAGGACGAGAATTACGTAGGGCTACAAAAGCACACCTCAGAGTTCGTAGTTCTTAATCTATGGATTTCCCAATGTCACCGCGACCATCCAAAGAGAGTACCACAATCACCACAACATATCTCAAGGATATTCAAAGACAAGCACCAAGAGACTCTCAATCTTCAATCAACACACAAAAGAGGAAATCACTCATGAAAATATTCTAATAATCCATGTCCAATGGACCGCTGTCACCTTGGTCTCGGGGATTATACTAGATAATGACAAGTGAGTACATCAAATCCAATACATAGAAGAATGGGAAACATCATGGGATCATCCTAGATTAACATAGCCTATGATCACATTGAAGATCACATCATGGGAGAGAGAATTGACCACATAGCTACTGGTAGAAACCTCAGCCCCGAGGAGAACTACTCACACATAGACATGGTGAGAAAGAGAGAGATATTGATGGAGAGGTGCGGCCCGGAGGAGGTGAAGGAGACGGCGGCGGCGACGGTGGCCACGACCCTTGGGGGCAGCGGCCCTTGGCCCCTTCTTCTTCCTTGGAGATGGTGCTGCTGTGGATATTGATCTCCCCCTCAAGACGGCTGCCAAGGGGGAGGAAATTTCGTGGTGCCCTTTGAACTAGGTTTCCTCTCTTTATATAGACTCTCGGATTCCCGTCATGCAGATTACGTCTTCGGTATTTCGGGGCCAGAGGGAGCATCCAAACTATGATAGATGAATTGTTTTTCCAGAACCACCGGAAAAAAATTGTCTACAACTTTGTAGTTTTAAGTTTTTCCGTTTGAGGTCGTCTTCTGACGTTTCCGACGCAATCTTTAAAACCTGTCTGGTGGGGACAGATTTCGGGAGAGTTAGAGTCCAACTCCTGCAAGGCTCCTTTTTATGAATTTTCCTTTATCCAAGTAATTCCTACACATAAAGTACAAAAAGAAGAACTTGTGCACTCTTGCAACCATTAATATGTTAGTTCCAAAATATGTTATAAAAAGATATGAAAGTGTAGAAAACACATAGCAATAACACCCAAAACATGCATGGAGCAAGCATAAATTATAGATACGTTTGAGACGTATTAGGTAGCCAACGAGGAGCACTACTTCAGTGCCATCAAGAGTAATTTCTGGCGTCGTTGTCGGGGACTCCACTCTTCAATATAGGGGAGTTGCACACTATCTTTTACCTTTACTTTTTGGTCTTGTTAGTTTACCTTTCAGTTTTTGCTTTAGTGTCCTTTACCAAAAACCACAAAAAATTTATTTACCTTCCTTTTAGTAGTCCTTCCTTTTAGTCAAGTACGTTAGGACTTGGTGCCTTAAGGGAATTGGTAGTTCTAGATTTCCATCAAAGGGATGAAAAGAATATAAAGAAGGCATGGGACATAATTTCTAATGCGCATAGACGAATTATGTATTGGATACCTATAAAATTTGTGCTTAGATTTTTTTACCATGGTCTTTTTAAATGGTGCAAACACTCTCTTGATATTATAGCTGAAGGAGATTTCTTAGAGTGTGATGAAGCTAGAGCTCTTGATATTATACATGTTCTATCTAGTTATTTTGTTTATGATCATAGTTTTGATACTGTTATAGATAGACTTGCTACTATTGTAACGACCCGATTCACTAAGAATTCAAGTCTCTGTGCATTCTGTGCTAGTCCCTGGATCAATAGCTAGCACACACAGTACATGATGTAATATCAAGAATAAACCACATGTCATAAATATTACATCGAAGATCCAGTATTACAATAAAGCATACCTGCATAGCTCAAAGCTAGCTTACAAACAGAATACAGCGAAAAACAATAAAAGCTTCGTGGCGTCCATCAACTCCACCGGCAAGTTGAGTATAGACATCGTAACCCTACATCGCATCACTTACTCGTCGTATAAAAACCTGCAACACCGAAGGTTACAACCCGACAACGGGTCAGTACATCTGATTTGTATGGCAAGTCACACGAAAAGGATATAACAGACCTACATCTACATGCAAGGATAAGTAAAAGGAAAGGCTTATGGTTTTATTTTGCAGAAAGCTGGTTTTTCCCTCACATACTACAACTAATAAAATTTTAATTTATCTTGCTAGTCCTAAGTATGGTTGAATCGGGCTACACCAGTTCCAACCATCCCTTTATTAAAAGTTCCCACTCAAATTCTTATTAAGGTGAATTATCTGTCAAGACCATCCAACAACAATAATGCCCAGTTGCTCAAAGTTGTCCGTAACCGTGGACACGGCTAACCATGATCAATTTTTACACTCTGTAGAGGTTTGTACACTTTCCCCACTGGACTCAACCCGAAGATTGAGACATTGTCTTTCAGAAGAGGTTTCCTCCACCCTTTGGTAGCCGGTACACCTATCATATCTACATCAGCTAGCTACCAGGGCCAGGTTCCCCACAACTTACTCATCTAAGCCAGAGCCAATATAGCCAGTGGTTGTACATGAAAGCTACTAGTCACACTGTCTGTCCGATCTTTTTGAGCCTGGACGGCGCCCACTGCGTTCAGAGGGTAGACACCGTGACGCACCCGCTTCACCACCAAAACAACCATTCGGGAAGCATTTAGCCATGGTCCCTCCTTAGACAAGGCACGAGCCCCAGGATGCATTCCCTCCCGTCCCAGAGGTGATTTCTATTTAAGTTTGCTACTCAAGTCATTAATCCTCACATAGCTATATGATAACTCAACCAATCCCCGTCTACAAAGCAATAGTAGTATATAACAACCACGATCCTAGGGCGACAATGAAATGCAAGGTCAGAACATATGGCTATCCTACTAGGTTTAAATCATAACTAATATATAATCCTACACATGCATAGAGTGATAATTTGCTACGTGCATAATAGAAAATATAGGTTGAGGTTTGGTCAAAGTGTAACTTGCCTTTTCCATTCGGTGAAGTTCTTCGCTCTCACGGTCCAGTCAACTTTACTCGTCACACTCCGAGAAATCTATCGCAAACGAAAGAACTCGAATAAGCAATCACATCACAAGGCAAACAAAAGATCAACAAACAAACACAAAGGGTTTTAGAAACAAAACAGAAAGCTTTGAAGTGCAGAGGTGTAGATGTGCTCGAAGGTGATCGGTGGAAGTGAACTCGAGAGAGTCAACAGATAAAGATTCATTGGTAAGAATTTGTGACCATGGACATTACGAATTCAAGGTGAATATTATGCCCACATGACAAGTGTGTGAATCTTACCGATAACATGTCTCAAGTGATCCCATATGCAAAAAGAATCATGTGAAACGAAATACTACAACGCAGGTCATAGCAAGTGAAAAAATGAATTGAATTTGAATTAAAACAGACTAAGAAACTTGTGAATTTTTCTGTACACATGATATAGACAGAAAGTACATGACACGAGTGATCCAACGCAAAAAGAATCACTCGATTTGGATCAACGGTTAAAAAGATACGACCTCCGGAATTTGAATTTGAATTTGAAATAAATTCAAATTCAAAAGTGTGCAAAAGTTTGAAAAGTTGATCCCACGATAAACTACAGAACAACACGAACGTGTAGGAAAACTTTCACCGCGATCCGACTTACGGCGAAGGAGATATTGCGAGTACGGCGCCGGGGTGTTTTCTGCCAACAGGGACCTGTTCGTGAATAAAGATTTTTCCAAAAAGCAATCGGGTACCTGGTCGGATCTGACCGGAGTTGACTCCGGTGAGAGCTTCTCCGACCAGGCGGCTCGGTGGTCCAGCGAGGGCAGCCGGCCGGCGGGGGAGGCGGCTCCGTCCAGGACGGGTCGCTGGCGGGGGAGGGGGGCGACGGCGCGGCATGGGAGGAGGCGCGGTGGAGTGGCCGGCCTGGCCGCTGTGACGGCGGCGCGAGGCGGCGGCCGGCACGGCACGCGGGCGGCGGGACGGCGCTGGAGGCGCGGTGGCCGGCGGGGTGGCACCCACGACGCGGCGGCGGCGTGGCCGACGCGGGAGGGCGGCGCGAGCGGCGGCGGCGTCGCGCTCCGGCGATGCGGGGCCCGGCGGCGGCCCGCGGGTCCCGACGGCTAGGTTTTTTTCTCTTTTTATTAGAAGAAAGAAAAAGGAAAGGAAAACAAATTTAGGATGTCTATTTATAGGCAGATAAGAAGAAAAATAAATAAATTGGAACCGAATCGGGCCCAATTGCGCTCGTGGGCGGAAATAAACTATTGGGCCGGCTGGTTACGATTTTTCTTTTTATTTAAAATCCGAAACTTCAATAAAATTTACACAAATAAATATCCATCAGAAAAATATGAAATAAATTTCTAAATTCATCAAATAATACAAAGAAATTTATTTAATGAATACATTTTCCAAAAAGGAAAATAAAAATAAAAACATTTCCTAAATACTTTATTTAAATATAAAATACTTTTCATAAATCAAATAAAATCCAATAAATTATTAAAAATATTTTTATTTGTTCAAAAGCATTGAAAAACCATTTCTAAATAATAAAATATAAATTTTAAAATTGTCACGCCAATAAATAATTTCGTAAAATAAAAATATCCCATTGGAATTTTTTTTCAACTCTTTTAAAATATTCAATAAATCATTTCAATGAAATAAAAACTCTCTTAGCATTATAAAATTCCTAAAATAATTTTAGAGTTATTTATAATACTCATAATAAATTTTAAAAACTTTAAAGTAATATTATAAATATTTTCCAACTTTATTAAAAAGGGGATAAGTCTTTTTATATCCTCTCAAATGAATTTCGTTGAGTTGAAAAATGTTTTGAATATTCAGAAGAATTCCAATAATGATTTAAAACATTTTCCAACCTTTTAATATGTTGAAGGAGTCATATTACCTTCTCTCATTTTGTTTTGTTGGTTTTTTTTAATAATGAAATCCAAAACACCAAAAGTGAATCTTAGGGAAAGTCATTTTATTCCCTCTCATTTTAATATTCATTTAAACTCCAAAAGTTTTAAATCCTACTGAAAATCAATCATATCAAGAAAACAATCATTATTATAATTAATTTATTAACATTCCAAAATTTAGAAAATTTTGGGATGTTAAAGACTACCACCCTTAAAATGAATCTCGTCCCGAGATTCAAAAAGGCTAGAAAGAAAGGTTAGGGTTTGGGTCTTCATGCCAGTCCATCGATTCTCCGATGAGCTAGGATGCTACCACCCTTAAAACGAATGCAACGTGGTCTTCAAAATCTTAACCCGTTGATGACATCGTTCGTACATTCGTCATACTCCTTGGAGATCCTGAATCCTTAGCGAAAGAGTGGTCTTCCATATATCGAACCTTCATGGCTGACAAGGCAGGCGCCAATACTAAGCAACTATCGATTCCCGCATGGTGGTCATCAAGAATACTTTTACGGAATACCCGCAGGAAACGGTCTTGGTCCATACTCTCGTTATAACTTACTATTATTAACGATAGTCTTATATAGGGGTCAACATCGTACCATCCTATGGTTCAGTCTTAACATCGTCGTCTCTCTACTATAGGTAAGTCACTCAAGATTTACTATCCCGCATAGCAAGAGCGAATAATAAGGGTAATCTTCATGGGGGCCAGTCCATTCCGCACCCAAATCATTACCTTGTATATGGTTTAGAGAATCTCGCAATCTAACACTCGGTCATCCTCACGAGCATTGCAGAAAGTTCCTCTTGTTCATGAACTGGGTTCAGATAAATCCATGGTTCTGCAAGCCAAACAAACATCTATTGTTTCCTCACAACACTCAGGTTTGCGCAAACTATTACAAAACGTGTACTGGTGAACTACCACTTGCTCCAGGGTTCTTTCTTCAGCAAGATTGTGCTTGCTTGTTGTAAGATCCTGGCACACGGGGTTATCCTTGCACTCGGCATTAAGTTGCATCCATCTTTATTCCAGTCTTGACATTAGCATCTATTGTAGTAGCTTCTTTAGTGTAGGATGAGGACGAGGGGGAATAGAATGTAGATAGAGAGGTACAGAGAGATAGAGAGAGATACCCATACAAACATCACACTAGTTTTGAAAATATAAGTTTTGATGTGTAGCTGTCGGTAAAAACAAAAAATATGACAGCTCATAGAAACGATCTAACGGTAAAAATCTTGAATCTTCCAGGTCTTCAAGTCTTCAATGTCGGCAGCTTCAGTTTTGCATTGTCGAAGCAATCTTCGTATCATCGAGTCACTTGTCAACTTGTTCTTCTTGTTGTTGTGTCTTCTTCAGTCTTGAAGCATACTAAATAGATGGGGGTCTAATGAAACGTAAACTTATCATACTCACGTACAAGAAACGCAAGGCACAACACACAATATCAATAAAAGACATATCAAGGTAAAAGGGCACAATAAAAAACTTAACAAAACAAATCATGACATAAAACATCTAGTTCATCAACAGCAAAACATGCATCGATCCACATCTCCAGCTAACACTAAAAGGTACCACCATACACTTAGTGCACACCTACGAATATCTATCCTCCGGTTGTCAAACATAAGCTTCAATATGTAGACGTCTTTGGCCCATGTTCCTGCACCGATAACACTGAATTTCGCTAAGATTCTTCCTTTTCTTCTTCATAGGTGCTTCCTTGAACTCCTGGATAATCTTCTTCATCCATTCCTTTTGTTGTTGAATCACTTGTTGTGTCATGGTGTAAATGTGACACTGAAAGGGGTAATGATCAGTTCCTTGACACACAAGACATGTGACTTGAGCAGTGGGACATTCTTCACCCGAGTGAATTTCTTCACAAAAGGGACATCCATCTTGGTGTCCTTCATATGAGTGTCCAGCTTCTCCGCAATTTTTGCACGCACGAGGCCTCTTATGGGTTATCGTCCTTTGCATCGGGGTGACGCGGCGAGATCCCAACAAAATCTTTGTAAACTCCTTCCAAGTAATCTTTTTTCTTTATTCGTTAATCGCCTGATGCATTGTCCACCAAGTAGCAGCCTCTTCTACAAAATGCTTGACCGCATAGTGGACCATGTGCTCACTTCCAACCTTGTTAAGATCCATGTGCTCCTCCATATTATGAATTGCTCCACCTTCGGTCTAGTCATCGTCGCAGAAAAGGTGAGTCCTAATTCATACTCCATCTATTGAGCCCAAACGACAAGGGTAGGGGCAACTAGGATACAGACAGGAAAACAAAACTAAAGGTAGCACCAAGCATAAGCACACAGACAAGAATAAGGCAACACCTACTTGCAAACAACAACACATAACAACAATCACTCAAGTCGCAAAAATCAAACCACACAAACAACTCCTAGAGTAAGGTCATATGTGCAAGACATACGATCTCATCATACTACGCGCAATTCGTTTAACTAACTTCACCTAAAATTGGTGGTCTGAATCTAATGCTTCATCCTTCTCAGCTAAGCTGATCTTGAAGATCCTCTCGTAGTGTAAACACTAATCCTTATTAAATCCATAGGATACTCCTCCTAATTCTGGCAGCTGTAACTTCAATTGATCCACGAGGTTGAGGATGTGCTTCTCTAATACATATCTTCAGGGGCATAAGCAAATCGGAGGGGTATTTACAGTAAAACAAGATGAGGGGTTTTAAAAGATGAATAATAGATGAGAGATACTAGTGGGGATAGTAAGTAATCAAAGAATGATAAAATATTTTGTTCCTATGGCTTTTCCTAACCATTTTCTAGGGTCACGACCTACAGTCAACATGGGCTCTGATACCATCTGTAACGACCCGATTCACTAAGAATTCAAGTCTCTGTGCATTCTGTGCTAGTTCCTGGATCAATAGCTAACACACACAGTACATGATGTAATATCAAGAATAAACCACATGTCATAAATATTACATCGAAGATCCAGTATTACAATAAAGCATACCTGCATAGCTCAAAGCTAACTTACAAACAGAATACAGCGGAAAAAAATAAAGCTTCGTGGCATCCATAAACTCCACCGGTAAGTTGAGTATAGACATCGTAACCCTACATCGCATCACTTACTCGTCGTATAAAAACCTGCAACACCGAAGGTTACAACCCGACAACGGGTCAGTACATCTGATTTGTATGGCAAGTCACATGAAAAGGATATAACAGACCTACGTCTACATGCAAGGATAAGTATAAGGAAAGGCTTATGGTTTTATTTTGCAGAAAGCTGGTTTTTCCCTCACATACTACAACTAATCAAATTTTAATTTATCTTGCTAGTCCTAAGTATGGTTGAATCGGGCTACACCAGTTCCAACCATCCCTTTATTAAAAGTTCCCACTCAAATTCTTATTATGGTGAATTATCTGTCAAGACCATCCAACAACAATAATGCCCAGTTTCTCAAAGTTGTCCGTAACCGTGGACACGGCTAACCATGATCAGTTTTTACACTCTGTAGAGGTTTGTACACTTTCCCCACTGGACTCAACCCGAAGATTGAGACATAGTCTTTCAGAAGAGGTTGCCTCCACCCTTTGGTAGCCGGTACACCTATCATATCTACATCAACTAGCTACCAGGGCTAGGTTCCCCACAACTTACTCATCTAAGCCAGAGCCCATATAGCCAGTGGTTGTACATGAAAGCTACTAGTCACAATGTCTGTCTGATCTTTTTGAGCCTGGACGGTGCCCACTGCGTTCAGAGGGTAGACACCGTGACGCACCCGGTTCACCACCAAAAAACCATTCGGGAAGCATTTAGCCCTGGTCCCTCCTTAGACAAGGCACGAGCCCCAGGATGCATTCCCTGCCCGCCCAGAGGTGATTTTTATTTAAGTTTGCTAGTCAAGTCATTAATCCTCACATAGCTCAATGATAACTCAACCAATCCCCGTCTACAAAGCAATAGCAGTATATAACAACCACGATCCTAGGGCGACAATGAAATACAAGGTCAGAACATATGGCTATCCTACTAGGTTTAAATCATAACTAATATATAATCCTACACATGCATAGAGTGATTATTTGCTACATGCATAATAGAAAATATAGGTTGAGGTATGGTCAAAGTGTAACTTGCCTTTTCCATTCGGTGAAGTTCTTCGCTCTCACGGTCCAGTCAACTCTACTCGTCACACTCCGAGAAATCTATCGCAAACGAAAGAACTCGAATAAGCAATCACATCACAAGGCAAACAACAGATCAACAAACAAACACAAAGGGTTTTAGCAACAAAACATAAAGCTTTGAAGTGCAGAGGTGTATATGTGCTCGAAGGTGATCGGTGGAAGTGAACTCGAGACACTCAACAGATAAAGATTCATTGGTAAGGAATTGTCGGGACCCGAAATATGCGTATGTAATTCCAGTCACAACTCAATCACATGGAGAGCCGAGAGTCGTACCCACTTGTCTAAGCAGATAGGGCCAAGCACAGAACACTCTCGGAAAGCATCGTACGTGAGGGGCATCCCATCCAAGCCGGATGATCACTGAGAAGGGTCCTCATCGCCCGCTCACAAGTCTAAAGGACTATGGGTGGTGAAATCCCATACTCATAGACAAGTCGCCTCAACCATATTATCGATTGAATCATAACCCTTACATAAACATACTCCAGCCCAATCACTTAGTCGGGGTCTAGGGCGGGCTCGATCATAAAACAAAGTGTGCACGTGACCGACTCACGAGCAATCGCATCGCGATGCCCCAAGCTGCGCACATCTAAGGGCCACTTCATGTATAAAAGACCGCCAGCCAGATCACAACTAAGGTCTCGAAAACCCATACTAAGACATGCATGTTATAATCATCCACGCAGCACACATGTCTAGTATGAACAGCAGGTATCATCACATAACTCTACAAAGTACTTCTTTATTGACTTTCACATAGAGTAAGCAAAGATCACATGTCTGTGATCAACATTACATCATACAACGGAAGCAAATTAGGTCTGAGTACAGAAAATTTTAACAAATGGCTTAGAGAAGCCTTGTAAACATACATGCCCTTCCACGAGGGACCAGACTGCTGTCTGGAACTATACTACCAAGGTCAACGTCGAGCTTCAGGTTGGTGACTCCATCGTGGTCCGGGTTCTCATCTAAAACATAGAATAAGCAAACGTGAGTACAAAGTCGTACTCAGCAAGACTTACATCAGAACTATACTACTCATGCTCAAGTTTTCAAGGTAAAGGGAGGTGGGATTTCATCATGCAGAAGTGCCAGCTTTGACTTGGCTAGTCCTGAACTACGAGTACCATACTTGAGGTAAGAAGCGTACACGAGTCCACTACCAAGTCTCAAGTCAATACACCACTATTGTTACTTCCTCGACTTTCCCACGAGGAAGCCCCACATAGCACTCATGCTTATCTTGCGGATTTTATAAGTATCCATTCAAGTTATCTATTGATCAAGTAGAGGTCTCCAAGTAGTCCATAACCGCGGACACGGCTATTCGAATAGTTCAATAACCCTGTAGGGGTGTACATCTTCACACGCGTGTCATCACTTATCGCCTCGTTATCGTCACCCTTCAAGCGGGTGTCGGACGTGGATGAAACCAAGGCACTAATCTCACATCACCTTCTGTAATCCAGGAGTCGACTACCTGAGTTTGGCACCGCTCGATAGTCCGGACGGTTCCACGAAACGGACTCAGATAATGTAAGGGACCGAGATGCCACCTCTGCCAGATAGTTTCACTCCCTCACAGGTCCACCCACATATCTATATGATGCACCCTTTTCTTCATTCTTTTTCTATGCGCATGCCAAATGGAAAGCCCAAATCTATTGTGACTCCTGGACCAGATCGGGTACGTAAAGAGGCCAAACGGGGCTCCCATAAACCCTACATGTGGTCATACTCTTTGTCTTGGATCACAAAACAGGAACTCGGGGCCTAGGGCAGTGTTCAACGAGACAACCCACTGTGTACTCCTACACAACCTCTCATCGTTCACCTTTGTTTAGGGTGGATTCACCAACACGTTATCATCAGCATCCCTGTGTTCATTCCATCCCGACTCACAATCATAACATCCTCATTGTATCACTAAGCAGCAATAATAAGTAACAGTTACAGGGGCCACATGCTCATCAATCAACTCCGAAATCTGCTAGGATTGTGGTTTGCTTAATACGGTGACAAAATGATAGGTCATGCATCGGAATGGGTTCAACTATGCGAAAGAACGTGTATCGGTGATCTCCTAATCATGCATAAGCGAGACTGAGAGGGAAGTAGGATTTTATAGACATGATCAATGGGGTTTGCTTGCCTTGCTGACGATACACATGTCTTATCGGTGGTCTTCTCCTTCGGGGGTGATCACCGTCTCGGAGGCACTGTTACCGACACAATAATCAACAAGGGGGGGCAACATTGTAATAGAATGCACAAGCACATGTTTATGTTGTCACATGATGTGAATGGTATTGTTTATGACACATGTGATTTAAATGAAGTGTATTGCATTTGAAATGCAAATTCAAACTCCACATATGAATTTCAATTTAACTAAACTGCAAATTCTATTGTTTGTCCATTGTAAACCATGTGATCATGTGTTTGATATGCCTCTGATGTTCAAGTGAGATGTGGTGTATTGCAATGGTTCAAATTTGAATAACACTTGAATTTAATTTGAATTATTTCCAATTAAGCCAAATAATAAAAGTTACTGGTCCCATTTTAAATTCAACTCAAACATAGCTGGAAGTTGTATATTTGGATAGATTATTTTCTTCTGATCATTTTTCATATATTATTTGTCCAATTTGGAGTTAAAATGAATTTTCTATGATTTTTCAAAGTTTAGCTAATTTTCTGCATTTTCTGGATTATTTTAAATCTCTGGAAAATGGTTTAATGCTTCATCTTGACGTGGGGGTGATGTCACGGGGGGCTGACCAGTTGGGCCAGAGTGTCAGCCTCAGTGGTTTAATCCCCGGTTTGAAATAAATTAGCAGAAGCTTAATTAGGGGCAGGGCCCACCTGTCATTGGGTTAGGTTTAGTTTAGGGGGCTAATTAGGCCAAGGGTTAGGGCCTAATGGCCTAGGTTGCCGCCGGCGACCCCTATGCTCGCCGGAGCACCGCCGGGTTTGCTAAACAGGGCACGGGGAGGGGCGTTGGGGGCACAGGCGAGTTTCTTTTTGCCCCGCGCGTCTGCAGGGGCCATCGGGGGGTCACGGCGGGCTCTGTGGCGACGGTGGCGTCCGGACCTCTGGCTTCGACGGTGAGGAGAAAAACGGCGCGGAAGGAGCAAAGGGAAGGGGTAATCGATCCGCAGGCTCACCGTGGACGCAACGGCGGGGTCGAGGACGCCGGAGGAGCACCGGAGGGAGGGCGATTGCTCGCCGGATGTGGACGTCCGTGGCGGAGGAACTCGATGCCGTCGTCATCCACGGGGCTCCTCGGGTGGAATTGATGGCTCTCAGAGATGAAGACGACCTCTGCGAGGCGGAAGGACAAGCTGGGGGGCGAGGGGTGGCCTCTGGCCACGGTGGCGCTCGACGGTGTACTCCGGCCGCGCTCGGGATCCCGCGGGATGCACCAGAGACGAAGGGGAGAAGGTCCTGGGGAGGGGGAGAAAGAAGGGAGGTGACCCAGGTGTCTCCGTGGAGGGGATAAGGCCAGGCCAAGCTGCTCCGTGGCCAGGGGAGAGGTGGCTGCCATGCGAGGTGCACGGCTCGGCCGTCCCTCCTCCTGGCAGAGGAGGAAGACGGTCCTGCCCCCAGTGGGCTGGGCCTCTTCTGCCCACTTGGGCCAGGTAAGTGGGCATAGCCCTTTTATTCTTTTTTTTCTTTCTTTTGTTTTCTGTATTTTGTTTAGCTTTAGTAAATAATTACCAAAGCATTTTTAAAATTTCTCAAAACTTTTATGTGGTCTTAGGAGACATATAGCTAGCCACTTATAGGTTTTGGAGAATTTTAAAATTCAAACAATTTGAATTTTAATTCAAATTGGAGTTTAATTTAATTTCCAAGGCACATTTTGAATTTTTGAATATTCCATGGGCATGGGAAAGAACCCAAACCACTTTTAAAATTATCACCACCATTTATAGGAATTTTCCAAATATTCAAATGATTTTTGGAAAAAGATTTTTATCTGGCCATTTATTTAAATTCTCTAGGGCTTTTCTTTTCCCCATTTTTTATTTTCTTTTTAAATTTTTCACATGATGCAAAGGGAACTCAAACCCTAACACTTACCTAAATTGGGGTTGTGACAACTCGCCCCCACTCAAAAGAATCTCGTCCCGAGATTCAGAAGTCGTCGGGAGGAAGGTGAGGTACTCGGCACGTAGGCGGTCTTCTCTTTCCCATGTTTCTTCTTTTTCGGAGTGATGTGACCATTGCACTTTGAGGAACTTGATCTTCTGACGACGCGTGACACGCTCTGCGGAATCAATAATACGAACAGTGTACTCTCGATAAGAAAGGTCATGTTGGAGATCAAGCGTTTCATGGTCGACTTTGCGAATGGGGTCCTTGAAGAAACGCCTGAGTTGTGACACATGGAATACATCATGTACTCGGGAAAGGTGTGGGGGTAGTTCAAGTTGGTAGGCAACTTCTCCATGTTTAGCTAGAATGCGGAAAGGTCCGATGTAACGTGGGGCCAACTTTCCTTTGATACCGAATCTTTGGGTTCCCTTCAGAGGAATAACCCGAAGGTAACCCTTCTCATCCAGATTGTAGCTTTCTTGCCTATGATGACGATCATAGTAGATTTTCTGACGAGACTGGGCTGCTTTCAATTGATCACAAACAATGCGAACTTGCTCTTCTGCTTCCATGATCATGTCCGGTCCAAAGAATTGTCTTTCACCGGTTTCTGACCAGTTTAGTGGTGTTCGACATCGTCGTCCAGATAGGAGTTCAAAAGGAGCCATGTTCAGACTAGATTGGAAGCTATTGTTATAAGCAAATTCGGCAAATGGAAGAGAATTCTCCCAATTCTTTCCGAATGAGATAACACAAGCTCTGAGCATGTCTTCAAGAATTTGGTTAACCCTTTCGACTTGACCGCTAGACTGAGGATGGAAAGCTGTACTAAAGGAGAGATGAGTTCCCATAGCATTATGAAAACTTCCCCAAATTCTAGAGGTGAAAAGGCTACCTCGATCAGAAATGATTTCCAAAGGAACAGCGCGAAGAGACACAATTCTAGAGACGTACAAGTCCGCCAACTGACTAGCAGTTATAGACTCGCGAACAGGAAGGAAGTGAGCAACTTTGGAAAGCCTATCTATGACAACGAAGATGGCATCGTTTCCCTTCTGGGTTTCTGGAAAGCCAGTGATGAAGTCCATACTGACTTTGTCCCATTTCCTCTCGGGAATAGACAATGGTTGAAGAGTACCAGGAGGTCTTTGGTGTTCTGCCTTAATGCGACGACAAACATCACATTCGGCAAAAAATCGAGCAATGTCTCTCTTCATCCTGGTCCACCAAAATCTCTGGCGTAGATCTCGGTACATTTTTGTGCTACCGGGATGAATCGAGAGGGGTGTGTCATGGGCTTCTTTGAGGATTAGTTGCCTTAGATCTCTATTCTTAGGTAGTACCAAACGATTTTCAAAGAATACCGTTCCTTTACTATATGTGGTGAAACATTGAGCAACTCCGCTAGCAATGTTCTCCTTGATCCGGCGAACACCTCGTGCACGCCTTTGGGCAACTATGATTTGATCCTCAAGTGTTGGTTTCGCCACCAAGTTGAAAAGAGATCCACGAGGAACAATCTCGAGGTTGAGCTTTCAAAATTCCTCATGAAGAAATGGTTGATACTGTTTTAACATGAGGTTGTTACAATACGACTTACGACTTAGTGCATCAGCCATGACATTGGCTTTTCCTGGGGTGTAAGAAATTCCTAAGTCATAATCTTTTCTCAACTCTATCCAACGTCTTTGCCCGAGGTTAAGATCTGGCTGGGTGAATATGTATTTGAGGCTTTGGTGGTCGGAAAAGATCTCACAACGATTACCAAGGAGGTAATGTCGCCAAGTCTTCAGGGCATGAACTACGACAGCGAGTTCAAGATCATGGGTAGGATAGTTCTCATCATGTGGCCTCCACTGGCGTGAAGCATAAGCTACCACATGTCTATCTTGCATAAGTATGCATCCTAACCCTTGCCGTGAAGCGTCACAATAGATCTCGAAATCCCTTTTGGTGTCTGGAAGTGCAAGTACGGGTGCAGAAGTCAATCTTCTTTTTAGCTCTTGAAAGCTTTCCTCGCACTTGGGGGTCCATTGGAATTTCTTATCTTTCTTGAGGAGTTCAGTTAGAGGCTTTGCAACTTTAGAAAAGTTCTCGACGAAGCGGCAGCAATAGCTGGCTAGGCCAAGAAAACTCCTAACTTGCTTAACCGATTCAGGTGGAGTCCAGTCAATGACGGCCTGAACTCTCTCGGAATTGACATCAATGCCTTTTGCAGAAATCATGTGGCCTAAATAGGTCACTTCTGGTAGCCAAAATTCACACTTGGAGAATTTAGCATACAGGCGATGCTCTCTAAGTTTCATCAATACCAGCCTAAGATGTTCTGCGTGCTCTTCTTCGTTCTTCGAGTAGATGAGAATGTCATCAAGATAAACTACAACAAATTTATCTAGGTACTCCATGAAGATCGAATTCATTAAGCGCGAGAATGTGGCGGGGGCATTGGTTAAACCGAAGGACATGGTGAACTCGTAAAGACCATAACGAGTAGTGAAAGCCGTTTCTTGGAATGTCCTCACCTCGGATTTTGATTTGATGATAGCCTAATCTCAAATCCATCTTGGAGAAGACAGAGGATCCTGCAAGTTGATCATAAAGATCATTGATCCTGGGAAGTGGGTACTTGTTCTTTATCGTCGCTAGATTTAGCGGGCGATAATCTATGCACATCCTTTCTGTTCCATCTTTCTTCGTTACGAACAGAACGGGACAACCCCGTGGCGATGAGCTAGGGCGGATGAAGCCTTTTGCCAACAAAGCTTCCAGTTGGATTTTAAGCTCAGCTAACTCACGTGGGGCCATTTCGTATGGGCGTCTGGAAATTGGGGCTGTGCCTGGTATAACATCAACTATGAACTCTACACATCTGTCAGGTGACTAGGTTTAAGGGGTTGGATCTCTGGATAGTTTCCTAGAGGATGACCAAGGTTTACTAGGGGCTACAACAGATATGTCAGATTAGCAAAGTACCCCAACACGATGGTTAGTGTGGTTCTTCTTGCTAGAAGACATCTAAAGTGGGAGGAAGAGCTACAAATGAATCACTAAAGGTTTCTAGAACAAAACCTACAAAAAACTCTAGAGAACTGTCGGGCATACCACCTAACAATTCTTCTGGAAAGACATCCGAGATAGGGAGAAGAATTTTGCAAATGCTTCAGATTATGAAGAAACCTGGAATAAATCGAACAGCATAGCGGCTGTAATTGTAAGAGTAATGGAAATCCTCACAACATTTCAACATCACTCACATAGGAAGTCCCAAAATAGGAAGCACAACGACTCTAGAAGACTGAACACAACTTTCCTACGACTACAAGGAAGCAATCAACGAGATGGTCTAGTAAGACATAGATGAGCCTAGTCCTATCTTCCCGTAGAACAAGATGAGGGTGACTCAGAACTCAGAACGATGAGGGTAAGGAGAAAAAGAAGCCTTACGTTGTTCCCTTATACCCAGAGTAACTATATAACTATAGAATGCTAGACTCGACTTCGACCAAGGGTTGAATAATCCTACAGACAGTCCTGCTCTGATACCAAGTCTGTCGGGACCCGGAATATGCGTATGTAATTCCAGTCACAAATCAATCACATGGAGAGCCGAGAGTCGTACCCACTTCTCTAAGCAGACAAGGCCAAGCACAGAACACTGTCGGAAAGCATCATACGTGAGGGGCATCCCATCCATGCCGAATTATCACTGAGATGGGTCCTCATCGCCCGCTCACAAGTCTAAATGATTATGGGTGGTGAAATCCCATACTCATAGACAAGTCACCTCAACCATATTATCGATTGAATCATAACCCTTACATAAACAAACTCCAGCCCGATCACTTAGTCGGGGTCTAGGGCGGGCTCAATCATACAACAAAGTGTGCACGTGACCGAGTCACGAGCAATCGCATCGCGATGCCCCAAGCTGCGCACATCTAAGGGCCACTTCGTGTATAAAAGACCGCCAGCCAGATCACAACTAAGGTCTCGAAAACCCATACTAAGACATGCATGTTATAATCATACACGCATCACACATGTCTAGTATGAACAGCAGGTATCATCACATAACTCTACAAAGTACTTCATTATTGACTTTCACATAGAGTAAGCAAAGATCACATGTCTGTGATCAACATTACATCATACAATGGAAGAAAATTAGGTCTGAGTACAGACAAGTTTAACAAATGGCTTAGAGAAGCCTTGTAAACATACATGCCCTTCCACGAGGGACCAGACTGCTGTCTGGAACTATACTACCAAGGTCAACGTCGAGCTTCAGGTTGGTGACTCCATCGGGGTCCGGGTTCTCATCTAAAACATAGAATAAGCAAACGTGAGTACAAAGTCGTACTCAGCAAGACTTACATCAGAACTATACTACTCATGCTCAAGTTTTCAAGGTAAAGGGAGGTGGGGTTTCATCATGCAGAAGTGCCAGCTTTGACTTGGCTAGTCCTGAACTACGAGTACCATACTTGAGGTAAGAAGCGTACACGAGTCCACTACCAAGTCTCTAGTCAATACACCACTATGGTTACTTCCTCCACTTTCCCACAAGGAAGCTTGCGGATTTTATAAGTATACATTCAAGTTATCTATTGATCAAGTAGAGGTCTCCAAGTAGTCCATAACCGCGGACACGGCTATTCGAATAGTTCAATAACCCTGCACGGATGTACATCTTCACACGCGTGTCATCACTTATCACCTCGTTCTCGTCACCCTTCAAGCGGGTGTCGGACGTGGATGAAACCAAGGCACTAACCTCACATCACCTTCTCTAATCCAGGAGTCGACTACCTGAGTTTGGCACCGCTCGAGATTCCGACCGGTTCCACGAAACGGACTCAGATAATGTAAGGGACCGAGACGCCACCTCTGCCAGATGGTTTCACTGCCTCACAGGTCCACCCACATATCTATATGATGCACCCTTTTCTTCATTCTTTTCCTATGCACATGCCAAATGGAAAGCCCGAATCTATTGTGACTCCTGGACCGGATCGGGTACGTAAAGAGGCCAAACGGGGCTCCCATAAACCCTACATGTGGTCATACTCTTTGTCTTGGATCACAAAACAGGAACTCGGGGCCTAGGGCAGTGTTCAACGAGACAACCCACTGTGTACTCCTACACAGCCTCTCATCGTTCACCTTTGTTTAGGGTGGATTCACCAACACGTTATCATCAGCATCCCTGTGTTCATTCCATCCCGACTCACAATCATAACATCCTCATTGTATCACTAAGCAGTAACAGTTACAGGGGCCACATGCTCATCAATCAACTCCTAAATCTGCTAGGATTGTGGTTTGCTTAATACGGTGACAAAATGATAGGTCATGCATCGGAATGGGTTCAACTATGCGAAAGAACGTGTATCGGTGATCTCCTAATCATGCATAAACGAGACTGAGAGGGAAGTAGGATTTTATAGACATGATCAATGGGGTTTGCTTGCCTTGATGACGATACACGGGTCTTATCGGTGCTCTTCTCCTTTGGGGGTGATCACCGTCTCGGAGGCACTATTACCGGCACAATCATCAACAAGAGGGGGGGGGCAACATTGTAATAGAATGCACGAGCACATGTTTATGTTGTCACATGATGTGAATGGTATTGTTTATGGAACATTTGATTTAAATGAAGTGTATTGCATTTGGAATGAAAATTCAAACTCCACATATGAATTTCAATTTAACCAAATTGAAAATGCTATTGTTTGTCCATTGTAAACCATGTGATCATGTGTTTGATATGCCTCTGATGTTCAAGTGAGATGTGGTGTATTGCAATGGATCAAATTTGAATAGCACTTGAATTTAATTTGAATTATTTCCAATTAAGCCAAATAGCAAAAGCTACTGGTCCCATTTTAAATTCAACTCAATCATAGCTGAAAGTTGTATATTTGGATAGATTATTTTCTTCTGATCATTTTTCATATATTATTTGTCCAATTTGGAGTTAAAATGAATTTTCTATGATTTTTCAAAGTTTAGCTAATTTTCTGCATTTTCTGGATTATTTTAAATCTCTGGAAAATGGTTTAATGCGTTATCATGACGTGGGGGTAATGTCACAGGGGGCTGACCAGTGGGGCCAGAGTGTCAGCCTTAGTGGTTTAATCCCCGGTTTGAAATAAATTAGCAGAAGGTTAATTAGGGGAAGGGCCCACCTGTCATTGGGTTAGGTTTAGTTTATGGGGCTAATTAGGCCAAGGGTTAGGGCCTAATGGCCTGGGTTGCCGCCGGCGACCCCTGTGCTCGCCGGAGCACTGCCGGGTTTGCTAAACAGGGCACGGGGAGGGGCGTTGGGGGCACGGGCGAGTTGCTCTTCGCCCCGCGTCTGCATGGGCCATCGGGGGGTCACGGCGGGCTATGTGGCGACGGTGGCGTCCGGACCTCTGGCTTCGACGGTGAGGAGAAAAACGGCGCGGAAGGAGCAAAGGGAAGGGGTAATCGATCCGCAGGCTCACCGTGGACGCAACGGCGGGGTCGAGGACGCCGGAGGAGCACCGGAGGGAGGGAGATTGCTCGCCGGAGGTGGACGTCCGTGGCGGAGGAACTCGATGCCGGCGTCATCCACCGGGCTCCTCGGGTGGAATTGATGGCTCTCGGAGATGAAGACGACCTCTGCGAGGCGGAAGGACAAGCTGGGGGGGCGAGGGGTGGCCTCTGGCCACGGTGGCGCTTGACGGTGTATTCCGGCCGCGCTCGGGATCCTGCGGGATGCACCGGAGACGAAGGGGAGAAGGTCCTGGGGAGGGGGAGAAAGAAGGGAGGCGACCCAGGCGTCTCCGTGGAGGGGATAAGGCCATGCCAAGCTGCTCCGTTGCCAGGGGAGAGGTGGCGGCCATGCGAGGTGCACGGCTCGGCCGTCCCTCCTCCTGGCAGAGGAGGAAGACGGTCCTGCCCCCAGTGGGCTGGGCCTCTTCTGCCCACTTGGGCCAGGTAAGTGGGCTTAGCCCTTTTATTCTTTTTTTCTTTCCTTTTTTTCTGTATTTTTTTTAGCTTTAGTAAATAATTACCAAAGCCTTTTTAAAATTGCTCAACTTTTATGTGGTCTTAGGAGACATATAGCTAGCCACTTATAGGTTTTGGAGAATTTTAAAATTCAAAAAATTTGAATTTGAATTCAAATTGGAGTTTAATTTAATTTCCAAGGCACATTTTGAATTTTTTAATATTCCATGGGCATGGGAAAGAACCCAAACCACTTTTAAAATGATCACCACCATTTATAGGAATTTTCCAAATATTCAAATGATTTTTGGAAAAAGATTTTTATCTGGCCATTTATTTAAATTCTCTAGGGCTTTTCTTTTCCCCATTTTTTATTTTCTTTTTGATTTTTTCACATGATGCAAAGGGAACTCAAACCCTAGCACTTACCTAAATTGGGGTTGTGACAGGAATTGTGACCATGGACATTATGAATTCAAGGTGAATATCATGCCCACATGACAAGTGTGTGAATCTTACCGATAACATGTCTCAAGTGATCCGATATGCAAAAAGAATCACGTGAAACGGAATACTACAACGCAGGTCATAGCAAGTGCAAAATTGAATTGAATTTGAATTTAAACAGACCAAGAAAGTTGTGAATTTTTGTGTACAAATGATATAGACAGAAAGTACATGACACGAGTGATCCAACGCTAAAAGAATCTCTCGATTTGGATCAACGGTAGATACGACCTCCGGAATTTGAATTTGAATTTGAAATAAATTCAAATTCAAAAGTGTGCAAAATTTTGAAATTTTTTTCCACGATAAACTACAGAACAATACGAACGTGTAGGAAAAAGTTTCACCGCGATCCGACTTACGGTGAAGGAGATATTGCGAGTACGACGCCGGGGTGTTTTCTGCCAATAGGGACCTGTCGCGAATAAAGATTTTTTGAAAAAGCAATCGGGTCCCTGGTCTCGGATCTGACCGGAGTTGACTCCGGTGAGGCGGCTCAGTGGTCCGCCAGGGCAGCCGGCCGCCAGCGGCGGCGGCTCCGGCCAGGACGGGTCGCCGGCGGGGGAGTGGGGGCGGCCGCGAGCACGGGAGGAGGCGCGGCGGCGTGGCCGGCCTGGTCGCTGTGACGGCGGCGCGGTGGCGCACGGGCCGGCGTGGGCGGCGGCGGATGGAGCTCCGGCGCGAGGCGGCGGCCGACACATCACGCGGGCGGCGCTGGAGGCGCGGTGGCCGGCGCGGGAGGGCGGCGCGAGCGGCGGCGGCGTCGCGCTCCGGCGATGCGTGTCCCGGCGGCGGCGCCGGCCCGCGGGTCCCGGCGGCTAGGGTTTTTTTCTTTTTTTTAGAAGAAAGAAAAAGAAAAGAAAAACAAATTTTGGATTTCTATTTATAGGCAGACAAGAAAAGGGAAAAAACAAATTGGAATCGACTCGGGCCCAATTGCGCTCGTGGGCGGAAATAAACTATTGGGACGGCTGGGTACGGTTTTTCTTTCTATTTAAAATCCGAAATTTCAAAAAATTTTACACAAATAAATATTCATCAGAAAAATATGAAATAAATATTCATCAAATAATACAATAAATTCATCAAATAATACAAAGAAATTTATTTAATGAATACATTTTCCAAAAAGGAAAATAAAAATAAAAACATTTCCTAAATAATTTATTTAAATATAAAATACTTTTAATAAATCAAATAAAATCCAATAAATTATTAAAAATATTTTTATTTGGTCAAAAGCATTGACAAACCATTTCTAAATAATAAAATAATTTTTTTAAAATTGTCACAACAATAAATAATTTGGTAAAATAAAAATATCCCATTAGAATATATTTTTTTCAACTCTTTTAAAATATTCAATAAATCATTTCAATGAAAAAAAACTCTCTTAGCATTATAAAATTCCTAATATAATTTTAGAGTTATTTATAATACTCATAATAAATTTTAAAAACTTTAAAGTAATATTCTAAATATTTTCCAACTTTATTAAATAGGGGATAAGTCATTTTATATCCTCTAAAATGAATTTCCTTGAGTTAAAAGATGTTTTGAATATTCAGAAGAATTCCAATAATGATTTAAAACATTTTCCAACCTTTTAATATTTTGAAGGAGTCATATTACCTTTCTCTCATTTTGTTTTGTTGGTTTTGTTATAAATAATGAATTCTAAAACACCAACGATGAATATTAGGGAAAGTCATTTTATTCTCTCTCATTTTAATATTCATTTAAACTCCAAAAGTTTTAAATCCTACTGAAAATCAATCATATCAAAAAATCAAAAATTATTATAATTAATTTATTAACATTCCAAAATTTAGAAAATTTTGGGATGTTACAACTATTGAAAGGGGAACGGATGCTCTAGATTTGAGAAAATTAGAGAAACCCAAGCCCAATAAGAAAGATTTTTTGTAGATACATGGTGATTGGGAGCCATTTGTTAGAATTAGCATCTCTAACCAAGACTTCCTTGCCTTTTGTGATATTGGATCCATGGTTTCTACAATGCCAAAAGTAGTTTATGATTCTTTAAAATTAAACATGGACAATTTGCCATCCTATTATGAACATGCTAATGGAGATATTTCTGAGATCCAGGGAAACGTAAAAGACGTACAAGTTACATTCCTTCAAAATATTGCAATGGTTGATTTCTTCATCATGAAGCCAAACCAACGAAACATAATGCTTGGAAGGGATTTCCTCCGAGCCGTGAAGGGCTTCATTGATATAGGTAAGGGACACATACGCTTACGTGGGAAGGCAAAAGGTACGTACTAAAGTTGGGAGGTGATCATTTTAAGGGTTTTAAGGGTTTTATATAACTCCGACAATTATGATGACTTTCGATTCCTCTTTTATACCGTGCCTAGCTCAAAAGAAAGCGCTTGTTGGGAGGTGATACGGTGAGGATCTCTCACTCCTCATTGGTTACCCCAAGTGGAAGGTGAGATGTTGCGTAGCAGCAAATTTCCCTCGGTGAAGATACCAAGGTTATCGAACCAGTAGGACTCCAAGAGATACAAGAAGGTGTCACGGCGCTTTGACGTGGACCTGCACACAGCAACAAATAACTTTGCTCCCAACGAGTACAGAGGAGTTGTCAATTCCTCCGGCCTTGCTGTTTACAAAGGATCAACGCAAGAGATAATAATAGTGGAAACTGAAAGTAAACTAAGGATATAAACAGTAATGTGAAGATGGACCGGGGTCTCGTGATTTTCACTAGTGATGTCTCTCTCCCAAAAGATGATAAAAGTGCTAGCGAGGTAAACAAATCACAGCTGGGAAATTGACAGAATTATGAAGGCACCGCAATGCTAACTATGCTTCAAAGAAAGGAAGGGCTCAAAAGCAATGGGCAGTACGCCAAGGTAAGTAGACCGAAATCCAGCTGCATCTACTACGAATCATCCACCTTGAGATATCTATCCAGAACATCTCGCTGGTATTAAGTTGCGAATCTCACCAAAAGTGTAAACTCAAAGCAACAGACAATTGCATTAAAAGAACTTTGCGTAAAGTAAACAATCATTGCACCCGCAGATACAAGCACCGTTGTTTTATCCCTGGTGGCAACATCACATCCCCTAGTCTCATGTTTCTGTCACTCAAGCTAGACATCAAGGGGCTGAACCCACAATCAAGCATAACGCTCCCTCCTGGAGTTGCAACAAATCACTTGGCCAAAGTAAAATACGGCAACGGAGAACATGCAAGAATTTACTCAAGAACAAAATATAAAAGAGAAGAACCAAATATATTACTCATCACAATCTGAACTTAGTCTCATAATCCATCAGATCCCAACAAACTCAACATAGCAACAACAGAAATTACAAAAGTACCTCGATCATGTGAGGCAGCTCACGAGGTCTCGAAAGTGGAAGCACAAAGAGGCCAGAGAAGTACATCACATAGCTACTGGTCACGGACCCACGGTCCAAGGGAAACTACTCACGGTACATACGGGAGGCGTCCATGGCTATGGATGGTCTCCCGGAGGGGGTTCCTCCTCCCGGCAGGGTGCCTGGGAAGCTTCTCTAGGCAACCCCGATCTAGAAACGGCGGCGGCGGTGGTACAGAGGCGAGTTCACGGAAAAGAGATCGATATTAGGGGTTTCCACCCCGAGGGCTAAATATAGGCGGAGGGGGTGTCGAGGGGACCCACTAGGCAGCCAGGAGGCCTCCTGGCGCGACCTAGGGTGGGGACGCACGAGGGACCCTCCTGGTCTCCTGGTGGTGGCCCCCCTCAGCTGCCTCGGTGATTTCAGAAGCTTCCGGGTTGCTGATTTTTTATCTGATTTTTCCGGATTTTTTGGAGCACTTTTAATGGCCGGAAAAACTGAAATACAAAAACAGCAGAAAACAGCAACTGGCAGCTGGGTGCACTGGGTTAATAGATTAATCCAAATATGCTCAAAAGTGTATGAAAGTTCAAGCAAAACATGGCAAAGTCACACAAAACATGCATGGAGCAAGCAGAAATTATAGATACGTTTGGGACGTATCAGGAGGCAACCCAAGATGTTTTTCCTTCTGTTTTCAGTGGTCTTGATGATTGTTAATACTGTAGCAACATCATTGCATCTTTATTTTCAAGCTTTGTGCCAAGTTTAGCCTCTGATTGCAAGAAAGTTCAAAAGTTGTGACGTGCTGTCCAGAAAACAGATTCTGTCCCCATGACTGAAAAATTCGGCTAAAATCACCAGATCATCTTTTTTATCTGAATTTTTTTGATAGCGTGCTCTATACAATTATGATTTGTGCGTCTGTTCTGAGTTTTTTATTTGAGTTGCAGAAGTACACCAAAACAATTATTTACTACCTGCTGGTCTGTTTTTCATAGATTCTGCCAAATTTTGCCTTTTCTTTGTTTTATAAACCTTAAGCTTGCTTTTTCTTTGCAAAAACTTTTTGGTAATCTTGAGAAACAGTAGCTATTCAATAATATCAATATTTCCAGTAGAGGAAAAAATATTTTATTATGGGTACTAACCACTCTAATCAGCTTATGATGAGTTATGTATGAAGGGAGTTTTCAAGTGTGCGAAGGAAGATGATGAAAGAAGATCCGGGAGTGTCAAACGCTCAAGCTTGGGGATGCCCCCATGAAGCCCCAAGAAATATCCAAGGAGACTCAATAATCTAAGCTTGGGGACGCCCCCGTGCATCCCCTTCTCCATCAAAAAATATCAGTTCGTCCTTCGTTCCACTATATTTTTATCACTTCATGCGTTATGTGCTATGCTTGGAGCGTCTTGCTCTTTACTTTTTAGTTTTCTTTATCTTTGTTTGATGTTCATATCAAGTTAGAACCCAGCTTTCTCTGTGTGGGAGAGAAACACAGGCCACTTTAACCTAGAACATTCATAGGATTTTCATACTTATCTTTGTTGTGTGTGTTCTTTATCTTTTTGTAGCTGTTGTCATGGTTAGCTCTTAGTTTTCATGCTTATATTTTTAAGAGATTTTGTTTATTTTATTGCTGGAACTCTCTTGAGTCTTCATGTTTATCTTGTTTAGAGAGTTGGCCTATTGCACTGAGTTGTGTGTCTTGACTTGAAGTAGGTAATTGAGTTTGCTATTCAATTGTAGTAGTAACTTGCAAAAGTTTTGAGGTATTGTTTTGAGTAATGTTTGAACTTTTGGTGTCAAGAGATTTAGCCTATTAGTGATATATGTCGTATTTTGGGCAATCCGTGTTTATTTTTGAAAACCTACAAAAAAAACTAGTTGAGAACTCTATCTACTAGATGGATCACTAATCTTTGGAGGGATCGGATATTAGAGTACACTCACGTACCATGAGTCGAGGATGCGCAAGGATAACCAAACCCCCATACACTCCTCGTCGGGGTACTTGTCTCTTTGTGAACCTCCTGATTAGATTGAGAGTTACCAATAATAAGTACATGAGTTCTTCGGACTAATTAATGTGAGTATTCGAAAGTTGACACTTCCACAACCCATATTTTTCTAGCCTCTTCGGTACCGTCATTGCCCTTTTCTCACCTCGAGAGTTGGCGCATACTTCTCCGGTGCATCCAAACCCTTGGCATGATACGCTCTGTCATCATCAACCTCCTTATATCCTTCCTCAAAACAGCCACCATACCTACCTATCAAGGTATTTCCATAGCCTTTCCGAGATACATTGCCATGCAACATCAATCTTCTCATGCCTTGATCTTCATGTCATACATGCTCCTACTACACTAGCGAAAGCATACATTTGCATACATCATGATAGCTTCATCTTCTTTATGCTGAATAATTTTTTAAGGTGTGAAAGATCTTCTATACTTCTTGTAATATATAGAGTGTTTAGCCCCTAAAGTGAGGAAAATATCCCAAAGAGGACAAATTAAAAGATCCCAAAGAAGACAAATGAGAGATAAATAGAAAGAGCCATTGAGGCCACAAAAAAATACAAAAAAAGAGAAAAGAGCAAAAGAAATTAAAAAGAGAGAAGGGGGTGCACTACTATTCCTTTTGAGAGATCCACACTCGCACTCCATCTTATATCTTGTACTCCATAGAGATCATCATATATGATGTGGGGACCCTTACACTATAGAACTTGGCTTGTATATTCCAATGAAGAGCCTCCTCAAATGAGATCTAGGTCTTCTTGAGCAAGCAAGTTGGATGCACCCCCACTAGTCCCTTTGGAGAGCTTTCCATAGCTCATATGTGCATCTGTTGCATGGCAATCCCTACTCCTCACATCAAAGCTATCATTTGGCTCTCGCCTATGATTAACCTACTTGATGTGATCCTTTCACACCTTTTTGTCTTCCTCCTCCATCATTTCTCTCTTTGCCATCCTAAGTGTCAACTTTCTTGCTTACTCTCATCCATTGCAAGAGTGCTCAAAAACTCGAAAGGGAGTGGATCAGTTTGACTTGTACGTGGCTAGTGGTCTGGGGACGAGTCAAGATAAGATTCCAAAGGAGACCAAGTGTGAAACTTTAGTAGATTGAGTTCTCAAGTAAAATAAATAGTATGTTTTTGCTGTAAACCCATCTCCCACTTCTTGCACGCAAACACCATTTGGAGACATTCGAGTCACGGACAGCGAGAGCTCTTTCACCTTTATGTTCTTATGTTTCTTGTTTCAATGCTAATATAGACTCTTGCTTGTTATGACTTGAATTGAATTACATGCCTTGCTTGCCTTACTTAAAAGTTTTTTATGGTTGGTAGCATGTCAGCACAAAAATTATGCTTGTTATCATTTACCTACTCGAGGACGAGCAGGAATTAAGCTTGGGGATGTTTATACGTCCCAAACGTATCTATAATTTCTGCTTGCTCCATGCATGTTTTGGGTGATATTGCTATGTTTTTGATGCACTTTCATACACTTTTGATCATATTTGGACTAACCTATTAACTCAGTGCACCCCAGTGCCAGTTTCTATTTTATGCTGTTTTTACATTTCAGGTTTTCCCATTACTTAAAGTGCCCAAAAATTTCCAGGAAAAATATATAAAAAATCAGCGAGACGGAAACTTCTAGACGCCCTAAGAAGGGCCCGGGGGGGGGGGGGCACCAGGCGGCCAGGCGGCGCGGCGCCACCCTAGGCCGCGCCAGGGGCCACCTGGACTCCCTGGTCCACCCCTGGCTACCCCACTTTGCCTATATTTACCTCTCGTCCCGAAACCCTCGAGGAAATAACACTTTTTCTCGATCTCCCCTCTGTTCTGCCGCCTCCACGCTCCAGAAGACCCCTTCCCGGCACCCTGCCGGAGGTAGGATTGACCTCCGGGAGCTTCTCCACCACCATGGACGCTTCCCGGATGAGCCCTGAGTAGTCCACCTTGGACCATGGGTCCATGATCAGTATCTATGTTATGTCTTCTCTCCACCTTTGTTCTTCAATGTTTAGACCTTGTGAGCTTCCCTACATGATCAAGGCACATATGTAATTTTCTTGCTATTGCTACATTGAGTTTGCTGGGATCTGATGGATTATGAGAATATGTTCAGATTATGATGAGTAATATATTTGGTTCTTCTCCTTTTATATTTATGTTCTTGAGTAATTCTTGCTTGTTCTCCGTTGCTGTTTATTGCTTTGGCCAAGTAGTAGGTAGTGACTCCAAGAGGGAGCGTTATACATGATTGTGGGTTCATGCCCCCTGATGACTAGCTTGAGTGACAGAAACATGAGTCTAGGGGATGGTCTATTGCCACCAGGGGGAAAACAACGGTGCTTGTACTTGCGGGTGCGAGGATTGTTCACTTTACGCAAAGTTCTTTTAATGCAGTTGTCTGTTGCTTTGGGTTTACACTTTGGGTGGGGCTCGCAACTTAATACCAGCGAGATGTTATGGATAGATATATCAAGGTGGATGATTAGTGAGTAGATGCAGATGGATTTTGGTCTACTTGTCTTGGCGTACTGCCCATGCTTTTGAGCCTCTTCCTTTCTTTTGTAGAAGTGTTAGCATTGCGGTGCGTTTTTAATCCTGTTAATTGCCCAGTTGTAAATTTTTCACCTCGCGTAGATGTTTATCGTGTTTTGGGAGAGAGACATCACTAGTGAACTTCATGGGACCCCTCTCTATATTTCCATTACTGTTTACACCCTCACTTTATTTTACTGCCTTTACTTTCGTTGCATTTATCACTACCATTATCTCTTGCATTTGATCATTTGTAAACGGCAAGGCCGGAGAGATTGACAACCTCTCTGTACTCATTGGGAGCAAAGTTATTTGTTGTGTATGCATGTATAGGTAAAGTAAGCAACCTCTGGTTGTGAACGGCGCCATTGTTTACTTTACCACCTGATACGTCCCAAACGTATCTATAATTTCTGCTTGCTCCATGCATGTTTTGTGTGAATTTTCCATGATTTGCTTGAACTTTCATACACTTTTGAGCATATTTGGACTAATCGATTAACCCAGTGCACCCATCTGCCAGTTGTTGTTTTCTGCTGTTTTTGTATTTCAGGTTTTCCGGCCATTAAAAGTGCTCCAAAAATTCCGGAAAAATTATATAAAAAATCAAAGTCCCGAAAGCTTCCGGAATCACCAAGGAAGGAGGGGAGGACCACCACAGGGACTCCAGAAGGGTCCCTGGCGTGGCCCCACCCTAGGCCGCGCCGGGCACCCTCCTGGCTGCCCTGTGGCCCCCCTGGTGGCCCCCTTTGGCCCTATTTTTACCCCCGCGGAGGAAACCCTGATTCCGGACCCCTTTTCTCCAGAAGCAATTCTGATCTCCGCCGCCATCGCCATCAAGTTTCGGGGGGACAGATTTCCTGTGCCGGCACCCTGCCGGGACGGGGAAGTGCCCCCGGATTCATCTCCATCGACGTTGCTTCCTCCCTCCATGAAGCGTGAGTAGTTCTTCCTCGGGGCCGAGGTTTCTTCCAGTAGCTATGTGTTCTTCTCTCTCTCCCATGATGTGATCTTCGTCGTGATCATAGGCTATGTTAATCTAGGGTGATCCCATGATATTTGCCCTTCCTCTATGTATTGGATTGATGTACTCACTTGATCTTATCTATTATAATCCCCGAGACCATGGTGACAGCGGTCTATTGGACATGGGTTAGAAGAATATTATCATGAGTGATTTCCTATTTTGTGTGTTGATTGAAGATTGAGAGTCTCTTGGTGCTTGTCTTTGACTATCCTTGAGATATGTTGTGGTGATTCTGGTACTCTCTTTGGATGGCCGCGGTGACATTAGGAAATCCATAGATTGAGAACTACGAACTTTGAGGTGTGCTTTTGTAGCCCTACATAATTCTCATCCTCTCTTGACCACAAAGGAATGACCTCCGAGTGCGTCTCCATTGCATGTTTTATGGGAAATATCATGTGATTATACTATGTTAATGTTGTTGAGAGTTGCCACTAGTGAAAGTATGAAGCCTAGGCCTTGTTTCTACCATTGTTACACCGTTTGTGCTCACTTTTCTCACATGTTTGCTTGCTGCACTTTTTATTACAGATTTATATTACCTTGCTTTGCCACACCTATCACTCGTATTTTACCATCTCTTTGCCGAACTAGTGCACCTATACAACTCCTAGTTGTATTAGGTGTGTTGGGGACACAAGAGACTTCTTGTATCTTAATTGCAGGGTTGCTTGAGAGAGACCATCTTCAACCTCTACTTCCCTGAGTTTGATAAACCTTAGGTCATCCACTTGTGGGAAATTGCTGCTGTCCTACAAACCTCTGCGCTTGGAGGCCCAACATAGTCTATAAGAATAGAAGTGTGCGTAGACATCACCACCTACTTGTCGTTGTCGGATTCCTACTGTTTCGATCTCAAACCTTGGTATCTTTGCCAAGGGAAATTACCGCTACGCTACATCTCAACCTTCCACTTGGGGTAGCCAACGAGGAGCACTACTTCAGTGCCATCAAAGATCCACACTCGTACACCATTGCTATATTTGTACTCCATATATATTATTATTCGTGCATATTTATGTGGGGACTGATGGCGTGGAAGTGGTAATGGCTTCTCGCCCTTTGTTGGTTACCCCAAGTGGAAGGTGAGATGTAGGATAGTAACAAATTTCCCCTATGTAGAGGATAGGGTTTGTCTCCCGTAGAACTTCAACGATAATAAGTAGGTGGAAAGAAAACATTGGCACCGTTTACGACAAACGTTGCTTCCTTGAGCTGGACCTGCACACAACACAAATAACTTTGCTCCCAACGAAGTTCAGAGAGGCTGTCAATCTCTCCGGTCTTGTTGTTTACAAAAGATCAAACACACAAGATAATGATAATGATAGCAACTGGAAGTAAATACTGAAAAGGAAATAAGCTTGTAAACAATGATGAGAATATGGACCGGGGTCCCGTGATGTTCACTAGTGATGTCTCTCTCCCAAAAGACGATAAAACTGCTATGCGAGGTAAACAAATTACAGATGGGCAATTGATAGGATTATAAACGCACCGCAATGCTAACTATGCTACAAAAGAAAGGAAGAGGCTCATAAGCAAGGGCAGTACGCCAAAATAAGTAGACCGAAATCCATCTGCATCTACTACTAATCATCCACCTTGAGATATCTATCCAGAACATCTAGCTGGTATTAAGTTGCGAGCCCCACCCAAAGTGTAAACCCAAAGCAACATACAACTGCATTAAAAAGAACTTTGCATAAAGTAAACAATCCTTGCAATCGCGGATACAAGCACCGTTGTTTTCCCCCTTATGGCCATAGAACATCCCCTAGACTCATGTTTCTGTCACTCAAGCGTGTCATCAGGGGGCATGTACCCACAATCAAGCATAACTTTCCCTCTTGGAGTCACTACCTAATACTTGGCCAAATCAATAAACAACAACAGAGAACATGCAAGAATTACTTAGGAACAAAAATATTAGAGATAAAAACCAAATATATTACTCTTTCACGATCTGAACATAATCTCATAATCCATCAGATCCCATCAAACTGAGCATAGCAACAGCAAAAGAATTACATATGTGCCTCGATCATGTAGGGCAGCTCACGAGCTCTAAACCATGAAGAACAAAGAGGGGAGGAGAACATCACATAGCTACTGATCACACACCCATGGTCCAAAGGAAACTACTCACGGCACATCTGGGAAGCGTCCATGGTGGAGGAGAAGCTCCCGGAGGTCGATCCTCCCTCCGGCAGGGTGCCAGGAAGGGTCATGACGGTGCTCCCGATCTTGGAAGCGCGGCGACGGCGGAACAGAGGCAAGTTTGCGAAATAGGGTTCTGTCTTCGGAGTTTCCCCGTGACGGAGAATAAATAGGCGAAGGGGGCAGACAGGGGGGCCACCAGGGGTACAAGCGCCCCCCTGGCGCGGCCAGGCCCTTGGCCGCGCCCGGTGACCACCTGGACACCTGGTGGTGGCCCTCTAGCCACACTTTGGTGATTCTGGAAGGCTCCGTTGCGCTGATTTTTTATCCGTTTTTTCCCGAACTTTTGGAGCATTTTTAATATGGGGGAAATCTGGAATAGAAAAACAGCAGAAAACAGGAACTGTCACTGTTTGCAGTGAGTTAATAGGTTAGTCCAAATATGATCGAAAGTGTATCTAGATCATAGCAATATCACACAAAACATGCATGGAACAAGCAGAAATTATCGATACGTTTGGGACGTATCAACATCCCCTACCTTAATTCCTGGTCGTCCTCGAGTAGGTAAATGATAATAAACATAATTTCTGTGGTGACATGCTAGCAACCATATAAGAACTTTGAAAAGTAAAGCAATCAAGGTATGTGATTCAATTCAAGTCATAACATGCAAGAGTCTATATTAGCATCGAAACAAGTAACAAAAGAACATTAGGTGCAAGAGCTCTCGCTGTCTGTGACTCGAATGTCTCCAAATGGTGTTTGCGTGCAAGAAGGGGGATAGGGAATACGAGAAAAAAGTATTTTTGTGTTGAGAACTCAATCTACTAAAGTTTCACACTTGGTCTTCTTTGGAATCTTATCTTGACTCGTCCCCAGACCACTAGCCAGGTACAAGTCAATTTGATCCACTACTTTTCGATATCTCGAGCACTCATGCAATGGATGAGCGTAAGCACGAGAGTTGACACTTAGGATGGAAAAGAGAGAAATATGGTGGAGGAGGAAGACAAAAAGGCGAGAAAGACTCACATTAATGAGGACAATCATAGACGAGAAGGCCAAATGATAGATATGATGTGAGGAGTAGGGATTGCCATGCAACGGATGCACATAAGAGCTGAGAGCTCTCCAATGGACTAGTGGGGGTGCATCTAACTTGCTCGCTCATGAAGACCTAGAGCTCTTTTGAGGAGGCTCATCCTTGGAATATGCAAGCCAAGTTCTATAGTGAGAAGGTCCCCACATAGTTATATGCATGAATGATCATCTCTATAAAGTACAAGGATAAGAGGGAGTACTAGTGTGGCTCTTTCAAAAAGGATAGTAGTGTTGCCCCTTTCTCTCTTTTTTTATTTTTATTTTTATTTTTGGGTGGCCTCAATGGCTCTTTCTATTTAACTCTCATTTGACCTCTTTGGGATCTTTTATTTTGTCCACTTTGGGATATTTTCCTCACTTAAGGGCAACACTCTAATTTACAAGAGGGTATAAAAGATCTTTCACACTTTATAAGGTACTCAAATCATAAATAAGATGTAGCTATGATGATGTATGCAATGTATGCCGCTGCTAGTGTAGCAGGAATAGGTATGACATGAAGATCAAGTCATGAAGAGGAGGAACATATATCTCGGAAAGGATATGGAAATTCCTTGATAGGTAGGTATGGTGGCTGTTTTGAGGAAATATATAAGGATGCTTATGATGACAGAGTGTATCATGCCAAGGGTTTGGATGTACCGTCGAAGGTGGAGGCCAACTCTCGGAGTGAAAAGGAGGCAATGCACGACACAGGAAAGGCTAGAAAATATGAGGAGGTGGAAGTCTCAACTTTCAATACTTACATTAGTCCGAAGAACTCATGCACTTATTATCTGTAACTCTCAATCTAAGAAGGAGGTTCACAAAGAGACAAGTAACCCTAGGAGGAGTGTATGAGGGTTTGGTTATCCTTGCGCATCCTCGACTCATGGTACGTGAGTGTACTCTAATATTTGATCCCTCCAAAGAATAGCAATCCATCTAGTAGCTAGAGTTCTCAACTAGTTTTGTAGGATTTGAAAATAAACACCGATTGCACAAAATAAGACACCTATCACTAATAGGCTAGAGCTCTTGACACCAAAAGTTCAAACATTACTCACATCAATACCTCAAAACTATTGCAAGTTACTACTAAAATTAAATAGCAACCTCAATTACCTACTCTCAAAACAAGACACAACTCAGTGCAACAACCAACTCTCTTAACAAGATAAACTTGAAAACTAAAGAGAGTTCCAGCAACAAACTAAACAAAATCCAAGTCTCTTGCTAAAGACAAACTAAGACTAAAACTAAACATGGCAGTAGGTACGAAAAGATAAATAACACACAACAGCAAAAAGATAGGCATGAAGAATCCTATGATGTGTTCTAGATTTTAAAAGTTTAGCTTGTTTCTCTCCCACACAAAGTAAGACGGGGTCTAACTTGTTATGAAAAGCAATCAAATCTAAGGAAAACTAAAAATAAAACCTAAGAGCGAGACGCTCCAAGCATAGCACATAACGTATGAAGTGATAAAAATATAGTGAGACGAAGGACGAACTGATGATTGTTGATGGAGAAGGGGATGCACGGTGGCATCCCCAAGCTTACACGCTTGAGTCTCCTTGAATATTTATTGGGGATGCATGGGGGCATCCCCAAGCTTGAGCACTTGACACTCCCGAATCTTCTTTCATCATCTTCCATCGCAGACTTGAAAACTCCCTCCATACATAACTCATCATAAGCTGATTAGAGAGGTTAGTACCCTTAATAAATAATTTTCCCACATTGGATATAAAAATATTATTGAAGAGCTACTGTTTCTCAAGATTTCCAAAAGGTTTTTTCAAAGAAAAATCAAGCTTAATATTTGCAAAAGTTAGGAGAGACAAAACATGGCAGAATCTGTAAAAAAAACAGCAGGTAGTAAATAATTTTTTAGGGGTACTTCTGTAACTCAAATAAAAAACTCAGAACATACAAAAGTTCCGTGATTGTATATAGCACGCTGTGTAAAAAATTTAGCTCAAAAATATAAACTGGTGATTTGATCCGATTTTTTCCGTCACGAAGAAAGAATATGTTTTCTGGATAGCATGTCACAACTTTCACTTCCCTTGTCCAATGAGGCTATAACTTGGCAAAAATCTTGACAATAAAGATACAATGATGTTGCTACAGTAGTATCAATCATCAAGACCACTAAAAACAGAAGTAAAAACATCTTGGGTTGCCTCCCAACAAGCGCTTTCTTTTACGCCTTTAAGCTAGGCATAAGGCAAAAGAAGAATCAAGTTTTATCAAGAGAAAGAGAATAGCTAGCCCGTGTAACGGACTCAAAAGGTAACTTGATTTTTTTTCTAGGGAAGTGTTCCATCCCCTTTTTGGGAGGGAATTGAAATTTTATATTCCCCTCTTTCATGTCAATGATAGCACCAACGGTGCGGAGAAAATAGCGTCCCAAAATAATTGGACATAAAGGTTCACACTCTATATCCATATTAATAAAATCAACGGGAACATAGTTGTCATTGACTATGATAAAAACATCGTCGATCTTCCCCAAAGGTTTCTTTACGGAAGAGTCGACAAGACGAACACAAAAGGAATAAGAATCAAAAGGTTTTAATTCAAACATATCATACATTCTTTTGGGCATGACGGAGGTACTGGCTCCAACGTCACATAAAGCATAGCAAGAGAAGTTATTTAATTTAATTTTGATCATAGGGTCCCAACCATCATCTAGCTTCCTAGGTATGGAGGCTTCTATCCTAAGCTTCTCCTCCCTAGATTTGATGAGAGCATTTGTGATATGCTCCGTGAAGGGAAGATTAAGTGTGCTAGTGTGGGGGTCTCTGGACATTTTGTGTAGTAAGCTAATAACTTCTGAGAGGGTGCAACTATCGAAATCAATATCACTACTATCAAAGGTGGTAGTAGTGTCATCCAGGCTCACTTGTTTGAAACCCACTATGTTCATAGGAGTTTCTTCTTCTACGGTTGAGGTATTAGCATCACCATTAATAGGTCCAATGGGACCAAGAGTGCATTGTTTGCTAATAGTTTCGGTGTCCTCAACAATTTGGATAGTGGAAACTGCATGGTGTGTAGGAAGGCTCTTAATTCTATCATCTTCCATAGGGATAACTTCTGGTTTGGCTGCCATTTGATTTATCAAAGTAGATTGGGTGTGGGACATATTCGAAACAATGGTTTCAGTGGAGGTAAGTCTAGTTTGGAGATTAGAGATCTCACCGTTCAGGCTCTCAATTTGTTCACTAATGTTTTGCAGAATGGCAGTGTGCTCACCTATTTGATTAGAGAAGGGTTTGTTTTGTTCAAACTGGGTATGCATATAATTCTTAGTAGCCTTCTCTATTTCCATTAATTTCTCATAGCTAGGTAGGTCTCTTTCCTTATAAGTAGGATAGGAGTTGCTAGGGTAAGTGTTGTTGTTCCCATAAGTGGATGGAAACGGTCTAGGATTACTAGCAAAGTTGCCCCTATAAGCATTATTATTAAATTTGTTTCTAGCAATGAAGTTCACATCTACATGTTCCTGAGCAACCAAAGAATTTAAAGAAACATCATGAGGATCAATAGAGGGTTGCTTGGTAAGTAGAGACATAATTAAATCAACTTTATCATTTAGGGAGGTAATTTCCTCGACATAATTTACCTTCCTACCTGTTGGAGCGCGTTCGTTGTGCCATTGGGAATAGTTGGTCATCATCTCATCGAGGAGTCTTGTGGCAGCACTGAGTGTAGTTGACATAAAGGTTCCTCCCACGGCCTAATCTAACAGGTTCCGCGAGGTAAAGTTCAAGCCTGCATAAAAAGTCTGGATAACCATCCAGGTAGTCAAACCATGTGTAGGGCATTTCTTAACAAGAGATTTCATACGTTCCAAAGCTTGGGAAACATGTTCATTATCCAATTGCCTAAAATTCATAATGTTACTCCTCAATTGGATAATTTTAGCAGGTGGGTAGTACTTCCCAATAAAAGCATCTTTGCATTTATCCCAAGAATCTATGCTATTCCTAGGCAAAGATTGAAACCAGATTTTAGCTCCGTCCCTCAAAGACTAAAAAGTATAGGTAAAAGGTAGTGGGAAGCTCCCCTATCTTATCACTCGGAGTCCCCGGCAACGATGCCAGAAATTAGCTTGATGGCGTGGAAGTGGTAATGGCTTCTCGCTCTTCGTTGGTTACCCCAAGTGGAAGGTGAGATGTAGGATAGCAGCAAATTTCCCCTATGTAGAGTATAGGGTTTGTCTCCCGTAGGACTCCGATGATGATAAGTAGGTGGAAAGAAAACAATGACACCGTTTACAAAAAATGTTCCTTCCTTGACCTGGACCTGCACACAACACAAATAATTTTTCTCCCAACGAAGTTCAGAGAGGTTGTCAATCTGTCCGGTCTTGTTTTTTACAAAGGATCAAACACACGAGATAATGATAATGATAGCAACTGGAAGTAAATACTGAAAAGGAAATAAGTTTGTAAACAATGATGAGAATATGGATCGGGGTCCCATGATGTTCACTAGTGATGTCTCTCTCCCAAAATACGATAAAACTGCTATGCGAGGTAAACAAATTACAGCTGGGCAATTGACAGGATTATAAACACACCGCAATGCTAACTATGCTACAAAAGAAAGGAAGAGGCTCATAAGCATGGGCAGTACGCCAAAATAAGTAGACCGAAATCCATCTGCATCTACTACTAATCATCCACCTTGAGATATATATCCAGAACATCTCGCTGGTATTAAGTTGCGAGCCCCACCCAAAGTGTAAACCCAAAGCAACAGACAACTGCATTAAAAAGAACTTCGCGTAAAGTAAATAATCCTTGCAACCGCGGTTACAAGCATTGTTGTTTTCCCCCTTGTGGACACAAGACATCCCCTAGACTCATGTTTCTGTCACTCAAGTGTGTCATCAGGGGGCTGATACGTCCCAAACGTATCTATAATTTCTGCTTGTGCCATGCATGTTTTGTGTGACTTTGCCATGTTTTGCTTGAACTTTCATACACTATTGAGCATATTTGGACTAACCTATTAACTCAGTGCACCCAGTTGACAGTTCATGTTTTCTGCTGTTTTCGTATTTCAGGTTTTCCGGCCATTAAAAGTGCTCCAAAAATTCTGGAAAAATATGTAAAAAATTAGCGTCCCGGAAGCCTCCGGAAACACCAAGGAAGGAAGGGAGGGCCACCACCAGGACTCCAGAAGGGTCCCTGGCGCGGCCCAGCCCTAGGCCACGCCAGGCACCCTCCTGGCTGCCTGGTGGCCCCTCTCGGTGCCCCCTTTGGCCCCTATTTTTACCCCCGAGGAGGAAATCCCTAATATCGAAGTAATTTTTCTAGAAGCGATTCCGATCTCCGCCGCCATCGAAAACTAGCTTCGGGGGTCACCAGGATCCTTCTCCGGCACCCTGTCGGAGAGGGCCTTGGCCCCTAGGGCCATCTTCATCGACTCTTCTTCCCCCCATGATGCTTCTTGAGTAGTTCCTCCTTGGAGTACGCGTTCTTGGCAGTAGCTATGTGGTATTCTCTCCCCCTAGATCCTCAATACAATGTTCTCATGAGCTTCCCTACATGATTGAGATCCATATGATGTAATTGGTGTTGTGTTTGTTGGGATCCGATGAATTGTTACCTTGTTCAGTCCTAAGAGGTTTATGAATTATTGTTGCTAAAATTTGTTGTTCTTAATGCTTGTTACTAGTGCACGAGTAGCATGATCTCAGATCTGAGCACGTTATGGTTGCATGATTATAATTGTTGTTCTAGATCTTATCTACGGTTGTATGCACCTATTATAGTCACCTATTATAGTCCGGAACTGGCGATCCCAATGGTGACAGCTTGGGACACCAAAGGGGATGGGCTATAATTTGAGGATCACATGTGTTCATGAAGTGTTAATGCTTTGTTCCGGTGCTCGGCCGCAGGAGCACCTTAATCTCCATAAGTTCCTTAAGTGGCCCCGTTCGTAGCGGGATGGTAGGACAAAAGATGTTGTGCAAAGTTCTTATTGCAAGCACGTACAACTACATATGGAATACATGCCTACGTTTGGTTCTTAGACTAGGATGCTCTAGTTTGTTTGGCTAGAGTTGGTGCAATTCTGTCAATTTCCCAACTGTAATTTGTTCACCCAGCACCTTGTTCTTTTGCTTGAGAGGTACCACTAGTGAAACCTTGAACCCCGGTCCATCTTTCACCTTCATTGCCTTCGTTATTACTTTTACTTTCTTTGCTGCTCCTACTACTTTGTTACTACTTTGTGGTGTTGGTGATTGGGGAAGTTTTAAAGGCTACACCCATCAACGCACCGTTGCTACTTATATCTTGTCTAGTGCTTTTTCAGGTGTGGTTGAATTGACAACTCAACTACTAAGGCTTATAAGTATTCTTTGGCTCCCCTTGTGTCGAATCAACAAATTGGGTTATTCTTAACCGCGAAGACTGTTGCGATCCCCTACACTTGTGGGTTATCAAGACTATTTTCTGGCGCCGTTGCCATGGAGCATAGCTTTACTTATAAGTTCACTTGATAAGTACACTTTTGCTTATTACTCTGTTTGCTACTAATGACTACTTTCTTTGAGACTAGATCTTATTGGCAATGCGGATTCACGGAGGATCAACAAAAACATTACAAGGAATACTGCTTGTCTCAAAAAGGGATACACTCATGGGGACTAATACAGGAGTTGTATGACTATGCTAGAAACTTGTGCTCAATATATAATATATCTTTCTGCAGGGATGAATCTTGTTGCTTTATGAGGCACAAACACCTTGCTTTCCAATGTGAGTACAATGATGATGAAACCTTAGCTTCTTATGCTAAGGGAAACTATGATTTTTATGATGCAGAACAAATAGAAGAAATTGTTATCTTTAAGGGTGCCTATGAAATGCTTCCTTTGTTGAAAATATTGATGATGCCCCTTACAAATCTGAGAGTCTGGAAATACTTAATTATTTCTTTGAGGATTTTAATGACAATTATTATATTATTGACCATCTCAAAAGGTTCTCTCTACAAGAGGAAGAGACTAATGCTTTGCAGGACTCTACAGAAGAAGAAATTGCTGAAACTGAATGCTCCTTGAATGAAAAAGAGGAGGAGAGTGACGAACAAAAGGAGGAAGAATGGAGTAGCTACCCATCTCTACCTACTAATGAGAGTAACTCTTTGACTCTTACTTTATATGATTGCCCTCCATACTTACCAAAGGAGGATGAATGCTATATTGATTGCTATGATCCTATGGATTCTTTTGAAATATCCCTTTTTGATGAAATTGATGCTTGTGGCCACGATGCCCCTATGAATGATACTTGCAAGGATGATTTTGCTACTGTTATTTATGATAACCCTTGCTATCTTGATGAATCTTATGATAAACCTCTATTTTTCCTACTATGGATGCTCTTAATGATGATGAGGTTTGCTTAGAAAGTCTACATGATTATGTGCTAGTAGATCATGAAAAGCATGCTTTGTGTGATAATTATATTGTTGAGTTTGTTCATGATGCTACTGAAAATTATTATGAGAGAGGGAAATATGGTTATAGAAATTTTCATGTTAGGAAAACACCCCTCTCCATGTTGGAAATCTTGAAGGTGCTCATGTTTTACCTTCCTATGCTTGTTGCTTTGTGCTTCATTTATTTATTTTGTTTCAAGTTTCCCATGCATAGGACGCATGTTAGACTTAAATGTGGTTTGTCTTTGCTCCTTTGATGCTCTCTTTTGTGCTTCAACTCTTATTCTTGTGTGAGCATCGTTACACTCATGCCTAGCTAATGGCTTTAAAGAAGCGCTTTCGGGAGGCAGCCCACAACGAATTTAGGTTTTTCTTCTTGTTTTTCTTCTGTTCTTAGTGGTCTTGATGATTGTTACTACTGTAGCAACATCATTGTATCTGTACTTTTCAAGCTTTGTGCCTTTTATAGCCTCATACGACAAGGGAAGTGAAAGTTGTGACATGCTGTCCAGAAAACAGATTCTGTTATCGTGACTAGAAAAATCAGAGAAAAATCCCAGTTCATCTTTTTGATCTGAAATTTTTACACAGCGTGCTATATAGAATTTCGAAAATTTCGTATGTTCTTAGTTTTTTGATTTGAGTTGCAGAAGTATCCCTAAAAAATTATTTCTCTCTGATGTTCTGTTTTTCTCAGCTTTTGTCCCTGTTTTTCTTTTGGCAGTTTTGCAAACCTTAAGCTTGCTTTTTCTTTGCAAAAACTTTTGGGCAGGAAAGAGAAACAGTATTCCTTCCTGGATATCTTTATTTGCAGTAGAGGAAAATTATTTTAATAGGGTACTAACCTCTCTAATCAGCTTATGATGAGTTATGTATGAAGGGAGTTTTCAAGTGTGCGATGGAAGATGATGAAAGAAGATCTTGGAGTGTCAAAAGCTCAAGCTTGGGGATGCGCCCGGAACCCCCAAGAAATATTCAAGGAGACTCAAGCGTCTAAGCTTGGGGATGCCCCCATGCATCCCCTTATTCATCAACAATCATCAGTTCGTCCCTCGTTCCACTATATTTTTATCACTTCATGGGTTATGTGCTATGCTTGGAACGTCTTGCTATTTACTTTTCTTAGTTATTTTCTTTTGTTTTCTGGTCATTACAATGTCGAAACCTAACATGATTGATTGGGAGAGATACACGCTCCAATTTAAACTAGAACACCTCATAGTATTTTCATGCTTATTCTTTGATGTGAGTTGTTCTTTATCTTTTCTTAGCTGCTGCCCTGTTTAGTTTGTGTGCTTTAGAGTTTTCTTCTAGAGATTTTAATTGGTTAAGGCTTGAACTTTCTATAGTTTGCATGCTTATCTTTTTTAGAGAGTTTGCCTGTTGCACTGAGTTTTGTGTCTTGACTAGAAAGTAGGTAGTTGAAGTTGCTATTCTCTTTGTAGTAGTAACTTGCAATAGTTTTGAGGTATTGACTTAAGTAATGTTTGAACTTATGGTGTCAAGAGCTTTAGCCTATTAGTGATAGATGTCGTATTTTGGGCAATCCGTGTGATTTTCGAAAACCTAAACCCTGTTGAGAACTCTAGGTACTAGATGGATCACTAATCTCTGGAGGGGTCGAATATTAGAGTACACTCACGTACCATGAGTCGAGGATGCGCAAGGATAACCAAACCCCCATACACTCCTCCTCGGGGTACTTGTCTCTTTGTGAACCTCCTGACTAGATTGAGAGTTACCGATAATAAGTGCATGAGTTCTTCGGACTAATGTGAGTATTCGAAAGTTGACACTTCCACCCACCTATATTTTTTCCTACCCTCTTCGGTACCATGCATTGCCCTTTCTCACCTCGATAGTTGGCGCATACTTCGCCGGTGCATCCAAACCCTTGGCACGATACACTTTGTCATCATAAGCCTCCTTATATCTTTCCTCAAAACATCCACCATACCTACCTACAAGGCATTTCCATAGCCTTTCCGAGATACATTGCCATGCAACATCCATTGTTCTTCATGTTCATATGACTTATCCTTCATTGTCATATTTCCTTGCATGATCTCATAGCCTTGATGTAGTTGGGCTTTGCCCGCTATTCATATTTTTGCTGCATGTTGCGCTTGATCATTGCACATACTGCTACACTGGCAGAGGCATTCATATAGAGTCATTACTTTTTGATTCAGAGTTGTAAGTAAATAAAATTGTGTTGATGTTCTTATAGAGTGTTGCCCCTACATTGAGGAAAGGAATAAAAGATCCCAAAGTGGACAAAATACAAAAAAAAAATATCCCAAAGAGGACGAAAAAAAGAGAGAGAGAGAGTAATAAAGAGCCATGGAGGCCACCCAAAATCAAAAAAATACAAAAAAAGGTGAAAAAGAAAAAAAGAAAAAAAAGAGAGAGGGGGCAACACTACTATCCTTTATTCCACACTTGTGCTTCAAAGTAGCACCTGTACTTCAGTTTGTAGAGAGTTTTCATGTTGTACTTCCCTAACTAAGTGGGGATTCTTACACTATAGAACTTGGCTTGCATATTCCAAGGATGAGCCTCCTCAAAAGAGCTCTAGGTCTTCATGAGCAAGCAAGTTGGATGCACCCCCACTAGTTCCATTGGAGGGCTTTCATACACTTATAGCTCTATGCGCATCCGCATGTTGCATGGCAATCCCTACTCCTCACATCATATCTATCACATGGCTTTCTCTCGCCTATAATTGTCCTCATTGATGTCAGCCTTTCAAACCTTTTTGTCTTCTTCCTCCACCATCTTTATATTTCGCCGTTTAGGTGTCAACTTTCTTGCTCATGCTCATCCATTGCATGAGTGCTCAAAATATCGAATGGGAGTGGATCAGTTTGACTTGTACCTGGTGATGCCCCACAGGCGTAAGGGATCGAGATAGTCTTCGCGGGTAAGTTAACCCAATTTATTGATTCGACACACGGGGAGCCAAAGAGTATTTATAAGCTTTGACAGTTGAGTTGTCAATTCAACCTCACCTGAAATATACTTGCTTGCAATGATAGATAAGTAGTAACGGTAATATGATAGTGATGATAGCAACAATAAATGTAACAAAAAAATTAACAACTAATGACCAGCAGGATTGAAAATACTGTAGGCTAGGGAGATGGATGGTTGGGGGCTGCATGGATGAGAGTGAACATATAATAGATTCTAACACGGGGCAAGGCACATAGAAAAGCAATGACCATCTAGGCAAATATCAAACATAAGGCATGCATCCCGTAGGTAGTAGTGTGTGCTTGCAATAAGAACTTGCACAACATCTTTTGTCCTACCATCCCGCTATGAACGGGGCCAAAAGGAACTTATGGAGATTAAGGTGCTCCTGTCAAAGAGCACCGGAACAAAGCAATAAACTCAATGGATACATGGGATCCTCAAATTATGGACCATCCCCTTTGGTGTCCCAAGCTGTCACCTTTGGGATCGCCGGTTTCGGACCATAATAGGTGCATACAACTCATAGATAGGATCTAGAACACAAATATATTCATGAAAACACATAGGGTTCAGATCGGAAAACATGGCACTCGGGCCCAAAGTGACAAGCATTAAGAACAACAAGTTGTAGCAAAGAAGATAAACAACAATCTAGATGATAGGCAACATGCCCCCAACAATCTGACGAACTATTACATGATCAAACTCATCCAATCCCTACCATCCCCTTTGCCTACAGCAGGGAATTACTCACACATGTGAAGAGAAGTTATGGAGGATTGATGGAGTGGCGATGGTGATGACGATGGCGACGATCTCCCCTCTCCGGAGGCCAAATCAGCCTCCAGATTAGCCCTCCCGAAGAAGAACAGAAGGGTGGCGACGGCTCCGCGACGGAAACTGGGAAAACGACTTCTGTTCTAAGGTTTTCTCGTCACGGGGATAAATAGGAGCCTCGGTAGGGCACCAGAGGAGGGGGGAGCAGCCCAGGCGGCCTGAGGGCGCGGCCCCACCCCTGGCCGCGCCAGGGGGCGCCTGGGGCCCCCCAAGGCACCCCTCTGGTCCCACTTCTGGCTCCTGGCTCCTTCGGGTGCGTGGATTTTCTGGTATTTTTCTAGGAATTTTCTGGAACGTCTAAAATTCCATTTTCCTGCGCACAAATAAACCATAGAGGCAGCTCTGCTGAAAACAGCATTAGTCCGGGTTAGTTTCGTCCAAATCATGCAAGAATGAGGGCAAAACAATAGCAAAAGTGTTTGGAAAAGTAGATGCGTTTGAGACGTATCAACTCCCCCAAGCTTAGAATATTGCTTGTCCTCAAGCAATTCAGTTCAACGAACTAGAGGCGACAAAGAAAACTTTGACAAACTCTTTTGCTTCATTAGATGTAAATAAGCATGTACTACCAAAAGAGTTTAGCAAGTATTGAAACAATGCTATAAGGACAATGCACGAAGCAGTTCTTCTTTCATGTGATCAGTCACAAACAACTAAAAGTAAATAATAAGCTACTGAAAATCAAGACAGGATCACAATGCACATAGCTTGAACATACTTGAGTGGCATTTCGCTAGCCTCCATGAGTGAAGCAAAACATAAATGCAGAAACTCCTCCAGAGTTTTAAAGGTGACTAGAACTTAGTATTTCAGACTAGCAATAACACAAGCATGCATAAGACAATGTAATGCTTTGGGACAATGCATGTTACACTAAGAATGACAATTATGCTCTCATATTTGGTGCTTTGAAGAAAGAAGGGGAGACTCTCGAACCGTGGCTTTTGATGGCAAGGTTGAAAACCCATGAAAGGAAGCAAAGACTAAACATGTGCCAGAGCTCTTGGTTTTGAAAACAGAGATAAAATATTTTTGAGAAGTGCAACTTTCCAGTCAACGGTGAACGGTAAAGGTCTCTCAATATCTCCCATGCCAACCATATATAATGCCTTTTGCTTACACATAGTCCCTTATCCATAAATCCTTCGATGGTCTACAGAACCTTTTATTTTGCCTCAAGGATGGAAGGAGGGTATCGTTCCACCTATCATAAGCAGCATTTGGTCCATTTCACTCCATCATCAAGTATGGGGGAGGTGTAACTCTCATATTATTTTCTTTTTCTGTTTTGACTAGTTAAAACTTCCGTCAAGATATTTTTGGCATGAAAGATACTGATTTCCCCTGACCGCACCATGAGCTTGTATGGTTACAAAAGGGAAACTTTTGAATAAATTTCGAGATGGCACAAGAAATTCTAAGTTAGGAGTGGCCGGTAAATACCACATATAGGTAGGTATGGTGAACTCAAATGGAACAACTGGGTTTGAAAAGGATTTTGGAAGCACAAGCAGAATTCCGCTTAGTGCGAGCGAAGGCTAGGAAAAGACTGGGAAGCGACCAACTAGAGAGAAATAACTGTCATAATCATGCAGAGCGACAAAGCAACATTGAATCGGGCATGAAAGTGATATAACTATTCTGAAACAAAAAGATCATCAAGGCAAAAATAGACTTTGTAGTCGTAAGCATGTGTGAACATGTGCCAAGTCAATCCAAAAATTCTCCGAAGGGAAATACCACTCCAGTATGCCAAATCATGAACAATGCAATGCATGTAAATCATTTCAACAACACATTATGTACTCTAGCTATTTGAGACTAGCCACAAGGAAAGCATGAACACTGCGAAAGCATTGTAAACATAGCACTATGTCGCTACAAGCTGGTCTCTAGATCATAAGTACATGCATATGTACAAAAGTAGAAACAAGAAGAGTTCATACCGGTTTTCCTTGTTGCTTCCCTTCCGTCGATCTTCGTCATTACTGCCTTGTCACTTGCACGATCGAACGTAGTAAATATAATCAAATGCCATCACGGACTCGAGCTAGATTCTGAAAACAAAGAAAACTAAAGAGAGAAAGGAAATCTTTTTGGGTTTTTTAAAGGTTAAAAGAAAGCCAAAGAAAAGAGAAATTTTTTTTGTTGTTTTTGCAAAGAAAGAAAGAAAGAAGAACGGGCAAAAGCTTCGAAAATATCAAAGCGAATAAAATGGATAATACAATGGAAAAGTGAGAAGGGTACGTACTCCCCCAAGCTTAGGCTTTTGGCCTAAGTTGGTAGTAGCTAATGTCCCCAGGAGCCTCCTGCTCCAGGGTAGCACAGGTGAGTCCAAGGATCGTATGAGGCTTCCGGCGCGTACACCGAAGTCCTCAGATCCTCCCACACAGAAGGATTCACGCTCCAAGCAGAGGAAGACCCTTCACCAAACTGGGTGACGGTCTCTCCCTGGAAAGGTGGGAACTCACCATGTTCCTCCTCGTCGGGCACAACCCCCTCCATGGGGTTATGAAACTGATGCTAGACCACGAACTCATCGAACTAGATAACATCAAAGGGCCATCCGTTCCTGCGAGAAAAATCAAACAAAAGAGGTGCAGGTAGATGGGTCTTGCGTTCCGTGGTAGCTCCGAAACGCAAGATATAATCAAGGTTACCAAACTCGGAAGTCATGGTAACAAACTTATGCCTTTTCATAGCAGCAAGATCAAAACTTAAATAAGTAAAAGGCTTATCATCGGGGTGTGGGGTGCCATTAAGAGACTCTAGGATAAGTGTGGCGTAAACGCCACCAAATAAATCTCCCTTTTTACCATTCATAGCAAGGCGTCGAGCAATTAAGGCACCCACATTATAATCAATCCTCCCTGAGAGGGCGGTTGCCAGGATAGTAATATCCGGCGCAGATATGTTGCTCGTGTTGTCACGAGCTAACACCCCTCTGGCGATATAATACGCAAAATACCTGAGGTGTGGGAATAAGATGCTGGAGATTTTTGACCGATGAATATCCCTTGTATCCATGCTACAGAGAGAGTTGAAGACGGTTCTCAGCTCGGAGGGCTGAGAGCTCATCTTCGCCGTCAGTCCAACGTTCAGCACACCTATTATTTCACAAAACTTTTCCAAAGGTATGGTCAAAAGATCATTGTAAATTTTAAACTCAACAGAACCAACATCAAGGTTATATCTAAAACTGTTAATGAAACAGGAGGTGAGTTTTTGATACTGAGTAACACGGCACGTTGCGAGCCGCGTCAAACTTTCATTAGCACAAAGATTATAGAACTCCTCCTTAATTCCTGCAGCCTAGCAGTCGAGGGTGAAGCTGCAGCTCTTGTAACTCGATCGGAGCGCTCGGGCCTTTTATTCCCAAGCCACCCCTTTGCTCTTCCTAGCAAACTCATTTCTGAAATTTTTGACAAATTACAAAAACAAGGATTTAAACAAAGTGAGTTAAGGCAAACTACTCAACTCACTTCCCTAAGGCATAAACTTTCATCAAAACTTGGAAAATAAAATTCTACACATGCATGCAAGCTCATATAAACAGCACCAAGAGCTACTAAATACTCACAAATGAAGACACCAATCAAAAACACAACTTGATGCTTCGTTGGCAAAAGGCTTCATCCGCCCTAGCTCATCGCCATGGGGTTGCCCCGTTCTGTTCGTAACGAAGAAAGATGGAACAGAAAGGATGTGCGTAGACTATCGTCCGCTAAATCTAGCGACGATAAAGAACAAGTACCCACTGCCCAGGATCAATGATCTTTATGATCAACTTGCAGGATCCTCTGTCTTCTCCAAGATGGATTTGAGATTAGGCTATCATCAAATCAAAATCCGAAATGAGGACATTCCAAAAACGGCTTTTACTACTCGTTATGGTCTTTACGAGTACACCGTCATGTCCTTTGGTTTAACCAATGCCCCCGCCACATTCTCGCGCTTGATGAATTCGATCTTCATGGAGTACCTAGATAAATTTGTTGTAGTTTATCTTGATGACATTCTCATCTACTCGAAGAACGAAGAAGAGCACGCAGAACATCTTAGGTTGGTATTGATGAAACTTAGAGAGCACCGCCTTTATGCCAAGTTCTCCAAGTGTGAATTTTGGCTACCAGAAGTGACCTACTTAGGCCACGTTATTTCTGCGAAAGGTGTTGCAGTCAATCCCGAGAGAGTTCAGGCCGTCCTTGATTGGACTCCACCTGAATCGGTTAAGCAAGTTAGGAGTTTTCTTGGCTTAGCAAGCTATTGTCGCCGCTTCGTAGAGAACTTTTCCAAATTTGCAAAGCCTCTTACTGAACTCCTCAAGAAAGATAAGAAATACCAATGGACCCCCAAGTGCGAGGAAAGCTTTCAAGAGCTAAAAAGAAGATTGACTTCTGCACCCGTACTTGCACCTCCAGACACCAAAAGGGATTTCGAGAGCTATTGTGATGCTTCACGGCAAGGGTTAGGATGCATACTTATGCAAGATAGACATGTGGTAGCTTATGCTTCACGCCAGTTGCGGCCACATGAAGAGAACTATCCTACCCATGATCTTGAACTCGCTGCCGTAGTTCATGCCCTGAAGACTTGGCGACATTACCTCCTTGGTAATCGTTGTGAGATCTATTCCGATCACCAAAGCCTCAAATACATGTTCACCCAGCCAGATCTTAATCTCAGGCAAAGACGCTGGATAGAGTTGATAAAAGATTATGACTTAGGAATTTCATACACCCAGGCAAGGCCAATGTCATGGCTGATGCACTAAGTCGTAAGTTGTATTATAACAACCTCATGTTACAACAGTATCAACCACTTCTTCATGAGGAATTTTGCAAGCTCAATCTTGAGATAGTTCCTCGTGGATATCTTTTCAACTTGGTGGCGAAACCAACCCTTGAGGATCAAATCATAGCCGCCCAGAAACAAGATAGTAGTATTCAAGAGATCAAGCAGAACATTGCTAGCGGAGTTGCTAAATGTTTCTCTGCAAATGATCAAGGAACGATATTCTTTGAAAATCGTTTGGTAGTTCCTGAGAATGAAGACCTAAAGCAGCCGATCCTTAAGGAAGCTCATGACACTCCCCTCTCAATTCATCCCGGTAGCACGAAAATGTACCGAGATCTACGCCAGAGATTTTGGTGGACCCGGATGAAGAGAGACATTGCACAATTTGTTGCCGAATGTGATGTTTGTCGTCGCATTAAGGCAGAACACCAAAGACCTGCTGGTACTCTTCAGCCATTGTCTGTTCCCGAGTAGAAATGGGACAAAGTCGGTATGGACTTCATCACCGGCTTTCCAAAAACCCAGAAAGGAAACGATGCCATCTTCGTTGTCATAGACAGGCTTTCCAAAGTTGCTCACTTCCTTCCCGTTCGCGAGTCTATAACTGCTAGCCAGTTAGCGGACTTGTACGTCTCTAGAATTGTGTCTCTTCACGGTGTTCCTTTGGTGATCAATTCTGATCGTGGTAGCCTTTTCACCTCTAGATTCTGGGGAAGCTTTCAGAGTGCTATGGGAACTCATGTCTCCTTTAGTACAGCTTTTCATCCTCAGTCTAGCGGTCAAGTCAAAAGGGTTAATCAAATCTTGGAAGACATGCTCAGAGCTTGTGTTATCTCTTTCGGAAAGAATTGGGAGAAATCTCTTCCCTTCGCCGAATTTGCTTATAACAATAGCTATCAATCTAGTCTGAACATGGCTCCTTTTGAACTCCTATATGGACGACGATGTCGAACACCCCTTAACTAGTCAGAAACCGGTGAAAGACAACTCTTTGGACCGGATATGATCAAGGAAGCAGAAGATCAAGTTCGCATTGTTCGTGATCGTTTGAAAGCCGCCCAGTCTCGTCAAAAGAGCTACTATGATCGTCATCATAGAGAGGAGAGCTACAATATTGATGAGAAGGCTTACCTCTGGGTTACTCCTCTGAAGGGAACCCAAAGATTCGGTATCAAAGGCAAGTTGGCCCCACGTTACATCGGACCTTTCCGCATTCTCGCTAAACGTGGAGAAGTTGCCTACCAACTTGAACTACCCCCTCACCTTTCCCGAGTACATGATGTATTCCATGTGTCACAACTCAGGCGTTGCTTCAAGGACCCCATCCGCGAAGTCGACCATGAGACGCTTGATCTCCAAGATGACCTTTCTTATCGAGAGTACCCTGTTCGTATTCTTGATTCAGCCGAGCGTGTCACTCGTTGTCAGAAGATCAGGTTCCTTAAAGTTCAATGGTCACATCACTCCGAGAAAGAAGCTACATAGGAAAGAGAAGACCGTCTCCGTGCCGAGTACCCCACCTTCCTCCCGACGACTTCTGAATCTCGGGACGAGATTCTTTTGAGTGGGGGCGAGTTGTCAGAACCCCAACTAGGGTAAGTGCTAGGGTTGTTTGATCCCTTTGCATCATGCAAGAAATTTCCAAAGAAATTCAAAAATGGGGAAAAGAAAAGCCCTGAGAATTTAAATCAAATGGCCAGATAAAAATATTTTCCAAAAATCATTTGAATGCTTGGAAAATTCCTAGAAATGTTGTTGATCATTTTAAAAGTGGTTTGGGTATTTTCCCATACTCATGGAATTTTCTAATATTCAAATAGTGGCCTGGAAATTAAAATTGACCCCTATTTGAATTGAAATTCAAATGTATTGAATTTCAAAAATGTCCAAATTCTATATATGGCTAGTTACTGGTCACCTAGTATTTATAAAAGTATTTGGGAATTTTTATAAAATGCTTTGGTATTTTTACCAGGGCAAAACAAAAGGCAGAAAAATAAAAGGAAGAGAAATAGAAAAGGGGAAGAACCCCAGGATTTCGGCCCAACTTGTTCCCCCCCGAGCCCACCAGCCTGGCCCAGCCCGCCGACTCCTCTGTCGTCTTCCTCCACCTGCTCGCTGTCGAGCATGCCGAGCCCCGCCGAGGACACCACGATGGCCAGTCCGTCCACGCCTCTTCCCCGAGCCTATCTCCTCGCCAGGGGAACCCCCTCGAAGCTCCGCACCAGTTCCCCTCTCCCCGCTCTCCCTCACGGTCTCCCTCGCCGGAATCTTGCAGCCGCCCGAGAGCTCAACCTCGCCGCCGTCAAGCGCCACCGCGGCCAACGGCCTCCCCTCCGTGCCCCGTGATGTCCAGGAGGAAGCCCAGCCTCGACTTCGACTAGCCACCCCCTCAATTGAAGCCCGGACGGCCCCGAGCCGCCGTGTTCTCCATCGACGTCTCGCCGGAGCCGCGGAAGCTCGTCGTCAATTCCATCTCCGTCAGCTCTCCTCCGGCCTCCTCGACGCCCCCTTCACGCTCAGGGTGAGCCTGCGCCTTTTTCCCCTCTATCTCCGGCCCCTCCCATGCACCAGAAAGCTGCGCCGCCGCAAGCCCAGCCACGGCCGCCGCCTGGTTTCGTCCCCGGCGTCCCTCCCGTGCTCCCCCATGACGCCCGAGACGTCCCCGAGATGCGCACGTCCACGGGCTACATCCTGGTAGCGATGGCGCTGCTTCTAGCCGCCGGATTCGGCCACCCGTGCGTGCGCCGCCGTGCGCTGAGGTTGCCGCCGGCTAAACGCCGGTGGGCAGTGGGATTAGCCCACTAATCCCCCCCCCCGAGTCCATGACAGGTGGGCCCTGTCCCCCCTAATGACCCTGTTTAATTAAGTTAAACCGGGTTAACACCCGCTTCCACTGACAGCCCGGACCCACGCGTCAGCAGCCCCCTGACGTCACCCTGGCGTCAGGCTGACGCAATAAACAATTTTTCCAGTGAATTAAAGTAATTCCAGAAATTACAGAAAATTGATTAAACTTGGGAAATTCATAACTAATTCATTTTAACTCCAAATATAACAAATAATATGTCTAAAAATATCAAAAAAATCCAAGGATTATGAATATGGGCTCTGTTTTCATGTTTGACCAATTAAAATTGGGTGAACAGTGAAAAACATCCATATGGCTTTATTTCAAATTCAAATTTGAAGCACATTTGCAATTGAATTTGCATTTGACTTCTTTTAAATGGAATTGTACCCACATTGTGACCAAGAACATCACCATTTCAATATTGATCATGTGTTTGAGCATTGCAAATAAATTTATACCTTGTTTGATTGTTTGCTCGATAGACGTGCAACCGGAACCGGAGGCCACCCCCTCTGTTGAAGACCCCGATACTGAACCTCGTCAGCAAGGCAAGCAAACCCCATTGATCATGTCTATAAAATCCTATTTCCCTCTCAGTCTCGCTTATGCATGTTTAGGAGATCACCGAGACACGTTCTTTCGCATAGTTGAACTCATTCCGATGCATGACCTATCATTCTGTCACCGTATTAAGCAAACCACAATCGTAGCAGATATAGGAGTTGAATGATGAGCATGTGGCCCCTGCAACTGTTACTGCTTTTGCTGCTTAGTGATACAATGAGGATGTCATGATTGTGAGTCGGGATGGAATGAACACAGTGGTGTTGATGAAAGTGAAACGTGTTGGTGAATCCACCCTAAGCAAAGGTGAACGATGAGAGGCTATGTAGGAGTACACAGTGGGTTGGCTCGTTGAACACTACCCTAGGCCCCGAGTTCCTGTTTTGTGATCCAAGACAAAGAGTATGACCACATGTAGGGTTTATGGGAGCCCCGTTTTGGCCTCTTTACGTACCCGATCCGGTCCAGGAGTCACAATAGATTCGAGCTTTCCATTTGGCATGTGCATAGAAAAAGAATGAAGAAAAGGTTGCATCATCCTAGACATGTGGGTGGACTTGTGAGGCAGTAAAACCATCTGGCAGAGGTGGCGTCTCGGTCCCTTACATTATCTGAGTCCGTTTCGTGGAACCGGCCGGACTCTCGAGCGGTGCCAAACTCAGGTAGTCGACTCCTGGATTAGAGAAGGTAATGTGAGGTTAGTGCCTTGGTTTCATCCACGTCCGACACCCGCTTGAAGGGTGACAAGAACGAGGCAATAAGTGATGACACGCGTGTGAAGATGTACACCCCTGAAGGGCTAATGAACTATTCGAATAGCCGTGTCTGCGGTTATGGACTACTTGGAAACCTCTACTTGATCATAGACAACTTGAATGGATACTTATAAAACTCGCAAGATAAGCTTGAGTGCTATGGTGTGCTTCTTCGTGGGGAAGTCGAGGAAGTAACCATAGTGGTGTATTGTTTGGAGACATGTAGTGGACTCGTGTACGCTTCTTACCTCAAGTCTGGTACTCGTAGTACAGGATTAGCCAAGCCAAAGCTGGCACTTCTGCATGTTGAACCCCACCTCCTTTACCTTGATACTTGAGCATGAGTAGTTTAGATCTGATGTAAGTCTTGCTGAGTACGACTTTGTACTCACGTTTGCTTATTCTATGTTTTAGATGAAAACCCGGACCCCGATGGAGTCACCTTCGTGAAGCTCGACATTGACTAAGTTAGCATAATCCCAGACAACAGTCTGGTCCCTCGTGGAAGGGCATTTTGTTTACAAGGCTTCTCTAAGCCATTTGTTAAACTTGTCTGTACTCAGACCTAATTTGCTTCCGTTGTATGATGAAATGTGATCACAGACATGTGATCTTTGTATGCTCTATATGTATATCAATAAAGAGTACTTGTAGAGTTATGTGATGATACCTGCTGTTCATACTAGGCATGTGTGCTGCGTGTATGATTATAACATGCATGTCTTAGTATGGGTTTTCGAGACCTTAGTTGTGATCTGGCTGGCGGTCTTTTATACACCAAGTGGCCCTTAGATGTGCGCATCTTGGGGCATCGCGATGCGATTGCTCGTGACTCTGTCACGTGCACACTTTGTTGTATGATCGAGTCCGCCCTAGACCCCGACTAAGTGATCGGGATGGAGTAAGTTTATGTAAGAGTTAGGATCCAATCGATAACATGGTTGAGGCGACTTGTCTATGAGTATGGGATTCACCACCCATAAGCATTTAGACTTGTGAGCGGACGTTGAGGACCCATCTCAGTTGATCATCCGGCCTGAATGGGATGCCCCTCACGTTCGATGCTTACCGAGAATGTTCTGTGCTTGGACTTGTCTGCTTAGACAAGTGGGTACGGTTCTCGGCTCTCCATGTGATTGTATCGTGACTGGAATTACATACGCTAACCCCGGGTCCCGACAGACTGGTCTTGTGTGGGTTTTTGCGACGGTGATCGGGTGAAACCCGGTGTCGCAAGGTCAAGCGTCAGGGTGGCAAGGGTCGGCCTCCGTCCGGTACGAGATAAAAGGGGGAAAAATAATCGCCGGTCAATAAATCCGGGCTGCAAACACCGCAAACAAATCAGACAATCAAACAATTCACACCGATTTTTTTTATTTTTTGTGAAATCTGGGCTGTTACAGTGTGTTAGCATGTCACCACAGAAATTATCTGTGTTATCATTACCTACCCGAGGACGAGCAGGAATTAAGCTTGGGGATATTGATACGTCCCAAACGTATCTATAATTTCTGCTTGTTCCATGCACTTTTATGTGACATTGCTACATGTTTTGCTACACTTTTATATAATTTTTCACATATTTGTACTAACCTACTAACTCAGTGCACCCAGTGCCAGTTTCTGTCTGCTTATGTCTTTAGTTGCAGTGTTTTTTCCTGAATATAAAATGCTTGAAAAATTCCATAAAAATCAGAATAAAAATCAGCATGAAGGAAACTTTCGGAACCCCGAACGATGGCTAGGGGGCCCACTTGGCACCCAGGCGGCCAGGTGGTGCGGCCCCACCCCTGGCCGCGCCACCAGGGCGCCTGGGAGCACCAGGTGGCCCCTGGCTCCCAACTTTGGCCTATATTACCTCTTCTCCGCAGAAACCCTCGAGGAGAATCCTACATCACGAAATACCTCTATGTTCCGCCGCCGCCGTGCTTCCAAGATCGGGAGCACCAGAAGACCTCTTCCCGGCACCCTACCGAAGGGAGGATTGACCTCCGGGAGCTTTTCCACCACAATGGACGTTTCCCGGTTGTGTCGTGAGTAGTCCCCCTTGGACCATGGGTCCATGACAAGTAGCTATGTGATGTTTTCTCTCCATCCTTGTTCTTCAATGTTTAGACCTTGTGAGCTGCCCTACATGATCAAGGCACCTATGTAATTTTCCTGCTGTTGCTATGCTGTGTTTGCTGGGATCCGATGGATTATGAGATTATGTTCAGATCGTGATGAGTTATATAGTTGGTTTACCTTTTATATTTTGTTCTTGAGTAATTCTTGCATGTTCTCCGTTGCTTTTTACTGCTTTGGCCAAGTAGTAGATAGTAACTCCAAGAGGGAGCATTATGCATGATTGTGGATTCATGCCCCCCGATGTCTAGCTTGAGTGACAAAAACGTGAGACTAAGGGATGTGTTGTTGCCACCAGGGAGAAAACAACGGTGCTTGTAACTGCGGTTGCAAGGATTGTTTACCTTACGCAAAGTTTGTTAATGCAGTTGTCTGTTGCTTTGAGTTTACACTTTGGATGGGGCTCGGAACTTAATACTACCGAGATGTTCTGGATAGATATCTCAAGGTGGATGATTAGTGAGTAGATGCAGTTGGATTTTGGTCTACTTGTCTTGGAGTACTGCCCATACTTTTGAGCCTCTTACTTTCAAGTAGCATAATTAGCATTGCGATGCATTTATAACTCTGTCAATTGCCCAACTGTAATTTCTTCACCCAGCTTAGTTGTTTATCGTCTTTTGGGAGAGAGACATCACTAGTGAACATCATGGGACGCCGATCCATATTTCCACCATTGTTTACACCTCCACTTTATTTACTGTTTTTACTTTCAGTTGCAATTATCACTACCACTATCATTATCTCTTGTGTTTGATCCTTTGTAAACGACAAGGCCGGAGGGATTGACAACCCATCTATACTCGTTGGGAGCAAAGTTATTTGTTTCTATGTGCAGGTCCACGTCAAATCTTGCGTAATCAAGTAATCTCTGGCGCCGTTGACACCTATTTGCATAATTCGGAGTCCTCCTAGATTCGATAAAATTTATAGTCCTCGTGTAAGGGAAATTAGCCGCTATCTACATATCAACCTTCCCCTTGGGGTAGCCAACAAGGAGCACTACTTCAGTGCCATAAATGGCGGCGATTCCCCCTCACCGGAAGCCAAAGCAACCTCCATATTAGCACTCCCGGAGAAGAACAAAGGGTCACTACTAGGGAATGCCCTTTTAGTGGCGCCTTTTTTTGTGTTTAGTGGCGCATTAGGGATGCGCCACTAACTACAAGCCACTAATAAGGGCTTAGAGGTGGCGCATTCTGTATGTGCCACCCCTAAGGCCCTTAGGCGTGGCGCATCTCAGAATGCTCCACCTTAAGCTCTTAGGGGTGGCGCATTCTGATATGCGCCACACCTAAGGTTCCCTAGGGGTGGCGCATTCACAGTGCGCCACTAAATCCTGACAAAATGCGCCACTAAATAATTACAGAAAACAAAAAAAAGAATTACAGAAAAGAATAAAAGCATTACAGATATTTTTATTATATTACAGAAATGCAAAATACAATATAACAATGAGGCCAACAATTATTGATACAAAAGAATTGCATTATAATTCTTATTACAAAGATTTAGAAAGGTTTAGAGGCCAACAAGATTCACAAGATTACATCCATGACAAAATTACAATGAGTCCAACAATTATTGAAAATCGAAAGCTACTTTCGTCATCATATCTTGTTTTCTCTTCAACCTGCACAAAACAAAGCTTTAGAGGTCACATCCATATGAATCATACCAAAGGAGAACAAAGCAATCTAGCATCTATTCTTAATAACAACTTAAAGCAAGTCGATGAATGGTGAAAAGCATGCACATATGCCTAAAAATGCATATGCAGTGACCTTTATACACAAAGAGCACCAAGAGTATTTGACACTACCATCTACTACACAAAGAGTACATCCAAATTACATCCAAATTACACAAAGAGTACATTCAATTGTTCTGACTCGGCTCGGGGAATGGGCGGAATCCTTCTTTCGTCATGAAAGGCCTTGTGTCACGTAGGGCCTTTAGGCGGACTTCTATCTCCCCATTGGATGGTGCAATGTTTGAGTGGAAGATCGACCCCCTCATTTGTACTTCATGCCGAATGATAGTCGCCATCTGCGCTTGGATGTGAAAGAACTCCTCCTTCAGATTTGCATCGGCGATTTCCGTCTTCCTTTCGGTCCACGCTCTTAGATGACTTGGCAGCGTAAGGTTGCGTTGTTCCTGTACAATCGCCCTCATGTGATGAAGGGCGTAGTACGCATCCCTCACACTGCTAGCCGGCTGCTTGACGCACGGGAACTGCATTACGTGGTTGAACACGTTCACGCCAGGCTGATTTTTCCTGAACTTGTGCTTCATGATCTTGCCTCCGGCTTTTATGTAGCCGACGAGAGCATCATCCAAAACTCTCATGATATACTTGTAATCTTCTTTCTTCACACTCCCCGAGTCTAAATACACGGCATGCGAGTGTTGCGGTGAAAATAAGATGAGCACGCAGTCTTGATCCTCACTGCATAATTAAAACAATCCAAAAGGAATGTTGGAAGAGGACAATGGAAAGCTAAGAAAGCATATATGCTACGGAGGCGAGCGAATGACTTACTTGGGAGAGTAGGTCATAAGAAATGATTCTTTGTCGGCGTTCCGTAGGATGAAGTCTGTGATGTACCCCGCCGCGAGAGCCGCGTCCCCGTCGTCCATCAAGATGCTTTCACGCATGTAGAAGGGGTCAAATATCGCGACACTCGGGGTCTTATCTCTCCTGATACTCATAGAAAGGATGAGCGAGAACAGACGGATAAGGCTATGGTCCAGCCGCTTGAGATGGTACAAATTGAAGATCTCTGAAAATCGCATGATTATCATATCCGCGGGGATAGTGTTGATGAAGCCCATGTTGAGTGGCACCTTGGCCATGAAAACCGGGTACGAGGGATTCTCTTCTCGAAGAAGAATCATTTCTAATGCCATAATACTATGATGCACACTCTGCATATCCGAAGTTGCAAGGTCCAGCATGTCCTTAGGTAGCATCGCCCTACCAGCCACATGGATTCCAAACGAGAGATCCTTGGGTCTTGGTGGCCCGTCCTGAGCCCGGATCGGCGTCGAAGGTTGGCTACTAGAAGTGATGCTCTTCTTTCTTTTCCGTCCCTTCTTCTTTTCTGATTTTGAGCAGTCACCGGCCTTTATCTGCTTAGTGGACGCCTTATGGAGTGTGGACGGGCTGAGAATAGATCTTGTGGCATCTGCTTGAGGCTCGGTGAAGGCGCAAGCTGCTGGAGACATGTCCTGAGAAGCAACGAAGAGACGCGTGGAGCAAGCAGGCTTCGCCGCAGGATCAGCTGGACCGCGAGCTTCCTCGTCATGCTGATAGGCTCCTTCAGCAGGAGGCATGAATAAGTCATCAGCATCATACAAAGTATTGATGAACTGGTCGGCGTTGATATCATCATCAAGATCATCGTCTTCTTGTTGTGCGCCGATGGGATCATGTGGCGCCGACACGATGACTAGCGGTGTTGTCCTAGGTGTGGTGCCCCTTTCCCCCGTCATTCGTCCATAGGCATATTTTGTTGAAACAGTCACTGAGGTCTGCCGGCTCGTCCTCATCGTATCCGGGGGGTTGAATCGGAGGTTCAACTCTCTCGTAGCCCGAAATCACGAGAGAGATTTGAACCCTATGCATCTCCGGTGCCATCGGCATATTGTGCATGATTCGATTTTGTGGTTGAATGATTTTACCTTTGGCAACATCCTTCAACTCGCCGTCCACGACTTGTAATAAAATGCATGGAGTGTCCTCCTGTGAAAGAGATATATATATATATATGCATGTACGGCATCAGAGAGATTCCACTAAAAAAGGCAAGGAGATGAAGTCCTCTTTTGAGTTGCAGACGCTTAAAGTTACCTTGAGGGGGTCGAGGTCGGCTACTGAAGAGACCCCGCCGATGACGGCGGGCATGCAACAGACGGAGGGCGCGCTGCCTCCCGTGGCGTCGGTCGCCCTATTTGCGCTGCCACCGGGTGCATTATTGTTATGCCCCGGTTGCTCGATCGTGGCCGGAGGAGTTACCATCACGTCCGGCGTCGCCGCCGCGGTGTTGGCGGCCGGAGTCACCAATACGCCGGGAGTCGGTGCGGGATCCACCACTACGGCCGGAGTCGCGACTGCAGGCGCCGCGGTGCCCGAGTTGCTGCCGACCATGCTGGGGACTGGTATGGGCCCTTGTCCACCACGCGCTTGCCAATTCGCGAGCGATTGCATCATATCTGGAAGGAGAGCGTTCATCGTCTTCGCCACTTCGTCCTGGACAAGCTGCGGAAGCATGTTCACCTTCTCCTCCAGTCCACGAACATAAGCGGCATCTTCTTCGGTCCTTCTCGCCTTGCGCCCCCTCGAACCGGACTGCTCCGCCGATTTTCCATAATATTCGGACCAATTTAGGTCCGCACCAAAGACGACCACACGGCCGGCTGACGATGGCTTCCCCGTCACGTCGTCAACCTTCTTGACCTTGTTCAACGCCCTGTTAAAGGCGTTGTCCCATGGGCCGTCCGGCTTAACCGACGACTCCTACGATGAGGCGATTTTAATTTCCGCTTGCTGCAAAAAGAATGTAAAACGTTAAGAAATTGTGAACTTCACTCGAGAATTCAATCGACAAGGTCGCATGGTAAACTACTGACCACGGCAGTCGTAAACTCCTGAATCTTAGGATCGATAATTATTTTCGAGGTTGCTTTGTCCTTATAGATCCGAGCCCTCACAAAGAATTCGGTCTGCGGATCATCTTTGTATTGCTGGAAGGGGTTAGGTATGCCCGCAGCGGCGTACTCGGCATCCTCCTTGTCCCATTTAGGCTTGGAACTTTTGTAACCACCGGCTCCGAGACGGTGGTTACCTATGACCTGCGACCGCATGGCCTTGCCCTTTGCACTCGCAGCCTTGGCTTGCTCAGACTCACACCTAGCCTTGAAAAGGTTGTAGGTAGCTTCGTCGATCAACGGCTCTTTCTCCTTGAGCTCCTCCCAGGTTTTGTTCTTTTCAAAAATAGCCCTCTTCACCCGGGTTTTCCAAGTGGACAAGGCCTTGCTCATCTTCCTAAGGGCCCATGTGTTTACTTTGTTCCCTCTGAGTTTGGTGTTATCGTACGGCTCCGGAAACTTGTATCGTACGTGCAACTTGTTGATAAGAAGCTGACAATAATGAATATTCTCACGACTCCTGAGGTTAATCGTGGTGATCGGCACGGTGTTGCGGAGGATCGCCGCGACTTGACGGATGTACCCTTCCGAAAAACGTTCGGGCTCTTTAGGAATCCCGACGGCGGTCACAACAGTAAACTCTTGCCTGATGACGCCGACCTTGGTCGGTTTCCAATTCCTCTTCTTCGACTGGGTACCATCTGTGTTGGAGCCACCGGTCCCATCATCCTCGCCGATGTTCCTCTCGCCGTCTGTCGTATCGGCCTCCTCCTCTAGGTCATCATCCGATGAGTCAGACTCCGACTCTATCTCCTCCTCATACTCCTCCTCGCCCGGAGGTACTTCCTCTTCTCTCTGCTTCTCGACCTCTTCCTGGGAGTATTCCCAAAATTGCTTACTTTTTTCTCCCAGCTGAGAAGAAGGACTGGCGTCGGCTCCGGTCGACATGTTTGCACTAGTACAATATTAATAAATGCAACTACTTAATTAATTAGCACAATAAATAAGTGCAACTACTCTCATGTTAAGAAAAATAGCAAAGGTCATGCACGAATTCACGAAAAAATTCGGCATGACCTTTGCTCTTTTTCTTAACATGAGAGTGCCCCATTCTCAACCAAAACGGAAGTTAATCAACATTTCGGGAGAAAGGGGATAATGATTTGTACCTGCACAAGAAAATGCCTTGTATGTAGGCACAACTAGCAAACAATGAACTTCATAAGCAATGGCAGCAAGCAATGAACTTGATAATTAAGCAATGAAATTTATAAGCATTAATGGCAACAAGAAACCAACAAGTTAAGCAATGAACTTGATAAGCAATGGTAGCAAGCAACAAAAATATTTAATAAGCATGAACTTCACATGGTCAAGGTCAGTAGCACACACACATCACACACACACACATAGGAACATAGCCTACATTGCTACCACTATTAGTACCTCTATTGCTACCACTATTGTTTCAACTACTACCTCTATTGCTACCACTACAAACCTAGTATAGAGTACTACTAGAACATAGCCTACATTCTGTTTTTATTTTTAATATAAATAATGTTCAGTTTCTTTAGTTAAAATGAAGTAAATTTTTAGAATTTAGACTAACTATGGCATATATATTCACTTTAAGCACTAATTGTACAGTTTCTACAGTGGATAGCACAAAGATCCAGCAAAAGCATATAATCTAGGAACTGCTACACTGAACACTTTAGACATGAAAGGCCTCTAACAATTGACAGCACAAAATGCATGAGCCCATAGCAGGAGGGATGCTTAATCTTGGAGGAAATCTAGATAGATTGAGGACCAAGACTCTCAAATTCCCCAAAGGGATTGTACATATAGCAATTCTCAAATCCCCTCTCTGTTTTCTAGGGTAATTTCATAGCAGGAGGAAGACTAACCTCGATCGGCAGTGGCGGCGAGGACAGTGAGGGCTCTGGCTCCTCGGGTGGCGGCGCAGTAGGTAGTGGCCGGTGGGGCGACTGCGGTCGCGAGGGACTCCTCCGGTGGCGGCTGGCGGCGGTGACTGTGGTGTTCGCCTAGGTCGACCGCGCGGTGGAGGTGTGGGGGATCCGGTGGGGGCGACTGCAGGAGTCCGATGCGACTCCGGTGGCAGCGAGAGCTCGGCTGGCGGCGAGGCAAGGGCTCCTGCTCCGGATGGCGAGGGCTCGGCTGGAGGCAAGGGCTCCGGTGGTGGCGAGGCTAGAGAGAGAGAGATCAAGATGAGAGAATGGGTACTGTGTGCGAGCAATGGGAGGGGCCCGTGGAGGTTAAGGTTTAGGGGTGGCGCATTTTACCAGAATGCGCCACCAACAGTTTTGTTATGCGTGGCGCATCTCGGCAAAATGCGCCACGCATAAGAAAACTGTTGGTGGCGCATTCTGGCAAAATGCGCCACCCCTAAGAGCACTTAGTGGCGCATTTCAACAATATGCGCCACCCCTAAGCTTTTTTTATTTTTTAATTAAAGTTTAAACAATTATTTATTTTTTAATTAAAGTGAAACCATTTAAAAATAATAATTATGGAGTACATTTTTCTATAAAAGTGGTCAAACTTTATTAAGATTGACTTTGACCAAATCTTATATGGGGAGTAAAAAGAAATGGAGGGAGTACTTGCTCTAACCGACCTGCGGCGGCGATTGCGGGCTCCGGGATGGCGGCTCCGGTGGCGTCGAGGGAGGCTCCGGCGTCAAGGGGAAGGGGCGAGGGCTCCGGCGAGTCGACGGCTAGGTGGGGTGGGATGGTTGCTGTGTGAGCAGGGGAGGGGGTAGGTGGTTATGTTAAGGCTTAGGGGTGGCCCTCTTTGTAGAAACGCGCCACCAAGTGGATCCTTATGCGTGGCGCAATTAAAGTTTAACCATTTCATTATATTTGTTTAACCATTTCATTTTTTTAATTAAAGTTTAACCATTTCATTTTTTTAATTGGATGCAAACAAGGAAAATCTTTAACAAAATACTAGGTGTAATGTGAGAGGGGAGAAAGCACAAGCAGCAACACCAACAAACAACAAAAAAGTCATATTAAATCCATGCATACACAAAGTGATCATGAATTACAAAATATTTTTCTTAAATTTGGAGCTAGCTATCTAGCTATCGTTTCCTCACGATCTTCTTCTTGCCCTTCTTTGTCGTGGTTGAATAATTTAGGCCCGGGACGCCTTCACTTTTCCTCTTGAATGGGAGGAGACCTTTCTTCGGTAGGGTTGTGGTGTATGTATCCTGAGCGGCGTAGTCATCCTCCATCTTCAGGTCGCCGTACTTTTCAAAGTCTTGCTCGTTGGCGACTCCATCCATTCCGATGATGTTTCTTTTGCCTCTCCTCACTACAATGCGGCTCGGCTTTGATGGGTCGGTAATGAAGAAGCATTGGTCCACTTGGCTAGCCAGTACCCATGGCTCATTTTTCGCGGTGACGTTTGCGCCCGCAGACTTGGATTTGGCTTCGGGTATAACCATGGTGGTGAAGTACCGGTCTTCTTTTACGACGCTCTTGGCCAATCTCACACGGAACATCGGCACCTTCTCTCCACAATAGTCGAGCTCCCATATGTCCTCGATCCTTCCATAGAATCTTTCCTTGACGTCATCGGTGTAGAATATCCCCGTTACCCCTGAGTTCTGGTAATCGCAGTTATTGTCCTTTTCCTCCGTGTAAAATGTGTAGCCGTTGATATCATATGCTTGATAGGTCATCAAGTTGCGTGCGGCACCCTGTGACAAGGTGAATATCATCTTTTCGTCCTCGGAAGCGTTCCTTCGCGGGCGATTAGCACGAAGCTCGTCCCTGAACCAAGTCATGAAACCGGAGTTGTGCTCTTTGATTAGCCGTGGATCTCGGTCCGTTATCTGCAGGCCCTGGTCACTGTACTTCTTCCTGATTAAATCCTTGTGCTTTACTATCCAAGGATCGACCAGCTGGATGTTTTGTAGCGCGACTAGGCTTGCTCTTTCAAAGTCGATGTCTCGACCGTCAAAGTTGACATGCATTCCGCGACTTCCCTCGTGGTGACCACACCCATCGGTCCTGCCAAAGTGCTACGCAGAAACGCAGGCCCGAGTTGGACGTTATCCTCCACGACGTGGATCAGCAGATGCACTATAATGTCGAAGAACACGGGCGGGAAATAGATCTCAAGCTCGCATAGTATGAGCACGATCTCCTCCTGTAGCCTTTTGAGTTGCGTAGCGCAAATCGACTTCCGGGAGATGACGTCAAAAAAGTTGCAAAGGCCAAACAACATTTTACGGACGTGCTCGTCCATTATCCCTCGCATCGCAACCGGGAGAATCTGCATCATCAGCACGAAACAGTCGTGAGATTTCATCCCGCTGAAACGCTGCTTCGCCTTGTCTAGGTATCTTCTTATCTTCCCCACGTAGCCGTTCGGAAATTTTACTCCTATGAGGCAGTGGATAAACCGCTTGATCTCCTCCTCGCACAGAGTGAAGCATGCCAGGGGGCAGTGATCAATACCAGTCTTCTTCTTGGTCGTCCTTTTTCGTTTGCGAGAGTTTTGCGTTTCCGTATCCTCTTCCTCATTCGGCTCATCATCGTCGTCACTAGGGGGTGAAGTTCCCTCCTGATGCCCATAAATTTCAAGTCATTCCTTGCTTTTAGCCCGTCCTTGGTCTTCTCCGGCATGTTGAGCAGCGTGCCAAACAAGCTCTCGCACACGTTCTTTGTGATATGCATTAGATCAAGGCTATGAGGACTGCGGAGTAGACTCCAGTATTGCAAATCCCAGAAAATAGACCTCGCTTTCCATACCCTCATCAACGGCGGAGTCTTCTTTTTTTTCTTTCCCGGCGCGGGGCACTCTTTCCAAGTTTTCAGCAAGTTGTCGATTTCTTTGCCGCTCCTTCGAGCTGGGGGTGCTCGGAGCTCCTCACTTCCATCGAACAGATGTCCCTGTTTTCTCCACGCGTGTTTCTTGGGAAGCCACCTCCGAGACCCCTGGAACACGGTTTTTGAAGATCCGGGATCTTTTGGTAGCTGGCGGTACGTTGTATTATCCATGCACCTAACGCATGCACAGAATCCTTGGACCACCTGCCCTGAGAAATATCCGTATCCGAGATAGTCGTGCACCGTCATGATCACCGCGGCTTTCATTGGGAAATATTCTTTTGACGCGGCGTCCCACGTATTGACTCCGTCTTTCCATAACGTTTCTAGCTCCTCTTTCAACAGCTGCAGATATAGATTGAGGTCCGTACCTGGTTGTTTCAGCCCTTGAACTAGCATACACATTGTTATGTACTTTTTCTTCATGCACTTCTAGGGGGGAAGGTTGTGTATGCATACAAACACGGGCCAGGTACTGTGTGTGCTGCTCTGGCCGCCAAACGGATTGACTCCATCGGCGCTCACACCAATCCTGAGGTTCCTTGGTTCTTTCCCAAAATCTGGGTATTTGAGGTCCAACACAGTCCATTGGTTACCATCTGAAGGGTGCCTCAGCATGTCCTCCTTTTCCGGATCCGGGTTCGGGTCATCCTCTTTTAGCTTCTTTCTATCCGCGTGCCAGGTCATGAGCTTTGCTTCCTCGGGATCTACGAAATACCTCTGCAGACGAGGAGTGATCGGAAAGTACCATACCACTTTTCTAGGAACTTTCTTCCCTCTCTTGTATCGACTAACACCGCACACTGAACATGTGGTTTTATCTTCGTCCTCACCCCGATAGATCATGCAATCATTTATGCAGACGTGGTATTTAACGTGCGGAAGATCGAGAGGGCAAAGGACTTTCTTGGCCTCAGCGATACTAGTTGGGCACGTGTTGCCCTTCGGAAGACGATCGTGCCAGAATGCCATGTTATCGTCGAAGCTTTCGTCGGTCCATTTGTGTTTTTCCTTCATATCCATAGCCCCAAGTGTTACATTCAAGCGGGTATCCCCGTCGTTGCATCCTTCATACAACTTCGTAATCGCGTCTTTCTCGAGTTGCGCCATCTTGGCTTTCTCTCTAGCTGCACCTCTTGCGTTCAACGCCTCTTTGACAAGTAGCTCTTGAACATGAGGGTCCCGCACCCAGCTTGAATCATCATGTCCAACATCTTGATCTTCATGTCCGGCATCTTGATCTACATGATCCGCTTCGGCATCTTCTTCATGATCATGTACGGGATGCTCTTTGTCATCTCGCCCGCCGCTGTTTTCTGGTTGCCCTTCCTCATTTACTGGCGCCCCACCGTTGACGTCCTCCTCCTCACCAGCTTCATCACTTATCCATCGTGTGTAGCCATCCATCAAACCATTACGCTTCAGGTGTCTTTGCAATATTCCGGAATCAGGCTCGGTCACGCACTGCAGTTTGCATCTCCGACACGGACATCTTATATCCGACCTATTATTCCTTAGCATGTAGTTTGTCGCACATTGCATCCACCTAGTCACGGTGATATCGCTCAGCATCTCGCGGACCATGATCGATCACCTGCGTGCACGGAGAGAGCAACACAATTATATATCACAGTCGTCACCGGGAAAATTCGGCATGACCTTCCCTAATAATGCATGGGAGCATGCGGAGAGTGCGCTAGAAATTTGCCGAAACGGAAATGAATCGACATTTCGGCAAAACATTTGCCACTCAAGATACACATATACATCAAACCACCATAAGCTTCACATATCCATCAAACCACCACAAGCTTCACATATACATCAAACCCAAGCTTCACATATACAACAAACCCCAAGCTAAGAAAGGCAAGTATATGGGTCATAAATGGAACAAAAGAGTTTGGGAGGAGGTCCACTTACTTCAATATGAAACAAAATAGATGTAATGCCAAGTATCGATGGATAAATGGAAGAAATGAGGTGGGGAGGAGGAGAAAACCGTATAGATCTAGGGTGAGAAGAGTGGATCTAGTTTGAGAATTGTGTGGAGTGAATGAGAGGTGGTAGGTGGGGTGGAGTAGAAAAGGGCAGCTCTAGGCATTTAGTGTCGCATATATAAAGTCAATGGTGGCGCATTGGTGTAATGCGCCACCCCTAAGCTCTTATGGGTGGCGCATTAGGTAAATGCGCCACCCCTAAGGACCTTATGGGTTGCGCATTTGCAGAATGCGCCACCCATAAGAGCTTAGGGGTGGAGCATTCCATAATGCGCCACCCATAGGGTTCTTAGGGGTGGCGCATATTGCTCGATGCGCCACGTATAAGATCATCTAGGCTGGCCCACTCTTAGGGGTGGCGCACTGGAAAATAATGCGCCACCCATAAGAGCTTAGGGGTGGCGCATTATTTTCTAGTGCGCCACCCATAACAGACGGTGGCGCATGGCTTTCTATATGCGCCACTAATAAGCTTTCCATGTATAGCTATTTCCCTAGTAGTGGGTGGCGGCGGCTCCACGGCGAGAATTGGCAAAACGAATGTTGTTCTAGGGTTTCTTCTTCTCGGGTAAAAATAGGAGTCGAGGAAGGGAAACAGAGGGGGTGAGACCCACCCAGGCGCCCTCCTGGCGCGTCCACGGGCCTGGACGCGCCACTTGGCCGCCTGGGCCAGGGGCAGCCTCCCTCTAGCCCCTCTTCTGACATCTGGTTCCTCCTGATGCATGGATTTTCTCTATTTTTCACTGGAATTTTCTGGGACACCTAAAAATCCTTTCTCCTGCACACAAGAAAACCATATAGGCAACTCTGATGAAAACATCGTCAGTCTGGTTTAGTTTCATTCAAATCATGCAAGAATGAGGCCAAAACAATAGAAAAAGTGTTTGGAGAAGTCGATACATTTGAGACGTATCAACTCCCCAAACTTAGCATATTGCTTGTCCTCAAGCAATTCATTTCAACAAACTAGACGCGACAAAGAAAACTTTGAGAAACTCCTTTTGCCTCATTAGATGTATATAAACATGTACTACGAACACGACTAGTAGGTGTTGGAACAATGCTATAAAGACAATGCACGAAGCAATCCTTCTTTCATGTGAAGAGTTTCAAACAACCAAGAATTAATAATATGCTACTGAAAATCAGAATAGGATCACAATGCACATGACTTGAACATACAAGAGTGGTATCTCGCTAGCCTCCATGAGTGAAGCAAAACATAAATGCAGAAGCTCCTTCAGAGTTTTAGAGGAGATTAGAAATAAGTATTTCAGAATGAGTAATATCACAATCATGGAGAAGACAATGTGGTACTTTGGGACAATGCACATTACACTCAGAATGACCATTATGCTCTCAATAGTTGGTGCTTTGAAGAAAGAAGGGGAGACTATTGAACCGTGGCTTTTAATGGCAAGGTTGAAAACCCGTGGCTGGAAGCAAAGACTAAACCCGTGGCTGGAAGCAAAGACTAAACAAAGCCTAAACCCGTGGCTGGAAGCAAAGACTAAACAAGCTCACGGTTCTGAAAACAGGGATCAAATGATTTTGAGAGTCTAACTTTCCAGTCAACGGTAATGGTAAAGGTTCTCAATATCTTCCATACTAACCATATTAATGGCAGTTCCCATGCTTTTTGTAGTGTGCCTACACTTGTGTTCCCTTTCCATCAATCATAAACGGTACATGGCCAGCAATGATTGTGTGGTGCCCTTCATCCTGCTTCAAGTATGGAAGGGGAGATTGTATCTCCTTCCACCAATCATTAGCAGTCGGTGGCCAACATAAGTTCCATTTAGTTCTGTTATCAAGTATGGAGGGAAAGTGCATGTTTTTATAAAATGTAAAAAAAGTGAGAACTTGTCATTCTCCAGACCGGCCTTTGCCTCATAAATTTGACTAGATTAAACTTTGTCAAGGAGTAAAACATTTTTTAGCATGGAAGATAATGATTGCCCCTAACACTTGATACGTCCAAAACATATCTATAATTTCTTCTTGCTCCATGCCTCTTTGGGGTTATATTGATATGATATTGATGAACTTCCATACACTTTTGATCATATTTGGACTAACTTATTAACTCAGTGCACCCCAGTGCCAGTTCCTGTTTTCTGCTGTTTATTCTATTTCAGGTTTCCCCCATATTAAAAGTGCTCCAAAAATTCTGGAAAAACCCAATAAAAAATCAGCGCTTCAGAAGCTTCGGGAATCACCGAGGGGGGGGGCTAGGGGGGACCCACCAGGCCCCAGGCGCCCTCCCGGCGCGCCGTAGGGTGGGGCCGCTCCAGGGGGCCGCCTGGACCCCTGGCTGCCCCCTTCGCCCATATATTCTCCGTGACGCAAAATCCTCAAGATGGGAACCCTTTTTCGCGATCTCTCCTTTGTTCCGCCGCCGCCGCGCTTCCAAGATTGGGAGCACCAGGAGACCTCTTCCCGGCACCCTGCCGGAGGGAGGAACCACCTCCGGGAGCTTCTCCACCACCATGGATGCTTCCCGGATGAATCGTGAGTAGTCCACCTTGGACCATGGGTCTATGATCAGTAGCTATGTGATGTTCTCCTCCCCTCTTTGTTCTTCATGGATTAGACCTTTTGAGCTGCACTATTTGATCGAGGCACATATGTAATAATTCTGATGTTGCTATATTGAGTTTGCTGGGATCCGATGGATTATGAGACTATGTTCAGATTGTGTTTGAGTAATATATTTGATTCTCCTCTTTTATACTTATGTTCTAGAGTAATCCTCGCATATTCTCCGTTGCTGTTTATTGCTTTGGCCAAGTAGTAGGTAGTGACTCCAAGAGGGAGCGTTATGCATGATTGTGGGTTCATGCCCCCTGATGACTAGCTTGAGTGACAGAAACATGAGTCTAGGGGATGTGCTGTTGCCACAAGGGGGAAAACAACGGTTCTTGTACTTGCGGGTGCAAGGATTGTTTACTTTACGCAAAGTTCTTTAATGAAGTTTTCTGTTGTTTTGAGTTTACACTTTGGGTGGGATTCGCAACTTAATACCAGCGAGATGTTCTGGATAGATATCTCAAGGTGGATGATTAGTAGGTAGATGCAGATGGATTTCGGTCTACTTGTCTTGGCGTACCGCCCATGCTTTTGAGCCTCTTCCTTTCTTTATAGCATAGTTAGCATTGGTTTACAAACATAATCCTGTCAATTGCCCAGCTTTAATTTATTTACCTCGCATGGCTATTTTATCGTCTTTTGGGAGAGAGACATCACTAGTGAACATCATGGGACCCCGGTCCATATTTCCAATATTTTTTACACCTTCAATTCACTTTCAGTATTTACTTTTCCGTTTCTATCACTATCATTATTATCCCGTGCGTTTTATCCTTTGTAAACAACAAGGACGGAGGGATTGATAACCTCTCTGTACTCGTTGGGAGCAAAGCTATCCGTTGTGTGTGCAGGTCCAGGAGAAGCAAGTGATTTTCAACGGCGCATCACTTGCCGAACCACCTACTTGTCGATCTTGGAGTCCTACTGGTTCGATACTCTACCTTAGCATCTTCGCTAAGGGAAATTGCCGATGTCTACATCTCAACCTTCCACTTTGGGTAACCAACGAGGGGCGAGAAGTAAACTCTCGTGACATCAACGCTCCATGAGCTTGTGTGGATACAAAAAGATAAGTGCATTTGAATAGTTTTGAGATGGTACAAGAAGTCTTCGTTAGGATGGCTGGTAAATACCATATATAAGAAGGTATGGTGGACTCATATGGCGCAACTGGTTTCAAGGATTTTGGATGCACAAGAAGAATTCTGCTTAGTACATGCGAAGGCTAGCAAAAGACGGGGAAGGGGCCAACTAGAGAGCAATAACAGTCATAATCATGCAGAGCGACAAAGCAACATTGAATAGGGCATGAAAGTGATATAACTATTTTGAAATAAAAAGATCATCAAGGCTTGATATACTTTCAGTCATAAACATGTGTAAGCATGTGCCAAGTCAATCCAAAGATTCTCCGAAGGGAAAATACCACTTCAATATGCCAAATCATTAACAATGCAATGTATGTGATGGCACTGAAGTAGTGCTCCTCGTTGGTTACCCCAAGTGGAAGGTAGAGATGTAGATAGCGACTAATTTCCTTTACATGAGGACTGTAAGGTTTATCGAATCCAGGATGACTCGAACGATCGAAAAGTAGATGTCAACGGCGCCAGAGATTACTTGATGACGCGAGAGTTGACGTGGACCTGCACACAGAAACAAATAACTTTGCTCCCAACGAGTACAGAGGGGTTGTCAATCCCTCCGGCCTTGTCGTTTACAAAGGATCAAATGCAAGAGCTAATGATAGTGGTAATGATAATTGCAACTGAAAGTAAAAACAGTAAATAAAGTGGAGGTGTAAACAATGGTGGAAATATGTACCGGGGTCCCATGATGTTCACTAGTGATGTCTCTCTCCCAAAACACGATAAACAACTAATCTGGGTGAACAAATTACAGATGGGAAATTGACAGAATTATGAACACACTGCAATGGTAATTATGCTACTTGAAATTAAGAGGCTCAAAAGTATGGGCATTACACCAAGACAAGTAGACCGAAATCCATCTCAATCTACTCACTAATCATCCACCTTGAGATATCTATCCAGAACATCTCACTGGTATTAAGTTGCAAGCCCCACCCAAAGTGTAAACTCAAAGCAACAGACAACTTCATTAACAAACTTTGCGTAAGGTAAACAATCCTTGCAATCGCGGTTACAAGCACCGTTGTTTTCTCCCTGGTGGCAACAACGCATCCCCTATAGTCTCATGTTTCTGTCACGCAAGCGAGACATCGGGGGGCATGAACCCACAATCATGCGTAACACTCCCTCTTGGAGTTACTATCTACTACTTGGCCAAAGCAATAAAAAGCAACGAAGAATATGCAAGAATTACTCAAGAATAAAGTATAAAAGGTAAACCAAATATATAACTCATCACGATTTGAACATAATCTCATAATCCATTGAATCCCAGCACACACAACATAGCAACAATATGAAAATTACATAGGCGCATTGATCATGTAGGGCAGCTCACAAGGTCTAAACATTGAAGAACAAGGATGGAGAGAAGACATCACATAGCTACTGGTCATGGACCCATGGTCCAAGGGGTACTACTCACCGCACATCCGGGAAGCGTCCATGGTGGTGGAGAAGCTCAAGGAGGTCAATCGTCCCTCCGACAGGGTGCCGGGAAGAGGTCTTCTGGAGCTCTCGATATTGCAAACGTGGCGGCAGCGGAACAAAGAGGTATTTCACGATGCGGGGTTCTCCTCGAGGGTTTCTGCGTCGAACTGGTAATATAGGCCAAAGGGGGAGCCAGGGGCCACTGATACGTCCCAAACGTATCTATAATTTCTGCTTGCTCCATGCATATTTTGGGCGATATTGCTATTCTTTTGATACACTTTCATACACTTTTGATCATATTTGGACTAACCTATTAAATCAGTGTACCCCAGTGCCAGTTTTTGTTTTCTGCTGTCGTTTTATTTCAGGTTTTTCCCATTACGTAAAATGCCAAAAAAATTCCGGGAAAAAAATATATATAATCAGCGTACCAGAAGCTTCCAGATGCTCGAAGGGGGGCAAGAGGGCCCCCACCTGGTGCCCAGGAGGCCAGGGGGGCGACCTAGGAAGGGGCCACTCCAGGAGGCCCTCTGGACTCCTGGTGGCCGCCTGGCTGCCCCCCTTCGCCTATATTTACCCTGTGCTCCGAACCCCTCGAGGAAAAAACCCTTTTTCGTGAGCTCGCCTCTGTTCCGCCGCCGTTGCGGTTCCAAGATCGGGAGCACAAGAAGTCCTCTTCTCGGCACCCTGCCGGAGGGAGGATTGACCTGCGGGAGCTTCTCCACCACCATGCACGCTTCCCGGATGATCCGTGAGTGGTACACCTTGGACCATGGGTCCATGATCAGTAGCTATGTGATGCTCTCTCCTCTTTGTTCTTTATGGATTAGACCTTGGGAGATGCCCTACATGATCAAGGCACATATGTAATTATTTCTGTTGTTGCTATGTTGAGTTTGCTGGGATCTGATGGATTATGAGAGTATGTTCAGATTGTGATGAGTAATATATTTGGTTCTTCTCTTTTATATTTTTGTTCTTGAGTAATTCTTGCATGTTCTCCGTTGCTGTTTATTGCTTTGGCCAAGTAGTACTTAGTAACTCCAAGAGGGAGCGTTATGCATGATTGTGGGTTCATGCCCTTTGATAACAAGCTTGAGTGATAGAAACATGAGTATAGGGGATGTGTTGTTGCCATAAAGGGGGGAAAACGGTTCTTGTAACCACGGTTGCAAGGATTGTTTACTTTAAGCAAAGTTCTTTTAATGTAGTTGTCTGTTGCTTTGGGTTTACACTTTAGGTGGGACTCGCAACTTAATACCAGCGAAATGTTCTGGATAGATATCTCAAGGTGGATGATTAGTAGTAGATGCAGATGGATTTCGGTCTACTTATTTTGGCGTACCGCCCATGCTTTTGAGCCTCTTCCTTTATTTTGTAGCATAGTTAGCATTGGTTTGCTTCCGTAATCCTGTCAATTGTCTAGCTGTAATTTTTTTACCTTTCATAGTTGTTTATCGTCTTTTGGGAGACAGACATCGCTAGTGAACTTCATGGGACCCCGGTCCATATTTCCACGACTGTTTACACCCTCGATTTACTTCTTTCTTTTACTTTCTAGTTGCAGTTATCATTACCCTTTTATCTCTTGCATTTTACCCTTTGTAAACAACAAGGCCGGAGAGGTTGACAACCTCTCTATACTCGTTGGGATCAAGGTTATCTGTTGTTGTGTGCAGGTCCACGTTAACTCTCGCGCTATCAAGCAATTTCTAGCGTCATTGTCACCTACTTGTCATTGTTGGAGTCCTACTGGAGACATAAACCTTGGTACTCCACTGAGGGAAACTTGTTGTTGTGCTACATCTCAACCTTCCACTTGGGGTAACCAACGAGGGGCGAGAAGCCATCAAGCCAGTTTCTGGCGCCGTTGCCGGGGACTCCAATCTTCAAGATAGGTGAGTTGCACGCTATATTTTATCTTTTATTTTTAGTCTTGTTAGTTTATCTTTCAGTCTTTATCTTTGTGTCCTTTATAAAAAATCACAAAAAAATTGCTTGTCCTGCTTCCTGCTACTATGGGTACCATTGAAAATACCAAGTTGTGTGACTTCACTAGTCACAACAATAATGGTTTTGTCTGCACTCCTATTTCTACACGTGCTACTTCATCAGATTCTTATGAGATTATACCCGCTTTGCTGAACCTTGTTATGAGAGATCAATTCTCCAGTGCTGGAGATGATGCTGCTTTACACTTCAATAATTTTGTTGAACTTTGTTATATGCAAAAAAATAAAGAAGTAGAAGGTGATATTGTTAAGCTTAAGCTTTTTCCCTTTCTCCTTGAGGGAAGGAGCTAAAATTTTGTTTCAATCCTCGCCTAGGAATAGCATAGATTCTTGGGATAAGTGCAAGGATGCTTTTATTGGGAAGTACTACCCACCTGCTAAGATTATCCAATTGAGGAGCAATATTATGAATTTTAAGCAATTGGATAATGAACACGTTGCCCAAGCTTGGGAACGTATGAAATCTCTTGTTAAGAAATTCTCTACACATGGTTTGACTACTTGGATGGTTATACAGAATTTTTTTGCAGGCTTGAACTTTATCTCGCAGAACCTGTTAGATTCGGCCGCGGGAGGAACCTTTATGTCAACAACACTTGGTGCTTCCACAAAACTTTTAGATTAGATGATGACCAACTATTCCCAATGGCACACTGAGAGAGCTCCAACAGGTAGGAAGGTAAACTCTGTCGAGGAGATCTCTTCCCTAAATGAAAGATTTGACTTGATCATGTCTTTACTTACCAAGAAAGCTCCTATTGATCCTCATGATGTTCCTTTAAATTCCTTGGTTTCTCAAGAACAAGTAGATGTGAACATTATCTCTAGAAACAACTTCAAAAACAATACTTATATGAGTATCTTTGGTAGCAATCCTAGACTGTTTCCATCCAGCTATGGGAACAACAACAACAACTCCTATGGTCAAATCTATAAGGAAAGAGATTTACCTAGCTATGAGAAACTGATAGAGATAGAGAAGGCCACTAAGAATTATATGCACACACAGTTTGAACAAAACAAAGCTTTCTCCAAACAATTAGGTGAACATTCCTGTATTTTGCAAAACACTAACAAGCAACTTGAGATCCTGAACAGTGAGATTTCTAATCTCCAAACTAGGCTTACCGCCACTGAGACTTATGGTTCAAACATGTCCCACACCCAAGCTACTTTGATAAACCTGATGGCAGCCAAACCTGAAGTTATCCCTATAGAGGAATAAGATAGAATTAAGAGCCTTCCTATACACTATACCGTTGCTACTATCCAAGTTGTCAAGGATACCCAAACTTTTAGCACCCAACACACTCCTAGTCCCATTGGACCTATTAATGGTGATGCTAATACCTCAACAATAGAAGAAGAAGCTCCTACATAGAAGCTTTAAAAAAGTGAACCTAGATGACACCACTACCACCTTTGATAGTAGTGACATTGATTTTGATAGTTTCACACTTTATGAAGTTATTAGGTTACTACACAAAATGTCTAGATACCCCCACACTAGCACACTAAATCTTGCCTTCACGGAGCATATTACTAATGCTCTCAATAAAGATAGGGAGGAGAAGCTTAGGGTAGAAGCCTCCGTACCTAGAAAGGTAGAAGATGGTTGGGATCCTATGATCAAAATTAAATTAAATAACTTTTCTTGCTATGCTTTATGTGATGTTGGAGCTAGTACCTCCGTTATGCCCAAAAGAATGTATGATATGTTTGAATTGAAACCTTTTGATCCTTGTAGTTTTGGCGTTCGTCTCGTTGAATCTTCCGTAAAGAAACCTTTGGGGAAGATTGATGATGTTCTTATCATTGTCAATGAAAATTATGTTCCCGTTGATTTTACATATTTTGGACGTTGAGTGTGAACCCTTATGTCCAATTATTTTGGGACGACCTTTTCTTCGCACCGTTGGTGCCGTCATTGATATGAAAGAGGGGAATATAAAATTCCAATTTCATCTCAAGAAGTGGATGGAACACTTCTCTCGGAAGAAGATTAAGTTACCTTTTGAGTCCGTTACATGGGCTAGCTATTCCTTTTCTCTTGATAAAACTTGATCTTTTTTGCTTTGTGCCTAGCTCACAGGCGTAAAAGAAAGCGCTTGTTGGGAGGCAACCCAAGATGTTATTCCTTCTGTTTTTAGTGGTGTTGATGATTGTTACTACTGTAGCAACATCATTGTATCTTTATTTTCAAGCTTTGTGCCAAGTTTAGCCGCCGATTGCAAGAAAGTTCAAAAGTTGTGACATGCTGTCCAGAAAACAGATTTTGTCCTTGGACGGAAAAATTCACAATAAATCACCATATCATATTTTTATCAGATTTTTTGACAGCGTGCTATATACAATTAGCTTTTGAGCGTCTGTTCTGAGTTTTTTGATTTGAGTTGCAGAAGTACCCCCAAAATAATTATTTACTACCTGCTGGTCTGTTTTTCACAGATTCTGGCACGTTTTGCCTTTCCTCAGTTTTGCAAGTCTTGCGCTAGCTTTTTCTTTGCAAAAACTTTTTGGCGGTCTTGAGAAGCAGTAGCCCTTCAAGAAAATATTTATTTACAATAGAGGCAAATTGTTTTATTATGGGTACTAACCTCTCTAATCAGCTTATGATGTGTTATGTATGAAGGAACTTTTCAAGTGTGCGAAGGAAGATGATGAAAGAAGATCCGGGAGTGTCAAATGCTCAAGCTTGGGGATGCCCCCATGCACCCCCAAGAAATATTCAAGGAGACTCAAGCATCTAAGCTTGGGGATGATCCCGTGCATCCCCTTCTCCATCAACAATCATCAGTTCATCCTTCGTTCCACTATATTTTTATCACTTCATGCGTTATGTGCTATGCTTGGAGCGTATTGTTCTTTACTTATTTTTAGATTTCTTGAGCTTTGTTTTCTGTTCATAACAAGTTAGAACCCAGCTTTCTTTGTGTGGGAGAGCAACACGCTCCACTTCAAACTAGAACACATCATAGGATTTTCATGCTTATCTTTCTTTTGTTGTGTGTTCTTTATCTTTTTGTAGTTGTTGTCAGTTTGTTTAGCTCTTAGTTTTCATGCTTATCTTATTAAGAGCTTTTGTTTAGGTTTTTGCTGGAACTCTCTTTAGTTTTCATGTTTACCTTGTTTAGAGAGTTGGCCTGTTGCACTGGGTTGTGTATCTTGACTTGAAGTAGGTAATTGAGGTTGCTTCAATTGTAGTAGTAACTTGCAATAGTTTTGAGGTATTGTTTTGAGTAATGTTTGAACTTTTGGTGTCAAGAGCTTTAGCCTATTAGTGATAGGTGTCGTTTTTTGGGAAATCCGTGTTTATTTTCAAAAACTACAAAAACTAGTTGAGAACTCTAGCTACTAGATGGATCACTAATATTTTGAGGGATCGGATATTAGAGTACACTCACGTACCATGATTCAAGGATGCGCAAGGATAACCAAATCCCCATACACTCCTCCTCGCGGTACTTGTCTCTTTGCGAACCTCCTGATTAGATTGAGAGTTAACGATAATAAGTGCATGAGTTCTTCGGACTAATGTAAGTATTCGAAAGTTGACACTTCCGCCTTTCCATATTTTCTAGCCTCATCAGTACCGTGCATTGCCCTTTCTCATCTCGAGAGTTGGCGCATACTTCGCCGGTGCATCCAAACCCTTGGCATGATATGCTCTGTCATCATAAACCTCCTTATATCCTTCCTCAAAACACCCACCATACCTACCTATCAAGGCATTTCCATAGCCTTTCCGAGATAAATTGCCATGCAACATCCATCTTCTCATGACTTAGATCTTCATGTCATACATGTTCCTGCTACACCCAAATTAAAAAATTTGTTTGTTTCTTTATTTTGTTGCTTGCTAGAATTGTTTGCAGTATTTTCTTTGCCGATTTATTGATTGGTGAATATTCCCCCTCCTTCTCATACCGGTATGCAGTACCGGACCTCGTCCACATGGCACACGACATCGTTGCGGCACCGGGAAAGTCACCCGATCACCGTCGCAACTCCAGGCACAGGACCAGCCATCACCATCGGCGCGAAAACCCCCATTTATATTTAAATGGGTTATTTTATCAGGCGGGTTTTGACGTTCTTAGTTCTATGCGAAATGATGTAGACGGCGTCAATTTAGTGCAACGAGGTGGTGGTTCGAATTTCATGCGATTCCGGCTTCGTTTAGCGGGTGAACGATCGGATGTGCCAGGCATATTAGTCGGTGTCAATCAAGGGGCATATTTACAAAATGTCGCGCACGTTGTTTTTCGGCCACCGATATTTCCCTCTTATCTGTTAACCTTGGACCACCTAAAATCTGGCCCAAAACCCCTCTAAACCAGGCCCAAAATAAACCCTAAAGAACCTCTGCCTATTTAAGGCATCCCCACATCATAAATGGACAAACCCTAGCAATCCCCCCTTAGTTTCCGTGCTAGCCCTCTCCCTAGACGCCACCTTGAAGCCAGCCTCTCCCCACGACAGATTTGGCTGCACCGCTATGAACCGTTGGATCTGGATCGGAGCGCCCATGTTGCGCCACGTCACCACTCGCAGCACCATGCCATGGAGGCTCTCCTCATCACCCCGTGCTCCTCCATGCCCGAGCGCCTTGAGCCGCCGCCTTGCTCCGGCCGGCGAGCCACCGTCCTCCCCGTGCAGGTCGCCTCCGCCTCTCCTTGCCTCCCCGGCCACCAGATCCGACGACCCCAGCCACCGTCATGGCGCCTCGGCACCTCCGCCTCCAAATCCGGTCACCCCAAGTCCGCACCGCCCCTCCCCGGTGTCCATGATTGCCGCCGGCGTCTCTCCGTTCGGGAGGAGCTCGGCCTCCCGGAGCCAGCCAACCGCCTCCACGGGCCACCACGCCCCAGCCTCCGGCGCGCCCCCATCCCAGCACGACCCGAAGGCCCAGCCCACGGCTCCCTCAACCTCACGCCTCCCCTCGCCCGCGGCGAGATTTGCTATCCAGCGCCCACCCTGCGACCTGGGCCTTAGCCCGCGAGGTGAGCTGCCCCTTTTCCCTCTTTTTTCCTGTTGCGAGTTTGGGCCAGCCCATGATTATCTCTCGTCGTGTGCGTACCTTATTTATCCAGCGCTCACCCGTATAGGCCTGTCAACCCCTGTTTCGTCCCTTAACTGTTTTATTGTTTTCTGGGCTTATTTAAATGACAGAATATTGTTGTATTTTGCGACGCTTGTATCTTTTTAACGGTAGCTCGGATCACGACGCTTTAAACATGAAACTTGCTTAGTTTTCTGTGTAGATTTTTAAAATTTGCTCCTTTTCTGTGTTTGCACTTGTTTACATGTTGTTTACCTGCTATTTATGTCGCATGCCACCGTAAATGTAATAGGCTGTAACTTTTTAACCATTGCGCCGATAAAAATGTTCTTTATATGTAACTTGACTAGAATTGCATGTAGATTGTGATTATGCTGCGCTTGCTTGCTAATAACAAATATATAATATGTTTTAGGGAAGATCAGAACCAAATACTTTAATATTATGGTGTACTTAGCTATTTACCATGTTTAGGGTGTTACCTCATTTAAACTTGACTAGCCTAGATAGTTACTTTATACTTCACATCTTCCCATGCTTGAGTGAGATGCCATGTTAACAAACTTTGCTCATGTTGTGTAGCTAAACATCTTGAACCATTCTAAAGGTACAGTATCGTCGTGTGTGACGAATACTCCACTTAACCTGTTACTAGCCGCTCTCGACAATAGATACGATACTGTAGTGCGTTGTCTCGTCTTTCCTTCTTGATGTTGTTTGCTGGTGATTGCTTCGTAGTAATAGATGCTTGCACATGATTGCTTCGTAGTAATAGTTTCTTGCTCGTCTATTGACTTTTCTAGTGTTTCCTTCTTGTGTGCTTCCGCGGGTACCTCTCGGAGACGATGCGAGCTTGCGATCGACTACACCTTCGATTTCGTCTTCTCATCAGGTAAGGGGGAGCATATATCATGCTTATAACTTTTAGCTCACTCACGCCTAGGTTTAGGATAGAACGATTGCTTGATCCTACGACTTCATATTCATGCCTCTCAAATATACCCAAACAGCCATGTCCTCCACATCCCACCAAACCTTGTTCGGCCATGTTACTATCGCTCGCTGCTCAGCCACTGCTTAGTATGCATGCTAGGATGTTATCACCTGTTATCCTGTTACTCCTTGGATTGGGCTATCACATTATTATATTGTTGTGGATGATATGATTATTATAATGTTGACTATATTCGACGAAGGATGGAAGGTCTAGGCTATCCCTCCCCGACGCTTTGTTCCATTCGATTCACCTAGGACCCGAATTCCGGGTATTGTGTCTCTTGACGAGCGTGGCTAACCGCGTGTGGGATACTATGGGGTCCCCTTTCTTACCTACCTAGCTTCAAACATTTCTAGTGGTGGCCCAAGCTGATTTACCATTTGCAAACCATGCATATATGTCTATCGGGTCGCTCCTAGCAGATATCCTTTAAACCAACCAGGGCCATCGGGGACATGGTTTCCCTGTTGGTCCAACCTGTCCGGCTAGGGACCCGGCTTCATTGAGAATTTACCGGCAATCCAAACCCGAGGCATACGGTAGAGACCAGATCGAGAGCGCGGCCAGCTCCTGAACTGGATATCGACTCCCCGGGGGCCACCCGGATTTGTGCGTTGTTAGTTAGAGGGACATGTCGTTTCGGATCTCTTAGAACTGAGATGGTTGCCTGTGATGGGTACCAACTGAGAGAGATGGGTGTGCGTGCGGAGCCTTGTAATGGGCAGTTGGTACAACCCTACAGGGTTAAATCTTTTCGAGAAGCCGTGTCCACGGTTATGGACGACTTGAGACCTACTCCTTGTTCATAGACAACAACAACTGAGATAATCTTAATAACTTGATCAATCTGTGTGTGCCTTGACTGCTTCTTCTTCATCAGGTGATGAAAGAGGAGGACACGGATAGGATAGGTGTTATGTTTGCGTAAGTAGCTGATAGCACACTTGTTGGAGGCGATTCCTCATCGAATGATTGGCTTCTCATCTTACTCTGAATAGAATGTTAGCCACTCATATATTGCTAGTGCGACTGCACCCTCACCACTACCCCCATCTTACCGTGAGAAATTAGTTACAAGACTTGTTGATATAGCTCACCCCTTCTTTTCTCTCTTACGCACGTTATGCAAATGATCTTGGACTACAGAGGAGCTCGTGACCCTTCTTCTAGACGCCTTCGCGGAGACTCGAAGATGACTAGTTAGGCGGATCCCGGCGGAGAGCCTGGACCCGTGTGGTTACGGGAATGGTGTAACATCCCAGATTTCAAAAAAAGAAAATTTTTGTTTTCGGTGTGAATTGTTTGGTTGTATGATTTGTTTGCGGTGTTTGCATCCCCGATTTATCGATCGACAATTATTTTCCCCCTCTTATCTCGTATCGGACGGACACTGACCCTTGCCACCCTGACACTCGACCTTTGCGACACCGGGTTTCACCCTATCACCGTCGCGAAAACCGCACGAGACCAGCCGTAGCCAACGGAACGAAAAACCTCGTTTAATAATTAAACGGGTTATATAGCGCGCCAAGAAGTTTTCTCGGAACGGTTCCAGCGCGAGGTGAACCCCGCCGGCTCGACGCGCTGATCGCGCAGTTCGAAGTTTTACCCGAATCGGAGGTCCTACGGACCCTCGGCGGTCAGAAACGTAAAAACCGCGCGCGCGAGAGAAAAACCGGGGATGTTTTTGCAAACTGCCAGCCACCTGGGCTATATAAAGACCACCACACTCCCCCCTTTCTAGGGTTTCCCCTAAGCCAAAATTGCAGCCACCCCCCGTCACAATGTTCAAATCTGCCCCAGATTTGCCCCAAATCCCGAAACCCTAGCTCCTGGATGCTCCCAGCCGTTCGATTTGGAGATGGACGCTCCAGAGAAGGCCACGTCATCTCCATCGCAGCACAGCCGCACCCGGGCCGCGTGGGCACGCCTCCACTGCCGTCGGGCCCGATCTTGGCCTGGGAAACCGCCAGCGCCCGTGGAGCCTCCACTCGAGTCGGCCATCCCCGCCTCTGGCCGCCCGTCTCCATCGTCCACGGCGAGCGCACCGCCGCGCCCCTCCGGTGAGGCCGCCGCCGCGCACCTCCTCCCTCTCCTGCTCCCACTCCTCCGCCCCCTCCTCCACAGGTTGACACACAGGATCCGTGGCGCCATCGTGCTCTCCATGGTCGGCACGCCATGGGAGCTCGGTCTCCGAGCTTGCCCGCCGCCCCAAGGAGCAAGCCAGCCACGCCAATGAACAGATCGGGGCCGCCACGCCCGGATCCGGCGACCTCGACCTGCGCCGGCTTCCTCCCTGCCGCGCCGCGCCGCCACCGGAGCAGCGCTCGCCGCCGCCAGCCTCCGATCGGGAGGAGCCGACGCCCCAGCCGTCGCGCCGACCTGGGCCTGGCCCAACGCCAGCGGCCCAGCGCAGCCCAGCCGGCCTCCTCCAGCTGCGGCCCACCCAACCAGCCATGGCCTCTCCAGGCTAGATGGGCCGAGGCCCATGGTGAGTCCCTTTTTATTTTTATTTTCCCTACGGATCTTTTCCAATTTTCACTAAGTCTGGAATATTGTACTGCATATGCTGTTTTGCGACGTAATTTGCGAGTAAACCGTAGCCCGGATGACGTTGCGCCCAAAAGGAAAATTGTTTAGAACTGTGTTTACTTCAGTTCATCTTTTGTGAGCATTTTGATTTGAGGCCATCTTGATGTTGCTAATCTCTTTTGAAGTGGGCACCAGACTGTTAACTATTGCTAATTTATGTCAAGTGCTATTGTTGTTATTTTATTGCAAGTTTGATTGTTGATTGTGACACATCCATGAGGCCTATTGCATTGATTCTTGTTGCATACTGTTAAGCATCATGTATACTTCAATTATATATATTGAATTGTCATGTTTACATTCCTGGTCATAGATATGATTAGCTCCAAAGTTGCTATCCTGCTGTTGTTGACAGCCACCTTTGTTTTTCTCTCAGTCTGTAACTTTCCAATGCCATGTTGCATGCTTAATATCTTTTGATTTGTGATGCCTATTTGCATGATTCCTTTTGTCATGCCATGCCTGCCATGTCTACTTTTGTTTTATATCATTTGTGAGCATGTTTGCATTCATTATCCTGTTTATGCATTGCTCTAAATTGTGCTTCCTGATGTTGGCAGATTGTGTTCCAAACTTGTTTTGCTTGTATCTTTTTAACCGTAACTCCATTTGGAGTGTTCTTTATATGTAACTTGATTAAAATTTTTTGTACTTTTCTTTATGCTAGTGTTTGCTGTTGTTAACCAACCTAAAACAATGTTTAGGTCAGAACAGTACCAAATGCTTTAATCATCGTGATGTACTTAGTGTTATGCCATGTTAACAACCTTTGCTCATCTTGTGTAGCTCAACAACTTGAACCCTTCTAAATGTGTGGTATCGTCGTTTGTGACAAGTACTCCACTTAAGCTGTTAGTAACCGCTCTCGAGGGTAGGTGCGATGTCTCATGTTGCCTTCTTGTTGATGCTTGCTCGTGTTTTCTTCGTAGTAATAGATGCTTGCTCGTTGATTGCTTTCCAGTGTTTACCTGTTGTGTGCTTCCGCGGGTACCTCTCGGAGACGTTGCGAGCTTGCGATCAACTACACCTTCGGTTTCTTCTTCTCATCAGTTAAGGGGGAGCATATATCATGCTTATAACTTTAAGCTCACTCGCGCCTAGGTGTAGAATAGAACGATTGCTTGATCCTACCACTTCATATTAATGCCTCTCAAATAAACCCAAACAGCCATGTCCTCCACATCCCAGCAAACCTTGTTCGGCTATGTTACTATCGCTCGCTGCTCAGCCACTGCTTAGTATGCATGCTAGGATGTTATCAACTGTTATCCTGTTACTCCTTGGATTGGGCTATCACATTATTATATTGTTGTGGATGATATGATTATTATAATGTGGACTATATTCGACGAAGGATGAAGGTCTAGGCTATCCCGCCTCGACGCTTTGTTCCATTCGAGTCACCTAGGACCCGAGTTCTGGGTATTGTGTCTCTTGACGAGCATGCCTAACCGCACGTGGGATGCTATGGGGTCCCCTATTCTTACCTACCTAGCTCCAAACATTTCTAGTGGTGGCCCAAGCTGATTTACCATTTGCCAACCCGTGTGTGTGACTGGTCCGCGGCCAGCAGATTTTTTAAAAACTCGGGCCAGAAGAGACAGAGTTCCTTTGTTGGTCCACACTGGTGAGCTAGGGAAGCCCTTGAGTTCAGGTGAGGCTAACCCCAAACTTAGCCATACGGAATAGTCCAATCCGAGAGCGCGGCCGAATTTTGGGTTGGGTGTCGACTCCCCGGGGGCCACCCGGATTTGTGCGTTGTTAGTTAGAGGGACCTATCGTTTCGGATCTCTCGGGGCTAAATCATAAAATGGATGCCTGTGATGGGTAGAAACTGAGAGAGATGGGCGTGCGTGCGGAGCCTTGTAATGGGTAGTTGGTACAGCCCTGCAGGGTTAAATCTTTTTGAGAAGCCGTGTCCACGGTTATGGATGACTTGAGACCTACTCCTTGTTCATAGAAAACAACAACAACTGAGATAATCTTAACAATTTGATCTATGTGTGTGTGCCTTGACTTCTTCTTCTTCGTCGGGATGTGAAGAGGAGGACAAGGATATGATAGGTGTTATGCTTGCGTAAGTAGTTAATAGAAAGACTTATTGGAGGCGATTCCTCATCGAATGCTTGGTTCTCATCTTAATCTAAAATAGACCGTTAGTCACTCATATATTGCTAGTGTGTCTGCAATTTCACCACTACCCCCATCTTACCCGTGAGAAGTTAGTTACAAGACTTTGATATATTCTCACCCCTTTCTTTTTCTTTTCCGTTTTATGGTTTGCCTGATCGACCGCTGCTGTTGATAACTACCTCGACCCTTCTTCTGGACACCTTCATGGAGACTCGACGACGACTAGTTAGGTGGATCCCGGCGGAGAGCCTGGGCCCGTGTGGTAACGGGGATGGTGTCTTTTACCTTTGCCACTAGGCATTTTAATGTATTATGTACTCAGACATGTATCTTCCGCTGATGTATTGTATTAAGGCAGGTGTATGACGATTGTATGAGACGTTGTATCCTTGTAGCTGTAATGTTGTGATATCATGTTGGAAATCCGGGTCATATGGCATTGTCATATGTCGCGGTGGGACCGATATGTGCTTCGTCCCCAGATCTGGATGGAAACATCTAGATCTGGAACAGTACCGCATATCGGGCCTTACAACTGATGTGTTTTACCTTTGCCACTAGGCATTTGATTGTAGTCTGTACTCAAACATGTATCTTCCGCTGATGTAATGTATTAAGGAAGTTGTATGCCGATTGTATGAGATGTTGTATCCTTGTAGATGTAATGTTGTGATATCATGTTGGAATACCGGGGCATATGACAGTGTCATATGTCGCGGTGGGACCGATATGTGCTTCGTCCCCGGATCTGGATGAAAACATCTAGATCTGGAACAGTACCGCATATCTGGCCTTACAACTGGCAGAGGCATACATTTGCATACATCATGATAGCTTCATCTTCTTTACTTCTTGGAAAATAGAGTGTTGCCCCTAAAGTGAGGAAAAGAGCCCAAAGAGGACAAAATTAAAAGATCCCAAAGAGGACAAATGAGAGTTAAATAGAAAGAGCCATTGAGGCCACGAAAAAAATACAAAAAATAGAAAAAAGAGAACAAAGAAAATAAAAAGAGAGAAGGGGGCACACTACTATTCCTTTTGAGAGATCCACAATCGTACTCCTCCTATATCATGTACTCCATAGAAATGATCATATATGCATATAGCTATGTGGGGTCCCTTTACACTATAGAACTTGGCATGTATATTCCAATGACGAGCCTCCTCAAATGAGCTCTAGGTGTTCTTGAGAAAGAAATTTGGATGCACCCCACTAGTTCCATTGTAGAGCTTTCCATAGCTCATATGTGTATCCAATTAAATGGAAATCCCTAATCCTCACATCATATCTATCAATTGGCTTTCTCGCCTATGATTGTCCTCATTGATGTGAGCCTTTCACACCCTTTTTGTCTTCCTTCTCCACCATCTCTCTCTTTGCCATCCTAAGTGTCAACTTTCTTGCTTACACTCATCCATTGCATGACTACTCAAAATATCAAAAGGGAGTGGATCATTTTGAGTTGTACCTGGCTAGTGGTCTAGGGACGAGTCAAGATAAGATTCTAAAGAAGACCAAGTGTGAAACTTTAGTAGATTGAGTTCTCAACAAATAAATGTTTTCTCTGTCGTATTCCTATCCCCCACTTCTTGCACACAAACACCATTTGGAGACATTCGAGTAACGGACATCGAGAGCTCTTGCACCTTTATGTTCTTATGTTGCTTGTTTCAATGCTAACATAGACTCTTGCTTATTATGACTTGAATTGAATTACATGCCTTTCTTGCCTTACTTAAAAGTTCTTTTATGGTTGGTAGCATGTCACCACAGAAATTATGCTAGTTATCATTTACCTACTCGAGGAAGACAATGAATTAATATTGGGGATGTTGATACGTCCCAAACGTATCCATAATTTCCGCTTTCTCCATGCATGTTTTGGGTGATATTGCTATGCTTTTGATACACTTTCATACACTTTTGATCATATTTGAATTAACCTATTAACTCATTGCACCCTAGTGCTAGTTTCTGTTTTTTGCTGACTTTTTATTTCAGGTTTTCCCTTTACGTAAAATGCCAGAAAAATTCCGCGGAAAAATATAAAAAATCAACATACCAGAAGCTACGATATGCGCGAAGGGGGTCCAGAGGGGCCCCACCTGGTGACTAGGCGGCCAGGGGGCGCAGCCTAGGGTGGGGCCGCGCCGGGAGGCCGCGTGGAGTCCGGGTGGCCCCCTGGCTTCCCCCTTCGCCTATATTTATCTCGTCCTCCGAAATCCTCGAGGACAGAACCCTTTTTCGCGATATCGCCTCTGTTCCTCTGCCGGGCTTCCAAGATCGGGAGCACCAGAAGACCTCTTCCCAACACCCTGCCGGAGGGAGGATTGACCTCCAGGAGCTTCTCCACCACCATGGATGCTTCCCGGATGATCCGTGAATAGTCCACCTTGGACCGTGGGTCCATGATCAGTAGCTATGTGATGCGCTCTCCCCCTCTTTGTTCTTCATGGATTAGACCTTGTGAGCTGCCCTACATGATCAAGTCATATATGTAATTCTTTCTTCTATTGATATGTTGAGTTTGCTAGGATTTGATGGATTATGAGACTATGTTCAGGTTGTGATGAGTAATATATTTGGTTCTTATCTTTTATATTTTTGTTCTTGAGTAATTCTTGCATGTTCTCCGTTGTTGTTTATTGCTTTGGCCAAGTAGTAGGTAGTAACTCTAAGAGGGAGCGTTATGCATGATTGTGTATTCATGCCCCCTGATGACTAGCTTGAGTGACAGAAACATCAGTCTAGGGGATGTGCTGTTGCCACCAGGGGGAAAACTACGGTGCTTGTAACCGCGGTTGCAAGGATTGTTTACTTTACACAAAGTTCTTTTAATGCAGTTGTCTGTTGCTTTGGGTTTACACTTGGGGTGGGACTCCCAACTTAATACTAGTGAGATGTTCTGGATATATATCTCAAGGTGGATGATTAGTAGTAGATGCATATGGATTTCGGTCTACTTATTTTGGCGTACCGTGCATGCTTTTGAGCCTCTTCCTTTCTTTTGTAGCATAGTTAGCATTGGTTTGCGTCCGTAATCCTGTCAATTGCCCAGATGTAATTTGTTTACCTTGCATAGTTATTTATCGTCTTTTGGGAGAGAGACATCACTAGTGAACTTCATGGGACCCCGGTCCATATTTCCACCACTGTTTACACCCTCAATTTACTTCTTGCTTTTACTTTCTAGTTGTAGTTATCATTACCCTTTTATCTCTTGCGTTTTACCCTTTGTAAAAAACAAGGCCGGAGAGATTGACAACCTATTTGTACTCGTTGGGAGAAAATTTATCTGTTGTTGTTTGCAGGTCCACGTCAACTCGCTATCAAGCAATTTCTAGCGACGTTGTCATCTAATTTTTGTCGTTGGAGTCCTACTGGAGACATAAACCTTGGTATCTTGCTGTTGTGATACATCTGAACCTTCCACTTGGGGTAACCAACGAGGGGCGATAAGCCATCAACCACCTGGTGCTCCCAGGCGCCCTGGTGGTGCGTCCAGGGGTGGGGCCACGCCACCTGGCTGCTTGGCTGCCAGGTGGGGCCCCCTAGCCCTCCTTCGGGGTTCCGGAAGCTTCCTTCATGATGATTTTTATTCTTACTTTTCTGGAATTTTTGGAGCATTCTATATTGGGGAAATATCACTGCAACTAAAGACATCAACAGACAGGAACTGACACTGGGTGCACTGAGTTAGTAGGTTAGTCAAATATGTGTAAAATGATATAAAAGTGTAGCAAAACATGTAGCAATGTCACATAAAAGTGCATGGAAAAAGCAGAAATGATAGATATGTTTGGGACGTATCAGCATGAAAATCATTTCAATAACACATTATGCACTCCAGCTATTTGAGTCTAGTCACAAGAAAGCATGAACTACTGGGAAATCATTGTAGACATAGCACTATGTCGCTACAAGCTTATCTCTAGATCATAAGTACATGCATATGTAGAAAAGTAGAAACAAGAAGAGTTCATACCGGCTTCCCTTGTTGCATCCTTTCTGTCGATCTTCATCATTATTGCCTTGTCGCTTGCACAACCGAACATAGAAAGATATAATCAAGTGCAATTGCAACCATGGACAAGAATTGAACTCTGCAAACAAAGCAAACTAAAGAGAGAAAGGGATTTTTTTTGGGATTTTAAAGGGTTAATAGAAAGAAAAAGGAAAGATAAATCTTTTTGTTGCTTTTGCAAATTTAAGAAAAAGCAAAGAAGAACGGGCAAAAACTTTGAAAAGATAAAAGTGAACACCATGGATGATACAATGAAAAGTGGAGAAGGGTACGTACTCCCCCAAGCTTAGGCTTTTGGCCTAAGTTGGGCTCGGCTACTGTGGACCCTAGGAGCTCCCTCCGGCTCCGGGATGGTACTGGTATGTTCATGGGTCATATGGGGTCTCGGATGCGTAGACAGACGTCTCCCAAGGAGAAGGCTCCCCGCCCCAAGAAGAAGGTCCCTCACCCCACTGGGCAACAGTCTCGTCTTAGGGAGGCGGAATCTCCTCCTTCTCCTCTTCTTCGAGAGAAACCCCCCTCCATGGGGTTATGGAACTGCTGCTGGATCACGAACTCGTCCAGCTCAACCACGGTGAAGGACCATCCGTTCCTTCTAGTATAATCAAATAAAAGTGGTGCAGGTAGACGGATCTCGCGAGTAGTAATCTCGCCAAATATCATAACATAAATAAGGTTACCAAACTCAGAAGTCCTGGTAACATACTCATGCCTCTTCATAGTAGTAAGATCAAATCTCAAAAATGGAAAAGGTGCATCATCAACACGTACAGTGCACTCGAGTCGCTCAAGGATAAGCGTGGCCTAAATGCCACCAAAGTGGGGCCCTTTGCCGCTGTTAGCGACAAGGCGGCAAGAAATCAAAGCACCAATATTATACGTGTTACCTCCTAAGAGGGCGGCTGCCAAGATGGCAATTCTAGACCCGAAATGTTGCTCATGTTGTCACGATCTAACACCTCTCGAGAAATGTAATATGCGAAATACCTGATATGGGGAAAACAAGATACTGGAAATATTCCCCCGATGAATATCCTTCGGGTCCTTACTGCAAAGAGAAGAGAACAGGGCCCTCAACTCCCAGGGCTGAGCAGGTATACGGGTCTTCCCAACATTTTGCACACCTATAACATCACAAAGCTCTGCCAAGGACATGGCGATAACTTCCTCATATGTTCTACATTATATCATGGAAGTTCTATCATTATATCTAAACCAGTTTTGGATACTGTGGCACCTAGCGTGTCACAAGACGCGTCAAACCTACAGCTGCACAAAGGTTATCAGACTCATCTTTAATACCTGCTGTCGTAACAAAATCCGAAAACAGGTATGTCATGGCACACATCGTGTTCGTCTCATGAAGCAACTCCGGTGGCACGATATCATCACTTTAACTCATCCTCGCAGTAGAGGATGAAGCTGCGGCTCTAGTTATTCTGTCAGTGGACTCGGGTTTCTTCTTCCAAAGCCATTCCTTGGCCTTCCCAAACAAACTCATTTCTGGAAAAAAAATTACAAGTTACGAAAACGAAGATTTAAGCAAAATGAATTGGGGCAAACTGCTCTACTCACTTCCCCAAGACATAAACTAGTACCAAAACTTCAAAAATAAATTTCTAAACATGCATGCAAGCTCATATGAACAGCACCAAGAACTCTGAAATACTAAATAGGACTACCAATCAAAATTATAATTGGAGGGGTGGAGGGGTCACATACCAAGGAGCAAATGCTCAAAATCTCAATGCAAATGATGGGCTGTAGAGAGAGATCAAAATTCGCAGCCAAGAGCACGAAGAACTCGGGTTCTAGCAGCAAACTCGCAATTTTTGGTGAAAGAGAGAGAGAGAGAGAGAGAGAGAAAATAAATACCTGGAAAGGGGCCCTGTTGGGCCCAGGCACCCTGGTGGCGCGGCCAGGGGCCAGGCCACGCCACCTGACCGCCTGGACCAGGGTTGGCCCCCCTGGTCATCCCAGGTGCCCCTGTGCCTCATTTTTTATGAAATTTATTAATATATTTTTTCTGGAATTTTTCTGACAGCTTCATTTTTTTAAAAATTCTGAGGTAGCGAAAGCTACAAAAACTTCCGGAAGGCTCGAAACAGTGGTTAAACATATGAAGTTTCAAAAACATAAACCTTGGTACAACAAGGAAGATAAAAGCTAAAGGAAATGAAAATATAACAAGCTCCCCTTTTTACTCATATAAAACTTGTTTGTTAGCAAGGTTAATCATGTCTTAGTACTAAACAAGTGATATATCGAGCAAAAAGTTTCACTTATTATAAAGCATTCAAGGTACCTTTATTTTACTGGATACTGTCCCCACCATAATTGTTTTGTATTTGTAGTGCACGTTTAGAGGACAATCCCAATAACCAATTTTCACAGTCTCAATATTCTCAATAGAGTTAAGGCCATTCCTTTTATCGATCTTCTTCGGAAGATATACCGTGTGTTCCTTATCATTCACATTGAAAGTGATCTTTCCTTTATTGCAATCAATAATAGCACCTGTGGTGTTAAGTTTTGGAAATATGCCCTAGAGGCAATAATAACATGTTATTATATATATATATATATATATATATTTCCATGTTTGCAATTAATGTTTATATTTCTGTGCTATAATTGCAATGATCCTGACTGTGAGGTTCAGAAGAAAACTCATTTGCATGTGTGGAAATATAAACATCAAGAGTTTCTGGTTTAGCCTCTAAGACCAGCTCATGTGCTAACTGATGATTACGTTTTCTTAATCATGGACATTGTTCTTGTAACAAGGATGTCAGTAGCAATGAGAATATATTGTTAGCAGAACAATGATGTTGAACCGACCCCAGTATTGAATGATATACTTAGAGATCACATCGTAACAACGTTATAAGTCATATCATGAAATGTTATCATATACGTAATTCCTTAAACCATGAGAGTATCGAGTTGCTTCACATAGGAAGATGAATTTCGGTTCTTAGATGAATCTTCCCGTTACTGGGAAGTAGAAAAATAAGTTCTGGGTACATCGAATAGTGTGTCTAGTAATTTTGATAGTTCAAGACTGGGATTTGCTCCTTCACGATGAAGAAGATATTCACTTCGGTCCCACTTGGTATGACGGTATCCATTATAGTCTGGCCAGACGCATTGTGATTCAGTCATGGGGATACCGGAATGCGATAACGAGAAAAAGGGACAAACGAGCAAAGAGGATAACGAGTGGCTTGTGTTCAAGAAGTTGTTACACATGGGTGCCAAACTTCTCTCCTCTGACTTTTTCATATATCGCGAAGCAAAGGGAATGGTACATAACTAAACATAATGGTTCACTCGAAGTATCTTCGTGTATGTGCGGGAGTCAACATGGGTGTCCACGGCTCCGTTGTTGATTATTGGCTATTGATAAAAGGCTGTTGACCTATGTCCCGAAGATGTTCTGAGTCATGTCCGCATTATACCGAACCTATTGGGCCACACACTTAATGATAAGTAGTCTGTTAGAATACTGGAATGGTAGAAGGTCTAGTGGAAGCAAAACATAATAGTTCATACGGGCACCGGAAGTAGTTCGGGGTATTTATGGAATTGTTCATAAGGGCACCAGAAGTAGTTCTGGGTATTCAAGGATATGTCCAGATCACTCTGGAATAGTCTCAGGCGGTTCTGGAACATATGAGAATGGTGCTGGGGAAGTCCTGGATCGACCGGAATAGTTTCCGGTTAATCGGTGGACGTCCCGACAAACTTACACGGTCATCGGACTTCTTAGACTGTAACTCGGATGGTCCCGGAACCTATCCGGATAGTTCCAGAACGTCCAAAAACGGCCCCGGAAGGTCTTGTAAGTGTTTTAGAAGGTTCCAAAATGTCCTGAAACCATCCCGGAAGGTCCCGGAGGGTCCTGGAAGGTTCCACAAGTTTCCGGACAGTACCATATGCGCCCCACCACCCTTAGCCTTGGGGGGCAAGGCACCCCAAGGGGGCTTTCCGAAATTAGGTGGTGGGGGCGCCCTACTTGGGGAGGGGAAGGACTCCCTTTGGGAGTAGGAGTCCCAGGGGGACTCCACAACCTTTAGGGTGGCCAGAACAGCCCCCTGGCCACCTATATAATGTGGGGGAGGGGTGGGGGCGCAACACAACTCAACCCTAGCCCCCTGCGCCACCCTCCCTCCTCTAAACCCCTTTGCTCCACAATTAGATCCTGGTTTAGACACTATTCTAGATCGGAATCCGTTAGGGTTTTCTCCCTCTAGTTTTCTCGGTGGAGTTCTTCTCTGGACGATGGAGCGTTGCTGGATTTCTGCTACTAGATGTGTGGATACTAATGGATGGGTCGTGCCGTCGACCCTTCTTCGAGGAGCTTGTTCGTGGGACTTGTCCGTGCACTAGATCGCGGGACGATTCGAGGGATCGATATCCTCACGGTTGGGTGGTCATTAAAATTCCTAGCTACGGGGATCTACACCAAAGGTCTTCACCGACTCTACTTCCGCTACATCGGTTGGTGAGCCATGACCTAAAACCTTGTATGCAATGTTCATAGATGATCTTCGGTGATTGCTACGTAGGCCGATTTTTTTTGTTTTCTACTGCATTTCCCAACATTAAGAAAAGGTCTACCAAGAATAATGGACATGCTCCCATCATCGCGCATGTCAAGCACAAAAAAATCAGTAAGGATCAAGCATTTAGCAACTTCAACTGGAACAACCTCACAAATACCAATAGGAACGGTTGTTGTCTTGTCAGCCATTTGAAGAGAGATATCTGTGGGCATTAGTTTATCTAGACAAAGCCTTTTGTAAAGGGAGAAAGGCATAAGACTCACTCTTGCACCAAGATCACCTAAAGCAGTTTTGACATAATTATTCTTTATGGAGGAAGGAATGGTGGGTATACCTAGATCACCAAGCTTCTCAGGAATCTTGCCACTGAAAGAGTAATTAGCAAGCATAGTAGATATTTCCTCGTTAGGAACTTTTCTTTTGTTAGTCACAATATCTTTCATATACCTCAAGTACGGAGGCAACTTACTAGCATCAGTCAAAGGAATTTGAAGAAAAAGAGGCTTCATCCATTCACAAAATTTATTATAGTTCTCTTCTTCTTTAGTTCTGAGAGACTTACTTGGAAAGGGCATTGGTTTTTGTACCCATGGTTCTTGTTCCTTCCCATGCTTCCTTGTAATGAATTCTTCTCTAGCATATGTTTTGTGTTTATCCGGTGCTTCTTCTTCTCGTACCTCAGGAGGGTCATTCTTCCACCATTATCTTTATCAGGTTCAACGCCATCTTCAGTTTCAGCATCAGAAGTAGATATACTATTGGGATCAGCAACGGGTTCTTCATTAATTATAGGATCATTCGAATTGTCGGCTTCCTTATGCTTCTTCTTCTTTAGGGGAGATGACAATGTCTTCTTCCTGCAATTGAGAATCTTGCTCGATTCTCTTAGGATGTTCCTCAGATAAAGAGGGTCTTGAGTGTGTGTGTGTGTGTGATACGTCCCAAATGTATCTATAATTTATGCTTGTTCCATGAACTTTTGTGTGACATTGCTACATGCTTTGCTACACTTTCATATCATTTTACACATATTTGGACTAACCTACTAACTCATTGCACCCAGTGCCAGTTTCTGTCTGTTGATGTCTTTTAGTTGCAGGTATTTTACCCCAATTTTCAGAGCCCAAAAAATTCCAGAAAAATCATATAAAAATCAGCAAGACATAAGCTTCCAGAGTACCGAAGGGGGACCACGGGGGACCCACCAGGCACTCAGGCGTCCAGGTGGCGCGACCACCCCCTGGCCGCGCCACCAGGGTGCCTAGGGGCCCTGGCTCACCTCTGGCTCCCCCTTTAGCCTATATTACCTCTTCGTCCAGGAAAACCTCGGGGAGAACCCCGCATCACAAAATACCTCTCTGTTCCGCCGCCGCCGCGCTTCCAAGATTGGGAGCACCAGAAGACTCCTCCCCGGCACCCTCCGGAGGGAAGAAGGACCACCGGGAGCTTCCGCACCACCATGGACGCTTCCCGGATGTGCCGTGAGTAGTCCCCCTTGGACCATGGGTCCATGACTAGTAGCTATGTGATGTTTTCTCCCCAATCTTGTGCTTCAATTCTTAGCCTAGTGAGCTGCTCTACATGATCAAGGAACCTATGTAATTCTTTCTTCTGTTGCGATGTTGTGTTTGTTGGGATCGATTATGAGATTATGTTCAGATCGTGATGAGTTATATATTTGGTTTACCTTTTATATTTTTTCTTGAATAATTCTCACATTTTCTTCGTTACTTTTTGTTGCTTTGGCCAAGTAGTAGATAGTAACTCCAAGAGGGAGCGTTATGCATGATTGTGGGTTCATGCCCCCCGATGTCTAGCTTGAGTGACAGAAACACGAGACTAGGGGATGTGCTATTGCCACAAGGGGAAAACAACGATGCTTGTAACCGCGGTTGGAAGGATTGTTTACCTTACACATAGATTATTAATGCAATTGTCTGTTGCTTTGAGTTTACACTTTGGGTGGGGCTCACAACTTAATACCAGCAAGATGTTCTAGATAGATATCTCAAGCTGTATGATTAGTGAGTAGATGCAGATGGATTTCGGTCTACTTTTCTTGGCGTACTTCCCATACTTTTTGTAACAGCCCAGAAATTTCACCCTAATTAAAAAATGTGTTTGTTGCTCTATTTTATTGTTTGAAGTATTTGCTTCGCTGATTTATTAATCGGTGAATATTCCCCCCTATTTCTCGTATCGGATGCGGGACCAAACCTTTTTCCCAAATGGCACACGACCTTTGCGACACCGGGTTCACCCGAGCATCGTCGCAATTTCATGCATAGGACCAGCCATCGCCATCGGAACAAAAAACCCCATTTAATAATTAAATGGGTTATTTTATTGGGCGTCAGAAAATGTTCCCGGAATGGTATCGAAGTGAGGTACGACTGACGGGATCGACGCACTGACCGTGTGGTTCGAGTTTTCGTCCCAATCGGAGGTTGTATGGGCTTTCGGCGGTCAGAAACGTGGAGTACCGGACGCGCGCGAGAGAGACCAGGGGCATTTGCATTAACCCGCCATCCAGGCCAGCCTATATAAAGACCACCCCTCTCCCCTAGCCCTTCTAGGGTTTCCCCCTTGTAAAATTGTAGCCAAACCCTCCACTTTGCACAAATCTTCCCAAAAGTCCCCACATCCACGAAACCCTATCCCCCAGCGAATCTGACCGTCGGATCGGCCGATCCAACGACCAGAACATGCCCCCGCCCCCTCCATAGAAGTTCCAGGCGCCAAGGCCCCGCAATGCCGGATTTGGGCCGCCTCGGGCCCGCGCCGCCCGCCTCCATCATGGCCGGCGAGCCGCCGCACTCTGCCCCAACGCCGTCGCCGCCGGCAACCACGGCGAGCGCCGCCGCCACGCCCAGGTCGCTCCGGCTGCTCTCCTCGTTCTTTCCTCCCACGCCTCACCCCTCCTCCTCTCTGCTGCAGACCGTCGGCCGCCTCGGAAGCCACCACTGCGCGCCATGGCTCCGGCCGCCCCAAGCTCGAGCCGGCTGCAACCCTGGACCAGCACCGCCGCATGGATCCTACAGCAGCCTTCACCCATCTGTCATCTCCGCGCCCCCTGGACCCCACCGTGTCGCCGGTCTGGCACCGCCGTTCGTCGTCGGGAGGACGGGGACGCCCTCGTCCCGATCCACCAGACCCCGCTGTGGTGGGCCGGCCCAGTAAGCCGCGGGTCCATCCGGCCTTACAGCCTCGAGGCCCACCAGCTCGCCCGGTCCACTGCTGCCTCTCGCCTCGGGCGCAACCAAACTATCCGACGCCCACCGCTGCAGTTGGGCCTTGGCCCATGGTGAGGCACCACCTCCCCTTTTTCTTTTTTTTTGTCAGATTGGGCTCGTCCCGATAGGAGCTCTCGCCATGTGCGCTGTATAATAGTCTAGCGCTCACCCCTGTTAGGCCCAGCAGGAGTAGTTCGGCCCAGAGATGCTTAATAGTTTTTTTTCTCTGGTTAAATAATTAGGCGGAGTAAGTTGCGATTTTGCGGTGATGATATCTTTTTGCTCGTAGCTCGGATTGCGATGGTTCCAACATCAAACTTGCTTAGAATTTTGTGTAGAATATTAAAATTGTGTCTGTTGCCATGTTTGAACTTGTTTACATGTTGTTTACCTGCTAATTATGTCACGAGAGTTTACTTCTCACCCCTCGTTGGTTACCCAAAGTGGAAGGTGAGATGTAGCGTAACCGCAATTTCCCTTAGCGAAGATGCTAAGGTTTGAGTGTCGAACCAATAGGACTCCAACAACGATAATTAGGTAGTTCGGCAAGTGATGCGCCGTTTGAAGATAATCACTTGCTTCTCCTGGACCTGCACACACAACAGATAGCTTTGCTCCCAACGAGTACAGAGGAGTTGTCAATTCCTCCGGCGTTGTTGTTTACAGAGGATAAAACACACGAGATAATAATGATAGTGATAGCAACGGAAAAGTAAATAAAGCAGTAAATTGATAGCGGGTGTAAATAGTATTGGAAATATGGACCGGGGTCCTATGATGTTCACTAGTGTTGTCTCTTTCCCAAAAGACGATAAAATAGCCATGCGAGGAAAACAAATTACAGCTGCGCAATTGATGGGATTATGTGCGCAAACCAATGCTAACTATGCTACAAAGAAAGGAAGAGGCTCAAAAGCTTGGGAGGTACGCCAAATCAAGTAGACCGAAATCCATCTGCATCTACCTACTAATCATCCATGTTGAGATATCTATCCAGAACATCTCGCTGGTATTAAGTTGCGAATCCCACCCAAAGTGTAAACTCAAAGCAACGGACAACTGCATTAAAGAACTTTGCATAAAGTAAACAATCCTTGCACCCGCAAGTACAAGCACCATTGTTTTCTCCCTTGTGGCAAAAACACATCCCCTAGACTCATGTTTCTAACACTCAAGCTAGTCATCGGGGGGCATGATCCCACAATCATGCATAACACTCCCTCTTGGAGTCACTACCTACTACTTGGCCAAAGCAATAAACAGCAACGGAGAACATGCAAGAATTACTCTAGAACATAAATATAAAAGAGGAGAATCAAATATATTACTCAAACACAATCTGAACATAATCTCATAATCCATCGGATCCCAGCAAACTCAGCATAGCAACAGCAGAAATATTGCATATGTGCCTCGATCATGTAGGGCAGCTCACGAGGTCTCATCCATGAAGAACAAAGAGGGGAGGCGAAAAACACATAGCTACTGATCATAGACCCATGGTCCAAGGTGGACTACTCACGGTTCATCCGGGAAACATCCATGGTGGTGGAGAAGCTCCCGTAGGTGGTTCCTCCCTCCGGAAGGGTGCCGGGAAGAGGTCTGCTGGTGCTCCTGATCTTGGAAGCGCGGTGGCGGCGGAACAGAGGAGAGATCGCGAAAAAAAGTTCCCGACACGGGGGTTTCACGTCACGAGGAATATATAGGCGAAGGGGGGCAGCCAGGGGGCCACCAGGGGTCCAGGCGGCCCCCTGGCGCGGCCCCACCCTAGGGCGCGCCGGGAGGGCGCCTGGGACTCTGGTGGGTCCCCTCTTCCCCCCCCCCCTCGGTGTTTCTTGAAGCTTCCGTATCGCTGATTTTTTATTGGATTTTCCCGAATTTTTGGAGCACTTTTAGTATGGGGGAAACCTAAAATAGAAAAACAGCAGAAAACAGGAACTGGCACTGGGGTGCACTGAGTTAATAGGTTAGTCCAAATATGATCAAAAGTGTATGGAAGTTCATCAATATCATAGCAATATCACACAAAAGAGGCATGGAGCAAGCAGAAATTACAGATACGTTTTGGACGTATCAACATCCCCAAGCTTAATTCCTGCTCGTCCTCGAGTAGGTAAATGATAAAAGCAAAATCTATATGGTGACATGCTAACAACCATATAAGAACTTTTAAGTAAAGCAATCTAGGCATGTAATTCAATTCAAGTCATAACAGGCAAGGGTCTATATTTAGCATTGAAACAAGCAACATAAGAACATAAAGGTGCAAGAGCTCTCGCTGTCCGTGACTGGAATGTCTCCAAATGATGTTTGCGTGCAAGAAAGGGGATAGGGATATACGAGAAAACGTATTTTTGTGTTGAGAACTCAATCTACTAAAGTTTCACACTTGGTCTTCTTTGGAATCTTATCTTGACTCATCCCCAGACCACTAGCCAGGTACAAGTCAAAATGATCCACTCCTTTTTGATATTTTGAGCACTCATGCAATGGATGAGCGTAAACAAGAAAGTTGACACTTAGGATGGCAAAGAGAGAATATGGTGGAGGAGGAAGATAAAAAGGATGTGAAAGGCTCACATCAATGAGGACAATCATAGGCGAGAGAAAGCCAAATGATAGATATGATGTGAGGAGTAGGGATTGCCTTGCAACGGATAAACATATGAGCTAAGGTAAGCTCTCCAATGGAACTAGTGGGGGTGCATCCAACTTGCCTGCTCAAGAAGACCTAGAGCTAATTTGAGGAGGCTCATCATTGGAATATACAAGCCAAGTTCTATAGTGTGAAGGTCCCCACATAGCTATATGCATGAATGATAATCTCTATGGAGTACAAGATATAAGAGGGAGTACGAGTGTGGATCTCTCAAAATAAATAGTAGTGTGCCCCCTTCTCTCTTTTTATTTCTTTTTCTCTTTTTATTTTTATTTTTCTGTATTTTTTTTGTGGCCTCAATGGCTCTTTCTATTTCTCTCATTTGTCCTCTTTGGGATCTTTTAATTTGTCCACTTTGGGATCTTTTCCTCACTTTAGGGGAAACACTCTATATATTACAAAAAGTATAGACGATCTTTCACACTTTAAAAAAATACTCAAATCATAAAGAAGATGTAACTATCATGATGTATGCAAATGTATGCCTCTGCCAGTGAAGCAGGATATGCAATGATACTAGCGTGTCATGTAGCAATGATTAGGTCAAGGCCCAACTAGCATGCAGCTCATCGATTAAGCAAGTAGCATGTATGACATGAAGATCAAGTCATGAGAACGTGCATCGATTTACCTACTCGAGGACGAGCAGGAATTAAGCTTGGGGATGTTGATACGTCCCAAACGTATCTATAATTTATGCTTGCTCCATGCATGTTTTGTGTGACTTTCCCATGTTTTGCTTGAACTTTCATGCACTTTTGAACCTATTTGGACTAACCCATTAACTCAGTGCACCCAGTTGCCAGTTTCTTTTATCTGATGTTTTTGTATTTCAGGTTTCCCGGCCATTAAAAGTGCTCCAAAAATTCCAGGAAAAATATATAAAAAATCAGCGCAACAGAAGCTTCCGGAATCACAAAGAGAGGGAAGGGGGCCACCACCAGGCAGCCAGGAGGGCAGGTGGCGCGGCCCCACCCTGGGCCGCGCCAGGCACCCTCCTGACTGCCTCGTGGGTCCCCTCGACGCCCCCTTCGCCTATATTTACCTCTCGGGGTGGAAACCCCTAATATCGATCTCTTTATCGCGAACTCCCCTCTGTACCGCTGCCTCCACCGTTTCAAGATCGGGGCTGCCTGGAGAAGCTGGCCCGGCACCCTGCCGGGAGGAGGAACCCCCTCCGGGAGACCATCCATAGCCATGGACGCCTCCCATATGTACCGTGAGTAGTCCCCCTTGGACCATGGGTTCGTGACCAGTTGCTATGTGATGAATCTCTCCCTCTTTTGTGCTTCCACTTTCGAGTCCTCGTGAGCTGCCTCACATGATCGAGGCATCTATGTAATTTCTGTTGTTGCTATGCTGAGTTTGTTGGGATCTGATGGATTATGAGACTATGTTCAGATTGTGTTGAGTAATATATTTGCTTCTTCTCTTTTATATTTGGTTCTTGAGTAAATTCTTGCATGTTCTCCGTTGCGGTATTTGCTTTGGCCAAGTATTTTATTTGCAACTCCAAGAGAGAGCGTTATGCTGGATTGTGGGTTCAGCCGCTTGATGTCTAGCTTGAGTGACAGAAACATGAGACTAGGGGATGTGCTGTTGCCACCAGGGATAAAACAACGGTGCTTGTACCTGTGGGTGCAAGGATTGTTTACTTTACGCAAAGTTCTTTTAGTGCAGTTGTCTGTTGCTTTGAGTTTACACTTTGGGTGGGATTTGCAACTTAATACCAGCGAGATGTTCTGGATAGATATCTCAAGGTGGATGATTCGTAGTATATGCAGATGGATTTCGGTCTACTTACCTTGGCGTACTTCCCATTGCTTTTGAGCCCTTCCTTTCTTTGCAGCATAGTTAGCATTGCGGTGCCTTCATAATCCTGTGAATTGCCCAACTGTGATTTGTTTACCTCGCTAGCACTTTTATCGTCTTTCGGGAGAGAGACATCACTAGTGAAAATCACGGGACCCCGGTCCATCTTCACATTATTGTTCACACCCTCAATTTACTTTCAGCTTTTACTTTCCTTTGCACCTTTTATCTCTTGCGTTGATCCTTTGTAAACGACAAGGCCGGAGGAATTGACAACTCCTCTGTACTCGTTGGGAGCAAAGTTATTTGTTGCTGTGTGCAGGGCCACGACAACACCCTAGTCAAGAAGCAATTTCTGGCGACGTTGCCACCTACTTGTATCTCCTGAGTCCTACTGGTTCGATAAGCTTGGTATCTTCACCGAGGGAAACTTGCAGCTGCACTGCATCTCAAACCTTCCACTTGGGGTAACCAACGAGGGGTGAGAAGCCATCAAGAAAATTTCTAGCGCCGTTGCCGGGGACTCAAGTCTACTTACCAAGCAACCCTCTATTGATCCTCAAGATGTTCCTTTAAATCATTTGGTTGCTCAGGAGCAAGTAGATGTTAATTTTGTCTCTAGGAACAACTTCAACAATAATGCTTATAGGAGTAACTTTGGTAGCAACAATCCAAGGCCTTTCCCATCCAACAACTATGGGAATAACACTTATCCTACCACCATAAACTCCACTTCAGAGCTAGAGACCTTGCTCAAAGACTTTATCACTACCCAGAAAGCCTTCAACAAGTGTGTGGAAGATAAATTAGATAAATTAGATAATATTTGTTTGCAGGTAGACAACTTAGCCCTTGATGTTGAGATGTTAAAAATTAGAACCTCTCCCCTTGAGGAGAGTAAGGTCACTCCTATTATTGCTATCCAGTTAAAAATCAATGAAAATATTAGGATGATGGCTAAACTTAAAGAGAGATGGGCTAGAGAAAAAAAAGGAAGAGGAGAGAATTAAGAGCCTTCCTTCCTACCACACAGTAGCCACTATCCAATTAGCTGAGGATGTCCAAACTGTTAGCACCCATCACACCCCTAGTCCCACTGGACCTATCAATGGTGATGCTACCACCTCAACCTTAGAAGAGGAAGCCTCTATGAACGTAGAGGCTTTCAAACAAGTGAGCTTAAATGATATCACTACTTCCTTGGTAGATAGTAGTGACTTAGACTTTGACAACTTCACTTTACCAGAAGTTATTGGTTTCCTACACAAGATGACTAGAGACCCCCACACTAGCACACTCAATCTTGCCTTCACAGAGCATATCACCAATGCTCTAATCAAAGTTAGGGAGGAGAAGCTTAGACTAGAAGCCTCCATACCTAGGAAGCTAGAAGATGGTTGGGATCCTATGATAAAAATTAAATTGAATAACTTCTCTTGTTATGCTCTTTGTGATGTTGGAGAAAGTACCTCTGTTATGCCCAAAAGAATGTATGATATGCTTGAATTGAAACCTTTTGATTCTTGTTCTTTTGGTGTTCGTCTTGTTGATTATTCCGCAAAGAAACCTTTGGGGAAGATCGACGATGTTATTATCATTGTCAATGAAAATTATGTTCCCGTTGATTTCACTATTATGGACATTGAATGTGAACCTTCTTGTCCAATTATTTTGGGACGTCCTTTTCTTTGCACAGTTGGTGCTATCATTGACATGAAAGAGGGAACTATCAAATTCCAATTCCTTCTCAAGAGAGGGATGGAACATTTCCCTAGGAAAAATATTAAGTTACCTTTTGAGTCCGTCACACGGGCTAGTTATTCTCTTGAAAAGACTTGATCTTCTGCTTTAAGCCTAGCTAATGGCTCTAAAGAAGCGCTTTCGGGAGGCAGCCCGCACCGAATTTAGGTTTTTATTTTTGCTTTTGTTCTGTTCTTGGTGGTCTTGATGATTGTTACTACTGTAGCAACATCATTGTATCTTTACTTTTTAAGCTTTGTGCCAAGTTTAGCCTCATATGACAAGGGAAGGGAAAGTTGTGACATGCTGACCAGAAAACAGATTCTGTCCTCGTGACTAGAAAAAATATGGAAAAATCCCAGTCCATATTTTTGAGCTGAATTTTTTACACAGAGTGCTCTATACAATTACGAAACTTGAGTATGTTCTGAGTTTTTTGATTTGAGTTGCAGAAGTACCCCTAAAAAATTAGTTTCTATCGTCTATTCTGTTTTTCACAGATTCTGTCACGTTTTGTCTCTCCTTACTTTTGCAAACCTTAAGCTTGCTTTTTCTTTGCAAAAACTTTTTGGCAATCTTGAGAAACAGTAGCTCTTCAAGATTATCTTTATTTTCAGTAGAGGAAAAATTATTTTATTAGGGTACTAACCTCTCTAATCAGCCTACAATGAGTTATGTATGAAGGGAGTTTTCAAGTGCGCGATGGAAAGTGATGAAAGAAGATTCAGGAGTGTCAAACGCTCAAGCTTGGGGATGCCCATGTGCACCCCCAATAAATATTCAAGGAGACTCAAGCCTCTAAGCTTGGGAATGCCCCCGATGCATCCCCTTCTTCATCAACAATCATCAGTTTGTCCCTCGTTGCACTATATTTTTATCACTTCATGCGTTATGTGCTTTGCTTGGAGCGTCTCGCTCTTTACTTTTCTTGGTTTTTTTTGCTTTTTTTGCTGTAGTAACAAGTTAGACCCCAACTTACTCTTTTGTGTGGGAGAGATTCATGCTCCACTTGAACTAGAGCTCCTCATAGGATTTGCATGCTTATTCTTTTAGCTGTGAGATGTTCTTTTTCTTTTCTTAGCTGTTGTTCTGTTTAGTTGTAGTGCTTTAGTTTTTCTAGAGCTTTTCTTTTGTCTTAGGTTGAACTTACTATAGGTTGCATGTTTTATCTTGTTAGAGAGTTTGCCTGTTGCACTGAGTTTTGTGTCTTGACTGAAAGTAGGTAGTTGAAGTTGCTTTTCTCTTTGTAGTACTAACTTGCAATAGTTTTGAGGTATTGACTAGAGTAATGTTTGAACTTATGGTGTCAAGAGCTCTTGCCTATTAGTGATAGATGTCGTATTTTGGGAAATCCGTGTGTTTTTCGAAAACCAAAAACCCCTGTTGAGAACTCTAGCTACTAGATGTATCACTAACCTCTGGAGGGTTCGAATATTAGAGTACACTCACGTACCATGAGTCGAGGATGCGCAAGGATAACCAAACCCCCATACACTCCTCCTCGGGGTACCTGTCTCTTTGCGAAACTCCTGATTAGATTGAGAGTTACCGATAATAAGTGCATGAGTTCTTCTGACTAATGTGAGTATTCGAAAGTTGATACTTCCACCCACCTATACTTTTTATAGCCTCTTCGGTACCGTGCATTGCCCTTTCTCACCTCAAGAGTTGGCGCATACTTCGCCGATGCATCCAAACCCTTGACATGATACGCTCTGTCATCATAAGCCTCCTTATATCTTTCCTCAAAACAGCCATCATACCTACCTACAAGGCATTTCCATAGCCTTTCCGAGATACATTGCCATGCAACATCCACCTTCTCACGACTTGATCTTCATGTCATACATGCTACTTGCTTTATCGATGAGCCGCATGCTAGTTGGGCCTTGCCCTAATCATTGCTACATGACGTGCTAGTATCATTGCATATCCTGCTACCCTGGAAGAGGCATAAATTTGCATCATGATAGTTACATTTTCTTTATGTGAGTACATTTGTAAAGTGTGAAAGATCTCCTATATTCTTGTAAAATATAGAGTATTGCCCCTAAAGTGAGGAAAAGATCCCAAAGAGGACAAAATCAAAAGATCCCAAAGAGGACAAATGAGAGTTAAATAGAAAGAGCCATTGAGGCCACCAAAAAAAATAAGAGAGAAAAAGAGAAAAAAAATAAAAAGAGAGAAGGGGGCTTACTACTATTCCTTTTGAGAGTTCCACACTAGTACTTCATCTTCTATCCCTTGTACTCCATAGAGATCATCATCATGCATATAGCTATGTGGGGACCCTTCACACTATAGAACTTGGCTTGTATATTCCAATGATGAGCCTCCTCAAACAAGCTCTAGGTCTTCTTGAGAAAGCAAGTTAGATGCACCCCCACTAGTTCCCTTGGAGAGCTTTTAGCTCACATGTGCATCCGTTGCATGGCAATCCCTACTCCTCACATCATATCTATCATATAGCCTTCTCTCGCCTATGATTGTCCTCCTTGATGTGAGCCTTTCACACCTTTTTGTCTTCCCCTTCCACCTTCTTTCTGTTTCGCCTTTTAGGTGTCAACTTTCTTGCTCACGCTTATCCATTGCATGAGTGCTCAAAATGTCGAAAGGGAGTGGATTAGTTTGACTTGTACCTGGCTAGTGGTCTGGGGACGAGTCCAGATAAGAATCCAAAGGAGACCAAGTGTGAAACTTTAGTAGATAGTTGTTCGCAACAACCTTTTTTCTCTTTCTTCCCAGTCCCTTGCTTGCATGCAAACACCATTTGGAGACATTCGAGTCACGGACAGCGAGAGCTCTTGCACCCTTTGTTCTTTTGTTGCTTGTGTCAATGCTAATATAGAATCTTGCTTGTTCAGACTTGAATTGAATTGCATGCTTTGATTGCTTTACTTAAGAGTCCTTATTTGGTTGTCTGGAATGTCACCACAGAAATTATGCTTGTTATCATTTACCTACTCGAGGACGAGCAGGAATTAATCTTGGGGATGTTGATACGTCCCAAACGTATCTATAATTTCTTCTTTCTCCATGCATGTTTTGTGTGACTTTGCCATGTTTTGCTTGAACTTTCATACACTTTTGAATCTATTTGGACTAACCCATTAACTCAGTGCACCCAGTTGCCAGCTTTTGTTTTCTGTTGTTTTTGTATTTAAGGTTTTCCGGCCATTAAAAGTACTCCAAAAATTCCGGGAAAAATATATAAAAAATCAGCGCAATAAAAGCTTCCGGAATCACCAAGAGAGGGAAGGGGGGCCACCACCAGGTAGCCAGGAGGGCAGGTGGCGCGGCCCCACCCTGGGCCGCGCCAGGGACCCTCCTGACTGCCTCGTGGGTCCCCTCGACGCCCCCCTTCGCCTATATTTACCCCTCGGGGTGGAAACCCCTAATATCGATCTCTTTCTCGTGAACTCCCCTCTTTACCGCCGCCGCCGACGTTTCAAGATCGGGGCTGCCTGGAGAAGCTGTCCCGGCACCCTGCCGGGAGGAGGAACCCCCTCCGAGAGACCATCCATAGCAATGGACGCCTCCCATATGTACCGTGAGTAGTCCCCCTTGGACCATGGGTCCTTGACCAGTAGTTATGTGATGAATCTCTCCCCCTTTTGTGCTTCCACTTTCGAGTCCTCGTGAGCTGCCTCACATGATCGAGGCATCTATGTAATTTCTGCTGTTGCTATGCTGAGTTTGTTGGGATCTGATGGATTATGAGACTATGTTCAGATTGTGATGAGTAATATATTTGGTTCTTCTCTTTTATGTTTTGTTCTTGAGTAAATTCTTGCATGTTCTCCGTTGCGGTATTTGCTTTGGCCAAGTATTTTATTTGCAACTCCAAGAGAGAGCGTTATGCTCGATTGTGGGTTCAGCCCCTTGATGTCTAGCTTGAGTGACAGAAACATGAGACTAGGGGATGTGATGTTGCCACCAGGGATAAAACAACGGTCCTTGTACCTGCGGGTGCAAGGATTGTTTACTTTACGCAAAGTTCTTTTAATGCAATTGTCTGTTGCTTTGAGTTTACACTTTGGGTGGGATTCACAACTTAATACCAGCGAGATGTTCTGGATAGATATCTCAAGGTGGATGATTCGTAGTAGATGCAGATGGATTTCGGTCTACTTACCTTGGCGTACTGCCCATTGCTTTTGAGCCCTTCCTTTCTTTGCAGCATAGTTAGCATTGCGGTGCCTTCATAATCCTGTCAATTGCCCCACTGTGATTTGTCTACCTCGCTAGCACTTTTATCTTCTTTTGGGAGAGAGACATCACTAGTGAAAATCACGGGACCCCGGTCCATCTTCACATTATTGTTCACACCCTCAATTTACTTTCAGCTTTTACTTTCCTTTGCACCTTTTATCTCTTGCGTTGATCCTTTGTAAACGACAAGGCCAGAGGAATTGATAACTCCTCTGTACTCGTTGGGAGCAACGTTATTTGTTGCTGTGTGCAGGTCCACGACAACACCCTAGTCAGGAAGCAATTTCTGGCGACGTTGCCACCTACTTGTATCTCCTGAGTCCCACTGGTTCGATAACCTTGGTATCTTCACTGAGGGAAACTTGCTGCTGCACTGCATCTCAAACCTTCCACTTGGGGTAACCAACGAGGGGCGAGAAGCCATCAATGTTGCATGCTAATATATCTCGGAAAGGCTATGGAAATGTCTTGGTAGGTAGGTATGGTGGCTGTTTTCAGGAAGGATATAAGGATTTTTATGATGACATAGTGTATTGTGCCAAGGGTTTGGATGTACCGGCGAAGCTGGACGCCAACTCTCGGAGTGAGAAGAAAGCAATGCACGGCACACGAGAGGCCAGAAAAATATGGGAAGGTGGAAGTGTCAACTTTCGAATACTCACATTAGTCCGAAGAACTCATGCACTTATTATGGGTAACAATCAATCTAATAAGGAGGTTTCACAAAGAGACAAGTACCCCGAGGAGGAGTGTATGGTGGTTTGGTTATCCTTGCGCATCCTCGACTCATGGTACGTGAGTGTACTCTAATATTCGACCCCTCAGAAGAGTAGTGATCCATCTAGTAGCTAAATTTCTCAACTAATTTTGTAAGTTTTGAAAATAAACACGGATTGCCCAAAATACGACATCTATCACTAATAGGCTAAAGCTCTTGACACCAAAAGTCCAAACATTACTCAAAACAATACCTCAAAACTATTGCAAGTTACTACTACAAAAGAATAACAACCTCAATTACCTACTCCAAGTGAAGACACAAAACTCAATGCAACAGGCAAACTCTCTAAATAAGATAAACATGAAAACTCAAGAGAGTTCCAGCAACAAACTAAACAGAAGCTCTTTAAAAAGATAAGCATGAAAACTAAGAGCTAAACACGACAGTAGCTATGAAAAAGATAAAGAACACACACACAACAAAGATAAGCATGAAAAATCCTATGTTGTGTTCTAGATTTTGAAAGTGGAGCGTGTTTCTCTCCCACACAAAGAAAGCTGGGTTCTAACTTGTTATGAACAGCAAGAAAAGATAAAGAAAACTAAAAATAAATCCTAAGAGCGAGACGCTCCAAGCATAGCACATAACGCATGAAGTGATAAAAATATAGTGAAACGAGAGACGAACTGATAATTGTTGATGGAGAAGGGGATGCACGGGGGCATCCACAAGCTTAGACGCTTGAGTCTCCTCGAATATTTCTTGGGGATAAATGGGGGCATCGCCAAGCTTGAGCGCTTGACACTCCTGACTCTTCTTTCATCATCTTCGCTCACACACTTGAAAACTCCCTTCATATATAACTCATCATAATCTGATTAGCGAGCTTAATACCCATAATAAAATAATTTTTTCTCTACTGGAAATAAAGATATTCTTGCCAGAAAGTTTTTGCAAAGAAAAACCAAGCTTAAGGTTCGCAAAATGAAGGAAAGGCAAAACAGGACAGAATCTGTGAAAAACAGACCAGCAGGTAGTAAAGAATTTTTTAGGGATACTTCTGCAACTCAAATCAAAAAACTCAGAACATACGAAAGTTCCGTAATTGTATAGAGAACGCTGTGTAAACATTTCAGCTCAAAAAGATGAACTGAGATCTTTCTCGTCACGAGGACATAATCTGTTTTCTGGACAGCATGTCACAACTTTCACTTCCCTTGTCATATGAGGCTATAAATGGCACAAAGCTTGAAAAGTAAAGATAAAATGATGTTGCTACAGTAGTAAAAATCATTAAGACCACTAAAAACAGAAGAAAAACAAAAAGGAAATCCTAAATTTGTTGCGGGCTGCCTCCCGAAAGCGCTTCTTTAAAGCCATTCGCTAGGCTTAATGCAAATAGATCAAGTCTTTTCAAGAAAATAACTAGCCCGTGTGACGGACTCAAAAGGAAAGTTAATGTTTTTCCTAGGGAAGTGTTCCATCCCTTTCTTGAGAGGGAATTGGAATTTTATAATCCCTTCTTGCATATCAATAATAGCACCCACGGTGCAAAGAAAAGGATGTCCCAAAATAATTGGACAAGAAGGTTCACATTCAATGTCCATAATAGTAAAATCAACGGGAACATAATTGTCATTGACAATGATAAGAACATCGTCGATCTTCCCAAAAGGTTTCTATATGGAAGAATCGACAAGAAAAACACCAAAAGAACAAGGATCAAATGTTTCAATTCAAATATATCATACATTCTTTCGGGCATAACGGAGGTACTAGCCCCAACATCACATAAGTCAAAGCAAGAAAAGTTATTCAACTTAATTTTAATCATAGGATCCCAACCATCTTCTAGCTTTCTAGGTATGGAGGCTTCTACCCTAAGCTTCTCCTCCCTAGCTTTAATGAGAGAATTAGTGATATGCTCCGTGAAGGCAAGATTAAGTGTGCTAGTGTGGGGGTCTCTAGAAATCTTGTGAAGGAAACGAATAACTTCGGAAAGGGTGCAATTATCAAAATCAAGGTCACTACTATCAATTAAAGTGGTAGTGGTGTCCTTTAGGCTCACTTGTTTGGTAGCTTCTATAGTCATAGGAGTTTCTTCTTCTACGGTTGAGGTCATAGCATCACCATTAATAGGTCCTATGGGACTAGGGGTGCATTGGGTCTATCTTCTTCCTCCTTTTCTCTAGCCCATCTCTCTTTGAGTTTAGCCATCATCCTAATGTTTTCATTAATTTGCACTTGGATAGCATTCATAGGAGAGACCTTCCTCTCCTGAAGAGGAGAAGTTCTAATTTTAAGAAATTCTATTTCATGGGATAAATTGTCTACCTTTGACGAGAGATTATCTAATTTGTCTAGTTTTTCCTCTACACTCTTGTTGAAGGCTTTTTGGGTAGTGATAAAGTCTGTAAGCATACTCTCTAATTCAGAACTGGAGTTTTTGGTGCTAGGATAAGTGTTGTTGTTCCCATAGTTGGAGGGGAACGGTCTAGGGTTGCTACCAAAATTACTCCCATAAGCATTGTTGTTGAAGTTGTTTCTAGAGATAAAGTTCACATCTACTTGATCTTGAGAAATCAAATAATTTAAAGGAACATCATGAGGATCAATAGGAGATTGCTTGGTAAGTAGAGACATAATCAAGTCAACTTTTTCATTTAGGGAGGAGATCTCCTCGACATAGTTTACCTTCCTACCTGTTGGAGCTCTTTCGGTGTGCCATTGGGAATAGTTGGTCATCATCTCATCGAGAAGTTTTGTGGAAGCACCAAGTGTAGTTGACATAAAGGTTCCTCCCACGGCCGAATCTAGCAAGTTCCGCGAGGTAAAGTTCAAGACTGCATAAAAAGTTTGGATAACCATCCAAGTAGTCAAACCATGCGTAGGGCAATTCTTAACAAGAGATTTCATGTGTTCCCAAGCTTGGGCAACGTGTTCATTATCCAATTACTTAAAATTCATAATATAGCTCCTCAATTGGGTAATCTTAGCAGGGGGATAGTATTTCCCAATAAAAGCATCCTTGCACTTATCACAAGAATCTATGCTATTCCTAGGCAAGGATTGAAACCAGATTTTAGGTCCCCCTATCAAGGAGAAAGGAAAAAGCTTAATCTTAACAATATCACCATCTACTTCTTTGTACTTTTGCATATCACAGAGCTCAATAAAATTATTTAAGTGCAAAGCAACATCATCTCCAGCACCGGAGAATTGATCTTTCATAACAAGGTTTAGCAAAGCAGGTTTAATCTCATAAGAAGGTGCTGAAGTAGCAAGTGTAGCAATAGGAGTGCAGATAAAGTCACTGTTGTTGTGACTAGTGAAGTCACACAACTTGGTGTTCTTGGAGGAACCCATAGTAGCAGCAAGCAAGATAACTATTTTTTTGATTTTTTATAAAAGACACTAAAGGAAAAACTGAAAGGTAAACTAACAAGACTAAAAAGAAAAGATAAAAGATAGTGTGCAACTTCCCTATCTTGAAGAGTGGAGTCCCCGGCAACGGCGCCAGAAATTGCTTTGATGTCACGAGAGTGTACTTCTCGCCCCTCGTTGGTTACCCAAAGTGGAAGGTGAGATGTAGCGTAGCGGCAATTTCCCTTAGCGAAGATGCTAAGGTTTGAATGTCGAACCAATAGGACGCCAACAACGATCAGTAGGTGGTTCGGCAAGTGATGCACCGTTTGAAGATAATCACTTGCTTCTCATGGACCTGCACACACAACAAATAGCTTTTCTCCCAATGAGTATAGAGGAGTTGTCAATTCCTCCGGCCTTGTTGTTTAAAAAGGATAAAACACACGGGATAATAATGATAGTGATAGCAACGGAAAAGTAAATAAAGCAGTAAATTGATAGAGGGTGTAAACAGTATTGGAAATATGGATCGGGGTCCTATGATGTTCACTACACTAGTGGACAGACCCCCCCTTTCGTCCAGCCCAAAAAAGGCATCGCTCCCGGTTCATTTCAGAACCGGGACCGATGCCGGGCAACGGTCCCGGTTCGTCTGGAATGGGCAACGGTCCCGGTTCATGTGAGGCAACGGTCCCGGTTGTTGCCACAAACCGGGACCAATGCTCTGGCGACCAACACGTGGCGCACTGCGAGGCATTGGTCCTGGTTGTTGGCAAAAACCGGGACTGTTTCTCTGGCTATATAAGCCCCCAACCAGCACTTTGCCATTTTGCCTCAAAAAATTTCAGGATTGTGTTGGGGTGGGGTGGGTGCTAGAATTTTTTTCCTTTGATTGCACACCAGGTGTTCGATGAAATGTCCGAGCCACACTTAGGTCCTCAGAACACCGTATCCTCGGCCGAGGTTAGCAACCTTATTTTCTCCATCTGTAACTGATACAAAAATACTGCACGTGTGCATATATAGTGGTCTTTTCACTATTCACGAAGTTATTGTAATGGTTAATTATATGACGCAGATCGAAGCACGGATGCGATGGATGTACAACGATCGACGCGGGTCCGAGTTCATTACAAACCTGCATACATTTCTCAATGTGGCTAATGCAAACAAAGTGGATAATTTTATGCCTTGTCCCTGTATTGACTGTCGGAACTTGGCGGAGTACTCTTCCTCGAGAACACTTCAAGGCCACCTGCTTCGGAGAGGTTTCATTCCCGGATATTATTGTTGGTCCAAGCACGGAGAAAGAGGGGTTAGGCAGGAAGACAATGAAGAAGAGGAGGATGATGATAGCTATCCTATGTCCCCTGAAGAATTCGGTGACACTGCAATGGAAGACAATGAAGAAGATGGAGCTCCTCGAGGTGACAATGAAGAAGAACAACGGGAATCGGATGAGACCGCTGATGGTCTTGGTCGGGTCATCTCTGATGCAAAGCGAGACTGTGAAACAGGAAAAGAGAAGGAGAAGTTGGAGACCATGCTAGAGGATCACAAAAAGCCCTTGTACCCAAATTGCGAAGATGGCAGCACAAAGCTCGGTACCACACTGGAACTGTTGAAATGGAAGGCAGATTTTGGTTGTTCTGACACCGGATTTGAGAAGTTACTGCAAATAATGAAGTCGAAGCTTCCACCGGATAACGAATTGCCCGCGACGACACACGAAGCAAAGAAGGTTATCTGCCCTCTAGGATTAGATGTGCAGAAGATACATGCATGCATTAATGACGGCATACTGTACCGCGGTGAAAAGTACGAGAGTATGGATAAATGCCCGGTATGCACTGCGAGTCGGTACAAGATCAGACAAGATGACCCTGGTGATGCTGAGGGAGATGACGAGCCCCCGAGGAAGAGGGTTCTTGCTAAGGTTATGTGGTATGCTCCTATAATACCACGGTTGAAACGTCTGTTCAGAAACAAGGAGCATGTCAGGTTGCTGCGATGGCACGAAGAAGACCGTAAGAAAGACGGGAAGTTGAGACACCCCGCTGATGGCTCGCAGTGGAGAAAAATCGAGAGAGGCCACTCAGACTTTACAGATGAAGCAAGAAACTTATGGTTTGGTCTAAGTACAGATGGCATGAACCCTTTTGGAGAGCAGAGCTGCAGTCACAGCACCTGGCCTGTGACTCTATGTATCTACAACCTTCCTCCTTGGGTGTGCATGAAGCGGAAGTTCATCATGATGCCCGTGCTCATCCAAGGACCGAGGCAACCCGGCAACGACATTGATGTGTACCTAAGGCCATTAGTCGATGAACTTTTGGAGCTGTGGGCCAAACCAGGTGTACGCGTGTGGGATGAGGACAAACAGGAGGAATTTGACCTGCGAGCGTTGCTTTTCGTAACCATCAATGATTGCCCCGCTCTTAGTAACATTTCAGGACAGTCAAACAAGGGATACAATGCATGCACGCACTGTTTAGATAAGACTAAAGGTATATATTTGGATAAATGTAAGAAGGTTGTGTACCTCGGGTGTCGTCAATTTCTGCCGCCCAATCATATCGTGAGAAAGAAAGGCAAGCATTTCAACGGTGAGGCAGAGCACCGGAAAAAGCCTAAGCTCCCTAAAGGTGCTGATGTATTTGGTATGGAGAATGACCTAGAAGTAATCTTTGGAAAGGGTCCTGGCAGTCAATCTGTTCCGAAAGACGTCGTTACCGGACACGCGGCCATGTGGAAGAAGAAATCTATATTTTGGGAGCTACCCTATTGGGTAGACCTAGAGGTCCGTTCTTCAATCGACGTGATGCACGTGACGAAGAATATTTGCGTGAACCTGCTAGGGTTCCTGGGCGTGTTTGGGAAGTCAAAAGATACACCAGAAGCACGGGAGGACCAGCAACGTATGAAAGACCCATACCACAGGCATACTGATAAAGGGCGTCTAAGCAGCTACGCTCTTACCAAAGCAGAGAAGGAAATCTTTTTTGAATGCCTTAGAAGTATCAAGGTCCCGGCAGGCTTCTCGTCAAATATAAAGGGAATAATAAATATGGAAGAGAAAAAAATTCCAGAACCTCAAGTCTCATGATTGCCACGTGATTATGACGCAGTTGCTTTCGGTTGCATTGCGGGGGCTTCTACCAGAAAATGTTCGAGTACCCATTGTGAATCTATGTGCATTTCTCAATGCAATACCTTAGAAGGTAATCGATCATTCAAGTCTGGAAAGGCTACAGAAGGATGTGGTCCAATGTCTCGTCAGTTTTGAGTTGGTGTTCCCCCCGTCCTTCTTCAATATTATGACGCATCTGCTAGTTCACCTGGTCGACGAGATTGCCATTCTAGGTCCTGTATTTCTACACAATATGTTCCCCTTCGAGAGGTTCATGGGAGTTTTAAAGAAATATGTTCGTAACAGTGCACGGCCAGAAGGAAGCATCTCCAAGGGCTATGGAACAGAGGAGGTCATTGAGTTCTGTGTTGACTTTATTCCTGACCTTAAGCCGATTGGTGTTCCTGAATCGCGATATGAGGGGATACTGAGTGGAAAAGGAACGCTAGGAAATAAAGCAAAGATATTTCAGGACGGGCATTCTTTGACTCAAGCACACTACACAGTTCTACAAAGTTCTATCTTCGTCCAACCGTATATCGAGGAACACAAGAATGTTCTACGCTCCAAGTTCCCGGGGGAGGATGACCAATGGATTCAAGTCAAACACATGGATACTTTCGGCACTTGGTTGCAATTACGTCTCATGCATGACACCACTATTGGAAATCAACTCTACTTGCTGGCCGCGGCACCGTATGAGACTGTATTGACTTTCCAAGGGTACGAGATAAATGGGTATACATTTTACACGGTCGCCCAAGATAAGAAGAGCACCAACCAAAACAGTGGTGTCCGCTTTGATGCAACAAACGAGGATGGTACAAAGGACACATACTATGGTTACATAGATGAGATATGAGAACTTGACTATGGACCTACTTTTAAGGTCCCTTTGTTTCGGTGCAGTTGGGTCAACATGAATGTAGATGGGGTAAAGGTCGACCAGCTGTACGGAATGACAACAGTGGATCTCAAGAATCTTGGTCACACAAACGACCCATTCGTCCTAGCCAAAGATGTGGCTCAGGTTTTCTATGTGAAGGACATGTCTTCTAGACCGAAAAAAGGAAAAACAAGGATACGAATACATCAGACAATGAGCCCAGGCGTCACATAGTTCTTTCAGGAAAAAGAAACATTGTGGGAGTCGAGGACAAGACAGACATGTCTGAAGATTACGATAAGTTTCATGAAATTCCTCCATTCACAGTGAAAACTGACCCAACTATCCCATTAAGCAACGAAGATGCTCCGTGGTTACAGCCCAAGAAGCGATCATAAGCAATGTACGAAACAAGTGATGTGTAATGATGTATTGAACCATTGGTGATTTTTTTGTGATGTTTGCAATTAGCCAAGTTTCAACATGATGCTTTCCAATTGTAGTGCTTTCCAATTTCAAAATGCGGTCAAAACGGGGGAGGGGGGGCATGGCCGGCGATAGCTAGGTGTGGAATCTTGCAAAACTCTTTGTAGATCTCTGATGAAATGAGTACTTGTGCACTTGGAATTTTTTTATGAAAAAATAAATAGCAATCTATCAAGCACTTGTAGTTCAAATTTAAAATTAGCTATAACTTTGGCCATTTGGCTTGAAAGCCATGAACCTTCATACTCGATAGCCCATTTTGAGAAGACTTTTTTAATAGATTTGCATTATTCCAAGTTTGTTGGTTTGTATGGTTACTAGGACATAAATTAGGATGCAACGCAAAGGTTTTATATTTTTTTAATTTTTTTTTTAATTGTTTAAGCACCGATTTCAAAATGCGGTCAAAACGGGGGAGGGGGGCATGGCCGATGATAGCTAGGTGTGGAATCTTGCAAAACTCTTTGTAGATCTATGATGAAATGATTACTTGTGCACTTGGAAATGTTTTTTTGAAAAAATAAATAGCAATCTATCAAGCACTTGTAGTTCAAATTTCACCCCGTTCCAGCTGAATTGGCGGCAATTTGTCTTTTTCAGCAGAGGTGCATAAGAAACATTTTACATAGAAACTTTTGTAAATTGTTAATAAAATATGGTCTAGTATAATACAAAAATGGGTTGGTTCAAATTGACATCAAATATTTGGTAGATCCTTCACAAAAAGACCCTACTTTCGGCACTCGGAAAATGAAAAATGGATTTTTCGTGCAACGGAAATGAAAACTTCATTTGGCAAACTTGTTGGCCATTCAAATATACACACATATGCAAAATATGAGATCATTTGGGAAAACTATCATTTCAAATTAGCTATAACTTTGGCCATTTGGCTTGAAAGCCATGAACCTTCATACTCGATAGCCCATTTTGAGAAGACTTTTTTAATAGATTTGCATTATTCCAAGTTTGTTGGTTTTTATGGTTACTAGGACATAAATTAGGATGCAACGCAAAGGTTTTATATATTTTTGATTTTTTTTGAATTGTTTAAGCACCGATTTCAAAATGCGGTCAAAACGGGGGAGGGGGGCATGGCCGGTGATAGCTAGGTGTGGAATCTTGCAAAACTCTTTGTAGATCTCTGATGAAATGAGTACTTGTGCACTTGGAAATGTTTTTTTGAAAAAATAAAGAGCAATCTATCAAGCCCTTGTAGTTCAAATTTCACCCCGTTCCAACTGAATTGGCTGCAATTTGTCTTTTTCAGCAGAGGTGCATAAGAAACATCTTACATAGAAACTTTTGTAAATTGTTAATAAAATATGGTCTAGTATAATACAAAAATGGGTTGGTTCAAATTGACATCAAATATTTGGTAGATCCTTCACAAAAAGACCCTACTTTCGGCACTCGGAAAATGAAAAATGGATTTTTCGTGCAACGGAAATGAAAACTTCCTTTGGCAAACTTGTTGGCCATTCAAATATACACACAGATGCAAAATATGAGATCATTTGGGGAACCTATCATTTCAAATTAGCTATAACTTTGGCCATTTGGCTTGAAAGCCATGAACCTTCATACTCGATAGCCCATTTTGAGAAGACTTTTTTAATAGATTTGCATTATTCCAAGTTTGTTGGTTTCTATGGTTACTAGGACATAAATTAGGATGCAACGCAAAGGTTTTATTTTTATTTTGATTTTTTTTGAATTGTTTATGCACCGATTTCAAAATGCGGTCAAAACGGGGGAGGGGGGGCATGGCCGGTGATAGCTAGGTGTGGAATCTTGCAAAACTCTTTGTAGATCTCTAATGAAATGAGTAGTTGTGCACTTGGAAATGTTTTTTTGAAAAAATAAAGAGCAATCTATCAAGCACTTGTAGTTCAAATTTCACCCCGTTCCAGTTGAATTGGCGGGAATTTGTCTTTTTCAGCAGAGGTGCATAAGAAACATTTTACATAGAAACTTTTGTAAATTGTTAATAAAATATGGTCTAGTATAATAAAAAAATGGGTTGGTTCAAATTGACATCAAATATTTGGTAGATCCTTCACAAGAAGACCCTATTTTCGGCACTCGGAAAATGAAAAATGGATTTTTCGTGCAAAGGAAAAGAAAACTTCCTTTGGCAAACTTGTTGGCCATTCAAATATACACACATATGCAAAATATGAGATCATTTGGGGAAACTATCATTTCAAATTAGCTATAACTTTGGCCATTTGGCTTGAAAGCCATGAACCTTCATACTCGATAGCCCATTTTGAGAAGACTTTTTTAATAGATTTGCATTATTCCAAGTTTGTTGGTTTCTATGGTTACTAAGACATAAATTAGGATGCAACGCAAAGGTTTTATATTTTTTTGATTTTTTTTAATTGTTTAACCACCGATTTCAAAATGCGGTCAAAACGGGGGAGGGGGGGCATGGCCGGTGATAGCTAGGTGTGGAATCTTGCAAAACTCTTTGTAGAACTCTGATGAAATGAGTAGTTGTGCACTTGGAAATGTTTTTTTGAAAAAATAAAGAGCAATCTATCAAGCACTTGTAGTTCAAATTTCACCCCGTTCCAACTGAATTGGAGGCAATTTGTCTTTTTCAGCAGAGGTGCATAAGAAACATTTTACATAGAAACTTTTGTAAATTGTTAATAAAATATGGTCTAGTATAATACAAAAATGGGTTGGTTCAAATTGACATCAAATATTTGGTAGATCCTTCACAAAAAGACCCTACTTTCGGCACTTGGAAAATGAAAAATGGATTTTTCGTGCAACGGAAATGAAAACTTCCTTTGGCAAACTTGTTGGCCATTCAAATATACACACATATGCAAAATATGAGATCATTTGGGGAAACTATCATTTCAAATTAGCTATAACTTTGGCCATTTGGCTTGAAAACCATGGACCTTCATACTCGCTAGCCCATTTTGAGAAGACTTTTTTAATAGATTTGCATTATTCCAAGTTTGTTGGTTTTTATGGTTACTAGGACATAAATTAGGATGCAACGCAAAGGTTTTATATATTTTTGATTTTTTTTGTATTGTTTAAGCACCGATTTCAAAATGCGGTCAAAACGGGGGAGGGGGGCATGGCCGGTGATAGCTAGGTGTGGAATCTTGCAAAACTCTTTGTAGATCTCTGATGAAATGAGTACTTGTGCACTTGGAAATGTTTTTTTGAAAAAATAAAGAGCAATCTATCAAGCCCTTGTAGTTCAAATTTCACCCCGTTCCAACTGAATTGGCGGCAATTTGTCTTTTTCAGCAGAGGTGCATAAGAAACATCTTCCATAGAAACTTTTGTAAATTGTTAATAAAATATGGTCTAGTATAATACAAAAATGGGTTGGTTCAAATTGACATCAAATATTTGGTAGATCCTTCACAAAAAGACCCTACTTTCGGCACTCGGAAAATGAAAAATGGATTTTTCGTGCAACGGAAATGAAAACTTCCTTTGGCAAACTTGTTGGCCATTCAAATATACACACATATGCAAAATATGAGATCATTTGGGGAACCTATCATTTCAAATTAGCTATAACTTTGGCCATTTGGCTTGAAAGCCATGAACCTTCATACTCGATAGCCCATTTTGAGAAGACTTTTTTAATAGATTTGCATTATTCCAAGTTTGTTGGTTTCTATGGTTACTAGGACATAAATTAGGATGCAACGCAAAGGTTTTATTTTTATTTTGATTTTTTTTGAATTGTTTAAGCACCGATTTCAAAATGCGGTCAAAACGGGGGAGGGGGGGCATGGCCGGTGATAGCTAGGTGTGGAATCTTGCAAAACTCATTGTAGATCTCTAATGAAATGAGTAGTTGTGCACTTGGAAATGTTTTTTTGAAAAAATAAAGAGCAATCTATCAAGCACTTGTAGTTCAAATTTCACCCCGTTCCAGTTGAATTGGCGGGAATTTGTCTTTTTCAGCAGAGGTGCATAAGAAACATTTTACATAGAAACTTTTGTAAATTGTTAATAAAATATGGTCTAGTATAATAAAAATATGGGTTGGTTCAAATTGACATCAAATATTTGGTAGATCCTTCACAAAAAGACCCTACTTTCGGCACTCGGAAAATGAAAAATGGATTTTTCGTGCAAAGGAAAAGAAAACTTCCTTTGGCAAACTTGTTGGCCATTCAAATATACACACATATGCAAAATATGAGATCATTTGGGGAAACTATCATTTCAAATTAGCTATAACTTTGGCCATTTGGCTTGAAAGCCATGAACCTTCATACTCGATAGCCCATTTTGAGAAGACTTTTTTAATAGATTTGCATTATTCCAAGTTTGTTGGTTTCTATGGTTACTAAGACATAAATTAGGATGCAACGCAAAGGTTTTATATTTTTTTGATTTTTTTTAATTGTTTAACCACCGATTTCAAAATGCGGTCAAAACGGGGGAGGGGGGGCATGGCCGGTGATAGCTAGGTGTGGAATCTTGCAAAACTCTTTGTAGATCTCTGATGAAATGAGTAGTTGTGCACTTGGAAATGTTTTTTTGAAAAAATAAAGAGCAATCTATCAAGCACTTGTAGTTCAAATTTCACCCCGTTCCAACTGAATTGGAGGCAATTTGTCTTTTTCAGCAGAGGTGCATAAGAAACATTTTACATAGAAACTTTTGTAAATTGTTAATAAAATATGTTCTAGTATAATACAAAAATGGGTTGGTTCAAATTGACATCAAATATTTGGTAGATCCTTCACAAAAAGACCCTACTTTCGGCACTCGGAAAATGAAAACTTCCTTTGGCAAACTTGTTGGCCATTCAAATATACACACATATGCAAAATATGAGATCATTTGGGGAAACTATCATTTCAAATTAGCTATAACTTTGGCCATTTGGCTTGAAAGCCATGAACCTTCATACTCGATAGCCCATTTTGAGAAGACTTTTTTAATAGATTTGAATTATTCCAAGTTTGTTGGTTTCTATGGTTACTAGGACATAAATTAGGATGCAACGCAAAGGTTTTATATTTTTTTGATTTTGTTGAATTGTTTAAGCATCGATTATAAAATGCGGTCAAAACGGGGGAGGGGGGGCATGGCCGGTGATAGCTAGGTGTGGAATATTGCAAAACTCTTTGTAGATCTCTGATGAAATGAGTAGTTGTGCATTTGGAAATGTTTTTTGGAAAAAATAAAGAGCAATCTATCAAGCACTTGTAGTTCAAATTTCACCCCGTTCCAGCTGAATTGGCGGCAATTTGTCTTTCTCAGCAGAGGTGCATAAGAAACATTTTACATAGAAACTTTTGTAAATTGTTAATAAAATATGGTCTAGTATAATACAAAAATGGGTTGGTTCAAATTGACATCAAATATTTGGTAGATCCTTCACAAAAAGACCCTACTTTCGGCACTCGGAAAATGAAAAATGGATTTTTCGTGCAACGGAAATGAAAACTTCCTTTGGCAAACTTGTTGGCCATTCAAATATACACACATATGCAAAATATGAGATCATTTGGGGAACCTATCATTTCAAATTAGCTATAACTTTGGCCATTTGGCTTGAAAGCCATGAACCTTCATACTCGATACCTAATTTTGAGAAGACTTTTTTAATAGATTTGCATTATTCCAAGTTTGTTGGTTTGTATGGTTACTAGGACATAAATTAGGATGCAACGCAAAGGTTTTATTTTTATTTTGATTTTTTTTGAATTGTTTAAGCACTGATTTCAAAATGCGGTCAAAACGGGGGAGGGGGGCATGGCCGGTGATTGCTAGGTGTGGAATCTTGCAAAACTCTTTGTAGATCTCTAATGAAATGAGTAGTTGTGCACTTGGAAATGTTTTTTTGAAAAAATAAAGAGCAATCTATCAAGCACTTGTAGTTCAAATTTCACCCCGTTCCACCTGAATTGGCGGCAATTTGTCTTTTTCAGCAGAGGTGCATAAGAAACATTTTACATAGAAACTTTTGTAAATTGTTAATAAAATATGGTCTAGTATAATTAAAAAATGGGTTGGTTCAAATTGATATCAAATATTTGGTAGATCCTTCACAAAAAGACCCTACTTTCGGCACTCGGAAAATGAAAAATGGATTTTTCGTGCAAAGGAAAAGAAAACTTCCTTTGGCAAACTTTTTGGCCATTCAAATATACACACATATGCAAAATATGAGATCATTTGGGGAAACTATCATTTCAAATTAGCTATAACTTTGGCCATTTGGCTTGAAAGCCATGAACCTTCATACTCGATAGCCCATTTTGAGAAGACTTTTTTAATAGATTTGCATTATTCCAAGTTTGTTGGTTTCTATGGTTACTAGGACATAAATTAGGATGCAACGCAAAGGTTTTATATTTTTTTGATTTTGTTGAATTGTTTAAGCACCGATTTCAAAATGCGGTCAAAACGGGGGAGGGGGGGCATGGCCGGTGATAGCTAGGTGTGGAATCTTGCAAAACTCTTTGTAGATCTCTGATGAAATGAGTAGTTGTGCATTTGGAAATGTTTTTTTGAAAAAATAAAGAGCAATCTATCAAGCACTTGTAGTTCAAATTTCACCCCGTTCCAGCTGAATTGGCGGCAATTTTTCTTTCTCAGCAGAGGTGCATAAGAAACATTTTACATAGAAACTTTTGTAAATTGTTAATAAAATATGGTCTAGTATAATACAAAAATGGGTTGGTTCAAATTGACATCAAATATTTGGTAGATCCTTCACAAAAAGACCCTACTTTCGGCACTCGGAAAATGAAAAATGGATTTTTCGTGCAACGGAAATGAAAACTTCCTTTGGCAAACTTGTTGGCCATTCAAATATACACACATATGCAAAATATGAGATCATTTGGGGAACCTATCATTTCAAATTAGCTATAACTTTGGCCATTTGGCTTGAAAGCCATGAACCTTCATACTCGATACCCAATTTTGAGAAGACTTTTTTAATAGATTTGCATTATTCCAAGTTTGTTGGTTTGTATGGTTACTAGGACATAAATTAGGATGCAACGCAAAGGTTTTATATTTTTTTTATTTTTTTTTAATTGTTTAACCACCGATTTCAAAATGCGGTCAAAACGGGGGAGGGGGGGCATGACCGGTGATAGCTAGGTGTGGAATCTTGCAAAACTCTTTGTAGATCTCTGATGAAATGAGTAGTTGTGCACTTGGAAATGTTTTTTTGAAAAAATAAAGAGCAATCTATCAAGCACTTGTAGTTCAAATTTCACCCCGTTCCAACTGAATTGGAGGCAATTTGTCTTTTTCAGCAGAGGTGCATAAGAAACATTTTACATAGAAACTTTTGTAAATTGTTAATAAAATATGTTCTAGTATAATACAAAAATGGGTTGGTTCAAATTGACATCAAATATTTGGTAGATCCTTCACAAAAAGACCCTACTTTCGGCACTCGGAAAATGAAAACTTCCTTTGGCAAACTTGTTGGCCATTCAAATATACACACATATGCAAAATATGAGATCATTTGGGGAAACTATCATTTCAATTTAGCTATAACTTTGGCCATTTGGCTTGAAAGCCATGAATCTTCATACTCGATAGCCCATTTTGAGAAGACTTTTTTAATAGATTTGCATTATTCCAAGTTTGTTGGTTTCTATGGTTACTAGGACATAAATTAGGATGCAACGCAAAGGTTTTATATTTTTTTGATTTTGTTGAATTGTTTAAGCATCGGTTATAAAATGCGGTCAAAACGGGGGAGGGGGGGCATGGCCGGTGATAGCTAGGTGTGGAATCTTGCAAAACTCTTTGTAGATCTCTGATGAAATGAGTAGTTGTGCATTTGGAAATGTTTTTTTGAAAAAATAAAGAGCAATCTATCAAGCACTTGTAGTTCAAATTTCACCCCGTTCCAACTGAATTGGCGGCAATTTGTCTTTCTCAGCAGAGGTGCATAAGAAACATTTTACATAGAAACTTTTGTAAATTGTTAATAAAATATGGTCTAGTATAATACAAAAATGGGTTGGTTCAAATTGACATCAAATATTTGGTAGATCCTTCACAAAAAGACCCTACTTTCGGCACTCGGAAAATGAAAAATGGATTTTTCGTGCAACGGAAAGGAAAACTTCCTTTGGCAAACTTGTTGGCCATTCAAATATACACACATATGCAAAATATGAGATCATTTGGGGAACCTATCATTTCAAATTAGCTATAACTTTGGCCATTTGGCTTGAAAGCCATGAACCTTCATACTCGATACCTAATTTTGAGAAGACTTTTTTAATAGATTTGCATTATTCCAAGTTTGTTGGTTTGTATGGTTACTAGGACATAAATTAGGATGCAACGCAAAGGTTTTATTTTGATTTTGATTTTTTTTGAATTGTTTAAGCACTGATTTCAAAATGCGGTCAAAACGGGGGAGGGGGGGCATGGCCGGTGATAGCTAGGTGTGGAATCTTGCAAAACTCTTTGTAGATCTCTAATGAAATGAGTAGTTGTGCACTTGGAAATGTTTTTTTGAAAAAATAAAGAGCAATCTATCAAGCACTTGTAGTTCAAATTTCACCCCGTTCCAGTTGAATTGGCGGCAATTTGTCTTTTTCAGCAGAGGTGCATAAGAAACATTTTACATAGAAACTTTTGTAAATTGTTAATAAAATATGGTCTAGTATAATAAAAAAATGGGTTGGTTCAAATTGACATCAAATATTTGGTAGATCCTTCACAAAAAGACCCTACTTTCGGCACTCGGAAAATGAAAAATGGATTTTTCGTGCAAAGGAAAAGAAAACTTCCTTTGGCAAACTTGTTGGCCATTCAAATATACACACATATGCAAAATATGAGATCATTTGGGGAAACTATCATTTCAAATTAGCTATAACTTTGGCCATTTGGCTTGAAAGCCATGAACCTTCATACTCGATAGCCCATTTTGAGAAGACTTTTTTAATAGATTTGCATTATTCCAAGTTTGTTGGTTTCTATGGTTACTAGGACATAAATTAGGATGCAACGCAAAGGTTTTATATTTTTTTGATTTTGTTGAATTGTTTAAGCACCGATTTCAAAATGCGGTCAAAACGGGGGAGGGGGGCATGGCCGGTGATAGCTAGGTGTGGAATCTTGCAAAACTCTTTGTAGATCTCCGATGAAATGAGTAGTTGTGCATTTGGAAATGTTTTTTTGAAAAAATAAAGAGCAATCTATCAAGCACTTGTAGTTCAAATTTCACCCCGTTCCAGCTGAATTGGCGGCAATTTGTCTTTCTCAGCAGAGGTGCATAAGAAACATTTTACATAGAAACTTTTGTAAATTGTTAATAAAATATGGTCTAGTATAATACAAAAATGGGTTGGTTCAAATTGACATCAAATATTTGGTAGATCCTTCACAAAAAGACCCTACTTTCGGCACTCGGAAAATGAAAAATGGATTTTTCGTGCAACGGAAATGAAAACTTCCTTTGGCAAACTTGTTGGCCATTCAAATATACACACATATGCAAAATATGAGATCATTTGGGGAACCTATCATTTCAAATTAGCTATAACTTTGGCCATTTGGCTTGAAAGCCATGAACCTTCATACTCGATACCCAATTTTGAGAAGACTTTTTTAATAGATTTGCATTATTCCAAGTTTGTTGGTTTATATGGTTACTAGGACATAAATTAGGATGCAACGCAAAGGTTTTATTTTGATTTTGATTTTTTTTGAATTGTTTAAGCACTGATTTCAAAATGCGGTCAAAACGGGGGAGGGGGGGCATGGCCGGTGATAGCTAGGTGTGGAATCTTGCAAAACTCTTTGTAGATCTCTAATGAAATGAGTAGTTGTGCACTTGGAAATGTTTTTTTGAAAAAATAAAGAGCAATCTATCAAGCACTTGTAGTTCAAATTTCACCCCGTTCCAGTTGAATTGGCGGGAATTTGTCTTTTTCAGCAGAGGTGCATAAGAAACATTTTACATAGAAACTTTTGTAAATTGTTAATAAAATATGGTCTAGTATAATAAAAAAATGGGTTGGTTCAAATTGACATCAAATATTTGGTAGATCCTTCACAAAAAGACCCTACTTTCGGCACTCGGAAAATGAAAAATGGATTTTTCGTGCAAAGGAAAAGAAAACTTCCTTTGGCAAACTTGTTGGCCATTCAAATATACACACATATGCAAAATATGAGATCATTTGGGGAAACTATCATTTCAAATTAGCTATAACTTTGGCCATTTGGCTTGAAAGCCATGAACCTTCATACTCGATAGCCCATTTTGAGAAGACTTTTTTAATAGATTTTCATTATTCCAAGTTTGTTGGTTTCTATGGTTACTAGGACATAAATTAGGATGCAACGCAAAGGTTTTATATTTTTTTGATTTTTTTGAATTGTTTAAGCACCGATTTCAAAATGCATGTCAAAACGGGGGAGGGGGGGCATGGCCGGTGATAGCTAGGTGTGGAATCTTGCAAAACTCTTTGTAGATCTCTGATGAAATGAGTAGTTGTGCATTTGGAAATGTTTTTTTGAAAAAATAAAGAGAAATCTATCAAGCACTTGTAGTTCAAATTTCACCCCGTTCCAGCTGAATTGGCGGCAATTTGTCTTTCTCAGCAGAGGTGCATAAGAAACATTTTACATAGAAACTTTTGTAAATTGTTAATAAAATATGGTCTATTATAATACAAAAATGGGTTGGTTCAAATTGACATCAAATATTTGGTAGATCCTTCACAAAAAGACCCTACTTTCGGCACTCGGAAAATGAAAAATGGATTTTTCGTGCAACGGAAATGAAAACTTCCTTTGGCAAACTTGTTGGCCATTCAAATATACACACATATGCAAAATATGAGATCATTTGGGGAACCTATCATTTCAAATTAGCTATAACTTTGGCCATTTGGCTTGAAAGCCATGAACCTTCATACTCGATACCCAATTTTGAGAAGACTTTTTTAATAGATTTGCATTATTCCAAGTTTGTTGGTTTGTATGGTTACTAGGACATAAATTAGGATGCAACGCAAAGGTTTTATTTTGATTTTGATTTTTTTTGAATTGTTTAAGCACTGATTTCAAAATGCGGTCAAAACGGGGGAGGGGGGGCATGGCCGGTGATAGCTAGGTGTGGAATCTTGCAAAACTCTTTGTAGATCTCTAATGAAATGAGCAGTTGTGCACTTGGAAATGTTTTTTTGAAAAAATAAAGAGCAATCTATCAAGCACTTGTAGTTCAAATTTCACCCCGTTCCAGTTGAATTGGCGGGAATTTGTCTTTTTCAGCAGAGGTGCATAAGAAACATTTTACATAGAAACTTTTGTAAATTGTTAATAAAATATGGTCTAGTATAATAAAAAAATGGGTTGGTTCAAATTGACATCAAATATTTGGTAGATCCTTCACAAAAAGACCCTACTTTCGGCACTCGGAAAATGAAAAATGGATTTTTCGTGCAAAGGAAAAGAAAACTTCCTTTGGCAAACTTGTTGGCCATTCAAATATACACACATATGCAAAATATGAGATCATTTGGGGAAACTATCATTTCAAATTAGCTATAACTTTGGCCATTTGGCTTGAAAGCCATGAACCTTCATACTCGATAGCCCATTTTGAGAAGACTTTTTTAATAGATTTGCATTATTCCAAGTTTGTTGGTTTCTATGGTTACTAGGACATAAATTAGGATGCAAAGCAAAGGTTTTATATTTTTTTGATTTTTTTTAATTGTTTAACCACCGATTTCAAAATGCGGTCAAAACGGGGGAGGGGGGGCATGGCCGGTGATAGCTAGGTGTGGAATCTTGCAAAACTCTTTGTAGATCTCTGATGAAATGAGTAGTTGTGCACTTGGAAATGTTTTTTTGAAAAAATAAAGAGCAATCTATCAAGCACTTGTAGTTCAAATTTCACCCCGTTCCAGCTGAATTGGCGGCAATTTGTGTTTCTCAGCAGAGGTGCATAAGAAACATTTTACATAGAAACTTTTGTAAATTGTTAATAAAATATGGTCTAGTATAATACAAAAATGGGTTGGTTCAAATTGACATCAAATATTTGGTAGATCCTTCACAAAAAGAACCTACTTTCGGCACTCGGAAAATGAAAACTTCCTTTGGCAAACTTGTTGGCCATTCAAATATACACACATATGCAAAATATGAGATCATTTGGGGAAACTATCATTTCAAATTAGCTATAACTTTGGCCATTTGGCTTGAAAGCCATGAACCTTCATACTCGATAGCCCATTTTGAGAAGACTTTTTTAATAGATTTCCATTATTCCAAGTTTGTTGGTTTCTATGGTTACTAGGACATAAATTAGGATGCAACGCAAAGGTTTTATATTTTTTTGATTTTTTTGAATTGTTTAAGCACCGATTTCAAAATGCGGTCAAAACGGGGGAGGGGGGCATGGCCGGTGATAGCTAGGTGTGGAATCTTGCAAAACTCTTTGTAGATCTCTGATGAAATGAGTAGTTGTGCATTTGGAAATGTTTTTTTGAAAAAATAAAGAGAAATCTATCAAGCACTTGTAGTTCAAATTTCACCCCGTTCCAGCTGAATTGGCGGCAATTTGTCTTTCTCAGCAGAGGTGCATAAGAAACATTTTACATAGAAACTTTTGTAAATTGTTAATAAAATATGGTCTAGTATAATACAAAAATGGGTTGGTTCAAATTGACATCAAATATTTGGTAGATCCTTCACAAAAAGACCCTACTTTCGGCACTCGGAAAATGAAAAATGGATTTTTCGTGCAACGGAAATGAAAACTTCCTTTGGCAAACTTGTTGGCCATTCAAATATACACACATATGCAAAATATGAGATCATTTGGGGAACCTATCATTTCAAATTAGCTATAACTTTGGCCATTTGGCTTGAAAGCCATGAACCTTCATACTCGATAGCCCATTTTGAGAAGACTTTTTTAATAGATTTGCATTATTCCAAGTTTGTTGGTTTCTATGGTTACTAGGACATAAATTAGGATGCAACGCAAAGGTTTTATTTATTTTTGATTTTTTTTGAATTGTTTAAGCACCGATTTCAAAATGCGGTCAAAACAGGGGAGGGGGGGCATGGCTGGTGATAGCTAGGTGTGGAATCTTGCAAAACTCTTTGTAGATCTCTAATGAAATGAGTAGTTGTGCACTTGGAAATGTTTTTTTGAAAAAATAAAGAGCAATCTATCAAGCACTTGTAGTTCAAATTTCACCCAGTTCCAGTTGAATTGGCGGGAATTTGTCTTTTTCAGCAGAGGTGCATAAGAAAAATTTTACATAGAAACTTTTGTAAATTGTTAATAAAATATGGTCTAGTATAATAAAAAAATGGTTTGGTTCAAATTGACATCAAATATTTGGTAGATCCTTCACAAAAAGACCCTACTTTCGGCACTCGGAAAATGAAAAATGGATTTTTCGTGCAAAGGAAAAGAAAACTTCCTTTGGCAAACTTGTTGGCCATTCAAATATACACACATATGCAAAATATGAGATCATTTGGGGAAACTATCATTTCAAATTAGCTATAACTTTGGCCATTTGGCTTGAAAGCCATGAACCTTCATACTCGATAGCCCATTTTGAGAAGACTTTTTTAATAGATTTGCATTATTCCAAGTTTGTTGGTTTCTATGGTTACTAGGACATAAATTAGGATGCAACGCAAAGGTTTTATATTTTTTTGATTTTTTTTAATTGTTTAACCACCGATTTCAAAATGCGGTCAAAACGGGGGAGGGGGGGCATGGCCGGTGATAGCTAGGTGTGGAATCTTGCAAAACTCTTTGTAGATCTCTGATGAAATGAGTAGTTGTGCACTTGGAAATGTTTTTTTGAAAAAATAAAGAGCAATCTATCAAGCACTTGTAGTTCAAATTTCACCCCGTTCCAGCTGAATTGGCGGCAATTTGTGTTTCTCAGCAGAGGTGCATAAGAAACATTTTACATAGAAACTTTTGTAAATTGTTAATAAAATATGGTCTAGTATAATACAAAAATGGGTTGGTTCAAATTGACATCAAATATTTGGTAGATCCTTCACAAAAAGACCCTACTTTCGACACTCGGAAAATGAAAACTTCCTTTGGCAAACTTGTTGGCCATTCAAATATACACACATATGCAAAATATGAGATCATTTGGGGAAACTATCATTTCAAATTAGCTATAACTTTGGCCATTTGGCTTGAAAGCCATGAACCTTCATACTCGATAGCCCATTTTGAGAAGACTTTTTTAATAGATTTGCATTATTCCAAGTTTGTTGGTTTCTATGGTTACTAGGACATAAATTAGGATGCAACGCAAAGGTTTTATATTTTTTTGATTTTTTTGAATTGTTTAAGCACCGATTTCAAAATGCGGTCAAAACGGGGGAGGGGGGCATGGCCGGTGATAGCTAGGTGTGGAATCTTGCAAAACTCTTTGTAGATCTCTGATGAAATGAGTAGTTTTGCATTTGGAAATGTTTTTTTGAAAAAATAAAGAGCAATCTATCAAGCACTTGTAGTTCAAATTTCACCCCGTTCCAGCTGAATTGGCGGAAATTTGTCTTTCTCAGCAGAGGTGCATAAGAAACATTTTACATAGAAACTTTTGTAAATTGTTAATAAAATATGGTCTAGTATAATACAAAAATGGGTTGGTTCAAATTGACATCAAATATTTGGTAGATCCTTCACAAAAAGACCCTACTTTCGGCACTCGGAAAATGAAAAATGGATTTTTCGTGCAACGGAAATGAAAACTTCCTTTGGCAAACTTGTTGGCCATTCAAATATACACACATATGCAAAATATGAGATCATTTGGGGAACCTATTATTTCAAATTAGCTATAACTTTGGCCATTTGGCTTGAAAGCCATGAACCTTCATACTCGATAGCCCATTTTGAGAAGACTTTTTTAATAGATTTGCATTATTCCAAGTTTGTTGGTTTCTATGGTTACTAGGACATAAATTAGGATGCAACGCAAAGGTTTTATTTATTTTTGATTTTTTTTGAATTGTTTAAGCACCGATTTCAAAATGCGGTCAAAACAGGGGAGGGGGGGCATGGCCGGTGATAGCTAGGTGTGGAATCTTGCAAAACTCTTTGTAGATCTCTAATGAAATGAGTAGTTGTGCACTTGGAAATGTTTTTTTGAAAAAATAAAGAGCAATCTATCAAGCACTTGTAGTTCAAATTTCACCCAGTTCCAGTTGAATTGGCGGGAATTTGTCTTTTTCAGCAGAGGTGCATAAGAAAAATTTTACATAGAAACTTTTGTAAATTGTTAATAAAATATGGTCTAGTATAATAAAAAAATGGTTTGGTTCAAATTGACATCAAATATTTGGTAGATCCTTCACAAAAAGACCCTACTTTCGGCACTCGGAAAATTAAAAATGGATTTTTCGTGCAAAGGAAATGAAAACTTCCTTTCGCAAACTTGTTGGCCATTCAAATATACACACATATGCAAAATATGAGATCATTTGGGGAAACTATCATTTCAAATTAGCTATACCTTTTGCCATTTGGCTTGAAAGCCATGAACCTTCATACTCGATAGCCCATTTTGAGAAGACTTTTTTAATAGATTTGCATTATTCGATGTTTGTTGGTTTCTATCGTTACTAGGACATAAATTAGGATGCAACGTAAAGGTTTTATATTTTTTTGATTTTTTTTAATTGTTTAACCACCGATTTCAAAATGCGGTCAAAACGGGGGAGGGGGGGCATGGCCGGTGATAGCTAGGTGTGGAATCTTGCAAAACTCTTTGTAGATCTCTGATGAAATGAGTAGTTGTGCACTTGGAAATGTTTTTTTGAAAAAATAAAGAGCAATCTATCAAGCACTTGTAGTTCAAATTTCACCCCGTTCCAACTGAATTGGAGGCAATTTGTCTTTTTCAGCAGAGGTGCATAAGAAACATTTTACATAGAAACTTTTGTAAATTGTTAATAAAATATGGTCTAGTATAATACAAAAATGGGTTGGTTCAAATTGACATCAAATATTTGGTAGATCCTTCACAAAAAGACCCTACTTTCGGCACTCGGAAAATGAAAACTTCCTTTGGCAAACTTGTTGGCCATTCAAATATACACACATATGCAAAATATGAGATCATTTGGGGAAACTATCATTTCAAATTAGCAATAACTTTGGCCATTTGGCTTGAAAGCCATGAACCTTCATACTCGATAGCCCATTTTGAGAAGACTTTTTTAATAGATTTGCATTATTCCAAGTTTGTTGGTTTCTATGGTTACTAGGACATAAAATAGGATGCAACGCAAAGGTTTTATATTTTTTTGATTTTTTTTAATTGTTTAAGCACCGATTTCAAAATGCGGTCAAAACGGGGGAGGGGGGGCATAGCCGGTGATAGCTAGGTGTGGAATCTTGCAAAACTCTTTGTAGATCTCTAATGAAATGAGTAGTTGTGCACTTGGAAATGTTTTTTTGAAAAAATAAAGAGCAATCTATCAAGCACTTGTAGTTCAAATTTCACCCCGTTCCAGCTGAATTGGCGGAAATTTGTCTTTCTCAGCAGAGGTGCATAAGAAACATTTTACATAGAAACTTTTGTAAATTGTTAATAAAATATGGTCTAGTATAATACAAAAATGGGTTGGTTCAAATTGACATCAAATATTTGGTAGATCCTTCACAAAAAGACCCTACTTTCGGCACTCGGAAAATGAAAAATGGATTTTTCGTGCAACGGAAATGAAAACTTCCTTTGGCAAACTTGTTGGCCATTCAAATATACACACATATGCAAAATATGAGATCATTTGGGGAACCTATCATTTCAAATTAGCTATAACTTTGGCCATTTGGCTTGAAAGCCATGAACCTTCATACTCGATAGCCCATTTTGAGAAGACTTTTTTAATAGATTTGCATTATTCCAAGTTTGTTGGTTTCTATGGTTACTAGGAAATAAATTAGGATGCAACGCAAAGGTTTTATTTATTTTTGATTTTTTTTGAATTGTTTAAGCACCGATTTCAAAATGCGGTCAAAACAGGGGAGGGGGGGCATGGCCGGTGATAGCTAGGTGTGGAATCTTGCAAAACTCTTTGTAGATCTCTAATGAAATGAGTAGTTGTGCACTTGGAAATGTTTTTTTGAAAAAATAAAGAGCAATCTATCAAGCACTTGTAGTTCAAATTTCACCCAGTTCTAGTTGAATTGGCGGGAATTTGTCTTTTTCAGCAGAGGTGCATAAGAAAAATTTTACATAGAAACTTTTGTAAATTGTTAATAAAATATGGTCTAGTATAATAAAAAAATGGTTTGGTTCAAATTGACATCAAATATTTGGTAGATCCTTCACAAAAAGACCCTACTTTCGGCACTCGGAAAATGAAAAATGGATTTTTCGTGCAAAGGAAATGAAAACTTCCTTTCGCAAACTTGTTGGCCATTCAAATATACACACATATGCAAAATATGAGATCATTTGGGGAAACTATCATTTCAAATTAGCTATAACTTTGGCCATTTGGCTTGAAAGCCATGAACCTTCATACTCGATAGCCCATTTTGAGAAGACTTTTTTAATAGATTTGCATTATTCCAAGTTTGTTGGTTTCTATGGTTACTAGGACATAAAATAGGATGCAACGCAAAGGTTTTATATTTTTTTGATTTTTTTTAATTGTTTAAGCACCGATTTCAAAATGCGGTCAAAACGGGGGAGGGGGGGCATAGCCGGTGATAGCTAGGTGTGGAATCTTGCAAAACTCTTTGTAGATCTCTAATGAAATGAGTAGTTGTGCACTTGGAAATGTTTTTTTGAAAAAATAAAGAGCAATCTATCAAGCACTTGTAGTTCAAATTTCACCCCGTTCCAGCTGAATTGGCGGAAATTTGTCTTTCTCAGCAGAGGTGCATAAGAAACATTTTACATAGAAACTTTTGTAAATTGTTAATAAAATATGGTCTAGTATAATACAAAAATGGGTTGGTTCAAATTGACATCAAATATTTGGTAGATCCTTCACAAAAAGACCCTACTTTCGGCACTCGGAAAATGAAAAATGGATTTTTCGTGCAACGGAAATGAAAACTTCCTTTGGCAAACTTGTTGGCCATTCAAATATACACACATATGCAAAATATGAGATCATTTGGGGAACCTATCATTTCAAATTAGCTATAACTTTGGCCATTTGGCTTGAAAGCCATGAACCTTCATACTCGATAGCCCATTTTGAGAAGACTTTTTTAATAGATTTGCATTATTCCAAGTTTGTTGGTTTCTATGGTTACTAGGAAATAAATTAGGATGCAACGCAAAGGTTTTATTTATTTTTGATTTTTTTTGAATTGTTTAAGCACCGATTTCAAAATGCGGTCAAAACAGGGGAGGGGGGGCATGGCCGGTGATAGCTAGGTGTGGAATCTTGCAAAACTCTTTGTAGATCTCTAATGAAATGAGTAGTTGTGCACTTGGAAATGTTTTTTTGAAAAAATAAAGAGCAATCTATCAAGCACTTGTAGTTCAAATTTCACCCAGTTCTAGTTGAATTGGCGGGAATTTGTCTTTTTCAGCAGAGGTGCATAAGAAAAATTTTACATAGAAACTTTTGTAAATTGTTAATAAAATATGGTCTAGTATAATAAAAAAATGGTTTGGTTCAAATTGACATCAAATATTTGGTAGATCCTTCACAAAAAGACCCTACTTTCGGCACTCGGAAAATGAAAAATGGATTTTTCGTGCAAAGGAAATGAAAACTTCCTTTCGCAAACTTGTTGGCCATTCAAATATACACACATATGCAAAATATGAGATCATTTGGGGAAACTATCATTTCAAATTAGCTATAACTTTGGCCATTTGGCTTGAAAGCCATGAACCTTCATACTCGATAGCCCATTTTGAGAAGACTTTTTTAATAGATTTGCATTATTCCAAGTTTGTTGGTTTCTATGGTTACTAGGACATAAATTAGGATGCAACGCAAAGGTTTTATATTTTTTTGATTTTTTTTTAATTGTTTAACCACCGATTTCAAAATGCGGTCAAAACGGGGGAGGGGGGGCATGGCCGGTGATAGCTAGGTGTGGAATCTTGCAAAACTCTTTGTAGATCTCTGATGAAATGAGTAGTTGTGCACTTGGAAATGTTTTTTTGAAAAAATAGAGAGCAATCTATCAAGCACTTGTAGTTCAAATTTCACCCCGTTCCAGCTGAATTGGCGGCAATTTGTCTTTCTCAGCAGAGGTGCATAAGAAACATTTTACATAGAAACTTTTGTAAATTGTTAATAAAATATGGTCTAGTATAATACAAAAATGGGTTGGTTCAAATTGACATCAAATATTTGGTAGATCCTTCACAAAAAGACCCTACTTTCGGCACTCGGAAAATGAAAACTTCCTTTGGCAAACTTGTTGGCCATTCAAATATACACACATATGCAAAATATGAGATCATTTGGGGAAACTATCATTTCAAATTAGCTATAACTTTGGCCATTTGGCTTGAAAGCCATGAACCTTCATACTCGATAGCCCATTTTGAGAAGACTTTTTAATAGATTTGCATTATTCCAAGTTTGTTGGTTTGTATGGTGACTAGGACATAAATTAGGATGCAACGCAAAGGTTTTATTTTTATTTTGATTTTTTTTGAATTGTTTAAGCACTGATTTCAAAATGCGGTCAAAACGGGGGAGGGGGGGCATGGCCGGTGATAGCTAGGTGTGGAATCTTGCAAAACTCTTTGTAGATCTCTAATGAAATGAGTAGTTGTGCACTTGGAAATGTTTTTTTGAAAAAATAAAGAGCAATCTATCAAGCACTTGTAGTTCAAATTTCACCCCGTTCCACCTGAATTGGCGGCAATTTGTCTTTTTCAGCAGAGGTGCATAAGAAACATTTTGACATAGAAACTTTTGTAAATTGTTAATAAAATATGGTCTAGTATAATAAAAAAATGGGTTGGTTCAAATTGACATCAAATATTTGGTAGATCCTTCACAAAAAGACCCTACTTTCGGCACTCGGAAAATGAAAAATGGATTTTTCGTGCAAAGGAAAAGAAAACTTCCTTTGGCAAACTTGTTGGCCATTCAAATATACACACATATGCAAAATATGAGATCATTTGGGGAAACTATCATTTCAAATTAGCTATAACTTTGGCCATTTGGCTTGAAAGCCATGAACCTTCATACTCGATAGCCCATTTTGAGAAGACTTTTTTAATAGATTTGCATTATTCCAAGTTTGTTGGTTTCTATGGTTACTAGGACATAAATTAGGATGCAACGCAAAGGTTTTATATTTTTTTGATTTTTTTTAATTGTTTAACCACCGATTTCAAAATGCGGTCAAAACGGGGGAGGGGGGCATGGCCGGTGATAGCTAGGTGTGGAATCTTGCAAAACTCTTTGTAGATCTCTGATGAAATGAGTAGTTGTGCACTTGGAAATGTTTTTTTGAAAAAATAAAGAGCAATCTATCAAGCACTTGTAGTTCAAATTTCACCCCGTTCCAGCTGAATTGGCGGCAATTTGTCTTTCTCAGCAGAGGTGCATAAGAAACATTTTAACTAGAAACTTTTGTAAATTGTTAATAAAATATGGTCTAGTATAATACAAAAATGGGTTGGTTCAAATTGACATCAAATATTTGGTAGATCCTTCACAAAAAGACCCTACTTTCGGCACTCGGAAAATGAAAACTTCCTTTGGCAAACTTGTTGGCCATTCAAATATACACACATATGCAAAATATGAGATCATTTGGGGAAACTATCATTTCAAATTAGCTATAACTTTGGCCATTTGGCTTGAAAGCCATGAACCTTCATACTCGATAGCCCATTTTGAGAAGACTTTTTAATAGATTTGCATTATTCCAAGTTTGTTGGTTTGTATGGTGACTAGGACATAAATTAGGATGCAACGCAAAGGTTTTATTTTTATTTTGATTTTTTTTGAATTGTTTAAGCACTGATTTCAAAATGCGGTCAAAACGGGGGAGGGGGGGCATGGCCGGTGATAGCTAGGTGTGGAATCTTGCAAAACTCTTTGTGGATCTCTAATGAAATGAGTAGTTGTGCACTTGGAAATGTTTTTTTGAAAAAATAAAGAGCAATCTATCAAGCACTTGTAGTTCAAATTTCACCCCGTTCCACCTGAATTGGCGGCAATTTGTCTTTTTCAGCAGAGGTGCATAAGAAACATTTTACATAGAAACTTTTGTAAATTGTTAATAAAATATGGTCTAGTATAATAAAAAAATGGGTTGGTTCAAATTGACATCAAATATTTGGTAGATCCTTCACAAAAAGACCCTACTTTCGGCACTCGGAAAATGAAAAATGGATTTTTCGTGCAAAGGAAAAGAAAACTTCCTTTGGCAAACTTTTTGGCCATTCAAATATACACACATATGCAAAATATGAGATCATTTGGGGAAACTATCATTTCAAATTAGCTATAACTTTGGCCATTTGGCTTGAAAGCCATGAACCTTCATACTCGATAGCCCATTTTGAGAAGACTTTTTTAATAGATTTGCATTATTCCAAGTTTGTTGGTTTCTATGGTTACTAGGACATAAATTAGGATGCAACGCAAAGGTTTTATATTTTTTTGATTTTTTTTTAATTGTTTAACCACCGATTTCAAAATGCGGTCAAAACGGGGGAGGGGGCATGGCCGGTGATAGCTAGGTGTGGAATCTTGCAAAACTCTTTGTAGATCTCTGATGAAATGAGTAGTTGTGCACTTGGAAATGTTTTTTTGAAAAAATAAAGAGCAATCTATCAAGCACTTGTAGTTCAAATTTCACCCCGTTCCAGCTGAATTGGCGGCAATTTGCCTTTCTCAGCAGAGGTGCATAAGAAACATTTTACATAGAAACTTTTGTAAATTGTTAATAAAATATGGTCTAGTATAATACAAAAATGGGTTGGTTCAAATTGACATCAAATATTTGGTAGATCCTTCACAAAAAGACCCTACTTTCGGCACTCGGAAAATGAAAACTTCCTTTGGCAAACTTGTTGGCCATTCAAATATACACACATATGCAAAATATGAGATCATTTGGGGAAACTATCATTTCAAATTAGCTATAACTTTGGCCATTTGGCTTGAAAGCCATGAACCTTCATACTCGATAGCCCATTTTGAGAAGACTTTTTTAATAGATTTGCATTATTCCAAGTTTGTTGGTTTCTATGGTTACTAGGACATAAATTAGGATGCAACGCAAAGGTTTTATATTTTTTTGATTTTTTTGAATTGTTTAAGCACCGATTTCAAAATGCGGTCAAAACGGGGGAGGGGGGGCATGGCCGGTGATAGCTAGGTGTGGAATCTTGCAAAACTCTTTGTAGATCTCTGATGAAATGAGTAGTTTTGCATTTGGAAATGTTTTTTTGAAAAAATAAAGAGCAATCTATCAAGCACTTGTAGTTCAAATTTCACCCCGTTCCAGCTGAATTGGCGGAAATTTGTCTTTCTCAGCAGAGGTGCATAAGAAACATTTTACATAGAAACTTTTGTAAATTGTTAATAAAATATGGTCTAGTATAATACAAAAATGGGTTGGTTCAAATTGACATCAAATATTTGGTAGATCCTTCACAAAAAGACCCTACTTTCGGCACTCGGAAAATGAAAAATGGATTTTTCGTGCAAAGGAAATGAAAACTTCCTTTGGCAAACTTGTTGGCCATTCAAATATACACACATTTGCAAAACTCTTTGTAGATCTCTGATGAAATGAGTAGTTTTGCATTTGGAAATGTTTTTTTGAAAAAATAAAGAGCAATCTATCAAGCACTTGTAGTTCAAATTTCACCCCGTTCCAGCTGAATTGGCGGAAATTTGTCTTTCTCAGCAGAGGTGCATAAGAAACATTTTACATAGAAACTTTTGTAAATTGTTAATAAAATATGGTCTAGTATAATACAAAAATGGGTTGGTTCAAATTGACATCAAATATTTGGTAGATCCTTCACAAAAAGACCCTACTTTCGGCACTCGGAAAATGAAAACTTCCTTTGGCAAACTTGTTGGCCATTCAAATATACACACATATGCAAAATATGAGATCATTTGGGGAACCTATCATTTCAAATTAGCTATAACTTTGGCCATTTGGCTTGAAAGCCATGAACCTTCATACTCGATAGCCCATTTTGAGAAGACTTTTTTAATAGATTTGCATTATTCCAAGTTTGTTGGTTTCTATGGTTACTAGGACATAAATTAGGATGCAACGCAAAGGTTTTATTTATTTTTGATTTTTTTTGAATTGTTTAAGCACCGATTTCAAAATGCGGTCAAAACAGGGGAGGGGGGCATGGCCGGTGATAGCTAGGTGTGGAATCTTGCAAAACTCTTTGTAGATCTCTAATGAAATGAGTAGTTGTGCACTTGGAAATGTTTTTTTGAAAAAATAAAGAGCAATCTATCAAGCACTTGTAGTTCAAATTTCACCCCGTTCCAGTTGAATTGGCGGGAATTTGTCTTTTTCAGCAGAGGTGCATAAGAAAAATTTACATAGAAACTTTTGTAAATTGTTAATAAAATATGGTCTAGTATAATAAAAAAATGGTTTGGTTCAAATTGACATCAAATATTTGGTAGATCCTTCACAAAAAGACCCTACTTTCGGCACTCGGAAAATGAAAAATGGATTTTTCGTGCGAAGGAAATGAAAACTTCCTTTCGCAAACTTGTTGGCCATTCAAATATACACACATATGAAAAATATGAGATCATTTGGGGAAACTATCATTTCAAATTAGCTATAACTTTGGCCATTTGGCTTGAAAGCCATGAACCTTCATACTCCATAGCCCATTTTGAGAAGACTTTTTTAATAGATTTGCATTATTCCATGTTTGTTGGTTTCTATCGTTACTAGGACATAAATTAGGATGCAACGTAAAGGTTTTATATTTTTTTGATTTTTTTTTAATTGTTTAACCACCGATTTCAAAATGCGGTCAAAACGGGGGAGGGGGGGCATGGCCGGTGATAGCTAGGTGTGGAATCTTGCAAAACTCTTTGTAGATCTCTGATGAAATGAGTAGTTGTGAATTTGGAAATGTTTTTTTGAAAAAATAAAGAGCAATCTATCAAGCACTTGTAGTTCAAATTTCACCCCGTTCCAACTGAATTGGAGGCAATTTGTCTTTTTCAGCAGAGGTGCATAAGAAACATTTTACATAGAAACTTTTGTAAATTGTTAATAAAATATGGTCTAGTATAATACAAAAATGGGTTGGTTCAAATTGACATCAAATATTTGGTAGATCCTTCACAAAAAGACCCTACTTTCGGCACTCGGAAAATGAAAACTTCCTTTGGCAAACTTGTTGGCCATTCAAATATACACACATATGCAAAATATGAGATCATTTGGGGAAACTATCATTTCAAATTAGCTATAACTTTGGCCATTTGGCTTGAAAGCCATGAACCTTCATACTCGATAGCCCATTTTGAGAAGACTTTTTTAATAGATTTGCATTATTCCAAGTTTGTTGGTTTCTATGGTTACTAGGACATAAATTAGGATGCAACGCAAAGGTTTTATATTTTTTTGATTTTGTTGAATTGTTTAAGCACCGATTTCAAAATGCGGTCAAAACGGGGGAGGGGGGGCATGGCCGGTGATAGCTAGGTGTGGAATCTTGAAAAACTCTTTGTAGATCTCTGATGAAATGAGTAGTTGTGCACTTGGAAATGTTTTTTTGAAAAAATAAAGAGCAATCTATCAAGCACTTGTAGTTCAAATTTCACCCCGTTCCAGCTGAATTGGCGGCAATTTGTCTTTCTCAGCAGAGGTGCATAAGAAACATTTTACATAGAAACTTTTGTAAATTGTTAATAAAATATGGTCTAGTATAATACAAAAATGGGTTGGTTCAAATTGACATCAAATATTTGGTAGATCCTTCACAAAAAGGCCCTACTTTCGGCACTCGGAAAATGAAAAATGGATTTTTCGTGCAACGGAAATGAAAACTTCCTTTGGCAAACTTGTTGGCCATTCAAATATACACACATTTGCAAAATATAATATCATTTGGGGAAACTATCATTTCAAATTAGCTATAACTTTGGCCATTTGGCTCGAAAGCCATGAACCTTCATACTCGATAGCCCATTTTGAGAAGACTTTTTTAATAGATTTGCATTATTCCAAGTTTGTTGGTTTGTATGGTTACTAGGACATAAATTAGGATGCTACGCAAAGGTTTTATATTTTTTTGATTTTTTTTGAATTATTTAAGCACCGATTTCAAAATGCTGTCAAAACGGGGGAGGGGGGCATGGCCGGTGATAGCTAGGTGTGGAATCTTGCAAAACTCTTTGTAGATCTCTGAAGAAATGAGTACTTGTGCACTTAGAAATGTTTTTTTGAAAAAATAAAGAGCAATCTATCAAGCATATGTAGTTCAAATTTCACCCCGTTCCACCTGAATTGGCTGCAATTTGTCTTTTTCAGCAGAGGTGCATAAGAAACATTTTACATAGAAACTTTTGTAAATTGTTAATAAAATATGGTCTAGTATAATACAAAAATGGGTTGGTTCAAATTGACATCAAATATTTGGTAGATCCTTCACAAAAAGACCCTACTTTCGGCACTCGGAAAATGAAAAATGGATTTTTCATGCAACAGAAATGAAAAATTCCTTTGCCAAACTTGTTGGCCATTCAAATATACACACATATGCAAAATATGAGATCATTTGGGGAAACTATCATTTCAAATTAGCTATAACTTTGGTCATTTGGCTTGAAAGCCATGAACCTTCATACTCGCTAGCCCATTTTGAGAAGACTTTTTTAATAGATTTGCATTATTCCAAGTTTGTTTGTTTCTATGGTTACTAGGACATAAATTAGGATGCAACACAAAGGTTTTATATATTTTTGATTTTTTTTGAATTGTTTAAGCACCGATTTCAAAATGCAGTCAAAACGGGGGAGGGGGGGCATGGCCGGTGATAGCTAGGTGTGGAATCTTGCAAAACTCTTTGTAGATCTCTGATGAAATGAGTAGTTGTGCACTTGGAAATGTTTTTTTGAAAAAATAAAGAGCAATCTATCAAGCACTTGTAGTTCAAATTTCACCCCGTTCCAACTGAATTGGCGGCAATTTGTCTTTCTCAGCAGAGGTGCATAAGAAACATTTTACATATAAACTTTTGTAAATTGTTAATAAAATATGGTCTAGTATAATACAAAAATGGGTTGGTTCAAATTGACATCAAATATTTGGTAGATCCTTCACAAAAAGACCCTACTTTCGGCACTCGGAAAATGAAAAATGGATTTTTCGTGCAACGGAAATGAAAACTTCCTTTGGCAAACTTGTTGGCCATTCAAATATACACACATTTGCAAAATATGAGATCATTTGGGGAAACTATCATTTCAAATTAGCTATAACTTTGGCCATTTGGCTCGAAAGCCATGAACCTTCATACTCGATAGCCCATTTTGAGAAGACTTTTTTAATAGATTTGAATTATTCCAAGTTTGTTGGTTTGTATGGTTACTAGGACATAAATTAGGATGCTACGCAAAGGTTTTATATATTTTTTATTTTTTTTGAATTATTTAAGCACCGATTTCAAAATGCTGTCAAAACGGGGGAGGGGGGCATGGCCGGTGATAGCTAGGTGTTGAATCTTGCAAAACTCTTTGTAGATCTCTGATGAAATGAGTACTTGTGCACTTAGAAATGTTTTTTTGAAAAAATAAAGAGCAATCTATCAAGCACTTGTAGTTCAAATTTCACCCCATTCCACCTGAATTGGCGGCAATTTGTCTTTTTCAGCAGAGGTGCATAAGAAACATTTTACATAGAAACTTTTGTAAATTGTTAATAAAATATGGTCTAGTATAATACAAAAATGGGTTGGTTCAAATTGACATCAAATATTTGGTAGATCCTTCACAAAAAGACCCTACTTTCGGCACTCGGAAAATGAAAAATGGATTTTTCGTGCAACGGAAATGAAAACTTCCTTTGGCAAACTTGTTGGCCATTCAAATATACACACATATGCAAAATATCAAATCATTTGGGGAAACTATCATTTCAAATTAGCTATAACTTTGGCCATTTGGCTTGAAAGCCATGAACCTTCATACTCGATAGCCCATTTTGAGAAGACTTTTTTAATAGATTTGCATTATTCCAAGTTTGTTGGTTTGTATGGTTACTATGACATAAATTAGGATGCAACGCAAAGGTTTTATATTTTTTTGATTTTTTTGAATTGTTTAAGCACCGATTTCAAAATGCGGTCAAAACGGGGGAGGGGGGCATGGCCGGTGATAGCTAGGTGTGGAATCTTGCAAAACTCTTTGTAGATCACTGATGAAATGAGTACTTGTGCACTTGGAAATGTTTTTTTGAAAAAATAAAGAGCAATCTATCAAGCACTTGTAGTTCAAATATCACCCCGTTCCACCTGAATTGGAGGCAATTTGTCTTTTTCAGCAGAGGTGCATAAGAAACATTTTACATAGAAACTTTTGTAAATTGTTAATAAAATATGGTCTAGTATAATACTAAAATAGGTTGGTTCAAATTGACATCAAATATTTGGTAGACCCTTCACAAAAAGACCCTACTTTCGGCACTCGGAAAATGAAAATTGGATTTTTCGTGCAACGGAAATGAAAACTTCCTTTGGCAAACTTGTTGGCCATTCAAATATACACACATTTGCAAAATATGAGATCATTTGGGGAAACTATCATTTCAAATTAGCTATAACTTTGGCCATTTGGCTCGAAAGCCATGAACCTTCATACTCGATAGCCCATTTTGAGAAGACTTTTTTAATAGATTTGCATTATTCCAAGTTTGTTGGTTTGTATGGTTACTAGGACATAAATTAGGATGCTACGCAAAGGTTTTATATTTGTTTGATTTTTTTTGAATTATTTAAGCACCGATTTCAAAATGCTGTCAAAACGGGGGAGGGGGGCATGGCCGGTGATAGCTAGGTGTGGAATCTTGCAAAACTCTTTGTAGATCTCTGATGAAATGAGTACTTGTGCACTTAGAAATGTTTTTTTGAAAAAATAAAGAGCAATCTATCAAGCACTTGTAGTTCAAATTTCACCCCGTTCCACCTGAATTGGCGGCAATTTGTCTTTTTCAGCAGAGGTGCATAAGAAACATTTTACATAGAAACTTTTGTAAATTGTTAATAAAATATGGTCTAGTATAATACAAAAATGGGTTGGTTCAAATTGACATCAAATATTTGGTAGATCCTTCACAAAAAGACCCTACTTTCGGCACTCGGAAAATGAAAAATGGATTTTTCATGCAACAGAAATGAAAAATTCCTTTGGCAAACTTGTTGGCCATTCAAATATACACACATATGCAAAATATGAGATCATTTGGGGAAACTATCATTTCAAATTAGCTATAACTTTGGCCATTTGGCTTGAAAGCCATGAACCTTCATACTCGCTAGCCCATTTTGAGAAGACTTTTTTAATAGATTTGCATTATTCCAACTTTTTTTGTTTCTATGGTTACTAGGACATAAATTAGGATGCAACACAAAGGTTTTATATATTTTTTATTTTTTTTGAATTGTTTAAGCACCGATTTCAAAATGCGGTCAAAACGGGGGAGGGGGGGCATGGCCGGTGATAGCTAGGTGTGGAATCTTGCAAAACTCTTTGTAGATCTCTGATGAAATGAGTAGTTGTGCACTTGGAAATGTTTTTTTGAAAAAATAAAGAGCAATCTATCAAGCACTTGTAGTTCAAATTTCACCCCGTTCCAGCTGAATTGGCGGAAATTTGTCTTTCTCAGCAGAGGTGCATAAGAAACATTTTACATATAAACTTTTGTAAATTGTTAATAAAATATGGTCTAGTATAATACAAAAATGGGTTGGTTCAAATTGACATCAAATATTTGGTAGATCCTTCACAAAAAGACCCTACTTTCGGCACTCGGAAAATGAAAAATGGATTTTTCGTGCAACGGAAATGAAAACTTCCTTTGGCAAACTTGTTGGCCATTCAAATATACACACATTTGCAAAATATGAGATCATTTGGGGAAACTATCATTTCAAATTAGCTATAACTTTGGCCATTTGGCTCGAAAGCCATGAACCTTCATACTCGCTAGCCCATTTTGAGAAGACTTTTTTAATAGATTTGCATTATTCCAAGTTTGTTGGTTTGTATGGTTACTAGGACATAAATTAGGATGCTACGCAAAGGTTTTATATTTTTTTTATTTTTTTTGAATTATTTAAGCACCGATTTCAAAATGCTGTCAAAACGGGGGAGGGGGGCATGGCCGGTGATAGCTAGGTGTGGAATCTTGCAAAACTCTTTGTAGATCTCTGATGAAATGAGTACTTGTGCACTTAGAAATGTTTTTTTGAAAAAATAAAGAGCAATCTATCAAGCACTTGTAGTTCAAATTTCACCCCGTTCCACCTGAATTGGCGGCAATTTGTCTTTTTCAGCAGAGGTGCATAAGAAACATTTTACATAGAAACTTTTGTAAATTGTTAATAAAATATGGTCTAGTATAATACAAAAATGGGTTGGTTCAAATTGACATCAAATATTTGGTAGATCCTTCACAAAAAGACCCTACTTTCGACACTCGGAAAATGAAAAATGGATTTTTCATGCAACAGAAATGAAAAATTCCTTTGGCAAACTTGTTGGCCATTCAAATATACACACATATGCAAAATATGAGATCATTTGGGGAAACTATCATTTCAAATTAGCTATAACTTTGGCCATTTGGCTTGAAAGCCATGAACCTTCATACTCGCTAGCCCATTTTGAGAAGACTTTTTTAATAGATTTGCATTATTCCAAGTTTGTTGGTTTCTATGGTTACTAGGACATAAATTAGGATGCAACACAAAGGTTTTATATATTTTTTATTTTTTTTGAATTGTTTAAGCACCGATTTCAAAATGCGGTCAAAACGGGGGAGGGGGGGCATGGACGGTGATAGCTAGGTGTGGAATCTTGCAAAACTCTTTGTAGATCTCTGATGAAATGAGTAGTTGTGCACTTGGAAATGTTTTTTTGAAAAAATAAAGAGCAATCTATCAAGCACTTGTAGTTCAAATTTCACCCCGTTCCACCTGAATTGGCGGCAATTTGTCTTTCTCAGCAGAGGTGCATAAGAAACATTTTACATAGAAACTTTTGTAAATTGTTAATAAAATATGGTCTAGTATAATACAAAAATGGGTTGGTTCAAATTGACATCAAATATTTGGTAGATCCTTCACAAAAAGACCCTACTTTCGGCACTCGGAAAATGAAAAATGGATTTTTCGTGCAACGGAAATGAAAACTTCCTTTGGCAAACTTGTTGGCCATTCAAATATACACACATTTGCAAAATATGAGATCATTTGGGGAAACTATCATTTCAAATTAGCTATAACTTTGGCCATTTGGCTCGAAAGCCATGAACCTTCATACTCGATAGCCCATTTTGAGAAGACTTTTTTAATAGATTTGCATTATTCCAAGTTTGTTGGTTTGTATGGTTACTAGGACATAAATTAGGATGCTACGCAAAGGTTTTATATTTTTTTTATTTTTTTTGAATTATTTAAGCACCGATTTCAAAATGCTGTCAAAACGGGGGAGGGGGGCATGGCCGGTGATAGCTAGGTGTGGAATCTTGCAAAACTCTTTGTAGATCTCTGATGAAATGAGTACTTGTGCACTTAGAAATGTTTTTTTGAAAAAATAAAGAGCAATCTATCAAGCACTTGTAGTTCAAATTTCACCCCGTTCCACCTGAATTGGCGGCAATTTGTCTTTTTCAGCAGAGGTGCATAAGAAACATTTTACATAGAAACTTTTGTAAATTGTTAATAAAATATGGTCTAGTATAATACAAAAATGGGTTGGTTCAAATTGACATCAAATATTTGGTAGATCCTTCACAAAAAGACCCTACTTTCGGCATTCGGAAAATGAAAAATGGATTTTTCGTGCAACGGAAATGAAAAGTTCCTTTGGCAAACTTGTTGGCCATTCAAATATACACACATTTGCAAAATATGAGATCATTTGGGGAAACTATCATTTCAAATTAGCTATAACTTTGGCCATTTGGTTCGAAAACCATGAACCTTCATACTCGATAGCCCATTTTGAGAAGACTTTTTTAATAGATTTGCATTATTCCAAGTTTGTTGGTTTGTATGGTTACTAGGACATAAATTAGGATGCTACGCAAAGGTTTTATATTTTTTTGATTTTTTTTGAATTATTTAAGCACCGATTTCAAAATGCTGTCAAAACGGGGGAGGGGGGCATGGCCGGTGATAGCTAGGTGTGGAATCTTGCAAAACTCTTTGTAGATCTCTGATGAAATGAGTACTTGTGCACTTAGAAATGTTTTTTTGAAAAAATAAAGAGCAATCTATCAAGCACTTGTAGTTCAAATTTCACCCCGTTCCACCTGAATTGGCGGCAATTTGTCTTTTTCAGCAGAGGTGCATAAGAAACATTTTACATAGAAACTTTTGTAAATTGTTAATAAAATATGGTCTAGTATAATACAAAAATGGGTTGGTTCAAATTGACATCAAATATTTGGTAGATCCTTCACAAAAAGACCCTACTTTCGGCATTCGGAAAATGAAAAATGGATTTTTCGTGCAACGGAAATGAAAACTTCCTTTGGCAAACTTGTTGGCCATTCAAATATACACACATTTGCAAAATATGAGATCATTTGGGGAAACTATCATTTCAAATTAGCTATAACTTTGGCCATTTGGCTCGAAAACCATGAACCTTCATACTCGATAGCCCATTTTGAGAAGACTTTTTTAATAGATTTGCATTATTCCAAGTTTGTTGGTTTGTATGGTTACTAGGACATAAATTAGGATGCTACGCAAAGGTTTTATATATTTTTTATTTTTTTTGAATTATTTAAGCACCGATTTCAAAATGCTGTCAAAACGGGGGAGGGGGGCATGGCCGGTGATAGCTAGGTGTGGAATCTTGCAAAACTCTTTGTAGATCTCTGATGAAATGAGTACTTGTGCACTTAGAAATGTTTTTTTGAAAAAATAAAGAGCAGTCTATCAAGCACTTGTAGTTCAAATTTCACCCCGTTCCACCTGAATTGGCGGCAATTTGTCTTTTTCAGCAGAGGTGCATAAGAAACATTTTACATAGAAACTTTTGTAAATTGTTAATAAAATATGGTCTAGTATAATACAAAAATGGGTTGGTTCAAATTGACATCAAATATTTGGTAGATCCTTCACAAAAAGACCCTACTTTCGGCACTCGGAAAATGAAAAATGGATTTTTCGTGCAACGGAAATGATAACTTCCTTTGGCAAACTTGTTGGCCATTCAAATATACACACATTTGCAAAATATGAGATCATTTGGGGAAACTATCATTTCAAATTAGCTATAACTTTGGCCATTTGGCTCGAAACCCATGAACCTTCATACTCGATAGCCCATTTTGAGAAGACTTTTTTAATAGATTTGCATTATTCCAAGTTTGTTGGTTTGTATGGTTACTAGGACATAAATTAGGATGCTACGCAAAGGTTTTATATTTTTTTGATTTTTTTTGAATTATTTAAGCACCGATTTCAAAATGCTGTCAAAACGGGGGAGGGGGGCATGGCCGGTGATAGCTAGGTGTGGAATCTTGCAAAACTCTTTGTAGATCTCTGATGAAATGAGTACTTGTGCACTTAGAAATGTTTTTTTGAAAAAATAAAGAGCAATCTATCAAGCACTTGTAGTTCAAATTTCACCCCGTTCCACCTGAATTGGCGGCAATTTGTCTTTTTCAGCAGAGGTGCATAAGAAACATTTTACATAGAAACTTTTGTAAATTGTTAATAAAATATGGTCTAGTATAATACAAAAATGGGTTGGTTCAAATTGACATCAAATATTTGGTAGATCCTTCACAAAAAGACCCTACTTTCGGCACTCGGAAAATGAAAAATGGATTTTTCATGCAACAGAAATGAAAAATTCCTTTGGCAAACTTGTTGGCCATTCAAATATACACACATATGCAAAATATGAGATCATTTGGGGAAACTATCATTTCAAATTAGCTATAACTTTGGCCATTTGGCTTGAAAGCCATGAACCTTCATACTCGCTAGCCCATTTTGAGAAGACTTTTTTAATAGATTTGCATTATTCCAAGTTTGTTTGTTTCTATGGTTACTAGGACATAAATTAGGATGCAACACAAAGGTTTTATATATTTTTGATTTTTTTTGAATTGTTTAAGCACCGATTTCAAAATGCGGTCAAAACGGGGGAGGGGGGGCATGGCCGGTGATAGCTAGGTGTGGAATCTTGCAAAACTCTTTGTAGACCTCTGATGAAATGAGTAGTTGTGCACTTGGAAATGTTTTTTTGAAAAAATAAAGAGCAATCTATCAAGCACTTGTAGTTCAAATTTCACCCCGTTCCAGCTGAATTGGCGGCAATTTGTCTTTCTCAGCAGAGGTGCATAAGAAACATTTTACATAGAAACTTTTGTAAATTGTTAATAAAATATGGTCTAGTATAATACAAAAATGGGTTGGTTCAAATTGACATCAAATATTTGGTAGATCCTTCACAAAAAGACCCTACTTTCGGCACTCGGAAAATGAAAAATGGATTTTTCGTGCAACGGAAATGAAAACTTCCTTTGGAAAACTTGTTGGCCATTCAAATATACACACATTTGCAAAATATGAGATCATTTGGAGAAACTATCATTTCAAATTAGCTATAACTTTGGCCATTTGGCTCGAAAGCATTGAACCTTCATACTCGATAGCCCATTTTGAGAAGACTTTTTTAATAGATTTGCATTATTCCAAGTTTGTTGGTTTGTATGGTTACTAGGACATAAATTAGGATGCTACGCAAAGGTTTTATATTTTTTTTATTTTTTTTGAATTATTTAAGCACCGATTTCAAAATGCTGTCAAAACGGGGGAGGGGGGCATGGCCGGTGATAGCTAGGTGTGGAATCTTGCAAAACTCTTTGTAGATCTCTGATGAAATGAGTACTTGTGCACTTAGAAATGTTTTTTTGAAAAAATAAAGAGCAATCTATCAAGCACTTGTAGTTCAAATTTCACCCCGTTCCACCTGAATTGGCGGCAATTTGTCTTTTTCAGCAGAGGTGCATAAGAAACATTTTACATAGAAACTTTTGTAAATTGTTAATAAAATATGGTCTAGTATAATACAAAAATGGGTTGGTTCAAATTGACATCAAATATTTGGTAGATCCTTCACAAAAAGACCCTACTTTCGGCATTCGGAAAATGAAAAATGGATTTTTCGTGCAACGGAAATGAAAACTTCCTTTGGCAAACTTGTTGGCCATTCAAATATACACATATTTTCAAAATATGAGATCATTTGGGGAAACTATCATTTCAAATTAGCTATAACTTTGGCCATTTGGCTCGAAAACCATGAACCTTCATACTCGATAGCCCATTTTGAGAAGACTTTTTTAATAGATTTGCATTATTCCAAGTTTGTTGGTTTGTATGGTTACTAGGACATAAATTAGGATGCTACGCAAAGGTTTTATATTTTTTTGATTTTTTTTGAATTATTTAAGCACCGATTTCAAAATGCTGTCAAAACGGGGGAGGGGGGCATGGCCGGTGATAGCTAGGTGTGGAATCTTGCAAAACTCTTTGTAGATCTCTGATGAAATGAGTACTTGTGCACTTAGAAATGTTTTTTTGAAAAAATAAAGAGCAATCTATCAAGCACTTGTAGTTCAAATTTCACCCCGTTCCACCTGAATTGGCGGCAATTTGTCTTTCTCAGCAGAGGTGCATAAGAAACATTTTACATAGAAACTTTTGTAAATTGTTAATAAAATATGGTCTAGTATAATACAAAAATGGGTTGGTTCAAATTGACATCAAATATTTGGTAGATCCTTCACAAAAAGACCCTACTTTCGGCACTCGGAAAATGAAAAATGGATTTTTCGTGCAACGGAAATGAAAACTTCCTTTGGCAAACTTGTTGGCCATTCAAATATACACACATTTGCAAAATATGAGATCATTTGGGGAAACTATCATTTCAAATTAGCTATAACTTTGGCCATTTGGCTCGAAAGCCATGAACCTTCATACTCGATAGCCCATTTTGAGAAGACTTTTTTAATAGATTTGCATTATTCCAAGTTTGTTGGTTTGTATGGTTACTAGGACATAAATTAGGATGCTACGCAAAGGTTTTATATTTTTTTGATTTTTTTTGAATTATTTAAGCACCGATTTCAAAATGCTGTCAAAACGGGGGAGGGGGGCATGGCCGGTGATAGCTAGGTGTGGAATCTTGCAAAACTCTTTGTAGATCTCTGATGAAATGAGTACTTGTGCACTTAGAAATGTTTTTTTGAAAAAATAAAGAGCAATCTATCAAGCACTTGTAGTTCAAATTTCACCCCGTTCCACCTGAATTGGCGGCAATTTGTCTTTTTCAGCAGAGGTGCATAAGAAACATTTTACATAGAAACTTTTGTAAATTGTTAATAAAATATGGTCTAGTATAATACAAAAATGGGTTGGTTCAAATTGACATCAAATATTTGGTAGATCCTTCACAAAAAGACCCTACTTTCGGCACTCGGAAAATGAAAAATGGATTTTTCATGCAACAGAAATGAAAAATTCCTTTGGCAAACTTGTTGGCCATTCAAATATACACACATATGCAAAATATGAGATCATTTGGGGAAACTATCATTTCAAATTAGCTATAACTTTGGCCATTTGGCTTGAAAGCCATGAACCTTCATACTCGCTAGCCCATTTTGAGAAGACTTTTTTAATAGATTTGCATTATTCCAACTTTTTTTGTTTCTATGGTTACTAGGACATAAATTAGGATGCAACACAAAGGTTTTATATATTTTTTATTTTTTTTGAATTGTTTAAGCACCGATTTCAAAATGCGGTCAAAACGGGGGAGGGGGGGCATGGCCGGTGATAGCTAGGTGTGGAATCTTGCAAAACTCTTTGTAGATCTCTGATGAAATGAGTAGTTGTGCACTTGGAAATGTTTTTTTGAAAAAATAAAGAGCAATCTATCAAGCACTTGTAGTTCAAATTTCACCCCGTTCCAGCTGAATTGGCGGAAATTTGTCTTTCTCAGCAGAGGTGCATAAGAAACATTTTACATATAAACTTTTGTAAATTGTTAATAAAATATGGTCTAGTATAATACAAAAATGGGTTGGTTCAAATTGACATCAAATATTTGGTAGATCCTTCACAAAAAGACCCTACTTTCGGCACTCGGAAAATGAAAAATGGATTTTTCGTGCAACGGAAATGAAAACTTCCTTTGGCAAACTTGTTGGCCATTCAAATATACACACATTTGCAAAATATGAGATCATTTGGGGAAACTATCATTTCAAATTAGCTATAACTTTGGCCATTTGGCTCGAAAGCCATGAACCTTCATACTCGCTAGCCCATTTTGAGAAGACTTTTTTAATAGATTTGCATTATTCCAAGTTTGTTGGTTTGTATGGTTACTAGGACATAAATTAGGATGCTACGCAAAGGTTTTATATTTTTTTTATTTTTTTTGAATTATTTAAGCACCGATTTCAAAATGCTGTCAAAACGGGGGAGGGGGGCATGGCCGGTGATAGCTAGGTGTGGAATCTTGCAAAACTCTTTGTAGATCTCTGATGAAATGAGTACTTGTGCACTTAGAAATGTTTTTTTGAAAAAATAAAGAGCAATCTATCAAGCACTTGTAGTTCAAATTTCACCCCGTTCCACCTGAATTGGCGGCAATTTGTCTTTTTCAGCAGAGGTGCATAAGAAACATTTTACATAGAAACTTTTGTAAATTGTTAATAAAATATGGTCTAGTATAATACAAAAATGGGTTGGTTCAAATTGACATCAAATATTTGGTAGATCCTTCACAAAAAGACCCTACTTTCGACACTCGGAAAATGAAAAATGGATTTTTCATGCAACAGAAATGAAAAATTCCTTTGGCAAACTTGTTGGCCATTCAAATATACACACATATGCAAAATATGAGATCATTTGGGGAAACTATCATTTCAAATTAGCTATAACTTTGGCCATTTGGCTTGAAAGCCATGAACCTTCATACTCGCTAGCCCATTTTGAGAAGACTTTTTTAATAGATTTGCATTATTCCAAGTTTGTTGGTTTCTATGGTTACTAGGACATAAATTAGGATGCAACACAAAGGTTTTATATATTTTTTATTTTTTTTGAATTGTTTAAGCACCGATTTCAAAATGCGGTCAAAACGGGGGAGGGGGGGCATGGACGGTGATAGCTAGGTGTGGAATCTTGCAAAACTCTTTGTAGATCTCTGATGAAATGAGTAGTTGTGCACTTGGAAATGTTTTTTTGAAAAAATAAAGAGCAATCTATCAAGCACTTGTAGTTCAAATTTCACCCCGTTCCACCTGAATTGGCGGCAATTTGTCTTTCTCAGCAGAGGTGCATAAGAAACATTTTACATAGAAACTTTTGTAAATTGTTAATAAAATATGGTCTAGTATAATACAAAAATGGGTTGGTTCAAATTGACATCAAATATTTGGTAGATCCTTCACAAAAAGACCCTACTTTCGGCACTCGGAAAATGAAAAATGGATTTTTCGTGCAACGGAAATGAAAACTTCCTTTGGCAAACTTGTTGGCCATTCAAATATACACACATTTGCAAAATATGAGATCATTTGGGGAAACTATCATTTCAAATTAGCTATAACTTTGGCCATTTGGCTCGAAAGCCATGAACCTTCATACTCGATAGCCCATTTTGAGAAGACTTTTTTAATAGATTTGCATTATTCCAAGTTTGTTGGTTTGTATGGTTACTAGGACATAAATTAGGATGCTACGCAAAGGTTTTATATTTTTTTTATTTTTTTTGAATTATTTAAGCACCGATTTCAAAATGCTGTCAAAACGGGGGAGGGGGGCATGGCCGGTGATAGCTAGGTGTGGAATCTTGCAAAACTCTTTGTAGATCTCTGATGAAATGAGTACTTGTGCACTTAGAAATGTTTTTTTGAAAAAATAAAGAGCAATCTATCAAGCACTTGTAGTTCAAATTTCACCCCGTTCCACCTGAATTGGCGGCAATTTGTCTTTTTCAGCAGAGGTGCATAAGAAACATTTTACATAGAAACTTTTGTAAATTGTTAATAAAATATGGTCTAGTATAATACAAAAATGGGTTGGTTCAAATTGACATCAAATATTTGGTAGATCCTTCACAAAAAGACCCTACTTTCGGCATTCGGAAAATGAAAAATGGATTTTTCGTGCAACGGAAATGAAAAGTTCCTTTGGCAAACTTGTTGGCCATTCAAATATACACACATTTGCAAAATATGAGATCATTTGGGGAAACTATCATTTCAAATTAGCTATAACTTTGGCCATTTGGTTCGAAAACCATGAACCTTCATACTCGATAGCCCATTTTGAGAAGACTTTTTTAATAGATTTGCATTATTCCAAGTTTGTTGGTTTGTATGGTTACTAGGACATAAATTAGGATGCTACGCAAAGGTTTTATATTTTTTTGATTTTTTTTGAATTATTTAAGCACCGATTTCAAAATGCTGTCAAAACGGGGGAGGGGGGCATGGCCGGTGATAGCTAGGTGTGGAATCTTGCAAAACTCTTTGTAGATCTCTGATGAAATGAGTACTTGTGCACTTAGAAATGTTTTTTTGAAAAAATAAAGAGCAATCTATCAAGCACTTGTAGTTCAAATTTCACCCCGTTCCACCTGAATTGGCGGCAATTTGTCTTTTTCAGCAGAGGTGCATAAGAAACATTTTACATAGAAACTTTTGTAAATTGTTAATAAAATATGGTCTAGTATAATACAAAAATGGGTTGGTTCAAATTGACATCAAATATTTGGTAGATCCTTCACAAAAAGACCCTACTTTCGGCATTCGGAAAATGAAAAATGGATTTTTCGTGCAACGGAAATGAAAACTTCCTTTGGCAAACTTGTTGGCCATTCAAATATACACACATTTGCAAAATATGAGATCATTTGGGGAAACTATCATTTCAAATTAGCTATAACTTTGGCCATTTGGCTCGAAAACCATGAACCTTCATACTCGATAGCCCATTTTGAGAAGACTTTTTTAATAGATTTGCATTATTCCAAGTTTGTTGGTTTGTATGGTTACTAGGACATAAATTAGGATGCTACGCAAAGGTTTTATATATTTTTTATTTTTTTTGAATTATTTAAGCACCGATTTCAAAATGCTGTCAAAACGGGGGAGGGGGGCATGGCCGGTGATAGCTAGGTGTGGAATCTTGCAAAACTCTTTGTAGATCTCTGATGAAATGAGTACTTGTGCACTTAGAAATGTTTTTTTGAAAAAATAAAGAGCAGTCTATCAAGCACTTGTAGTTCAAATTTCACCCCGTTCCACCTGAATTGGCGGCAATTTGTCTTTTTCAGCAGAGGTGCATAAGAAACATTTTACATAGAAACTTTTGTAAATTGTTAATAAAATATGGTCTAGTATAATACAAAAATGGGTTGGTTCAAATTGACATCAAATATTTGGTAGATCCTTCACAAAAAGACCCTACTTTCGGCACTCGGAAAATGAAAAATGGATTTTTCGTGCAACGGAAATGATAACTTCCTTTGGCAAACTTGTTGGCCATTCAAATATACACACATTTGCAAAATATGAGATCATTTGGGGAAACTATCATTTCAAATTAGCTATAACTTTGGCCATTTGGCTCGAAACCCATGAACCTTCATACTCGATAGCCCATTTTGAGAAGACTTTTTTAATAGATTTGCATTATTCCAAGTTTGTTGGTTTGTATGGTTACTAGGACATAAATTAGGATGCTACGCAAAGGTTTTATATTTTTTTGATTTTTTTTGAATTATTTAAGCACCGATTTCAAAATGCTGTCAAAACGGGGGAGGGGGGCATGGCCGGTGATAGCTAGGTGTGGAATCTTGCAAAACTCTTTGTAGATCTCTGATGAAATGAGTACTTGTGCACTTAGAAATGTTTTTTTGAAAAAATAAAGAGCAATCTATCAAGCACTTGTAGTTCAAATTTCACCCCGTTCCACCTGAATTGGCGGCAATTTGTCTTTTTCAGCAGAGGTGCATAAGAAACATTTTACATAGAAACTTTTGTAAATTGTTAATAAAATATGGTCTAGTATAATACAAAAATGGGTTGGTTCAAATTGACATCAAATATTTGGTAGATCCTTCACAAAAAGACCCTACTTTCGGCACTCGGAAAATGAAAAATGGATTTTTCATGCAACAGAAATGAAAAATTCCTTTGGCAAACTTGTTAGCCATTCAAATATACACACATATGCAAAATATGAGATCATTTGGGGAAACTATCATTTCAAATTAGCTATAACTTTGGCCATTTGGCTTGAAAGCCATGAACCTTCATACTCGCTAGCCCATTTTGAGAAGACTTTTTTAATAGATTTGCATTATTCCAAGTTTGTTTGTTTCTATGGTTACTAGGACATAAATTAGGATGCAACACAAAGGTTTTATATATTTTTGATTTTTTTTGAATTGTTTAAGCACCGATTTCAAAATGCGGTCAAAACGGGGGAGGGGGGGCATGGCCGGTGATAGCTAGGTGTGGAATCTTGCAAAACTCTTTGTAGACCTCTGATGAAATGAGTAGTTGTGCACTTGGAAATGTTTTTTTGAAAAAATAAAGAGCAATCTATCAAGCACTTGTAGTTCAAATTTCACCCCGTTCCAGCTGAATTGGCGGCAATTTGTCTTTCTCAGCAGAGGTGCATAAGAAACATTTTACATAGAAACTTTTGTAAATTGTTAATAAAATATGGTCTAGTATAATACAAAAATGGGTTGGTTCAAATTGACATCAAATATTTGGTAGATCCTTCACAAAAAGACCCTACTTTCGGCACTCGGAAAATGAAAAATGGATTTTTCGTGCAACGGAAATGAAAACTTCCTTTGGAAAACTTGTTGGCCATTCAAATATACACACATTTGCAAAATATGAGATCATTTGGGGAAACTATCATTTCAAATTAGCTATAACTTTGGCCATTTGGCTCGAAAGCATTGAACCTTCATACTCGATAGCCCATTTTGAGAAGACTTTTTTAATAGATTTGCATTATTCCAAGTTTGTTGGTTTGTATGGTTACTAGGACATAAATTAGGATGCTACGCAAAGGTTTTATATTTTTTTTATTTTTTTTGAATTATTTAAGCACCGATTTCAAAATGCTGTCAAAACGGGGGAGGGGGGCATGGCCGGTGATAGCTAGGTGTGGAATCTTGCAAAACTCTTTGTAGATCTCTGATGAAATGAGTACTTGTGCACTTAGAAATGTTTTTTTGAAAAAATAAAGAGCAATCTATCAAGCACTTGTAGTTCAAATTTCACCCCGTTCCACCTGAATTGGCGGCAATTTGTCTTTTTCAGCAGAGGTGCATAAGAAACATTTTACATAGAAACTTTTGTAAATTGTTAATAAAATATGGTCTAGTATAATACAAAAATGGGTTGGTTCAAATTGACATCAAATATTTGGTAGATCCTTCACAAAAAGACCCTACTTTCGGCATTCGGAAAATGAAAAATGGATTTTTCGTGCAACGGAAATGAAAACTTCCTTTGGCAAACTTGTTGGCCATTCAAATATACACACATTTGCAAAATATGAGATCATTTGGGGAAACTATCATTTCAAATTAGCTATAACTTTGGCCATTTGGCTCGAAAACCATGAACCTTCATACTCGATAGCCCATTTTGAGAAGACTTTTTTAATAGATTTGCATTATTCCAAGTTTGTTGGTTTGTATGGTTACTAGGACATAAATTAGGATGCTACGCAAAGGTTTTATATTTTTTTGATTTTTTTTGAATTATTTAAGCACCGATTTCAAAATGCTGTCAAAACGGGGGAGGGGGGCATGGCCGGTGATAGCTAGGTGTGGAATCTTGCAAAACTCTTTGTAGATCTCTGATGAAATGAGTACTTGTGCACTTAGAAATGTTTTTTTGAAAAAATAAAGAGCAATCTATCAAGCACTTGTAGTTCAAATTTCACCCCGTTCCACCTGAATTGGCGGCAATTTGTCTTTCTCAGCAGAGGTGCATAAGAAACATTTTACATAGAAACTTTTGTAAATTGTTAATAAAATATTGTCTAGTATAATACAAAAATGGGTTGGTTCAAATTGACATCAAATATTTGGTAGATCCTTCACAAAAAGACCCTACTTTCGGCACTCGGAAAATGAAAAATGGATTTTTCGTGCAACGGAAATGAAAACTTCCTTTGGCAAACTTGTTGGCCATTCAAATATACACACATTTGCAAAATATGAGATCATTTGGGGAAACTATCATTTCAAATTAGCTATAACTTTGGCCATTTGGCTCGAAAGCCATGAACCTTCATACTCGATAGCCCATTTTGAGAAGACTTTTTTAATAGATTTGCATTATTCCAAGTTTGTTGGTTTGTATGGTTACTAGGACATAAATTAGGATGCTACGCAAAGGTTTTATATATTTTTTATTTTTTTTGAATTATTTAAGCACCGATTTCAAAATGCTGTCAAAACGGGGGAGGGGGGCATGGCCGGTGATAGCTAGGTGTGGAATCTTGCAAAACTCTTTGTAGATCTCTGATGAAATGAGTACTTGTGCACTTAGAAATGTTTTTTTGAAAAAATAAAGAGCAGTCTATCAAGCACTTGTAGTTCAAATTTCACCCCGTTCCACCTGAATTGGCGGCAATTTGTCTTTTTCAGCAGAGGTGCATAAGAAACATTTTACATAGAAACTTTTGTAAATTGTTAATAAAATATGGTCTAGTATAATACAAAAATGGGTTGGTTCAAATTGACATCAAATATTTGGTAGATCCTTCACAAAAAGACCCTACTTTCGGCACTCGGAAAATGAAAAATGGATTTTTCGTGCAACGGAAATGATAACTTCCTTTGGCAAACTTGTTGGCCATTTAAATATACACACATTTGCAAAATATGAGATCATTTGGGGAAACTATCATTTCAAATTAGCTATAACTTTGGCCATTTGGCTCGAAAACCATGAACCTTCATACTCGATAGCCCATTTTGAGAAGACTTTTTTAATAGATTTGCATTATTCCAAGTTTGTTGGTTTGTATGGTTACTAGGACATAAATGAGGATGCTACGCAAAGGTTTTATATTTTTTTGATTTTTTTTGAATTATTTAAGCACCGATTTCAAAATGCTGTCAAAACGGGGGAGGGGGGCATGGCCGGTGATAGCTAGGTGTGGAATCTTGCAAAACTCTTTGTAGATCTTTGATGAAATGAGTACTTGTGCACTTAGAAATGTTTTTTTGAAAAAATAAAGAGCAATCTATCAAGCACTTGTAGTTCAAATTTCACCCCGTTCCACCTGAATTGGCGGCAATTTGTCTTTTTCAGCAGAGGTGCATAAGAAACATTTTACATAGAAACTTTTGTAAATTGTTAATAAAATATGGTCTAGTATAATACAAAAATGGGTTGGTTCAAATTGACATCAAATATTTGGTAGATCCTTCACAAAAAGACCCTACTTTCGGCACTCGGAAAATGAAAAATGGATTTTTCATGCAACAGAAATGAAAAATTCCTTTGGCAAACTTGTTGGCCATTCAAATATACACACATATGCAAAATATGAGATCATTTGGGGAAACTATCATTTCAAATTAGCTATAACTTTGGTCATTTGGCTTGAAAGCCATGAACCTTCATACTCGCTAGCCCATTTTGAGAAGACTTTTTTAATAGATTTGCATTATTCCAAGTTTGTTTGTTTCTATGGTTACTAGGACATAAATTAGGATGCAACACAAAGGTTTTATATATTTTTGATTTTTTTTGAATTGTTTAAGCACCGATTTCAAAATGCGGTCAAAACGGGGGAGGGGGGGCATGGCCGGTGATAGCTAGGTGTGGAATCTTGCAAAACTCTTTGTAGACCTCTGATGAAATGAGTAGTTGTGCACTTGGAAATGTTTTTTTGAAAAAATAAAGAGCAATCTATCAAGCACTTGTAGTTCAAATTTCACCCCGTTCCAGCTGAATTGGCGGCAATTTGTCTTTCTCAGCAGAGGTGCATAAGAAACATTTTACATAGAAACTTTTGTAAATTGTTAATAAAATATGGTCTAGTATAATACAAAAATGGGTTGGTTCAAATTGACATCAAATATTTGGTAGATCCTTCACAAAAAGACCCTACTTTCGGCACTCGGAAAATGAAAAATGGATTTTTCGTGCAACGGAAATGAAAACTTCCTTTGGAAAACTTGTTGGCCATTCAAATATACACACATTTGCAAAATATGAGATCATTTGGGGAAACTATCATTTCAAATTAGCTATAACTTTGGCCATTTGGCTCGAAAGCATTGAACCTTCATACTCGATAGCCCATTTTGAGAAGACTTTTTTAATAGATTTGCATTATTCCAAGTTTGTTGGTTTGTATGGTTACTAGGACATAAATTAGGATGCTACGCAAAGGTTTTATATTTTTTTTATTTTTTTTGAATTATTTAAGCACCGATTTCAAAATGCTGTCAAAACGGGGGAGGGGGGCATGGCCGGTGATAGCTAGGTGTGGAATCTTGCAAAACTCTTTGTAGATCTCTGTTGAAATGAGTACTTGTGCACTTAGAAATGTTTTTTTGAAAAAATAAAGAGCAATCTATCAAGCACTTGTAGTTCAAATTTCACCCCGTTCCACCTGAATTGGCGGCAATTTGTCTTTTTCAGCAGAGGTGCATAAGAAACATTTTACATAGAAACTTTTGTAAATTGTTAATAAAATATGGTCTAGTATAATACAAAAATGGGTTGGTTCAAATTGACATCAAATATTTGGTAGATCCTTTACAAAAAGACCCTATTTTCGGCACTCGGAAAATGAAAAATGGATTTTTCATGCAACGGAAATGAAAAATTCCTTTGGCAAACTTGTTGGCCATTCAAATATACAGACATATGAAAAATATGAGATCATTTGGGGAAACTATCATTTCAAATTAGCTATAACTTTGGCCATTTGGCTTGAAAGCCATGAACCTTCATACTCGCTAGCCCATTTTGAGAAGACTTTTTTAATAGATTTGCATTATTCCAAGTTTGTTGGTTTGTATGGTTACTAGGACATAAATTAGGATGCAACACAAAGGTTTTATATATTTTTGATTTTTTTTGAATTGTTTAAGCACCGATTTCAAAATGCGGTCAAAACGGGGGAGGGGGGGCATGGCCGGTGATAGCTAGGTGTGGAATCTTGCAAAACTCTTTGTAGATCTCTGATGAAATGAGTACTTGTGCACTTGGAAATGTTTTTTTGAAAAAATAAAGAGCAATCTATCAAGCACTTGTCGTTCAAATTTCACCCCGTTCCAACTGAATTGGCGGCAATTTGTCTTTTTCAGCAGAGGTGCATAAGAAACATTTTACATAGAAACTTTTGTAAATTGTTAATAAAATATGGTCTAGTATAATACAAAAATTGGTTGGTTTAAATTGATATCAAATATTTGGTAGATCCTTCACAAAAAGACCCTACTTTCGGCACTCGGAAAATGAAAAATGGATTTTTCGTGCAACGGAAATGAAAACTTCCTTTGGCAAACTTGTTGGCCATTCAAATATACACACATATGCAAAATATGAGATCATTTGGGGAAACTATCATTTCAAATTAGCTATAACTTTGGCCATTTGGCTTGAAAGCCATGAACCTTCATACTCGCTAGCCCATTTTGAGAAGACTTTTTTAATAGATTTGCATTATGCCAAGTTTGTTGGTTTGTATGGTTACTAGGACATAAATTAGGATGCAACACAAAGGTTTTATATTTTTTTGACTTTTTTTGAATTGTTTAAGCACCGATTTCAAAATACGGTCAAAACGGGGGAGGGGGGCATTGCCGGTGATAGCTAGGTGTGGAATCTTGCATAACTCTTTGTAGATCTCTGATGAAATGAGTACTTGTGCACTTGGAAATGTTTTTTTGAAAAAATAAAGAGCAATCTATCAAGCACTTGTAGTTCAAATTTCACCCCGTTCCAACTGAATTGGCGGCAATTTGTCTTTTTCAGCAGAGGTGCATAAGAAACATTTTACATAGAAACTTTTGTAAATTGTTAATAAAATATGGTCTAGTATAATACAAAAATGGGTTGGTTCAAATTGACATCAAATATTTGGTAGATCCTTCACAAAAAGACCCTACTTTCGGCACTCGGAAAATGAAAAATGGATTTTTCGTGCAACGGAAATGAAAACTTCCTTTGGCAAACTTGTTGGTCATTCAAATATACACACATATGCAAAATATGAGATCATTTGGGGAAACTATCATTTCAAATTAGCTATAACTTTGGCCATTTGGCTCGAAAGCCATGAACCTTCATACTCGATAGCCCATTTTGAGAAGACTTTTTTGATAGATCTTCATTATTCCAAGTTTGTTGGTTTGTATGGTTACTAGGACATAAATTAGGATGCAACGCAAAGGTTTTATATATTTTTGATTTTTTTTGAATTGTTTAAGCACCGATTTCAAAATGCGGTCAAAACGGGGGAGGGGGGCATGGCCGGTGATAGCTAGGTGTGGAATCTTGCAAAACTCTTTGTAGATCTCTGATGAAATGAGTACTTGTGCACTTGGAAATGTTTTTTTGAAAAAATAAAGAGCAACCTATCAAGCACTTGTAGTTCAAATTTCACCCCGTTCCAACTGAATTGGCGGCAATTTGTCTTTTTCAGCAGAGGTGCATAAGAAATATTTTACATAGAAACTTTGGTAAATTGTTAATAAAATATGGTCTAGTATAATACAAAAATGGTTTGGTTCAAATTGACATTAAATATTTTGTAGATCCTTCACAAAAGACCCTACTTTCGGCACTCAGAAAATGAAAAATGGATTTTTCGTGCAACGGAAATGAAAACTTCCTTTGGGAAACTTGTTGGCCATTCAAATATACACACATATGCAAAATATGAAATCATTTGGGGAAACTATCATTTCAAATTAGCTATAACTTTGGACATTTGGCTTGAAAGCCATGAACCTTCATACTCGATAGCCCATTTTGAGAAGACTTTTTTAATAGATTTGCATTATTCCAAGTTTGTTGGTTTGTATGGTTACTATGACATAAATTAGGATGCAACGCAAAGGTTTTATATTATTTTGATTTTTTTTGAATTGTTTAAGCACCGATTTCAAAATGCGGTCAAAACGGGGGAGGGGGGCATGGCCGGTGATAGCTAGGTGTGGAATCTTGCAAAAATCTTTGTAGATCTCTGATGAAATGAGTACTTGTGCACTTGGAAATGTTTTTTTGAAAAAATAAAGAGCAATCTATCAAGCACTTGTAGTTCAAATATCACCCCGTTCCACCTGAATTGGCGGCAATTTGTCTTTTTCAGCAGAGGTGCATAAGAAACATTTTACATAGAAAATTTTGTAAATTGTTAATAAAATATGGTCTAGTATAATACTAAAATAGGTTGGTTCAAATTGACATCAAATATTTGGGAGACCCTTCGCAAAAAGACCCTACTTTCGGCACTCGGAAAATGAAAAATGGATTTTTCGTGCAACGGAAATGAAAACTTCCTTTGGCAAACTTGTTGGCCATTCAAATATACACACATTTGCAAAATATGAGATCATTTGGGGAAACTATCATTTCAAATTAGCTATAACTTTGGCCATTTGGCTCGAAAGCCATGAACCTTCATACTCGATAGCCCATTTTGAGAAGACTTTTTTAATAGATTTGCATTATTCCAAGTTTGTTGGTTTGTATGGTTACTAGGACATAAATTAGGATGCTACGCAAAGGTTTTATATTTGTTTGATTTTTTTTGAATTATTTAAGCACCGATTTCAAAATGCTGTCAAAACGGGGGAGGGGGGCATGGCCGGTGATAGCTAGGTGTGGAATCTTGCAAAACTCTTTGTAGATCTCTGATGAAATGAGTACTTGTGCACTTGGAAATGTTTTTTTGAAAAAATAAAGAGCAATCTATCAAGCACTTGTAGTTCAAATTTCACCCCGTTCCAACTGAATTGGCGGCAATTTGTGTTTTTCAGCAGAGGTGCATAAGAAACGTTTTACATAGAAACTTTTGTAAATTGTTAATAAAATATGGTCTAGTATAATACAAAAATGGGTTGGTTCAAATTGACATCAAATATTTGGTAGATCCTTCACAAAAAGACCCTACTTTCGGCACTCGGAAAATGAAAAATGGATTTTTCGTGCAACGGAAATGAAAACTTCCTTTGGCAAACTTGTTGGTCATTCAAATATACACACATATGCAAAATATGAGATCATTTGGGGAAACTATCATTTCAAATTAGCTATAACTTTGGCCATTTGGCTCGAAAGCCATGAACCTTCATACTCGATAGCCCATTTTGAGAAGACTTTTTTAATAGATCTGCATTATTCCAAGTTTGTTGGTTTGTATGGTTACTAGGACATAAATTAGGATGCAACGCAAAGGTTTTATATTTTTTTGATTTTTTTTGAATTGTTTAAGCACCGATTTCAAAATGCGGTCAAAACGGGGGAGGGGGGCATGGCCGGTGATAGCTAGGTGTGGAATCTTGCAAAACTCTTTGTAGATCTCTGATGAAATGAGTACTTGTACACTTGGAAATGTTTTTTTGAAAAAATAAAGAGCAATCTATCAAGCACTTGTAGTTCAAATTTCACCCCGTTCCAACTGAATTGGCGGCAATTTGTCTTTTTCAGCAGAGGTGCATAAGAAACATTTTACATAGAAACTTTTGTAAATTGTTAATAAAATATGGTCTAGTATAATACAAAAATGGTTTGGTTCAAATTGACATTAAATATTTGGTAGATCCTTCACAAAAGACCCTACTTTCGGCACTCGGAAAATGAAAAATGGATTTTTCGTGCAACGAAAATGAAAACTTCCTTTGGCAAACTTGTTGGCCATTCAAATATACACACATATGAAAAATATGAAATCATTTGGGGAAACTATCATTTCAAATTAGCTATAACTTTGGACATTTGTCTTGAAAGCCATGAACCTTCATACTCGATAACCCATTTTGAGAAGACTTTTTTAATAGATTTGCATTATTCCAAGTTTGTTGGTTTGTATGGTTACTATGACATAAATTTGGATGCAACGCAAAGGTTTTATATTATTTTGATTTTTTTTGAATTGTTTAAGCACCGATTTCAAAATGCGGTCAAAACGGGGGAGGGGGGGCATGGCCGGTGATAGCTAGGTGTGGAATCTTGCAAAACTCTTTGTAGATCTCTGATGAAATGAGTACTTGTGCGCTTGGAAATGTTTTTTTGAAAAAATAAAGAGCAATCTATCAAGCACTTGTAGTTCAAATATCACCCCGTTCCACCTGAATTGGCGGCAATTTGTCTTTTTCAGCAGAGGTGCATAAGAAACATTTTACATAGAAAGTTTTGTAAATTGTTAATAAAATATGGTCTAGTATAATACTAAAATAGGTTGGTTCAAATTGACATCAAATATTTGGTAGACCCTTCACAAAAAGACCCTACTTTCGGCACTCGGAAAATGAAAAATGGATTTTTCGTGCAACGAAAATGAAAACTTCCTTTGGCAAACTTGTTGGACATTCAAATATACACACATATGCAAAATATGAGATCATTTGGGGAAACTATCATTTCAAATTAGCTATAACTTTGGCCATTTGGCTTGAAAGCCATGAACCTTCATACTCGATAGCCCATTTTGAGAAGACTTTTTTAATAGATTTGCATTATTCCAAGTTTGTTGGTTTGTATGGTTACTAGGACATAAATTAGGATGCTACGCAAAGGTTTTCTATTTTTTGATTTTTTTTGAATTATTTAAGCACCGATTTCAAAATGCTGTCAAAACGGGGGAGGGGGGCATGGCCGGTGATAGCTAGGTGTGGAATCTTGCAAAACTCTTTGTAGATCTCTGATGAAATGAGTACTTGTGCACTTGGAAATGTTTTTTTGAAAAAATAAAGAGCAATCTATCAAGCACTTGTAGTTCAAATTTCACCTCGTTCCAACTGAATTGGCGGCAATTTGTGTTTTTCAGCAGAGGTGCATAAGAAACATTTTACATAGAAACTTTTGTAAATTGTTAATAAAATATGGTCTAGTATAATACAAAAATGGGTTGGTTCAAATTGACATCAAATATTTGGTAGATCCTTCACAAAAAGACCCTACTTTCGGCACTCGGAAAATGAAAAATGGATTTTTCGTGCAACGGAAATGAAAACTTCCTTTGGCAAACTTGTTGGCCATTCAAATATACACACATATGAAAAATATGAAATCATTTGGGGAAACTATCATTTCAAATTAGCTATAACTTTGGCCATTTCGCTTGAAAGCCATGAACCTTCATACTCGCTAGCCCATTTTGAGAAGACTTTTTTAATAGATTTGCATTATTCCAAGTTTGTTTGTTTCTATGGTTACTAGGACATAAATTAGGATGCAACACAAAGGTTTTATATATTTTTGATTTTTTTTGAATTGTTTAAGCACCGATTTCAAAATGCGGTCAAAACGGGGGAGGGGGGGCATGGCCGGTGATAGCTAGGTGTGGAATCTTGCAAAACTCTTTGTAGATCTCTGATGAAATGAGTACTTGTGCGCTTGGAAATGTTTTTTTGAAAAAATAAAGAGCAATCTATCAAGCACTTGTAGTTCAAATATCACCCCGTTCCACCTGAATTGGCGGCAATTTGTCTTTTTCAGCAGAGGTGCATAAGAAACATTTTACATAGAAACTTTTGTAAATTGTTAATAAAATATG